>OY754910.1:7500000-8750000 GCA_963576535.1 Plemyria rubiginata
CCCCCCTGCAAAGGGGTGGCCTGCACGCCCCCACCCTTTGCAGTAGTATTCCCACGGGATAAAAAGGAGCCTATGTGTTATTCCAGACTATAATGTATCTCTCTGCCAAGTTTCACCCAGATCCGTTCAGCCATTTCGGCGTAAAAGAATAACAAACATCCATCCATCCATGCTTACAAACTTTTACGTTTATAATAGGTATTAGTAGGACTAGCAACCCGCCCGCGCGCCCCTACTTCGCACGGGTGCATTTTGTTTTTCAGCTATATCATGCATGTATTATTATACATATAAACCTTCCTCTTAAATCACTCTATCTATTAAAAAAACCGCATCAAAATCCGTTGCGTAGTTCTAAAGATTTAAGCATACATAGGGATATAGAGACAAAGAAAGCGACTTTGTTTTAATACTATGTAGTGATAGTGAAGTAATGTACAGTTTCTTAATATTATTAGTTTTTCTGTACCTACTTACCTAGATAATAAAAATTGATGCATCGTAGACACTTACATTATTCATCAGTAAATATGAAATACCTATGTACGTACTTATTATGTAGTTACTTATTGATTTGTAAGATAAATAATAAAGGAAAAGTACCTTGATTTATACAACCGGGTGAAACCGCGGGACGTAACTAGTAATATATATTACTAGTTGCACCCCGCGGTTTCACCCGCGCAGATTTAAATCCCACGGGATAAAAAGTAGCCTATATGTTATTCCAGACTATAATGTATCTCTCTGCCAAGTTTCATTCAGATCCGTTCAGCCGTTTCGGCGTGAAAGATTAACGAACATCCATCCATCCATCCATCCATCTATCCATTCTTATGAACATTCACGTTTATAATATTAGTAGGATTAACTAGCTAGCATTCTTAATATTTATACATTCACACAGATAAGTAAAATTTTACATTGATAGTAGGTACAAGTTTTCCTTCTCAAAAGTTTGCTTTAGTAGCAAACTTTTTTAATGGGAAAGCTAAGCCCCCTTCTAGGCTTCGTTGAATACCTCTTGGTCATAACAACAAAATCAGCTCGTTTATATAGGCACCTACCTTGGCCAGTCAAGGACACCCTTAAGCTTTCAATATAACTCGGAATACAGTAATAGGTATAGTATATAATATACACTTTGTTTACCTATTTATGTGCGCAATGCCAGTGCTCTTAAACGGTGAAGGAAAACATCGTGAGGAAACCAGTTAGTATTCTAACAGCGGCGATGGGCTTGCAACCTGTCACGTATGGAATACTAACTACTGCAAAAATGTGGGTATGTGCCAAATATAATGTTTGGACGTACCTCTGACTACCCCCCTTAGACATCCTCAAAGAATCTTGAATTAGTACTTACTTGATACTGGGAGATCTGAAGGGATATCTACCGTGCCTGGGGATCAAAGTCGTGAAGCTGTTTCAGTTTTTTTTTTGTTTACCTAATTTATATTTAAAATGAATGTTGGTTTAGGAAGCTAGAATATGACGTGGTAGGTTTTTCTAGAAAATCGCATGGCGCCTTGTAAATTTTTAATACCTACACTCCGTATGGTATGGCTATGCCGTTGCTCATGGAATTACTGAAGGTGCTTCAATATTATATAAAAGCAGTCGGGCCCATCTTCTATCTAGGTGCTTACTTTTCGATTAACATGTTTCGAGCAACGTTTTTAAATATGATACCTAGCTCATTGGTCAATGGTAAAATAGGTTTTTTTGTTGATTGGGTAAGCGAAGCGAACAAAAATTTTACAATCAACTTGGGCGATTTGGCATTTTATGTATGTACGTATGCATGTTTGTATGTTTGTCCGACGATAACTTGAGAACCGTGCATGAAATTTGGTAAGTCGATAGCTTGTAGTTGAGAAATTTACTGGTAAGTATATGAGTAATATCGGATGAGGGGTTATTAAAATATGGGGCTTATAAGGGGGCAACAATTAAAAAAGATTATGTTACATGTCATATGTAAGGGCTTGGTTTGGACATTCCAAAACCATTTTTTTCTAGGTTGCCCACTTTTTAAGTACAACAAAAAAATTAAATTAAAATAACCAATGACATAAGAGCTCCCATTTCTAAGAGTTTCGTTGGCATAAAAGTTTTTCTATAGGTCAGCCAGTTCCTTTGCTCTTTAAATTTTTTTTTCTTGAAATAAGTTAAGGTGATGATAGGAGTTAATGTGACTCTCGCTCGCACGTTTTGACTTGTTGAAGGATATAAAATCACTGAACCCATTTTCGAAAAATCGCAAACAACCATTTTGTGTGCAGTCACATTGCACACAGTTTGGTAAAAAAAATATTTTGATACATGTAAGTTTTCTTAAAAGTTTGCTTTTCTAGTTTTCGTACATAAGCAAACTTTTGAATATGAAAACTTGTATCGATCAAAATGATTTTTTTACTAAAATGTGTGCAAAGTGATTGCACACAAAATAATTGTTTGCGATTTTGCGAAATTGGGATTAGTGATTTCAGATCTTTTAAAATGTCTTATTGTGCGAGCGAGAGGAAAATTAGGTGTTGTCAACGCCTTAAGAAGGGACTTGGTTCTCATTAAATGGCAATAACGACCTGTTCTGATGATGAAGTCAAGGTCGGTTTAACGGAACTCTTCAATAAATAGGCCAATTTGAAACCAGCGCGGCTCGGCAAGGTAGGCTACCTAGGCACCAACTTTGCTAAGCAGCAAAAACTGAGTTAGGGTCTTTTTGGCATACAGTACGTACGCACTACTCTGAACGGGACGGGACTGGCCACAGACTTAATTTTTTTTTTTCTTCTATTGTAAGTTATATGTTTTATACCTATTGTAGTTTCCTGTCCGTTCTGTATTTCTTCTTTTCTTTTTTTTCTGTATGTACTTATGTGTGTCAAATAAATGTATTTTCTTTCTTTTATTTTTTCTTTCAATTTAGTTGAATCTTGGTAACCGTACTTAGTAAATGGTAGCCAGAGACAAGTCCAAACACAATGTTTGGATTTGCACCTGACTACCACTTACTTATATTTTCCGAGAGTTCGCGTCGCGTCACGAAATCTCAGCTCGGGGCAAACTACTACTATTTATTAACTAACAAAACCTAAACTTTCTGAAAACCAAGATGAGTTAGTTCTGTATAGAGGTACCTACGTATAACAGGATAATAAAGGTTAGATGGTTCGGAACCGAATTACCTTTTCTTTTGACCTATCATCAGAGTACCTACTCCTGCCTTATACCGTCATCAAACATCATTACAATTAATTGATTGATATCGTAGACACTAATGAAATAATAAACAGCTCTTTAGCTAGACTTTTTCTATGAATTGTTGTACAGTAGTTCACAAAGTACAGTATGTCAATTGTAACAATCTATAATCAAAGTTTCAATCATATTATTAGATCTTCATCAATACACCTTTTCACTTGCACAAGCTCGACTCTTGCTCAATTCAAGTTACTGAGTAAGCAACTGGCAAGTGTAAATGAAGCATAGGATTTGGCATCGAAATCCATGGGTGTGAAATCCATGGTTGTACATTCCTGATACGTGTGGGGATTGTACGACCCGGATTTGGATGCCATTGGCAGCGTATTCCAGGGGTGTGTATTCCAAATGTGTGCTAACTTTGTACGGCTTGGAATGTACACCCGCGGATTACACAGTCATGGAATTGGCAACCAAATTGTACATCAATTCCGGGCTGTGTTTTCCAAGGTTGTGCAATACGTGGTTGTACATTACTGGCTCCCAGAATTTGCACAGAATGGTCACCAATTCCGGGGTCGTACATTCCTGCCACGTGTCAGGAAAGCGCAGCCAGGATTTTGCAACCATTTTGGTCGCAAATTCTCGGGTCGTGTATTCCATGGTTGTACAATCCGTGGATGGACAATCCTGACACGTGTCAGGAAAGCGCAGTCAGTATTTTGCAACCATTTTGGCCGCAAATTCCTGGCTGCGCTTTCCTGGCTGCGCTTTCCTGGCTGTGTTTTCCGTGGTTGTGTATTCCATGGTTGCGTATTACCCGGACTCCATGGACTATCTCCAGTGTTGCCACCTTGGTGTTTTTACCACTAGAACTAGCGTTTTTTTAAAGCCTTTAGTGGATTTTTTGAGTAACATAGCGTTTTTATTTTTTTTAATGGTTTTTATAGGATTTTTCAGTATGAAATCTGGTAACACATTTTTACCTACTATTTCAGAATTTCCCAATGTGAAGCATAACCTTAAATTACTATCTCGCTCCTACTTGAAGCATAACCTATGTACTACCTCGCTTTATGTGGGCAGACCCTCTCTTTCATTGCAGCTATTGGAAAAAACACTAAGTACGCTTTTAAAAATCAACCACAAGCAACAACATCAGCAACGACGTCGACGTCGTCGGCAGTAGTTTCGGCGTCTGTGAATTATGATGAAGCTATGGAAGATATAACATTTGATAACCTTGAATTTTGATTTCAATTGTATAACTTGTTTCTCTTGATTCATATTGTACTGATTAGTTACAAATTAATAACAACTGAACATAGTTAAGTATGTCGTTTTATTTCATTGCTTCTAGATTAGGTACTATATATAATTTGAAAGATAATTTTCAAGTAGTAGGGAATATTTTTGTCTAATTTTTGCATGTACAACATATTCCTTCGATTACAATTTAAATTTGGGTTTTTTCATTGAGATAAATTAATGCAATAGTATTATCTTATTATTATGTTTTTATTTTTTATTATTATTACTATACAGCGTTATTTAGTGGTTTTTTTGTGATCCAAATTTGTGAAATCTAGCGACATTTTACTTTTGACCTAGCGCTTTATAAAAGTTCAAGGTGGCAACACTGACTATCTCAGGTACTATGTAGTCTTCGACTAAAGTGTCTTTTGTAATACGAAAATGATAAACCTGAGATGATCCTAAATTTATGAGATAAACCAGGTTTAAGTTGTTTATAATAAGAAAACGTGACTTGAGCTAGGTTTAAACCCAGGTTTGATTTGTTTATAATAAGGCTGTATAAGTTGGTCTCATAAAAGTTTGGCGAAGATCTGATAAGGATCTTCAGCATGATGAACAGGATAGCTCATCAAACAATCGATGGTTTTCAATCAAATTTGAGAGAAACACAAAGGACCTCATTCTACACAAGATGATGCAAAAAAAATCAAAAAGATCAAAAAAATCACAAAACGGAAAATGCACTTGCACATTACATTCCTCAAATAGCTCACTTTTAGTATGCTCGCGAGGTCTACAGCTTCTGAGCCACTAGTGTATTACCCCGGTGCCAGATATGTATGAACTTACGTGATCACTTACACGCACGCTTAGTGAGTTAGGCGTGCGGCTATCACGTAACAGTGATCACGTAAGTTACGTAAGTCACTGTCTCGTGCCTCAGCACGAGACAGTGAAGGGTTTTTTTCGTGCCTCACTAAGCGTGCGGCTAAGTGATGATCACGTAAAGTCGAGTCCGGGCACAGAACAACGATCGGGCCACATCGCCCCCGCGCGCGCCCCCCCATAGAAGCGAAGTGAATAATACGTGGTTCTCGTTTGGACCAGTAAACAGGCCAACCTACGACAGCGCTTGTCAGTCTGTTGCCGAACATAGTCCGAGCGAGAGAGAGTTTTCGGTCGTTTTACTCGGTTTTACAGCATGATAAACTATGAAATATGTCTTGGTGTCAAGTTAAAAATTGTAAAAACAATAGTTCCAGTGTTACCGGCGTGAAATACCATCGATAAGTAGTAAAATTTCGTAAATTTTAATAAAAAAACTCGTCATTTTGAATGCGCATTAACACATTCGTTGTCTTGAGACGCTCGGGAAGGAAGCTCTGTGATTGGTTTTTTGCATCTTACTCTCACAGTAGTCGCTCCTATGGTCATCGCACTCCCACGACGCTGCTTCGTATGACTCGATAGCAAAGTGATGTGTAAATGGAACATGTTGTAGTGTGCGTGCCGAAAGTGTGTTAGTTTTAGTAAATGGTGACACCTGTTTTGTATCGAATAAAGAAAGAATTCGGCTCTAGTCACAGGGCGACACGCATGGACTTTAAAGCTCTGTGTCATACAGCTTGCTTGACCGAAAAGAGTAGAAAATGATAGGGGCGCCACTTTCCATACATTTTCGACGCTCACTCACATGCGGTCTTGCTCGCACCTATGCGAAATACCCGCATGTCAAATTAGTTCCGTTTCTACTCTTTCTGGCCGGACTGTACATATCTGGCTTCGGAGGGCACCGGCCTTTTGTATCTATGTTAAGATCTGTCTGTCCGTCCGTCCGTGTCAATGTCAAAAAGTGAGGAGCGAGGCAAAAAAATTAAGGTGGTTTTTTGGTTTTTTCAAAACAAACAAAATTGTTGTTTTGATAACATTGTTTTGTTGTATCTGAAATAAATCTAGTTCTGCGTATACGTATATAAATTACAAAGTGAATTCGAATAACAAATTAACTATGACTTCTGGAATTCTAAATGACATCGCTCCTCTATTTCGACCCTACGTTCAAATTGTATTCGAGGATCTAAAACTAGGTAATGTTTTGGACGCTATCGATGGCTTTGTTCAGTTCCAACATGACGTGTTGCAGTAGAATTTAATATAACCCAAGAGTTGGTTACAGGTTTATGTAAAACTAAGGTAGATTTCGAAAGAATAACCGGTTCTGGAGATGGAGGTGATTGTCAATTCCGCCTAGTTTTGCCATACTGCTCCAAGAAATTAAAATGGGAAGTATTATTCGATGTATCTGCTCCCTGGTTCGCGCCGGACTTTAGGTTTGATGATGATAGTTTTCTGAGCAGTATTGATGAGGATTTTTTGGATAACATGGTTCCAAGCTTAGCCAAGTGGAATGAAAATAATCCTAAAGCCTTGAGTGAAGTCATAGCTGAATTAATTGAAGTATACAAAACTCATCAGGTTTGTGGATTAAAAACTGTTTGCATGCACTACCTACATATTTTGTATTGCATAAAGTTGTTATAAAGTATTTTATTTTTTACTATATACCTATTTTAGGTAAAAAAATTGAATGAAGATGAAAGTTCCAGAGCGGTCTTTGAATATAGTGCATTGCTAGGTGATGCTTTGACATCTGAGCAAGATATTGAAGTCTGGGTTGGAGCACATGTCGTGGAATTTTTAATCAGGCTTAATGTGGATACTTCTCGATTGCCTGAGCTCTACAATGAAGGGTAAATGATTATCAAATCTATGAATATTTGAATTCTGCAAATTTATAAAGTACCTGCTTAGGTAACTAACCCCTGGTTTCTAAAAGCTTGATCAACATTAATCAGCTGTCAAGTCACTTGCTTTATCTATCTAATTTAAAGTAAAAGATGAAATAGCAAGTGACTTGACAGCCGATTAGTGTTGATCGAGCTTTCAGAGACTGGGGTTTAAGGTACCTATTATTATTGTTAAGCCCTCTAAGTATGAAGTATGAGGATGCCTAAGCGGGTAGTCAGAGGTATGTCCAAACATTACATTTAAGGCACATGCCTTCCCTCATTTTGCAGTAGTTGGTATTTCATGTGACAGGTTGCAAAGCACTGCACTGCAGAGGTTTCATTTTTAGTATACTAACTGTTTTCCTCACAATGTTTATCTTTTTCACTTGCACTGAGCACATTAATTTTTTGAAAGGAAAAATCCATTGATGCTCTTTTCGAACCTACAACATAATCAGAATGCAGGGTATGCCCACTAAACTCCTGGTGCTCTATGAATGAATAAATACGTATTGCTTTGCTTATTTTATAAATTAAACATCAAGTATTAATAATAACAAAACAAAATATGAATATGTTTGTTTCAGAAATGAAGAAAATCCTGGTATAGATACAGCATTATTACTTGTAAGGTACCCTAATTCAACCAATGCAGAATTGATACTGTCCCCACATCTTAGTAAATTGCTGGGTAACATCAATCTGCCTCCGTAAGTATTGATAAAAAAGAACATTAGTAATGAGAATAGATGGCAATTCTTGATATTGATTTTAATGTGTTGTAGGATGCTACAAGCTGGTGTACTGATGGACTATGTACCAATGGTCACAGAACTATTGAACAACAAGGTAGACACTTTATTTTATGTTTCGGGCATGTAGATAAGCATGATAATAATTTTATGTAACATCCTAAAAAATATTGACATTGTGTGCTATCTATAAAAACCCTCAAAAAAAATTATCTGAATAGAGGTGAAACGGGGTCTCAAACATCCACATTTTTTTAGATTAAGGATCTACTGAACAATGACAAAGTAAAAAGAGACCTTTTGGCCCAACTAATCATAAGATATGAAGGAGCTGTATTGGAGCATGATGCAAATAATGCAGCATTCCTATTTGAAATCAACAATTTCCATTGCATTCTACAAGTTGATATAGGTATGTAATTACATATTTTTTAAACAAAGTATTCCATTTTTTTCTAATTACTAAAATATAATCTAGGTATTATGAATGATTGCAGGAATTCAATTCCCTGAGAAGGCTCCAACATTGATCCTAAGATCAGTTTACCACAGCATTAAAGGAAAACCAAGATTCAAGGTGCTCTCAACTTGCCCTTACTCGCACTTAGAGGCATATATTGAGCAGCAAGTAGAATTATTCAAAAATGAATGTAAAGGACTAGGTGGCAATAGCCAGATTGTAAGTGTGGACAATTGAGACCACCTAACCAAGTGTTAAATTATTATTAAGGATCACATTTTTATTTAATAAAAAACCAAATTTTTAACAACAAATTATGTAATTTATTTCTACAGTATTTGAGGCCTTTGAACATTATTGGGACAAACATTTTTAGTGTATGTGCAAAACACAACTATTATTATTTATGATGAGTCTAGTAATGTTCATGTCACCTACAATATTTTAATTCATTTATTTAAATGAAGGAATTGCAAACAATTGAATAATAAGATTAATAACCATAATATTAATGAGGTCTAAAACCTTCATCTAAACTTAATAGTGAAATGTATTATAGGTAGGTACTAAATTACTGGATTGAGATTTTATTTATTGGAAGTATAGTGTGTAAGCAATGTATCAAATCACAAAGAGTTTCCACAGTGACAAGGCTTGTCGACAGAAGAACCCCACACAAAACCTAATATAGGCAAATTAAATTATTAAATCATGACCTTTGACCAGAATGTTGTGAATAGTAATTTTGTTGCAAGTGAGCACAAATTAATTACACTATGTATGTATTCAATACATCATTATTAGTGCCCCTTTGTTCTAGGGTGAAAAGTTTTAAGAGGAAAAAAACATTTGATTAGTAGAACATAATCAAAACTTTGGCTTAGTTAGTTAACTTTGTATCTTTTTTTTGTCCAACTAACTCGTATCGGTACCTCATGTACATGACTTTCATTCTGTCCCATACATTGTCAAAAGAATCAAAAGCAGGCCTTACATCAAGCATAGCAAACTCATATCTGTTGTCAACATCTCCCCCATCATAGTAATCTATAATATAACGGACATCCTTGCCACATCTGTCAACAATCCAGTCATGACGATCGAAGGGTAGTTCATATCTGCAAAAGTTTTAAATTGTATTTATTAATTTCTATTCACAAATCACAAAGAAGTGTCTAGAAGTTCATTGCTGGACATAAGTAATTTGTACAGGTCTAGAAATAACAAATCAGCTTCAATGGTTTTATAGTCACGCCACTGGACAGCGCGCTTTTAACAGCACCCTTGAACAGCGGTGCACTGTGACATGAGGTATTAGTACCAAGCGTTCCCCTGCTGTGTGAGACAGTCATGTACATTATGAATAAATATCGTCCAATCGGCGCGGCGTGACACTAAACGCATACTGTGGTCGTAGAAGCGCATGGCGGCGGCGCGTGCTTCAGCAGCACCGGTGACAGCCCCACTTTGAAACGCAATTAGGTACTACCCCATACATCTCCGAACGCGCGCGTACCAACGTCGCTGCCGAAACGTTACTACGATACCAGCCTAATAACGGCCAAATGAACACAACTCAGATTTAAGCACTTCTCATGTGACGAGCTTTTGACGGAATTTCATCAAAAAACTGTCAAAAAACCACGACTTGAGACATGCTCAAATCTGAGTTGCGTTTAAGTTTCGTTTGCGTATTCGGGTGTAAGAAACAAGAAATAATTATCCTCACCCAAGCCATGAGCGAATGCGAGCTCGTGGGCTGTAATCCTGAGCTTTGCCTCCAAAGCTTTTGAGCCGTGGGTGACCACACTCCTTGGCATGTAGGGCTTCCCATTTCAATACCTCTTGCCATGCCTAAAAAACATTATTAGTAACTTCATACATAAAATGAAATTTAGAAATTATATAATGAATGAGAGGCAGGCCTAAGTAACGATGGACCCCACTTAACATGGGATAAGAGCAGGAAGATGATGATGATGACACAAAATGAAATATAAACAAACAGAAATCTTTCAATTACCTGTTCATTATTAGCATTGTGTATCTTAATTATATCTTCCATATCTTTTTGCTTGATATCTTCATCTTTCCAGCGCCATCCTTTACGGAGCATAGCATTCCAGAACATTTGTTGACTTGGATAAACCCAAAACTCAGTTGAGCCATCAGGCATAGCACGGGGAATGGTTGACACCTGTCTCTGTATAGGTAGGTCAAATGGTTGATCCGGTGCTGGCTGCTGATTGGCTGGTGGCATCTACAATGTATTGATCACAATGATTACAATTTTTTTTATTTATAAATAAAAACACCATAGCCAAGGGGTTATTGAAAGTTCACATACCATGTTGTAAGGGTTAATATCATTGCCATTCTGTACTGGACATTCTGAGGGCTTTGGTGCCTCGGTCTTTTTTTTCGATTCTGGCGGCGGCGTTGTCTTCTTGTGCATGGGACATTCTGGTGGTGGCCCAACGTCTGCAGAGACTGAATTTCCCATTGTGGCCCTAGCGTTGAAGCCTATCTTACGTAAGTTTAGAGGTTAGAGAGTACACTGACTAATAACATCAGTGTTATGTAAGACTTCATAAACTGGCTTTATTTATATCAGTAACTTGACGATATGTAGGTATCTACACAAACTTAAAACACAAAAAAAATTCATTAGGTACCAGTACCTATTATCACCAGATTTAGTAACAAAATAAAAACAGATAACACGATAACAGTGACATGACAGACTAGAGATGTGTCAACTCGAGTCAACTTTTTTTTGCATATTGTGATTGTAAGTAAGCCAACTTCGCCAAAGTCGGTGTGCATGCCTCCAGTCCAGCTTCCTCATATTGAAAATGTAATTTCTATAAATGCCAATATTAAAAGCATAATTAGTGCACTCATAGATTTGAATCATAATTTAGCTGCCAAATAAACAACGATGCTATAAGCTTATAATAGTGTGTAAGCTTTGATTATATACCTCTAGATGGAGTTTTGCGCTGCAATCGCAACAAAAACAACAGGCTGGATTTGAAGCGCTTGTGTGTGAATTACGCACACAAGCATGCGTAACTACAAGCGCGCTACGTCACATGTGGCTGTACTGAGTGATACCAGCTCTTGAATATTTCCCATAATAGTAGGGGAAAAAATATGTTTTGATTTTTTTTCAATTCACCTTTTAGAAATGATTACGAGGTAAAATATATCTGTAATGAAAAAATATATTATTGAAGATTATTTATTTTCAATATTTTTACTAAAAATAATAGACATAGACATATACTCTCTTTTAATATCTAGTTCTAAATTATTTTTACACAAGTCATAAAATCATTCATATAAAGTTTCATACACTTGTATTATTTATATTCGATACAGCAGAAGGCTTAGTGACCTTCTCTTTGAATTTGTTTTTTAAACAGTTTTCGTTTAGAGGTTACATCCCGTTTAATATTTTCCAACTTTGTCTTTTATTAATATCGTAAGACCAAATATTTTTCCACAACTAGTCTTATCAAGTTAGATTGATGCAAAAGACCGCAAACATGATCAGTTTTTACTTCAAAGTAATTAACACCCCCAATAAATTATTTCATTACAGTGGATACTATTTTTACATAATTAACAGGCGTCATTAAGATTTCATCTTGCTTAATAAACTCAAAGAGCAGGCAACCCTGTAAATATGGCGTCAAATGGCGTCGTATCTAAGGACAAAATTAAATCTTTATTAATTTAATGATTTCTTCAGCTTATACCAATTCAAAGTTTACTTGCCGATGATATGTAACTTGTTTAGTGGTTTTCAATCGTCCTTTGTAATTCCTGCACACTTTTATAGCGCAAATCGTCATTTTTGTAAGCCACAGAACGCGTGTTTACCGCACAACAATAGTGTCGCCACTGAGCGTGCGGGACGAACTTATGAGCCAACAGTTGGCTGATATTTTTTTTGACGTCTAAACGCTCGAACTCTCCATCTAGAGGTATATAATCAAAGTGTGTAAGCTGAAGTAACATGTCTCCAGCTGCCTCAGGCCGCATTCCGAAATGGCTATAATCGATCACAGCGCTCACATCACCTCACAGGCGTTCCGAATTAGATATTGCGATTATGACAGCTCAGAGCTGTCAACAATTCGGAACGCTCGTAAACGCACTCACAGAAACATCCTAGGAATCATAACCTCAAACCTTGTGTAACAAACTGGGACTGCTTGGATATTTTCTGGATTTGTTATTTTATGATCGCAGAACATATTATACCCTATAACGACTATAATGCGACCACAGAACACATATATCCTTACGGAATGCGACTGAAAACATGTAACCTCATCACAAATAACAACAAAACACATATGCACAACTGTCATTTTTGACAGCACTCACAGTGATATTAGAATATAGCATGGTCGGCGTAATCGCAAGACGGCGCATGTCATGACGTCATCTATGACGTTTCCTGGGTCATCGTTATCGCGCTCACGCTAATTCGGTACGGGTTTGTAAGCGCTCAAATCGATTATGTATGGCGTATTTCGGAACGCGGGGTCAGTCAGTGTGGGCAAACGGCTAATGATAGAGATATATAGGAAACGCAAGGATTTAGTACCTATTTAGTGCACCTGGTACCAAAAATTTCAGGTCTGTAGCTAGGAAACTCTTCGAGTTATAAGACTTCATAAACGTGTAAGCTGAAGTAACGATACGTGAAAAAGCATATGCTCGTTCTCTGGAATGGCTGGAGCTAGCAGGTTGCTTTAAGTCTCCAGATTTAGTACCAAACGAATTAGCGAGGTACCAAATATTTGAAGTGTCTCTGTTCAAAACTATGAGTTACAAGCTTTTCCAGCTTTTTTTGTTTGTCCAGCTTGCACATGTTGGATCTCAGCAACCACAATAGGTACAGACTCGGTTGATGTCTCTGAACCGAGCTATGAATTAGTGCACTCGGTACCAAAAATTTGGAATCTCTAGGACAAGCAGTTCTGTTGTAATCAGCAAAATAACATTTTACCGCCAAAAATTCAAAGCATTTCGACGCGACCATAAAAATGATGCGTTGCCGCTCTGAGGGTGATATTACGCTCCGCGGATTTGAACGTAATTTACCAGCGATAAGTCTTTTTTGTATGCACTCAGTCCTTTAAACTTCTGAAGGCATAATTATTATACCCTTTTCTTTCCGATGTGCGTTGAAGAGCGGGGCGTTGTGTGTTGCCATATCTAATTAAATAGTTTGGTATGGTTTGACATTTTATAATTTTTTTTTGATAAAATAAACCAATTATATTGCAAAATTTGCAGGCAAGGCAGGGAGCGAGCAGCACGTCCGTCCGTCCGTATTTTGACAGTTTGACAGCCAATCTAATCTTGCTAGTGTCATGTCAAGTGAATCGTCATCAGACCTTTTTTTTTTTTGTTAACGGCGAGGAAACTCATTTACGAGTAAACCGGTCCGGGGGGGACCGGAATTATGTGGGACTCGCCGCCGAAGCGGAATACCCGAACTAAAACCTCGCCGGTGTTCCTCTCGCGCCATTCACGCCGAGCCACGGGAACTAAAGCCATCCGCGACTCGACTGGCGAAAACCTCTCATACTGAACGGCACATTTTACATGCGCCGTCCCTCATTCATTCTAATCTCCTCCACGTGGCGTAGCAACACTGTTGCGCCAGCATTAGACGGGGGCGCTGCACTTGCACAAGCGTGCAAGTGTTAGGCGCATCACCCCGCCCCATTCCTCCACTCCGATCTCCTTGCATTCTCATACATCCCCCTTATGGCTTCATGGCCCTGGCCCCACGGCCCACCTCCGTCGCCTGTCAGGAACACGTGACACTATAACGGAGCCCTTGAAGAGGAATCTCTTCGAGCAGTTGTCCTCCCCTAGGGACCTCCCGCCCGAAGAATACACACACCTTATGGCATCACAGCCCACATTCGTCATTAATCCCTGTCAAACTGGGTGGCGCTCTCCTCCCGCATCACGCATGCGCCACCCCTCATTCAGAGCACATCCCTCGGCAATGCAAAATGCATCGAGTTGGGCGGCGGCGCCACACTCGCACAAATGTGCTCGTGATATGCGCTCGCACCGCCCCACTCCAATCCCCTTTCATTCTCACTCTCCCCTTATGGCTTCATGGCCCAAACACACGATCAGTCATGCAGGCGTGCAAGTCACACGCCTCATTCATCCATCCCTCTCATATGAGTATCTTAAAACTCAAGGAACTCGACGGTTCTCCGCCGACTGGCGGTCGACAACCGCCCCGGGCCGCCTACGCGTTCGCCTGCCAAGGCGCGCCTGAGGATCGCGCTCTCGCAATCTCTCGGCATCTTCTTTGGCGGTCATGACCACATCCGCAAACTCGGCAAGTGCGTCCCACGCATTCTCGCTGTGGACAATGGAGCGCACAATGCTCGATCGTCATCAGACCTAAGTCAAGTCATTCGAATTTGAGAGGTTAAAATATACCAATTATATATATTGCAGAATTTGCAGGCAAGGCAGGGAGCGAGCAGCATGTCCGTCCGTCCGTATTTTGACAGTTTGACAGCCAATCTAATCTTGCTAGTGTCATGTCAAGTGAATCGTCATCAGACCTAAGTCAAGTCATTCAAATTTGAGAGGTTTTCGATTTGCAAAAACGAATCCTTCCTACCTATATAAACCAGTTTATGGTAGGTAGCAGTTAAATAAATAATTAGGTAAATTTAGATTTACGTAGGTACCTAATCATTTATTAGTTTTACTACTTAACTTCTCCTATGGGTACTGTGATGATACAACTCCGTTATTTTAACACTGCCAAAAAGGTAAAAAAAGGGGCTACCTACCAGTAAAAACGCACCTCTTGTATCTATTATGTTACACCCTGTATGTTTCTTCCGCATCGATTTGGACATCCGCATCGCACCAATAATGCGGATGTTCATGCGGATGTGACAAAAACAAAAAATAAAATAGACGCAACCAGTGACTGGCGCGTAGTATCGTAGTATCACCTTCAGAGCGGCAACGCATCATTTTTATGGTCGCGTCGAAATGCTTTGAATTTTTGGCGGTAAAATGTTATTTTGCTGATTACAACAGAACTGCTTGTCCTAGAGATTCCAAATTTTTGGTACCGAGTGCACTAATTCATAGCTCGGTTCAGAGACATCAACCGAGTCTGTCCTATTGTGGTTGCTGAGATCCAACATGTGCAAGCTGGACAAACAAAAAAAGCTTGTACCTAACTCATAGTTTTGAACAGAGACACTTCAAATATTTGGTACCTCGCTAATTCGTTTGGTACTAAATCTGGAGACTTAAAGCAACCTGCTAGCTCCAGCCATTCCAGAGAACGAGCATATGCTTTTTCACGTATCGTTACTTCAGCTTACACGTTGATGAAGTCTTATAACTCGAAGAGTTTCCTAGCTACAGACCTGAAATTTTTGGTACCAGGTGCACTAAATAGGTACTAAATCCTTGCGTTTACTATATATCTCTATCATTAGCCGTTTGCCCACACTGACTGAGGCAGCTGGAGACATGTTACTTCAGCTTACACACTATTATAAGCTTATAGCATCGTTGTTTATTTGGCAGCTAAATTATCATTCAAATCTATGAGTGCACTAATTATGCTTTAAATATTGGCATTTATAGAAATTACATTTTCAATATGAGGAAGCTGGAGGCATGCACACCGTCTGCTCCACATTTTTGTGAGAACGCCAGAAAAACACAAATGGCATTATTCACTATGACCAAGAAAGAGAATGTGGAACCTCGTTTAACGTGTTCTCGCGAGAATGTGGAGCGGGGAGGGAGCGAAATCATATTTTTACGGCGAGGGCGCTTTTTTGAATCCAGAGCGAAGTGAAGGATTCTAGAGTAGAATCCCGAGCCTAGCGAGGGATTCTTTAGTAGAATCCTGAACGTAGCGAGGGATTCAAAGTACGTCGCCCGAGCCAAAAATATATTTTGCTCCCGATTGTATTTCGCGCGTTTTTAAATTGATTTCTTTTTTTTTACTAAGCCGGCATGGCGGTCTATGGGCCGTCGTAGCAGCCAGTCTTTATTCAAATAATATTTGCGTTCGATTTCTTTGGCGCTGAACACTGAATGTTCCAAATTCAAAATAAGTTAAAATAAGTGCGCCGGAATTCACTTTCCCGCGCACTTATAGTTTCTTATAGAAAACACCACCTTTGGGTGCACAAAAAGGCGAACCAAGTCGTTCTTTTCGAATAGATGTGATGAAAAATCATATTACACTGTTTCGTTCTGCTAACGCGAGTTGTGTTAGGTACTCTAGTTCAACTCGAGTTACCAGAATTTCAACTCGAGTTGGTGTTTATTCCGAGTTGGCACATCGAGTTAAGCCGGTCGAACTACCACTTGGTCAGTAATTAAATACATATTCGTAGAAATGTACGCTGCCTCCCAAAACCAGCAGTCAGCCAACCTTGCAGCCAGACCAGTATTTACTAGCACATTAGCTAGATAGGTAGGTACCATTTATATGACGGTGACGGTGAGTATTGTTGATGCCATAATGTTGCTGGCAGACACGAACCCGAATCTTTTAAAAGTAGAAAAGTATAATCACATTATTCAAGTTAATTAAAGTTCATTTTATTTTATACTCCTTTTTAGGCGATAATAAGGGCTTATCCCACACTAAATGAGGTCATCACAACCGGTTTTCTTCCTCCATGATCTTAGATTCATCATCTCTGTGCTCATTTTTTTCTTACTCATGTCATCTCTCACACAGACCATCCATTTTTTCTTTGGCCCACATCTCTCTAAAACCATCCACATCCATATCTAACACTCTTCTCGATATAATTACTTTCTCCATGATAATATGCCCATACCACTACTACATTCTTCACAGGTGCTACTATTTTAAAAATATTTGTAAAGGAAACATGAACGACCTCATTCAAGCAATCAGTGTGCATGTATCCTAATTCTTGTGTTTTATTTATACTACATACTGACTAGATAACATAAAAATAACATTTGATTTACATATTGGCCTACATAAAGCAGGTAAGTATGTAGTATTTACTTTTTCATATATTTTAAATACTTCTTAGCATTGTAATCATCTTGAATATCATCAATAATTTTGACCTTCTTCTTAGGTTTTCGTTTGTCCAATCTCATTTTCTTTTCTTCTTCAGATATCAGTGTTAAGTCCAGTGGCAACTGAAACCATAAAATGAAATAAAACAAAGAATCTGCCATCAACCATCTGCCTTTGTAAAAATTTTTTGGGTTTTAGTATTAGCCAATCTTGTCATAGCAAATCCTATCCTACTCTATAGAAACTAATTAAAATCGCGAAAGTTTTTATGTATGGATGGATGTTTGTTACTCTTTCACGCCGGAACAGATCTGACTGTATGAAACTTGGCAGAGACATAGATTATAGTCTGGAATAGCACTACTTTTCATCCCGTGGGAATACGGGGATTTAAATCTGCGCGGGTGAAACTGCGGGGCGCGGGCGCCACTAGTAATACCTAGATAAAATTAAAATTGCGTACAGTGATTAGTATTACCGTGATAGAGCTATTTCTGTCACAGACATTCATGAAAACTACTAACCTTTATAATTTTTCTAGGCTCATGATATCTTATATTTATTGAAGATCCATCTGATAGTACCACTGTGGTAGGATAAGTTCTGTTGTAGATTTCTCTGTGAATTTTCGTCACTACTGCAACATTGTTGTTTAGATTTCTAATGAGACAAGTGCTATGATTCATAATGAAACAAATTGATGTTCTTAATCCTAATGCCGCACGCATTTTTGCAGTTGTATCACAAGTTGTATACTCCAGTTGCAGTTACACAAAGTTATAAGTAGAGTAGGTACCTAAAATAACAAAACTCCTTGCGTAATTTGCGTCAAAGAGAATGTAAAACTACGAGAAGAGGCGGGACTTAGTAAAGAGCCAATGAGAGCCAATGGGATCCTTTTACATGGCACTTCAATACCAACACAACGAATATGTACGTCAAACAACAACAGTATTACCAACCTATCAGGCTATATAGTGCTGCGCGATGGCGCTCGCTTTAATATCGATATCGATAAAATATGCGAGATCGAAATCGAGGTTTTTTTGTAATCCATTAATTGACTGAATCCACGTTTAAGTACAACCTAGGTCCTGAAGTCCTAGGTCGGACTTAAAAATGGATCTGATATGAAATAAAAAGCTTTTTGCATTAGTACATATAATTTTTGTACATATACCTGTTCATTTTATGAATTTGTTTTTCATTTATTATAACGTTTAGCATTAGCAGGACGGACACGGTGTGCTTGACATGTTCTGTAACAAAGTATTTTTTATTAATTTCTAGTAGTTTTTTTTAAGAAGTATTGTACCTAGAGCATTATTTTAAAAGACTAATCCACGTCATATTCTTAAAAAGGTTATAATAATTGACCGAGCGAGCGAAGCGAGCGAAGCGTCTCAGTTTCCACATTGGCCAAAAATGCGTTTGTCCGGATGTCTGTCTGTCTGTATGTCTGTTCTCCTCTACAGGTCGCATTTTTCAACCGATCTGGACGAAACTTGGTACACAGGTTATATGACTTATTAGATTTTTTTTGTCGTCGGGGATTTTTGATTGGTGGGGTACTTCCCCCAAAAAAGGGCAAAAAGGGGGCTATTTGATATACTGGATATCTCCACCAAATGAGATCCGATTTCGATTATTCTTTTTTTATTTGAAAGGTAGTAACTATAAGTTGGTCTCATAAAAGTTTGGCGAAGATCTGATAAGGATCTTCAGCATGATGAACAGGATAGCTCATCAAACAATCGATGGTTTTCAATCAAATTTAAGAGAAACACAAAGGACCTCATTTTACACAAGATGATGCAAAAAAAATCAAAAAGATCAAAAAAATCACAAAACGGAAAATGCACTTGCACATTACATTCCTCAAATAGCTCACTTTTAGTATGCTCGCGAGGTCTACAGCTCCCAGAGCCACTAGTTTTAACAGTA
Organism: Plemyria rubiginata; assembly: GCA_963576535.1. Taxonomy (NCBI): domain Eukaryota; kingdom Metazoa; phylum Arthropoda; class Insecta; order Lepidoptera; family Geometridae; genus Plemyria; species Plemyria rubiginata. Next base: position 7,519,513 of record OY754910.1, read on the forward strand.
CAAACTTATTATGCTACTTGCAATTCCCAGTTATTGACATCTTTAGCATCCATTTTTTGTTTCTGAATAAGTGGGTACCTAATATGAGGGCAAAATATAAAAATCAACTTACTTTCACAGTCTCGCAGTTCTTATTAGGTATGTCATCAAAGCCGTAACTGTTACCACAGTAGATATGTGACCGAGGGCTCACTAATATCGGTAGTGTGTACTAATCTTTTCATCAAGAGTAGTAGAGCTCTTTGTGAAGGGCTCGTCCGGGGAAGTACTACCACCACGCCTTTTTCTGCCGCCAAGCAGCAACGCTGTGTTTCGGTTTGAAGAGTGTGGTCGCCGGTGTAATTACAGGCACATGAGGCTTAACATCTGTACGCCTCAAGTTGATGGACGCAGGGCAGTGCATCGTAGGGCACGTTCTTATTGTGCGTGACCTACGGGGCAATGTTTTGTTTATAGGTGATGGTTACCACTTTACATCAGGTGGGCCATCTGCTTGTTCCGTCAGCTAGTTGTATAAAAAAAAAAACTAGCATGGATTTTTTACTTTGGTAGTATCTGCAAAATAATATATATATATATATATATATATTTTATAACAATATAACCCGATAATCATAAATTTGTGCATTTAGTAGGGTAAATTTTTAAATTAAAAAAAAAATAATACTTGATTACGATTAGCCACTGCGGAAATCCCATTTTGTAAGACTGTGTATGTAGCCTCCTAGATGTGCACGTTATAATGGGATATTAGCATAGAAAGAACTGTCCGACACAGTTATCGATAATTACATTAGGTACATCACTATAACACGAATATTCAGTATTTACCTCTAGTAAATCCCTAAAATCTCTTTTTAATACGATGCATGTTGTTCGTTCGTTGATTGTATTCACTAAAATATCTAATTCAATGTTTACCGAGCCTCATCCAAAGAAACTAGACTTCCTTTTTCTATAATTTTACGGCTCGCTTGATCTCCATAATTTCGCACGTTATGAATAGTTTTTTGGTGGTATCGCCGTAAAATATTACGTTCACTAAACAATAACATCAATTTCACATTTATGGACGTAACGTAGTTATTGATACATCTGCTAGAAATTTACAAAAACAAACAAAATACGAGTGGAAGCTACAAGTAAACAAGGCAGACAGACGAAGAAGAGAGTGAGTTGTGAAAGAGCGAGAGAACACTGATTGAATGGAACGATCATTCGTTCCATTCAATCAGTGTCAGTCAAGTCAAATCAGTCAGCCATTCTTTGCCATGCTAAGTCCATACAAAATTTTTGACGTCCTTGTTGCGTCAGGGTGGTACCCTACGCGTCTGCATAATCGTAGATTTATATACTCTTGGCGCGTCTGTTTTGACTTTTGTGTAAGCAAAGGTTTTGCTTGTGTTTTGCCTGTGTGCGTTTTATCCAAGAATTTGAGTTATCAAACCGTACCGACTTCCACCGAGCGGGCAGCATCCCCTACTAGTCTGTGCGGGCGGGCATTGAAGGCTTGAAACTAATATGGCTAATAGATTCTGAACAGAAACAATAATGGGTTGCACTCAAAGTGAAATAGCTCCGCAAAATGAAACTCCAAAGAAAGGGTGTACCGACGTTCTGTGGCTTGTTATTTACATAATATTTTGGATTCTCATGGTAAGCTTTGACTTTTGACCTATATAAATTATTGTGTGTGGCATTGATAGCTGAACCAGTTTTCAAAATTCTTAAGTACTGTAGGTACCGGGTTGGCTATAGCAATCCTTGTACCTGAGTTGAGGGTTGGGGATAGGGGGAATGCAAGTGGGGGTAGATGGCAAGTCTTCCCCTTGAGTCCTTTTTTCTAGGAAATGAAAAAAAATAATTTAATTTTTCAGGTAAGTTACTAGTTAGGTTAGGGTTTTTTTTTTTATATGAAGAAAATTGGTAGTAATATTTCATCTCTATGACAAAAAGACTCAAGGGAAGGAATTCTCATTAGGTTAGGGGTTTTTTTTTTTTTTTAAGAAGAAATTTGAAGATAATTTTTGTTCATTTCCTAGAAAAAAGAACTATAGGGAAAGACTTGCCATCTACCCCCACATGCATCCCCCCTATCCCCAACCCTCAACTCAGGTACCAGGGTAGCTATAGTTTAACCTAGGTACCTACCTGCTTAAAACAGTCGACCTTCTAACAACAATGAACTTCTTATTTTAGATAATAGTTGCGTCCATATCATTTGTATACGGCAATCCACGAAGGCTGATCAATGGATTTGATTCTTTTGGAAATACATGTGGAGTTAAGAACAACCAGAAACTCTTAGAATTCCCTCTGGCGGGAATAAGCACTGTCGATAAGAAATACCTGTTTTTTATGGATGTTAAGGAGCTGCAAAGATCTCTTAAAATATGTGTAAAAGAATGTCCCAATAAGAAAATGGAAACCATGACTGACCTACAAAATTTTCATAGAGAAACTGGATCAAACTTATGTCGCTATGATATAAACCTAAATAATGTGACTAAAACAAAAGAGCTGAACAATTACCTGGGCCCATGTCCTACACTGCCTGTGTATGACTCCTTTCCACTTTTAAACAGATGCTTCCCTAAATCAGCCCAAGATGTAGCTAAAAAAGTGTTATATGATTTTTATGATTTGCTTAACAGCTGGGGTACTGTTGAACAAATGCTCTCAGACCTTTACTCTTCTTGGAAAGAGATGATTATATGTGTCATAATTGCATTTAGTAAGTATCCAATAAAGTAATAACTTGTTTATTACTTATTTATTTAGACATTTAAGATTGTCAACCATGAAACAAATACTTATTATAGCTGCTAGTGATTTTTCAATAATAGCTAGCAACCACAGTATTCAACATTATTAAAAAAATACAATGGTTTTGGTATGTATGTACTACAATACAATTTATTAGTTTAAAAATAGGAAGCCATTCACATAAGTAAAATCCATGTATTGAAATTAACCTACATCTAGATCTATTTTGGTCTGCCTGCCCCAGTGTTAATGAAACAGAGAGTGGGTGAATAAATAGTTCTCTGACTCACAAAATGATGTCATTACATGGCATTGGAAGATATGACTAGATAGTAAAGTGATGTCAGGTGACATCACAGGTTAATATACCTAACTCATCATCAACTTCCTGCTGTTATCCCACGCTAAGTGGGGTCAGCTAATCACTCATCACCACCCGTGCGAAGCCGCAATGGGAAGGCCGCTAGTAGTGTATGATACTTATAAACATTTTTTATGTAATACATAATAATCTAAGTACTTATAATATACAAGTTGCGCTGCGCGGTTTCACCGGCGCTGTTTTAAAAACCGGTATTTCCATAGTAAAAAGTATGCCTGCTAAAAAATGTGCTGTTCTGTGGTGGTTTCTAATTGGTACTTATAGATCTGAGGATAGGTATATCTACTGTGCTTTCTTTTGTTAATAATACTTTTATTATTTCAGTATGTTCCCTGATCATGGTGTCAATTTTGCACCTATTGGCTTCACTAGTATCATGGATATTTATGATAATTGTGTCAATAGTGAGTGTAGCTGGTTCTGCACTGTTGTGGTACACATACCATGAGCTTAGGACCAAGCAAAGGAGTTTTTCTGATGCTGCCTTTCTGGCTGTGAGTAGACTTTTAATCTTATAATTTGTCATTTGAATCATTTATTTAAGAAAGAGAACATGTCAGTGAACCCAAATTTGTCAAGAGACTCAAAAAAACTAAATAACATTCAGTTTAATGGCGTTTTATGGTTTTTTTACACATATAATGTTAAATTATGGTAATAAAAGTATTTTCAGACGTATTATCATTTTACGAAGTATTTTTATCCACAGAGAATACGAACCCGTCAAAATCGCTATTTTCAAAAAAACCTGACTTGTTCGTTTTCTAAAATAACCGATTCATTTCAGTTGAATCATCTTGGTATACTACACTGATGCTGTTATGGTAAATAGCGAAATTGTACTTTAGATGGTACCTAGGTAAGTAATAAGTAAGTTAGATCTTCTTAGTCCAAAAAATGCATGCCCCTCCACTAAACGTTCAATGTAGGTAAAGGCATTTTGTATGGAGAAGACTATGGAGGGGCATGCATTTTTAGAGTGACATCTAGGTAGACAATCTGTCTCTCTAGATTTAAACTGAAACTACCTGTCACATATGGAATATTAACTAAAATAATGACAGTAAGGAAGGCCAGTACATAAGTAGGTACCTCTGTGATACGCAGAGGAGGGTTCTCTAGTAGTTCGCAAAGAGTATACAATAACTACGTAGTAGTTCGTATCGTTTCACAAGCACGGGAACCGCATCGCGTCACATATCAAGAAGATAAAAGTGAAATATAGGTACAGGTAGATATAAGAGAAGAGAGAATAGGTAATAGTTATCATTAATTAATAGGGGGGTAGAGGTAGGTAATAGGTATCATTTTATCAAGTTATGCTTAGTACGTAACGTTAAGTTACCTATGACTTATGTTTTACATTGAAGTACCTAGGTAGTTTGTAGGTTAATATTAGAAAAATAAAACATTGCTAAATTACCTAAATTTTAAATTGTTTCAGGAGTCATTCAAGAATGAAAGAGCATTTTTATGGTACTCCATCATTGCTACCATAATAACGGTAAGTAATCGTCATTGCTGCGAACCACAGAAGTATGAAGTGGCCGTGGCTCGAACTGATGAAGAAACTAACAAATGGGAGAAATTATAGAAACCTAGCTACCTATATATATAGTATATATATATATATAGTAGATACATATTTACGTGATACGTTTACCTATTTCATAACACCTACCTACAAAAAAAGCACTTTCATATTATTTAAGGTTTCATACGACATCGACACCTCAGTTTGTTAGTTGACCGAGCGAGCGAAGCGTCTCAGTTTCCACATTGGCCAAAAATGCGTTTGTCCGGATGTTTGTCTGTCTGTATGTCTGTTCTCCTCTACAGGTCGCATTTTTCAACCGATCTGGACGAAACTTGGTACACAGGTTATATGACTTATTAGATTTTTTTTGTCGTCGGGGATTTTTGATTGGAGGGGTACTTCCCCCAAAAAAGGGCAAAAAGGGGGCTATTTGATATACTGGATATCTCCACCAAATGAGATCCGATTTCGATTATTCTTTTTTTATTTGAAAGGTAGTAACTATAAGTTGGTCTCATAAAAGTTTGGCGAAGATCTGATAAGGATCTTCAGCATGATGAACAGGATAGCTCATCAAACAATCGATGGTTTTCAATCAAATTTGAGAGAAACACAAAGGACCTCATTCTACACAAGATGACGCAAAAAAAATCAAAAAGATCAAAAAATCACAAAACGGAAAATGCACTTGCACATTACATTCCTCAAATAGCTCACTTTTAGTATGCTCGCGAGGTCTACAGCTCCCAGAGCCACTAGTATTATATTAATGAATTTATCTTTTTGTTAGGCCTTTTTGGACCATACATAAATAACGTAGGTATAGGTAGGTACATCCCCTTCGCCGATTATACTCGCATCTATATTAGGACTGTACAAGATCTGCGCATCGTTACTTATTTTGTAAGTTTAAAAATAATATCGCGTGTATAGTATAGTATAGTAGAACCATTCCACTGATTTATGTCATTTTCCAGGTGATCATATTACTGCTAGTATGGGTAATGCGTTCCAGAGTCTCATTTCTGTCAGCGCTTTTCAAGGAGACAGCCCATTGCCTCGGTTCGATCCCAGCTCTGTTTCTTCAGCCGATAATAACGTTCTTCTTCCTAGTTCTGTTTTTTACGTTCTGGTTTTATGTCGTGGTAAGTATTAGCACTCATTTTAGGCAGTCAGTCTTAGTGTTTGTCTCGGTTTATTAGTTTTCACGGTTTATTAGTGAACTAGCGACCCGCCCGCACGCCCCTGCTTCGCACGGGTGCACATTGTTTTTCTACTGTATCATGCATGTATTATACATATAAACCTTCCTCTTGAATCACACTTTTTTTAAAAAAAAACCCGCATCAAAATCCGTTGCGTAGTTTTAAAGATTTAAGCATGCGTAAGGATATAGGGACAGAGAAAGCGACTTTGTTTTATACTATGTAGCGATTAGTTCTTAAAAGTTTTCACGTGAGTAACAAAAAAATTGCAGGTTTGTTTGGCAACTGCAAACTATCCAGGGATTCCTTACAAGACTAACTTCATCCTGAACGGAACACCTGATGATCATATCGATAGAACTTCGATAGACGCTCAGAATATCAACAAAAGTGCAAGCCCAAAAAGTAAGTTTTTTTATACAATGTGTTTCCATTATTCGTACAATTACGCCATACAATTACCTAGATACTCTATTATACTCGTTATCACGTCAGAAAGTAAAAAATAGTAGCGCTGAGGTCATAATAATATGCCGGTGTCACGGATACTTAACATAGCGTATAATTAATTTGAATTAAATATACAAATATGCATGAACATTTTTTACGGCAACTCTATGTACACGTCCACAAACAGATTTGATTTGTTAAAATATTATTTTCACCTGTTTATCAAATGGGTGAAGGTCGTTCTTAGGTGGATTAGACTATTAGAATCTGACTCATCATTTCTCAGTTTGCGCTGTTTCAATGCATGTAGATTTTCCCACTTACTGATTTTCTAGTGATGCTATCATGACACAGATCTTTGTATCTGACGTTTAGTAAACTACTTATTTAATAACCAGTGACACCGCCCCGGCTATTCACGGGTTGAACTCAGTTACTGTGGAAATGAAACTATTATCATTCAAAAATGTTTCGGGAAACTGTGATTATAAAGGACAATGTCGTTTCAAGGGTTAACAAAAAAAACTATTAAACCCATAAGATGAAATACCTATAGCCACCCCACTTAGGCTGGGCTGTTTTAAAACACTCGCAAACGTCTCAAGTGCTCTGGTTTTGTTTGCTATAAACAAAATACACGAAAACTGACGCACATAACAGAAACATCGCAAACTATTTCGAAGCCCTGCAGAAGACAAGCTATATTTGTGCCAAACTAATCTCGGTCAGTTCCGTGGATTAGCTGAGAACGTTACAAACAGATAAATTTCGCATTTAAGATTAGTACCTATGGATAGCGTGACAACCGCCCACAAGCATAACCCCCGTCAGTGACGGGCCGTCACGCATGCCACACCTTTGTGCTAGTTTCAATGGTCAATGTTACTAATAGGAAATTGGTATACATAAGGTGATTGTTCGAGACCTTGTCATTTCGATATTGTTTAAAGAGGTGCGGTGCGGACCCCCCCTCTTTCCACCGATCACTATCAGCACAATCCTGGCTTCAGCCGCCAGCACCCCCATAAATGATTTTACCTACTCAATTTTCATTAGTTTGTTGTTACAGCAGAATTGTAAATATGTAAATGATCTCGAAGTACATACCTACTTAATATAATATTTTCAGCGTTCACATTAGATGCGATCCAGTTCGACCCAATGTGGGTGCAGAGTATGTGGTGGATGTGCCTCATCTGCCTTATCTGGGGCAGTGAGTTTATACTCGGATGCCAGCAAATGACTATAGCGGGCGCTGTATCGCACTGGTACTTTAGGTAAGCCTGGTTTATCGCACACTAGTCGACACTTATTGCGGATTTATTATGCCTCCCACTCGAGGAAAGTAGGACATAGTGACACCATACACCAATGTTCCTGCCGAGCCGACTAATCTCAGTGCTAGTGCATCGTCGCTCCACTCAACAACATACGAAAATGAATCACTGCATCGGCGCCAGACTGAGTCACGGGGTCCCACTAGTCAACCCTACACGTGCTTATTTTCGAGCTAAAAGCGTGCTTTTTTCGAGGCTTGCTCAATAAAAGCACGTGTGAACAGGTCGTACTAGTAAATAAGCATACTTATTTGGTCGTACGTTGGTTGATTTTTGAGCAAGTGTGTCAGTACCATTATTCTTCCGCAGAGGTCCTAATGCTAATCCATCTCCCGTCCTGTACTCCATTGGTAAGCTGATCAAGTATCATCTGGGATCGGTTGCGAAAGGATCCTTCTTGATTACTCTGTTCAAGATACCTCGGCTAATCATGACATACCTTCATGCCAAGTAAGTATCTAACAATCCTACTTGTATACAATGGTGTCAAATCTGTTGTTGCATTATCCTAAACTAACTTATTCTGGCAGCTCTAAAATTATAGCCGTCCTTGTCGTTTCAGTCTTTTAGAAAGGTACAGCAGTATTTTTAGTGCTGTCAAATAAGGTTAATAAGGAAAATTAAACAACATAATTGAAACTATTATCTACTTATATTCAAACTTTATTAAAATTTAGAACAGTGTTATGGAAGTTCGTTTCGATTAGCTTTTGAAGCTGACCGTACCTACCTATACCTACTGTTATTTATTTAAAGTATGAACTACCTTTAGCCCGCGGATTCAATTTCTTTATTCAGGTTATCGGCGAGAGCAGACAAGGGGTCAGACTGTGCCAAATGTGGACTCAAGTGTGGGATCTGTTGTTTCTACTGCCTCGAGAAGTTCATTCGCTATTTGAACCACAACGCATACACTATCATCACTATCGAGCGTTGCCACTTCTGCAAGGCGGCAGGGAAGGTAAACCTTTTAGCTGTGAAGTATATTTTTATAACTTTCTTGTGTTTTCTCATTGAAATGCCGCGCCGGCGGCGCCCTGCCTATTTAATTTGTATTGAAAAGATGACATACCAACATTAAAAAAACATTTAATAATAAAGTTGAAAACTTACTAAATCGTCGATGGGCTTGCAACCTGTCTTGTGTGCCTGTAGGTATAGGTGTTGTAAGCTGGTTTCATGTAGAATTGCAGAACTTTGACGCAAAATACTCAGTGGAACTTTTAACTATTTATTTTGTACAGCACAGCACAAGAAAAGTTATATTTATCACATGGGTTACGTACGAGACGACCATCTCTCACACGAGTAGTTTTAGAACCATAGACTAGAACTAAATTCTTTGTTTTGTTTATATAGTTTGTGTTGGAATGCGAACAATTTTGAAATACCTCTGACTACCCCCGACATCCTTATTATAATCTTGAGTAGGTTCTTTGTTTAAAGATTTAATTGGATAGGATTGATTTTTTGGGATCAGTCGTGTTGTAGTTTTCTTGGATTATCCTGTTTCAAGTTGAAGTATAGACATTTATTCAAAAAATCTTACTAAGGATCTCTTCGAAACTTAATGCTAGTTGAATCTGCCAGTTCCATGCAACCAAGTCTAGAACAGGCAAAATTACTCATAAAAATTGCTTGTTTAATTTAAGGCATTCAGCACAATAGTGAACAACGCCCTCCAAGTGGCCACGATCAACAGCGTTGGAGATTTCATCCTTTTCCTCGGCAAATGCATCGTGACAGCCGTCACTGGTATAATCGGACTGCTACTGCTGAAGAGAAACACCGATCTGCACTTCTTCGCGGCTCCGACATTGGTTATTTGCATTTACTCATTCTTCATCGCTCACTGTATGCTGTCTTTGTATGAGGTAAGGGAATACACGATGTACCTAATAGTGTACCTACTAATAACTAACCCCCTTAATTTAAACTTTGTCTCAGTTGATTTATTTCATCATTATTAGCCCATTCTTCCCCTTTTTGACTTCTGTTATAGTGAGCCGAAGAGTGCCTAAAGGAGGGGGAGGGGGTGTGATGGCGCAAGTATTGTATGCGCAAACACAACCTCTCAATCGTTTTCCAGCGTTCTTTTTGGTTGACGCGACTTATAATAGAGTAACATTGTGTCAACAGATGGTGGTAGATTCTCTATTCCTGTGCGTATGCGAGGACCGCAATATGAATGGTGCGGAGGGCAAGTGGACGAGCTCGCGCCTGGCCGAGCTCGGCGGACACAAGCTCACAGAGACGGAGCCCGCCGCGGAACTACAGGACCTCCAAGACAAGTACTGAACAGTGAGTTGTTCGCTTCATGTGCAAGAGTTGCATATTACAAGCTTTGTTTTGTTTGGAGCCCGAAAGTCCACCAATATTATTATTATAGTTTACCCTTCAATTCATAAGTTTACCTCTCTTAATTAAGACAAATGAAATCACTTATTCAGAATCTGAATCGAAGCATTTTTTATCTGAATTTCAGATAAAAAATGCTTTTTTGAAGAATTAGGTACCTATATTACAGGTCCGCGTCTTGATCAAATAAAAAATGTGAAAATCTGTAAAATTAAGCTCTGTTAAGGCGCTGCCACAACAACAACTGCTAGTGTACCTACATCTCGTTCGCACATACATATAAAATCACTGAACTTATTTAAGAAAAATCGCAATCAACCAAGTTTTGTATAATCCCATTTGCACATTGTTAGACAGGATAGATCTTTAGAACCAAATCTTTAATCCAAAAATTTGGATTAAAGATTTGGATTACAATGGTGTGCAAAAAATCGGGCCATCCTTCATTTTTTTTCATTCATTCGTAAAATAATGATTGATAATAAGACGAACGCATAAAAAAATAGGGTGGATTTATTTGGACGCCATGTATATTTGCTGAAAAAATCCAACTTTCAGTAGTTTTTTATTATAAAAAATGTTGAATTTTTAAATGCGTGTGTTTGACAAATGTGGCCTGAAAGTCTTCCTACGATATTTTATCCATTGCCACGGGGCATTCCTTCCGTATCTATTGTAAAGCTTGCCATGTGCCATTGTAGATTTATAACGACAGTGTAGATTGATGACTTATTGGTCTTTAAGCATGTGGAATGATAATTATAAAATATATACTTGTAAAAAAAATTGTGACAAGTACTTACAATTTTTATAATGTTACAGATAAAATCGACTGACTGTGGACACGAGACGCAATCGTTGCTCAAGAGTCAAAGATGCTTCTATTAAATAATATTACCTCTAGGTAATTGTCCTTGTCATTAAGATTATTCCGCCATCTTCATTTCACTAAGCACATAATTTTGTTCGTGTAGGTACACTCAATTTATAATAAGTAAATGTCAAATCACGGTAGATGGTGTCATGTTAAAGATTTTACAGTAATTTAATTTTACCTATATAATTGATATTTTTATAGTACTATTCATGTTACAGCTACATGGGGTTTTATAACTGTTGTACACGATTTTGAGAAATGTTTATTGCACTTTTTTAATGTTAATATTGACTATTTTAATACTGTTGTCATCAGCACAATTTCCTATAACAGGAGAAGCATATTATATATGACGAAGATCTATGTTTGATAAATTTCAAACTGTGATCAAAGATGTTATCTAATACATACTACTACACATACAAAGTGACGAATGAACAACATACATAATAGGTACCTTATTTTAAACTTTTGAATAATTTTACCCTGAATAGTTTATAACTATGTTATCTAATTAGTTGGCCACAATACAAGTACATATAATTATTTAAGTAAGTACAATATTTCGTATTAGATTTAAGTTAAATTAAGAAAGTAAGTATTACTGATTTGTGGTGCACCTACAAATATTTTTTTGCATTTATTTTTGATGCTAATTGCGATGTTTTTATTTTCGAAGAGGACAAATACATTTTTAACTAATGAATTTTAAAACTTATTATCTTTATTAATGAAGTCTTGTATTTTAATTTTAATGAAGTGATGCGTATTGGTATGAAACCGTCCATTTTTTCTGTAATGTCTATTCATGTTTGTTCTCAATTCATATAAGTACCACTCAACCCTAAGTATTTTATTGATACTTATTTTAGAGTACATAATTGGAATCTCTTATTCTTCGTTCAAAATACATAATTATAATTGTTTTTTATTTAGATAGCTATTTAAAATGCCTATTGGAAGGCTAAAGCTTAAAATTTAGAAGATGCTTGTGAAAAAGGAATAACACAAGTATAATACTGCATTAAGAAGATAGGATACCAGAGAGACTTTTGAAAAATAAGTATTTCAATAAAGTGTTCAGTCCTGTCTTACTATATGCCGCCGCCGCGCCCAAGTAAGAAAGGGAAAACTGCAGCTCAATCCGTTTTAGGTATATAATTATTGATCAAAACAGCATTACGTAGTAGACTATTTACCCCCCCAAAGCATGCCCAATTTTTTTATTCCTTTTTATATTTAAATAAAACCTACAGTTATGCCCCTACGTTCTTTTTTTTTTAGTGAAAATGATTCGAAAATTAGGCATTATTTCTAGTTTTTAATGACTTCTAATTCCTATGATGATAAGAATATGAAGAAAAAAACAAAACGTAGGGGCTTGTGAATGGTAGTTAACTGTTTTGTGGTACAAAAACATTTTCTCTAGTGTTATTATCCAGAGAGGAAACAGCAGGCTACATTTGTATGTAGAAAGAGCCAGTATTCTTTCCTCTTAAAGTGCAATACCAGGTATATTTTTAATAAAAAAAAGAGAATTAAATTTGAAATATAATAATGGTTAATTTCCGTCCTTTATGTATCCGTAATTAATTTAATTTGTTACTTTTAAATCACTTCGTCTTTTTAAATGAAATCATAGAAATACTTTTGATAAATTATCTAAAATTTGTGTAAATTCAGATTTTGTTTACCTAAAAATATGATCTTCCATTTATTATTTACTAGTTTTATGACATACTTGGCTTCAATAAAATATTTTTCAATGTGTGAACAACATTTTTTATTTAATTAAGATGAATGATAGGCTATGCTTTAGCTTTTCCTGGTTTCTTCTTTTTGAACATCTGTTTTTTCTTCTTGATATGCTCAGTAATCTTTTTGCTTTGGGCCCTTAGTTGCTTACGCCTGATGGCCATGTCAGGCTTACTCTTACTTTTCTTCGGCACAAATGCTGGTTTACTTTCTTCATTGTCACTTCCATCTGACGCTTCATCCCTTGGCTCCTCTACAAAAAAAAATAGAGTTAAATTATTTTACTATGCAGATTGCAACTAAACCATATTTATTCATAAACTAGTCGTGCCCCATGGTTATACCCGTGCAGATTTAAATCCTGTTATTCCTATGGGACAAAAAGTAGCTTATATTCCAGGCTATAATCATCTTGCTGCCAAGTTTTATCCAGATCCATTCAGCTGTTCTGGCATGAAAAAGTAACAAACATCCATCCATACTTACAAACTTTCGTGTTTATAATATTAGCAGGATTGTCTCATCCTCATAATGTTTTATATTAGTTTTTTAATCACATGGGTTGATTTCCACCAAAAATAAAAGTGGCATGTCGAAAATTTATTATGTAGGTATAGGTATCATATCAACTAAACCATACCTTTCACAATAGCTTCTTTAGCCTTGGCCAATGGATCACCTTTGAAGAAATCTGCTCCCTCAATATCTGGGTAACCAGTCTCAGGTTTAGTAGCTTCATACATAGCTTTCTTTTCAATCCTCCTTTCATACTTGTTGCCAGCCTTCTTTGAGAAGGCTTGCCTCATCTTTGCTGGACTGACATATTTTGGATTCTCCCATAGGGTTGTGCCGCCAAATGATCCTGAGAAGATCTTCACCTAGAAAAATCAAACAATATGATTAGTAAATGGGTACCTAGGTACCTTATGGAGAGGAATTTTATTTTTAAGAAATAAACTCACAGGATTTAGAACAAATCTTGGTCCTATTTCAGCCAAAGCCCCATCTTCAGACAGAATCTGGTAGTTCCTGAACCAAATTCTGTTGTCCAAAATCATAAAAGTGTAGACATGGTCAAAGAATGGTTGACTCTTTGGGTGATGGTTGGGCACTCCAAATGTTTGGGTTATCAATTCTTTTAGGAGTGTATAGTGTGCATCTTTAGTGAATTGAGGATCAAAGGAAAGAAGTGGTCTGGATCCTCTCAAGCAATTTCCTGTCATTTTGAGTTCTCCCATTGTGTATACTGAAAATATAACATAAGTCATAATGGATTATTTATAAAAGTTTTGAAACTATTAATAAAAGTTTTTTCATACTTTTATTAATAGTTTCACATATTAATAAAAGTTATCAGTTATCTGGATTCCGTTTTATTCACTCTCAAAGAATTGAAAATATACAAAGACATTTTACCAGACATCTTGCGTTTGTATCACCTGGTATCTTTCATAAAACCCCGTATGCGGAACGTCTGAGTTATTTTAAAATGATGATGCTCAGGAACCGCCGAATAACCCATGACCTGAGATTTTTACACAAAATTATAAGTGGCCAAACCGGATGCAGTAGTTTATTAAGTTGAATCTCTCTTTCAGTTCCATATAAATACCCTAGAAAACCCAATAATAGAATTTTTAGTACCCCTTTTGCACGAACAAACCTTGGCCTTAATTCTCCGTTAACAAGAATGTGCAATGAGTATAATAGTATATCGCAAAAAATACCTGATTTGGATCCGTTTGGTGACTCATTATCGAAATATAAAAATAAATTAAATAGTCATTTTTTAAATCTTGCCAAAAATCCCCAGTTTGATGACTGGGAATTAAAATTATAATTTTATTATCTATTAATTATAGTTAGTATTGTGTTTTAGATTAAGTTGTAAATAGTAGTTATAAATTCTTCTGTTTGATTTTTGTGAATGCTGTGCATGCCTGTAATTGGCACACATCCTATAGTATAGATTTATTTCATGTGTTTTTTTTACCAATGTTTATTATGTGTGCTGTTGGCGTTGCCTAATAAATAAATAAATAAAGTATGAAAAAACTACCAAGCATGTAAAGTTGACAATGTTTGGCACATTAACATGCAATATGTTCAGCGTTTGAGTCACTTACTGTTTTCAATTAAGAATTTAGCACTAGGGCCATTGGGAACATTGGCCATCCACAGGTACAAGTCTCTCATTTTCCTTCCTTCAAAAAGAAGACATTTATTGCAATTTTTCATCTCACTGATTTCATTAACAACATAAAGATTTTTGCTTCGTTCCATTTTGGACTCTGTTTTATGATGTGGCATTAGTTTCTTTAGATCTTCCATCAAATGTCTGTGCCGGTGATTTATACCACGAGCGGCGAACACTAGCACTCTCTGCCTGTTGATCCATTTAACCTAAAAGAAATAATGATTTCTTGTGATTTTATGTAAATATATTTTAGCTATTCAGTCTTCTTTTTTTAAAACACGGTTTTATCCATGGTATTTTAAATAAACCAGGTTTAATTTAATTTACCTGTTTCGGTGTGGGATCATCCGACATACGAACTGGTGGCAATAAAACTACATTATCATCTTCCTTTGGTTTCTCAGGAGCTGCCGCTTTCTTTTTTTTCAGGTTTTTAACTTTCAGTTTAGCCATACTGATTCAATATTTCAAAGATATCATAAATTATTAAATCCACGTGCGGACGGCTAGAAGGCTAGCAAAATTTTTCCAAAAGAGTACATCTACATATATAACGCTACGCTAATTTTTGGGCGATAGGTACGCCAATTCCCAAGAGTATATAACGCTACGCTAAGGCCAATTCTTGTCAATTTCTTTTTGACATTGACATGACAGGCCGACCCACTGCTTTTTTGTTCGAGGGTCGGATAAAGGAATTTGGATACTTACCTACCTACGAGGTAGGCTACCTACGTAGGTATAGTATAAACGAATTATTACGTATCAAAATCAAAAAAATCAAAATATGTTTATTTTGGAACAAATCAAGGAACAATGTAAACAAGAAAACGATAACGCTCGCAGAAGTTTCATTAGAAACTGTGTCGCGAACATTAACGCCCTCCTCCGACTTAGGAAATAACCAAAACAAAGAGGATTAATTACATAATTAAAATTTGTAACCAAAAATAATGAAAATAGAATAATAATTTTAGTGGTGGATTTTTGTGAGAGTAAGTATGTGTGTGTGCGTGAATGTGTAAGTGTGTGTGTGTGTGTGTGAAACTTATGGGGCGTTCTCCTGGCACGCCAGTCTCTTGAGAGTCTGGGAGTCTGGTTATAGAGGAGAACCCCTCAATAGTGTACGTTTTATGTGTGGGGGACGTGTGAGAGGATGGGGGGTGCAGATGATGATTTGGATGTATAAGTTGGTTGTGATTATACTACAATCTTTAAGAGGAGCTCTGTGTCTTCATAAGACAGAGTTTGCAGCCATTGTTGGCATTTTTGCTTGCATTTGTATTTTGGTAAGGGGTAAATGTTTATTTTATTGTTGATTCGATTGTACAATGTGGTGCTCAGATAGTAGAAATGACGACTGGCAAAAGCCGTGCGTCTTTTTTCGGTGTTACAAACTAAGTCAGTAAGCTGGATGTATTTGGTTGATAATATGTTAGCTGTGAGTGTTTACGAATGGTTGTTTGTAAAATAAATAGTTGGCGTACGCTGAGGACCTTACACAGGGAGTATATATCGGACGTTGGGAACTGGAATGGCTTGTTTGATAGGACTTTAAGAACGGCCCTCTGAGCTCGTTCAAGCCTTAGCATATGTGTTTTTGCACAACTGCCCCAAGCTGAAATACAATAAGTCAAAATTGACTGAGTGAGCGCAAAATATATTGTTTTAAGCAACTAATATATTGTTTTACGTATACAGTCGGATACGTCGAATGCGTTAGCATCCTTTCCCTACTAGGTGCGTTAGCATCCCTACTCCCTACTATAAGGTTTACCATATAAAAATGATTGTTTCGACATAGAAGCCTAGAAAAGATTAATCTATTTTTCAAAATACTTACGATAGGGTTTATTTTTTAATCAATATCCTTAGAATGGATAATAGCAATGGTTTTGTACTATGCTATATAATTTATTTCATTTTATTTACAAAATTATAAAATGTTGAAGAAATATTAGTAGAAAATAATTTACGACACTGGTATCATCCGAGAAAAATGGGAGCAAATCACAGAAGTTCGAAACAATTTGTACATTTTGTTGAATTTTCATTCGTCTGTCATCGAAGTCGAATGTTTTCCATTTTCGCTGTTTGTATGCATTTATGCGTTGTTGAGTTTTTGTTTTCGTTTTATTGTTATCGTATCGCTGTGTATAATAGTAGGTAATTTAAATTTTATAAAAGCACTATTATAAAGTGCATTTTGGGAAGAATGTTATGCTTTAAATGTTATCATTATGATTAATAATTGTAAGAAACAGTAATTTGATTATGTACATTATAATAAGAATATTTAGTTTTTAATGTTAATTTTCTTATTAATAGTTCTAACAAACTGTGATTTTATTATGTATATTATTTTTAGTTTTTAATGTTACCCTACTAATTAATAATTGTAACAAACTGTGATTTGGTTAGGCACATATAAAAAGAATATTTTATTTTTAATGTTACCTTTCTTATTAATAATTGTAACAAACTGTGATTTCTGATTGGATTTTAATAAACTGTGGCAGTTTTGAAGAATATTATTATTTTCGTTTCCTGTCATCTAACGAAGCAGCATAGCATTTTCATTTTAATTGTTTTTCTAGTGTTATTTTGAGTTGTGTTGTGTAATTTTGGTGGTATTTTAACCAACATTACTTGTGGTCTTAGCACAAAGTGTAAGCATTTGGAATGAAAGTGTATTATGTGATATCGTGATTTGACCGAAAATGTTTCAAATGTTTTGAAGAAACCGCCACCATTTTCTTCAAAACAATTGACTGACTCGACTTTCGACTGACGTGACTAGAAAAATAGCAAATAGCATATAATCTCTATCACTTGACACTGGCAAGATTGTCGATAGACAGGAGCCATAAAAAAAAAAGTAGCATCTTTTTATCTCGTAGTTTTACATTCTCTTTGCTTTTTAGTTTTTGCCAAGTCTTGTCTCACCCTGACGCAACAAGGAACGTCAAAATTTTTGTATGGAATTAGCATGGCAAATAATGGCTGCTGGACTGATTTGACATGACTGTTGCTTGAATTGCTTGATTGACACTGATTGAATGGAACGAATGATCGTTCCATTCAATCAGTGTTCTCTCGTTCTTTCACAACTCACTCTCTTCTTCGTCTGTCTGCTTTGTTTACTTGTAGCTTCCACTCGTATTTTGTTTGTTTATGTAAATTTCTAGCAGATTTATTAATAATTACGTCCATAAATGTGAAATTGGTCGTTATTGTTCAGAGAACGTAATATTTTGCGGCGATACCTCTAAAAAACGATTTATAACGTGCGAAATTGTGGAGATCAAGCGAGCCGTAAAATTATAGAAAAAGGAAGTCTAGTTTCTTTGGATGAGGCTCGGTAAACATTGAATTGGATATTTTAGTGAATAAAATCAACGAACAAACAACATGCATCGTATTGAAAAGAGATTTTATGGATTTACTAGAGGTAAATACTGAATATTCGTGATATAGTGATGTACCTAATGTAATTATCGATAACTGTGTCGGACAGTTCTTTCTATGCTAATATCCCATTAAAACGTGCACATCTAGGAGGCTACATACACAGTCTTACAAAATGGGTTTTCCGCGGTGGCTAATAGTAATCAAGTAATTGTTTTTTTGAAATTTAAAATGTTTCACTACTAAATGCATAAATTCATGATTATCGGGTTATATTATTATAATATATATATATATTTTGCAGATACTACCAGTGAAAAGTCCATGCTAAAGATGAAAAAATTAGTACCCACTACCGATATTAGTGAGTCCTCGGTCACATACCTACTGTGGTAACAGTTACGGCTTTGATGACATACCGCATAAGAACTGCGAGACTGTGAAAGTAAGTTGATTTTTATATTTTGCCCTCATATTAGGTACGTACTTATTCAGAAACAAAAAATCGATGCTAAAGATGACAGTAACTGGGAGTTGCAAATAGCTTAATAAGTTTGTACTGTTAAAATTATTATAACCTTTTCAAAAATATGACGTGAATTATTCTTTTGAACTTATGCTCTAGGTACAAAACTTCTTAAAAAACTGGAAATTAATAAAAAATACTTTGTTACAGAAGCTCACCGTGTCCGTCCTGCTCATACTTAACATTATAATAAATGAAAAAACAAATTCATAAAATGAATAGGTTTGGGTACAAAAATTATATGTACTAATGCAAAAAGCTTTTTATTTCATATCAGATCCATATTTACGTCCAACCTAGGACTTCGGGACCTAGGTTGTACTTAAACGTGGATTCTACTGGACTAGTCAATAAATGGATTACAAAAAACCTCGATTTCGATCTCACATATTTTATCGATATAAAAGCGAGTGCCATCGCGCAGCACTATATAGGCTGATAGGTTGGTAAAACTGTTGTTGTTTGACGTACTTCGTTGTGTTGGTATTGAAGTGCCATGTAAAAGGATCCCAATTGGCTCTCATTGGCTCTTTACTAAGTCCCGCCTCTTCTCGTAGTTTACATTCTCTTTGTCTTGTCTAATCATGACAAAAATAATCATGATAATCCAGCCCCAAGCAAGGAATTTGAATACTACGTGCTCTAAAAGTCACGATAAGGAGTCAACGATCCAGCTAGCCAAAGTACCCAAACCACATAATATTACAGTATACAGTACAAACCAAACTATATAGTCGATCATTCGTATCGGAGCAGCTGGTCCGAGCAGTGAGCGCAAGTGAGCGTTTCTATTGTGAAAATGTTGAAATCTCGAAATATTTTAATGGCTATCTATAATAATAATTTTAGTGTCATGGTGCAAGTAAGATCCGCATCCCAAGCACTACCGCAGCTATCTTCGGTAAGAATTTAATTTAATTTGAAGGTAGTTTATTACCTAGTAGGTGGGTCAGAGGGTACCTACTTACCATACCGAGTAACGACCTACCTACCTAGGTAAGTAGGGTACCTATTTGTTGTAGGTACTCTATCTCTGTGTGGTAGGTACCTAACCTCCGCCTTTCGGGTATATGTACCTATGTATGTAGGACCCTACTTAGGTAGTAAATTAGGTGGGTAGGTATAGTTTGTGATATTGATTGCTCCCACTCACCTTTATACCTGCTGCGCGTATTTAATTTTCATCTGTTCCAATGTTTAGAAGGCGTCAGCCTTCAAAACCAACTACCTATTCGCCCATACTATTATTTTTTTTCTTCTGTTTTAATTCAATTATCTAATTTCAGGAAAAATATAATGTCAAGAGAAAAGAATTCAGTGCAGTGAAATCAACAGACATTAATTATTTTATGTCATTGCTCAGCGATGATAGAGTTCTGACCGAAGATAGTGATGTACTGCCATTTAACATTGACTGGATAAAGAACTGCAGAGGTGCATTCATTTTATTATTATTTTTCATACAACATTTCGACCTTTCAATATGATCCCTGTGATTTTATTGAATAAACATATTTTACAGGCGGTAGGTGACGACATATACCTACTTCTTACAAAACTAAGTCAATGCTGATATAGGTACCTACTTATTTAGACATAGGTAGATTTATCTATGGTAAGTGCCTGACCAGACAAAGAACTGCTGTTATTTAACCACCGTACCTACAATGCCGTACGCAATAAAATAAAGCCCCGTTCGTAGGTCCAATATGTTTTTGTTTCAGGGCAGTCAAAAGTAGTGCTTAAGCCCAAAACTACACAGGAAGTTTCAGAGATCCTCAAGTACTGCAATGAGAGGCGTCTGGCGGTGTGTCCTCAGGGCGGCAATACGGGCTTAGTCGGAGGCTCTGTGCCAGTTTTCGACGAGATTGTTCTCAACTTTGGGCTGATGAACAAAATCATTAGTTTAGATGAGATATCAGGTCAGTCTTATGGTATATATCCCTGCAAACAGCATTTCTTATATAACAGCTGAATGAAATAGTTGGTGATATTATATAAATATCTTTAACCACATATTATAGAATACTGTTATAAACTTTTTCTTATCAAGTTTAAAAAATAAACAATCGCTACTGCTGCAGAATTAGGTGTATCCTTATTCCTTTAATGGTAAATAAGATAACAAAAAATCAAATGACCGGAAACCCCGATCTTGGGATCCAGGTCCTTCTACCGGCACAACTTAATTTATATTTAATTGACAGGAGCTTTAATATGCGAAGCTGGTTGCATCTTAGAAACCCTGGACAACTACGTTCGGGATAGAAACCTAATAATGCCACTGGATCTTGGGGCGAAGGGAACCTGTCACATTGGCGGTAATGCTAGCACCAATGCAGGAGGACTGAGGCTGCTGCGGTATGGGAACCTACATGGTTCTTTACTTGGCATTGAAGCGGTATGAATATTAATAGGCTCATCAGGATTGTACCTAAACTTCATTCACCTTAGATATCTTAGAACATAGGTCCATACAACATACTCCCTCAGACAAATTAAAGAAGTACTTTTTTATTTGGTCTGAGGGTACTCCAAATCCAATAAGATGTCTAAATGTAGACAACACTTGAGGTCAGTGAGTAAGTGACTGCAAGCACGCAAGTCCCAACTATACATTTGACACATTTGTAATCTAGCTAGAACACAACAAAAAATCTTCAATAAATGCGAGCAAGCAAGAAGGCATAGGTAATAAAAAAACCCAAGAAGAAGTAATTTCTTTACTGCTAGTACCAGTTATTATTTCTTCTGTAGTAGGTATAGGTAGGTATCTCTCTTTCGCTGATGTCGGAAAATTTGTTAAATCGAAGGAAGCAACGAGTCATTTTACTGTAGGTAGGTACTGTTGTCGCTATATTGAACAAAGTAAATGCTTGCATGAAGTCAAAACTAAATTATGCTAGGTGTTTATAGTGTACCATTGAATTGTTCTAGGTGAAAGCAGATGGCACAATAATAGACTGCCTCCGGGCGATGAAGAAAGACAACACGGGATACCACTTGAAGCATTTGTTCATAGGATCCGAGGGTACTTTGGGAGTGGTCACAAAGGTAGCCATACATTGCCCTGTCCTGCCAAAAGCGGTCACTTTGGGATTCTTTGGTACGTTATTTTCTCGAATGAGGTGTAGCTGTAGGTAGATGATTTTTTCGCAATGATAGATTTTATAACGTAATGTACCCGACATAAAGAGGATTATAGGAAAGAAGATGTTGATGATAAGATAGATGACCATTTTTGAGAACATAAGGTGAAGGTGAATTATGCTAAATTCGCGGTTTATCGAATACTAGCTGGTACCCGCGACTTCGTCTGCGTACTTTTCGCAATAAAAGGTAGCCTATGTCCTTTCTCAGGGTCTAAAGATTGTCTGTGCCAAATTTCATCAATATCGGGAAAGCGTAACAGACAGACAGACAGTTACTTTCGCATTTATAATATTAGTAGGGAAGTAGGGATTATTTCATTTAATTGAACTGAGTAAAGACCGTTTTGATTTTTCAACAGGTGTGAAGAGCTTCGAAAATATTCTGCAGTTATACAAAAGCGCCAAATCATCTTTGGGCGAAATTTTGTCCGCTTTCGAAATGGCTGATTTTGATTCTATCCACTCAACAGTTCGGAATCTTAAGTTACCGTAAGTACCTACTTACCGTGAGTAGCATAACGTGTGCATGTAACTATTTTATGAATATGTATTATCATAGGTAGGTACCTACATAACTTTCCTGCTCAATTTAACTAAAGTAACGAAGTTACCGATATGAACTTCCTACAGGCATTCCTCAATAAAACAGTCATAATTCCTTAGTAGGTACTTAGGTATATATCAACTTTTATCGAGACATATTTTGCTGCAGTATTTTTTCTATATTGATCTAAAAATATCAAAATTTTGATTTTATTCCAGTAACCCAATATCAGAATTTCCGTTTTATGTTCTGATGGAAACGCACGGAAGTGACGAGACGCATGATGCAGAAAAACTGAACAGATTCCTCACGAAGGAGATGGAGAGTGGACTCATATTGGATGGAACGGTCACATCAGAACCAGCGAAAATGCAGGTAATAACTGGATACAAAAAATGAAACTGTTGCGACAATTTATAGTTTACCGCAAATCGCAATGTTATTGCTTTGCCTAGAGATTTTGGTGCCTAAACTTAACTCCGCTTGGTACGCTTGGTACCTAAACTAACTTAACTAAAGATTTGTGATTCACAGACTATTTGGAACCTCCGTGAGAGCATAGCGGGCGCAGGCTTAGTGCAAGGCTACGTGTTCAAATATGACGTATCTCTGCCCCTGAATAATTATTACGAACTTGTTCCGCGGTTAAGGGAAAAACTCGGTGATCAAGCTCTGATAGTCTGTGGTTATGGACACGTGGGTAAGTTTAAAAAACTTTCACGTAACTGCAAGTGGAATCAATCTTCTTATAAAACCAAAGCAAAAGTGTATTGATTAATAAATAAATAATAAATAAATAATGCTGGACAATCCACACAGCACTATCTAGCCCCAAAGTAAGCTACTAAAGCTTGTGTTATGGGTACTAGATAACTGATATATTTAATACATTATATAATTACATAGATAGATATTTTTTATTATACATAGAGAACACCCAGACCAAATGAACAAATTTCTGCAGATCGTACACAAATTTGTTCCGAGGCGGGAATCGAACCCGCAACCTCTGCGTCTCAGGCGGACTCTCGCCCGCTGCGCCACTGAGGTCGTCTGTCTGATTAATTGATAGTTTATCTACTTTTATCGCTGACTGTACGCTACTTACATGCAGTGAAAGACACTCCTGCATTCACGTCTGTTCCTTTCGTAAATCAATGTCATTCTTACCAGGAAATCAAATGGAGTATTTATGAAAATTTTCGTAAATTTATAACACAAATTGGAAAAAAAACCAGACGAAGTTTGTTCTTGTAACGACGAAAATACAAAAATGTACAAACGTCACTATTATTTTTAGATCGCCAAACGAAGTAGGTAAACAAATACAAAAGTATGCAAGCCGTGCCTGGTGATAAGTCGTAAAGTTGTTTGTGAAATATCATTTTATTTCAGGTGATGGAAACATTCACATCAACATAACAGTTCCTGAATACACAAAAGAAATATGTGCCTTACTAGAGCCGTATATCTTCGAGGAGGTGAATAAATTGAACGGCTCGATCAGCGCAGAACACGGGATTGGCTTCAGGAAACCGCAATTTATTCATTACAGTAAAGACAAGTCTGCGTTACAGCTAATGCATGGACTGAAACATCTCATGGACCCACATGGAATACTTAACCCATACAAAGTCCTGCCTCAAATGTGAACTTGAGACATACAATCAATTTAAGGTAAATTGTAAGGCTAATGCTCGCTCTCGTTCGCACGTTTTGACATGTTGAAACTTTTAAAAGATATAAATCACTCAAACCTTTTTAAAAAAATCGCAAAACTAAAGTTTTTTAAGTACGAAAACTAGTAAAAAAACTATTAAACAGAAAAACTTGAATCAATTAAAAAAAATTACATTAGTAGGTATATAACACTGTGCGCAACGTGATACACACTTCTTTGAGGTTTGCGTAGGGTTTGCGAAATGGTTTTAGAATAAATCTTTCAACATGTCAAAACGTACGAGCGAGAGCGAGCATTAGCCTTACCATTCACCCTAATGTTTATCTACAAGTGTTGACGTTATGTAATATTAAGATAGAATAGTTGTTTATTTAGCATAAGTAAGTACAGTAAAGATAGCACTACATGTTTGTTTTTATACCGATAACACTGGCTAATGCCTACTGTGATAAGACATTCTCGATACGATAAGCTAAGATTATAGAGTAAATGAAACACAAATTCATTTTAGTAAATGACTTTTATTAAAATATCCATTTATTCTTATAACATTCATAATATCACTGCAACGAAAATACAATGGAATATTACAAACATTCTCCTAATTCCATCAAATAAATAGATCGTTTTTATAAATGTATTCAAAAAAATATTCAAGGAGCATTTTATTTCAATTGTGGGCAATTTTTTCTTGGTTATGTGATTATCGTAGCTGAATTCATTAAAGAAAGGATCAAATAGCAACGTTAAGACTAATCTACTCCCGCTTGCGCAAGACAATCACAAGGTCTTGGCTTCAAATAGAATAAAAAATCAAATCCACAAGGGTGAAGGGTCAGTCAATAGCAATTTAGCAAATATGATTTCACATCTACATTTGTTAACTACAGAAATATTAATTCTTAGAACTGACAAGACATTGTTATTTGTGCAAACAAGACACTGCGGCACTCGACTGTGCTTTGCAACAAAATATGTACCTATTTCCATTTCTACTGAAATGATGATAATCCCATTAGATCATAGCAAAAAAAATAAATATAATGAAAATAGTCATGATATTATGTACTAAAACAACATGTCAAATTCATAGAATAAAATTAAATAATTACTTAGGTAGTTGTCAGCCTTCTAATTAACAAATTATTATGTAACAGTTCAACATTGCTATGAATGGAATGGAGACAAGCCTTGTTATGTTGTTTTTAGTGATTTTGGACGCCATTCATTCGTAGTATTTCATCTAATTCACATAAATTCATGAATATGTACTAAAAAGTAAGATAATGTAATTGTAATCTCACATTTTGTATTTTTTTAACATCATGGAGAAGACGAATAAATGGAGAAATTATATGAGATCACTAAATATAACACTTAGACGAAATGTAAACAAGAACTAATGGCGCTCAAGTATGGCCTTTAAATTTAGGGGTGGGACTTTAGAAATTAAAATACAACAGATTTATACAAAACTTCACTTTTACTAAAATTCAGAAAGCTTGTTTACACTTAGTCTAGGACTTAATCATAATTCTTAACACTGATGTGTTTACGTAGAAAACGAACAATGAATTATGAGTGGCCTACATCGCATACATGTAAGTAATTAAAAGGAAACAATCATATTGCAGCATTCACATTGCTTAGACGTAAACACTTACATCCTCCCGGAAAAACAGACCAATATATTATTAAAAAAGTAAACAGTAAATTAAGTGTTTTTTATGCTATTTGGCTCATACTCGTTACAGTAAAGCATTAAATGTAAAATTAACAAGCTTTCGGTGTGATATTTAAATGCTTAACCACTAGAAGAGCACCTAAGTTAAAGAAAACCTGCGCTATTTGATGTGACTTGTCGGCTGCTATTGTGGATAACGAAGCGCGGCCCGCAGTTGCTCCGCCGAAGACACCGACCCTTGTGTTAGTCACAACTTTGAATAATCAAACTCACGCTTACATCTTAGGGAGATTAAAGGTTTGTTCTTTCCTCCTATTTTTTTAAGTTTTATAGTTTTATATATTTTTTTCTAATTTCTTTATAAAGTAGACACAGGTCTGTTTCCGCAAGGTAGAGAGCGCGCACGGCTATCGCTTGATCTGATTGGACATTTTGAGAAACTCGAGATAGCCGGCTTGCATCTCGGCGTCCATACCGGTGTCCCAAGCGTCGTTCTCTAGCTCTTCGCTGAAACAATACATTACATTCAACATCGCCAATCTAATCACCCT
The DNA here is from genome assembly GCA_963576535.1 of Plemyria rubiginata. NCBI lineage: Eukaryota > Metazoa > Arthropoda > Insecta > Lepidoptera > Geometridae > Plemyria > Plemyria rubiginata. The sequence continues at coordinate 7,545,923 of OY754910.1, forward strand.
ACTTGCTTATAATGTACATAATTAGTTTTATTTATAGAATGCGAGGTTATTTGTCCTGGATGGGATGGGCAGCCAGTTTAATGATTAGTTCATTGGAATACTTAGCGGCATGTTAGGTGGTGGCGTGGCGGATACTTACAGGATATCCTCTTCGAGGGCGATGCCCTTGGTTCGCGGCTCGAGGTTGCTTTGCAGGAAGGCATGCTCCTCTGCCGTCAGCGCATGGCCGTCCGCAAGGTATCCCTCGCTGCCTTCCGACTCGCCGTTCGCTACACAGACAAACTTCGCTTAGAGTGGTCGCCACGAAGCCTAGTTCGGTTATAGAAACTACATTACATACCAAATACTTTGGCAAACTTTACTACAAAAGTTCAAATACAATCGCGGGAGAATACAGGGGTCGCGCGCGTGGAATCGACTCTAGCTCTCCTTTCTCCTCAATACAAGATTTAAGCTGGCATTTATACTTACTGTGATCATACTCGAAGTATAGTATACAAACAACACAAGATGCTTTCAACAGAAACCAGGATTCACAAGAGTCCGAGGGACCATTGAATTTTTATTTATAACAACAAACTGCATATTTGATAACAAAAGATAATAGACAAAGCTGAAATAACTCGACTTTAAATGTTAATGTGTTTTCTGCCCAAACTTTTTTTGATAATTGACATACTATGTTATATCGTAGCGTAGGTTCAAGCAAAGCCCCTTTAAACAGCGTTGTTTATTTGGAAATGGTCTTTGGTTACATCAAAAGCTTGGGAAATTAACAAAGGAATTGAAGTAGTGTATGAACATAAAAGCAACATGCACCAAAACTATACTAACATTTATTTTATAATACACCCTTGTAAATAATAGTTGTAAAAGATAGTGATTGCTTTGTTTTAGCACGTAAATTTGTATAGGTTTTGTCGACGGCATATAATTGATTCAGTGTGCGAAGCGAACGAAAATAACAAAAATCTTACAGTAAACTTGGGCGATTTGGCATTTTATGTATGATGTATGTATTTATGATGTTTCTCGGGCCATAACTTAAGAACCGTAGATCCAATCTGCATGAAATTTGGTAAGTCGATAGCTTGGACTTGAGAAATTTACTGGTAAGTTAAACTATTGAGTCAAATCGGATGACGAGTTATTAAGGTATGGGGTTTTTAAGGATGCAAAAAATGAAAAGAGTTGGTGTTTTTGTGAGGCAAGATGCATCCTGTGTAAATACGCCCCAACATCCCTCAATCAGCGCAATCAAGTTACATGTCATATGAAAGCGCTTGCTTTGGACATTCCAAAACCATTTTCACTTTATTTGTTCCTGGTTTTTGAGATACAACGTAAAAGTTAAATGAAGATAATCAACGTCCCAAGAGCTCCCATCAAAATTTCTAGAGTTTCGTTGACATCAAGGTTTTTTTACTAGTCGCCTTTCCTTTTTTTTTTTAATAAATTTAGAAGGTACTCTGTTCTGTTAATATCGTGATAGTGACTGATATGATGAATGATGGAGCCAAGTTCTGTTCAAAGGAACTCAATAAATGAGTCAATTTTCAGTTGAATCTTGATATAATACTACTACCTATGTAGTTATTTATTATGCAGCTTTTGTTGTTACTTTTATGTCAACAAAGTGGCATGACGACAAATTTGTCATCCTTTCATAATCATTATGCATTAATAAGTTTTAACCCATAGGTATCGTCCAGGCAGAAGGATCGAAATGTTTTTATACAAACTATGGTACAAATAATAAAGTGATAGAGAGAATCAAGACTGCTATGAATGGTACTTGATTCTCTCTTGAAATCACCGTGAAATCGTTTCAAAAAAGTTTCATAAAATATGATAAGTAATGCCTTGCCAATAAAGAAACAAATCATAAATGGAGGCGCTTATTTACTTTCACTACACACAAGTGAAAGGGGTAAGTAATTTCAAGAAACCGTAAGTTCGTTTCCTGTTCTTTTAAGCTTGGTGGCGGAACTGGCATCTAGATTCACCTAGCTTCAAGGTGATCCTTGTCCTAGATTAATTTAAATAAATGCCTTGACTTTCACATACATGTGTGAAATTAATGAGTCGTACGTAGCCTCACTCCACTACTTTCTATACCGTGGCGACAACAGCTGACCCCGTTACCCTGCGAGTAGATGCCAGGGCGATAGGTCACACATCCGAGACTTTTACCTGGAACTCCCACAAGTGTAGGAGCGAGTTGTAGAAGACCGGATTGGTTCAAGTGAATGATAAGCGCCGCCATGCCATGATGTGTTAAGATTCGCGCACATTAGGACGGGCCGCAGCACAGCGCAAAATGCTTACCTAGCACATTCGTGACGGGCCGGGTCGCAGCGGATTATGAGTACAGAGTACTGCCAGAATCCGCATGCTTGCCAAAGCACACTATTGACGGGCCACATCGTATAGCAAATCCGCCGCGCAATAATGCGAGCCGCTGCGTTACTTCATACAAATTGTATTAAAGCGATTTGGACGGGTTTTTGCGCTGCGCCCCGTCCTAATGTGCTCACACCTATAGTGAACAGGCTAAGGGTGGGAGGAGGGTAAGGTAAAGGCTACTGACTGTATCTGCGCCTTGGGTCGGGATGCGTGGGCGGCGCGGGCGCGGGCTCGGCCAGTCCCCAGCGCGCGGCGCGCAGCGACACCACGGCTTGCACGCACGGCATAGTGGCGCGCCGCTTCAGCCGATCGAATACGCCGCGCATGCCGCCTGGGCAGTCAGCGTCCAGCGCTATGCCAGACAACTGCAAATAACAAATAATTGTATGTTTTCTGCCAAAAATAACCTGAACACATTAAACAGCATGAAGGGAAACACAAACAAGTGAAAAAGTAGTAGAGCTCTTTGTGAAGGACTCATCCGGGGAATATTATGAATCATTCCACACAGCACTAACTAGCCCGAAACTAAGTAACGCTTGTACGTGTCTTGTCTCAGCGATAATTTATAAAATATAAATATTAACCAATTAAAATGTTTTCACTACTTTCGGGACATTGTTATTTTTTTCAACATAGTATTTAAGTTATAACAGCTGCAAGTACCGTTCTTATCGATCGCTTAATTGACATTCAGAATCGTCAAAAATTCGTTAAAAATGGTTTCATCAATGGATAAATTCAGTTTTAACGAATTTTGACCATTATAAATGTCAAATTAAGCGATCGATAGTAATAACGGTACTTGCACTGCTGATGTGAGTAGCAGGGCATGGCAACATGATAAGATGCTACCAACATTCTCACATGTGGCTAAATTTTTAATAATAGTTTAATAAGTCTCTTACTTTTAGAAGCTGGCAAACAGCCTTGATATTGGCTTCTTTTTCGGTGTCCAACAGGTGAAGCAGCACTTTGCAGAGGCTTTCACCCAGAGTTCGAATTCTTCCTCCCTAAAAGAGTGACATTCTTAATAAAAATCAGAACCTCTTACCTCTAAAATGTTGAAAAGAAAAGTTTATTGAATTTTTTATCATGGAATTCTAATCTGTAATGTGACTCAACGTGAAAATCTGTGGTTCCCTACATAGACATAAACATCTTCACTACATAGTATAAAACAAAGAAGCTTTCTCTGTCCCTATGTCCATTTGTACGCTTAAATCTTTAAAACCACGCAACGGATTTTGATGCGGTTTTTTTTAATATATGGAGTGATTCAAGAGAAAGGTTTATATATGCATGACATGTGCACCCGTGCGAAGCAGGGGCGCGCGGGCGGATCGCTAGTTTTTAATAATCCCTATAGTTTAGTTAGTTAGACAGTGGAAAATCTTTCAATAAATGTTTTTATTTACTTGCCCTCTATCCTCCAACAACCCGCAATCTGAGTATTGTTGTTCATCTGAGACTACTTTCACTTCTGCTTTTAATTTGTTTTTGCTATTCAAGCAGTTTGTGGTGGATGAAATATACATAATACATCATATGAGAATTATAATGATAAATTCATATTGAAATGTCAATTACTTACAGTAAGACCAACCTGGTTATCCTCAAGTTGGGTGTACAACTCGGCCAGGAACATTGCAAAGCCACGAATATTCTCATCAGAAGTCTCTACACCACTGATGATCTTGTTCTCTTCAGCAGAGCATCGCTCAAGCAGACAAGCTCGGAAAGTGGACTCCTCTGGTGGTGCCACAGAGTCATACATAGAGCACAGGCGAGCACCATTGTAGCGGAAGTTTGCCTCACCAATGGACTATTATAAAAGTATAATTAATGTAAAACAGACTCATTTATGTGAATTGGTAGACAATTATTCTACTTAAAATTTAAATCATCTTGCTATACTGGTAAACTTTAAACTTTCATGAGTAATAGGATATAAAAACATACCTGATTGACAATGGCTTCAATCAAAGGCCTGGTGTATGATGCATCATGCAATGTAGCAGCAAATGAATCTAGCAGAGGGCCGCAAAGGGTGTCGAACTTGCCTGGGTCGAATGTTATCTCACACATGACAGTTATCAAGTTGCCAATGTTTTCCTGAAGAAAATAACATGTTTTGTTTTAGAACCAGTACAATAATAAATATCTAAAAGTGTATGTTGATAATTATGTAGATACAAAATGTACCTATGTATGTAAACATGAAGCTTAAACATACCCTCATATCCATGTTCTCTGCTTCTTCAAGAGAATATGTCATGTCATCCAGTCTATATGGGTTTTGATCTTGAGCTTGTCGAAGTCGGTCTTGGACAGAGAAGCGATGAGGCCTATAAGCCGTTTCCTGGTTGTAGTTTGGCCCAGGCTGGGGGTTGTAGTTTGGAGGATACCATTCCTTAGCCTCGGCAGAGAGGTTGGATTTAGGTGGCTCGACTACAACAAATTAACCGAAACCGGTTATAGAAACATTTGCCTAGAACACACTTTCTTATTTTGATTGACCCAAAATATAATTGCAAAACACTCAATCATACAATGGATGGCTGTTTGTCAACTTTCAGCGACGTCATTACAAATGGTTTTAGAACTTTCACTTGAACTACAAATAAATTAGGATGAACGCAAATAGGTTGCTGGCGAAAAATGACGACGTCACAGTGGGGCACACATATTGGATGCGAGAAAGTACGTTGTGCTCGATTATCTTAAACCATTTACCTTTCATTTCCTCAACGCCCCTCGGTCGACGAAGCTCTCGTGGCTGGTTGTCGGGCTGTTGCCAGCCACGACCTCTGCCTCTGGGGCCCCCGATCTCTCCATTATTCATTTCGACGATCAGAGAACAAAACCAAAATGTCTTAGAGTGCTATCGCTAGGAAATTCCATAAACAGTGATACACCCGATTAAATTGTACGACTGCTACAATCCTTCAACGGATTCGACACGTAAACAAAGAAATTTTACTCCTCCACAGCGCAAATAATTCACAGCAAAACCTCCATGTTACCAGAATGAAAGAGACAAAACACGGAAACAACGCGAAGAAAAAGACAACGAATAAAAGTTAACAAAATGTTGATATTGCCAGTTCTAAAAAAACCCGTTACGCCGACTTACGCCACTTGCACACAGGTTCACTGCCGGCGCCGCCCACACGCCACGGTCCCGTCTCGCGCGTCGCGTCGTCGGCGCTGGCGGCGTGTCGGCACGGTACTTATATGAACAAAGCATCTCGATATTTCAACAGGCCCAACTTTCCAGCAGCTTAGCAGCAATGACTACGTAAGACTCCAGTATGCGAGAGAGATCAACTAATTTTAGTGCGCGTCAACCAAAAAGAACGCTGGAAAGAAGTTGCTGGAAGTGTTTGCGCTTAAAAAATACTCGCTTCCATCACACCCCAGCCCCTCCTGCAGGCGCGGCGTTCTTTAGGTAGGAGCACAATTTATGAGGCTAGTCACACGGAGCGTAGCGTATGTCGTGCCTACTACGCTACGCTAAGTACCTAATAAACTTGAAGCAAACAAATCGTTTTACACAGAAACAGCTATATTTAGTTTTTTAGTGCTTCTACGCTAAGTACCTACCTATTGAACTTGAAGCAAACAAATCGTTTTACACGGAAACAGGTATATTTTGTTTTTTAGTTCTTTTCTTATTTTTCTCTGAAAGAAAAATTATCAAAAACTAGATGATTGCGCCCCGCCGTTTTTACCCGCGCAGATTTAAATCCTGCTATTTTTACGGGATAAAAAGTAGCCTATGTGTTTGTTATTCCAGACTATAATCTATCTCTCTGCCAAGTTTCATCCAGATCCGTTCAGCTAGTCCGGCGTGAATGAGTAAAAAACATCCATCCTTCCATCCATCCATACCTACAAACCTTTGCGTGTATAATATAGTAGTAAGTAGGTAGGATAATTCTTCCCGAGCTCTATGTACGTCTCATAATCCGGCGATTTTTCTATTTCAGCTTCATTTAGAATAATTCCATATCAAAATTTTGGTGCTCCATTTCCTTAAATACCTACGTGCACACTGCACCCGCTGATTCGAAGTTCACGCGTAAACTAAAATGAAAATGACCCCAAAAAAGCATATTAACACAGACCAATAAGGGATTATATAAGGGATAAGGGCAATGATGTTTTAAAAAGGGGAAAACTCCTCCAATGATGTTTTAAAAAACCCCTTTTTAAAACATCATTGGATAAGAGATAGTATTTAAATGTTTGTTAATACGTGGTATCCCTTATTGGTCTGTATGTATGTACACTCGTGAGCAAAAAAATCGACTCAGGCGACACACCTGCAGTCGCAAGTCACTGGCAAAAAAACTGATCATGTTAATATTTTTTTCATAGTAAAATCATAAAGCAGCTATTATTAGCTTCAAAATGATATAAAATATTGTAATGTTTCTTGCTCACACAACCCAACAACATGTTGTGATCAGCAACCACCCTTTTTGCGCTTGTTTACAATAGTGCTTATTAAGGGTTTATTACCCATATCATCATATCATAGGGTTATCTACCTGACCCACCCTTATCAGTTAGCCGTCAAACGTCAATCGATACACATCTCCGTTATCAACAAACAAGAATTCTACCTGAAAATGGACACCAGCTGCTCAAGCGGTCACCCTATTGCGACAAGGCCAGAGTCAGCATGAAGTGGCACGTGCGTTGAACATGAGCCATTCTGCTGTTTCCAGAGTTTACCGTCGTTACCAAGAGACTGGTAACTTTAATCGAAGACGCGGTTCCGGAAGAAAAAGGTGCACATCGGAGAGAGATGACCGTTTCATTGTCAGTACATCGCTGAGAAATCGGGCCCTCACTGGCGTTCAAGTCCAACAAGAGCTCAGAGAAACGCGAGGAGTGGCTGTTAGTGGCTGGACAGTCAGAAGACGACTTAGGGCAGCTGGCCTTGAGCCAAAAAGGCCAGCTACTGGCCCCAAATTAACCCCAGCCCACCGAGCAGCCCGCCTACGATTTTCCAGAGAACAAGTTGATTGGACTGACGAACAATGGAGCTCCGTCCTCTTCTCAGACGAAAGCAGAGTGTGCTTGCATGGTAGCGATAGAGGAGGACGAGTCCACAGAAGATCTGGAGAAAGATTCGCGCAGTGCTGCATCAAAGAAAATGTGGCTTTTGGAGGAGGTTCCTGGATGGTGTGGGCGGGCATTTCAATGGAGGCAAAAACCGAGTTGGTTTTTATTGAAACTGGTGTTCGAGTGGGAAGATTGACGGCGAACCGATACATCGAAGAGATTTTAGGGGATCACGTCGTTCCCTACGCCGGTTTCATTGGCGAAAACTTCATCTTAATGCACGACAATGCCCGTCCACATACTGCAGGTTCCGTCCGGCAGTATTTACAGGAGGTCGAAATTGCCGCTATGGACTGGCCAGCGCGTCGCCCGTACTTAAATCCATCCTATCGAGCATATGTGGGACGAACTGAAACGAAAAGTTCGGGCTATAAATCCTGCACCAGCCACGTAATCGGACCTCAAAGCGGCGCTCATTGAAGAATGGGATAGCATCGAACAAGATCGAGTAAAGAAACTTATTCGATCCATGAAGAAGCGATTGGAAGCTGTTGTTAGGGCCAGGGGGGGCAACACTAAATATTGATAGTTTAATTTCTAATAAATTAATGTTTTGACGAATTTAAGCTGGTATTTTCTTTACTGTTGATTATCACCCTTTTTCATTGCTTAAGACTCCTTCTCATTCAATAATTTTTCATTGCCAAAATAAAAATGTAAATAACAAAGTAGACCACTCATTTTAAGGTTAAAACTAACAGCTTTGAGATGTTAAAATCAGAAATAGAATGAGAGCTTCAGATTTTTTGCCAGAGATTTTTAACCGCGAGCGTGCGTCGTGAGTCGATTTTTTTGCTCACGAGTGTAGGTATGTTATGTATTGTATGTTTGTTATTAATTGCTTTTTTGGGGTCATTTTCATTCACCCCTTGAATTCTATCCACCCCGTTTTACCCCGGTATATACTCAACAAGGCCGCAAGGGATGGATTTGCCATCTACCCCCACTTGCAACCCTCCTATCCCCAACCCTCAACCCAGCCAGGTACCTACAAGGATTGCATGTTGAAAATGATTCGGCACTCGGCGACAAAAAATATTCACATAATTTGAAATAAAATAAATAAAAACAAGTAGTACACTTAAATATTGGTGGGTGCTAGGAATGTTTTCCTTTAGGTTCCTACCCTGACTACCCCATCCTGTAGGTACACTGTAGGTATATATCAGCTATCTGGTCCTCACAATAAACTTGGCTTAGTTTGTGGCTAGATAGTGCTGTGTGGAAAGTCCAGCAATATTCTTTTTTCCACTCTTAGGATCTTAATAATTAATGTTCTAACAGAATAATAATTAGAAAAAACATAATGACACACTATTACATACATAGGTAATCGTAAAAGCAGACCTACCACCTGTGCTCATTAAATTATGTAGGTACCACATTACCTACCTACCGCAGCGTGCAACGCGCATAGTAGTGCTGACTGCTAGTGCGTACCTATGCTCATGATAAACGAAGTACTAGTAGCTATCCCTGTTTTAGATTAATAAAACAATATTGTTTGTACTTTTTCAAACAAGCTACATTAATTTTTTGCAGTCAACAAATTAATCTAATAGCTACTTACAATTAAATTTACAATTTTACTAAGAAAAACGAACAATACATAATAAGTAAGGTTTTGGGCATTCCATTATAAAATCTAAGTACTTACCCGAAAAAAACAAATTACAATATTTGATCAAGACACATTGATTTGATAGACACATGCTTTAGAAGCTATTCTAAACATAATAAAATATAACACAGCAACAAATGAAACTAAAGCTAAAGTATATATTTTTTTAAATAGTTCTATATGCTGAATGATTCACCACAACCACATGTTCCTTTTATGTTTGGATTGTTAAAAACAAATTCAGCTGAGAGTTTGTCTTCCACAAAATCCATTTCAGTTCCTAAAACAAAAATAATATATATATAGGAAGTAGATTCACACTAATTACCTATCTATTTATATGTATAGCTTGAATAAGAAAGATTTATCTCTTTCATGTGGAAAATTTTCAACTACAAAACATAGCTCTTCAATATGGAATAAAAACAACCGGGCTCTGGGCTTGCCAAATATAACCAAAAGCCATAAGTATCCATAGTACCTATGCCATAGCAGAGCCAAGTCATCTATTTTTTTCCTTATGAAAGTGGCTCTTATCTGCAATGCTGTTTTGCAGGTATCAAAATTATTTATCCTTGTTAGATCCTGTCTACCTATCTATATGAACTGCACATAATCATAATATAATAACATCATAGTAAGTTTGTTTATTTTTGGTACAAAAGTGTTTTTTGGCATAACCTTTGTCTTCAAAATTATGGGAGAGGAATTCACTCCTGAATTCAATATGAAATTGTACCTAAATATTTATTTCAATAAAGTTATTTTGTATTGTATTTGTATCTGTTAGAGGAGTAGAAATTCTATTGTGTCTGGAGTTAGTCTAGATGTTATGGAAGCTCGGCATAAACAAGGCAACATCCAAATGTGAGTAAAAACATATTAGCAAAAACCACTTAATCTATCTGTGACGATTGAATTTCACAAACATACCTAATAATGTTAACTGAGCTTTCCTGTCTATTATAATAGTCACACCATCTTGTTTTACTTCTTCATCAAGCTTGTCCTTAGCCTTTGCATAATCCAATGTGTATGATAAACCATTGCAGCCTCTCTGGCGAACGCCGACCCTCAGACCTATATAACCATTGGCATCCTCTTTAGCCATTAGTTCTTTTACTTTCTGCACTGCTGTTGGAGTTAAAACCAGCGCTGCCCTTGAAGGTAGCACCCTCTTTTTCACTGCTCTGACTGTAGCACTTGCTATTATTTTGGCAGACATCTAAAAAATTCAAGAACTTGTTATTTTTTTACGCTGAAGAAGTTACGTAGGTAGGTACACAGTGAAAAATTTCAAGAAGTTGATAGGCAGTTCTATTCTATTTAGAACTATTAAAATAACAACGTAGGTAGGTAGGTACCTGGTAGACTTTTTTGAATGCAAATATTACTTCTATTCATTGATATTTCTTGGTACTCGAGTTTTGCTCGCACAGCGACTCAGAATTTGCATCAATTTAATTATTCAATTTACATATTGTTCATTGCTCACTCAACTGCAAGAAAATACTAAATTACGTCTTTGTCTTGCCATGCCAACCAATGCCAAATAACAGCTGATTGATGCCAAATTGCCAAGTCAAAACAGATGGTGACGGGGCGCGGCGTGACGTCATCAAAGCGTCAACATGATGAGTCCGGTTATTGTACGGCATGATAATGTACATAACAGCACGATAATTGGAAGCCAATTTGGTGCTCTTTTCTAATACAAAAAATACTTGCAACCTCTAGTTGTGTAGTATGTATGTGTAATATTCAGTGATCGGAGTAGGTAGAACGATTTTACGTACTTGCATCAAGGTTTCATAGCATGGATATGGCTTTTTTCCGATATTTACCGGAAAGTTCCGATATTTACCGGATTAAATTAAATATTATATTAAAAGCAATAGTTAGTAACTACAACATTTGAAATTTTTAACAATTTACCTATAAACGATTGTTAATCGTTTATAGGTAAATTGATTTTTATTAACCAATAGAATTTTTTTTTTAATAAAGTTTAAATAATAGTATAAAAAGTAAATAGTGTAAAAAATGTTTTTTACGCATTTAATCGCGGGAAACACGTTTCCCACATAAAATGTTTAGCACTACTTTGCTAAAGAAAGTTGACAGTTCGCTTTATTTTTGTATATGAACTGTTATTTATTTAGAGGAACGATATCTAATTATTAAGTTCGTTGATAAAAAAGAAAAGAGACGGAAAAAATGTCTTGATAATTTTAAAATACCGGAATTCCGGAGGCATATCCATACTAACTTATTATTTGATCCTAAATCATTCTACCTACTCCGATCTCTGGTAATATTATTCCAGCTATAAAAGTTGTGGATATGCATGGATTATTGGGGTGTACCCAGCCATCCCATACAATAACATGCCGTGCACATACGCCAATAAGTGACAATGACAGAAATATTTCTGCGTGCATTTTATTGTCATCATGATGCATGACATGAAGACGGACAGTGACGGACGACCGACACGTCTTCTTTCAGTTTCAATTCATTCATTCATTCAATTCAACCAAACCAACCAAAACCAAATTCAACAAAATTGCTCTCGTGTCGTGGTTTTTCATGTCTGTTGAATTAAAAATTAAACAATGGGGGGCCAAAAGTTTGAATATGATGAAAGTGGATCCACGTTCTTTTATTTTGTACTATCATTTCTTGCTTTGATACTGATACCTGCCACTTTTTATTACTGGCCGAGAAAAAGGAAAGAAGGTACCCATTTAAATTTCATGTTTTTAGATAATTTCCAAATTTAGATGTTTCAATTGTTTTATCTGATGTACATTTAGATTATTCATACTAATATCAGTTGCTGCTACTAAAACTGCTTGCTGTAAAAGCATTTACCGTTACAGCACGTAGAGCGCCACGCCGTAGGCACATTTCAATGATTCGGTACCTACTTCAATGCTACAGAGAAATACTAAATATTCAACTCATTATAATACTTTTATAAGTAGGTTACAAGTTTTATCGTGTTTCAGATCCAGCAAAAATTGCAGAAAGATGTCAGTGTCCAAGTTGTATACAAAAACAGATCATTATAGAGCAGTCCCAGCCTTACAAAAGTGTGAAGAATTTTTTCATAAAACTTGCCATAATATCAGGATGGGTCTTACTTGGGTTCTTAGCTTACAAAGTGTCACAATTTGACTATGAGATGTCGAACTTTGATCCATATGAGATTCTGGGTTTACCTCCAGGCGCAACACAGGCAGAGATTAAAAAGTCTTACCGTAAACAATCCTTAATTCTTCATCCTGACAAAGAAACTGGTGATGAAAAGGCTTTCATGAAGCTCACCAAAGCTTATCAGGTAATTTGTTTTAAAATGAAACATGCACTAATCTTTTTAAAGTTATCATTGGGTTAAACTATAGCTACCCTGGTACCTGAGTTGAGGGTTGGGGATAGGGGGGATGCATGTGGGGGTAGATGGCAAGTCTTTCCCTATAGTTCTTTTTTCTAGGAAATGAAAAAAATTTTTCTTCAAATTTCTTCTTTAAAAAAAAAAAAAAATAACCCTAACCTAATGAGAATTCCTTCCCTTGAGTCTTTTTGTCATAGAGATGAAATATTACTACCAATTTTCTTCATATAAAAAAAAACCCTAACCTAACTAGTAACTTACCTGAAAAATTAAATTATTTTTTTTCATTTCCTAGAAAAAAGGACTCAAGGGGAAGACTTGCCATCTACCCCCACTTGCATCCCCCCTATCCCCAACCCTCAACTCAGGTACAAGGATTGCTATAGCCAACCCTATCATTGTCTACTCCGGCTGCATAGTTTATAAAGTGGGCAAATACACAAATTTTTGGCCCATGTGTAACATTTTCTTAAATCATTAAACTAAGTCATAGCTTCATCCATACTTAGCATCAAAACCAACCACCATGGAACATTTTTTGAGCTGGTACTGTTGAAATGAATTATCTTTTGTTGTAGGCCCTAACAGATGATGAGGCTCGACGTAATTGGGAAAAGTATGGCAACCCTGATGGTCCTGGAGCCATGAGCTTTGGCATTGCCCTACCCAGCTGGATTGTTGAGAAAGAGAATAGTGTTTGGGTGTTAGGACTCTATGCTCTCGTGTTTATGGTTGCACTGCCAACTGCTGTAAGTAAAATTTTAGTAGATCTTATCCAGTTTGGCATAGTCATAATAACTAGCCCTACAGCATAAGCTGACCAAAACCAAGTGAGCTCATAAGAGCTCACTTGGTTTTGGTTCTACCTCCTGCACTGTGAATATTAGATGATTTATGCAGCTATCAGAACATTTGGCTGTACTTAAACTTTTTTTATATATTTACTTGTCAAGTCTACATAAAGCGGTAAAAAAGCTCCTAAATATAAATAGTCTTTTGTTTATTCTAGGTTGGAACGTGGTGGTACCGTTCCATTCGTTTTTCAGGAGAACAAGTTTTACTGGACACTACACAAATGTATTTCTATTTCTGTCACAAAACCCCTTCTATGCCTCTAAAGAGAGCTCTGATGATACTTGCTGCATCTTGTGAGTTTGATAAAAGACACAACTCGGAAATTGTTGAGAGGGTTACAGACAATGAAGAAGTGCCTATGGTAAGTTTATAAATTAATGCCCTTATTCATAATAGTCACTGAGCGCGTCAATAGCTTATTAAATCAATAAGTCTGTTGCTGCCTCTTTTCATTGGCATGAATGTGACATGACAAGAATATAGAGCTGCTATAAAATGGTATTTTATAGCAGCTCTATAGAGTATTCTTGTATGAATAAGAGGGTAAATCTATAACTACCACAATAAAATTGTGTTATAATATGTATGAATAACTTCTATGTATAATGCCAATTTACAAGTATATTCTTGTTTATACTTTGTTCTATAATGTCTTTCAAGAAAAAACCGACTTTGATTGCACTGTAAAATGCACTCGTGTTACTATGACTCAAAAATGACTCGTCAAATCTGACTCAAATTTAAATGGGACCACATGATGACATTACAAGCACCAGCTTTGGATTAAAATAGAATCATCAAAATGGGTCCACCCAGTAAAAAGTTATAACAAATTAGTTGAGTTTGAGAAGCTCCTCCTTTTTTTTTGAAGTTGGTTTTTAAAAATAATGTTGTATTCTATAGTTAACTCGATATACAGGGTTACAGGAAAAATCGTGCTAGATCCGTTAAGGGCGTGAAGTATCCATCATTTCTGACATACACCCGAATACTCAAACGCAACAAAGATTTGAGCATGTCTCAAGTCGTGGTTTTTTGACAGTTATAAATAAAATTCCGTCAAAAACTCGTCACATGAGACATGCTTAAGGGTCCGGTGACAGCGGCTCGCAATTTCGAGGTGCGGTTGGCTATTATTTCATTTTATTTCATTTCAGGGAGGTTGTTTGAAAAAATAACTCTAAAGAAACACGCATAAATACTGTTCGAACACAAATAATACAATAATATAAGGGAAACATGCCCGAATCAGAAATCATTTTGGTATTAGTATGTTTGGTCTTACATTTACCTAATACCAAAATGATTTCTGACTCAAGCACATTTCCCTTATATTATTGTATTATTTGTGTTCGAACAGTATTTATGCGTGTTTCTTAAGAGTTATTTTTTCAAACAACCTCCCCGAAATGAAATAAAATGAAATAATAGCCAATCGCACCTCGAAATTGCGAGCCGCTGTCACCGGAGCCTTAAATCTGAGTTGCGTTTAAATATTCGGCCGTTATTTCAGTATGAAAAATAGGGTTTTTCATACTGAAATAACATCCGACTAAACTAAACCAAACCAATTTCGAGATATTTAGGCTACTAAATTTATTTTGTGTATGTTCAGACCGTAGCGTATAAGGTATCCGAACACCCTTTGAGATTAATGAACTGTCAAACTCAAACTGAAGATATGTATGTCAGTGTGACTGATTAGACTGACTTGTTTCCGGTGAAAAAAAAAATCTGATGTGTGCAACAAACAGTGAAATTTTAATTACCAAATCTAAAATTATCCCAGTGAATTATATACCATTTAATGGTCCTTCGATCCAAATTTTGATTATATATAAGTGGATGCTGTATTTGGGTGAGATTTTTCCAATTTACAAAAAACATAACATGATGGAAGAAAATTCGTCGCTAAATAGAATAACTTTACGTTTAGGAAAACTACTTACAAACACGAAAAAATCACCAAAATCACGATTAACACAAGGTTATTTAGAGTCAAGGTTAGAATCGGCCGAGAATTATTGGAAAAAATACATTGTTGAATACGATGCCTTGGTTGCCGGTGTCACAACGGAAAATCAAACTGAAATGGAAAAACATTACGATCAAACCGAAGAAATATACCTTGAATTAAAATCATACTTGAAAGACGGCGTTTTCTCTTTAACTCAAAACACAACACAAGAATCTGCACATGAAATTCCACAATCAAATACATACTCTGAAAAGAAACCTAGGGTCAAACTACCGCCTATAGCACTACCAAAGTTTTCTGGTAACTACAATGATTGGCTAACTTTTAGAGATCTGTTTACATCACTCATACACAATGATGCATCTCTTACCAATGTTGAAAAGCATCAATACCTCCGCTGCAGTTTATCAGGTGAGGCAGAACAGTTGCTCAAACATTTCTCCATAACAGACGCCAACTACAACATAGCATGGGAAACCCTAGAAGGCAGATATAACAATAAAAGAGTAATAGTGAATACCATATTGAATAGGTTTTTGTCTCAAAAGAAACTCACCACAGAATGTCCCCGTGCACTAAAGCAGCTACTTGATACTACCCAGGAATGCTTGCATTCGTTAGAGAACCTAAAGATATCTACAACATCTTGGGATGCCCTGATAGTACACATAACAGTTTCTAAGTTAGACTCTGAATCACACAAGCTTTGGGAACAGCACCTCGGGATATCACAAGAGACACAAACTTTTATGAAATTAACTGAATACTTAGAAAGCCGCTTCCGCTCAATGGAAATGATTCAAACTACAAAAGAGAATAAACCCAAGAATACACAAAATACTTCCACTTATAAACCGAACCAACCGATCAAGTCCCTACACTCTGAGTTAAAACCATGTTGCACATACTGTATACAGAATCACTATCTGTGCCACTGTACTGAATTTACACAATTAGATAACCCCAAAAGACAAGATTTTATCAAAACTAATGGTATCTGCTTTAACTGCCTGATCAAGGGTCACACTGTAGCTCAATGTAAGCAAAGCACAAGCTGCAAGAAATGTGGCAAGCGTCACCATACATCCCTTCATCAGTCAAACCCCAAGGAAATGAGTACTGAGCCTGAAAAACCCACAGATGATGCAGTTGTTAGCATGTGCACAGGCATGAATGACGGCCAAGCACTGATTGCTACCGCACACATAACTGTCAAAGCCAAAAATGGAAATGCTCATGTTTTAAGAGCACTGATTGATCCAGGGTCTCATGCTTCATTTATCACAGAGGCAGCATCACAATTATTGAATCTTGACCGCACCTACATTGATGGAGTAGTCACTGGTTTACAAAACAATCAAGTGGGAAGAACAAAAGCATATGTCAACCTAGACTTCCAAGCAAGTCACAATAGAACTTCATTCAGCTTGATGGCATATGTATTGAAAAGAGTAACTGCACCTTTACCCACCCAAGACTTTACAAAGATCCCTTGTTTTGAAAATCTCCAGTTGGCTGATCCTGATTACAATAGAAGAGGAACCATTGATTTGCTCCTAGGAACAAAAATCCATGCACAATTGATTTTGGAAGGCATAAAGAGACACAAATCACTACTAGCTATGAACACCAAACTGGGTTGGATAATCTCCGGGGAGATTACACAAATTAGACCACTACCCCATGAAGTATTAGTACTACACACAAAGATTGAAGTGGATCACTTACTCAGACAATTTTGGGAGCTAGAAGAGCCGCACCAAAACCCTAGACCCGCATCAAAGGATGATATCCGATGTGAGGAACACTACCAAAGAACTCATACCCGACTTGAAAATGGACAATATGAAGTTCGTTTACCATTTGTGAATGAGAATAACCCTGATGTGGGAGATTCAAGATCCATGGCTGTACACCGCTTACTCCAGATGGAGAGGAAGTTCAAACATAAGCCCGACTTCAGAGAACAATACTGCAAATTCATGAAAGATTATGAAGTCCAAGGACACATGGAGCTGGTCACCACAAACCCTGAAACAGAAAATGATTATGAAAACACACATAAAACCGAAGTTAAAACAAAGAAAGTATATTACTTACCCCACCACGCAGTGTTGAGAGAATCCAGCATCAGTACCAAACTGAGAGTTGTCTTTGATGGCAGCGCTAAACCTGTGAATGGAAATTCACTCAATGATGAACTACTGACTGGACCTGCCCTTCAGCAAGACCTGAGAGACTTGGTTACCAGATGGAGAAGACACAAGATATGTTTAGTTTCAGACATAAAACAAATGTACCGCTGTATACGCATGAATATATCGGATGCAGATTACCAAAGAATTGTGTGGAGAGAGAACATTAGTGATCCTATACAGGAATATCGACTTATGACTGTCAGTTATGGCACTTCTAGTGCACCCTACCTTGCCATCAAGACCATCCGACAACTAGCTGATGATGAGCAAGAGAACTACCCTGTTGAAGCTGATATTATTAGAAATTCCATGTTCATTGATGATGTCCTTACCGGGGCCTGCTCAGAAAGTGATGCTATCACTATCCAACAAGGCCTGACTGCTGTGCTCCTGAAAGGTGGTTTCCCTCTGCACAAGTGGTCCTCTAATAGTGAATCTGTAATGAATAAAATCCCTGATGCCCTTAAGGTATTCCCCAGTGCAATGAATATAAAATTAGATGAATCCATAAAAGCTTTAGGTGTATTGTGGTTTCCCCAAAGTGATATGTTTGAACTTAAAATTGACACTGACTCTCAACCAAGTGAAGTTATAACTAAGAGACTTGTCCTATCCTCCATTGCCAAGACATTTGATCCTCTAGGCTGGTTAGCACCTATCATCATAGTGGCTAAAATTCTTATGCAAAAGTTGTGGCTTGCTGGCTTGGAGTGGGATGAACCTCTAACTGACGATTTGAAAAACCAATGGGTTTCTTACCTTGATAGTGTTGCAAACATGACTCCCATCCAACTGCCACGCTGGCTAGGACTTTGTCACACTAATACTAAAGTAGAATTACATGGGTTTTGTGATGCTTCTTGTTCTGCTTATGCTGGTGTAGTGTATCTCAGAGTTATCACCGAGACTGATGTACAGGTTAGATTAGTAACAGCCAAAACAAAAGTGGCTCCTGTCAAACAAGTTTCACTCCCTCGTCTTGAACTCTGTGGTGCAGTACTGCTGGCAAAGATATTGCATGATGTGAAATGTAGCCTTGATGTTCATGAAGTTTTTGCATGGACTGATTCAACAATTGTTTTATCTTGGTTAAGAAAAAATCCTATTACTTGGAAAACTTTTGTTGCCAACCGTACTGCTGAAATCTTGAATACTACAAACAGTAGTCAATGGCACCATGTGAGATCCCAAGACAATCCCGCTGATTGTGCATCCCGAGGTATTACTCCTCAAGACTTGACAGACCTTTGGTGGACCGGACCCACATTCCTAAGGGAATCTAAAGATATTAACTATCAGAATACTTTGATACCTGAAACTGATTTAGAATGTAAAATCAAGTTATCTAACTTATTAGTCACAACTGATGATAGTGAAGCAAAAATATATTTGAATAAATACTCAAGTCTATTGAAACTGATCCGTGTCACTGCCTATTGTCTGAAATTTGTAAAAATGTGTAAACTAAAAATACAAAGAAGAAAAAACCCAATCCAACCTGAAATTGATTTACAAATTTATCTAACAGCTAATGAACAAAAATATGCACTAAACACTTGTATTAAATTATCACAAACTTTAAGCTTTGAAAAGGAAATTAACTTATTAATTAAAAAATGTACTATTCCAAAAAATAGTAAACTTCTCACTTTGAATCCGGTTATGGATGACAATGGAATCCTGCGTGTAGGTGGAAGACTATCCAATGCTTCAGTTCCCTTTGACATGAAATCCCCTATACTACTGGCTTCTGATTGTCATTTAGCCAAACTGATTGCTTTAGATGCTCATGTTCGTTCTTTGCATGGCGGACACCAACTCACTTTGAATATTGTTAGACAAAAATATTGGATTGTTGGTGCCAAAAATCTTGTAAAAAACATTGTTCATAAGTGCATGACGTGCTTTAAGTATAGAGCAACCCCGAAAGCCCCATTTATGGGAGACTTACCTAAATGTCGAGTCAAACCATCTCGCCCTTTCCTAACTACTGGTACTGATTATGGTGGTCCTTATAATTTGAAACTGTACCCAGGTAGATGTAATCGCACTAGCAAAGCTTACATTTGTCTCTTTGTCTGTACTGTCACAAAGGCCATTCACTTGGAGTTGGTGAGTGATTTGACTACCTCTGCCTTTATAGCAGCCTTTCGACGCTTTGTGGCGCGCCGCGGTCACTGCCGTGATCTATGGAGTGATTGTGGTACTAATTTTGTAGGCGCTTCACGCGAATTAGAACTTAATTTTAACAACGCTAAATCATGTTTTGTCCAAGAAATTTCTCAACTTTTGGCCAATGATGGCACAACCTGGCACTTCATTCCCCCAGGCTCCCCAAACTTTGGTGGCCTCTGGGAAGCTGGAATAAAATCCGTAAAAAATCACATAAAACGTGTTGTAGGTCAAACAAACCTTACCTTTGAAGAGTTTACAACTCTGTTAACTCAAGTTGAAGCCTGTGTTAACTCCCGACCTCTCACTTTAATAAGCAACTCATTAGATGACCCTCCCCTTACTCCTGGTCATTTTTTAATAGGTGAACCTTTAATTGGTGTCCCTGAAGAAAATATAATTGATATTCCCAATCGCTTGAGTCGTTGGAAACTTATTCAAAAATTAGTTCAAAGTTTATGGTCCAGATGGCAATCTGAATATTTAACTACCCTTCAACAGAGATTCAAATGGAACCAACATTTACCTGATATGAATGTTGGAACTATAGTTTTAGTAAAAGATGAACGTTTGCCTCCTGGAAAATGGCTTTTAGGACAGATCATAGAGAAGCATCCAGGTGCTGATGGAACTACTAGAGTTGTAACCTTGAAATATAAAAATCAGCTGTTCAAACGCCCTGTCTCAAAACTGAGTCCCTTACCCCTGGATGATTCCATGGCCTGAAAATTGTATTATGTTAACTTTTGTTTATTTTATGTTTATTCTTTCATGCAGAAGTTGCATAATTTTGTTGAAACTTGATAAGATTAGTTAATTACCTAGAATTAAATTACAATTTCCCCAGTGAAATGAACTTACTTTTGAACTGATAGAGCCCGCACTTTAATTTAATTTTCCTAGTGTAATTTAATAGAGTCACCCAATGTAGAGTCACAACCAATGTAGAGTCACACCCTATGTAGAGTCACACCCTATGTAGGGTCCCTAGTTTTATTGTTTGAAAGATAGATCCTTATACTTATGAAATTAATTTATGAAAGGACCATAGTTGTCCTTTGCCCGGGAGAATGTTCAGACCGTAGCGTATAAGGTATCCGAACACCCTTTGAGATTAATGAACTGTCAAACTCAAACTGAAGATATGTATGTCAGTGTGACTGATTAGACTGACTTGTTTCCGGTGAAAATAAAAATCTGATGTGTGCAACAAACAGTGAAATTTTAATTACCAAATCTAAAATTATCCCAGTGAATTATATACCAGTGTATCTTATTATTATTATTACATCTTCTAAATATATAGGGTGTGGCGTAAAGAGTGGATAATCCTTTACCTACGTGTAGGGGGTATCATAACTGTTCAGAAAATTTAAATTTTGCCGAATAAATTATTTACGGATTTCAAGTTAATGGAGTTTTTCGAAATTTTAAAATTTTTTCACCCTTGTCCATTCTTTTAGATGCCAAGATCACAAATCAAGCTATTTTCTCAATCTGTTTTTTCATAGCAACTGGGCTCTCAAATACCAATTGCCATTTGTGTGTCAAAGTAATAGATTTTTTTTGAGAAAAATTTTAAACTAAAAAAAATATTATTTGATATTTTTTCCAAAAGTTTGACCTCCTGTGGGGCAAAAAAGTACACTGTCACCGGAGTGACCAACTAATAAAAAACTTGGCCACTTCAATGAAATTCCGAAATGGTATGCACTTGGTATTTCCAGCTTTTAATTTAAAGAATATTCTTGTAAAGATTGACCAAGGCCTGTTTTCTGAACATGCTTTTTTCCACAAAATTAATTCGAAACAGGTCAAGCTTTTGGAAAAAATATCAAATAATATTTTTTTTACTTTAAAATTTTTCTAAAAAAAAATCTGTTACTTTGACACACAAATGGCAATTGGTATTTGATAGCGCAGTTATCCAAGAATGCTATAAAAAACAGACTGAGAAAATAGCTTGATTTGTGATCTTGGCATCTAAAAGAATGGACAAGGGTGAGTTTTTTTTTAAATTTCGAAAAACTCCATTAACTCGAAAACCGTAAATAATTTATTCTTCAATTTTCTGAACAGTTATGATACCCCCTACACGTAGGTAAAGGATTATCCACTCTTTACGCCACACCCTGTATATAACTTAAAGGTGACTGACTGACATAGTGATCTATCAACGCACAGCCAAAACCACTGGACGGATCGGGCTGAAATTTGGCATGCAGGTAGATGTTATGACGTAGGCATCCGCTAAGAAAGGATTTTGATCAATTCTACCCCCAAGAGGATAAACTAGGTGATGAAACTTTTAATTCCTTGGCGCGAGCAAAGCCGCGGGTTCAGCTAGTTTTTACATGTGTAATAAATTGCTTTAGGACGTCAATCATTAAAATAGTGCATTAGTTAATTGAATAGACCGTAGTAGACAAGTGAAAGTTAAGAAATAAAAAAAAATATTAGAAAGTTTATTTTTCTTTATGGGATATCTAAAAAAAATATTGTAACATAAAATAGTGAAATAAGTCAGAAATGATGGGTACTCCACGCCCTTAACGGATCTAGCACGATTTTTCCTGTAACCCTGTATATCCATTATCGTAAGTCCAAAAACGAAATACCTAAGTATAGGAAATAAAGCTGGCACAAAGTAGTTTTCATGACACGGAAAAATGCGTTTGTGCTATTCAACAGCTTCTTCGCGATCTTCCAAACCTCGGTGAGAAGAATAAGGAGCAGCCTCTATGCCGCCCTTACAGCATCAAGGCGCGGGCACTTTTACACGCACATCTATCGCGCATGAAACTACCGCCCGACACGCTCGAGTGCGATCGCAGATACGTCGTGTCAAGATGTCCCGATCTTGTGCTCGAGATGGTCAACTGCGTGAACCAGCTCATTGCACTTGCTTATGCCAGAAGAAGTAAGTTTTTACTGAAATATTTTTCCTGCGACCCGCAGTAACAGTAAATTAATTAATAAACACTTCCAAAGCCATTGAAAGCTCTATTGACCCTAGATCTGAAGCGGCAGCAATAACAATGCGATAGCTGAGGTAGTGCTTTAGTCTAGTGGAATACTGGATGGTTAATGACGTGTAAAGTTGGTTGCTCGACTCGTAACTAAAATAACACGTGGATTTAACAAATCGTCGTATATCGATTTAGCTTTTTTAACAATGCGAAAATCGACCAGCATGTAGGATAAAACCGCATTTTATTGCTACTGCTATCGCTACTGCTTTCTCTAAGTAATCAAAAGTATATTTCAGCTGTTGCTCGATTGCAGTTAATTAACAAGAAATGGCAAGAAGAAACGATTTTCGGTCCTATATATCTATCCATGGACTTGATGTTGTGTGGCGATCGAGTGGAATGTCGTTTGCTTTGGTTCATCTGCCGTTTTCCCTGTTTCGAATTTTATCACGTAGAGTATGTCCTAGCATAACTGGGTATTTCAATAGCGCGTCGGTCGTGCGATTTTCAGCTTGTACTAATAATTACCCGACCACGTCTCAGTTCCATTCAGAATGGTAATTAACAATTATTCTATGTTTCAGTTCCTCGATTACCCACCATCGAAACAATCGAAAACTGTATGAAGCTCTCTCCAATGCTAGTGCAAGGCCTTTGGGAATACAAATCACCTCTTCTCCAACTACCCTACATCACTGAAGACCACTTGAAATACTTCACCAATAGGAAAAAGCACATCAAATCTTTGCTGCAGTTGGCACAGCTACCTGGTGAAGATAGGAGACAGGTGCTGAGGTTTCTCAACGATAAGCAATATGATGATCTAATGAAAGTATTGGGCAATATGCCATACATACATTTCCAAGTCAACACAGAAGGTGAGTTTCTTTTATTTTTTCCAAGAAAATGAAAGACAATCTAAACACTTTACTAGAAAGTAATTGTCAATGGTCCATTTACAATGATACACAAAAAAGGTTTTCTTTTCTCTGTGTGGTCATATTATGTACTCAATGTGTTTTTTTACAGTGATTGATGATGAAAACTCAACTGAAGTCACAGCGGGCGCCATAGTAACAGTTACAGTGTTCTTGCGAAGAACGAATATGAAGGAGCTGTTTGGTGATACAAGTATCAGAGAGAAGGAGTTGAAGTAAGTTTACAAAAATTTTCTTTTTTTTTGTTTTATTTTCTAAATCTAGATTGAGAGAGTCCTTGACAAACTTTTTTGTATTTCTAAAACCACTTGGCTTTGACATCGATTCTGATGTTACAGAGAAAATGGCGAAGAGGAGAACGGCGATAACACAGAAAAGGCTGACGGCGATAAGAACGACAAAAAGGAGTCCGCCAAGCGGCCCGTTTGGATGAAGCAGCAGACGAAGAGACATCCGGCTCAGAAGAAATCCAAAAAGCCGGTCGCGGCCAAGCAAGCGGCCAAACCGGTAGCGGTCCCCGCCACGCCGCCGCCACCTGCTGCCTCCGACAAGAAGGAAGGGAAACTTAAGGAAACTAAAGAACCAAAGGAACCAAAGAAGAAGGATGAAGAAGGTAACACATATATCCATCAGCATTATTTATTCGTAGCCCTCACCAGCACATAAAAATAATAATATCCTACTAATATTATAAACGCGAAAGTTTGTAAGTATGGATGGATGGATGGATGGATGGATGGATGGATGGATAGAATAGAATAAAATAGATGTTTATTTGACGACAACACACAGAAGAAACATACAGACAAGAAAGAACAGAAAAAGGCAGTAGGTAGAGAATATACAGTAGGTGGATAGATGTTTGTTACTCTTTCACGCCGGAACGACTGAACGGATCCGGATGAAACTTGGCAGTTAAATTGATTATAGTCTGGAATAACACAAAGGCTACTTTTTATCCCGTGGGAATACCGGGTGTTGCAGATATTTAGCATTTTACCGTATTTAGCTGAAACATTTTTAGTTCCTAAATAATAACTAGATGTCACCACAGGAAAGATTAGCACGCGCTATCGTTGCGTTTTGAGTAATATCAGCAATGAGTGATATCAGCAATCGTAGGTATAAATATTTTCCGATCACCGGGATTTAAATCATGCACACCTACACCGACCTGCACACCTACACCGACCCCTCCGGAGGGGTCGAAGACGCATTCCCCGTTAACGCCCCCTCTGGGCGAAGATTCTCTCCGACTTATCTCCTCCCCGGCAACAGCCCAAGCCGAGGTCCGTACCTAAGTGGTGCCCTTGCGTTTGTTGCCAATAAACCTTTTGTATGGCAGAGCGCCCTCCGCGCTCGCCAGTAGTCCGGTAACGCTGTCGGCAATCGTCATACGATTATACCAGCATTATAGTCCATTCGAAAAAAAAAAAAAAAAAAAAAAGATTTAAATCAGCGCGGGTGAAATCGCGGGGCGCAACTAGTAAATTAAATTGTATATGAGTGGTCAATCAATGGTCATTGCACACAGCACTATCTATCTAGCCTAAAATCAAGCAATTTCTGCACTTAGGGCATCAGGTAACTAAAAGATACTTAGTCAATGTTCATCACATAAATGTCATTGGCGGGAATCGAACCCACAATCAGCAAAATAAATGGAATCACACTGGAGCTTAATTATTATTTTGTATTTCAGTATATTTCAAAGTTATGTTATTTTAAGAGTAGCTCTTTGTGAAGGGCTCGGAGGAATTACTACCAACATGCCTTTTTCTGCCGCCAAGCAGTGTTGCTGTATTTCGGTTTGCAGAGTGTTGCTGGTGAATTTACATCTTTATGTCACAAGTTGATGAACGCAGGGCAGTGCATCGTAGGGCACGTTCCTATCGAGCGTGAAAAAGCGTTGTATATAAAAACTACATAATTCTAAAGCCCGTAAATCATTTTGGCTTCTGTAATTGCAAGTAATCCAATCATAATATTTTGCTATAAGTATGTAGTTCGTATTTGTTCATAAATAATGAACAACATACATTTGCGTAAATAAAATGATTTATGATAGAGAATTAATTATTGCACAGACATGAAAACACTGTTCACGGGCGAGTATACAGGGTTACAGGACAAATCGTGCTAGATCCGTTAAGGGCGTGGAGTACCCATCATTTCTGACTTATTCAACAAATAAATAAGATTAACTTTCATCCCATCTATTCGAAAAGAACTACTTGGTTCGCAATTAAGTGCACTCAAAGGTGGTGTTTTTTAGAAACATTTAGTGCTAAATATTTTGTTTCGCGTTCCAAAATGTGCTAAGGAAGCATACCCGCCTGCGCCTCCACATAGAGCCAACGCCTCGACCGCGCCTCGACTCCACGCCGCCTGCGCCTCACCCCCGCTTCGACTTACCAGTCAGTGACGGGCCATAGTGTTCAGCGAATTTGAACGCAAATATTGTATGAATACATTATAGACTGGCTGGTACTACGGACCATAGTCGCGCCGCGCCGGCTGAAAAAAAAAAGAAATCAAATTAAAAACGCTCGAAATACAGCCCGCGTTTTCCTCAATTAAGCCTAAGAACTCACGAAGCGGTTTTCACCCGTGCCCGCCGCGGTTGCGGGCCCGCAGCCTTTGTAGAATACAGATATTTAAGTAAAAAATTAAACCACATTTCAAGACGCGTTTTACGCCCGCGGCGTGTGCGATTGTCCGCTGCACCGGCAGTCATCTTGTACCGGCGGCTTTTTGTGCGTGCGTAACCGCACAAAACTCCGGTCTCGTGAGTTTTGAAAATAAAACATTCTGCCACCGCGGCGGGCACGGGTGAAAACCGCTTCGTGAGTTCTTAGCCTATCATGGAACGTTAGAAATTCATGGTTTTGTTTTGAAAAACGAGTTCTTCAATGCGCCTTTTATTTTGTCATAGTGGGTGATGAAACGTAGAGTGTATCACTCAGACGCAAAACAAATTTTTGGCTCAGGCGACGTACTTTGAATCCCTCACTACGTTCAGGATTCTACTAAAGAATCCCTCACTTCGCTCTGGATTCAAAAAAGCGCCCTCGCCGTAAAAATATTATTTTGCTGCCTTATGATAATACAATCTAATAATATATCCCAGGTGATGAATCAGAGGAAGGTAGCTCCTCGGAGTCAGCGTCGCACGACTCCGCGTCCGAAGACGAGTCGCGCGACAAGTCGACGGCCGACAACGACGACGACGACGACCAATGGGACAAGTTCCAGAAGCGCCTGCAGAAACGCGAGCGGCTCGAGGGACGCTCCAAGAGCTCGCATCCTGTGCACTGTCCTTACTTCCCCTTGGTAAGTTGCACTTTCGATTAAGGTGAAGACAAGAGCGAATGTGACTCTCGCTCGCACGTTTTGACTTGTTGAAGGATATAAAATCACTAAACCCATTTTCAAAAAATCGCAAACAACCATTTTATGTGCAATCACATTGCGCAAAGTTTAGTAAAAAAATCATTTTGATCGGTACAAGTTTTCTTACTTAAAAGTTTGCTTTTCTAGTTTTCGTACATAAGCAAACTTTTGAGTAGGAAAACTTGCATCAATCAAAGTCAAATTTTTACTAAACTATGTGCAATGTGATTGCACACAAAATGGTTGTTTGCGATTTTTTTTTAATTGTATTTAGTGATTTTATATCTTTCAAAATGTCGAATCGTGCGAGCGAGAGAAATATTAGGTGTTGTCAACGCCTTAATGGATTACCGCTACCGTCATAATGCACCTACTAAAATGTGTTTGTATTGTACAGGAGAAGCAAGAGTACTGGTGGTGCTACATCTGCGACCGCAAGTCTCACACGCTGCTGACGGCGCCGGCGCACGTGACGGCGCTAGTGGACACGCAGGAGCTGCAGCTGCGCTTCACGGCGCCGCGCTGGCCCGGCATCTTCACGGTCGCCTGCTGCCTGCGGTCAGGTATGCAACGCTACACACGCTGCTGACGGCGCCGGCGCACGTGACGGCGCTAGTGGACACGCAGGAGCTGCAGCTGCGCTTCACGGCGCCGCGCTGGCCCGGCATCTTCACGGTCGCCTGCTGCCTGCGGTCAGGTATGCAACGCTACACACGCTGCTGACGGCGCCGGCGCACGTGACGGCGCTAGTGGACACGCAGGAGCTGCAGCTGCGCTTCACGGCGCCGCGCTGGCCCGGCATCTTCACGGTCGCCTGCTGCCTGCGATCAGGTATGCAACGCTACACACGCTGCTGACGGCGCCTGTAGGAGCGCTCTTTGTGAAGGGCTCGGCCACCGGGAGAGTACTACTGCTCTTTTGTTGAAAGGTGTTACTCATCGAGAATAACCTCATTCTTTGCTGCTAATCAGCGTTGTTGCCGGTGAAATATGAGGCACATGAGGCTTAACATCTGTATGCCTCAAGTTGATGGACGCAGGGCGGTGCATCGTAGGTTTCTATCGAGCGTGACTTGAGAGGCATTTCTTTTTGATAGGAGATGGTAACTACTTAACACCATGTGGGCCGACTGCTTGTTCCATCAGCTGGTTGTATATACAGAGTGTCCCAAAAAATATTGTCAAGCGAAAGTCTGGAGATAGACACCCCTTGTTTTTAATTTTTTTTTTTGAAGTTCAATCAAATCGAAAATTTTCAAAAATTTGGAAAAACATCATAACTCAAAAACTATAAAAAATCGCGGAACATACATGGGGTGAATCGGGTAATATCTCTGGACTTTCGCTTAACACAATTTTTTGGGACACGCTTTATAAAAAGAACCTTTAAAAGACTGATTTATCTTTTCTTGAAAGGCTGGCAGCGCATCTGTTGTTGCAGATGACAATGACCACCTTCCATCAGGTGGCTCGTAAACTCGTCTGCCCGCATTGGCATAAAAAAAATTTGCCAAGACTTTTAGAGTATAGAGCGCTTTGTGAAGGGCTCGGCCGCCGGGGGGAAGTAGTATAAAAATTAAAAAAACTACTTGATTGTTAGATTCGTATATCGGCATGGACCAGCAACAGGACACTAAGCTGGATGTGAAGGAAGCGGCCGTTGTGCCGCAGGAGCATCCTCAGTGGGACCTCAGCGACTCTGACAGCGACCACAACGATCAGGTACTCTTCTTCTTGCATCATGGCTTCTCTCTTACAAGACAAGTAATCATCAATTGAGCCAAGAGTATCAAAGTACATGTAAAACAATATGGTGAAACACTTCTTTTCTGATAATTTTAAAACATGGGTACTCAAGGTTTTAAACAAGAGATAAAAATAGAAAGGTGGTCAATTTATATTCAATACAAATCTTGTATCCATAGTAAAATTGAAGTTAAATTTTTAAAAAGCAAGTTAGTACCTAAGTTAATGTTCTTGAAATCCTTCGAAAACATTGATGCTTTATAAAATTGACTTTTATTCAATAAGTAAATTTTTTGTCCAACAGGGAGACAACGAAAGTGAGTTCACAACAGACGATGAGGTAGAAGAAGATTAGTAAAAAAATATCTAAATTATTTTTATAGAGTTTAAAGGGGGTGAATGAGATTGGGTCGTTGGCTGTATAGAATGAGAGCGATCGAATATAAATTTTATATTCTAAATATAGTATTTTTATTTATTTTCCTTCCTAGTTAATTGAATATGTTCGAGATTGTAGGATGTATACATATCTCCTAGGTACTTATAAGCTGGGGCCGGTTGCTATTGTTCGTGCTATGTAGTTGTCGCAGCAGGCTACACAAAGGGTTGTTGGATTTCGAATCGGAGGGTATCGTCCTCCGATGGTAAGGAGGCTGCGCGGGCGCGGGGCTTGTGGCAAGTCCTCGTCCCGGCGCGGGAGGCAGCCGGGGCGCGGGGAGGGGAGGACAGACGCGGCTCGCGGCGCGGCGCGACCTCACTCGCGCGCCTTCCCTCGGCTCAGACCTACGACCGATCGACCGACGCCGACGCCCGCGCCCGGTGTCGTATTACCGCTCTATAAATATCTTGCGAGCGCGATCGCCAATTTAGAAACGGTCGCGCCGCGTGTTTTGGACTAGTGATTGATAGTGCTAAGTGAAGCAAACCGCCCGCTTCGACAACCCTCGGCCACGGTGAGTACCCCGGGACGATTCTCCCGCTCCTCATGTTTTCCTCATTACCGAATCGGTTTCAAAATAAACAGCTGTTCTAGGAATCTGCAGCGCTGGTTACGCGCTAAATTCGGAGTCAATACCTAGCCGTTACTTGAGAATTTATGAAATATGATATGGAAATTGCTACCGATTTGCAGATGATTTTTATTGTTTGCAAATTTATTTAAATTTTCTCTATTTAGGTATCTACCAGTGGCCTACATAGATCAAGAGATGATGGGTATACCTACCTATCTACGGTACTAGCGTTTATTATGAATAGGTACCTACTAAGGATGAATTTCGTATTATTTATCTACCTAGTACCTACCTACATACCTACCTGCCTATGAATAAGGTAAATACTATTGAGGCAAATACTTAATGAATATGATTGTAATGGTAACAAATTACCTACAAAAAATTATAAAATAATCAAGCTAAGTACCTACCTACTGCGCAGAAACAAAGTAAGTTGTATAAGTGTTTAAGTTGAGCCTGTTAAAATAAGTCAGATTCTACATTCCACTGAAGAGGCCGAACGAATCCGGACTTGGAAGTCAGTCAATTGCATAAGCGCCAACTGCTACTAGACAAGGCAAGGGTGTCGCGCGCCCGTCTCCACACTCCTCGGTGACACAGTGTTAATTGCACACCTCGCGAATACCGATAAAAACAAGACCTGTGCTAACCAACAATACTTGGCAGCTGTTCTAAACCTCTTGGCAATATAGTATCTTGTGCTACGAACCGAACGAAAACAAACCGGGTAAATGCCGCCCTTGGACATGAAATAAACAATATTTAGAAACACAATACCTAGGTACCTACTAAGCAGGGTAATTAAGGACCCATTTTTCTATACGCTACTTAGTCGAAGAGGTTGGTGGCCTAAGGGAAGGTTTTTACCTAAGGAATAAATAGTGCGGAACGATCCACACAGCACCATCTAGCCCCAAAGTAGGTAAGCTACTCAAAGCTCGTGTTATGGGTACTAGATGACTGATATATTTAATATATTATATACTTGTTTACATAGATAGATACTTTTTATTATAAATAACACCCAGACTAACAGAACAAATTTCTGCAGATCGTACACAAATTTGTTCCGAGGCGGGAATCGAACCCGCAACCTCTACCCGCGCCACTGAGGTCGTCGTAATCCATAGGAACTTTTAGCTGAACGCGGGTACCTTTTACCTACCATATTGTAGGTACTGTACCGCACTTATTTGTTGTTTCTCTACGAATCGTCGTACTCTGCTTAATTTTGTAGATGACATCAATCAGGTACCTAGTAGGTATTTGCACACAAATGTAATTCCGATGATGTTGACTAATAGGAGCGACAGACTATTATAGATACGATACGGCTAGGTTAACGTAATTCACCTGAGCTTATTCATTAGGTTCATTAAATACACTTCTATACCTTGCTTATCTTGCGTGATAATAATCGAGAAAAACGTTGGTTTAGCAATAGATTGAGCAACGTTAGATGATTGATTTCAAAATCATTTACTTATGTAAGGTAATTTTTTATTATTTTACACAAGGGCAAGTGGTGTTGTGTCGTGCGGCTATGAAAGAACGTCATAGGTTCCTGTAAAGTACAAACAAAACAAACGTTTACTTTCGGTTCGGTTAATTCTAGTTCCAATGCTTTCCGCCATCACTTTCAGCAGGTGATGGAAATTTGCTTTGAGTGAGATGTAAACATTCTGAGAACAAACATGAAATGAATCCATTTAGCTTGTGTGAGTGTGAGTCAGTCTCGGATAGGTATTTTTACATCATACCTAAGTCTGTACTTTTATGCAATGTAGGCTGACCCTGTTAAATTGACCACATTGGATTACCTACACAGCTGTATACCTAGTGCTGAGTAAGTGGTCATTTCATCCACTTCGGATGAGTTGACCCGACCCGTTTTTTTTGGTGTTTATCGATTGAATACACATCATGCTAGGACACAAACAAATTGTTAGGTACTAGTAACTGTCTGTTTGAACACTATGAACGAATAAGCATAATGATTTTGGTAAATTTTTAAAAAATCTAAATATATATCACTCAAAGGTGACTGACTGACTGGCTGAAATAGTGATCTATCAACGCACAGCCCAAACCACTGGACGGATCGGGCTGAAATTGGGCATACAGGTAGATGTTATGACGTAGGCATCCGCTAAGAAAGGATTTTGATCAATTCTAACCCCAAGGGGATAAAATAGGGGATGAAAGTTTGTATGAAACTTTGAATACTTTGGCGCGAGCTAAGCCGCGGGTTCAGCTAGTCATGGATATAACTCGGAATTCGATGACATTGGACTAAGGTAATCTAGCCTGAATAGATGCGTAACGAGGTGACCTACCCCCCCCCCCTCACGGCTTTGCATCGACCTTCCGGACACCCTGTATAATATTATTATCGTGTATCGACTCATCCGATTCCTATTTTTCTTCAAAACCAATGCCTACCAATTCAACCTAAGGTAGGTACAATCCTACTAATATTATAAATGCGAAAGTTTGTAAGTATGGATGGATGGATGTTTGTTACTCTAATACTCCAGAACGGCTGAATGGATCTTGGTGAAAACTGGCACAGAGATATATTATAGTCTACTAATACTTAAGTAGGCTACTTTTTATCCCGTGGGAATACCGGGATTTAAAACTACGCGGGTGAAACCGCTACTAGTCCATTACTAAGAGAGTTTTTCTTGAAATCATGTCAAAGTTATATCAAAAGATAGGGATTAATATTTAGGAAACAGCGCTGTGTAAAAAAAATTTTTCATTATTATTAAATCTCTGAGAAGATAATTTAACCAAATCTAGCTGTTCAAGTGCTCGCGCCGAGCAGCCAGTACCCCTGAGGCGTCTTGGAGGTTGGAGGTTCTGGGATATCCCCGCCTTAATTTAACTTTTTTGTTGTATCTCAAAAAGCGGACATAACATCTTAGACAAAAAAATGGTTTTGGAATGTCCAAACCAAGCCCTTTCATATGACATGTCTTTTTTTTTTGTGTAACTTTTTGAATTTTTGGCCCCCGAAAAACCCCATAGGTATCTCATTAACCCCTCATCCGATTCTACTCATATACTTACCAGTAAATTTCTCAAGTACGGCTATCGACTTGCCAAGTTTTATGTAGATCATCCGTGGATAAACGGTTCTCAATTTATCGTCGGACATAGACATACATACATACATACATAAAATGCCAAATCGCCCAAGTTGATTGTAAGATTTTCGTTCGCTTCGCTCAGTCAATCAAAAATAGGATGCTTGAGTTATCTCTAACGATTACAATAAAATAGGTTAGGTAAAATAATAAAATCAGTCTTAGCTCAATGTTTAGGTACTTCCTAAAATTGAAGAAATGAAACTGACAGCACAGCAAAACTCCAGCCCTGGAGAGCCACAACTGCAACTAGAGTTAAAATACGAGCCACTGGAATACTGTCTTCAACTTTGAATGTATTCGGCAGGCGTACGATTTGTAACAGCCAGCACAGGGACGACCGTCCTCGTCCAGCGGCGCGGTTTGGGCGCGGGCGCTGGGCGAGCGACGTCGGTCGGCGGGCGATGAATCGAGGCACGGACAGATAGCGGGCCGGTTAGACGAGTCCTACGCTTCGAGCGAGAGTGCAACGGCCCAAACTAAAGGGAATTTTAAGTTCGTTCCTGCGAGCCCTTTGATTTTATTATGTTAGCGAAAACTGAGCGCGACTTTCATTGTTTTTTTTTTATTTTTGTTAGGTTACCTAGTAGGTACAAGTAGTAAAAATTGGTAGGTAGGTACTTACCTACCTACAGCACCAAGGTACCTGCCGAAGGCACAGATAAAAGAATACTATACTAATACTAGTACTGAAGGTGAGGTAAGTAGGTTCACCTACCCTACCTATAGGTACGTAGGTACCTATATTGAGCAACCGACACTACATTAAACAAAACAGTGAACAAAGGATGAGGAAAGAGAATATGCAAATAGGGATAATATTATCTTTTCCATGTTCGAGCACTTAACTACCTATAGGTACTTATTTATTTACTACATTTTCGAGGAAACGTTGATAGCACAATGCAACTCAGTTTATTTTGTTGAAGTCCCAAGGCTGCATCTGTCTGATTACTTTGGTAGGTGTAAGTCGGTCAACACAGCTACACATCAGGTTACACACTTACCTATCCTACTAAATACGCGAAAGTTTGTAAGTATGGATGGATGTTTGTTACTCTTTCACGCCGGAACGGCTGAACGGATCTGGATGAAACTTCGCAGAGATTGATTATAGTCTGAAATAACACATAGGCTTTTTAGCCCGTGGGAATACCGGGAAATAAATATGCGCGGGTGAAACCGCGGGGCGCAACTATTCCTATACATGTATAATTGCTATTACCTACACTATGGGAATCAAATGTCAAACTGAAAGCCATCTCGATAGCCAGACATTAGCGTAATAGGGCCTCTGTTCGTCCTGGTTTAAACCTAGTCTAACAAACATTTTTATAATAGGTAAGCCCAGCGAAAAAGCCCTAATATATAAAAAGACGGATTATTAAATCTTTCAAAAAAATTTACCTACAATAATACCTAATAGGTAGGTATGTAGGTATCTACGTTTGATAAAATAATGATTGAGGTAGGTACTTATGTTTATGTAGTAGGTATCTAAGTAATTGTTATGGCCATCCACGCTTCGCATTTATTATGATTTATTTTATGTTTTCTACACTCGACTAGCTATCCTTGCCTTATGTTAATATTAACGATTTTCTTTGTGTCATTAAAAGTCATTATACCTAGGTACCTATGCGTGACTCATCTAGTGTTAATTTCCACATCAATTTACGCGCAAACAGTAGGTAGGCCTTGACAACACCTAAATTTCCTCTCGCTCGCACGATTCGTCATTTTAAAAGATACAAAATCACAAATCCCAATTTTGAAAAATCGCAAACAACCATTTTGTCACAATCACATTGCACATAGTTTGGTAAAAAAATCATTTTGATCTATGCAAGTTTTCCTACTCAAAAGTTTGCTTATGTACGAAAACTAGAAAAGTAAACTTTTAAGCAGGAAAACATGTATCAATCAAAATTAAATTTTCACTTAACTGTGCGCAATGTGATTGCATACAAAATGGTTGTTTGCGATTTTTCGAAAACGGATTCAGTTATTTTATATTGTTCAATAAATCAAAACGTGCGAGCGAGAGTCACATTAGCTCTTGTCTTCACCTTAACGTAAATATTTACCTAACACCTTAAACATACCTATTTAGTTATAATATGGCTCTGGCAAAGTTAAATTTTTGGGATTATTACCAAAAAGAAATATCACCCCAGTTTGTCCCCTCCAGGTGACAGATGGGACAAAAAAGTTCGATCTGTCCCTCTTTTACTGAATGGGTGACAGATCGAACAGAGAGGTGAACAGAGGGGACAGATCGAACTTTTTAAATTTTAAAAAGTTCGATCTGTCCCCTCTTTACTAAATGGGTGACAGATCGAACTTTTTTAATCTTGAAAAGTTTGATCTGTGACCCATTTAGGTTCAGATGTTGATTACATCTGACGGTAAATGGTTCCCGATGTAAAAAGCCCAAGTTATATTTTTTAGCTTGATTATAATGCTAGATAATATTAAAAAAAAAACCTTTTGTTGTATTTTAAAAACCGAGCGTCCCAGAAAAGCACTGGCATTGCGCACATAAATTTTTCGATAGAAAAATCCATTGGCGATTCGACCGGATTCGAACCTGCGACCTTACGATCGAAAGGCGGGGTCACTCCCACTAGACCACCGGTGCTCTCTAACAATAATTAGGTATCGTAAATGTAGGTTAGGTAGTATGTATGTACCTAAGGTGTAAAATATAATATCAATATATTGATTTAAACAAATAGGTAGGTACCTACTTACGTATCACTGACTGAAATAGCTTTGATTGGTCAGAATTACTTTAACACAAGCTTCTGTGATGCAATCCAATGCATATCTAAAAGCCTCCCAGAAAAGCACTGGCATTGCGCACATAAATTTTTCGATAGAAAAATCCATTGGCGATTCGACCGGATTCGAACCTGCGACCTTACGATCGAAAGGCGGGGTCACTCCCACTAGACCACCGGTGCTCTCTAACAATAATTAGGTATCGTAAATGTAGGTTAGGTAGTATGTATGTACCTAAGGTGTAAAATATAATATCAATATATTGATTTAAACAAATAGGTACCTACTTACGTCTGACTGAAATAGCTTTGATTGGTCAGAATTACTTTAACACAAGCTTCTGTGATGCAATCCAATGCATATCTAAAAGCCTTACCGAATGCACAAACCGTGACCCACATAGGTAGGTATGTTACGAACGACGTAAATTTTATTTCACGGTTACAGCCACTACTTCTATATTCGTTGGAATCTTGGGTAGTGATAGACTGATAATTATTGGAATGTTGCCAATTTGATATTACTGTAGTGACATACCTACCTACATTACCTAACTACTTCGCGGTGAAATGCTAGATATTATCTCTAGTTTCGCGCACGTGGGAGGATAGTCTTCATTGACATTTTAAAATAGTCTAATGGTCTTGCCGGCCCGTGTGTAAAATATTTTAAGCACGATAACATTGAACTTGATTTTGAAGTGAATGAAGTTATTTTTAATTGGTTATGCAATGTCATAACGAAGGCTGTTTTGTAAATATAGACATTTACATACTGCGAAACCGAACGACACGTGATTAGAAAACATCACGTGTCGCGCGCATATGCGAGCATAAATAATATAGGTACCTATTGTAAATTGTAATAATAGTATATAGATGTTTAAATAGTTATATCTACCAACATTATCTTACTTTTAACGTAAGAAAACAATTGTATTACAATCATCTTTAGGAACATATGCGGGGGCAAAAAAAAAGCTCTCTTGTCTTTAATATTCTAGGATCTAGGTAGGTACTTCCTTCAGTCAATTTCATTGCTAAAAACGGCTATAACTATTACACGAAGTGAAAGACGAAGCGTAGGTTGGCTTATCTTTCATTTGTGAAAGGCACAAGATTATGTTTTCCTCCCAAACTCTTCTCACACCTCCTGCACACTCTTGTCGTTATTTTGTTATTGTTGATAATTAATTTTTCATCCCACCATCTCTGAAAGAGTAATTTTGCTCTTCAATATCTGAGTGCAAAAGCCGTTTTTATTCTCTTGAGGATAAAGTAAATTGAATTTAGAACATCGTGGGCACTAGTTTGTGAATTAAAAAAAACATTAAACCTATTTACTGCTACCTCTATGGTGCCGAATATATACTACAACGTCAAAAGAAAAGGGAATTTGGTTCCGAACTATCCAGCCTCAAAAATAATTTTATCCATGGATAGATAATAGTTCAATAAATAGAAATTCTTTGAAGATGGCTTTAAGATTACGTTCGGGGACATTCCGGCAAACAAGTTTGCGTTTCTGATGAAGAAAGTGCCATCACCGAACTGTGCTGAATGCGGTACATTGGAAGACGTACAACATGTTTTGCTGGAATGTGTTCGTAACAATGCATTTAGACTAAGTTGTTTTGGAAGGCGATGTGTGAATGTTGGTATGGTTAATTTTGGCTAATCCCCTGTCGGGTCAAGCCAAGATGCTATATAGGTTGGCAGAATTAGGGTTAAGTATGTAGACTATGTTTTGATATGTGTATTTGTATTTTGATGTTTTATTATAGGGCAGTGTGGTCGCCCAGCGACAAAGTCCTTTAAATAAAAAAAAAAAAACTATTTTATAATTTGTTAAAAACTCAGACTCGGAACCTTCTTGGTGTTCTTTTTTCAATTTGCTTTGTACGCGGTACTTTACGCGGCATTTTTTCACGTCATTGTTAAACCTTATATTAAAAACAAGAAACTTGAAAACAAGTGTAAAAACTAAAATGAGTGATTCTAGCGACGAGGAAGTTTGTTTGACGCCAACAGAATTGACAGAAACTGTTAATAATGCGCAAATGAGCTTTCTCCCTCAACAATCACGCGAGAAGTATTTAAAACAGTACGATATGTTCAACACGTGGCGACTAGCAAAAGGAGCCAAAACTTTCTCAGAAAACGTTTTGCTGGCATATTTTATAGAATTATCCGAGAACAAGAAAGCAAGCACTCTATGGAGTACGTATTCGATGCTAAAAGCAACAATAAAGATGAAAAAAGACATACATATCGATACCTATCCTAAATTAGTGGCATTTTTAAAAAGAGCCTCATCTGGTCATCAACCAAAAAAATCGAAGGTTTTCACAGTATCTGATATTGAAAAGTTTCTTAACGAAGCACCCGATTCCGTATATTTGGCGGCAAAAGTAAGTCAGTTGCACATTCAGTAGCTACTTAAGAGTCCGGTGACAGCGGCTCGCAATTTCGAGGTGCGATTGGCTATTATTTCATTTTATTTCATTTTATTTCATTTTGGGGAGGTTGTTTGAAATAATAACTCTAAAGAAACACGCATAAATACTGTTCGAACACAAATAATACAATAATATAAGGGAAATGTGCTTGAGTCAGAAATCATTTTGGTATTAGGTAAACGTAAGACCAAACATACTAATACCAAAATGATTTCTGATTCGGGCATGTTTCCCTTATATTATTGTATTATTTGTGTTCGAACAGTATTTATGCGTGTTTCTCTAGAGTTATTTTTTCAAACAACCTCCCCGAAATGAAATAAAATGAAATAATAGCCAATCGCACTTCGAAATTGCGAGCCACTGTCACCGGAGCCTTAAGTATATTAATCTCAATTAAACAGTATACTTAGTAGATGTTGATAGGCATAATTATGCGTTCATATCAATTTTATTAATTTATCTACTACTATACTCTTTACGTTACAGGTTGTTCTTGTTAAATCAATCAAACAAGTGAGGCTGTAGTTAAACTAATTGTATATTATCAGCGTATTACATCCATAGAACTATCAAAACCTGCGGTAATCCTACATTACAGAGCCATCGCTCATAGCTATTTTTCAAGAGTCCCTGAAGCCATCCTGCTTCTTCTTTATTTTTGTTTTGTAATCGATAGTCGTTATGTGAAATAACATCTATCGATTACAAATATCGACTACAAGCTTATTAACTACTATTTATGTAATTGTGAAACTTATAATTAATTAACATTCGACCATCCTGACAAGTGCCTGTCTCTAGGCACCTGAGGTCAACAGTCTTGAATAAGTTTTGCCATTCCCAATAACAGAAATTTTAATATTACCTATAATGAAGTCATTGTTAAGTTAGCTCTGTCATTATTACAGTAAGACATGGTTATTTAGCTTGTACACACTATCTAGTGAATAATGTGCCTATCTTAATGAAGATAAAATATACATTAAGCAAAGCATTGTGTTTATCAAAGTAAAATGTTAATAATGTAATTTCAAAACTTAATACAGGACAACAATTTATATACTATTATATTGAAATATACAGGTTCAATCAATTCCACATAGTCTCCACTCTCCAATGACAAGATAATTAGGTACATTGCATATATCACCTAGGTCGGTATAATAATCATAAAACAATAATAAATTAGGTGTTTAGCAAATAAAAAAACATAGATATGGTAGGTACCTAAAATTTTGGTGCAGGCACACATTAAGTGATCATAGATATAGACAGTAATTTATTGATGTGATGAAGAGTTAACATGGCTTGTAGATGATTAGAGATTCAAGATCCTACACTAAGTCCTTGCAGACTTGTGCTGTAGGTGTCTCTTCCACATGACATTTTACAGAGAAATAATACAACCATAGCTTTAATAACAAAACGTTAATATCGGGAAATCTATGTCGATTTAAGATGTAGGTAATGTAATTATGTAAGTATAATTTATAATTATGTTTTTATTTTGAATTAGTTAAATATGTGCTCTTTAACATTGGCTCTTAAACGTTGGTTAGCCTGAAACAAAGATCAGAAATCATCTCAATGTAAGCCATGATTTAAGATGTACTTTATTTATGCGAAACTAAACCTAACATGACATAACATAAAAAAATCTTGTGAATGCAAAGCAATACTAACCATCACACACATATTTTGCGTAATAAAAAAATAATAATATATAATGCTTTCAAATTGTATATTTTTTTATTCATTAAGATATTTGTATTGCTTGCATTGATAACATTTTATTTCAATGTCGGAGTAAAATTGATTTTCTTATTAGGTCATAGGGGTAACCATATTGAACGAGTTGGGAACCACTGACCTAGACTCTAGTATTCGGCCATCCATACACAGAAGAATGACCTCATTCGTATTTGACATAAATTACTTGTGACTTATAGGATTAAACAGATAAGAGTTTCCATACAAAAAAAAAACGCTGCGCCGACTAATTCAAATTCAAAATAATAAATAGCAAGGATCATCTTGAAACGTCTTAAAACTAGGTGACTCTAGTGCCAGTTCCACGCGACCAACGCCGAGAAGAACAGGCAACAAACTCGGCTTGGTATCTATCGCTCTTTTGTATGATCCTCGTTACAATGTAATAAAATACCTACACTACTGCAGCTTAGATATCATACAATAAGTAATCTAACAGAGAAAGGAAAAGTAAACAAATTCATAAAACAGCACGCACACGCTTAAATACTATAAGATGACGGCGGCATAATACTCAATAAACTTAACACTTTATGGTTAGAATATCAATTATCTTCTTTTGATTTAGATATTAACACTTGACACCACACTTCACTAGACAGACCATTGAATCACATTTATTATAAAACTTTATGCACAGCATTTATCACTTAAATTTCGTCGTTAGACGGAAATGACACGTTGTGTCGATGTCATGGCCCTCGACAGGCAACAGCTCTCGAGACTCCAGCCTCGTTTCTGGGTGGCCTTAACAGAGGCCAAGGATCGCCTTTGCAGCACATAGCCTCTGCATCGTTGTCTGGCTAGATATTCATGTGTGCCGACTGGCGCCAACGCATACCCACACCGGGGGTTATGTTCTCAAGGTATTCAATTATTTGTCGACGCCTACCCACACGGGGGGTTACGCCTTCAGACATTCAATTATTTGTCGACGCCTACCCACACTGGGGGTTACGCCTTCAGACATTCAATTATTTGTCGACGCCTACCCACACTGGGGGTTACGCCTTCAGACATTCAATTATTTGTCGACGCCTACCCACACTGGGGGTTACGCCTTCAGACATTCAATTATTTGTCGACGCCTACCCACACTGGGGGTTACGCCTTCAGACATTCAATTATATGTCGACGCTTACCCCCACGCAGGGGGGTTACGCCCTCAGACATTTCTGTATAATTCTTCGACGCTTACCCCCACACAGGGGGGGTTACGCCCTCCTTTCATTCATAGTGTCAAAACAGGATAGGATAAATGGAGTGGGAGGTGAAACGCAGTCCAGGGGTAACGCTCGCCATGGATCAGATTGGTTCAATCACTTTCTCTAAAGGAGCTATCAGACTAAAAACCTTTTAATTTACACCATTGTGGTTTCATGTCGTCTACCGAAATAAATAAATAATGCTGGATAATCCACACATCACAATCTAGCCCCAAATTAAACTACTCAAACAAAACTACTCAAATGACGTATATTTTCTTCTGGGGTGACCTTCAACAGTCGTATACAGCTAGGGTTGCTTTCATCGGGGGTCTTAGTGTTTTCGTTGTACCATGACTAAATCACCAACTTCGTACTCTACTGGCTTTGCATAGCTTTTGTCATATTGTCTAAATAATATCATATTTTTTCATAACGTTATGGTCATGCCAGTGTCCTTCGGACCTATTCATTCTGGGTCTTCGCCATAATATAATCTACCTGAGAGATTTACCAGTGCTTTGGTTCTGTCGCTATATCTAATACTGGACAATTCTTGCATATTTATTTATTTATTTAATTTGATACGATCTGAACTTCGATCGATTGTTTTTTTTTAATATGACTTTCAAATTTCTATTGGCTCGTAATAATACAATTTTATAGCTACTTTACTAGATGGCGTTGTTAAGCAACCGAGCAAAGCTCGGTCAGCCAGATATCAAACGTACAATTAATAATGAACTCTGGCCTCTTCTGATCATGTATAACCCAACAAAACTATACTCTTCGCTCGACCTTAAATAGCATACCGTATCTACCTTTACATTATTGGTGTCTTAGCTCTCCGAGTGAGACCGGAAGTCTCACTCGTAGTATTATGTCAATCCGTGAACGACTGTTTCACCCAAGCGCTTATAATGTATCTCCTCAGATTTTGAACTGGGTTCTCAGTACGGAAACAGAACGCTATCGGTTATGTATGTTCTCACGACCGGTAATTCGGTCCGCGTACGTCTTAATAACATGAAGGTGGCTAATCGACTCCGTCTCTTACTATACGCCTCTAGGGCGAGGATTTCCGAACGTGGCGCTCTCTTGCTCTCCGGGTGAACTTATTGTAATAACGTTTGCAATCTATTCTATATGCGGAACAACGTTTACAATGTTTTGGTATCCATTTCGTGTCATTTTACTCATTCTTATATTCCCATTGATCTTTCTATGTTTCATTTAGAGGTAGCTTTGTCATGTTTTTCTATCGGTCGAAATGTCACCAATCGTGTTTTTGTCTTGTGTGTGATGCACTAGGAAATGTCCACAGCTATAATATGTATGAACTTCAAAACTACATATCAATATGTCTTCAGTTATTAAAGTACGATCAATTAAAAATCGAGATAATCGGGAATGCCCCCCCCCTTAATGCAACCACTTGGTACTTCACTGCAACTAATTAAATAAATAATTATTGGTGGACTTTCGAAACAGCACTATCTCATCCCGAACTGAGCCAAACCTTGTGATATGGGAACCAGATAGCTAGTGTACATCTTAATATACCTTCTTCCCTCAAACTGAAACTAATTCCTGAACTCATTCAGAGTGGGTACGTTGTGTTTGCCCTTTTAAGTACGTTGTAAAACCACCTTCGGGTCTCTTCTGAAAACAACGAGACGGGACCTGCTTGTCGTACTCGGCTTAGGGAAGACTACTCTACATTTTTCCGCTTTAAGCTTTACTATCAGATACTAGCTTATAACTTTTAGACTCTCCTATATTTGTATGACAAACAAATTAATTTTCTTCCTTTCTATTTCGTTTATGGCCTAAATCTACAATTGCCTTCACATTATAGGTTATTAACTTATAGTTCTTCCATACCTTTTTGTCCACTTGCAATGTTTAGGATATTTTAATGGTATTAGTTGCATTCATTGTCGACGGGTACAAAATTCTTAGGTATGGCTGCAGTTCTGGTCTGTGTGACCTTACCGACGGCATTTTATGTACCGTGACCATGTTTCCCGTTTTTATTTACAGTTTAAACATATTAATAATTAATAATAATTTTGCCATTGGTCCCCGCACTAGGACAAGCCTGTATCGCGGGAGGTCGAATACAATATACACTTTACTTAGTTTGAACCACAAATATGTTACAGTAGTAGAGCAAAAAACAAAAAGGGAGATTTAATTTGTTCTACATGGG
The DNA here is from genome assembly GCA_963576535.1 of Plemyria rubiginata. Taxonomy (NCBI): domain Eukaryota; kingdom Metazoa; phylum Arthropoda; class Insecta; order Lepidoptera; family Geometridae; genus Plemyria; species Plemyria rubiginata. The sequence goes on from OY754910.1 coordinate 7,589,334, forward strand.
CGATTTTATTTTTAATACTAGATGGTACCCACGACTTCGTCTGCGTACTTTTAATCTCTTCATCTCTTTTTTCCGCAATAAAAGGTAGCCTATGTTCTTTCTCAGGGTCTAAAGATTATCTGTGCCAAATTTCACCAAAATCGGTTAAGAGGTTTAAGCGGGAAAGCGTAACAGACAGACAGACAGACAGACAGAGTTACTTTCGCATTTATAATATTAGTTGGGATGTATATAATATAACTTAGTGTTACGCTAAGTTATTGTACACCGCCGTCTTTAGTTACACCGATTGCTTCTCCGATTTTCCTTGTATCCTTTCCATCCAAAGGTTGTCTAGAAGAGATCGCTCTTAGCGATAAAGCCGCCATTGTACCAATTTTCTATACTTGCTTTGTTTTTCTTCGTGTACAATAAAGAATTTATCTATCTATCTATTTGCACTTGTGGTGTTCGTACTGATTCCGCTGGGGAATATGACCGATGCCATCCCCAATAATAGTATTTTTAATTGTCTCATTAGTGTAGTCAGTAATATTTTGGAGATATTTCTATACTTCTTCTGGTTCCTTATAGCCACTATCACTATCTTGTAGATAGGTATCTACGTTCGTCCTCTCGTTATAATCGTAGATTCCGTGAGTCAACTGCCCGTTTGCCGGTAAACTCGCACCTGTTTACGAGCGTCATTTTGTCATATTAGCTCTCCTCGATCATCGAGGGTTTCATTTACGCGAGATTTTCGGGCCAACATTTCAGTGAGTAAGCCTCTATGGTTATGTTCGCATGAGAATGCGGCAATAAGTTTATCCTCTAACTCGGTCAATGTGTATTTTACTGTCATCATTATCAATTCCTCATATCACTTTCTTTAATCCTTCCAGTTTTGGTAACGCATAGAAAAAGGTTTGTCGCTCCGTCCATTCAAAGCGAGAGCAGACTTATCTACTTTAGCTAACCAGATCTTCATAGACCTAAACTAACTTCATAGCTAACCAGAATTCTTTGTAATTTACCATTAGGATCAAACCCATTTTGAGATCCTTGTAAACCTAGTCCAACAAAACTAGGAGCCCCGGTGTTCGAGTTGCATCCGACTCGTCGTTATAGGTAGGTACCCTTTTGACTTTTCAAATTCTTTGTTGGAGTGAGATCATCAGAGAATAACAAATTTAAAGTAAAATCAATGGAAAAGGTAAGGAGGAAAGTGAAAGGAAAGGAAGACACAATATGAATATCTGAAATCAATTTCAACTGTTAATATAAGCATGTATCATGCTTCATCATCATCATCATCGTCATCATCATCGTCATCATCATCATCATCAACATTGGTTTCTCATAATCAATCATAATGGCGTCCCAGCTTCGCCATTGAACAATGTTACCAAGGCTCGATCTGGATTATGTTTATTATACTCTACAGTATACCCTTATATTCTTATATCATGAAAATAATCACCAATAAAAATTCGGTCATCAAAACTATTTTACTTGGATGCATTATTGATTATTATAATAACAACTGAAAAGATCCAAACAACTCGTCATTGGCAAATTCGTGGCAACCCCTATCGGCCACTGAACAGTCATCATAAATAAAAGAACAAGAAGAAGAAGATCCAAATAATTCAAAGTCAATGGATTTGTTGTTTTTCTTTATATACAATCAAACATCAAAATCAAGGTCATTTCACGCCTGAAATGTTACTTGTTAGCTGAAACACTTGTTATGTACCTAATTAAATGTATGTCACCAATGTTGCTAACTTGTGTTGTGCTGTAAATTTTGAATGGTACCGACTCTTCAACACACACCAATTATTAAAATGCACACAAAAACCATGTACAGAACCCATCTCAAATTAAATAAGTTCCCTTTATTATATTATCATGATTCTTATATTATGCTGTACTTAATTTTGAAAAGAACCCAACTCTTCAACTCGTAACAACTATCTCCATACATAAGTAAAGCCCCATACCATACCTAACTAGTTTCAGAATAGACTAGGTTCAAGTCACAATTGGTCACTCAATTGTCTTGCGCTTGAAATTCAAAAAGAACCCAACACGGTTATGTATTAATTCCAGGTCGTAAAACTGCTATTAATCATTAAAATAAAGTCACTTAATGACGTTAACATTTTTGGTAATATACGGCTATTATAAAACTACTTTCTAATAAATTCAAAACAAAAATGTATAATTGGTTAGTCGATAAGTATGATTTTTCATTTTCATAAAGTTACTTTTATTTTAATCATAATATAATATGTTTAATTTGTATTTTATAATGCTTACTATTTATAAAAGTATTTGGTAATTATTTATTGAAAGCATAAGTATATTTTAATTCCCAACATGTAATTTTCTCTATTACTTATATTTGCATGCTCGGTTTTCTGACAAAGTGAGATTCATTATTTATAATACATATCATCATAATTGTGCCATACTTCACACAAATAAATTATTTCATTTCATTTCAAAGCTCAATTACAACTTTCAAAACCATTCGATGAATTCCAAAATAAAGCCAATTGGTTTATTGCGGTTAATTTTTAACTTTAAGGCATAATTTAGACATCAATAAAATAGAACATGCTCTCTATGTAGACTCAAGCGCAGATAGTTAATTATGCCAGGGAGGAACTTATACCATTTTTTTTTTTATTTACTCATCTATTGATTCAGGGCTTCCAGTAAGTTGGTACCTATATCACAATTTTTACCAAAAAAATACAATGATAATCCATTTCTTGCGCTTACGCCTTGAAGTTATTCATCCCTTGATTTAGGAAGCATGTTTAGAACAGTGATGAAGTTTAAAATGAGAAGAAAAAGGCAAAAGAGAATCAAAATCACAAAAGAAAACAAACAATCAGTAAATAGGTAATCTCCCACAACCATAATAGATTACAAATCAATTAAAAGGCCAAGTTATGACATAATTCCTATTTATGGGTTTAGTCAGAGAATTAGTATTACTCACATGTCTACTTACCGAGCTATGTAAGTAATATTTACCTGTATTTCTTCCTCACACATAATGGACCACCTTAGTCTAAATGTGGATACGGGAGTCCAAGACACAAGTAACCTCTATTTCTTAATAAGGTATGGTTAGCTGTTCCAGTTTACCATGTTTTATTGTTTATCTTCAAATCTAGTTTCTGCCATCAACAGGAATCCTGCTTGGTAGGTCAACCTTCCCGTACCCTAACTTTTATACAATTATTTATTACTCAGTATTCCAATCACACATTCATTGAACCTTTATTATTAAAGCATAAGTAAAAAACCATAAACATCAAGAAGTAATCTTTGAATCTATCATCATATTCACAACATTAAATAACATTACCTATGTAGATTACATACCAAACATAGGATTCTGTCCATGTTCCCAAGTAACCTGATCAACTTGTTGTAGCTGCTACAATGGCAGTAGTCAGCTAAAGCACCGGCTTCAACTATATTTACATTGTAAAGTGCTTCAAAATAGCCAAGTACCAAAATCTTGAGTACCTGCACACACACCTCGACATTAGATAGTATTTGTGTCTGCAAACCCTTTTTCCAGTAGGAAACCAGCATTGTACATATTAGGACGACAAGTTGAGTACCTATGTACACAACAGAGGTGAATGCCATCATCAGGCCATGTTATTACCAAGTAGGTATGTAGGTAAATTATGAAGTGAACTGACAGCTATGATAGGTACCTGTTGAATCTATTGAGCCCAAGGAATATTCAAATTCCTTGATTGGGCCGCCAAGTTCTCTAACACTCCATTGGCGGGATCTGCCTTGTAGGTACCTTTTTTCCTCATATAACCACTGATTTGTACCTGATACCCATCTCAGACTGTACGATGAAGGATTTTATCATTTGAACTCAATGAAAATTACAAAGTAACTATAAAATTCAAGATAACTTACCAGGAAATTCTGCATAATTGTTTTACCTTGTTCTTCGCAATGAACGTGGGTGCACACTTCTGATTTGTTAAATCAATCAAACAAGTGAGGCTGTAGTTAAACTAATTGTATATTATCAGCGTATTACATCCATAGAACTATCAAAACCTGCGGTAATCCTACATTACAGAGCCATCGCTCATAGCTATTTTTCAAGAGTCCCTGAAGCCATCCTGCTTCTTCTTTATTTTTGTTTTGTAATCGATAGTCGTTATGTGAAATAACATCTATCGATTACAAATATCGACTACAAGCTTATTAACTACTATTTATGTAATTGTGAAACTTATAATTAATTAACATTCTTATTATTGGAATAAACGAAGCATGTCGAACTAATGAACTAACACAACTTAATGTCAAAAACATTGAGAAACATTCAGATGACTTACTATTAATTAATTTACCTAATACAAAGACAAAAAGAGACCGCAACTTCGTCATTCGCAAGGAATACGTAACGATTGTTGAGAAATATCAAGCCTTACGCCCGCCTAACACTCCAATCAATCGATTTTTTCTACAGTATCGCAATGGAAAGTGTGTTAGACAGCCTATGGGTACTAATAAAATTGGCAGTACCCACGAAAAATAGCAAATTTCTTGAACTTCCAGAACCCCTGTTGTACACGGGTCATTGTTTCCGACGAACTTCAGCCACACTTTTGGCTGATTCCGGAGCTGATCTCCTGTCCCTTAAGCGCCACGGAGGCTGGAAGTCCAATGCAGTTGTAGAGGGATAGGTACATAGAGGATTCCATCCAAAATAAGTCTAAAATATGTGAAGGCATCGTAGGAGCCATTACACTGAAAGAGCCTCAATCGGATCCTTGGACTGGCCCTTCTACATCAAAAATAAGCCGTTATGAAACACCTAACCATCTCCCTCTCTCTCCAACATTCACGCCAGGGGAATCCGATGAATCGGTACAACTATTAAGTATGACAGATAGTTTACCGAAAAACAGTACACAAGTGACTAACACCAATATTACAGTACCAAACAAAAATATTACACTCAATTTAAATAACTGTAGCAACGTTACCTTCAAATTTTCTTAATTATACATTAGTATTATTTTGTTATAATTTAAAGATTATTCTGTAATACTTACCTGTCAGAACCATAATAAAGTACCTATCTTGTGATTGTAAACGTTTTTTTTTGCATTTAGTCATTTCCTCGCTGAGGTGGAATGAAAAGTTACGTGTTGCACTCGAGTGCAAAGATTTTTCACCTCGTGCTCTTTTGATTCCCTCGCTAACGCTCAGGATTCTAATTTTGAATCACTCGCTGCGCTCGTGATTCAATTTTAGAATCCTTCGCTTGCTCGGTCATCAAAATTGAACACGCGGTTAAAAAGCAACTTTGCACTCTTGTATAACAAATAACTATTACCCTGCTCAAAGTGTTGACGACAGAGAATATGAACTGAAGACCGAATACCTTCCCACGTAGGTACATACATAGGTACACCTAATATAAGAAGCGAAAATTTTCGAATTTCGTAAGTAGGTAAGTACCCACAGTAAACTTTAACCTACCATATCAAACCAATGAAGCTGGGTGTTAGCACATTAAGAACTAGGCGAAATTTTGAAAAACACTATAATTATGTTACAATCTGTGTTTTCTATGATATGGTATTCTATCATTTTATTAGCTTTTCGTGGACGGTCTGTGTCGATAGCACTAAACGTCATCATCCGGTCATCCATGCCGCGCTGTCCCGCCCGTCTCTTCGTGGCGTGTCGCCAAATCTTTCGCAACCGCCCGCTCTATATTTATCCATCAAGGTTCTATTATTGAAGTTTGGGGGTTATTGACATTAATCCAAAGTTATACAACGTTACCGAACTCAAGAACGAAAATATTACCTAAATCCTGAAGACTACACTATAGGTGAGTGCGAGCTGCGCTGCGAAGTGCCAATCTCACAGCAGAAGCCAGTTAGAGTAGAGCAAGGGATGACGAATGATGACGCACTAGACTGAAATAACAACAGGTTACATAATAAATACAGGATAAAGTAGGAGGTACCTACCCTATACAGGATGGATTTTTTGGCCTTGTGAACCTTAACCGTTATAGTTACAGTAAAACGTTCCTAGGAGACCTTCTAAAATTTTTTTAAGTATTTTGAAGTGCATTCACAGATTTTGAAAAAAATGTAGGTACCTACAGAGCGAACAAAATGCTAAAAAACCAACTTTTTTTTTAATTTCGATCGATCTTATTTCATGCAGAGTACAAAACGGCTTATTCCCAAAGATTCCCGACAGAGACTTCATTATTTCAGAAAAAGTAAAAGTTCATACTTTGATTCCCAACGGGTTCACGACATTTTAAATTTAATAATATTTCATTTCCCAGCGGGTCCATGAAATTGTTTCGTACAGTAAGCAATAAAGGTGTTTGATTATAACTAAACTAGCGACCCGGCGCCCGCGCGCCCCTGCTTCGCACGGGTGCACATAACATGCATGTATTATACATATAAACCTTTCTATTGAATTACTCTAACTATTAAAAAAAACCGCATCAAAATCCGTTGCGTAGTTTTAAAGATTTAAGCATACAAAGGGACATGGGGACATAGGGACAGAGAAAGCGACTTTGTTTTGTACTATGTAGTGATGATCCTAACCTAAACAATTTTTTTTATTTACTGTTGCACTTGTTAAATCTCATGGACCTATTGAGAATTAATGTATTAATTTTAAAAATTCTATAAATATTTTCATGGACCCGTTGCGAAATCGAAAACAATATACCTAACCATGGCCCTTTGGGAATAAGCTATCAAAAGCTATGGTACCATTGTTGGTATGAGTGAAATGACAGAAATCGCCCAATTTGTCCCGTACATTTTGTACTTTACATAGGTAGGTACACTGATGACTAGACCAGGGGTACTTTTATCTAAAATTCGAAACTAAACTATACGGACATGTACCTAATACTTATTCTGTGACTTAAAACCACATAATAAATACCTAAGTACCTACTAAACTAGCAAGAGCCAGGATTAGGTATGATGAGAGAAGTCGGAGTCGGAGGCTAGGCGCCATGTTGTCTTGTCAGCTAGTTTGAATGCTTCAGAACAGCAGACGCCCAAGGAATATAGGTATTCAAATTCCTTGCAGACGCCAACGGTTGCGACACCTCTCTCAGCCCGCGCATGCGCGGATCGGACTGCTCTGGCTAGCATGCGTAGGTTAATTATATAGGTACCTAGCTATTATGCATTTTACTACAGATCAGTGATTTTATTCGTCTCGTGCGCATTCTGCAGTTTTTATGTTTCAAGTTGTTTATGTGTTTCAAACGCTATCGTCTACCTAAGTACGTTACATACGGCATTGCATATGCAATGAATACGTCGAGTTACCAGTGACGCTGTGTATACCACGTTTACACTTAGCTCATGTCCATGGCAATGTGCTGCACATTGCCACGGACATAATTTATGTGCAGGGACATGGGCAGTGACAAGCGGCAAAGCGAGAATGTAAACAGGCCGAAAGATATGGAAAGTCCATGTCCGCTCGCGTTGCCACGGACATGATGCTGTGTTTACGCGTGCGAGAAAGAGCGAGAGAGAGCGTTGACGTTCTCTTTGCCACGGACATGAGCTGAGTGTAGTAACGTAGCATTACACTCACCTCATGTCCGCGCGCGTTACTGAACGCGTTGCTTTTTGCACATTGCCCATGTCCCTGCGCATATGAGCTACCTTGTTCGCACCGGGGTTGTAGCGAGGCAAGTCGCACGTCCATAGACATTGGAATACCTATTCATCCATGAGGATGTCTCACCACGCGTCAGTGTTCACTGGTTGGCTGATAACACCAAAATACCGTGGTGGGTGATGCTACTCGCCTCGCTAGCCTGGTGCGAACGGGCTATAAACGCTGTATGAGCTGAGCTGAGTGTAAACGGGGTAAGTATCGGTACTGAGGGTACCTATCGGTTTTTGAGGCAACGACGACGACGACCGACATTGCGATCACGACCTCACAAGGCCGCAGCTGAGCAAACTACTTTACTTAATGTACTCATTATTTTGTAAATTACATAGCACCTACTACAAGACTACAACAGACAATGACATCACTGTTTCACTTTTGACCAAGGAATTTTAATACTTATCTATATTCCTTGCTTTTGACACCGGTAATAGTATTTTGCTTCGAAATATTTCCTTGAAAGAAAGAACGGCCAATGGAAATATCCGTAACATAAGCTTGATGTCAAACATTACCTAGAAGTGGGTAAAGTACAATCAGCATCAGAAGTAGTAGGCTCTATGATTTTCATTATTTATGGCTGTTTTTATTTCACAATCTCAGTATGAAAAAAAAACACGAAAAACATAATATGGAATATCTAAACCTTTATAAGCAATTTTAGATAATTTTTCTCTTTTCTGTTATTTATTGTCTGGTATCGGTCAGAATCACATCGTGTGCAGAATGATAAGGATAACATACCTAAATAAGTTTACTGTTTTGAAATGGTTTCATTTGTTGATTAGGAACACATCCTGATCCGTCCATAGCCACAAAAGAAGTAAATAGTTGATACAGCGAAGGAATTTAGGAACTTCACCTAAATACCGAGGTAACTAAACTAATCACTTTTGTGACCGACAACACGGCCCGGGCCCGACCACCGCCCGCGGTCTCGCGGTTACTCATCTCATGACGTCATCGATTAACGTATGACTAACAAACAATATTATGAAAAAATCTGTGGTCCCATACGTAAGCTCTAACCTAGGATTGGCTATAGCTTGGTACAACGTCCAACGATGATGAATGTTGAATGTAACTAATACATGCGTATGTCAACTGTGTGAAGTGTCTGATGACCCTGAATGAAACTTTCGCAATGGATGAGGAAGCCGGTTTAGTGAAGTGAATCTCCCCGACACATTCTTCGAAGACCGATTGCATTGTCCAAACGCTGATCTTAAAATGCGATACGAGGGAAGGCACAGGGCTTGGCGAGTCATCATTCTTGCTTGACTTTCGCCTGTTCACTTTCGCCAGATTTATGACGAGGTCAGTTTTATTCCAAAACCGGAATGTTGTCTTTCGGTTAATTCATTCGTTGACTGGTTGATCACAACGCAACGATATCAAAAGTAATTTAATTAGTGTAATATACATTATATTGTGAATACATATCCTATGTATAGGTACCTATACTTATTAAAATAATTATTAGAGCCGGCATCTTCATCTACTTTTCTGCTTGTCAACTATTAGGTATGAGGTTCAGGTTTTCGTACTAATTCTGGGATCGCTAAAACCCGAAAGAACGAATCGAAGGCTCTCATCCCAGAATGAGTACTTACTCCTAGGTACTCTATGTATAATAAAAAATATCTATCTATTTATGTAAGTATATAATGTATTAAATATATCAGTTATCTAGTACCCATAACACAAGCTTTGAGTAAGCTTACTTTGGGGCTAGATTGTGCGGTATGTGGATTGTCCAGCATTATTTATTTTATTTTTTATTTAAATAATCCAGGATAGAACATCACTCAGGCGAGTTCGGTTTTCCACTTGGGGTAAGTGTGTGACAAAAATATCTAGCTAGCTACCTCTATTACTAAAAAACAACGACATAACGTTAATAATATTTAACTAAAACGTACTTGTTTAGGTTCTTACATAGGTAGGTACCTACTGCTACACGAGTAAAGGTCAGTTGCTCTTTGTCCTACACGCGAGTAAACAAACACATGAGAAAAAACCCATTAGGCACACACAATCGTAAAGAAGCTGTAACAAATTATCACACACTGCATTCTCGAGATAAGGTGGGTGGACCAAGTAAGCTGCGGTGACTGTTCAACACGAACAAAGACATGAGGATATCACTGTGGTGTGGACACAGGCTGACACAGCACCAATAATGTTAACGAAATGAAAGATAATTTGTTTCTTTCTCTCCAGGAAGGAAATCAATAAATTTAATTTGATTAATACAGCTGTACTACAGCCGAGGCGATATTGCTAGCCCTAGCCGTAGGCAAGGGCTACAAGAAAGCGAGGCTGTAATTATCAAAGCGCCCGCATTTCATACGACGTTTTATAACATATTTGCGAGAAGTCCCAGTTAATAAATAAAAAACGCGCGAATAATTTTTACTTGTTTACATATTTTTTTTTTAATAGATAGAGTGATTCAATAGGAATGTTTATATGTATAATACATGCATGATATAGTAGAAAAACAATGTGCACCCGTGCAAAGCAGGGGCGCGCGGGCGGGTCGCTAGTCTACATCTACACTAATATTATAAAGAGGAAAACTTTGTATGTTTGTGTGTTTGTATGTTTCGAATAGGCTCAAAAACTACTGGTCCGATTTCAAAAATTCTTTCACCATATGAAAGGTACATTATCCCTGAGTAACATAGGCTACATTTAATGCTGGAAAAAGTTAGGGATCCTTACTAAAACATAAAAAAATGTAACCCAAGGTGTTATATAAAATGTCTTTCATTGCATGCGCTGCTTGCATTGCATATGTCTAACTATTTTAGTTATGTTACTATAACTACTTTTCTACATTTTAAATGTTGATAAAAACGCCGACCAAAATCAGACCATGTTATCTATGTCTTTATATTAATCCTTATCCAAATAAATAATTTTGTATGCAAGGCTGTTTTAATACCTGTGATTACTTCTTGAATTTTTTAAATCGGACATTCCATTCAAAAGATATTACGAAATTAAAAACTTTAGTGCGCCTTAGAAAGCGCGACAGCGAGGCGAGTTCTTACTCAGCGCGGACACAAAGGTGAAAATACACATGCCCGTAGCTGGCAAACTTGCATGCAAGCTGCAGACACATACGCTAATCGGCATGCCTGTACCTGACATGCAAGTAGTTAGCACAACATTCTATTTTAGGTCAGGTACTGGCATCCACGTGACGGAGGGGACTCGAGGGGCTACGAAACCGGCATGTGTGATCGTCGCGACAGGTACAGGCATACCTGACGTGTTGGCATGCCACGTAAGCGAGGGGACGCGGGGGGCTACGAAACCGGCATGTGTGAACGTCGCGACATGTGTCCGTAAATCCTGCATACCTGTAACTTGCATGCCCGCCACAGTTCCATTTTACTGGCACGTCTATTTTCACCTTCGTGGGCTACGAAGCGCGGGAGTCTAAGTTTATCCTTTAGGATAAACTTAGACATAAACATTAAACATTTTAATGTTGAAAAAAATTATGTCCACCCATGCGAAGGCGAAGCTGATGGGACAGGCCGCTAGTTACTAATAAAGTAAATTAATATTTTTGTGTATTGTTACAGATATGTAAATGGCTGTAATTTATGGTCAAAATTAATTAAATTAAATTTTTTAATGTTTATTTATTATTATTTTATCTCCCAAAGTTAATTTTATTCATAAAATGTTGACCACTTTTCACTTTTCACTTGACATAGGTAAAAACTTTGCTAAGATTAAAAAAAGTAGGTACATACATACGTTTATATTGGATTACCTACCCTACCGCACAAGTGCGTAATATGAGATACAATATGTAGGTACAAACCCTTTACGAGCAAATGTGTCAGTGTTATATAGAAAATTACTTAGCTACCTAGTCAAGCGAAAAAATATTTAAGTAAATTATTTTATTAATTTCAATGGAATACCTACTCAATATGTCAAGTCACTTGGTATTTCAGCGGTAACTTCAAATAAGATAGAGATAACAAGTGACTTGACAGCCAAAATCCAAATATCTTTGATCGAGCTTTCGGAAACCAGCGGTAAGGCAGTTAATTTATGACATTGGTGATTAAAATAGATCTCATGTCTGCACACGTTACCTACTTACCTATCTATTGACTGACCGAAGCCGAAGTATAGATAGAACCATCTGTAGGTATCTTGGTACCAAACTACCTATAACATAACGCGGTCAGCCATACCGAGAATCATCTAGTAGGCCAATCAATGTCAGCCTTGGTGAGCAATAATTCATTCTGGTTAGAATCTGTCAGTGACAGCGTCCATAATTTTATTATTATACAAAAATTGAATTGAACAAAATGCCTATACCACAGCAGACTAGTAGAAAAATAATGTACTCGCACAAGCAAAACCGCGCACCATTAAAGCCATTGTTAATAATCTTAATATCTACCCCTGACTTATATGACAGTGACATTCAGACATTTCTTTGTTTACTAAAATTATCTTAGTTGTAATCTGTCTGCTTCCATATTCATTTTCAAATAACACTTTTGTTGTTTTTTCTTTCGCGTTTGATCGCAGATATAAATAGCGAATATAATAGCGATATAATGGTATCGGTTCAGAAATCAGTTTTTTGTAGCAATCCATCATTATTAAATTAGTGTATTTATTACAGATGGCACAGTTGATAACTGTGCGCCTTAGCAAGTCGGACCAACAACCGCTGGGATTCCGGCTTCAAGGCGGAAAGGACTTCGGCACACCACTAGTCGTTCAGAAGGTAAGCCACCTATGTAACCTACCTACCACCAAATTCTTCAAGGGCACGGGGCAGTCAGTCGTGATTATACCTATTCGGGATTCGTGATTGGCTTGGCAGGAGGAAATTTATCATTGCGAAACATAAATAAATAAATAATGCTGGACAAAAGTTAAAACTTATAAACAATTGGGTACTTAGTCAAAATCCATCCTTCCAATCAGTTCTACCTACCTTGATTCAAAGATGCAAACCTCGCACATTTTTATCGATTTGTAATGTAAACAGTGTAACTAGACTAGGGAACTGCTTATCATCATCACGTCCCGCCCGTACCTACCTAATAGATAAATAATACATGGGTTAGTATGGATAGGTAGGCACACTAGGTAAATAAACTACTGATTACTGAGGCATGAAGAAGGAGGGATTCTACCTATATGACAAGGAAGGATCCTTTAACAGGGGTATCACAGGGAAGATACATAGTACTCACTGTGTATCTTCCCTATGAAGGTAGGTACCTACACCGTAGCCTTAAAAAGAGTATAAATAACAACCGAAATTGTCAAAGGTGATAATTATGTAAGTACTACACCTGACTAAGTAGGTATGATTGATACATGATATAATGCCAGACACGTCGTTTGCAACAGGGAGTACCTAACTACCTAGTAGGAACATTGTAGAAAATGCCGATGATGCTTTAATGGCGAACTGGTTTCGAATCCAAACTGCATTCCTGAAGGTGCTACGTCAGTATACGAGGAACATTCCATTTTTATAAGGACGAGCAGCAATGAAATAAATAGGTATTAAATTTCTGTCGCCTTAAAATTAGACACCGTATGCATATGGTATGCATTCTAAAAGTGAGGATGTAGGTATTTTAGCTTTCTTATCGATACCAACATTCCCACCCTCTGTTCCGTGATCCCAACGTACCTAGGTAGGTACCTACCGGAATCTCTTATTTCGAAAAAAAAAATCTTTATTTTTGTTGGGCACAAGGCTTTCAGTAAATTTATCAAAAGCTATTTGTGATTCACAAATTGTGAAGGGCTCGTCTGGGCAAACACCTCCTGCTACCACCACCACGCTTATTTCTACAGCCAAGTCGCGTACATAGCTGAAGGGTACCTCCGTACCTCCTATGATTGCCGCTGAAATGACAGACAGGTACATACCTATTATGCGACTTCCAAGTTGATGGATGCAGGGCAGTGCTTCGTAGGACACGTTCCTATCATCCGTGTCGTGACTACTCGTGACTTGCCTAAGTACCTACCTATTTAAAAGTTTAAAACGAATTTAACTGCAATAAGCGTGCCGATGATGGGCCGATGGATGCTAAAGCGGATTTTTCTTCTCGTGTTTACGCCAGAGCTATTTCTGAACTTTACTTTTTTGCCGTTGCAACTCAACTCACAGTGTGTTTATGATATCCACATGCACGTATTACCAGTTTCACTTTTATGGACTGGACTTACTGACCAACTCAAATTTTATTCAGGGTTTTTACTCTTTCTACCCATCTTTTTGGTTTTTTAGCAATTAGCTAGTCAAATTCTTATATTTTGAAGAAAGGATTGTGTTGCGCTTGCGTATCATTGTTTTTATTTTTATCAGCGGTCGAGCAGCTGACACATTTTCCGTCGATCTGGGATTATTATTTGGTAATTCTGAGATATTGCTATGTTGTTGTGTTCTGCCGCCATTTCCTCCATTTGACCATACCTATTATCAAAAGCTGTTGTAATGCAACGGATTCTTGTCGTTTTATGGAACACAATCTGAGTCACGTACCGGCAGGGATTTGTTTTGAAATTAGAACGCAGCAGGGCAGCAACAACAACGCCTTCTGCGGAATATATAGCCATTTGTTCATTCTAATTATCAACTTGCATTTATTTGCATTACCTATAGCTAGATAAAACTAGTGGCTCTGGGAGCTGTAGACCTCGCGAGCATACTAAAAGTGAGCTATTTGAGGAATGTAATGTGCAAGTGCATTTTCCGTTTTGTGATTTTTTTGATCTTTTTGATTTTTTTGCATCATCTTGTGTAGAATGAGGTCCTTTGTGTTTCTCTCAAATTTGATAGAAAACCATCGATTGAAAAATGAAAAATGCGACCTGTAGAGAACAGACAGACCTTTAAATATGATTTTCCTCTTATACCGACATGCTCCAGCTTTTGTAATAATATGCTATGCACAACGCAATCAAAAGCTTTTGATAAATCTAAAAACAGCGCTATACCCGTATTTTTATTATTTATATGTTTCCAGACTTGTCTCAGCATTTTAAAAATAGCCAATGAGGTATGTTTACCCTTTCGTAATCCAAATTGATTTTCACTAAGTGAAGTGGTTAACAGTGCTATTGGTCGATAGTTATTTATATCATTTCTTAAACCTTTTTTAAACAGGGGTTTTATAATAGCTATTTTTAGACTTGATGGAAAACAACTTGTTTCAATGCATAAATTTATGATAAATACTAGGGGGTCAACAAAATGATCTATGGAGTATTTAATGACTTGTATAGGAATGTTGTCATGGCCTGAACTCTTTTTATTTTTTAATTGACTAATGACTTTTTTTAATTCAGTAGCATCTACTGGGACCATAAATATACTATGTGAACTCCGTGCTGTTAAGGGCTTGTATGACTCTAGTTTATTTGTATCATATCTATTCATATTGATAAAATATTCATTTACTTTTTCAGATATCATTTGTGGTTCGTTTATTACTTGATTTGCAATTTTAATAGTATCTATTGTCGTAAGTATATTATTTGTTGAAGATGTATGCTTCTTAATAATTCCCCAGGTGGCTTTAGTCCTATTCGTACTTCTATTTATGTATCTTATATTAGAAATTTTTTTTGAGTGTCTTACTACCTTTTTCATAATTTTATCATACTTTTTGTATAAGTACTTATTTTCTTCAGATTTAATTTGTTGACTTTGAAGAAGGAGATAACGCTTATTTTTGCTAGCTATTTTTATACCTTTTGTTTTCCAATTTTGTTTCTTTTTATGGGTAACTTTTTCTAGAGGAACACACAATTCATTTCGTGCCTTCTTCATGGAAGATAGCCCATGTACACCCAGTTCCCAAAAAAGGTGATCGAACCAACCCATCCAACTACAGACCCATCGCGATTACCTCTGTACTCTGTAAGGTGATGGAGCGAGTAATTAATACTCGTCTTCTGGCGTACCTGGAGGACCACCAGCTGATTAGCGACCGTCAATACGGCTTCCGCCATGGCCGATCAGCTGGTGATCTTCTTGTCTACCTCACTCACCGCTGGGCCGAAGCCGTCGAGAGTAGAGGGGAAGCCCTGGCAGTCAGTCTTGATATTGCCAAGGCTTTTGATCGGGTCTGGCACAAGGCCAGTAAACTACCATCTTATGGGCTTCCTGAGGGCCTTTGCAAATGGGTTACTAGCTTCTTGTCGGGGCGAAGCTTTAGAGCTGTCGTCGATGGTTCCTGCTCAGACCTAAAGCCTATCAATGCCGGTGTCCCGCAGGGATCAGTGCTGTCGCCCACGCTATTTATCATGCACATCAATGATATGTTGCAGATCAGCGATCTTCACTGTTATGCTGATGATAGTACGGGTGACTCGTTTTACTCCGGCCGCGCAAACACCCCACGCCCTGAAGTTGATGAGAACAGGCGTAGACTTGTCTCCGATGTTGAGAGTGCCTTAGAGCTAGTCTCCGACTGGGGAAGTAGAAACCTAGTCACTTTCAACCCGACGAAGACTCAGGTTTGCGCCTTCTCATCCAAGAACGGATCCACAGAGAACGGATCCCGTTCTCTGTGGCTCCAAAGTTTCAGGACGTTCCCTTGTCTGTCTCAGGTAGTATTGGGATTCTGGGGGTTGAGATATCTAACGAGGTCCAATATGGAAGTCATTTCGAAGCAAAGGCTGTACTGACATCCAAAAAACTTGGAGTGCTAAACCGTGCCAAACAGTATTTTACACCAAAACAGCGGCTTCTGCTTTACAAAGCACAAGTTCGGCCGCATGTAGAATACTGTTCCCATCTATGGAACGGGGCACCCAAGTATCAGCTGCAACGATTTGACTCCCTACAAAGAAGAGCCGTTAGAATTATCAGCGATCCCAAACTCACTGATACGCTAGAGCCGCTCAGCTTACGCCGCGACATTGGTTCTTTATGCGTGTTTTATCGGCTGTACAACGGGGAATGCTCGGAGGAGCTATTTGACCTTATCCCAGCGTCGAGATTTTACCACCGCTCCTCTCGGCACCGGGATCGAGCTCATCCACACATTCTGGAACCCTGGGTCACTCGTACTCTCCGTTTTTCACGCTCATTTCTTCCCCATACCCATACCCGTCGTCCTAATTGGGAGCGATCGTACGATGGCGCGATGCGTTCTCGTCGCGCGATGAGTTCAAACATACAGATTTCATCAGAGTGTCCTATTTGAACCTCGCAAGTAATCGTGCGAGCACATAAAATACTTAATAACGATCGTACGATGCCTTTGATCGTGCGATCATGTAATCAAAGTAACAGATCTCTTTTTAGCAGATCTCTTTTTTTCTTTTTTTTCGGACGCCATTTTGTGTTTTCATTGTTTGTGTAAAGCGTTTGGCTATTCTGTTATATACAAGATGACATACGAAGAAGTTTTAATTAACCAAGTACGTTTACATCCTATTGTTTGGAATAAACAGAGTGAAGACTATAAAAACAGGTTGAAAAGTGAAAAAGCATGGGATATAATTGCAAGGAACTTAAATAAAACAAGTAAGTAGATAGTAATTTGAGCTTAGTTTTAATCACAACCAGAATTGTATAGTGTATACCATACACATACACTCATAACTTGGCTATATATCTACTTAGTAAAATTTGAATCGTTACTGTAAATCGTACCTCCATTCATTACTAAAGAGATTATGACTTTTTGTGTGAAGCCTGTCATAGTGATTTCACCCATGGGGAACCCCACTATGGGGAAAAAATTGTGACAGCCAATGATGAAACATGTGTCAATCGATAGATTATTAAAATACAAACCGAAAGTATTCTTTACTAAATTGTCGTAAGTGGTATAGGTACTTTAGAAGATATGAGGGTTTGAATCGTCAATATTTTTTTATAATTCTATTTTTCCATAGTGGGGCTCCTCATGGGTGAATTTAGTATGCCAACCATGTACTAAGCCCTATTGATGTAAATTAACTGTTAATTAGGAATCATTTCTATTATGGAAATAAGTGGAATCGTGGAATCCTCGAAATTGCGAGCCGCTGTCACCGGACCCTTAATTGCCGTTATTGTAGCACGATTATTAACTCTAATACGTGGAAGTCTTCCAAAATTGTTATTTAATTGGTTATTTGTTACAGATAATTCTGGTTCTCTCTTATCTCTGTGTATTATAATATTGTGCAACAGACAGACTGCCTTTACAATTTTAATTGAATTATCAACAGATGTTTCGATGCTTTTTAAAAGAATTCTAAATTTACTAGCAGCCATTCCAAAGGTGCATTCTATACCGACCCTTGTAGCAGACAATTTGAAATTAAATCTTGATTTATCTGTATTTCCTGTTGCTTGTGCTCTTGGATAAGGTCTCATAATGAACGTTTTCAAAGGAAAAGCCTCGTCCCCTAAAAAAACATATGGTGCCACAATATCACTATTCGGTAATCGTTCCTCAGGTGGTAATTGAATATTTCCACTGTTAAGTTCTTGAAAAAAATTTGAATTGCTAAGAACGCCTCCATCACTATCTTTCCCGTATGCACCTACGTCAATGATGCGAAATGTGTTGTCTGAATCGGAGACCGCTAATAAAACAATTGAGTAATAATTTTTGTAGTTGAAATACATGCTTCCAGAGAGTTGTGGCTTTATGACACGAATGTGTTTTCCGTCCAGATTCCCACAGCAATGTGGAAATTTATTTTTATTTGAAAATGAATTTGCTATTCCCTTAAAATCTTCGATACTTGGAAATTTCAAATGTATTTCGTTAAAATTATTCCAAATTGCACTGCAAACCTCCATCACGATACTTGCTATTGCGGTTTTTGAAATGCGAAATGGCACTGCTAATTTCCGAAAAGGTGTTCCTGTTGTTAAATACCTGTAAATAATAACACGTTGAATTAAAATTTATTGTTATTTATTACAGAAAAGGATGTTAAAACTAGGTGGCGACACTTAACCCTTTACCGCATACCGACCCAAATTTGGAACATAACTTTAATGGGGCTCTAGTAGACTTCTAAAGCCATCTCTGCATTCAGTTTGGTATCATTACCTATTGCCTATGACCCTGTTTCACGTAAAATCGAACTGGTGGCGCTCTACCTGGCTTAGGTGACGCGTGGTCCGTCGATAAAGCAGTCGATTCCGCCATTTTGAGTTTGTGTGAGTTTTTGGTTGTTTGAGGTGTAGTTTTATGTGGTTCTTGCGATAAAAACATACAGAAAAGTGGTTCGTAGTGAAGAAAAATGGATCCCCGGCGATTTTATGGAGAAAAACGTGAGTTTCATCAGTTCCATCATGATTATTTTGTGATTCAAATGTTGTGTCATATGTGGAACAACATGCAGTTACATGATTATTGACCTGTCAAATATGGAACAGCATGCAGTAGGGTGACCAAATTGGGGAAACCAAATTTGGAACTTCATGCAGTATGGGTATCATGATGATGATCATCATCATCATCATGTATTTTTTGATCATCCTTACAGTAGTGTATTTTTTATTACAGATGCAATGTCACTTCGACATCGCAGTGCTCCCATCATCCCTGATTCCAGTGAAGACGAAAATATGAGTGACGATGATGACTATGTGATTCCGAGGCCATTAGAACGTGTATAACGAACGTGAACGAAGATAGCAGTTCGAATTCTGAAAATGAGAGTGACACAGAGATACTGTATGAACAAGCACAGCCTTCAGGTGTTTAAATAATAAATGATTAAAATACTTCCTCAATTTTTTTTAATACCAGACACATCTCTCCATCATCATCATCATCCATCTTACCATTATCATCATCATCATCTTACTGCATCATCATCTCACTGATTCTCTGATCTGATAATCATCTGTCTTACTGCATGTTGTTCCAAATTTGGATACAATACTTTTCCAAGCTGGAGTGCATGTTGTTCCCGATATGGAACTTTCAGTTTTTTTAGTTTTTCTCCGATTTCCGTGTATTTTAATTTTTTTTTTCCTATGCTATCTCTTGTTAAAAGACATGTTATATATTAATTTGAACGAATTTAAAAAATCCATGCGGTAAAGGGTTAAGGGACGTCTTTCTAAAAGAATTGAAAAAAGTTCGTAAGCCTCGCTCTGGAGATCCAGGAAGCCCAAATGAACAATATTACTCAGGAAAGTGGACCTATTACGAACATATGTTGTTTTTAAAGGATGTTTCAATGCCTCGACTAACCGAAGGTAATAGAGTTCGTCAAGAAACTGGAAATAATGACAGTGATGCCAGCCTACCATCCACTTCAAGATCAGAGCAGAATCTTCAGTTGCCTGATGAAGAAAATTCTACTGCAATGTCTAATAGATCCGAGGCTGTTGTATCTTCTGATGACGAACCACTGTCTACCAGTGCGCGCAGTACAATTACACAGGGCACGAGTGCTTTGTCAACTGAAGCTTTGGATAGTGGATTACAAACTGGATTTCAAAAAAGAAAACGCAAAGAAAATCAATCTTTAACCGCATATCAGCGTCGAATGATCGAAATCGAAGAAGATAAAATTAAAGCGTTTAAGGAGAAAGAAAAAGAAGTAGAGGATGAAGATATACTATTTTTGAAATCGCTAGCTCCATATTTTAAATATATAAATCCAGTACAAAATTTAGATTAAAAAGTAAATTACAGAATACAATAGCAGACGAAATTTCTCTAGCTATGCCATCACCTTCAAACTCTTCATCTACTATGTCAATGTCAATCATACCTTCACCTGTGTACGCATCCTCACACCCATCCATGGCACCACCGACAAACACACAAGAATTCTACGAATCATTTAATGTTGAATATAATTCTACGTAATTTTGCTGACTTAAGAAGTGTTTTATGTTACTCTGTTGCACATTAAACCGACATAATTACTACCTGTCTATAATAAATACATAAAATGTTTTTCTTTCATTTAAATGGTCTTTCAACAGGGACTTACAAATTGGAGGAAAGTGGATATGTTCAGCTGCGGCTGACTGTACGTAACGCACACATAATAATAATAAAAACTTACCTAAGTGTTAAACCAATCTTTCTTCCACACTTATGGGTTTTTTAAAGTTGGTCACTCTATGATTACAAACACTACGTATTCCATTGCAGATGTAGTCAAATGTTTCTTTTGACATGGACAAATAATCGTAAAAGTCTTCTTCGTTATTTCGTACATCAAAATAAAGGTTGAAAAATTCACCGCGCAGATTTCTGGATCTGTAAAGTATTTTATGTTGTTTACGTTTACTTTTATCAATGTCATTTGCAATTTTTAAAGCAATATTGCCCGACAGCAAAAACTGTGCATCTCTGTAAAGAGCCATCGTTAAACTTAAACTGGCGTGAGCGCGACGCCAGCCATCGAGCGACGGCATCACACGATGGACATCGCGCGATCTATTAGGACACCGTTAGGTCATCGTACGATCGACTTTGATCGTGAGATGAAAAACGCATCGCGCCATCGTACGATCGCTCCCAATTAGGACGACGCCCATATGAGTTACCATCCAAATTTTTTCCGCCAAGATTTAACATGAAAAGCTTCAAGAAAAATGTTAATAAAGTCCTTCAGGGTAGGCAACGCACTGACAACGCCCCTGGTGTTGTTGTTGTCTATGGGCGACGGTGACCGCTTACCATCAGGTGGGCCGTTAGCCCGTTTGCCTATCTTTTACATAAAAAAAAAAATTAAATTAGTTCTGCAAATTCTGAAAAAGCTTTATCACATAGGCTATCTACCATTTTAATCTTGAAAGACGAAACAGTAAAGAAAATATAATAGTACTCCGTGACCTCGCCCTGCCTGGGCAGCGTTTAATTTCTCGCTCTTTTATTTGAGCCGTATACGGCATGCACGTGCGCCGCCGGTCTGAGGACATGTTTGTGGCCTACACTACAACTTGAAACCATTTCCGATCCAGCAAAAAGTGGATTTAATCCCGATGTAATTTAAATTGCAGTATTACGATGGGAATGCAATTTATGCCAGTAATGCAGATGAGTTCATTTACCTTGTAATCTGATTTCTCAGGTAGGTATCGTATCAGGCGGATCAGTGTTATTTTGTATTTTTTTTTCTAAAAATACCAACTGGTAGGTGTTATAATAAAATATCCCTGCTTCTAGAGTATAGGGTTTATTCCACATGACACATGCCACACATGACTTACACAATGACATTCACATTAAAACCTATATCATTCTTCCCTCCTTAGTTTGTTTCATAGTCTTGTAGATGAGTTGGTGGACGCCGGCTTCTTTCAGATCGCCGAAGGTCAGGTGGAGGAAGTGGAGGAGATTCTTCTGTGTCATGAAACTCGGTATCCTCAGAGTCCGAAGTTTCGCTAACATCTGCGCCTTCGCCTCTTGGCGCCAAGTGTCTGTTAGATACCATAATTTCCCGTCCATTTGCAAATCGCACTCTGCTACTCATTGGAGATGGTTCGATCATTTCTACTTCTTCCACTAGTGGATCGTACTTATTACGCACATGTTTCTTCAAAAGCACTTTATCATCTTTGAACCATGATGGTAGTGATTGTCCCGAGGATGATCGTCTTGGGTGTACAAACATCCGCTCGTGTGGAGTCATGTTAGTTGCGGTGCAAAGAAGTGATCGAATGCTGTGTAAAGACTGCGTTAAAACATTCTCCCACATTTCTATTGCCATGTTCTTTGTTTTCAGTGCAAGACGTATTGTTTGCCATAGCGTTCCATTTAGACGCTCCACTTGTCCATTACATTGAGGATTGTACGGTGCTGACCGGCTAGTAGCAATCCCTTTATCGTTCAGAAAGTCTTTAAGTTCCCTGGACATAAACGCAGCTCCTTGATCTGTATGTATCATACATGGTATTCCAAACATAGAAAATAATTCCGTTAAGCTTCTGATAACACTGTCTGAGCTTGTGTCTTTGCAGGGGTATGCGAATGGAAATCTCGAATATTCATCAATTATTGTAAGTATATACTTGTTTGCGGTGGAAGATGGTATCGGCCCTTTAAAATCTAGAGATAAACGCTCGAATGGTGTTGTTGCTTTTATCAAATTACCGGATAAATCTCTTTTGAATCTTGGTTTTTCTTCAGCACATACTTTACAAGACATGATAACGCGTTTAACCTCTTCAGCTGAATATGGAAGGTTTTTGCATCTCACCCAATGTATCATTCTTGTTGCTCCGGGATGGCACAAAGATTCGTGTAATCTCATAACATCATTACCATTAGTATTTGCACATATTGCTTTAATACGTGACAGAGTATCGGCCACAATGTTTTCTTTTCCGCATCGATACTTAATGTCGATTTTGTAGTTAGCGAGTTCCATTCGCCATCTTTGAATTTTTTCATTCTTTATCTTACTTGCATGTCCATTCATCATAAACGCCACAGATTTTTGATCAGTTACTAGATAACATTGCCGTCCAAGTATATAGTGTCTCCATTTCTTAAGGCTTTCAACTATAGCGCATGCTTCTTTTTCAATAGATGGATATTTTCTTTCACTTTCATTAAGCGTTCGTGAGAAAAAATGTTATAATAAAATATCCCTGCTTCTAGAGTATAGGGTTTATTCCACATGACACATGCCACACATGACTTACACAATGACATTCACATTAAAACCTATATCAGTAGGTACTTCTATCGATTGAGCATAAAACCGCCTGCGAAATGATTTTTGAAGAGCCGACCTTCCTGTCTCATAGTCTAGTGCTCGCAAGTTCTTTGGTTGGCTTAGTAAAGAATATTTTCAACGAACAGCTAAGTACTGTAGGTACCTAATCAGTAGATTATACTCACTGTAGATTTAATAATCTACAGTGTAGATTTTTTCAACAACTTCTATCTTTTTCAGTTTACTTCCACTATGGTATGTGGATGTGACAGCATATTATGAGCTAGCATAGTGATGGCTATACTAAAAATTGTTCAAATTCTGTTGGGGTCTGGGTTCCCTGTAGCGAGTTAATTCATGAGCAGGTGCTGTGTAATAACATTCCTGTTACTAAACCACTTATTACAATAAGATACCTTCCGAGCAAAATGCAAGCAGCAAGTTCTATATCGACCATCATCCATCATCCCATTCTCCTCATAATATTTAGCTGTTTAAATCGAAAAAGAGGAGATTCCCTACAAGTACAGGAAAATAAATGCAAAATTATCTCTATTTTAGGCCGGGGCGCCAGTTAGGTAGTAGCTTCAAATGTTTGATTGCTGTGGGATCCGGAGACGAATTCTCGTGTGGGCACTTGTGCATTACGAGGAATTTTACCTACTGTCCAGCAGTCCGATTTTTTAACGGTAAAGACGATAGAACGAGGGTAAAGACGAGTAAGAGAAGGACGGCTCACAAAATTGGACTGCTGGTTAGTAAAATTCCTTGCAGTGCAACTGAGCAGTTTCACACTACGTCCGTCCATCCATATTTTCCGTGAAAATAGGTACGGAACTATAAATCTCGGACTGAATTCGAATATTGCTTACGCACGGCTACTTCGGTCCATCAATAATCTTCTTCAGGGTGGAGATTCTCGGATGACAGAAGCCGGATCTTGTGCGTAAATTACCTACCAATAGAAATAGTTCTACGACTACTCCGGACCGTATTTTCACGGGTTCGGATCGGACGTAGTGCGAAACCGCTCTAAGAAAGATATGGTGTGCCAGGTATTCACAGTTTATGTTTTGTGTCGCAGGTTAATGGAGGCAGCGCAGCAGAGCGCTCAGGTCTTCAGGCAGGGGACGCCCTAATCCGCGTGAACACCACCGACGTGTACACTCTGCGTCACCAGGAGGCACAGGACGCCATCCGCGCTGCTGGAGGCGCACTTGAACTCACTGTACAACGGTACCTACACAACCATTTCTTTATACATGAACATTTCAATAACAAATCCGTTTACAACCATAATAGTTTGGATCCAAGTCATTCGCCTCAAACTTATCTCCTTACTTGAGAGGGTTCGCTGGTAGATAATGCTAGTTTTAAAAAGATTTTATAATGTCTCAATTTCCTTATGTGTAGTAAACACTATAAATCTATAAAAAAAATTGGCTGAAATAATAGTTAGAACTCGTAGGTACTCTAATTATTATACAGTTGTGCAATTAATAGAATATTATTTGGTCACACATCCAGAGAAATACATACCTACAGACAAGTAAGAGGACAATGACTTAGGTAGGTACATAAAATTATATAATAAGTTATAGGTAGGTACTGTACTATAGTAACTAACTACACCGCCGTCAATTTCTGATTAGTTCTTATCCTTCCAAGGTTGCCTGGAAGAGATCGCTCTCAGCGATAAGGTCGCCCATTGTTTTACCTTAAATGTATGCTTTTACTCTGTACTATGTTTCTGTGTGGTGAACAATAAAGAGTTATCTATCTATCTATCTATCTATAGTATAGATACATCTATCAACAAAAAAACACATTTATAAGCAAAAAACAATAAATAAGAAATAATTTTAAATAATTAATAATTTTAAAATTATTTTATTTTTTTAATTTTCTTTTAATATTTTTTAATATATTTTTTTTTATTTTACAATAATTTTCTTTGTAAATAAATGTACCTATTAATAAATAAGGTAAATCTGCCACTTACACACCAATGCCAAAATCTGGAGCCAATTTTCTCAAATTAACCGATCTTACCGGTGAACTAAGCATGACGGATACATTATTCACCTCTCCCGTTTGATCAAACGTTAAACGACATTTTATAAGATAATAAAATTTTGCATTGTTGTCGCGACAAGCTGACATCATTTGACAACAGACATTCCTTTAGTTATTATTCTTAGAGCTATTCAAGTAGAGAAAAACGTATGATTTCTTATATTTCGTATGTCTGTATTGTGCTTAGATATTTTATTACAAAATAATTATATTTAAATAATAAAAAGTTTTTAATACATTACTGCAACTACTTATGTAGTTTAATTTGGTATAAAAATATTTATTTTAAATGGCATCTCTTTGGCAGTGGTGGTGGCACATGGCGTCCCGCAGTGACCCCAACAGGCAGCCTGCCGAGGCCTGGTTCCAGGCCGCTGGGAGCCTCTCCTACGCCAGTCACCAACACCTCACTCAAGGCCTCACCGCAGCCGACAAAAGCTTTCGGCTCAGGCCACAATAACAGCGCCAAGCCTTTTGGCTACGTGAGTTTTTAACATTTTAATTAACGTGATTCCACATTGGTATACTAATTCTGTTGTTTAATTTTTTTAACTCAACCTAATTAGACAGCACTAAAAATATTGCCATCCCTTTCTAAAAGATCGCAACAACAAGGACGGCTATAATTTTAGAGCTCTCAGATTAGGTTAGTTTAGGATAATGCATCAACAGAATCGACACCACTTTGCACCTCATTATTTTAATAAAGAGTCAGTAGTCATAAATTGGTCTTTAACTGAAACTGAAACAGCTTCACGACTTTGATCCCCAGGTACGGTAGATATCCCTTCAGATCTCCCAGTACCAAGTAGGTACTAATTCAAGATTCTTTGAGGATGTCTAAGGGGGGTTAGTCAGAGGTACGTCCAAACATTACATTTGGCACATACTCACATTTTGCAGTAGTTAGTATTCCATACGTGACAGGTTGCAAGCCCATCGCCGTTGTTAGAATACTAACTGGTTTCTTCACGATGTTTTCCTTCACCGTTTAAGAGCACTGGCATTGCGCACATAAATTTTTCGATAGTAAAATCCTTTGGTGCACGACCGGATTCGAACCTGCGACCTTACGATCGGAAGGCGGGGTCACTCCCACTAGACCACCGGTGCTCTTTTCATTGGTCTTTAAATAATTAATAAATGTAATAATGCAGATGAACGGCAATGACTCCGGGAAGAGTATTGTGAACAAGCAGTACAACACGCCAGTCAACATGTACAGCGACAAGACGATCGCCGAAACCCTGTCGGCGCAGACTGAAGTCTTGGCTGGAGGAGTACTGGGGTCAGTCTACGCATACATTCTACATGTACAAACTTACCCAGTTTTGCCTATTAGTGTAGTTTTTTATAGTTTTAGTGGTTCACTAGTTACCCATACCTAAATTTCGACAGTTGAAAATTCAAATTTGCTAAAATTGTTTTTAACAGTGTTTCATTTCATTTGAATGTTGCGATGTCCATTCATAATGTCTTGCGTTTAATATATTCTTATATAGGTAAGTTCACTTGAGAATTTGGTTTATTTGGCAGAGTAAACTTCAAGAAGAACGAAAAGACCTACGATGCTGAAAAGAGCGCAGTATTCAAAGTACTTCAGGAGGAAGCAAGTGACCCTGAACCTGGTATGTTGTGGATAATCTCAGTCCATGTTTTATTTATGAAACCTAAAAAAATGCCTTCTTTCAATGGTTATTTGTACAAACCCTGGATCGTTTATAAACTATTTTCAGTGTTTCCATTTTCCAATTCCAAAATCATTCATCATTAAAGACATTTAAAAAAATAAATTTATGTTCTAAATTATAAAATATTAAATTGGCAATGTAGTCAACGAGCAAGTGAGCAGTGGAAATCCAGCACCTCCTGCCCCGGCCAGCGGGCTCCGACACGTGCAAGCGCCCATCACGAGGCCCGACGCTCCTATCAACAATACTGGCGGCTTGCCCGTTGGACAGAATATTTGCGAGGAGTGCGAACGACTCATCACGTAAGTCGGCCGCTACGCATGGGCCGGCACGGTTCAAATAGCATCTTGCATTCCCAGGCTCCGACCGACGGAGTTTAGGTCGATAGTTTTTCATCGCAACCATGTCGCAACCCAACCCTACATATCGTTCAATGTTATCGTCTCCTCCACGTTTCGTGTGTCTAACTCTCCCCCCGAGGCAGCACGCTCCGGCCGTAAGTAGGCACCTATTTGAAATAATGGTTAATATTGCGGGCCGACAGAGGCTTCTCACTTTTACTCGCGGGCGAGCGTGGCGCGGACGGGCACGCCGTGCAGCCTGCACCGCACGCACCGGTCGCGCTCGCGCACGCCGCGCGTGGCGTGCACCGGCACGCAGACGCCCACGCCCGCGGCGACGGCCACGCCCACGGCCGTGCAGCTGGCGCCGGAGCCGTCGCACCGGCCCAGCATCCCGGTGGGCTGCCACCAGGTGCTGCCGGACGGCCGCATCGCGCTCGGCGCGCCGGCGCACCCGCAGCCGGAGGCCGCCTCGCTGCCGGTCGTCAACGACACCCCGTATTGCTCCGAGTGTAACCGCTACATTATGTAAGAGGCGCCTCCCGGAATGCATAGACGTGTTTGCGACCGTGTCGACCTGTGCCTGGTTCTATCTTGTTGTAGTAGTGTAGTAGATTGAAAGTGTAACTCGATGTTGTGTCGGTTGTGACTCCCTAGTATTTGGAATTTGTAAATATATGGGTGAATCAACTTTTAAGACACTCCTTTGACAACATTATGAACAACTAACAATAAAAAATAAATCATCGAAATATTATGAAAATATACTGTAAAATATATCTATTTTTAGGTTTTGCAGTGGGGCACGACATCTAAGCTAATATTAACGAGTTTTTTTAGAAAAAGTGACGAGGGTGCCTCATAAATATCCATTGCAACGCTGTAGAGCGACAATAAACCTACGCGCACCAGCTGAGAACTTAATTTAGGCTGGGGGGGCGGTAAAGCTAGGTAGAGATTTTTTGATCATACCAACTAAATATTAGACAATAATCGCCTTAGATGACACCAAGGTAGGCGTCATCTCTTGATAACGGTCATGAATTTTTATCGGTAACTCTGTAGAACTGATGTTTTGATCAAAGTTTGGGACAAAAGTTTGGATGCACGAAAAATATAAAATATTTGTCAAACTTTTATAAATGTTAACTTTAAACGTAAGTTTATCTTTTTCTGAATCATAATATTGGGTAAAAAGGCTGTGCATTCATACCTTTTTTTTAAGATACGTCCTAAATTGTATCGTCATCTAGGCCTGGGGACACATGTTTTTTGTATGGATAGTGCTTATGTTCTGCTGAGTTACCATAATAAAGTCAAAAATTTTCCTATTAACTATAAAATACTATGAAACTAGCATGTTAGGAAAGGATCTAAGTTTACGTTAACATCAAAACAAACATATTTTATAAGGAAATTAGGATTTTTATGCTCTTTGCATGACAGGGACACAAAAGGAGTGGCTTAAAAGTTGATTCACCCATATCACTATTGGGAGCCACGACTGTATGTACCTACTCGTATCTTGTGATGTGACACATGCATAATTTTTATTAAAAAAAACATCCAGATACTTGCGTGAAATCACTAGCCACATACATACATAGATTACATTACACGCTCATCTCATTGTTAGTGTTTAATTGTTCATCTTTTCTTCTTCGTAGTTAGTATGTAGTGAGACTTGTATTATTAATTAGTAGATCATTGTTTCATTATTTTTGTAGTTACATTAAACAAAATGTAATATTATTTACGTAGCATGTCTTCACTTCGCTGGTTATTGGATGAGCACTATTTTATACCTTGCAGCAGTGACAAATAAGCACGATTCGGTGAGCGAGCATGATATGACCCATAACAGGTGTACATAAGCTTTGAGGTATTTCTCACAATAGATACAAATCTCTCATGAAACCGTGTTTAATTTAAGGTAATATTATAAGACATACCTACATACTTACCTACAACATAATTAAACATTAAATGATAGGTACATGATACAATAACATTATACTTTTATTTGTAACAGTGGCGTTTTCGTGAGGATTAAGGACAAAAATCTGCACGTGGAATGCTTCAAGTGCTCGACTTGTGGATCTTCGCTGAAGAACCAAGGCTACTACAACCTTAATGGCAAGTTGTACTGCGACATCCACGCCAAGCTCGTCGCCAGGCAAAATCCACCCGCGTCCAATCTGGAGCCAGTTACAGTGCCACCGTAAGTAGGGACATAATTATTATGATGACGAAAGCGAAAATTGAAATGTTTTTTTTCCTTTTGACGTTCGTTCGTTGTTGGATCCGTAATAACATTTTTATAAAGTCAATCTTCTTTACATTCATTTATGACATCATTTTCCTAAAATTGGTTACATTTTTCGTGTTTTGTTTTCTTATACAGTGGTGCCAGAGTTCCTTCTAACACATATTCAACGCCACTGCCTCCGATTTCCACAAACAACTACTCCAACGGCTCATCTGCGCTCTTCAGCGTGAGTATATTTTTTAATTTAACCGTCCAACATATTTAAAAGTAACTGCGAATTATAATGTGATGTTTCTTTTTTTAGCCATCAAGCAACTTGTCCGGTCCTAAGCCGTTCGGGTCTTCGATCGGGTCCGCGTACTCGCCCTCGTTATCGCCGCGCTCAGCGCCGATGTCCCCCGCGCGGCCCGTGACCGCGCCCACGTCCGCTCCCGCTTACGCGCCCGCGCCAGCTCCTGCGTACGCGTCCGCACCCGCTCCCGCGTATGCGCCCGCGCCTACTCCTGCTTACACTGCGGCTCCGGCATCAGTGCCTGTAGCGCCGTTTGCTCCGAGTAAGAGAGTCACTTTTGCTATCTAATTCTTTAATAAAGTTTCAAATTGTCTTTAGCTTTGAATTTCATCTATTTTAGGCGGAAATCGATCGAGAGACAGTTTTTAACTTTGTAAGAACTAACCAATAATGACGTAGTTTTTATTACCATTGCAATATTCAATCATAATTATAAATACTTAAATATTTTGTTCAAGAAGGATAAAGATTCCAGATTGCTTCGCTGTATTTTGCAGCTCATATTCGCTTTTTATAAATAAAAGCAGGTACAAGTTAAAACATTGAAAAGCAATATGCTAAACTTTAGGAAATATTCCGATGAATTGGGAAGCCTGTGCTCTTCCAATCAGGAATTGGTATTATTGATATGTGTTTGTTTCCAACAGAGGCCCCAGTTTCATTTTTGAAAGGTAATTTAAAATTAGACGTTAGCTGAGCTCAGCTTTAATGTAGCTATTTACTTTCAGAAGAATGTATTTTTTATAATAATATATTGTGTTGTGTATGCGCTACGCGTCAGCCAATGTCAATCGCTACGAAAATAACCAAGTCCTGGCACCCAATATGTGTCGAATAATGCGTCATAGTAACTGAACAATACTGATGACTTTATAAAATATTTAACATTCTTGCTTTATTAAAATTTTATACTTATAGATTTACATCAAAAATGCCTTTTTGAAATTACTAATAATTTTCTTTCATCAATTTTTCTCTTCCATCCACTTTTACCCCACTGAATGAAATAACACACTAAAAGGTCAAAGCGTTAAAAGCATCGTGTGGCCCCCTCCAAACCCCATTGAAGATGAACCGACGAAACGTGAACTGAGCCCACTGTTGACAATAGCTAAACATCGTCAAGAATCCGTACCAAATATAGTTAACAATTTAAATAACGGCTCTAATCAAATTGTAACTTTGCAAAACACTAAAAAACAAATCGCTACTGCCCAGCAACAAGAGGAATATTCTTCAAATGTTTTAAGTACATCCACTGCATTATCATCAGCGACAACATCTTCATCTAAATCAGAGTCAATAAAGAAAAGTCACCAATCGCAAATTGTTCAGGAAACGAGTAGCTGCATGGTTCAATCGTTTTCTCAAGAATCGTCCTCGGCTAGTCAGAGCATGACAATGTACCAATCGGGATCAAATCCAATTCAGGATAGACGATCATTTACCGATTCTACTGCCAATGTACGCTTTTTAGATACAGAATCTAAACAGGTTAAACAGATTGATCCTTTTGCAGAAAACCCATCTCTTAATAAAACTATTAAAAATAAACCTGACATATTTTGCCCTGAAAAAAATACCTCATGCGAGGAGCCGATCCAGTCAACCAATTATATTTCTGAAAGCATTGAAGAGAATCAACAGAAAAATACAGCAGCTCAAAAAATATTCACACAAGAAAAAAAACAAACAGTGATTGAAAATGAAACAGTAAATGTAGCTACAGAAGAGTCAAGTTTCCAAACTGCGGACAGCCATTGTCAGTTTACTGAATCATCAATGGTTGATGCATTAACAACAGCATCAGACAGGCCTTTCACACCGTTACCTGCCCCCATGGCATCGATAGATATATTGACCGTTAATGCTGAAATGTATGAGGCGACTGAGCAAGAAAAGGAACCAGTGCTGGCACCCTCACAACCTGTGCAAGAACCACCACAAGCATCGCCACAACAACCGGCGGCTATGTATATGCAACCGAAACGTGGAGTCTCTCCAATACCGCCGATAAAGGCTTACAACCCACCTGATAAACCTGCAGTCCCTGTTCCGATGCCAGAAGAAACAAAACCATATATACCTGCCGACTTTAAAATAATTATAGAACCGAAGGCAACACGTGACATGACTAATTCTCCAATGGTCGATGCATTAACTACGGCACCTAATAGGCCATTTACACCTGTAAATACTTTTTCTGAACCAGTGGAACGAGGATCACTAATGGATGCTCTAACAATTGCGCCTGATCGACCTTTTAGTCCCTTACCTCTAAATATGACGAGCCAGTTCAGCAATCAGAACATAAAATGTTCAAACACTTCTGCAGTGCAACTTCAATCTACTTCTGAAATTGTTCGACCTATAGTAACTCAGACAACCCAAATGTCTACCCAAAGTCAATCGGAATTCACATCTATGCAGAATATGAGACAGTTACAATCCTCATTCGAAACATCCGCGTTTAAACCTGTGTCAAGACAAGTGTTTCAACCGCCCCAGCCTGATGATTTTTGTAAGCTGACAAACTTCCCACCCTTGAGCGAAGAACTAAAATCCACTTTTGCAAAACATACAACAAAACAGGAAACTTCCGTGACAGAATCATCAACTATGATGCATTCAAATATTTCAGCCAGCCATTCAAGCAAACATGGTTATTCTTCAGTAAAGACAGCTCAAAACTTTTTTGAACAGTTGGATCATAAAGAAACTTTATCGTCGTCATCCGTGCGATCCACATCCGGCTTACATAAACCAGATGGTATTCCTGCGTACCAGAAAAACTTCGATATGTTACCATCTCAACGAGGCATTACACCAGAACTTTGTAATGCGCCAGCTGTATTACAACGACCAGTTACTCCTACGACAAACCCTCCATGTAAACCACGAGATAAATCACAAGAACCTCATAAAGTTTACAATGCCCCTGAAGTTCCATCTTATAGAGCTCCTCAAGTTAAAACACCAATACAGCAAATTCAACAAACTCCCGTTCAATTTCACAAAGATACTCCTATATCTATGACTTTTCAACCAGTAACTGACGAGAGCTATTTGAGGGCTTCTCCAAGCCGCAGTAGACCTTCTACTCCTAGTATGATCAATAAACCAGCACCAATAATTCCTCACTACCAAATGAATTTAGTAACCGTAGAACATTTGGCACCAGAAAGTCACTTATTGGAGCCATCAAGTCCTGAAGTCAGTCGGTCTCCCACACCAAAACTAAGATCCCGCTCTCCGGCACAAGGTCCACCGCCGAATCCTTTAAAAGCACAAGCACCGCGCATTAAAGAGGGTACGCCTCAGAGAAACTTAGCTCATACTTTACTGAACCAAGCAACATCAAACTTGCGAAAAGAACATGAAATGGCTCAAATAGATCAAAACACAAACGCAAACTTTTATAATGCCTCTGGCGCAAAAAGATGGTCGCAAGACCAACCTTCGGTAATTAAAGAACAAAAATTTTCAAATACAGGATTTAAAAGTGAAAATTACAGTACTAGTGATATGAAAGTAAAAGAAGATTCCCTTAGCCAACAAAATTATGCTCAAAGAGAAATGCTATCGCAGAACGTGGAGGAATATGGCAATACTAAAGTACAAACAACTAGAAAAACATACGAAGAATTTGAAAGGACACAATCGGCAAAAGTTATCGAAATAAGAAAAGAGGGTTCATTTACACCCGGTTCATATCAACAAATAGAATCTAACGTTCGGCCTTCCAATGTCAATACTAAACAAACCTTCCCACCCCCTGTTATGAGTTTTTCGTCGTCCCAGAACTCATCTGTTAACCTGACTAATGAAAATTTTGCAACCGCCAGTAGACCAGTAGAAGATTATAAAACAAAGCCTTCGATTTCTGGTGCTAACCATGGTCCAGTGTGTGATCCTACCCCGTCGACAGGTCCGAGTGTAGGAGGTGCCGCTCGTGGCAAAACTTTCGGTGTATCGTCGGCCCCAAAACGCGGACGAGGAGTATTGAACAAAGCCGCGGTTCCCGGTTCCCGCGTGCCCCTTTGCGGTTCCTGCAATGGGAATATTAGGTGACTTGAGTGTGATGACGTGTGACTAGATGTTATCGCATGTGTACAAGAGTTTACAGTTTTTATTAATGTTGTTGCGTGAGACCATAAATTAAGTATAGATACCTCTACCGACTGTAGATTTATCGATGTTCATTTATAGGGTTTGCTTATCTACTAACGATTAAATTATAAATAATAACATATTACATAACATTGTGTGTTTATTTGGATGTTTTTGATTTTCTAACAGCACACGAAACAACCAGTTTACACAAACCTGAATTCAAGAGTCCAGCTGAAGAAAGATTAATTCGAAAAATGGCAAAAATGGCTTTGAACGGCTATGAAATTGGCATCCAGAGAAAAATAAAACCAGGTGATCATATTCAAACAATGGCTGATAAAATACAAGACACCGTTGTAACAAAACATCCACTAAACACTGATAATACCTCATCTGGTGAAAACAGTCGAGACTGTACATTAAGACGCCCTATAATTACAAATATAGACAAAGTGTACAAGGCTCCGGACCCTTTGATCATCAGTATTGGAGACAAGATAAAAGAAACAATTATGATCAACCACCCAGCTAACACAGTCAACGATCACGTGGCATTGTCACCGCCGCCACCCCCTCTACCTTGTTCCCCAATACCTACGCTTAATTTACACAGCACTCCTAAAAAACAGAGCGACTTCATTTCCAAAAATATAAATAATTTTAATAGACCATATAACGGAAATGACCATTCTAGCAGTGATGATTCTAGTAAAAATAAATCGGAGGCTAATTATTCTGATACACTAATAAAAAAGAACAGTTCGGAAAAAAGTTCTTTTCTAAATGAAATTAAGAATAGCAATTATGATATTAAACCTACTGAAACAAAACTTGAAACAAGTTTTTCAAACACACTAAACAAAAGAAAAATATTCGAAAAAGACATACCAAAGAACAGTATAGAAAATAGATCAAACATTGGCGATAAAAGTAAAACCGTACAAGACACCTGGAACAAAACAAATTTGTTTGAAAATAAAAATGATGTCATACAAGACACTTGGAACCAAACAAATTCATTTGAAAATAAAGCTTATAACGTACAAGATATCTGGAATAAAACTACTTCGTTAGAAAAGCCGAAAGATGATATTATTATAAACACTGCCTTAAATCTCAATGACGATCAATCGTCACAAAAGGAGATGGCCAATAATTTGAACGACAACACTTTGTATACTTATAAATCAAAATTAACTGAAAATAATAGTCAACATAATTTACACTCAGACACAACAGATAGTAATAATGCAAAAGAAATAGTAGATGTACAAGAACATCTTAGTGATGATAACCCAGATGAAGTCGTCGTGCAACGTAGACAGAAGAAATGCATAAGAAATGATGACGGGAGAAGAGACTCGCATATTATCGCAAGACCACTAAGCACAATGACAGCCGCTGATGTAGCAGATGGTCTATATCCTGTATGCCATAAATGTGACAAGGCTATAAAAAGGTAATGTACCTAACTCGGAATTTATCAAGTTATTATAAAGAAGTCGCCGCAAGTAAAACCGCTCTAAGTAAGTTTTTATTAGGCTTATATTTATTACTAAAGCACGCGTGTTGATGCTTAATTAACAACATTAACTAATGTAGGCATATGAATTGTATAATTTCGTTTCAATATGTTTTACAAAAATAAACTTGTTCGTACAGAGGACCATTCATAACGGCCTTGGGACGCATCTGGTGCCCGGAGCATTTCATCTGCGTGAACGCGACGTGCAGAAGACCACTTCAGGACATTGGCTTTGTCGAAGAAAATGGCCAGCTCTACTGCGAATATTGTTTCGAACAATACATCGCACCTGCTTGCGATAAATGCCACGCTAAAATTAAGGGCGTAAGTAGTTAATTTCGAATAAAGTTCATTAGGTACAATTTAATTAATGATTGATGATGACCTTGATGATGATGATGATGACGACCTCTGTGGCGCAGCGAGCGAGAGCCTGCCTGCGACGCAAGAGGTTGCGGGTTCGATTCCCGCCTTGGAACAAATTTGTGTACGATCTGCAGAAATTTGTTCCGATGGTCTGGGTGTTCTCTATGTATAATAAAAAATATCTATCTATGTAAGAAATATATCAGTTATCTAGTACCCATAACACAAGCTTTGAATAGCTTACTTTGGGGCTAGATAGTGCTGTGTGGATTGTCCAGCATTATTTATTTATTTATTTGTCAAATAATGAAATAAATTTTTTTCAGGATTGCTTAAATGCTATT
The DNA here is from genome assembly GCA_963576535.1 of Plemyria rubiginata. NCBI lineage: Eukaryota > Metazoa > Arthropoda > Insecta > Lepidoptera > Geometridae > Plemyria > Plemyria rubiginata. The sequence goes on from OY754910.1 coordinate 7,625,748, forward strand.
GGAAAACACTTCCACCCGGAGTGCTTCAGTTGTGTTTATTGCGGTAAACTGTTCGGTAACAATCCATTCTTCTTAGAAGATGGTCTGCCATATTGTGAAGCAGGTAATTATTTTTATGACCATGTTATAATATCGTTAAATAATAATAGGTACGCAACTGAGGTCCATACGTAAAGTCGCAGCGAAAATAAGAGTACTGTCTGATTTGATTTTTGGATCTGTTTTGTGACTTCGGTCCATCCAGTTTCGTTACTATTGCCTTAGATGGTGTACCTGTACCTATCCCTAGTTCCGTATCCGAATCCGAATTTCGTACCTGGATCTGAGTGCTGGGACACCCAAGGGACGGATGTAAGAAGAGTGCACATAGCGGAGAAAAGAATGTTGAGATGGATGTGCGGTGTGACGAGAATGGATAGGGTAAGGAATGTTTATTAGGAGCACTTTGAAATTGGCGCCAGCTCTGAAACATGAGAAGTAATACAGGGTTACAGGAAAAATCGTGCTAGATCCGTTAAGTGCGTGGAGTCATCATTTCTGACTTAATTCACTATTTTATATTTCAAAAAATTTTTTAGTTAGGTATCCCTTGGAGAAAAATAAACTTTCTAATATTTTTTTTTATTTCTTAACTTTCACTTGTCTACTACGGTCTATTCAATTAACTTATGCACTATTTTAATGATTGACGTCCTAAAGCATCTTATTACACATGTGTAAAAATGCAATAATAATAATAATAAGATACACAAAATAAACAGTTTAGGGTAGGGTGTTTCATAGTGAAATAAGTCAGAAATGATGGGTACTCCACGCCTTTAACGGATCTAGCACGATTTTTCCTGTAACCCTGTATATAAGGAGATAGAGGGATAGGAGGAGGATAGGGAGAGAGGGGATAAGGTTAGCGTGGTATGGGCATATTATGCGAAAGTCACGAAATGTCATGGTACGACATAGAATGTGGTATGAATGTGGATGGATATTAGGTACATGAGTAAAGGTAGGCCAAAGAGAAGATGGATGGACTGTCCACCCTAAAATATGACAATCATTAGTAAAGAGCAATGACTGCTGATATAAGGAGGATATGTGATGAAATTATTGCCAATGACCAACAGAAACGGCAAAACGTGTCTAAGTATGGGGTCAAATAATTATATTTTTGAATTTATGAAATTTTCAGATTGGAATGAACTGTTCACAACGAAATGTTTCGCTTGCGGGTTTCCCGTCGAAGCGGGCGACAGGTGGGTCGAGGCGCTCAACAATAACTACCACAGTCAGTGCTTCAACTGCACGGTGCGTATGATGAGACGTTACTAAATAACACACATAAAACAATAATAATTATGATCCCGAAATCAGTCGCCCAAATCATACAAGATTACATGAACATAAAATAGTCAAAACACAATAATTTTGACCCTTATGACACTAAACTTTTGTTCGGTACATTACTAAGCATAGATCTATAGTCTACCCACCACGCCTGCGCGTCGTCAGCACCTTTTACAAATTATCCAAAGATCTATTTTCTATAATTACTCTACAATATAAAACTTTTGTGACACATTTCATAATAATGTGTAAAATATATACCTATGTATGTAAATAAATGCCGAGTAAGAAAGCACGTTTTACGTTTTCATTACATACATGGTACTTACCTAATCTCATTTATAGCCAATATTTTCTCGTAGTTTCATTAAATTCAACGACACTTAGGTACCCCTTTTCCTAACGCAAAGCATACCTACAGCAGCGAGCATAAGAGGCATTGCCAAATATAGATGAATGATGATTAATCAACGATCTTGACACTTGACATTGTTTATTATCTCAACTTTCAATCATAATTATACCTATTATGTAGCAGATGTAACAACACCTATTAGTATGTCGCTCGTCATACGCTGCCACACTGTGTTTAATTTTTATCCCAAATAACAATTTTGTGTGTGCCCCCATACATCGACAATTAACTAATATTTTATATATTGTATAAATGATGTGAGTTATTTCATTACCTATATTACCTACATCAAAAACTTCCCAAAGTACTGGAAGTGTTCCATCATGCGTGAGGTAGATTTTTTAAGTTTGCTTGTAGATTAACATTTTCAGTTACACGTTAAACGTTTTAGTAGTTTTGGCTATTTTATGTACCTGTTAGGTAAATATCTTACCATGTATTGTTTATAAAATTAACTTTGTGCCGTATTGTATGCCTTGTCGGCGACTGATTACAATCATATGAACGTCAGGTAACATTCTTTCGGAAACCGCTCTTATGCAGATTTTAACGCGTTTGTTTAAAGCGTTACGTAACGTTCAAATGATAGGTAGAGTATAGGTCAGTCGCCAGCTTTAGATAGTTATAGTTATGATGGTTTTTTCGTTTAGAATTTTTTATGTTTTGAATGTATAACTGTAATATTTTGTAATTTAAATAAGATGAGTGTATATTTTAGTAGACCTTCCTACCTATCTAATAACAATGTAAAGTGTGTTCTGAAATCGAATGCAAAAACAACCTAACCTACTCTTAAAATTTTCAGGTGTGCAAAAAGAACCTCGAAGGACAGAGCTTCTTCGCCAAAGGAGGTCGACCATTTTGTAAGACCCACGCCCGCTAAAAACTCTCATATAATATACAACTCCGACACTGTTTACTCAACTACCACTTTCCGTCCGGTATCTCCGTCTCCGATAACACCTCCGGCGCCTAACACGCCTTCACCGCAAAGAACAAGAAAATTGGAAACACCCCTCCACTTCGATGGAGGATTGTTTTCTGATATAAGGAGCACAGAGGGCAAGTTACTAAGTAAGGTTACTATCGATCGAGTGCAGAGTTCGACCCAACATGACATCACCGACTCCCCGAGCGCAGTCATGCAAGAAGGCAAAAATTATGTCGACGCTACTATGAAAACTGAGACAATTACCAACCAGGATGTTTTTACTGTTAAATTTACTCCGGTTCCTCCAGAGTTGGAATCCCCTTGGCTCCTGACACCCTCACAATTCATACGTTTGCAATCACAGTCGCCTGCTGAGTATTTTAAAACTAACTACCAGGAATTGCCAAGTGATGGGATGGAGACGCATAAAGACATCGTCGATACTATAAGACCAACACCGCTGCCACTTGAATTGGACTCTCCGCGGCTTTTAACACCTTCACAATTTATAAAACTTCGCTCGCAATCCCCTGTTATCGTTTCAAGTGATGGTGGTAATTTTATTAAACCGGAGTTTAAAGCGAAAACCGAAGTCGATACTTTAAAATATACTCCAGTTCCACCCGAATTGGACTCTCCGCGGCTTTTAACTCCTTCAGAATTCATAAAAGATCAGTCGCAACCACCTATTGAGTATATTAAAGATAATTACGAAGACTTGCAAAGCTATAAAATAGTTAACTTTTTGTGTAAAGAAAAACTCTTGGATGATGTTAACTTAGCTTCAAATCAATATATAACTGAAAACACCGGTAAATTGAATATTACGGATGCCAACGATCTTGGTAATCATGTCCATCAGGATAATTTAATAGTGAAAGATGAGCAATTGTACGTCGTCGATGAGCCGCATATTCGGGGACATAGTCCACTTGAAAATATTCTTGTATCTGAACAGTTAGTAAAACTAGACAACTATCTGCAAGAAAGTCTCGACGTTTGTCTCGGGCGCAAAGGGACACCCACGGAAACACTTAGCATGATTAAAGAAGATAGCCATCAGTTTGAAGAAAAATCGAGCTACATTCAAAATAGCACACATGCAGTCAGTAAACGTTTTACGAAAACGGAGGAAAACAGTAGTTACCAAGTACCAATTTCTAAAACGCATGAAAGGGTACAAACTGAACCTACACGATATGAAACAGCCAAGGAGGTTGAATTTAATTCAAAAAGGTTGTCTAAATTAAACAGTGTCATAAAACGAAAAACTGGAATTATGAATGCTATCTATAACATGCCAATACACTATCATGCAGCGATGATTTGCGCAATTTTGATAATATACAACCTTATTTATCAATACATTAAGCAAAATAGTCAAGACAACACCAGATGATAAGTGTGTATCTAACCATAAATGTTGGCAGAATTGCATAGGTACCTAGTAAACTAGTCATTGAGTAATATTTCAAGGAATTTTAAATCTACCCTTTTCCAAATGTATTTGATACAATCACAGCTTCAGAGCTAAACATGATGTATATAGTTGATGATAACCCTTTCTAATAGCCATAATATTCTTACAATAAATAACATTTTGGTGCTTTTCTACTGCTGGCAATTTTGTGATAAGTAAATGTTTACTCTAATTGAAAAAGTATGGCTTTGTACACAGCTTTCGGAATGTTGCAGTAAACTAACATTAACAGTAGATACAGCATAATTAGATTATAATAGATACTATTATAAGCTTTACCTACTATTCATTTATTGGTGCACCAACTGAGTCATTATTATAAAAAATTTGAAAAAAATGTTTTTAACGTTGTCTGCCATTCATTTATCACTAATTATACAATAGTAATAAAATACATGTTAATTCTATTGATTTTATACCTATTTGCGTTTTATACAAAATTTCTACAGTTAGTAGATGATTGATGTAAAGATATACTACTGAAGGTAATAATATGTATCTTCAGTTGAATATTATTATTTACTGTTGACAATAATCTTAGGTATTAAGAAATATTTAATTAGACTTACTTTATCCCATTTAGCTTATACACATAGATATGTGAGCTTATTAAAGTATTTTATATTATAAAAATTGTTTTATTTACTTATAAAAAAATAACTTCACGACTTAGATCCCCAGGCACCGTACATATCCCCTCAGATAGCAAGTACTACCACCACAACCAGTACCAGGAGTTCACCATGACTTGTAAACTGTTTTTACCAATAAATAATCTGTATCTGTACTAACTCCAGATTCTTTGAGGACGTCTAAGTGGGGTAGTCAGAGGTAGGTTTTCCAAACATTGTATTTGGCACAAACCCACATTTTGCAGTATTCCATACCACATTTTTACATACGTGACAGGTTGCAAGCCCATGGCCGCTGCTAGAATACCTACTTGATCTTACCTACTGAATACTTGAATACCTACTTGATAATTCAAAGTGATTGCTGTGATTGTACTGAATAAAGACCTACTGACTGGTTTCCTGACGATGTTTTCCTTCGCCATTTATGAACACTGGCATTGCGCACATAAATTTGTCGATAGGAAAAATCCATTGGGGCACGACCGGATTCGAACCTGCGACCTTACAATCGGAAGACGGGGTCACACCCACTTATGTAACTACCTACCTACTAGCGGCTTCGCTCGCATTGATGTGGTGAGCCGTCATTGAGCCACAAACATCCAACTTTCTCATTGATTTCTATATTAGTAGTAAAAATATAAATACCTATGTTATGTATGTATAGACCTATCTAAAGGCGTACAATAGCAACAGTAGGTATGTGTAGGTACAAGTTAGGTACCTACTTACTGAGCTTAGCAAATAAATAAATTAATTCCTTGTTTCAACCCCAAAATAAACTAAGCAGCAGTACCTAACAATATTTATCACTATTACCTAGTATAAAACAGTCGCTTTCTCTCTGTCCGTATGTACCTATGCTTAAATCTTTAGAACTACGCAACGGATTTTGATGCAGTTTTCTATAATAGATAGTGATTCAAGAGGAAGGTTTATATGTATAACTAGTTGCGCCCCGCGGTTTCACCCGCGCAGATTTCAATCCCGTATTCCCGCGGGATAATAAGTAGCCTATATGTTATTCCAGACTATAACCAATCTCTCTGCCAAGTTTCATCCAGATCCGCTCAGCCGTTCCGGCGTGAAAGAGTAACAAACATCCATCCATCCATACTTACAAACTTTCGCGTTTATAATATTAGTTAGGATACATGCATGATTAATGATTATAGTAGAAAAACAATGTGCACCCGTGCGAAGCGCAGGCGGGTCGCTAGTTTAATTATAAGTAGGTAGTTTGAAATCAATCACAATTAGAGATGGGCGGGTGGGTAAAAATTGGAAGGGTAAAATATATATAAATATATATAAATATATATAAATATATATAAATATATAGTCTTATACAACGTTTTTTCTACTATGTTATAAAAGGTAAACAAACAAATGTCACTGTCAAAATCAAATTGTGGTGCGGTGGCCACCCATTGGTCAGCTTTCCCCAGTAATAGTATCTATAAAACATATCTTTCATTTATTATCTTTGTGTGAATCCAAAGTATCAGAATAAAAATAAGCTAGAATGATACTTTTTTATCAGATAATCAGAATATTAAGATTAGATAATTAAAATCAGAATAAAACTAACAAATAAAAACATAAATGACCAAAAAAAGATGTGAATTTTTACCCGGTATTAATTCAAAATGGGTAGGTAAAAATGGGTATAAACGGGTAAAAACCCAAAGTTCGGGTTTTTACCGGGTAAGCGCCCATCTCTAATCACAATATGTATTAAAAATCTCCCAGTCGGTAGGTAGCTAACTTTTACAGTCATTTGCTTGCACCCTTTGCAGGTGTAGTTAATCACAAATTAAAAGGGTCAATTCTGTTATTGATTCTGTTGTTTACTTTAATTTGCCGATGACCTGATCGTCATAGCTGGGAACGTTTCTGACCTCCAAGCCATGTTGAATGACCTGCACAAAGTGTCATTGCAGATCGGTCAAAAGATGAACATGTCTAAAACTAAAATCATGGTAAACCGTCCTCCCTCCAGTCTCAACATCACTGTGGATAACTGCCGCATAGAGGTAGTGGACGAGTACGTATACCTTACTTGGTACTTGGTGAGCGGACTGGTTTCCGCAAGTAGGCCGCAAATGGGCCCTTTTTGCGTGTCGGGTGGTGGATGTTAGCTCAGCCACCCGATGTCCTCCTTTACGTATGTATACCTTGGACACTGTTTATCTTTTGGCCGACATTCTCAAGCAAAGGAGATCGCTAGACGAATCCACGGCCGCTTTCGGAAAGTTGGAGGATATCTTCAAATCCAAAATTCCACAAAGCCTGAAGACCAAGGCATATAACCAATGTGTCCTGCCCATACTGACATATGGATCCGAAACATGGCCGCTCACAAAGGAATACATGCATAAGATAAAGGTAGCACATAGAGCAATGAAGAGTGCCATGCTCGGTATCTCACTACTTGATCACATACCCAACGTGGAGATACAACGTCGAACGAAGGTTGTAGACTTAGGTATGCGGATCACAAGCCTGAAGTGGAGATGGACAGGACACGTGGCAAGAAGGGATGACGGAAGATGGACAACGGCAATTACGGAATGGTGGCTCAGAGGCGCTCAGCGACCACGAGGCAGACCACCCCCCCGATGGTCGGACGATATAGTTGAAGTAGTTGGGCGGCAATGGCAAACACTGGCACAGGACCGGAGAGAATGGCGTTTTAAAGAGGAGGCCTATACCCAGCAGTGGGTGCATACAGGCTGAATAGATAGAATGATATTAAGTCAATATCTATAATTTAATAACTGAAATAATTTGGTACCTACTTAATTTATTAAGAATTGTTCATGATTATCTAGTTTGATTTTATCTTACTAGGTATAATTTAATGAGACTTCACTGCTATTTTCACTAACAGCGTCCAGCTTTCTTTCTTCACTAAATACCCATGATGAAATTCTGAAATTAAATTATTAAAACAGATTAAATTCTTTAGCCTGTGCTTGTAGCCTAACATAAATTATATCCTCAGGCACAAGTAGACTCTCAGATCTGTTGATAGATAGGTACAGAAGAATCTAGAAATCATTTCACAAAATGTGTTACTTCTTTTCAAATGTCTCCATCACACTGTTGTATCAAGCATTGGAGGGATTTCAAGGTTTCTAGGTAGTTTCAATGTCATAGATTTTATGGGAGTCTTATATACTTTTCTTAAAAATAACTTACAAGTACCTAGATCAGAAGGGGGGAACCACTAGGTTCTGAAAGAGAACTTAGCTACAATCCAACAATTTTACTTACTTGTCCCAGTTTATGCACATTCCTGTAAAGGCTAAGGTAAGAGATCCATGCCATAACGTAGTTATCACAGGTATAGGTTGTCGTTTATGGCCAAAGTTTTTGAACGTTCTAATTTTTATCATGTTTGTAATTTTCGATTCTAGCAGCATTTTGCTTGCTACCTGTTTGTGCTGTGCTATGCTTATTGCAATGAGTCCGGTACGGTAATTGCTTGCTGTACCTACTACAACTGCACATAAAAACCTTAGAGCATTTATAATGGAGATGTTAACGCAAGGCGTACCCCTCTGCCGGCCATAAGACGCGATTTGGCCATGCACGTTATATAAAACTACTTCACTCATCACCGCGGCCATTAGTTGTCGTTTCGTGTCGCGAAGTAGTGCTCAGTAAAAATGGTGAATTGTGCGGTATTTCGGTGTAAAAGGAGATCAGAGACATCAAACTTTAGGGAACACGGTATTTCCTATAACAAGTAAGTGATATTTTAGTCAATTGGTTTTGTAATTACGTTTAATGGAATACCAGTTACGACAGTTTTAATACGACGCCATCGTCTTGGTAGGAGGTGTCGGTGAATTTATATTCCTTGGTAGAAGGCGTAGTGTGGGGACTAGTTGAGCGAAATCGATTGAATGAATGATGGAATGAACGTAAAATTAGAATAAAATGCGATGTGTTTTTTGTACCCATATTTAACCGATTTTAAAAAGGAGGTTCAGTATTGGACTACAAAAACTGTCTCTGTCATTCTGCCTTCAATACGTCGCTTTATGGAGCTCCCTTAAAATATTAGTTGTGCTGTGTCGTTGGTTTATTGCTATTTTCTTTGTACTTTATGAACGCAGAATCGTATAAACGTGATTTTTGTATAGCTGTAGTATGTTAGCTGGAGAGGGACATGGGCTACTTTTTTATCGTCGCCACAATTTTTCATCACCTTTCCCCGTCATACCAATCATCATCATCAGCCTATGTAAGTCCACTGCTGGACACATCATACCAATAAAGAAACAAAAAATTTATCTAAAAATGCATTCATGAAAGACTACTTACTTGAAAGATTACTTACTACTTGCGAAAATAGAATATAGCTTAAAGTTACTCAACAACAGTGTAGCTTTTCTATTTGTAAAATAATTTTTAAAATCGTTTTAGTAGTTTTAGAGATTACGCTCTACAAACTCTTAATAAAATATTTTTTACAAAAAAAAACCGACTCCAAAACTGCTATCCAATTTGTTATGAAAAATACACTAAAAAGTTAAAAATAATTGCATTATGGATTTATATTTCAATCTACTTACAAATAGGTATCCATTTTTTCAACAAATCTTATAATTTTATTATTATGACATTATACAATTACTGATATTTTTGGAGTCGGTGCCAGCACTCTATTTACTTAGTAATACCTACTAGGCTAGACAGGTACACGTTTGTTAATCTTGGCTAAAAAAAGGAAAAGTATATGATTTTGAACCACCCTGATTTCATTCATATGAAATCATTCATTTTGTCGGTCTTTTTACAACCCATCACTAGTTTTTTGTGTTAGTGTGTAACTAAACAAAAGTGTAACAACAGTAATTCTTTAGTTGTGTTATTGTTTTTGTGTTGGTGTACAGCTTTTACTTGCGTGTGCGTTTATAGGGACGCTTAATTTTTCTGCATTAGTATGCGTGATTATGTAAATGTGTTGTGTACCGTACTACCTCGCCTCCCGCGAAAACCGGCAGAAAGATTTTAGTACTAAAAGTAGCGCTTGGCAACTCCCGTTATGAATGCTCTAAGATAAAAACCCAAAAAAACTAGGTACAAGTTCAAAAACATAAAAACAACACAGATTATGTACTACTACTAGTAGGGAAGGGGGGAGGGTAACAAAACAATCCCCGCTTTCTGAAATACGCCATAATCGATTTGAGCGCTCACAAACCCGTACCGAATGGGTCCGGTTAATGTACAACCACGTATTACGCAGCCCGAGAATTCACAGCCAGGAATGTACAGGCAGGAATACGCAGCCAGGATTTCACGTCCAAATGTACATGAAATCCGTGGTCGTGCTATCCTAATGTGTGCAGGGAATGTACACCAAGGAATGTACACCCCTGTAAAACACGGCCAGGAGTTCATGTACATGAACTGCGGGCCGTGTTTTCCTGGCTGTGCTTTCCAAGTACACTTGGGATTGTACAGCCAGGATTACACGCCCATGGAATTGGTGACCATTGTTCTGATTGGTCAAAAGCCTATGCTTTGCTTAGATGGACTAGTGGTAAAAACTGTACTATCCCATCGTCAATAAGACAAGTAGCACAGATAAAAAATGTTTCTCTTTTATCAAACAGAGGGAAATTCTTAGTTTTAGATTAGGTTCCATTAGGTATCCTTGATAATGGTAGTGGATCGTAGTATTGGTAGGATTTCAAACAAGAAATAAATTCTGAACACGCAGTACCTACATACGAGATTACCTACTAAAAGATTGGAATGCATTCATAAAAAATATAAATATGACTTGATAACCCTAAAATACCAAACAAAACATTGACAAATATATACAAATTGATATTGTAGGTATAAAAGGAGCATCCTTTTATTAGCATGAACGAAATAATAAAATAAAATACAATTTTCTAGAATGTGAATCCTTAATAATTTAAAAATCAAATCATTTTGTGTTTAACTCCATGTAGTAGTAGGTACAATGATGTGTTGAATTTAAAAAATAAAATAAAATACGATACGATTTTCAATTGAAACCTTTATTACAATAAAATTTTATAATGTTCACAATCCTAAACGCAGACTGTTTTTATCATAGATAATAACTGTAGTACTCAAGGAGGATCACTTGTTCCCAAAACACAAGTTCTTACTTAGTTTTGAAATCAAAGAGCCCATCTGTTTAACCGATCATTGTACAACTTTGTGATTTTATTCAAATAACTATTTTTGCTATAGTACGCTCTTTTTATGTCTAATAAACTTATTTTTTTATTATTATTTGTTGTTTAGCTCCATCTATTAATAAAAAGATGCGTTAATTTGTTATCAACCTTTCGAGTTTCAACTTTCTGTTTCAACGGCTGCTAGCAAGGTTTCCGGCCTATGAGTCAGCGCCATCTAGGCATCTCGGAGTTTCGAGCTTTTTGTCCATGATATGAGGTACAGAGTACATTGTTTTATATATTAGGTATTCAACTCTTTGATCATCATAATATTTATCTAAAAGGTTAACTGTACAAAGTTTTCTATAAAAAAATATACTATTTGGACGTATATGTAATAAGAAAAACAAGAGTTTATGATAGATTTGTAAGTAAGTTCATATAACACCGCCATACGTTCATAAAAAAATCATCATAGTAGGGTTTATCATTAAGGCGTTGACAACACCTAATTTACCTCTCACTCGCACGGTTCGACATTTTAAAAGATATAAAATCGCAAAACACAATTTAGAAAAATTGCAAACAACCATTTTGTGTGCAATCACATTGCGAACAGTTTAGTAAAAATTGCATTTTGATCGATGCAAGTTTTTATAGTCAAAAGTTTGCTTATGTACGAAAACTAGAAAAGCAAACTTTTAAGTAGGAAAACATGTATCGATCAAAATGCAATTTTTACTAAACTGTTCGCAATGTGATTGCACACCAAATGGTTATTTGCGATTTTTTTGAAAATGGGAGTAGTGCTTTTATATCCTTCAACAAGTCAAAACATGCGAGCGAGAGTCACATTAGCTCTTGTCTTCACCTTAATTTAGCCTTGGCACATACTACGGACCAAAATATTATTTAATGATACATTATGATTTAATGTTGTTGAAGTGGGGTAGGTAGGTATATTACATATACCTAGGTAGGTACCCACCTACTATCAGAATCAACGCACGGAGTACCTATTTCGCAATACACGCTGATGCTGATGATGCAGATGCTGATATATTTTATTGTCAACACAAGATTTGCTGCCATTGAGTTAGAATCTATAGAATCACAATCAGCCAAATAAAATGTCAGCGCAAAAACTCGGCGCACGCTATGCAGTGCGTCGAGTTTTTGTTTAGTTGTTTATATGTTTCCACATACTTATTTACTCTTTGGTTGTATGGCAACCACAATCCTCGCACAACGTCCGCGATCAAATACGTGCGAAAAAGGATGGTGTTTCATATTTTAGGTATCATAACAAATTTGACTATACACGATGCATATTTACATTAATTATAATAACTTTCATATTTTTAGCACAACAAAACGCTAACAGCCTTGTTACTTTTTCACATGTTAAGCACAAGCAAGCTTGTTACTTTTTTATATGCAAGAGTAAAAGAGAAACATTTGTCTCCCGTGCGTTATTTTGTTCCAACGCAGAGCTATGGAGTTGATTGATACACTAAATATTTTCACATAATGAACATGAATAATTACCATATATTAAGTAGGTACGTACCTACTAAGATATAAAATCTCAATTAATTCCTATTAATTATTCCAGATTGATGATGAGTTATGGAAAATTGAAGAAATAAGTCACCAAACTAACACTGTATGCTTGCAAGTAGATAATTTACGTCATAAATGACATAAATGGATAAAAAAATGTTTTCATATTTTTAGTTGCTTCAGGAGGACAAATCCAGAGAAGTAAAATGAAGTGACAGCAGTATAACTAGTGGCTCTGGGAGCTGTAGACCTCGCGAGCATACTAAAAGTGAGCTATTTGAGAAATGTAATGTGCAAGTGCATTTTCCGTTTTGTGATTTTTTTGATCTTCTTGATTTTTTTTGCATCATCTTGTGTAGAAAAAGGGCCTTTGTGTTTCTCTCAAATTTGATTGAAAACCATCGATTGTTTGATGAGCTATCCTGTTCATCATGCTAAAGACCCTTATCAGATCTTCGCCAAACTTTTATGAAATTGGTCTTTATAGTTACTACCTTTCAAATAAAAAAAAAGTAATCGAAATCAAATCTCATTTGGTGGAGATATCCAGTATATCAAATAGCCCCCTTTTTGCCCTTTTTTTGGGGGAAGTACCCCTCCAATCAAAAATCCCCGATGACAAAAAAAATCTTATAAGACATATAACCTGTGTACCAAGTTTCGTCCAGATCGGTTGAAAAATGCGACCTGTAGAGGAGAACAGACAGACAGACAGACATCCAGACAAACGCATTTTTGGCCAATGTGGAAACTGAGACGCTTCGCTCGCTCGGTCAATAATGTGTTAATCCAGGGTATAAGATGTCTGCTAATAGGTAACCCATAAAAAGGTGTCAAACTCCCATTTCACAATAAATATGTATTACCTCTTTACCTATAAATTTTGTTTAAATAGCGTCTCCACTGCTCCCTCTGCTCCCTGTCCGTACGCATGGCCTGAGTTATGGCATAGTGTACAAGCGACATTGAACATTATAAAAGCGAGATAACGTTTACATTCGAGCAAATGGTATTTGCAAACGATATAATTGATTGAGTGAGCGAAGCGAACGAAAATCTTACAATCAAATTGGACGATTTGGCATTTATGTGTGTATGTATGTTTGTCCGACGATAACTTGAGAACCGTTTATCCGATCTGCATGAAATTTGGTAAGTCGATAGCTTGTACTTGAGAAATTTACTGGTAAGTATATGAGTAAAATCTGATAAGGGGTTATTAACATTGACATGTTTAATTAAGTTTACTAACAAATTATGGATTGACATCTGAAATAAATAAATTGAATTGAATTAAAATATGGGGTTTTTAAGGAGGCAAAAATTAAAAAAGTAACCCAAAAAAATAAAGCTACGTGTCATATGAAAGGGCTTGGCTTGGACATTCAAAAATCATTTTTTTTTCTAGTATGGCCGCTTTTTCAGATACAACATAAAAGTTAAATTAAGATAACCAATGACCCAAGAGCTCGAATTTCTAAGAGTTTCGTTGGCATCAAGGTTTTTCTACTGGTCGGCCAGTTTCTTTGCTTTTTCAATTATTTTTTTCTTGAAATAAAATAAGAAGGTACTTAGCTCTCATTAAATGGTGATAGCGACCTGTTCTAATGATGAAGCCAAGGTCTGTTCAACGGAACTCTGCAATAAATAGGCCAATTCAGTTGAAACTTGGTTATCATATTTAGTTAGTAAGTGGCAGCTATAGACAAGTCCAAACCCAATATTTGGACTTGCTTCTGACTACCACTTACTTACAGGGTTACTGGTAACTCGACGTATTCCTTGTAGGACGTCATATTAGGGTTAAAATGCAACAAATTAAGCCACCAAATGTTCCACCGAAATTCAGTAGTTTTTGAATTAGTTAAGTTTTAGTTTTTATTATGAAAAATCCCAGATTAAATCACTTGAAACCAATTTAAAAATGATTTACGGCGCGACTGTACTGAAATTTAAGTTATTATCATAGTTGACGCCGTAGCAGACCATTGTTAATAATTAAAAGTTCAATAATGCCTAAAACTTTGGCAAATACCACTAACCAAACATTTATTTTTTTGTAATTTTTGCTATTACTTCATAAAAAATGTAGTCTAGTGCAAAAAAAAAAATACTACACCTGGTGTACAAATTACTAGGAAAATATCCTTGTCTTATCAGCTATCCAAAAAGGTATGAAAGTTAATACAAAATCATGGACTAGGTACATTATGAAAATCGTTTTTGATTTAGTACAGGCGTGCGTTTCACAAAAAGGTGATTATTCGAAAAATCAAAAACAAAATCGTGAACATTATTATTATTTTTAATCAATATTAAAAACTTTAATTACACACATTTCACACGTCTTGTTCGATGTGCTGCCCTCGGTTTCGAATACATCGCCGTCCCCACCGAATAAAATCGTAATCGACTATTACGATAGTAGTGCTTTTATTTGAAATAACTATTCTAGAGGTCCGATTACACCTTGTGAATTTTTTTCAACAGATTCGTACGAGTATTTACCGAGTTAGCGATTTTGTAATGGATCTAACGGTTTTATTCGATGGAACAGAAAAACACTTTTTTTCCTGGAATAAAAACGTAACATATTAATACTGACTACGCAATGTATCATTTTTTATGGTAATGTACTATTACGATTTTATTCGGCGGAACTTTTGATTTTTCAATCACAGTGAAGTCACTTGCGATTACACTCGTAAAATAAATGGAATTGTTATATTGATTACTGTATCATAAATCAACAAAAAGAAACCCATTACCTTGATTTTACGATAGTGCGAAAAGCCCATCTTTTTAATAATTTTCAGTTTAGCCTCAGACTGGAAGTACAACAAAAATCGAAGTTGGACGAATAAATGGCGTCGACGATAATAAACGATTTTTTTTGTGCGCAACCTACCTATACGTTTGACATCGGGATGTTTATTCACAATTTTCACAAACTACTTCACTTACTAAATCACTTTTGGGTTCAGTGTTCTGATCATGCCACTATATCGTTGTTGTAGCTGGTGAACGTAGTCCCGCGACCAGTAACTCCAAAAGTCTTGAATCATTCTTTGTGTGAGCTGACAGGTGGACAAATTTGACTTTTTTTTAAAAGATGTATCGACTATACAAATTTCGGTTTGCGCATCAAGAAGTTAAGAAGTTTTCTTGGAGAGCATGGCTACGAAGAAGCACTAAGAATCAATTTTTAATACAGTACAATTACTGATTTTTTAAGCCTTAAAAAGATTTATTCTTGCAATTTGCTCTTAGTACGAGCAAACCGAAGAGATAAAAAGGCTTCAATAGAAAAAAATTACAGGCCCCAAGTAAAACGAAAGGACAGAGCCAATAAATTAAAAGGGAAGCCGCAGTCGATTCAACACACACCAACAAAACAGTTTTTGAGAAAAAGTTCTCAGCGTCCCTCAATCATAAGTAGGCATTTTCCATTGTAAACAAGAATAACCTATTTATTATAATTTTACAGTTTTTGTGGCACCTCTATAGCAAAAAGGGGATCTGCCGAAATAGGAAGTTGCTTGTTGCAATTTAATACCTAAGTACAACAAGAAGCACAAAGAGCTATCAAGAATATATCGTTGTACTAGTTGCGCCCCGCGGTTTAATGCGCGCAGATTTAAATCCCGGTATTCCCACGGGATAAAAAGTAGTCTATGTGTTATTCCAGACTATAATGTATATCTCTGCCAAGTTTCATCCAGATCCGATCAGCCGTTCCGGCGTGAAAGAGTAACAAACATCAATCCATCCATCCATACTTACAAGCTTTCACGTTTATAATATTGGTATGTGCTATACTGTGGAGTTTTGAGAAAACAAATTTACCACCAACCTATCAATAAACCTCTGCACGAAGACTTACTCGGGTTGTGGCTTTCTTCGGCTTTTCCAAGAAGCTCATAAGTTTTTCGAACCCATGAAAGAGAAAATGAACCGAATAACCAAAATCTAGATTAGGTAGATGTTTCATTTATTGTTATTAATTTATTGTTATTTGTTTGACGACCTCTGTAGCGCAGCGGGCGAGAGCCTGCCTGCGACGCAAGAGGTTGCGGGTTCGATTCCCGCCTTGGAACAAATTTGTGTACGATCTGCAGAAATTTGTTCTGATGGTCTGGGTGTTTTCTATGTATAATAAAAAAATATCTATCTATGTAAGTATATAATGTATTAAATATATCAGTTATCTAGTACCCTTAGCACAAGCTTTGAAAAGCTTACTTTGGGGCTAGATAGTGCTGTGTGGATTGTCCAGCATTATTTATTTATTTTTATTTATTAATCATTTAAAATTTAGATTGTATGTTTTTTTTTTCAATTTTATTAAAATACATATCAAAACGTGTTCCTGATTTTTTTGTTGTTTGTGAGTATGTCAAATTTTGTTTGTATTTTAATATGTGTATTTGATATCATAAAATTTCTTGAAAATAACTATCAAAATGATTTTTTTTCTTGTTATTTTGTAATTATTACCATAGATAATTTGCACTAAGGGATACACGGTATTCAGTTTTTACAATATCTAATTGCCATAGGAAATTATCGTATTACAATTTTACTATAGTCTCCATAGTTGGTTTAAACGCCGAATACTATGGTAATATCATATTACCGATACAGTCAACAAAGCTTTTTTGGAGTCTATACGATCGCAATCGAATGTTACTGTAAGATGTCTATCGATAATTCCCGCGAATAAAATCGTATTGTTGCTTTACCGCGTAAAGTAATGTCAAAATTTCTGGTATTATATACTTTTAGCCATAACTTTGTTTGGGTAAACACAGTATTTTTATGAATCATAATTTCAATATTGAATAAAATTTAGCTATCTTTTGGTATATAAACAATCTTGGTAAGTAGGCCTACTAAGAAGTTATAGTCAAAAAACGGTTTTTTAATTCTCCTGAACATTTTGACTTTTGCGATTACGATTTTATTCGGTGGGGACGGCGACATGTTCTTATTCGCTTCCTTACTTCGGTTTTTGTTATTCTTGATGTGATTGTTGCCCTCATCTGGTCCGCCGTATTTGTAATTCTCTCCCTTAGTTCTTCAACAAAATTTACTTGGGTCACATAAACTAGATCTTTCATATGACCCCAGACGTAAAAGTCTAGCGGCGTCAGATCAGGGCTTCGTGAAGGCCACGGAATCGGCCCACCGCGCCCTATCCATCGGTTTGGATAGTTTTCATCCAGCAATTGTCGAATTGTGATTCGGAAGTGGGCTGGACATCCGTCATGTTGGTAAATCATGTTTGCTCTTCTTTCTTCCGGTACATCCGTGAGCAGAGCTGATAAATGATTTCTGAGGAAATCTTCATAAAGTTCCCCATTTAGTGTTCGGGGTAAATAATGTGGGCCAATTAATTTGTCGTCAATAATACCCATCCAAACATTAAGCGAGAACCTTCGCTGGGATGCGGTTGGTTTCAGTTTTTTAGGGTTTGCTTCTGCTTTCGGTGTCCAGTAATGTAAGTTGTGGTAATTTGTGATACCATCACGATCAAAATATGACTCATCGGTCCACAGAATGTTTTTTAAAAAGTTTTCGCTGTCGGCGTCGGCACTTAGAATAAAACGACAAAATTCAAGCCGTCTCGGCGGATCTCCTTCTTCTAATGACTGGACTGGTTTGTAATGGTATGGATGTCGGCCTGATAGTGAACTACAGACCAGACTTTCCACTGTGACATACCAAGCTCACGCGCTACGATGTTTGTCGATGTGTTAGGATCGTCAATAAAACGTTGAAGAATAAGCTCCTCGTCCACAGCCGTGTATCTCCGGGAACGACCAGTGTCAACTTGCCTGCTTCTTTGGACGCTGCCAGTTTCAGATATTCGCCGATATGTCGATCCGAAGACACTAACGTGGGGGAGTCGGTGGTTGGGAAAGCGAAGTTGATAATCTCGCCGCGCCTCAGCAGCGTTACCGTCACAAAGTCCGTAACAGTACATTATGTCAGCGTATTCAGGATTAGAATATGCAGCCATAGTCAGCGCTTATGAAGGCACAGCACAGCACAAGAGCAAGATACGCAGCAACAGTTAGGGAAATAGCCAGTAACAAAACACGAGCTTGTGCGACGTAGAGTTGAAACTAACTAACGCTGACGACCAAATTTTGCAAAATCGCACCCCCTGTCATGCCGAGAGAACAAAAGCGACCAATCACAAAGCTCCCCGAGTGTTTAGAGTTCAAGCGCAGGTAAAAACTACGAATAATACGAATACGAAACAGTAGGTTGACCGTCTCGCAATTTTACCTGCCCCCCATAAAACTCTTCTCTTCCCTGGCACACATGCAATAGTATTGACAATCATACCTTTCTGAATAACTGATAAGACAAGGATATTTTTCTAGTAATTTGTACACCAGGTGTAGTATTTTTTTTTTGCACTAGACTACATTTTTTATGAAGTAATAGACAAATTACAAAAAAATAAATGTTTGGTTAGTGATATTTGCCAAAGTTTTAGGCATTATTGAACTTTTAATTATTAACAAAGGTCTGCTACGGCGTCAACTATGATAATAACTTAAATTTCAGTACAGTCGCGCCGTAAATCATTTTTAAATTGGTTTCAAATGATTAACCCTACTATGACGTCCTGCAAGGAATACGTCGAGTTACCAGTAACCCTGTATATTTTCGGAGCGTTCGCGTCGCTTCACGAAATCTCAGTTCGGGACGAACTACTAGTAACAATGTATAGGTATGTAGAACGGCACTCGGACATATTTTGAGTGTTGTTAGACAGAGATTGCGATTCTATATGACTCTAACTCAATGTTTGCTGCACTCACATTACCTACCTACCTCATAAACAAACTTTGTGGACAAAGGGTTTTGGCTTGTCTTATTGATTGAGTGAGTAAAGCGAACGAAAATCTTACAATTAACTTGGGCAATTTGGCATTTTATGTATGTACATAATATTTTGTTTGTCCGACCATAACTTGAAAACCGTGTGTCCGATCTGCATGAAAGTTGGTAAGTCGATAGCTTGCACTTGAGAAATTTACTGGTAAGTATATAGGTAAAATCGGATGAGGGGATATTAAATATGGGAAAAATTAAAAAACTTACCCAAAAAATAAAGTTACATGTCATATGAAAGGGCTTTGTTTGGACATTCCAAATCCGTTTTTAATTTCTTTCTAGGGGGCCTGCTTTTTTAGATAAAATAATAAAGTTAAATTACGATAACCAACGTCGCAAGAGCTCCCATTTCTAAGAGTTTCGTTGACATCAAGGTTTTTCTACTGGTCGGCCAGTTCCTTTGCTTTTTCAATTTATTTTTTCTTGAAATAAATTAAGAAGGTACTTGGTTCTCATTGAATGGTAATAGCGACCTGTTCTGATGATGGAGTCAAGATCTGTTCAACGGAACTCTTCAATAAATAGGCCAATTCAGTTGAAACTTGGTTACCATACTCAGTTAGTAGGTGACAGCCAGAGACAATTCTAAACCTAATGTTTGGACTTGCCTCTGACTACCACTTACTTATATTTTCGGAGCGTTCGCGTCACGAAATCTCAGTTCGGGGCGAACTACTAGTTTTAGATCATTCTGATGATTCAAATGAAAAAAGATGTTCTAGACTACAGAAAGACCAGAAAAAGTAGGTACTTACCCTAAGCCGACGATAATGTATGAGGAATGTTATGAGAGTTAATGAAGTAAAAGAGGTAAGTATTTATGTGAGGATCTCGTAGCAAGTGAAAATCCATGCGTGATTTTATGTAAATATACAGGGTGTCCGGTAATTAATAGATAACCTTGAAACGTCTTTAGTATGACAGCTGTTCTAGGCCGCTCTGAAAAAATATATCATACCTAAATAAAGGTAATTGACGACCTCTGTGGCGCAGCGGGCGAGAGCCTGCCTGCAACGCTAGAGGTTGCGGGTTCGATTCCCGCCTTGGAACAAATTTGTGTACGATCTGCAGAAATTTGTTCCGATGGTCTGGGTGTTTTCTATGTATAATAAAAAATATCTATCTATGTAAATATAAATGTATTAAATATATCAGTTATCTAGTACCCATAACACAAGCTTTAAATAGCTTACTTTGGGTCTAGATAGTGCTGTGTGGATTGTCCAGCATTATTTATTAAAAAAAAAAAAAAAAAGGTCATCTTTAATATCTTTTTTAAAGAAATATCAATTTTTTTTATCTTATTTTACTTTCATGAACACTATGACTAGAAAGGAATGGATTCTATTAGTTAAATGTTGTTTAAGTAATAAATAATAAAAACTATTTGTGCTGATATATAGAAAGACGACTAGCTATTGCGGTTTTTTTTATATAAAAATTCGCAAATAATTTCATTTTTGAAATATTTGCAAAAAAAACTCGTTTTTAATAACACCAAAATAGAAAAAAATCATTTCTAGTGCTCAGGAAAGTAAAATATGATAAAACATGGAATTTTTCTTAAGACGAAGACAAGAGCTAATGTGACTCTCGCTCGCACGTTTTCACTTGTTAAAAGATATAAAATCACTCAACCAATTTTCGAAAAATCGCAAACAACAATTTTGTGTGCGATCACATTGCGCACAGTTTAGTAAAAAAATCATTATGATCGATACAAGTTTTCCTACTTAAAAGTTTGCTTTTCTAGTTTTCGTACTCAAGCAAACTTTTCTTTTCTTTCTTCTTGAGGCCAATTCTAGCTAGCGAGGCAGAGGCAAGGCTTAAAACCATCTATGGTGTTTAAGTCAGCCACCATAACGTCACTTAAATATGTAGGTATAGTGATAAGCATGTATAAAAATTAGCCCAGCAACGCACATATTATATCACAAAACCTACCTACACATGCATATCCTTTACCTAAGAAGAATGGTGCAAGTCTAAGTGAGATTCGTGCCGCCGCCATTTCACTCGCATGATTGCACATTTTTGAAGGTAATACAGTCACTGATTGCAATTTTACATAACCGTGATTTTATTTATATCATCAAAAATGTTCAATTGTGCGAGCGAGATAGCGGTGCGCGCCGTATGCTTAGGTGAAGACAAGAGCTAATGTGACTCTCGCTCGCACGTTTTGACTTGTTGAAGGATATAAAAACACTGAATCCATTTTCGAAAAATCGCAAACAACCATTTTGTGTGCAATACATTGCGCATAGTTAGTGTTAAAGTTTCATTTTGATCGATACACATGTTTTCCTACTTAAAAGTTTACTTTTCTAGTTTTCGTACTTAAGAAAACTTTTGAGTAGGAAAACTTGCATCGATCATAATGAAATTTTTGTCAAACTGTGTGCAATGTGATTGCACACAAAATGGTTGTTTGCGTTTTTTCAAAATTAGGCTTAGTGATTTTATATCTTTAAAAATGTCAAATCGTGCGAGCGAGAGGTAAATTAGGTGTTGTCAACGCCTTAATTTCCTGAAAGCACGATCAATGCTAATCGGCTGTCACTTGCTATTTCAGCTTTTACTTCAAAATATGAGATAGAGAGAGCAAGTGACTTGACAGCCGATTAGTGTTGATCGCGCTTTCAGAAACCGGGGGTTAAGCTTACATAGTCTACATAAATTATCGTAATCCACAAACCCATTTATTTCCATGCTCTGTAATAATCACCTATTGGGTTTCGAACATTTTTATATGTAGCTCTGGCATAGGTACCTACTTACTAGGGTGCCATTTTGAAAAAAACATGTTTTGGCCGCCAGTGAGTGATAAAATGCATGTCAATCGACAGAGTAGGTAGGTACCTAAATGATTAAATACAAAAATTCAGTTCAGTTCAGTGTTCAAATCTCCTAAGTGATACGGTCTTTCTTTAAAATAAGACTTTTTTTGATGATGTATCTACCTATATTTTTTAGTTTCATTCATGTACCTACCTAACGGCCGAATACTCAAACGCAACTCAGATTAATGCAGACTTGAGTTGACTCAGATTTGAGCACGTCTCATGTGACGAGTTTTTGACGGAATTTCATTAAAAACTGTCAAAAAACCATGACTTGAGACGTGCTCAAATCTGAGTTGCGTTTGAGTACCTATTCGGCCCTAAATCTTCTAAAGGCGCATGAAGGACCCGATGACATTCAGCGCATGTCGTTTCGGTCCCAAAAGAGTGGTATAGATTGGTACCTACATACACAGTAATGCACAGAATTATTGCAAAGGAAAAAAAAACATTACATTACAAATTCATTTGTATCTACCACTTGGAGGTAACATCTTCGCCAATATTTAGGTGAAAGAAAAATGACAAAATCTGTCGTTTAGACGTAGAAGCCAATTTTCAATCGAAAACTTTGAAGAATGTTATTTTCTTTCACATAGTAAATAAACAGGTAGTTTTTTTTGTTTGTACATTTTACTACTACTACTATAAGGAATGATGCACTCATTCCAACTAAGTAAAATTTCCTACAAGGATCCATCAACAAGTTCCTATATACGCCTTAATGCACTTTAAAATATTGTTTCTGTTACTATTTGTATAAGTTTATCTTATTTGGGTTCCATACCCACAGGGTAAAACGGGACCCTAATATATTTTGGAAATACACATTACTACCTACTAAGACTCCGCTGTGCTGTATCTCATGAACCGTGATATACAATTGAAATTTTTGGGCATTCCTCGAAGCACACCTAAATGAAGCGCACCCAGACGAAGCGCACCCATTTACTCCTTGAAGCACACCCATTTGGGTGCACTTCATTCAGTAGGTATAAATGTTAAGTTTTTATTTCTTGAAGCGCACCTATGACAATTTATGGTAGTAGTGATGGGGTAAGTACATAAAATTCACATTTTAATGCATTACTAACTAACTTATTAAAGCGACTAGTTATCGACCAGGTAGTTAAATTAAGGTGAGGATTTTTAAGCGTGGCTCTCTTGCACTCTCTGTGTAGTACCTACTGAGCAAGACGGTGCGCAGACAGCCGAGATTTTGTAGCATTTTATTAGGTATTTAGGTGTTTTTAATAATATTTTGTATAGCATATAAAAACATTTTCTTGTCATACTATGCGTTTGTAATATCTCTCTACGTTTGTAATGTTTTGGTACAAATTTTGTGTTATTTTATTCATTTTTCTATTCACAAAGTTACATTTAGAGGTAACTTTGTAATATTTTTCTATCAGGTTAAATGGCACCATTTGTGTTTTTGTCTTCTGATGCACTAGAAAATATCCTCAACTATATCTGATTTTCCAAACTATAAGTCTTATAGTTAATGAGGTACGGACAGTTAAAAATCAGAAATCCTGCCCTGCTATTATCTCTTACAGCAGCGCAAGTAAGGGATGCGGTGACACATATCAAGCGCAGCGCAAACCGGCTTAGGTAGATTTGAATGCATTTGACGAGTCCATCCGATTACAACCGAATGCTCGCGAACCTTGCTACGGTTGTGTATGTTCTAGTGTTCTGTAAGACTGATTTTCTAAATAATGTGTATTTCCAAACAAAAATAGATATATTAAATTATACTTTACAGTTTCTATTACCCCATCACTAGGCCCTACCTAGGTGTCATAGGTGCGCTTCGAGAAGTTAAAACTAAAGATTTTTTCCTACTAAATGAAGCGCACCCAGACAGGTGCGCTTCGACGTGGTACTTGGGTGGACTTCATTTAGGTGCGCTTCGAGGAATGCACCAAAATTTTCACAGATGATATAATTATTTCTGATGCCGCATCGCCGCTCCAACAAAATAAAATAAAAAACAGAATACAATAAATATTGGGAACTTCCATACAGCAAAATGTGATTAGTTTGCCGTTTTTATAACTTGGCAATTTTTTTAATTATTTTAACCGAAAAACCTTTATTTTCACTATGACAGTATGCTTTTATATTATTAGGAATGGCCGTTTACATTGAAATTTCAACTTTATTTCCATACAGATAGATTATATTTTTATTCTTCTCCGAAAAATACCTTTCGATGCCATTCCGCTAATGGGTGCCGGGCGAGAACTTTTATTGCTTTAAAGGGACTGACACACGTGCTCAAAAAAAAAGCATTCTTGAAATAAGCATGCTCTGCAACTGTTCACATTTGCCACCAATAGGTATGCTTATTTTAAGCACACTCTTAAATAAGAATACCTATTAGAGGAATTTTGACTGTGACTGATAAGTTGAGGAGTGAGGCGGTGATTGGTTTTAGAAAGACAGGTAAGCCAAAGAAGAGACAAATGGACGGTGTGAGAGATGACATGAGTAAGAAAGGAGTGACCACCGAGATGACGAATTATAGAGAGGAGTGGATGTGCTAACCCCTAAGCGTGGGACAAGGGCAGGAAGATGACTCATAAATAAGAATGCTCAAAGCAAACGTATGGGTAGGCGTGCTATTTGGCACCAGGCTCAAACCAGATATAAATCTATATAGAACGAGAGCCTCATACAAACTCTTTTTGAAACTGTGTCCTACCTAACAATATGCATGCTCATAAGCGAACCTGTTCAGGCGTGCTTGAAGCCCCCTTCTACCCATGCCTCAAGAAGTATACTCAAAAATCTCGAAATAAGCATGCTTATTACTAGCAACGCCTAGACAAACGTGCTACTAATGTGAACAGTTGCAAAGCATGCTTTTTTTAGCACGTCTGTCCGTACCTTTAATTCAAATGAATCCTAAGGCCCGTTGCCGACTAAATTCACGCCGAGTCGAGGCGGGGGCGAGAAACAGGTGGCGTAGAGTCGAAGCGTGGTCGCGGCGTTGTCTCTATGAAGCTTGACTCCACAGGCTCGCGCAGGCGGCTATACTTCCTTCTCACATTTTGGACCGAAAAAAACGAAACGGAATGACAAAATGGCAGTAGTTGCGGTGCGGGTTGGCACGGCACCCTCGCAAATGTAAAAAAATACATGAAAAAACTAAAACATTAAAATTGAACACGTACTCGAGCGCTGTGTAAAGATAGAAACGTAAATAATGATAATTTTCTCGATAAAAATAAATCGATGTTTCAAACATCCATTATTAAGAGACTTTTTCTTGAAATCATGTCAAAGTTATATCAAAAGATATGGATTAATAGGTATTTACTAGCGCTGTGTAAAAAATTTTTTTTACATCATTATTATTAATCTCTGAGAAGAAAATCTAACGAAATCTAGCTGTTCAAGTGCTGCAAGTCTTGGAGGTTGGAGGTTCTGGGATATCCTTGCCTTAAGGGGAAGACAAGAGCTAATGTGACTCTCGCTCGCACGTTTTGACTTCTTGAAGGATATAACATCACTCAACCAATTTTCGAAAAATCGCAAACAACAATTTTGTGTGCGATCACATTTCGCACAGTTTAGTAAAAAAATCATTTTGATCAACACAAGTTTTCCTACTTAAAAGTTTAATAATTTAATAATTTATTTATTTATTTGGCACAAGAAGGTTACACAAAAAAAATAGACTAAAGTAAAATAATAGGTAACTAACCTAACTTATCTAAGCTTATACTTAAGTAAGAGGTAGGTAGGTACATGATTTGGTACAAATAACATTAGGTTTGTAATGTAGTTAGGTACTACATTACATTTGTATACAATTAATAATCGTTTTTTAAGTTGGTAGTTATGAACAATAAAAAATAATAGAGAATGGGATTTGTTTCTGCACTGATCCCCACCCTAGGAATATATCCTGTGTTGTGGGGGTCAGTTCTCTTTCGTGTTTGATACATGATGTATGTTGTGTGTATGTGGGGGAGAAGGCTGTGTTTTGTGCGTAAGAATGTTGTGTTCTGTGAAACGAGAGTGTTTTTTGTATTGAAACGATGCGTGTATTTGTAAGCGTGATGTATGATGTGTAGGGGTGTGTGCTAGAGTGATGCAAAGGTGTGAGTATTGTTATCGTAAACGTGATATTAGGTATGTTTTGTAAATAGATAAAGGTAAAGGTGTGTGCTAGTGTAATGAAGAGAAGTGTGTGTTTGTAAACGTAATATTATACTGTAGAGGGGTGTGCTAGTATGATGCAAGTATGGTTGTGGAAAGGTATGTGTATGTAGGTTAGTTGGTAACGATGTGTGAAATTGTGGGCACTCCTGCTACTACCAGTCTCTTAAGAGTCTGGGTATCACAGGAGTGCCTACATGTGGATGTATGTATGTATGTGCGTGTGTTTTATTGCTAGGTCAATCTTGATTGTAGGTAGGCGTGAGAAGAGAGGGCTGGTAATTATGGGGGTCAAAGTAGGTACGGTTAAGGTAGGTATTCTGTGAAACGCTTCATGTT
This sequence comes from Plemyria rubiginata, assembly GCA_963576535.1. Classification (NCBI taxonomy): domain Eukaryota; kingdom Metazoa; phylum Arthropoda; class Insecta; order Lepidoptera; family Geometridae; genus Plemyria; species Plemyria rubiginata. The sequence goes on from OY754910.1 coordinate 7,652,559, forward strand.
GGCGTAATAAGCAGTTTTTCCGTGTCGTTATAATTCAGTGTAAGGAGCCATGCTGTTGAAAGTTTTCTACAATTTCGTTTAGTTAGTGTTAGCAGAGTAAGTTTTTCATTTAATTTAGTATAGAGGTATGGTCCTAGGTAGAAAAAAGATCTTTTGCCGAAGCTGGTCGATATTTTAGGCGTTTTCCATGATGTTTTTCGTTTACTTAGTGTTTCGGATATATTGAGCGGCGCTTTTTTGTGATATTTTATGGTTGTGGCCAGTACAAAGGTTTGTCGAACAGTTAGATGCTGTACATCTTGGTATAATGTTTCAGTTGGATATCTATAAGGCTTCCTGTATGCTACTTTCAAAATAGCTCGCTGGGCACGCTCTAGAGGGAGTAGAGTGGTTTTGCATGCAGAGCCCCAGGAAGATACACAATACGAAAGGACTGACTGACACAGAGCAAGGTAAACAAGTCTAACGGTTTCTTCGTCGGCAAAAGACCTTAGCTGTTTAAAGATGTGGAGTAATTTCATAAGTCTGCTACGCAGTGAGCTGATTTGGTCTTTCCACGTGAGGTGTTCGTCAATGAGAATACCGAGGTATTTCATAGTTCGAACTGCGTTGATTGTAGGGCAATTGCAGTTTTCGGTGCATTTTGCGTTAGAGGTTTGATGTAGTTTTAGGTTTAGTGGTGAAGATGGTGCTGTTCGTTTTGAGATACTGAAGGCTACATATTTAGTTTTGTCAATGTTAAGTGTCAGTAAGTTGTATTGAAGCCAGTTTGAGACAAGTTGTAGACCTGATTGTGCGACGTGTGAGACCTCACTCCAGGTCTTACCGTGAAAGATAATGGCAGTATCATCTGCGAACGTAAAGATTTTGGCGCTTGCTAGGTTTAGAGCGCATAGGCTGTTAATGTACACGAGAAACAGCGTAGGGCCCAGGACGCTTCCCTGGGGGACACCAAACTCTGACTCAGTAAAGTCACTAAAGTTATTTTCTACCCTTACTCGTTGTTTCCGCGCGCTGAGATAAGACTCGAACCACTTCAGTGGAATTCCTCTAACCCCCGTAGCCTCCATTTTTTTAAGAAGTATAGGTTTTGACACAGTATCAAAGGCCTTCGCAAGGTCAAGAAAAACGCCAATGCACCGTTGTCCTAGGTCCAGTTTATTCGTAACGTAGTCGGTGAGATTGGTAACAGCGTCTTCTGTTGATCTATTGTTACGAAACCCATATTGATTATCCGACAGCAGTCCTTGTTTTTCTAAGTAACCGAGAAGGCGCTTATTGACCACTTTCTCTATAATTTTAGACAAGGATGTCAGGAGAGAAATTGGTCTGTAGTTAGAGGCTTCGTGAGGGTCGCCAGTTTTGTAAACAGGGGTTATGTTAGCAATTTTAAGTGAATCCGGCATAACTCCACTGGTTATACTCATGTTGGTTAGATGAGCGATAATTGGCGATAGCACTTTTGAGTTCTGCTTGAGAATCCGATTATTAATGTTGTCCCAACCAGGGGCTGATTTGATCTTAAGAGAGCTTATTATTTTCGAAATTTCGTAAGGATCGGTGGGTGTCAGGAACAAAGAATTTGTAGATGAGCCCGATGGTATACTCACAAGAGATGCTAGTTGGTTTTCGGTCATGGCGAGGGTGCTTAAAATATTGTTGGCCAGGTCCTTGCCAATTTTTGTAAAATATTCGTTAGCTTTATTTATTGATATATTTATGTTTTCTGATTTTTTTAGTAGTTTGCTATTTTTGAGTTTTTGTTTTTTAATATTGCAGATAGTTTTTATGCTTTCCCATGTCATCTTGCTATTACCTTTTGCATTTTTCAGCTGGTTTCGATTATAATTTTTCTTTGTGTAGTGTAGGATTGACATACATTTGTTTCTGTAGGTTTTGTATGTTGATTGGATTGCTTCATTTTTAGGGTTTTGTTTAGCGTTTAAGTGTAAATTATCTTTTTTTCGAATGCATTTGAGTAGGCTAGCTGAGATCCAAGGTTTTATTATGATTTCGTGGTTTTTTTTTGATATTTGTTTAGTGTGTTTTTGGATTATATCATTTAGAGTGTTAATGAAGTACGAGACCGCCTCTGATACGTCAGTATGCGAGTATAGTTTTTCCAAGTCAAACTTTTCCAGATCATCGGTGATACCCTCGTGGTTCTGTTTGGTGTACAGTCTGTTCTGTGTTTCTACAGTAGAGGTTGGGCACTTATCTAAGCCAATTATGACAGAATGGTGGTCAGTTAAGTCCGAACTACACACAATTACTCGCGATGTCTTTTTTGAGCATATCATGGCGTGATCAAGGCAGCTCGCTCCACGCGTTGGTAATTTGTGTCCTGGTATGAAACCATTGTAACCGGTCAATTCTAGGTAGTCCATGGCCCGATTGTCGGTAGTTTCATCTTTGATATCGATGTTTAAGTCACCTATAATTAATCGCGATTCGTTTTTTTGTGAAATCATGACACGTTCGAGTGAGTCACAAAAGTTATTAATGTTACTTATTGAAGGTGTCCTATATATAGCTATGATAGTGAGTTCCTTTCCGATATGCACAAGCAAGCAATTGGCATCCTGAAACGGTGGTTCTTCAATTGTAATGGGCAAATTTAGCTTTGAGAATACAATAATGCCATCATTTTGATTCAGGAAGCTTTTGGAAGAGTAATAAGTGTAGTTATGTAGAGTAAGTTCTGGTGAGTTGTCATTGATCCAACATTCCGTAAGGATAATGACATCTGGTAAAAAGTTAATTCTGGATAAAAATACACAGAAGTTGTCAAAGTTTTTCTTTACACTACGAATGTTCTGGCAAATAACAGTAGTTTGGTTGTCGGGTACTCCAATATACTTTAGACAACTCTCGGGATTCTCAATAGCGAAATTTTGGATCAGATGGGTGTTGTCAATGTCATGTATGAGGTCGATATTATCCATAATGGGGTTGAAGGTTTCTGAATGTTACAAAAGTGTTGCGTACTATTATCATCATAATAAAATGAGGTGGTGAAAGCAACTGTGTTTGTTTACGTTCAATGTTATGTTTGGCTGAAGAAACGTCATGAATGAAATAACCAACTACAATCAAAATAAAATCAGAATTCATCGCAGAAAACCGTTGAGACGTTTTGAAAAAGACACTTACAACAGTATACACACTCAAAGCACAACGAGATTTGATAGTTTTATTTTTAAGATCTAGTCAATCAGCGGCTTGAATATTGCTTGAGGAGTTTTTCAATTCCGTAAGCGTCGCCTCATTAAAGACCATCAAATGAGGGGCATTTTCCTTTTTTCGCATAAAGACTCTCCCATTCGAAGTCCAGCAGAATTGATAGCCTTCTGTTTTGGCCACATCGCGGGCCAGGTGGAAGAGCCTAGAAGTCTTAGCAGTCAGATGCTCAGAAATGTAGATGTGGGACAGTTTATCACTTAGTCCTAGATGTTTAGAGTTGAGCTGCTCAGACTTGGCCCTCACGTATTTCTTTACCTTTGATAAGAAGTCTTCCCTCCCGAGTGTGATTGAGAATTCCGCGACAATGGTAGAGACTGTTGCGTTTGGCTTACTTGGCAGGCGGTAGACGTCACGCAGATAATTTTGAGCAGGTACGTCACCGGAGCCCAGGGTCCTGCTTAGATTGTCCATCACTGCGAACAGATCTTTTTTACCTTCCTTTAGCCTTTTGGGTACGTTTCTGATTTCAATGCTGGTCTTCTTAGCTATGCGCTCCATATTCTCTATCCTGCTGTCAATTATTTCAATCTGCTTAGACATATTATTACGTTCTCTTTCCAGATCAGTAATTTTGTTCTGGATTGCCTGTATTTGATCCGATACAAATTCTATTGATGTCTTGAGATCGCTGTTTGATGATTGGATTTTTTCATTTTGTTTTTTAATATCTAGTATAGAGTTTTCCATTCGATCTAGTCTATGGTTTTGCTTCTCCGTCATAGCCTCAAGCATTTCCTTGATTTCACACTTAAATGCACACCACGGGTCTTGATCGGCATTCTCAACACGACTGCGTTTAGCTCTGCTTTTCGTAATCTCAGTTTCTTTTCTAAAGAATTTAGGGATATCTGTGTCAGAAGACGAGTGTGACATCGCGCTCTTTGATGCTGTGGGAGGTGTGCGACTCATACTTGATTTTCCCAAAGTTCTTGTATCCACTAATTAATGTTGTAGTAGGTGGTATATTGCATGTAACGCAGCGATGTAATCTCGGCGCCTGGTGTTTGCCCTATTGACCGCCTCGTGCAGTTTGCTATCGCATAGAGCGCAGGCGTATGGACTTTATAATTAGTAGGGTCCTGCGCCACATACAATTTGCATTAGTGTAGGTAGGTACGTACGCAGGTACTATTGTAAGGTTGGTGCGTAGTCCGTCGCCAGCCGCTTGCCTGTGGGTATGCGCGGTGGGATGTGGGTAGCACTCCGTCAGTACCGTGCGAGAACGAAACAAAAGTTGTTACTCACTCACGCGGATTTAGAAGGGGAGTCCAACTTCGTCTTCAAGGTCAAGTGTAGGCGCGTGAAACAAACGGGTAACAAGTAGCACTTTTTTGTTGAAAGCAAATTGCACCAAGTTCCAATTGAAATAGATGCGCTTTTCGTAGTTATTGTTTCGGCGATAAATAATACAATGAGACACACGTCTGCTTACTAGCGAGTCTTGGACGAAAGAGCTTGACGAAAGAGTTTGCTTTTCTAGTTTTCGTACTCAAGCAAACTTTTGATAAGGAAAACTTGCATCAATCAAAATGAATTTTTCCCAAACTATGCGCAATGTGATTGCACACAAAATGGTTGTTTGCGATTTTTCAAAATTGGAATTTGTGATTTTATATCTTTTAAAATGTCGAATCATGCAAGCGAGAGAAATATTAGGTGTTGTCAACGCCTTAAGAAAACGTAGAAGTGGTGCGGCGCGCCTTAAAGGCGCCTGTGCCTCGACGACGCGAGACACCCCGCCGCGCCGCGCGCTGCCGCCTCGACTCCAGCTCATGTGGGCACAGGCCTTAAGCACTTGTGATGTATATTATGAACAGGTTTAAAGTTACAGCATAACTGTAAACATAGTCGTGTAAACATAACATATTATATTTGCCAGCCGTCACAGCTTAATTGGCTAGCAGGTAGGTAGATCTGCCTTGCGCTGTGGACCGTGGGTTCGATGTTTGGTGGGTATCGAGATAGAGAGAGAAAAACATTTATGTTCATTACACAAAATATCTCAGTCTGAATGTTAGGTATTATGTAATTAAGTAGGTAGGCATATATTTTCAAAAAAGTATTATAATTAGCTATGTGGTTATATTATCACCTGCAAGCTTTGCTTAGTTTGGAGCTAAGTAGTGCTGTGTGGAAAGTCCACCAGTATTATTGATTGAGCGAGCGAAGCGAATGCAAATTTTACAAATAACTTGGGCGATTGGAAATTTGAAGTATGTACTTGCGGGCTGTCGCAGCTTCGTATGGGTGGACATAATTTGTTTCAAAATTTTAGGATAAACTTAGAATCCCGCTCTTCGTAACCCACGCCTTCGGCCGCCAAGTCCCACGCTGAGTTAGAATTTGCCTCGTTTTCGCGCTTTACAAAGCGCACTAAAACTGTAATATTTTTTGAATGAAAAGTCCGATTAAAAAATCTACAGGTACCTATTGAAACAGCCTTGCAGACTAAAATATTTATTTGGACAAGGATTATTACAAAGGAAAGATAATTATAGGTAGATAATAATCTGTTTTTATCGCATTTCTATCAACATTCAAAATTTAGAAAAGTACAAGTTCAGTGTGGCTGTAGGTTTGCACTAGGGGTCGGCATTAAGCCCATATTTGTTTCTCCTGATTATAGAAGCACTGACATTGGGCATACAGGAAGAAGCACCCTGGTGCATGCTGTTCGCCAACGACAATGTTCTTGTTGGTGAAGATGCGCTTGAGGTCCAGAGCAGGCTGGGAAAATGGCAGGAGAAATCGGAGAGTGTCGGACTGAAGATAAGCAGGACAAAAACCGAGCACTTGTTCTGCGACTTTGGTGTTCCCTCCAGTTTCACCCCTATTGCCTCAGATGGTGTATTCTTACCAGTCTGCTCCGACTTTCGGTACCTCGGCTCATCCATTTAGAACGACTCGACGGTGAGATCGACCGATACATGAAAAATAGAATAAAATTTATTCTATTTTTCATGTATTGGTCGATGCGGGATGGATGAAATGGTGACAGGTCTCAGGAACAACATGTGATCCACGAATGCCCCTTAAACTTAAGGGGAAAGTTTACAAGACGATCATAAGACCTGTCGTGTTGTATGGATCTGAGTGTTGGAGGATGACATGAGACCGAGATGACGAATGATAAAGGAGAGTGGAGGAGTAGAACTCGTTGTGCCAATCCTACTTAGCGTGGGATAAGGACAGGAAGATGATGATTCAAAATGTAGAAAAGTAGTTATAACTAGTTACATCTACAACAGTTAGACATACCTATGCTATCGCTGAATTATTTGTAGATAATAAGGCATGTGTTCTTTAATATTGTAGAACAATTTCTTGTTCTATCGTTCAATAGTTTGTTCATGCGATGAAAGACATGTAATTATATATTACACCTTGGGTTACATTTTTGATGTTTTAGTAAGGATCCCTAATTTTTTCCAATGATAAATGTATCCTTGCTTTTTCTTATTTTTTTTCTTGAAATGAATTAAGAAGGTTCACAGTTCTCATAAATAGTGATAGCGACTGTTCTGATGATAGAACCAAGGTCTGTTCGACGGAACTCTTCAATAAGCATACTTACTGTCAACCTACTCCTACTTTCAATAGTTACTTTTATGTGTATAGCACTGTTACCTAGCTGGAGTCAAACCAGTACACTGTGTTCTTTGAGAAATAAATATCTTTAACCACAAGAAGGCCAATTCTACAGGCCAGTTCAGCTGAAAATTGGTTACCATACTTAGTAGGTGAAAGCCAGAAGCAAGTCTAAGCAAAATGTGCACTAGGACTTGCTTCTGACTACCACCTACTTATAGGTATATTCAGAACGTTCGCGTCGCATCTCGAAATCTCAGTTCAGGACGAACCTCTCTCCAGTTTATTTATAGTTGGACTAGTGACCCGCCCAAGCTTTGCTCTGGTGCACAGTGTTTTTCTACTATGTAAATGCATATATTTATAAATCTTTCTTCCTCTTGAATCTATTATAAAAACCGAATCAACATCCATTGCGTTGGTTACAAAGATCTAAGCATACCTACATACGGAGGGAGAGACAGACAGACAGCGGGAAGTGACTTTATTTTATACTATATACTTACCCAGTGATAGTGATATAATATCAATAAGAATCATTTATTGTAAACCTGTGTTAATAGATATTGCAAAGGTATTTTAGTTCCAACAGTCTACCCATATCGGTGTATTGCATACAATATTGCAAATACCTATATATAACCTGGAAGAGATCGCTCTCAGCGATCGTCCATTAAGTCGCCCATTGTTTTACCTAGTATGTATGCTTTTACTCTGTACTATGTTTCTGTGGGGTACTTGGTACTTACATTGGAAGGTAGGTATTCTACATAAAGTATTTAATATTTGCATTTTATTTTTTATGGCTCCTGACAATCTTACTATTGGTGTCGATTCTGTTTGTTGCAATATCCTTTTTGTTTTTTGACGCTGGGAAAAATGCGTTAAGCATTCCCCACCATCGGAGGATGGGAGGGGTATGTGGGACTCCCTGGTTTCCTTTACCGGTATTACTCACTAAACAACCCAGCGGCACTCCCGCGTCGTCTTTGTTGGACAACTGGGAAACTGGCAGAGCCTTTTCATCCAGTCCCTCTCCAACGACCGCCCGTCTTTACAGCGGGGCCCGCAAATGTCCCCACCTTTACGGCGGGGCCTGCACGCCCCCCCCCCTTTGCAGGGAGGGGCCCGGGAGCGACCGCGAGTGCTCGGCCGTTCCCACCCGACGGGAGTGGTGAATATGTCCAATGCAGGAGAAGGTGCCCAGAGCTTCGCTGACATAAGTGGAAAATAATAGGGGCGCCACTTCACTGGCCAGGTCTTCTCCCGCTATTCACCACGTAGCAGCACGAGAAGTTCGGTGTCTCATTTCACGTCACATTTGTATTTTTCATGTGCATAATGCATGACAGTGACACAGACTGAAAAAGCCATGTAGAGAAAGATAGGGGAATGCCGATCACCTGAGAGAAAAATGCTCTATTTGTTTTTTCATTTGTCTTATCTGTCTGCTCAAGCATTACAACTCTGCTGCAGCATAGATTGAGCGGTACCTAGGTATTACCTGACACGATCGCCATTATCCCTGCTTCCCCTAACGTTATTAGGTATTTAACGTTTAATTATATCAAACTAGTTGCGCCCAGCGATTTCATCCACGCAGATTAAAATCCTGGAATTCCCACGGGATAAAAAGGAGCCTATGTGTTATTCCAGACTATAATGTATCTCTCTGCCAACCGATCCGTTCTTCACCCAGATCCGTTCAGCCATTTCGGCGTGAAAGAGTAACAAACATCCATCCATCCATCCATATTTAAAAACTTTCACGTTTATAATATTAGTAGGACTAGCAACCTGCCTGCGCACCCCTGCTTCGCACGGGTGCACATTGTTTTCCTGCTATGTCATACATGTATTATTATACATATAAACCTTCTTCCTAAATCACTCTATCTATTAAAAAAACCGCATCAAAATCCGTTGCGTAGTTCTAAAGATTAAAGCATACATAGGGACATAGGGATATAGGGACAAAGAAAGCGACTTTGTTTTTATACTATGTAGTGATAGTGAAGTAATGTATAGTTTCTTAATATTATTAGTTGTTCTGTACCTACTTACCTAGATAATGAAAATTGATGCATCGTAGATACTTACATTATTCATCAGCAAACATGAAATACCTATGTACGTACTTATTATGTAGTTACTTATTGATTTGTAACACAAAATTAAATAATAAAGGAAACGTACCTTGATTTATATATTACTAGTTGCGCCCCGCGGTTTCACTCACGCAGATTTAAATCCCGGTATTCCCACGGGATAAAAAGTAGCCTATATGTCATTCCAGACTTTAATGTATCTCTCTGCCAAGTTTCATTTAGATCCGTTCAGCCGTTTTGGCGTGAAAGAGTAACAAACATCCATCCATCAATCCATCTATCCATTCTTACGAACATTCACGTTTATAATATTAGTAGGATTAACTAGCTAGCATTCTTAATATTTATACATTCACACAGATAAGTAAAAATTTCACATTGATAGTAGGTACAAGTTTTCCTTCTAAAAAGTTTGCTTTAGTAGCAAACTTTTTAATGGGAAAGCTAAGCCCCCTTCTAGGCTTCGTTGAATACCTCTTGTTCATAACAACAAAATCAGCTCGTTTATATAGGCACCTACATTGTCCAGTCAAGGACACCCTTAAGCTTTCAATATAACTCGGAATATGGTAATAGGTATAGTATATAATAAACACTTTGTTAACCTAATTATTATTTAAAATTAATGCTGGTTTAGGAAGCTACAATATGACGTGGTAGGTTTTTCTAGAAAAACGCATGGCTCCTTGTAAATTTTTAATACCCACACACCGTATGGTATGGCTATGCCGTTGCTCATGGATTTACTGAAGGTGCTTCAATATTATATAAAAGCAGTCGGGCCCATCTTCTATCTAGGTGCTTAGTTTTCGATTAACATGTTTCGATCAACGTTTTAAAATATGATACTTAGCTCATTGGTCAATGGTAAAATAGGTTTTCTGTTGATTGGGTGAGCGAAGCGAACGAAAATTTTACAATTAACTTGGGCGATTTGGCATTTTATGTATGTACGTATTCATGTTTGTATGTTTGTCCGACGACAACTTGAGAGCCGTGCATGAAATTTGGTAAGTCGATAGGTTGTAGTTGAGAAATTTACTGGTAAGTATACAGGGTGTCCGGAAGGTCGATGTAAAGCCGTGAGGGGAGGGTAGGTCACCTCGTTATGCATCTATTTCGGCTAGATTACCTCAATCCAATGTCGACGAATTCCGAGTTATCATAATATCCATGGTTTTTGAAAAATTTACCAAAATCATATGCTTATTCATTCATAGTGTTCAAACAGACAGTTACTAGTGCCTAACAATTTGTTTGCGTCCTAGCATAATGTGTATTCAATTGATAAACACCAAAACAATCATCTGTATCCACATAACTGACTAAATGGGAGGTGTTTAGTAATGAAAAAATTAAAAAAACTAAGGTAATCTAGCCTGAATAGATGCGTAACGACACCTCGTTACGCATCTATTAGGTCACCACCTACCCTCCCCTCACGGCTTTGCATCGACCTTCCGGACACCCTGTATGAGTAATATCGGATGAGGGTTTATTAAAATATGGGCTTTATAAGGGGGCAACAATTAAAAATATACCCAAAAAAATTAAGTTACATGTCATATGTAAGAGCTTGGTTTGGACATTCCAAAACCATTTTTTTTTCTAGGTTGCCCACTTTTTAAGTACTACAAAAAAGTTAAATTAAGATAACCAGTGACATAAGAGCTCCCATTTCTAAGAGTTTCGTTGGCATAAAAGTTTTTCTACTGGTCGGCCAGTTCCTTTGCTTTTTCATTTTTTTTTTTTAAATAAGTTAAGAAGGGACTTGGTTCTCATTAAATGGCAATAGCTACTTGTTCTGATGATGAAGCCAATGTCGGTTTAACGGAACTCTTCAATAAATAGGTTAATTTGAAACCAGCGTGGCTTGGCAAGGTAGGCTACCTAGGTACCAACTTTGCTAAGCAGCAAAAGCTGAGTTAGGGCCTTTTTGGCATACAGTACGTACGCACTACTCAGAACGGGACGGGACTAGCCACAGACTTTGTTTTTTTTTCTTCTATTGTAAGTAATATGTTTTATACCTATTGTAGTTTCCTGTCCGTTCTGTATTTCTTATTTTCTTTTTTTTCTGTATGTACTTATGTGTGTCAAATAATGTTTTTTCTTTCTTTTTTTTTTCATTCAATTTAGTTGAATCTTGGTAACCGTACTTAGTAAGTGGTAGCCAGAGACAAGTCCAAACACAATGTTTGGATTTGCACCTGACTACCACTTACTTTTATTTTCGGAGAGTTCGCGTCGCGTCACGAAATCTCAGTTCGGGGCGAACTACTACTATTTACTAACTAACAAAATCCAGACTTTCTGAGTTGAGAGACTGAGACTAGGTGAGTTAGTTCTATATAGAGGTACCTACGGATAACAGGATAATAAAGTTTGGATGGTTCGGAACCGAATTACCTTTTCTTTTGATCTATCATCAGAGTACCTACTCCTGCCTTATACCGTCATCAAACATCATTAAATTAATTGATAGATATCGTAGACACTAATTTAATCATAAACAGCTATTTAGCTAGGCTTTTCTATGAATTGTTGTAGGTACAGTAGTTCACAAAGTATACATTTGTAACAATCTATATTCAAAGTTTCAATCATATTAGATCTTCATCAATACACCTTTTCACTTGCACAAGCTCGACTCTTGTTCAATTCAAGTTACTGAGTAAGCAACTGGCAAGTGTAAATGAAGCATAGGATTTGGCATCGAAATCCATGGGTGTGAAATCCTTGGTTGTACATTCCTGATACGTGTGGGGATTGTACGACCCGGATTTGGATGCCATTGGCAGCGTATTCCAGGGTTGTGTATTCCAAATGTGTGCTAACTTTGTACGGCTTGGAATGTACACCCGCGGATTACACAGTCATGGAATTGGCAACCAAATTGTACATCAATTCCGGGCTGTGTTTTCCAAGGTTGTGCAATACGTGGTTGTACATTACTGGCTCCCGTACCGAATTAGCGTGAGCGCGATAACGATGACCCATGAAACGTCATAGTCTATGACGTTTGACGTTCGATGGAAAGATTTTGTTGTTCCTTCATTGTTATCATTTTGTTACAATTTATTTCAAGTTCTCGTTCCGGGATTCGTTTTAGTTTTATATTCATTTGTGTGTTGATTGCGTGTTTCATTCGAGCAGAATGTCTAGCAGTAGCACTAGACCAAAAAGTTGTTGGCGACAATATTTTGAAACAAGACGAAATGGTGCAGTTGCTAAATGTAATAATAACGAAAAAAATCGATTATTTTTGAAAAATCGATTATTTATTTCCTAAAAATCGATTTATCTACAATCGATTTTTAGGGACCAAAAAAAATCGATTATTTATTCATCGATTTTTTTACCGTTAAGTCACATCCCTAGTCATAGATGACGTCATGACATGCGCCATCTTGCGATTACGCCGACCATGCCATATTCTAATATCACTGTGAGCGCTGTCAAAAATGACAGTTGTGCATTTGTGTTTTGTTGTTATTTGTGATGAGGTTACATGTTTTCAGTCGCATTGTAGTCTTATTAGGGTATAATATGTTCTGCGATCATAAATAAACAAATCCAGAAAATATCCAAGCAGTCCCAGTTTGTTACACAGGGTTTGAGGTTATGATTCCTAGGATGTTTCTGTGAGTGCGTTTACGAGCGTTCCGAATTGTTGACAGCTCTGAGCTGTCATAATCACAATATCTAATTCGGAACGCCTGTGAGGTGATGTGAGCGCTGTGATCGATTATAGCCATTTCGGAATGCGGCCAATAGCTCAGCTTCAGCTCGGTAGCTGGGGAGTGGGGGCTGATTCTAGCATAGCCCAATGACTTTTTTTGTCATTATACTTCATTATAGTTATGTACATATATTACGCTAACTGTCAAAATTAAGTAGGAGAATAATTGATTATGTGATTTAAATATATCGACTGTGACAAAAAAGTCACTGGGCTAGAATCGGCCTCCGATAGGTAAGGTCAGTGTTACCAGGTCAAAATTATACACTACCGTGTTGACAGTTTAAAAGTACGGTGTTTCAGCCCCAAATTACCGTGTATGGACTGAAAAAATACCATGCATATTACCGTGCGACATCAAGAGAAAATTACATATTTTTCAATATTATTTATTAATTCTTAATCATTAAAATGTGTCGCGCGAAATTAAAAGTATTGTTTCACTAATTAATGCACTGTGCACTTGCCAAACATCAAACACCAACAAAATTATTGAAGAAAAAAAGAGTGCGAAGCGAGTTACGACTTTGCGAGAAAGCGATTCATTCATTAAATATTAAGCAACCAATTTTCATACCTTTGATTGTTTTACTAGTGGGCAAAGGGCATACTTTTACATTTAGATTTTCGACAATCATAATTATTTACATATTGACTGTCAAGGTAATTCATAATTAAAAATAGCGTAGAAAATGACACGGTAGTGAAGCATTACCGTATACCGTGTTTTAGCCAAAAATACCGCGCATCTACGGTAATTACCGTGTACCTGGTAACACTGGGTAAGGTAAGGAAATTCTGATGGGTAAGGGGGGGGGGGTAAGGTTATGTAAGCAGTGTTTCCAGATGAGACGATTGAAAATGTGGTAGCCGTGACATAGATTTTTCCTTAGAAGAAGAATAGACAACCCACCACCTAACCCTATACTTACCAAAATATTAAAGATTGGAGAGGTTTTAAGAAAATATTTGCATAATTTTTTCAAACAAATGGAGAAAATTTGCAAACATTAACCAAATGTCGCTGTTTTAGGGTTTATAATGTTAAAAAGTAAATCAAAACTTTTCCTTTTTTTTAAGCAGTGCTACCTTTGGTCAATTTCCTTAGAAACACGGATTTTTATCCGAGTGCCGAGGGTTATGTATGTGTTTGGCGTGTATCCATCCATGTATGTATCCTTCCTTCGATATTTCCTTTATTACCACGTAGCAACCAAACGGCTGGATGGATTTTGATGATTCTAATATCAAAAGATTTGTCGCAACTTCCCAAGTGTCCTTAGAATAAAAACAAACCGAAAAGTCACACGGGAAGGAAAGCAGGAGTGATATTCATATATTTTTATGATATTGATTTACTCTCACATTAAAAAAAAATCTTTTCGCAATCATAGCAATATGGGCCTCAAAATCAAGAGAATGATAGAGTGTTTTCAAATAATGTATTAGTTTTTGATTTAAAGTAAACCCTCAAAGACAAAACCAGACCGCAAAATTCGTTAAGTCACTTTAGCGAACTAGGCCATGAGAGATACTAAAATATATCATAAAACCTTCTCTAAAGTCATACAAATCGTTCAGAAAAAACCGCATCAAAATCGATGAAGCCGTTTCGAATTTATAAGAGTTTTGTTTTAAAAAAATGTGATTGTTGGTAGCACAATAATCAAAGAGGCGTCAGTAAACTGCTAGGACATAGGTACACGAGCCTCCGACTCTCAGAAGGAGCTCAGAAGAACATTGTTCTTCTGCTCTCCGACTGCCTGCGATCATTACATTTTATTATTCGCCAATACTGATGAATGGATTTAACTATCAAAAAGAACCAAATTTAAAACATTATCTAATTTACCTACAGTCGGGTCTTTTAATTTTTTTTAATAAATCTTGTCACTTCATGCACACGGCCGCCTAAAAATTTTCATTGGCAGCACTGATAGTTAGACTAATTGTATGATCCTTGGGGCTTTAATTTTTTTTATTCATAATGTTTTTTAGGTAGGTATTCCACGTACCTACACATAATCGGTTATGCTTGAAAATATTCTAGGAATATCATTCTAGTTCGTTCTTCATATCCATATCGAATATACATAAATTTTATAAGAAAGTCACAAACACAATGTTTGTAGGTAGGTACTTGCCTCTGACTAACACCTACATAATATAACGGCTGACCGGTTCTTGATGAAATTTGGTATAGAGATTACCTATAGTCTGGAATAGCACTTCTGCTACTTTTTATCCCGTGGGAATACCAGGATATAAACTACGTGAGTGAAACCACGCGAGCGCAGCTAGTTAATAATAAACTAGTGGTTCGCCCCGAAATGAGATTTCGTGATGCGACGCGAACGCTCCGAAAATATATTATATTATATTGATATAATATTTTAAATACACAATTGGACTTCCTTGAAGAATATTTTAAGCAAAAAAAAAATAAACGCATGAGATATAGGTATCTTTTATTAAGTAATTACCTGACAAGGGTATGGCTTGTAAGAAAACATAAAATCCTTCTATAGTGTCTAAAACATTTTTCCAGGTAAATTTTTAAGTCTATCTAAATCTTAACATAAGATATTTACAAATGTATGGGCTATTATTAGTAACCAACACATTTAACCGGGAATTTAACAGCTGTTTAGCTTAGTCTATCCATTTTAACAGTTGTACCTACTAATGAACGGGTGTTTAAACTTATCGCAACTACTGGTTAACTTTAAACACCCGCCAGTTTAGGTGGTGAACAGGGGCCTCTTAACAGTCCTTAAATAATTAACTACCTATATTTACACAAGTGTTAGGCACAGTCGGCGTCAAATTGATATGAGCATCTATTATATAGTACCTACCTAGTCAAAATGATCTATAAAAAACATAAAACCAATTTGATTTAAGCAATTACGCAGTTTGAATCCTCATT
The DNA here is from genome assembly GCA_963576535.1 of Plemyria rubiginata. Classification (NCBI taxonomy): domain Eukaryota; kingdom Metazoa; phylum Arthropoda; class Insecta; order Lepidoptera; family Geometridae; genus Plemyria; species Plemyria rubiginata. The sequence continues at coordinate 7,668,169 of OY754910.1, forward strand.
GTTAGCACCAAGTTATTATTGTTTTTTAAGGTAACATTTTATGCACAGATAACTTTGAGATTTATTTGCTAATATAATTTTGAACACCATGACTGCTCATATAAAAATATGAAATAAATAAATAAATAATGCTGGACAATCCACACTGCATCATCTAGCCCCAAAGTAAGATACTCAAAGCTTGTGTTAAGGGTACTAGATGACTGATATATTTCATACGTTATATACTTACATAGATAGATATTTTTTATTATACATAAACACCCAGACTATTGAACACCTTTGGTGCTTACAAAAATATGATGATTCAAACTGCGCTTAACAAATAGCTTTTTTTTCCAGATCATTTTGACTACTATCAATGCTCAAATAAATTTGACGCTGACTGTACATAGGTACAGTGATTCTAAAAAATATGCTTAATTTAATTGATATAAAAAAAACGGACTAAGGCCAATCATGCAACAATTTCAAATAGATTAGAATGCTACAGTATGATTTGCATACTGTTTTTACATTATATTACAAAAATATTAATCATATACAGCTAAAAGAACAACATCTTGATCAAAGCTGGTTAATAAAATAAGACACACAAACAAAATACATTATGTTAAGCAATTTCAGGGCAGGTTTAACTAGCTCAATCCATCAGATACTAATACATAATTTGGAAAATTCCAATTTCCATCTTTGTTTTTGAGTCAAATCTCAAAAGTAAAGAAGTCTAAAACAGAGGCGGTTTTTATCTGGTGAATGAGCTTAAAATAATCCATTGCTGACCTGCGCCAATAAAGAAACGAATGCTAAATGTACCTCTTACTCACTTCCTGTTACTAACAATAATGTGGAGTAGGTATGAAATAAAAGGTACTAATTAGTAATTATCGCGCTTTTTATTACATTAGTTTTATATTGGCGCGGGTTATATATTAAATCGAGCCGTTTTAACAAATCGTTATGTAATTATGTATTCCATGGTGCAAATTTTAAACGTAACATTTTTGATTGTTTGCATACAAATATTTCTCAAGAAATTAAATGCATACTTAAGAGCCCGGCGACAGCGGCTCGCAGTTTCGAGGTGCGATTGGCTATTATTTCATTTTAATTCATTTCGGGGAGCTTGTTTGAAAGAATAACTATCTAGTGACACGCATAAATACTGTTCGAACACAAATAACACAATAATATAAGGGAAACATGCCCGAATCAGAAATCATTTTGGTATTAGTATGTTTGGCCTTACATTTACCTAATACCAAAATGATTTCTGACTCAAGCACATTTCCCTTATATTATTGTATTATTTGTATTCGAACAGTATTTATGCGTGTCACTGGATAGTTATTCTTTCAAACAACCTCCCCGAAATGAAATAATAGCCAATCGCACCTTGAAACTGCGAGCCGCTGTCGCCGGGCCCTTAATGTATTTTAACTAATATTGACTTACATTCTATGAATTCTGTGAATTATAAAAATGCAACTTGCGTTGGCTCAGTTAAAAATGGTCAATCTTCAAACCGGATGGAATGTACTCCGGTGTCAATAGCGCCACCTCTGTATGAGCCACGTTTTTTTTTCGTTTTCTCATGTTTGAATGACTTTCCGCGCGTGTGTTTTAAGTCTTGATTGGCACGTTCGCCCCACGAACCTCTAGCTCCAAACTGTGAAATTGTAAAACAATTAAAATTGAACAGCACCATATTTTTCTAATATAATTATTTATAGTTCGATTGTTTTAGCTATTTAAAGATAAATTTCAACAGACTGCAAATTGCTTTTTATATATTGTGTAATTTGTAAATTTTGTAATACTTGTATTAATTGTAATTGGATATGCTGTGACTTTTTTGTGTTACTAGTATAGATTTAAATTAATTATAATATTGTATTTTTTAGATGTAACTAACATTCATATACAATTTTTAACACAATTATGATTGAATAAATGAATTGAATTTTCTTTGTAAATTATATAATATGTATATGTGTAAGTACATTAATGTACACGATATACAACATGTTATATTATAGGTACCCCTATTGACCCAAGGGTGAGATAATTGAGACAAAGCACTTATACTTTGACGCGTGCAAATGTTATTGGCGAGGCGAGGATATCCCAGAACCTCCAACCTTTGGGATGGTTTTTGAACAGCTGTAAATCTATCAAAATGTAAAAAAATACATGAAAAAAAATGAAAACTTTAAATTGAACATGTACTCGAGCGCTGTGTAAAGATAGAAACGTAAAAAATTTAATTTTCTCGTTAAAAAACATAAAGATGACACTCAATCGATATTTCAAACATCTATTACTAAGAGTTTTTCTTGAAATCATGTCAAAGTTATATCAAAAGATAGGGATTAATATTTACTAACGCTATGTAAAAAAATATTTTAAAATTTCATTATTTTTAATCTCTGAGAAGAAAATCTAACGAAATCTAGCTGTTCAAGTGCTGCAAGTCTTGGAGGTTGGAGGTTCTGGGATATCCTCGCCTTAACAGTTCTGTCTGTATTTCTCTCTATACTTGTTAGAAATCAGAATAAAAAATTGCTGTAAAATTGTTCTAACTTTTTTGTTGCGCCTTCCGATCCTAAGGTCATGGGTTCGAGGTCTGAGCCGAAATGAGTTTTTGTTCATTTTATCTGCACATTGCGAGTACTCTCAAACGGTGAAGTAAAAAATCGTGAGGAAACGGGCATATTGTAGAACTTTAAAAGTTCTTTATCATGACATGTCAAGTCATCAAGTACTCGAAAGGCGCCTCATTGAGGCGCCTTTTGAGTACTTAGTTTAAAAATCCTTTAAGGCGCAGCATACGGCGCGCCGTTATCTCGCTTGCACAATGGAACATTTTTAAAGATATAAAATCATTGAATATAGTTATGTAAAATCGCAATCGGTCAAGTTGTTAAAAATGCGACTTTATGTTCTTCAAATTTTTATGTATGAAAATGAAAACTGGCTTGGATCAAAATTTTATGTTTGCTAAATCTTTGTAATGCCATTGTCCACAACTTGACCGATTGCGATTTTACATAACTACATTCAGAGATTTTATATCTTTAAAAATATTCCATTGTGCGAGCGAGATAGCGGCGCGCCGTATGCTGCGCCTTAAAGCCACTTTCAAAAGAAACTAGAGACACGACAGTCAGAAGAAGTTATTTTTGTATGGAGCCGTTTATTACAGATCAGTGGGAGTCTGGCATACCTACTAGTCTGCCATTTTGAAAAAAAAAACATATTAAGTTATGAAACACATGTCAATCGACAGAGCAGATGATTACAGTGTTCAGTGATAAACTCTCTTATGTGATACACATAGTAGGTAGGACACCTATTCATAATGAGCTGAAGATAATACTTAATAACGTGATATTATTTTGTATTTAGGAAGTGACCTTAATCTTGACGATAAACGGAAGAGCAACTGTATAAAAATATATTAATAAATCGAATTAACATGATTATTCTGCTTTAAGTTAAAATTCATTATAAACAACACCTTGACATTTCAAAAATGCTCTTACCTTACTTACCTAGTCAAATACTATTTTCTTATTTTGAGAGTTATCTCCTCCACCAAAGCTTTTTCTGTCATTGAAACCTCCTCTGTTGTTGAATCCTCCTCTGTCTCCACCCCATGAGTGGCGATCACCGCGGCCGCCCCTATCTCCCCCTCGTCCGCCTCTGCGGTCACCGCGGCCGCGGTCGAAGCCGCCACGACCTCCTCTGTCGCCGAAACCTCCACGGCCACCGCGTCCTCTATCGCCGAACCCACCGCGGCCGCCGCGACCGCCCCTATCCCCGAACCCGCCTCTATCCCCGCCACCGCGCCCTCTGAATCCGCCTCTACCCCTATCGTTGAACCCTCGGCCACGGTTGAATCCGCCGCGCCCGCCACCGTTGCCCCAACTCTTGTTGCCGTCAGTTTCATCTACGTCTTGGCCGTTCTCGTTCTCACCCTCCTGATGGAGAGAAGGACTTATATAATCACCAAGACAACTCAATGTATGGACCGCTACATTTTGAAAAAAGTAAATGCCCGAATTTGTGAGCCTTGAGAACTTTCCGATGGCATTATTCCACAGAGGGTGATACATGGAGCTGCCTTGGCTTCGCAAGTTTTTGGGCATTTACCTTAGCGTCAAAGGAGTTGTCCGTAAGTCTAGGGTCCACTTCTACTGTTTCAGTTACTACTCGTCGAAATGGAACTTTCTTGTTATCTGGATCAGGTGTTGAAACTACATTTGTTCCCTAGAATGTACCATTTAATATTATATATATTTTTTTTGTTAAAATAGTAAAAATCAGATAAAAATAAAGAAAAAACTATTAGCTAGTCTATCTATCTAAACTAATTTTGATTATATAATAGCACATACTGGTAGTAAACATAAATAAAATAATTTTTGAGTCATGCTCCCGGGAATTTCAATATGTTAGGTTTTAGTAGATCAGTATCGAAATTCCCGGGAGCATGTCCTAATGACTTCATACCTTGACAAAATTATTATAAGGTTTTTTGGCTGGTCCGCCATCACCTCCAGAGGCTTTCCTTTTTCTTCCACCTTGAGAATCATTTTCATTGGTCTAAAAAGAAAGAGAACTAATTTTAGAGTTCCTGATAAACATAACCTAATTATAATATTTTCAACTCACTAGTTGAAAAAGATGAGACCATTTTTAAATTTGATCATATTACCTCACTTATAGATACACTATTTTTCTTTGCCAATTTAGCAGGTGGAGAATCTTCATCACTGGAGTCATCATCAGAAGAGTCTTGTTTCTTGGCTGCTGGCTTGGGCTTGGGAGTCTGTGCTTTGGGCTTGGGTTTTTCATCCTCACTACTGTCTTCACTGTCTTCAGAGGAAGACTGCTTAGCGGCAGCCTTTGTCGCCGGTTTCACAGGAGTTGCTTGAGGTTTCTGTAATGCTTTAGGAGGAGCCTTGTCTTCATCACTGCTTTCATCACTATCGGAGGAATCCTGTTTCTTAACCTTAGCTGGTGTGGGCTTGGCAGTTGGTTTTGGTTTGTCATCTTCACTGCTGTCATCACTGTCAGATGACTCTGGTTTTTTGACAGCTGCTGGCTTAGCTGCTGGCTTAGCTGCCGGCTTAGCTGTCTGCTTAGCTGGAGTTGGTTTGGCCTTAGGTTTTTCATCTTCATTGCTGCTGCTATCACTATCAGAAGATGGAGCCTTTTTTGCAGGCTGTTGCTTCACTGGTGGTTTTGGAGTAACCTTTTTAGGCTCATCATCACTGTCATCTGATGAAGATTCTTGCTTCTTGGGTGCAATCTTGGCAACAGGCTTAGTAGCAGTTTTAGGGGTAGGCTTAGGCTCCTCATCGCTGTCATCACTGCTGTCAGAGGATTCTGGTTTCTTGGCAGGAGTTGGGTTAGCAACTGGTTTAGCAAGTGTTGCAGCTGCTTTGGGTTTGTCATCCTCACTGTCACTAGAGTCATCACTTGAAGCTGCCTTTTTAACAGCTACCTTTGGAGGTTGAGGTTTAGAAGCTGCAGGTTTTGCAGGAATCTTTTTGGGCTCATCATCACTGCTGTCATCTGACGAAGATTTCGGTTTTTTTGTAACTTTTGGAATGGAATTTGCAGCTGGCTTCACAGGAAGCTTTTTGGGTTGGGTTGTAGCATTATCCTCACTGCTGTCACTATCATCTGATGAATCTGCTTTCTTTGCAGCTGCAACCTGCACTGGTTTTTTAACCTACAATGATGATAAAATATTTTATTATAGGTAGGTAGGTATATGTTTAATATTTTATCATGATTAGAATGTTCAGAGGTAGTGACGAATAATATTTGTAATATCACAGTTGGTTTCATTTCAATGGTATCATCATAACAAAAATCAAGATTATTATTTTTAGAATAAGACTATATTAATAATATTTATAGTATGTAATTTATTTATTTATTACATTTAATTGCAGTTGTAAAAATTACAAGTAAGATTCAGTAAAGCATTGAAGTTACCTGTGGTTTCTTGTCATCTTCATCTGAGCTGTCATCTGAAGAGTCCTGTTTTTTGACAACAGGGGCCTTGCCATTCACTTGCACTTGTTTTTTGGGTGGCTCATCTTCACTGGAACTAAGACAACATTTTTTTAGACAGCAGTTGACTTCTGTACAATTTAGAATACATTCTAGAATAGTATAGAAATAATCAGAGGTAGTGACGAACATGTATTGTAAAATCACAATAGTCTTCATGGCTTTTATTTTCATCATACATAATATTTAATTAAAAATACCAACAACATACTTTTTTTTGTATTGAATTCTTAATATTATTTCGAATTTATAATGCATTTTTTTATTATTAATTTCTACAAATTATTTGTAAAAAATTGTTAATTTGTTTGAAAGTAGGTAGGTAATAACTACTAATAATACCTTTATACTGTACTAGTTGCGCCCCGCGGTTTCACCCGCGCAGATTTAAATCCCGGTATTCCCATGGGATAAAAAGTAGCCTATGTGTTATTCCAGACTATAATCCATCTCTCTGCTAAGTTTCATCCAGATCCGTTCAGCCGTTCAGGCGTGAAAGAGTAACAAACATCCATCCATACCTACAAACTTTCATGTTTAATAATATTAGTACGATGAATCAATGGCAACCTTGTATTTTGTCCAATCAAGATATTATCTGTTTTTTACAAACTGAAGTATTTACTTAAATAAATATTGGTGGATATTTCACACAGCACTATCTCACCCCAAACTAAGCCAAAGCTTGTGATATGGGAAAAGTAGGTATTCAACTGAAGTTAACAAATGCAAAAAAGAAGAAAATAGTGACTGAAATTCTTCATTCATACATGAGATAGATAGCAGCTGAACATTCTGAGTGTCACAACCACAAGTCAATCTATACTATTTTAAAAAACAACTTGGGTATAAAATATGTTCTCGCCAAGTCCCAAATAACTTGAATTGCCTTGGCACAAGGATGAACAAGTACCTACCATAGAGTAATCACCATAAAATGACACCAGATAAAATGACGCCCGCTGACTTCTTTCTTTTTCTAAAACTCAACTGCCACTTTGTGGCACCTATTTTAAATCAGTAAAAGACATAATGAGAGTATTTGTTGCTAGAACTGAAATCAATTCCAAAAACTGCATTTAATGATCGTTTCTTGGTAGCTACTTTCTAGACAGAGTAACATACTTAGGTAATGGTTTCGATAAATCTATAATCATCAATTAATCATACAGCAGTGTACATACCTGTCTGAATCTTTTGGTGCGGGTTTTAGTTTTATGTTAGCCTGGATAATTTCTAAAAGTGTCCGGGCATTTTTTGCCAGAGGTTTCTGAAAAATAACACAAATAAATTTAGTAGCCACTGGACTACAGTTTCAAGGACAACATTTTTGAGCATGAGTCAATTTTAGTATCTAAGAACTGTTTCACAAGTGGGTCTACCTTCGCTTCGTCAAAATAAAAAGGGACCATATTGCACTCATCTGACCATAGATGCACATAACTGCGTTGCGTTTATCTTGCATTATGCACATCAAATGCCGCAAAAAAGATCGAACACGTGTTACGGCCACACGTGGTTTTTTTACATGCGAGACACTTACCGCTTTTGTCTTCTGTAGAAACTTTTGCGCAATCGATTTATCAACATTTAGTAGATGGTGATGTATTAGTGAATTTACTTCTTCTGCTATTTCCGTAGAAATCCCCATTTTGGTATTTTTAGTTAGCAATAGCAAGAACAAGCACAGCAACTTTCCTGCAAGATGCCGCTTGTCATGTCAAAATGAATGAATGAATGAAGTGAAATAGATTGAATGAGTGGAATAAGGAACGCATAGGTTATAGTGATTGATGATCAAGTACCTAGTATCCAAATTCCTAGTTGATGATGGTCTTACGGCAAGAGTGGGAGCTATCTAAGGCTGTAAATTGCGTTCTCAGAAGAGGATTGTTCTTCTGAGATTGCGTTGTATAAAGTAGGTTATGTTGTCTATGCTTTCCCAAGGAATTTGGATACAGCTTTCCGGTGATTTGACATTCAGCTGACTCACATTAAATGTCTTGTCAATTGTCAATCAATTTCATTCGACAATTTTGATTTCATTTCATTTCACAATTTTTCAAGACAAAACAATAATCATTGCACCACGGATGCACGGCGGACGGTCGAACAGTTGCAGGCTGCGGAATCGAATTGAATAGAGCCCTGTAAATAATTATAAGTACCTATGTGTGACTTATTTCTTGGGGAAAGTGAAGTGTTATCAGTCGAAGCGTGACCCAACACTGCACAAAATACTTTGTTATTTTGCTGTGGTGGACGTTGGAAAAATGTTTTCGTTAGAGCTTCATACATTGTCGAAATTCGATCCGACTACCAATTTGTAAATAAAGGAATGTGTCCTAAAAACTTGTAAATTTAGTGTTACGTGTGTGCGAAGGTATTACTATGCCTGTCCAGCAGATAAGCGTGAAAAATTCGAATGATATCGAAACATGGGACTGGGGTGGAGGATGTGGCAGAGAGGTGATCCGCGCGGGTTCGGGAAGTAGCCGCACATCTTGCAGCAATTCAAGTGGGGACATATGCCGGATCTGCCATTGCGAGAGCGAACGACACAATCCTCTCCTGGCACCATGCTATTGCTCAGGTAAAATGATTCTTAAAGAAGCATCACACAACAAAGTCAATGGAATTATCTTATTCTCCTGTGGCTTTAGCTATTTGATTGCATATGAGAAAGTAGTAAGTACATGGATTACCAGAACAGAAAAATGTTTAAAATAATTACTGTGGGTTAATAACACTAAATTCCTACCTACCTACCTTCTAACAGTACCCACCCTTTGTCAACATCCTTCACTAACTGATTACTTGCCCATAAACGGTAGAATTACATTGAATCAACACAAATATATTTAACATCATAACATTTTAGTTCTGCAAATAATATATATTTTGGCTTTGACTACTTAATTAGTTAGATAGAATCATGATGTTTGTTGATATGTAGGTGTCTAGTTTTTCTACAGTGATTGTTTTGAATTTTTGGTATAGGTACTAAACATGTCCATCTTTTTATAAACCTGGTTTTGTTTGTTAGATAATTAAATTTGTTTTTAATATCCACAGAGAAAATATAAAATACTTAAGTAGGTACCTACCTACTTAGATTTTTTTTAGGTTTTGTTTGCCAAAATAATATAATTATTAGGTAATTTTTCATACCTATTAAGTACAGTAATGGTTCGAAAACCTTCGTCAGATTTCAACTTGATTCATTACCTTTTGAAACTAGATAGTCACAATACACTGAGTTAGAGAAAATAATGTTTCTCTTTTCATATTCAAAGTTCAAAATCACAGATCAATGATGTTTGACTGTTTATTTTGTTAACATGATTATTTTTCACTCCTCTTACTCAAAAAGACCGTCATAATAGCATACCAAAGTGGGGATGAAATTGCGTTTTTTCAACTTGGGTGAAAAGTTTTTTTGTAATTTTCGTGAAAACTTTTAAATATTTCTCTACTTGCAAATTGAATTTTTGATCGTAATATAGGTATTAAATTTTTACCACAGAAATATACTGTAGGTATTTAATTATTTTATTTGCTCGCAATCATAGTTAAAAATACAGTGTAATACACGGGCGCAAAAACCCATTATAACTGTTCTAATTACCACCTCACTCAAGCTCTGTAGTAAAACTATCTCGTAAATTATAATAGATCATTTTAGCCCCTTGTTTATCAATATGCTATTTATGAGACAATAGAGATGAAAGGATCAAGGAGGCTCTAGCAATTCACTGCCGAATTATTTGGAAAGGGGTCTAAGCTCTCGTCTTGTGGGTGATGCACACAAGCAAAACCTTATTTGATTGCAAACGTCACATTTACTTAGATGTTAGCAGAACTGTTTCTTCGTACTAGGAAACTTCACTGGTATTATGTTGGTACAATAAAAATTGATTCTTGCAATCTGGTGCAAGCAAAAACCGGCTCTAAGGTGAAGAACATTTAAAAACCATCACTGTACATAATGCTAATCTTCCGATGGTTAGGATTTTATGGTGGCAGATTAGTGATAGGGTATACAAATTATGGCCACCTGTCTTGTGTTCAAGTCCTATTTCGGACAATCCATTATGTGTGAAGGACTATCTAAACTCATACTAGGCTCTCCTCCACAGGTGCATTCTTGTTTCTTGTGCTATATCAAATATATAAATAATTACATAATAGATACAGGGGTGAATCAACTTTTAAGGCACTCCTTTTGTGTCCCTGTCATGCAAAGTGCATAAAAATCCTAATTTCCTTATAAAATATGTTTGTTTTGATGTTAACGTAAACTTAGATCCTTTTCTAACATGCTAGTTTCATAGTATTTTATAGTTAATAGGAAAATTTTTGACTTTATTATGGTAACTCAGCAGAACATAAGCACTATCCATACAAAAAACATGTGTCCCCAGGCCTAGATGACGATACAATTTAGGACGTATCTTAAAAAAAAGGTATGAATGCACAGCCTTTTTACCCAATATTATGATTCAGAAAAAGATAAACTTACGTTTAAAGTTAACATTTATAAAAGTTTGACAAATATTTTATATTTTTCGTGCATCCAAACTTTTGTCCCAAACTTTGATCAAAACATCAGTTCTACAGAGTTACCGATAAAAATTCATGACCGTTATCAAGAGATGACGCCTACCTTGGTGTCATCTAAGGCGATTATTGTCTAATATTTAGTTGGTATGATCAAAAAATCTCTACCTAGCTTTACCGCCCCCCCAGCCTAAATTAAGTTCTCAGCTGGTGCGCGTAGGTTTATTGTCGCTCTACAGCGTTGCAATGGATATTTATGAGGCACCCTCGTCACTTTTTCTAAAAAAACTCGTTAATATTAGCTTAGATGTCGTGCCCCACTGCAAAACCTAAAAATAGATATATTTTACAGTATATTTTCATAATATTTCGATGATTTATTTTTTATTGTTGTTGTCAAAGGAGTGTCTTAAAAGTTGATTCACCCACAGATATAATATAAATAATTATTTATTAGTAGGTTTTCAGTACATTTTGTATTAAGATGCACATGAAGTTACACACTGCTGCAATAATAATGTGTGTTCATCGCGCGTTATTGTCGCGCCCGTAGGGAATAGCTTTTACAGTTATTTCTATGTAGTTGTATGAAATAAACAATAATAAGTAATTGATAAAAAAATATTGAGTAGTAAAAATATGAATACAAATTTAAATATAATACTTACTTATGTAAATTTAATTTAAAAAATTATTGCACAGGAAGCTTGAAATATGTCCACCAGAGCTGCCTACAACAGTGGCTGACAGCATCAGAAACAAGATCCTGTGAACTATGCAAGTTCAACTTCATCATGCACACCAAAATAAAGCCATTTAATGAGGTTTGAATATTTTACTATTCAATTGTACATTAAGTACATAAAGTGTTACTACAAGCATATAAAATACTGTTGTACACACCTTGTTTTATCATAATTTAACTGTTTAATATAAACTGTATCATCATCTTCCTGCCCATATCCCATGCTAAGTGGGGTCGGCACCACAGGTAAATAATGTAATCTGTATATAATATTACCTATAGGTATGGAATAGACTCACTATTTTGTCATTCTCATGCAGCATTGCTAGAGCAGATACAGATGTTTGGTCACGTCAAAAATAAAAACCTAAACTCAAAATAGAAACAAAGATAATATCATATATAGCAACACTAACAAACAACATGCTTAAGTAATTAAAAGAGTACTAAAGAAAGCTACATGTTACCTACATACTTGAAAGGTAGCTAATGTTTTTAAGGGCCCGGCGACAGCGGCTCGCAGTTTCGAGGTGCGATTGGCTATTATTTAATTTTATTTCATTTCGGGGAGGTTGTTTGAAAGAATAACTATCCAGTGACACGCATAAATACTGTTCGAATACAAATAATACAATAATATAAGGGAAATGTGCTTGAGTCAGAAATCATTTTGGTATTAGGTAAACGTAAGGCCAAAACTACTGTGTAATACCAAAATTTATGATTCGGGCATGTTCCCTTATATTATTGTGTTATTTGTGTTCGAACAGTATTTATGCGTGTCACTGGATAGTTATTCTTTCAAACAACCTCCCCGAAATGAAATAATAGCCAATCGCACCTCGAAACTGCGAGCCGCTGTCGCCGGGCCCTTAAGTAGTTGGTTATGTCTAAAACTTTGTAATGCACACAATGTACTCAGCCATTTATGGCAGTGATGGCAGTGCTTAAAAACTAAGTAAGTACTGCTCAGTATCATTTCTGGTCACTTGTGAGCCAATTTAAATTCAGCTAGAAAAATTAATAAGCACATTGATATTTATTTGCAGTTGTTTGTCTATTTTAGTTTAATTTATTGATTTTTTATTGCTATTAATAAGCGGTTTTTAATGTAAATATATTTCCAGTGGCGTTTGCTGGATATGTCAGGGGTGGAGCGCCGGCGTCTGTTCTGCGCGGTGTTATTTCACTGCGTGGCTGCTCTGTGCGTCATGTGGTCTCTGTTCGTACTCATTGAACGTGCTGTCGAGGAGGTCAATCGCGGACTTATAGGTAACAATCTGATTATTATCTTGAAGCGCACTTGAAATTCTCTCGCCATACTGTTTCCAAAGAAACTAGTGACACGAATAGAAGATGATCTGAATTTTCATTTAAAAAAAATATCAACTAGGTACCTATATCACTAACAGGCATACGAGTAGATAGGCGCTGGCAGTCAAAGATTCAACGTGAACGGCTGACATCCCTTGGGATCTCATTGCTTGAGTCTATAGGCGTAAAATACAGTGCGCCTACTCACGCTTAATGTTTGATAATCAATATTTTTTTGTGTAAAGACAATGAATAGGTATTGGGCTAAACTTGTTAGAACTTTTCTATAGGTAGGTAAGTATGTTCTACTTTTTTTATACATTTTCATTGATATACAATTCTACGTGCCTTTGTACAATCTCGTTGAATTAGTCACACAGAAACTGTACATACATCGTGATGGCAACCTAGTATTTATCACGTAATCATTGAAGGCCAGCTAAGTGCCTATCTAGAGTGCTATGATGTGCATTTTGGTCACGGGCGCCGTTGCTGATCTGACCGAATATGGTATAGCTGGTATGAGTGGTGTATGATTAGTCCTACTAATTTTATAAATGCGAAAGTTTGTAAGTATGGATTATGGATGGATGGATGGATGTTTGTTACACTATAACTCCAGAACGGCTGAACGGATCTTGGTGAAAATTGGCACAGAGATATATTATAGTCAGGAATAACACATAGGCTACTTTTATCCCGTGGGAATACCGGGGTTTAAAACTAAGCGGGTGAAACCGCAGGGCGCTACTAGTTTTCTATAAATTTATTCATTGTGGGATGATCTCGATGCAATTGACCGAAAGAAGACCGTGAAGAGTGGAAGGGAGATAAGGAGGCCTTAGCCCTGCAGTGGAACGATGCAGGTTGAAAAATAAATAAGCATTCATTTTATAATTGACCGAGCGAGCGAAGCGTCTCAGTTTCCACATTGGCCAAAAATGCGTTTGTCCGGATGTCTGTCTGTCTGTCTGTTCTCCTCTACAGGTCGCATTTTTCAACTGATCTGGACGAAACTTGGTACACAGGTTATATGACTTATTAGAATTTTTTTGTCGTCGGGGATTTTTGATTGGAGGGGTACTTCCCCCAAAGAAAGGGCAAAAAGGGGGCTATTTGATATACTGGATATCTCCACCAAATGAGATCTGATTTCGATTATTCTTTTTTGAAAGGTAGTAACTATAAGTTGGTCTCATAAAAGTTTGGCGAAGATCTGATAAGGATCTTCAGCATGATGAACAGGATAGCTCATCAAACAATCGATGGTTTTCAATCAAATTTGAGAGAAACACAAAGGACCTCATTCTACACAAGATGATGCAAAAAAAATCAAAAAGATCAAAAAAATCACAAAACGGAAAATGCACTTGCACATTACACTCCTTAGCTCACTTTTAGTATGCTCGCGAGGTCTACAGCTCCCAGAGCCACTAGTAACTAGTAGTTCGCCCCGAACTGAGATTTCGTGACGCGAAATACTCCGAAAATACAAGTAAGTGGTAGTCAGAGGCAAGTCCAACCAAACATTGTGTTTGGACTTGTCTCTTGCTGCCACCTACTAACTTAGTATATTATCCAAGTTTCAACTGAATTGGCCTATTTATTGAAGAGTTCCGTTAAACAGACCTTGGCTCCATCATCAGAACAAGTCGCTATCACCATTTAATGAGAACCAAGTACCTTCTTAATGTATTTCAAAAAAAAAATTCTTGTAAAAGCAAAGAAATTGGCCGACCAGTAGAAAAACCTTGAGGCCAACGAAACTCTTAGAAATGGGAGCTCTTGGGTCGTTGTTTATCAACATAATACAAACCAAGCCCTTTCATATGATATGTAACTTTATTTTTTGCGTAACTTTTTTAATTTTTGCCCCCTTAAAAACGCCCATAATTTAATAACCCTTCATCCGATTTGACTCATATACTTATCAGTAAATTTCTCAAGTACAAGCTATGGACTTACCAAATTTCATGCAGATTGGATAAACGGTTCTCAAGTTATCATCGGACAAACATACATACACACATAAAATGCCAAATCGCCCAAGTTGATTGTAAAATTTTCGTTCGCTTCGCTCACTCAATCAATTAAGTAGCTGTAGTATTTGGGATGCGGAGTAAAACACCATTGAAATGAGACTGATTTATTGCTGGCGTAAGGTAGCCAGAGAAAACTATAGTTGCGAGTACCCACAACTATATGAATACATTACAGTAGCAACACAAGCATACAAGATCGAAGCTGTTGCAAAATGGTAAAAGTTTCAATTCTTACATAAAATTACGACAAAGTTGTTGTGCTTGTTGCTTGCCTGGTCATTCCTAGCTGTGTTGAAATTACTGTAACAATGTTATTAAAATCTTTTGATTTTAAAAAAGCGAATGGCAGGTACGAGTATATCACACTTTTAATTTAGTAGGTATCTTAAAATTTTAAATTCATCTTAATGTATTTATTGTTCTTTAATTTCCATTTTTTTTTTTTTATTTTTTTTTTTATACTACTAGCTGATGGAACAAGCAGATGGTCCACCTGATGTTAAGTGGTAACCATCACCTATAAACAAAACATTGCCCCGTAGGTCACGCACAATAGGAACGTGCCCTACGATGCACTGCCCAGCGTCCATCAACTTGAGGCATACTGATGTTAAGCCTCATGTGCAAGTAGTGACTAACTCCATTTAATAACACCCATCTCGACCCAGTCAAACGAGTAGAACAAACATCTATGTTTAGCACACAATGTTTGTCCTCGGTGGAGATCGAACGAGCAATCTACCGCGCAGTTTGTGGGCTCGATCTACACTACAACCAATCCGAGCTTCTTAGTGAACAATCGGCATAATCCTACTAATATTATAAACGCGAAAGTAAGTATGGATGGATGGATGGATGGATGTATGTTTGTTACTTTTGCACGCCGGAAAGGCTAAACGGATCTGGATGAAACTTGGCAGAGAGATAGATTATAGTCTGGAATAGCACATAGGCTTTTTATCCCGTGGAAATACTGGGATTTAAATCTGCGCGGGTGAAACCGCGGGGCACAATTAGTCTTTAATAATAATTGATGCCCATTCATACTAGAATTTCATTTACTAGGTAGGTATTTAATATTATAAATTTTACCGTTAAAAAAACCTACCTACGTGTTCGTGTCATTTGTTTACAACTCCTCAAGATGTTACTGTAACGAATAAGAATCTATATGTACGATGCAGCAGTGAAATAAAAATGTGCCTACATAATCGCCTACATAGTATGCATGGGTAGTTACTAGCTACCTATGTAGCGTACAATGTAATGCATGTGAAAGTTTAGCTTAGTCGCAGAGCGACAAACGCAATGCAAACGATACCTTACCACCACGCTGATGAGATAAGCTTATCGTTACATAGTAGTTATTTATTAGGTCCCTGTTTAGCTTTCCGTATAGTGGCCATCTCGAGTAAATAGATAGAAAGGTAGAAAATACTATTGCACACCTCCACCTAAAGATACACCTAAAAAACCTAAAACGTGCTTTAGTGTTATGGTTTGTGTGTTGCATTCGAGAATACAAGACTAAATTGCGTGCTATTTTGTAGACTAGGGGTCAGCGCCAGGTCAGATCAAACTTCGAACTGCATGGTAGTATTGGTAGACAAGCAATATTTACTACCGGACAGTAGCGTCTAGCTTTATTTTCTAGCTCGGTTGGTTTCTAATAACTGGAATAACGACCTTGATTTTTTAGGAGCGTGAATAATAAACTCGACCCGACAACAAATAAAATAGAAATACTGAACATAACAAAATTTACCAGTTGATCATAGTCAATAGGTATGAGCAATATGAGCATATAAACTGTTATGTGGAATTTTATATAGAGTGGCATGCGTAATGGATGCTACTTTAAATATAAGGTTCATAAAAACTTTGGCCCAAAATCATCAAAATACAATATGCATGGAAATTAGGGAAATCAATCAAAAGCGATGACGTCAAGAGAACATAGAGTTTTAAATTCCCCGCTCGCCGCTTTGTCGAATTTGACACACCAACGTATTTATTGATATGTCCGGAGTCTCAGACCAAAAAGTTTTGGTCTGAGTCTAGAGTGTACTGTTTTGGTTGCAATCGAAAATAATTCAGACGCAGCCTTGAAGAACTTTATAACTGTGCACTAATACTAGACTGCCAAATAATAACCCTCCGTTAGCTTTGTTAAGTACGTCATCGTGTGAAGGCCGCCTCACTCATCCCAAGGCATAGTCGTCTATTTTCTGCCATATGTATTTTTTAATGTTATTATACACGAATAGATAATTCTCTAGCAATGTTCTGGCCGAATTTAAAACGAATGCCTCCGACATAGCTTTACGTGTTGTAAACTAGTATGAGTCTTCAAACGAAAACTCATATTTTGAAAGTAATGTTTGTTATGCTTTCAGCCTGGCCGTTCTGGACGAAGCTGGTGGTGGTGGCGGTAGGGTTCACAGGAGGCGCTGTGTTCATGTACATCCAGTGTCGACAGTACTTACATCTCTGCAACCGTTGGCGTGCTCATAACAGGTATAGAATCCAACTTCTTGTCGTGTCACTATTTCTTTTGAAACAGTGTGGTGAAAGGATATTAAGTGCGGATCAAAGAGGCTTCTTTCGAGCACTTGACACATGTTATAAACTTTTAAGATTCTACAATATGCCGGTTTCCTCACGATGTTTTCATTCAACGTTTGAGAGTAGGTACTGGCATAGACCAACTGTGCTAATAGGCTTGTATTTACGAATATATTTACCTGATTTAGAAAGCCTTCTAAATCAGGTCAATATATTCGTAAATACATTCTTCTTCGATGGCTCAGCATAAATCAGTCGACAGGCAACTGACGCTGGTCTTCCACCAGGGCCGTGCAGTAATGTCACGGACAATCTACACACAATTAAATTTTCAATCAATCAATCAATTCACAGTTAGAAAAACTGCTCATTTGTTTTGAAAAGAAAAATGCAATAGATTGGGTTCGATCCAGGGCGGAAGGCTGGGTCGCAGATTTCTCAAGTCTCAACAACCGGATAAGAGTATTTTCTATGGGAACATTATAAGCCGGTTATGCAATGCCGACATAATCGACATGTCTGGAACTGAACACGCTCATAACAGGTGGAAAAACAATCAATATTGTCACGTTTGTATTTGATGACGTCACCGCAAACTGGCGTGCTACGACAGCGAGTTACTTAGCTATGAGGTAAATCGCTCAATTCTCAGTACTACCGAATGTTGGCACGCCTAAGCGTTCCAAAGTTTCCTACCTTTTAAACTGCGTAACCTTGGTGAGGAAAGGGGTTCGGGCTCAAGAAATAAAACTGGATTGTACTTACATTTTCAATTACACCATTTATTGAATACTTATTTTAACCCAATCACTTCTCAGTCAGGAGCTCTTATTTGTTGGAATACCAAAACTAGACTGACGAGCTGCGCAGTGCGCTCTGCCAGTCGTGAGGTTCCCTCGCCCCCACCCATAACCGGCGACAGTGGCGCCGCCGGCCATGATTGGTCGAGTCATCTCGCAATGACAGTCGTAGTCAAAACACTGCTTTTACATGAAATCAAAGCAGTGTTTTGACTATAAATTAAACATCAATTATGTAGATAAATGTCACAGAAAATAAGAACAATTATAATAGTTTCCAACACGTCTTTTAATTGATTAATGTAGCGAATAGAAACATGTTCATCAATTCTCTAGCTGACACACATCTCATTATTCTTAACCCTTTTTCTATCGATTGCTTTATTAGCTACTCGTTATTCGTTATTTAGTTACTCGTTTTGACGCAGTTCCGTTGTTAGTTTCACTTCTTGTTAAATTCAAACTTATGCATATAACAATTATAAAGCAGGATACAGAAAAGTGCAGTAGGTTATTATCTCAATAACAAAAGCTGAAGGAATTCCAAAGGATGTCGTTCCATTTATTGTTGATTGGAGATGTTTATGCATTATATTTACGTGCGTATAATTACTAGGAAAATCCATGAACAAACTTATAGCCTAGTTAGTACTGCAAAAAAAGTAGGATTTCCAGAGCAGGCCGATTTTCTATAAGAACTGGGAAATCACACTGAACGAATATAATAATACTAGCTGCGCCCCGTGGTTTAACCCGCAAAGTTTTAAATCCCGGTATACCCACGGGATAAAAAGTAGCCTATATGTGCTATCCCAGACTATAATCTATCTGTGTGCTAAATTTCATCCAGATCCGTTCAGCCGTTCTGGCATTATTGAATAACAAATTAGTGTGGTTTAATTTTGACGCGTTTGTTTGATTTTTAAAGTCTACTAGGTACTACATAAATCCTTGGTAAGTAGGTACCCTAACGTGAAAGGTATAATCCTAATAAATTGTAGTTGGGCTGAAAACCATAATATCATACAACATGGAGTACGTAGGTATATACGAAAGTATGTACGATTGACCTATCGGAAAACTCTAATTCTAGTTTCAAATTAATATTGTTGCCAACAAGGTCGATATTTGTTCGGTTTCTGAACATCTGTTCAAATAATGAATTCTTGTATGCCGCTCTGCAGATGAGACCTTGGTCCGAGTGTGACTATTTACATTACGACCACATAAGTACTCAACTCATGTTCTATCTAACCTAGACTTAATTTGACCTAGAATGTGTGTCATAAAATTTAAATATTTAGCCTCATCTTAGCTTCTTTAGAATTTAGTCCAGCTTTCTTATTTTCTCTTTTTAAATAACCTTGTCAATCAAATATTATAAATATGTATAAAAAACCTAACAGCAATAATATTTGTCTTGATCCAACACATTTAAACTATACCTAAAGTTTTTTCGGGGAAAATATTAATGTATAAATACCTGAAAAGTATTCGAAACATGGTGACAGTTTTTGCGCACTATGATGTTTTTCTAATACCAGTGGAACTAGTAGATGCCCCACCTGATGTTAAGTGGTAACCATCATCTATAAACTAAGCATCGTCCATGGCCTTCGTCTTAAGGCATACAGATGTATGGCATAAGACTTATTTGCCTGTTACACCGGCAACCACCCCCTTCAAACACAGCAACGCTGCTTGGGCTGAAATAGGCATGATGGTAGGTCATCCTCAGACGAGCCCTTCACAAAGAGCTTTAAACTACTCCTAAATCATAATCTATATCAAAGCATTGTCTAGCAAGTAGTGCCCCATAAGAATTTCCTGGCTAGGCTAGGAAATTAATTGCCTTGCGATTTATGAGACATACGAGTACACATGCTAAGCCTCAAAAACCCTGTAATTTTATTTTGCAAAGTTGTGATAACTATACTACTACTAATACTACTATTGTGTTAATTATTCTAAGAAAGTAATTCCTGAAGTATTTATATTAGTTATTTATTTATTTGGACTCACTAACAACTGATAATTAGCACTTAAGGCTCCGGTGACAGTGGCTCGCAATTTCGAAGTGCGATTGGCTATTATTTCATTTTATTTCATTTCGGGGAGGTTGTTTGAAAAAATAACTCTAGAGAAACACGCATAAATACTGTTCGAACACAAATAATACAATAATATAAGGGAAACATGCCCGAATCAGAAATCATTTTGGTATTAGTATGTTTGGTCTTACGTTTACCTAATACCAAAATGATTTCTGACTCAAGCACATTTCCCTTATATTATTGTATTATTTGTGTTCGAACAGTATTTATGCGTGTTTCTTTAGAGTTATTATTTCAAACAACCTCCCCAAAATGAAATAAAATGAAATAATAGCCAATCGCACCTCGAAATTGCGAGCCGCTGTCACCGGACTCTTAAGTCAATATAATTTTATGGAAGATGTTAATAAGTAAAATAAAATTTAATAAGTATATGAGCTGTCAGTAACAGGCATTCCGCTCGGAGAATAACTTTTGGGACATTTTAAAATCTTTACTACACAAACTCATAATGCTGTCGAATTACACGCCAGTTGCGTGTAAATCGACAGCATTTTGTGGCGGCCACACCAACGTCTAACGTCAATTCCCATCGTCGCAACAATTATTGCGATAATTCTCGCATTAGACTCTCCACGTAGTGCGACCGCTTCAACGCAATAATTCATGCTTCCCTTTGATTTTACAACGGCAATGAAAATTCTCGCGGTACCTAATCAACGGCGCGTGTCGTGGTCACACCAACGTTCAACGTCCATTGCGACAATTATAGTCATTTCTCGGTAGTGTGGCCAAAGCATTACCTACGGTTGTAAGAAAAATGTATAGAATGATATGGTGTGTGTGTATTGCAGGATACTTCTGATACAGAACGCCCCGGAGAAGCTCCCCATGCGGCACGCGTCGCCGCCGCGCCTTGCCCGCCGCGAGCGCAGCATGCGCGGCCAGGTCGTCGCCAACATCGAGCCGCCGCCGCCGCCAGCCGTCTATCACGAAGAGGTCACCACCCTACCCTATACTATCATAAATATTGCGAGCTCCGAATGCTTATTTGGCATGGGAAGGAGTCTGATGAAGCTCAAATTTTCGTTTTTGTTTCATTCCGTCAGTATATATTTTTCTTTACCAACTGTAACTGTAAAGGTAAGGTGTGATACTGCGTTGTGCAGGACGAGAGCGGTGGGTTCGAGACTTACCGCGGCAACCCGCACCGGCGGCTGTCGGCGACGCGCGCCGAGCGGCCGCCGGACGAGGCGCGCCGCTACTCCGACACGCGCCTGCCCGCGCCCGCCGCCCCCGCGCCACCCGACCCGCCCGCGCCGCCCGCCGACCACGAGCCCGCCAACCCGGAGGTAAGCACGCGACCACCTGTGCGTCCACCTGGGGCATTATCGAGATTCCTTGCCCCAAACCGTGTGACGTCACAATTTGATCTTAACGCAAACGCGATTGGATTGCTCATAGTGAATAACGCCCATGTAGAGTTACTTAGAGTCTGTCCAGAAGGCGGACTCCCGCGTAGGCCGCGCGTAACAGAGATACTAGAGCTACATTATACCGTCCAGAAGCTCGGGTTTCACGCGCGAATGGACGACTTCTGGACAGGCTCTTATAATTAACGTGTATCTCTGTGTGTTCAGGGCCGGGTGCAGGGTCCCGGCGTGTACCACATCGCCGTGGACCCGCTCGAGAGCAACATCCGCTCGCTGCTGGCGCTGGAGGCGCGGCGCGCGGGGGGCGCCGCGCGCTCGCTGCCCAACCTGCGCGCGTCGCGCGAGTCGCTGCTGCCGCCGGCGCCGGCGCCGCCGCCCGCCTCCTGAGGCCCCGCCCCGCTGCTGCTGTATCCCGACGACACGGTTTACTAACGACCGCTGTACGCTCGCCGCGGACCCGTCGTATACTATTTCGACGATTACGTGTAGCGGGCGTACATCCGGTCTATGCGATGCGGACTCTACCGAGACAGATGATCGAGCCTTGTGCGTCCGGTCGCGGACCGATCCGCGACTGGACGCGCAGGGAGATGTATCGCGTTAAGCATCGGTGTTTGTGGGTGCCATTCGGACGGCCGGCGGTGGTATGTGATGGCTCGTGACGAGTATCGGTGATCCGATCGGAAGACTGAGCGACGATATATATATTCTGAGATCTCGTTTGTACTGTTTTGTGATAGAATAAAGCGTTCTGGGGCGCTTGCGGTATATTTTGATGCGTGAAGTTTCTTTTTAGACCCAAGCGTGAATTTGCCTGTGATGTGATGATTGGTATTACAGCCGTATTCGATTTTAGTTTGCTGTTGATTTTTGTTTTCAATGTGGTACAAAAGAGGCCACAGCGATAGACGTTCTTGAATACGACCGTTAATTAAACCCCGCGCGACATATCTCGTGCTATGAAATTATCCTTGATGTGCTGTATAATAAGCCATGAATTTGTATATAAATATTCATTTCTGTAAATAAATGTAGTAATCATAATATTAATTCATTGACAAGACTCAAGAAATACGTATGTCTTCAATCATCTTGTAGAGCATCAAATAGAAAAAAATACAAATAAACTTCCAAATCTGTAAGTCTATCGTGCGTGGTATACTTAGTTTTGCGATGAGATTTACTGTAGACCCTTTTGGCGCGACCTATACATGGCAGTGCGTTTTATAACATGCCTGACAAAACTTAGGTATTCTTACTTGAAAGAAATGATTATTTATTTTATGAAAATAACAAGGAAATAAGTAATATGTTAATGCCTAAAAATATAATGGCTTTTAGAGTTTCGAAATCTGACCGAAGTCGGGTAGAATACCTCTTCTTTTCCAACAATATACTAAACAAAATAAAAATAATAATGAGTTTCTTATAAAAAACCTTATGTTGATTCATATTACAGTCGAGTAGAGTAGATAAGTCTATAAACTTGACGAATATTTTACACTCTTATGATGACGCATAATTGGTGCAAAAGCGATCAACTTGTAACCGTATACCGCTACAAATCTACAAATGTGCGATCACAGCGCCTAAAGTCAAAGGCGCAAGTCAAATGTCCGTATTACCTGCGACAGCCTGCGACGACGTTTTAAACGTGCTTCAATATGCGAACCACGCATCTCTCGCTTATCTTATTTATTAAATGGTTGCTCATTATGAAGGAAAAATATATTATAATAGAAGATTTCCTCATGCATTCTTTTAAAATACCTAACACTTCTGTGAATGCATATAACCGATATCTGTTGACACACAGCGGTGTGTTATAATTGTATACAATTATAACAATTCATTAGTGTATCATTTCTTTCCGGTTAATTAGATCTTCCTATTAAATGTTTATATAATTGTGAAGCTATCGGTCCCGTCTTTATAAGACGTTAATTCTACACGCAGCTATACAAATTTTATCACTGTCAGCCAATATTAAAACTGTAAATATGTTATTGCGTCGGGGCATGTGACGAGCATGTAGGTATTACAAATAAATCCATCGAATATTGAGCGTTGATTAACTTGTGCCTGTTGATTATATGTATAGAATCTCGTTTTGCTCTCTTTGCACTTAGCTATGGTAAAATATTTTGAGCAATGATAGAACTTTTCAATGAGCTTTTTTTAAAATTACAGTATGTACAATGTTACTTATTTATTATTAATTGTTATCATTAACTATCATATTTTATGTTTTTTACACACGTAATGTATTTATGAAACTTTTTGATGTAGGTATGAACATGCCATAGTTCGGTAATTTATTTGTTTGAAACATTGGTCAAGATTCATCGTTAGAGATTTTAAACCAATACCAAAATCACAATAATAAAATAAATCACCAAAGTAATTTATTGATATTAGAAAATAATTCAATGTTGCTATTATCCCAATTCGTAGATAGGTATATCTTAGAATTTAATCCGCTTTAACTAAATACTGCCACAAATAGCAATACAACATTTTTAGATACATACATAGATAGTTGTTGAATAGATGGAATTTGGTGCTAAATTATTCGAATATCAGTCCAAGTCTAGATAATGCAGTGGTTTTTGTTTCGGGCCGATAAACTCATTGTATAAAACTCATAACTTTTAAGGAAAATTAAATAACTGCGAGTCTTCAGAGTTATTTTCTTTTCAAATCAGCAATTTTTCCTATAAGATCCTTGATTGGTGTAATGCCTCAACGTCAACTGCTCATCAATCAATATTAGTGTACCTTTCGTATCTTGTCAAAAGATCTACAATTTGACTACCATTTCATCATCAACCTATGTTAGTCCTCTGCTGGACGTAGGTCTCTCCCAAGACGCGCCAATCGGCCCGGTTTTCGGCTCTACCATTTAAATGTTCGCAATGCTAGTGCTAAAAGGACATCGAGGAAACCTGCGATTTACTCAGCTCCACCGCATTTTATTTTTTTATCTATCCTGCAGTGCAAGTACCGTTCTTATCGATCGCTTAATTGACATTTAGAATCGTCAAAATTTCGTTACTAATGGTTTCAACAAGGGATAAAACCATTTTTAACGAATTTTGACGATACTAAATGTCAAATTAAGCGATCGATAAGAACGGTACTTGCACTGCTGTAGGTCTAGATCCATAATTTGTTTGTTATCACACTAGCGAGAAAATAGAACTAGCGGAAATCTATACCCTCCGCTGGCGCTGACGTAAACGCTAAATGGATCTTGTCTAAGCTCTCAGGGAGTCAGGACCATTCTAAGCGAAGAGATTGAGAGAGAGATTGTATAGGTGGGTATCAGCCTATTATCAAAAACCACGCGCTAGGCACTACCTTCAGCGTTTCGAGAATGGAGCATGGGTGTAAAAGATGCCCTTGATATTGTATATTTTGATCTGGAAGAGGTAAACGCCTGGTTGAATGTCGTGTTACCGATTCATATTTAGGCATCGGTGAGATCTCAAGATAAGTGCTAACAGCTCATGGATGCTGCATATGGATGATCCATTTGAAAAAAAAAATACGTTTTACCTATTTTTTCTTTCAATTATTCGCACTTTATTATTTATGGTATGTCGTTTATTCAATATTTGTACGCAAAAGGGTTTATAATTTTGTCATGCTAAATAAATATTATAGACTAGCTTTGCAGCATACCTATTTATAATTTTTTATCTGTATTGGCCTCGTGTGCCTTGGGTCTCATAATCAATTACTAAAACGAAAATGCTAGATATACCTGCGCAATTATTAAAATACCAATCAGAAAAAAACCTTTTGATAATATGACAATTTTATTTTACCATTTAAGTTTCGTGACTGGGTGCTTGGAGATGTTTTGAAGAGTTACATGCATTATACCTAACTTAGAACTTAGTTGTTGTGTAGCTACTTAATTTCTATGTTTACATATCACATAAAAAACAATGCAATTTTTATAAATATCCGCTGTACATTGACTTTGCTTTGTGATCGGTGTTTTATGTCTAGTGAGCTTGTAACTAAATACATCTCCACGGGTCTCATGTGCTGTAAAATTTTATCTCATTTTAAAGGAGTATAATTATAGTGCCTTATTTCTTTCTAAACAGCTTTTACCGGTTTAAGCATCACAGAGTATCGTTATCGCTCAGATATAAAGATTTCTGTCTCTATTTCTTTCTTTCTTTCTATTTCTTTCCTTCTTTACTTTAGACTCGTCTAAAACATAGACGGAATTATTTTTATTTGACGGATAGCGTTATTTCTAGAAGGTAAAACCTGCCCCTAGAGGTCTTACATTTATACTAATAATTTGTGATAGATATAACTCATTTTTGTATGTAATAAGCGATAGCCTAGTTAGTACAGTCGGCCGCACTAGAATGTATACTTAGGTATTTGTTATCGCAGCATTGCATGGAGAGATTTTGGTCCTGTAATTGACCATTGCATGCTGCGAAACTTGAAATTTACGTATTTTATACATCCTTTTGCAGTCGACTATAACTAGGTGTCCACCCGTTTTGAATATAGGGTTACGTCAATAATAGTCTCTAAATAAGATCTACATGTATATACAAATTGATATAGAAATTTTCAGCGCACGAGACGTCACCCATGTCTATATTGTAAATTGTGATATAAGTTAAGTGCAGTTAAGGCGATAGGCAATCGTAAAGTTAGGTAGGTAGCCATGGCTAAATTCACGATTGCCTAGATCCGCCGACCATACTGTAAATATTGGTTTTATGTGCTCAAATAATCCTTTCTTTCGATCTGTGTACTTATTGTTCATGAAATTTGTAAGACTGTATTTTATTTTGTTGTGTAAACATCGTTAGTTAACTTCGGGTTATAAATATAGTTATTTTCAAACTAACCTATGTTTCATTGTGTGCCTACTCCCAACGGAAAAACATGAGTTTATAGTTTTGGGTTAGCAGAATAGTATAAAACAAAATCGCTTTCTCTGTCCCTATGTCCCCTATATCCCTGTATGCTTAAATCGTTAAAACTACCCAACGGATTTTGATGCGGTTTTTTTAAATAGATAGAGTGATTCAAGAGGAAGGTTTATATGTATAATACATGCATGATATGTGCACGCGTGCGAAGCATGGGCGCGTGGGCGGGTCGCTAGTAATTAATAAATCTAATAATAAAGCGCCCCTAGTGGAATATTGCTGTGCCCCAACAGGGTTTATGTTTGAAACAAACAATGTACCTACCTAATTTAAATTTGTGTATCCAGCTATTATCGAAAGATTTGGGAAAAGAGATCCTTTGGGTTTCATCCTCATGGTTCCTTACATCAACTTTCACATTTATTGGACGTTGTAATAACAATGTCTTGCAAATATTTCATTAGCGTACTATGAAAAGGCGACTACTACTCATTATTTGCTATAGATGTTCGTGAAACTCCACAGGTATTCGTACTTTTTTAAATAGTTTTATTGATAATAAAACAACAAAATAATTAAAATAAATAATTTATTTATGGCGATCGAATTTGCAATTCGTGGTTATGACCGGAGCTCGGGTCATGACTAGACAGTACACTCAACTTTGCTCAATTGTATACATAATAAACAATATAATTTCTGCTAAAACAGAAAATTAACACTTAGTAATAAACGTTACATTTCTACTTATTTTAAACATAAATTATATCACTAATACTCGAGTATTAGAACAATTAAATCCACCGAAAAATATTACACACCGCCAGGAGCATTATAATAAATAGCTTCCTAAAATTAATTTTGTTAGTCTTATTCGTTACTAAATCCACCCAGTCAGTTATGCTAGAACAGAACGTGGTGCCATCGCTAACCGCCTAAAACCATTCGAATGTTTTGGCATAGTGTCTTTGTCATCATCAAAACGCACATTTGTGTGCGCTATGCGACAATTTGGTTATTAAATATTGACCTAGGATGGGAAATGTTGCCGTTGTGTTCGGAACATTGCTCACGCTCTGAAGGAATTGTGTCGCGTGGACTGAACCGAACCAGTCGTTAATACTCGCCGAGGACGTTGTACATGAGGCGTTTGAACGAATTCGATTGTTGGATGTCTTCCTGTAAGGAATTTACCTGAAACAATCAGGTAAGCAATGTTAAAATGGTTTAGGACTGCATAACAGGATATATTGACTAATCTCGCAGCCCAGTTGTTAGTAGCTCTGCTGCATAAAAAAAACATTTGTTTGTTTTGATTCCTCTTATAAATGTTTGTATTGAGCTTGAATGATAATATAAGTAAAAAAAAACTATATTTAAATTGCTTATTTGCTATAAGTTACCTAGTACCTATAATTTAAACTCTGCTTCGTTTGGGATTAGTGATATTTAAGCCAAAATAAAAATGGTTGACTATAATCACTTCAGATCTAAAGGTACATTTTGTATTTAAAAATTATCAAATCATATTTAAAATAATATTACTCTTACATTATTGACGAATCAAAAGTTAGGCTAGAATTTTTTTTATAATTTTTAATAAAGGCTTAAGTAACAGACTTACGAAGGTCGTTTGTTTTCCGTTCGGTTTCGCGTCGGGCTGCTTCTGTGGTTTTGGAGTTGGCGCCGGCCTCTGTAAATGATCAATAGGATTTTGTATAACATGGAGAGGAATAAACAATTCAATATAGCTACCTGCCAATGAAGGTATCAATCACAGTATTCCATCAGAATGTCGCTCATTTTTTTTTACAACAAAAGACAAAAAAGGTTACGGCTTGCCTGATGGAGGCGGTTACCGTACGTAACCAATAGCAATATTATTATTTTTTTAATAAAAAGAGCAGTGCCGACCCTTTACAAATTTCAAACGCCAAAATCGCAAAACAAGAAGAGAATTGTGAAGGTGTCCGGGGAAGTGCACCACCACGCCTTTTTCAGCCGCCAAGCATTGTTGTTATGTTTCGGTTTGAAGACTGTGGTTGCAGGTGTTATTACAGGCATGTGAGGCTTAACATCTGTATACCTCAAGTTGATTTACGCAGGACAGTGCATCGTAGGACACGTTCCTATCGTGCGTGACTCACAAGTTCCGGTGCCGACCGCGATCGATCTTAGATCACACCGATAGACACCGCATTTCAAGGAAATTCAATATTATATTATACTTATATTCCTAATAAATTCTTATTATTTTTATCATTATTCCTATCATAAATATTATATTTTATTCGCATTATTTGAGAAGCTTAAGTGAAGCTTCTTAAGCGAAGAATACGTTGCCGTTGTTTAACTTCCTTGAAATTCGACGTGGATCGTTGCGATCCACGATCGATCGCGGTCGGCACCAAACTCATGATAACCCCTCTGAGCTCTTCTACTGTCGGTGAGTCGTATGTAACGCACCTTGTTGGGCGGCGCGGTGAAGACCTTGTGCTCGAGCGGCACAGGCACCTCCTGCACAGAGTCGCCGAGGCCGTCCTCCTGCAGCGCGCGGAAGGTGTCGCTCCTCGCCGGGTCGTACAGCACAGTCGGCTTGTGGCTGCGGTCGCAACACGGACCGACGCGGTTCGGGACGTTAGTATTTAGTCGGTTAGCGGGCGCAACCAATAGAGAAACACATTAGCCACCGATCGGGGAACGTTAGGGGGACGCGGAAGCAATTAGTTACCATTAATTTCAGGAAGGGGAAGAATACCTACTAATTAATAATGTAGACTAACGGTCCGCATCTGAAAACTCGATCAAAACTAATCGACTGTCAAGTCACTTGCTATTTCAGCTTTTATTTCAGATAGATAGCAAGTGACGTGACAGCCGATTAGTTTTGATCGAGCTTTCAGAAAGCAACCGTGAGTTCTATATCTTAATTTATACTTATAGCTACTTGTGAGACGCCACAGTGATTCACACAATGTTGTCGCGTGAATGTGAGGCGCAGTCGTGAGTGACTGATTGCCGACTTGTCGACGATCCCATGCTTGGCTTTGAAGAGCGTGGCGTGAAACAGATATACGAGATACGAAAGAATTGAAAAATAGCGAAATTAAAAATATAAAAAGCATTAATGCATCGTGAGGATGGGCGTCGACTGTTGTTTTGCGGTGTTTCTAGTAAAACACTTGCCTCTTGACAACGTGCGGCCGCGCGTAATGGCCGTTAGCGCTAAGTAACCAGACAAAATAACATTATTTAACCGTTCGAAACCTTCCTCATCCAACACGAGACATCTCGTCTCTATGAGAGGGCTGTTGCTCTCATCTCCAACTTAATTCAAGACATTTAATTCCTAAGTACTTGTTATTCAATGCTTAAAAGCGAGGGAGTTCCAATGATGTAGTCTATTTACAAATTATGTCGTGTCAACCATTTTGTTTTTTGGTAAAAAGTAACTGGCATCACGCCATGTTGTCTAAATTCACTGCCAAGATATGCAGGGTCGAAGATGACTGACATTGCTTTTTTTTAATTTGCCATTGGAATTGAATTTAGTTAGTTGTAGTTTTTTAAAGTTAACAGTTGTTCTGTTCATAATTCTTGGATTCTATTTATTCTACAGATCGCTTTTCCATCTATTTTTAGAGTATGTTTTGACTCAATACACAGTTTTTATTCAATCAATAATTCGAACATCAGAATGCGTTCAATTTTTGAATATTTCTTAGCGTAGGTTACCTCTAATGTTTTCGATTCTACCACCATCAGTAGGTACTTATCGGTAGGTAGCTTGATGATTATCCAAATAAAGTTTTGTAATAATGGCAGCTACAGATTCTAAATGATGACCTATTATTATACTCACGGCAAGGGCGACGACTGTTGCCTAATTGAGTTAGCGATGTTCTGATCCGAGTACAGACCGATTGGTGAGTTGAATTGCTTGTGCACCATCTGGCAATAAAGAAAATAGTTATCAAAAGTTCTTGTTGCATCTGGACACAAAACAGAATCAAAACCTCCCATGATGCTATGTTCCCGAAACAAACCAAATGATTCCTTCAAGGCACGAGACACCGAAAACGAAAGCGCAAACAATGACGTATAGACAATAAATGATGATGAAGATATGTGAGTCAGACGGTTTACTGCAAAACTTTACTTAACGTATAAGGAATAAAATCCCTTTTTAAAATCAAGGTTACAAGTGACGGATGTAACCAAGAACATTCATTGGTCGTTAGGTCGAACTCTGTGAAACTGCAACTTGTTTACACATTGACGCCTAGCTATGCTATGTTTTTTATGCTTCTTGCAAATTATACTACATTTAAGTAGTGACCATCACCTATAGCACAGCTCTGTCCCGTAAGTCACGCACGATAGGAACGTGCCCTACGATGCACTGCCCTGTTCATCAACCTCAGGCATACAGTACCTCAAGTATGAGTTCACATACCAATTTTCGTTTTTTGTTATCAGTCTAACGTATTAGCCGATCACTATTTTGCCAAATACCTTAGCTTCATGACTATTTTTCTTTAGTCTTTATTTTTTTATACAAGTAAAATAAATAAATAATGCTGGACAATCCACATAGCACCATCTAGCCCCAAAGTAAGCTGCTAAAACGCTTGTGTTATGGGTACTAGATAACTGATATATTTAATACATTATACCTACAGTTTATCTATAGTATTTTTCGTTAGAAGTCTAACGTACTAGCCGGTCATTATTTTGCCAAACACCTAAGCCAAAGTTCATGACTATCTTCGCCGTTTATTTTTTTATAGTAGTTTTTCTAGTATTGCAATAAACCGTCTTCGGAAAGTCGACCGGCTTCGTAGTAGAAGTTTGTCTTGCATGCGTGAAACTCTGCCCCGAGCAATGAGCACACAGTAACCTTGTTGCCTTCTTCTCCCACGACTCGCTGCAACACCGATTCGGCCACCTGAGTTTCAAATACTGATGTACAGACCAATTCGTGCATTCACTAAGCATATACAATACAACCGTGAGGAATCAACATTTATTTAAACGCGAAAGTTTGTAAGTATGAATGGATGGGTGTTTGTCGCTCTTTCACGCCGGAACGGCTAAACGAATCTAGATGAAACTTGACAGAGAGTTAGATTATAGCCTGGAATAGCACATAGGATACTTACTTTTTATCCCGTGGGAATACCGGGATTTAAACATGCGCGGGTGAAACCGCGGGGCGCAACTAGTCTTTAATAGTTCTATCATTTTATTTTACAGTTCTTTCTAGTGACGCTGACGAATTTACGAAATTAAATGACTAAAACTGTATTTTCTAGAGGCGTGCAGGCTTGCAACCTGTCACGTACGGAATACAAACTACTGCAAAATGTGGGTATGTGCCAAATGTAATATTTGGACGTACCTCTGACTAACCCCCTTAGACGGCCTCAAAGCATCTGGAGTTAGTAGGTACTATGAGATCTGAGGGTATATCTACCGTGCCTGGGGATCAAAGTCGTTAAGCTGATTCTGTATTTAATTGAGAATGGAACGCGGTAATAACAACTAGGACTCTTATTTAAGAAATATTGCTCTTAAACTTGAGACATGCGGAGCAGAGTATCTTGTATTCCTCACGGTGGTAGTAAAACTACAGTAAACATTGAACTCGACAATTTAATATGCCAGCTGGTGTAAGCTACATAGTATCTAGTACTGAAACGTGTATGTGTTAGTTAAGAGATAGTGTGCATGTGTGTGTGTCGCGTGCAATACGTAGAGATTTAGGTACATCTACATTACTGCATCAAGTCATAACTTTTAAAATCCATGACGTGTCGGAATGTCTTACTTTCGAAACCATGCACTATCAACACTTTTCTTGTCACATTTCATTATTTCCTCCCTAATCTGGTAATTTTTCACTCAATCCATTCATTTACTATCTTACTTGAACATCCACGTACTTCTTTACGCATGTTTTATTATCATCTAACACATTATTTCGTACGTTATTCGTACATTATTTCGTCTCTATCTGTAATATGAATAACTATCTTTTCTGTAGCCTACCTCACTCATATCTATCCTTTATTTCCATCACATCACATTACTTTAATCCATTTCTGTTTATCATGTGAATAACACGGTTGCATGCTGTCCTTCGCATCTGTCTATCGTGTGTAAAAATCAACATTTTCTCCAGCCTACCTCTACTATCTATCCTTCTCTCTTCTCACATTTCATTAATACCTTTCTGTCTATAGTGTGAATATCAGCTGTACCCTTTTTTGTCACAATACTTTATTTAGCCTTTGCTTGTCATGTGAATAATTATCTATTCTGTGGCCAACCTTTACTCATCTATCTTTCTCAACACATTGCTTTCGTCCATCTCTGTTAATCGTGTGAGTAATACGGCTGCATCTATCCTTCGTCTCTGTCTGTCATGTGGATAATCCTATAGCATCTGTTAGTGAGGGTAAGGTCATACCTTCTGTTTCATGAGAGTGTCGCGGTAGTCATGATGCGGAGGCGCCCTCATGGCCGGGTTGGGATGGTGGCGCAGGTAGCTCTCTGTGGGGCCGGGCTCGCGGCGCACCTTGGCACCGGGGAGCACTAGCGGCGTTGTGCGGTATGGCTGGAATACACAACACACACTTTAACCCATGTTGACGTGAAAGAGGCTAAATTTAAGTAGAGTGCTCGATTGGAGTCTTTTTATTCTTTATTGTACACACAAAATGATTTACACAAAAAAATACATAGTAGTCATGTACAAAGGCGAGCTTAACCCTAGATAAGTTTTCTTCCAGCAAACCTTAGAGGATAGAGAGAGCTGATTATAGTGGTGGTAAGGTGTACAACATAAAAGAAAAACATTGAAATAATAAGAAAGAAATCCTAATAAATTAGATACAGTACCTATATGCAAAAAGATATATATAAATATATATATATAGATATATAAATATATATATATATATGTGTATAAATATATATGTATGTATATATATGTGCCTCTGTGGTGCACAAAAAACTTTCATTACGCTGCAGCGCTGTTTTCGAAAGAAACAAGATATAGCAAGAAGATGTATATTTATTGTTTCACGTTTGATTACATGGTCTTACAGACAGGTAAGGTTACAGTAGGGCTAATTTAATAGGTCACATTTCACATCTGTCAGTTTCACTCAGATTATGTCAAAGTAAGTCGTAAAATAGCCTTCTTTTGCACAATTGCTCACTTTTTTCAGTAAACGTACGTACTAATTGTAATAATGACAAAAGGCTATTTTACGACTTTGACTAATAAACTATTCTTAACATTTGTGATGAGAGAGATGTCAAATGGGACCTATTAAATTGGCCTTACTAGTTGTCCATAACATGAACCCCACATAAGCAAATATTGTAATAGGCTTTAGAGGCTATTATATCCTTAAATTATATCAGGTTTAAACTTATTCCATTGAGCTATACCTACTAGGTTTATGATTTGTTTACAAATTTTGTAGAACACTGTCAAGTGTTTATCTAAAAAAACACAAGGATGCTTTGAAAATTGCAGAGCACCGGCCCGATTTTCCGAGTCTTTTAATTAGGGTGGTATTTGTTAAGATACCCTTCGTGTTGAAAAGCGTAATGATCTCGACTATAATAATTGGCTCTCATCGACAGTCTAAAAATACATGTTTATTGTCCTAATAGACCGCTGTAAAATAAACATGGATCGTTAAGTTTGTGTTTTGTTATGAGAACGGTTGTTTCCACAGATTTTCGAATGATATTAGGTCCTTGGTAATCTAGTAATAGTTTAACTTTATTTCATAGCCAAATGTTACGAATACCCGTTTAAATACTTGCAAGTGATTAGTGTTCTGTATTTTGACTTAACAAAGACTTAACAAGAGCAAACCGATAAAAAGGTAATTCTAAAATGAGTGTATTAAATTGCTAAGATAAATGTCAAACAATTGGTTTCGCTGCCTTGCCTACGGACTACACATGAAAATCCTGAAAAACCGACAATTTATTAATTTTCATATCAAAGTAGCGAGATTTAACGCGCCGTGCTAGCTCACTTCGTAACATTTCTAATTTTATCGCCGGTTTGTTTCATGTGGGTTATGATTTCTTACTCGATTTTATGCTGCTCGGTAGTGGAATGTAGGTCGAGCAATAAGTTTTAACGTAAACGTTTCTGCCCCCATTTTTCTAAAAGCTTACCAACAGACGAATATGAGAATTTGCTATCTGTTTATGACTCGTTGTTACGAGGTGTATTTTTGAATTATTATTTTATCAAATAAAACACTACCTACCAATTTCACGCTGAGCATGGTCAGAATGCATGTGGTTTAGTGCTGTGGTATCGTGTTGGTAACTTACTATTTTAATAAATTTTGCATGAGAAAATTAATTAATTTTCTTTGTAAATAAATGACCTTCTTCAGAAATATTATGAGTTTAATACCACCATGTTAAGATTATCATAAAACTGTAACTCTTGAGATGATGTTTTATGTTGCAGTAAGGACAAGTGATATCGCCAGATGACTGTACTAGTACCTGCCTGTAGCTCCACAAGAAAAATAGCTAAAATTAGCTCTAAAACGTAACGAAAAACAATCTTTTGCAAAAATATGTATGGTATGATAGGTACTCTGTCTATTTAATCTACTTCCAAGATAAAATCATAACAGCTTATCATATAAGCAAGGACGCAGCTGGATGAGTCCAGCATTGTAATTTCGTGCCAATGAGCGCTAAGCTTCGTTTATTTGCGTCCGTGTTTACAAGAGCTTTCGTCGCTGACGCAATGCTCTATGCTCAGCTTACGAAATGTATTTGTTACTTTGATCGTTTAAACTTTTTAATTTCAGTCGAGATTCATCAAAAATGGTATTGCGAGATGTTTCTTTAGACATGTACTCAGTACTTATTGCGAACATTGTTTTTAAAAATCTTATCTTACATTTTGATTCACTAATAATTTTGCCAGAAGATTTATGCATGCTATTAAAAGCAATAAACACTTCGCATCAAGGTAATTTATCTCTATAAAATACAAATAATGAATGTCTTAAAATCATAACGGACGATGATATATGTATTGGTCCGAATTTAGCCATGCATTTGTAGTTCTTGGCATGAGAAGTAATCATTAGCTTATATCGCGTTACTAACCGTCCGTGCGTGCTAAAAGTTCAAGTGGGTGGAAAAGCCTAGCGTCGCGTCGCGTCGTGACATTGGCGTGAAAATAGTGTTACTCAGCGGTTTTATTTAAATTTGAGTTTGTACACTATCATTAGGGTTCAAAATCGTTCTTCCTGGAAATGGATAGGGGAGGCCTATGTCCAGCAGTGGACTTTTGTAGGCTGATGATGATGATGATGACTATCATTTATTATCGATGATATGTAATATGTGAAGCCCTTATATTATCAAGGTTGCATAATTACAGTGTGTTTAACTTGCACGAAAGGAGCCTCCTCACAGGGGCGCAATATAAATCCTTTCACCCCAAACACCACTCACATACATTACAGAGTGATCCGACCCCACTTAGCGTGGGACAAAGGTAAATGTTAGGTAAGTGAAGTTATTCTTATAAGATAAATAAAATATCTTAAACCAGAGTTCTTCAGTGAATCAGTGGATTAAAATATCTAGGACCTATACCAATTTAGTGGCACTGAGGCAAAATTGTCCGGATTTCAGGGGTTATTCCAAGAATTATGAACGATTGCCAAACTTAGTATAGTACTTTATTATCTGCGTGGCCAAAACAACGTAACCCGAGCATGATGCACTCGAATCGACTCATCAAATGAACTATTTCAAAAACTACCAAAATTAAATCCAGATTTTGTTTACATTCTATTCTACCTGTGATGTTGCATGCTTACGTTAAAGCGTTGCTCTCATAAATAAATGTTCTTCATCCGATTTTATCACACTAAAACTTTTCCTACACAAACGTACTCACACATTTTCCGGTAAAAGACGTCGTAAAGCCGTCAAGGGTTATTACATCACATATTTTGTAACACTAAGCGAAACTCAAGAGCTTTCAAATTAGATTGCTCTCAAATACTAGCTTTGAGTGACGGTTCTGATCTGATACCACAATCCTGGCACTACCGTAAAATCCGTGTCTGTTACAGGTGTTAGGGGGTTAGGATGAGTGCACGCACCCAGTTCGAGACCACTTCCTCTTCGGGATGCATGGAGTCCTGGTACCCGTTGGGGAAGAAATTGGGGTTGACCGCCATTCTAGTAGCACTTGTACAACGGTCGTGTCGTTCAACGTATGGTCGCGGACTGCCGCTCCAGCCGCGCTCTCGCGAGGAAACAACATGATTCTATTGCATTCTATTTTGGAAATATGGCAGGAAAATAGGCGTAGGCGTGGGCGAATCCCGCGGGCAGAGCCCATTAGCACATACATAATTAATTATTTGATGAATGGCTTGAATAATACATTGTTCAACTAGTTGCGCCCCGCGGTGTCACCCGCGCAGATTTAGAAAAGTAGCCTATGTGCTATTCCAGACTATAATCCATCTCTCTGTCAAGTTTCATCCAGTTCCGTTCAGCCGTTCCAGCGTGAAAAAGTAACAAACATACATCCATCCATCCTTACTTACAAACTTTCGCCTTTAACAGCAAGCTACACAAAGCCAAAGAAAAATGACTCTTACTACAACGACCTAAAAGATAGTAGCGTAAAGCGTATCCGTGTGTATGCGAGTTAAGCGGTTAAATTTAATTTATTTAAATTTTATAGCTTAACGACTTTGATCCCCAGACACGATAGTTCCCTCAGATCTCGTAGTACCAAGTACTAACTCTAGATTCTTTGAGGACTTCTAAGGGGGGTAGTCAGAGGTACCTACGTCCAAACATTACAATTAGCACATACGTCTACATTTTGCAGTAGTCACATATAATAAACTGTCACGTATGAAGTACTTGTATAGTATTCCATACGTGACAGGTTGCATTGCAAGCCCATCGCCGCTGTTTTATCTGAGGCAAACTACTCTATTCTACGTAAACAACATTAATAGTCACCTTAAAGCTTTATTGGCATAAAAGCAATATATTCTTAGCGTGCTCTATGTTAGAGGCACTAGAATTCGCGCCTATTACGCGTTTCATGATTCATGGAACAGATTTAGATTCGTTCTGGAACATTCTAAAACTTCTATGAGTTATCGCTGCACTCTATATCCTTCCAATACCGGTATAGCGGCGATAGCTCTGTCGTTGTGTCAGCCGGTTTTAATTAAAATAATTCAGCATCATTAACCGTAAGCGCCTTGGCTTTCTTCCAGAATCTCGTCAGTTTAGCGCGGCCCAGTTAACCTATTTTGTTAAAATTGTCAAGGACAAAATTCAAGCTGATGTTTACCTACGCATGGCTCAACTTTGTTGCAAGATATATCTGTACCAAACATACTGCTTATTATCCGGATATGTAAATGACACCATTCGTTTACAGATCAGCGTTTCCATTAACTTTTAGTTCAAATTCGAATTTTAGCATAATTTGCAGTTTATAAATAATAAATACATAAACATTTGAAATTATAACAACGCACTATCTAGCCCCAAACTAAGCCAAAGCTTGTGATATGGGAACCAGATAGCTGATAGAATACTTAAATACTTTTTTTTGTAAATACATACAGATAATTAAGAATCAAACGAACTTACCTGTGATGTTTGATATCTAATTATACGAGCGTCTTGACAGAAGATGATTACCGAAGAGATGCGAAGTATAATATTATATGTATAACACCCAGACAGAAGAACAAACATCTACTCGTATGGTCATCACACAAATATTTGTTCTCATATGGGGATCGAACCCACGGCCTACGGCGTAGAGGGCTTTCAAAAAGTTTGTGATATCCTATTCGAGATTCTGGTTTAATTCATTTAGTATGGTTTAAAAAGTATATCCATTAAACGTAATAGCCTGTATTTTCTCAGTGTTTTGGCAAAACACCAACAGAGTCGTTGAATAGTTGTTTGGGACGCAAGTAGAATGCCACTGTCAAGTCAAAGATTCCATTGGTACACATGTCGGAGTTATAAAATTGTACGACCCTCGTGTAAAATTAGTTTCAGTCCATCCTACGCAGTCATAATCCGAATTAGTTTCAGTGTGATTCAATATTGTAAAAATGCCTCAGACATAAAACCGAGCTCACATAAAAATTGTAAGTGAAAACACTGAATATAACGGTGACTGCACATCTTTCGATTTGATTTACTAACCACCGGTTTCAGAAAACTCGATCAATGCTAATCGGCTGTCAAGTCACTTGCTTCTTCTTCTTCTAATTTAAGAGCAATGCTCTTATCGGCGTAATTGATGCATTTCTCTCCAGGTGTTTCTTTTCAGGGTAACCTCCTTGACCTCCTTATAAGACATTACGGCAACCTTCGCTTTTATTTGGCTCATGTAGCTTATATCCTAGGTCTTCCCCTGCCTCTTTTTCCTTCGATTATTTTCCTTATAAAGCTGTCATGTCTTACAAGATGTCCAATAATCTTTCCTCTTCTACTCTCAACTGTTTTTATAATGGCTCTTTCCTCGTTTACTCTTGTCAATACTTCTACATTTGTAACTTTTTCTGTCCAGCTGATCTTTTCCATTCTTCTCCAACACGACATTTCAAATGCTTCTAAAAATTCTCTGTCTTTTTGTGTCATTGTCCACGTCTCACACCCATACAGTGCTATGCTCCACACGTATGCTTTTATAAACATTTTCTTGACAGTGTTGGAAATTTTGGTTGTGAAAATATGTTTTTTGTTATTAAATGCCTGTTTTGCAATTGCTATTCTCGATTTGATATCTGATTATCTCTATCTAATTTGAAGTAAAAGCTGAAATAGTATGTAAGATACATGACAGGTGAGTGACTTGACAGCTGATAAATTTTGGTCGGGCTCTCAGAAACCGCCGGTAAAGGTTGCAAATTTTTCTTTGTTAAACTACTTGAACTAGTTTAGCGAACAATATTGGCAATAATCTTACAAGTAAATGGTACCAAAAATAATTTTGGAGTTCAATAATCAAAATTTGCAAATTTGTTGTGAATGTTAGTTATCAAGCAAGAGTCTATTATTCACGAGGTCGTGGTGTAATGGTGTCGAGGTAACTGAATGTTTCATGTTTACACTATGATTTTATTTGATTCCAGAGGATATTTAATTCGCCAGGTTATAATGTGCT
The DNA here is from genome assembly GCA_963576535.1 of Plemyria rubiginata. Classification (NCBI taxonomy): domain Eukaryota; kingdom Metazoa; phylum Arthropoda; class Insecta; order Lepidoptera; family Geometridae; genus Plemyria; species Plemyria rubiginata. Next base: position 7,707,922 of record OY754910.1, read on the forward strand.
ATATGTACGTAAATCTTTTGAAGCCCTAAAGCCTAAAATATGTCTGCTTTCTTATAGGATTGATTAAAGGGTCAATTATAATGTAAGCATTCGTAGCACTCATAGAATTGAGACGTGGTTAGCTATAGATAACTATAATTGTTATACAGAAGCTAACAACCGCGCAAGGGAATATCGAAAGAGCCGTGTTCGGAGTGTCACCCGATCATGGACGAGAAAATCCGTGGAAGATTCGAGGTATTAAGAGTAAAGCAAGCTGAAATCGCAATAGGCACGCTATGTAGCTCGTCGACCCAACCATAGCTGAGGATTAATGGTTTTCGAATGGTGACCACGAACGATTAGATGTGTAGGACGGCCTACCACCCATTACCGGTGATATAGTGATGATTGCGGGAAGTCTGTGGTCGACGTGAGCTTAACCATTCTGAAAACTGAATTCTTATGCTGATGATACTTTATAAGTTTTTTTAGGAGTTTAGGAGACAACAATATAATGACAAAAGCTCACCTGACTGCCAATAGATTCGTCTTGGGTCTCGTCAGTGCGGATGGAGGACGGAGATAGCAGTAGAGTGCGGTAGTCGCCGTCGAACTGCGGCGAGAACGGCGGCAGCGGTGTGCTGCGCGGCAAGGATTCCGATCCGCGCCATGCCGACGGAGGCAGCGGGCTTGGCGTCCTGGTTACATTACATTTTACTACATTATCCATTGTACAGAATTCACAAGTCTATGCACGTCTTAACTTGGCTCACGATCGAGGACCGATTGAAGGACCCTATGATATACTATGCAAATATGTCAATAGGCAAGTTGACAAGTTTACTCAGGTGGGATGTTTACTCAGAGGATTTTCATATGTTTGTGGCTTTTTCACGATATTTTATTTCACCGTTCGAACCACTAGCGCAAATACAGTTTAGGAAGTGAACCGTTAAGCTCATGAAGCCCACTGGCTCCGTACGGAGTCAGATACAATAGAAATTGTATTATAGGATCGTATTCAACGAGTTCAAAGAAAGTCGTAAATACTTCTAGACAAAGGGGTTGGGATCAAGGCTACGCATGCACTAGTCGTAACCGATTATTATCAGTCGGGACATTTGCCAAAGATAATTGAATTAGAGAATGTTGAGTCAAACATGCATTAAATGAATTACATTTCAAAGCGTCATTGTTTAAAGATTCAGAAGTCATTTTAGGACATACCAAGGCTAAAGTTGAAACCCGAAAACAGTCTCGAGTTTCAATTTAACTATAGCATCAGTATAATTTTATAGTCAACGACAAAACTAGATACAAAGTGGTCTATAAAGTGGTCTTCTCACTTTAGTAAATTGAATTTAGACTCTATCCTTAATGAATTTTCTGCATTCTCTGATGACAAAAATTACTAAACTGTTATTCTACTTGCGTCGCTGAATAATATGCTCGTATTGCAGAGATTTCGGCCTTTCATGGCATAACCACGGCGTTAAGCATCATTTATATTGAATACGAACTTGTAAAGTAAGGATACATAGTGAAAATGATTACCTGAATGGAGGTGCAGCCGAGTTCGGGATGGGAGATCGAGGCGCCATTGGGGTCGATGTCCTCGCGCCTTCTCGGTCGACATCCCTGAGCGTGACGGCGTATGAGATGCAGTTGTGAACATAAACGTCAACACGATATGGTCTATTGAATGACAAGTTTTTATCAAGTTGTCGGTGGGACCAACGTTAATCTTTTTGTAGTAAACTGAAGTGCTGGTCACACTAATGCGTTCAACCTGCGTCCTCGGTGGCATACACGGCAGCGATTAATTTTTCAAACATTGCACTATTAGCCCCAAACTAAGCCAATGCTTGTTATGGGAACCATTATAGCTGATATGATATACTACATAGTTTTTTTGTAAATAAATACTTATAATATTCTATGACACCCAGACAGAAAACCAACCTCTATACATTCATCACACAAATGTTTGTTCTCCGTGGGGGTCGAACCCACGGTCTACGGCACAGGGCCTACCACCTTGAGCTGTGAAGGCTGTCAATGCTTTGTAGTTAATAAGAGGTCCTGTCATCGTTTTAATACATCTTGCTGATGGAGCAGACAAATGGGCCACCTGATGGTAAGCCCTGTTCCTCCTCCAACTGATCGCTATCGTGCACTCCACGAACGCAGGCTTACGCGTTGCTTTGGCTTTTAGATAGCTAGCCAATCAACAATCTTAGCTAAACTTGAACATACCAAATTTCTTGTTTTCACTTGTCTTAGAGTAGACGCATATCATATTGACTTAAGAAAAACACATAATTATTATGACATTCAGATGCAAATACGAATTAGTGAGTACAGTAATCTAACTAAACACATAATTACATCCATTCAACATGACCTTACTCTCTTACTCTCTACCGTACGAAACTCTTTGGATAGAACAAATCACGTCAACGCATGCGACATAATTATGATTAACTAAAGACAACGGGCGATTAGGGCTTTGTAGACAAAATTGGTATTTTTAAAAGGTTTTTAAAATTCACTGACATTGGTAAAACACTTGTTCTAATCTTAACAAGTAGTGTGATTTTTATTGCAATAATAATAGGATATTTCGGAAAAACAGAAGGTAGTACTTACGACCGCATTCACACTTGGCCTTTCGTTAGGAATGGCATAACAACATCGATATAAACAGCCCTGGAACATGCTGAGTTGGCAGTTTTTTTTATTTTCTTATGATTTTAATTGACTTGAATAAAACGGAGATAAATGATACTATATAAGAGATAATTTTTCTTACTCTCTTTACATACAGAGACATTAAGACGCTGACAAACGTTAAACAACTTCTCGCTCGCTGCTATGACCACAAATTAAACTTTTAGAACTCAATGTAACAAACTTTTCTACTGATTTTCATAAATACCTTCAGTAATGGTAAGTCTTTGGAAAAGTGAGCGAGAAGTTTTTTGACGGTTGTCAGCTCTCTTAACGGCTTCTGAAGAATCATTACTAACAATTGAATATCTGTTCTCTTATTGTTTGCTAAATCAAGTTTTAGCTAATACATCGATATACAAAGACAATATAAATTTTTTTGGCTAGTTTTCATTGCCATCCGGTTGTGAGCCATAGCGGATATAACGAGCCAATGACGACAACGCCATTTCTCTTTTAATGTGTATTAGCGAGCTATTTGCCAACAAATTAACTAGTCGCTTTCAAAAATTCAGTATCACTTATGTCCGGCGCCCACAGCTGCACAACGCCAAAGTATTTCTAAACAAATCTAATTTAACAAAACGAGTCAGTGTAGAAAATCGGAATACAATAGCGGGATTTTTTGTATTTCCTCTTACGTCTTTCAGTGACGTAGTTGGTTAGGTAGACATTCCCATAAACATTTTGAGATAGTATAGAACTTTGTGAAGTACTAACATCGCCTATCGCTAGCATCAAGCAGCGAAGCTCAGGATGTGGGTTCCGGTAAAAATACTGCCTCAAGTTGATTGACGCTGGGCCACGATCAACATAGACTACGATCAACGTAGCCAAAAAAATAGCTAAGTAAACGTACGCTAAGTAATCTGCGCTCACTCGTTTTAAAATAATATTTGAAATGTAACAGAATATCGTGGCTTTTGCGCACAGTGGGCGTTAGTCAAATAAATTAGCACCTAGGTCAAGGAGTAGGTAAACAGAGAACACCTAAAGCATGTCTTACTCAGCGTATTCGTGATAGAATGTAGGTGTGGGCACGCGCCCTACAAAGCTGCCAGAGGCTCGGGGCACCGAGTACAGGTGAGCACTTGATCCGCCTCTGTGATGTCATTACACTATACTTTCTATTCATGTTTTTACAATATTTCAAATCATATTTAGGTGTACCTATCCTAGTGTATCATCACAACCCACAATGTTCTTCTACTACTTTTAATTTAGATAATTAATAATGAGAGTTATTGAAATATTAGCATTATTTTCCCTCAAATTTTAAATATTAACTTACACTACACCCACATTCTTATGCTATGTTAACTGTGTTTTTACATCATGTCGTGTTCTTTAGCTGTTTATCCGTCTCCTGTGTTTAGTCTCGTGTCTTGTGCCTTGTTTTTGTGTGTTATCTGTATGTAAACTGTTGTATAAGTAAATCACGCTCTTTTTTACCCTGGCCTCCCGCGATACAGGCTTGTCCTTGTGCGGGGACCATCAGTAACTATTTTAATGTAATTGTTTTTGGCAAATAAATGTATTTGTATTTGTATTATATTATATATATTATTCATTATTCAAATATATGTATAGGTAACATCGTCAATGCTGTATATCGACAGCGAGCGGAATAGTCATCACGGAGACCGCTTGAAAATTTTGACCGAAAAAGAGACGAGACTTTTTTGACTCTGTAATTACTCAGCTTCACGACTGAGATTATAGGTTGCCCTAACGTCCAGTAATAAAGTCGTAAGAATAGGGTAGGAATTACCTCTGTACTACCAACTTGATCTGGTTAGAAGCGTTCTTGAAAAGGTTCTGTGCGTCTTCGTGCCTCAAGTCTCGCCCGTCATAGTCGTCTATCTTTGCTATGATGTCGCCGCGGACCAGATCTCTGCCGGCCGGCGTGCTAGGAGTCACCTGGAATGAGGAACAAGGTTATCATCGAGACATTGAAATACACGTTAAATTTGTAGAATTCTATAGTGCTTACTAAACGGCAAAGTTAGCCGGGTTCGATTAGAGTACAAAAACCAATATTTTTAAGTAGTTTAGAGATTTATTTTAGAAATTTAGGTCATTATTCATAACGGTCTTTGAACGCGCCAATAGCTTAGGGAACGTACCCATACTACGTGACCTATTTTTTTAGTTTTTTCGACCCCTCCCTCCCCTCGGTGACCACTCGTAGTATATGCCAAGACCCCCCCTCTCCCCCTTTACTTTTCACGTAGTAATTTATAATTATGATTTTTAATCATTTCACAGGCAAAAATTGAAAAAAAAATAATTTGGCTCATACTTGTCTTTATTGCATAAGACTGCATGCATACTTAAATTACTAGTGAATTATATATTATACAAAAGAAAAACATTTGTGAAAACATATTGCTATACCGTATGTAACTTACAGTAACTTAATTTAATAAAAATACGAGATTTATCTCAGTAAAATCGACTACGTGACAAAAACCTGAGCCACCCCCCCGCTCCTGTGACTGACCGTGTATTTTAAAGACTCCGCTCCCCTCCTAAACGGGTCACGTAGTATGGGTACGTTCCCTTATCATATCGATGTCTGTTGCTGTTTCTTTTCGTTGGCATGAAAGTGACAGTAACAAGAATACTCTACAGATACAGATATAAAATGGCAGGGATTATGAATAAGAGGGTTAGTCTTTATTTCAGACGTAGATCGTTTTGCTCTCTATCAAGAGTTTTGGTAGGTATATTCAGCTTTTTACTCAAATGATTATATCACTAAAAACAAAAGTTCAAACAGGTTTTTCATAGAAGTCAGTGCGTACCTAATTTATTTACGCATTATCAAAATATTTACACAAGCAGTTCCTCGAAAACATTTGGTTGCTCATCTACAAAGCTATCTTATAGGTATATCTTACAGGTATTTTTAATATTAACGGCATTAGATCGTCACATAACTAAAATTTACTGCGTGAAAACATCACTTATCCCGAAGGTTAAGAAGACCGTGACCACGCTTCATGACATTCTGTACGGGACAAAGTCATACTCAAGGGTACTCGAGGTTTGTACGTACAAACCTAGGTAATTAATTAAATGTTTTTGTCATATTAATATTTTATATAAAAATATTTTGCAGCGAAACAGATGTGACTCATGATTTAGGTAAGAATAACAGACACATTACGTAACGTGATCTATATTTTGTCTGGCCTTCCAAAAATATATGTCCAGATGTGAATCAATATTTTCAGCATCAAAGGCCTAGTGCAAAGGGTAGACAGTGCACCGTCTAGGACGACCTTGCTGATGGGAAAAGGGGAATAGCGGGACGTATGCATCGGCTTTGGCTAGCAGCCAGGCTAAAAGTGTCTACATCGTCGCGCCAACCTGACATTTTTATTGAAAACCACTGACGGATAGGAGGGAGGCCGCATCACCACCGCACTGGTTCGGTCAGCCTGCGCAAATCCATCACAACTTCCTCGAGTCAATGGCGAGGACACTAGTCTATATTTACTCTTATTATCAACACGGTTAAACTCTCAGCGATAAGTCAAACTAGTAGCAGCGTTTCTTGTTTTTTAGACGTTAATTCTGGCGTGCGTCCATCCGCATTACATTCATAGGCTAGCGAGACGCGACTCCTGCGTCAGTCAACTACCGAATCGATAGACGATATAGGTATCAAGTTTATTTCAGTGAAGGTTGCCTTTTATTTTTATATCATCAAGTTAGAGAATCGCGTGAAAATCTGTGCTATACCCAAATTCAGATAAATTCATAAATATGTGTTGTTCGAACCAGTATACTTATAGGTAAGTAATTAAGTAAACGGAACCAGAGCTTTCACTCCCAGTGTGAAAAAATAGATGTCGTGAAGGGTTAAACAAAGCTTATGTTCTAATTTGTTTTCGCAAAATACCTTGAGAAATAATATAAATGTGAAGACATTATTCAAGAAAATTGGGACTTTAAAAACGCATTTATCAACAGCATAAAGTCGGTGCCAAAAGTGATGTGACTAACACTTAATTGGTAATTATTACAACAAAATCGTAATACCTATGTAGTACGTAAAAAACAAGAAATAAATTTTTTCAGCCAAAAAACATTTCGATCAAAACAAGTTTAACTGCCAATATTCATATTTTTGCTTTTAGCATCTTGAATTAGGTAACTAATTAACGAAAATAAAGGGCAAACAATATTAATAAAGAATAAAATATTAATAAAGAAAGACTAGACATTTGCACACAGGAACTGTGTAGGAGGATAAATATTACATTCACAGGTAGGTATATTTGTCTTTGGAACTACAAAGCATGCGCTTTTATAAAGTGCATAAAAATAGACTTGCGTATTAAGCAGCATTGCGATGCGTTCATCACACTCTCCTATAGACTGTGTCAGGTTTATATCACAAAATATGGTGAATGTAAACGCGACCCCATCTCGCTATACCTTTTGCGGACGATGTCTCGCAGGGGGGTTTTGTGGGTTCGAACTCCACATATCCCCTTCTGTCACCCCCATGACGGAAGGATAAGGCGAAGGAATAAAGAAAGGAATTTTTTCCCTTTAAAAAAGATTTAAGTCACAAAAATCACGCAATCATGGTTTCGTTGCTGTGGATGATTGTCATTATACAAAAAAAATAAGGAACAACCTGATAGCCCGATTGATGTTTAGCTATTATATCTGCCTAATAAGATTGCATTACCCCAAACAGCACGTCCACTGAGTGGTGCCCTATTTGGCATTTGCATTGCTTCTTAATTCTGCGAGACCTACGATCAAGAACGACACAAGTGGTCTCAACTCACTGTCTAGTGTTAATTCTCATGTGCCAACTGGTAGGTACATCTAATATCTCGCGCAACGGTAAGTACGTGCGTGCGTTATATCTTTATGTTGGTTGCACCAGTTAATTGTTTTATTCAAGTTACATTTATTCGCGAAATAAAATAAATTTTGATTTTTTTCATACAAAAATATTGGTTATTTGTTATCATATTGTATATTGAAAACTGCATTTTTTTCATGAAATAGGTAATGATCGATATTCCAACTTTCAACTCTTTTCCTTTGTCCACCCATTTGCAACTGCAACACATGCGGCATCAAAAAAAACCTGACGTATTAATGATAGCTAATGAACCAGAAAATATAGATCGGATTGACTCACAAGCCACATGGAGATGAAGGAGATATAAAAGCATTTTAATGTGGTCTTAAAAGAAAATTGTTCCAAGGTTGGTTCGGAAGAGATTACGTAACCTAACCTTGGCGGTAAGATAGCGGTAAGTGCATTCGTTAGGCAACCTGAAGGAAAACAGATGGATACATCAAAGATAAACTTTTCTCTACACAATATATCTTACCGAGGCTGGTAAGTGTCTGGCTGGCTTTTTACAGACATCCATAAAGCGAATGTATCTAGGGATTGCAATCCGGCGTCATTTTCAGTCCGGCCGGATCCGATCGGATTCCCATCAATCCGGCCGGATCCGTTCGGATCCGGCAAGATTGATCAAATCAGCATGGTTTTCGCTTTTTAGTACAAAATAAGTGAGTTAATAAAGTGTCACTGCATGTATCCGTTAAGGGCGTGGAGTACCCATCATTTCTGACTTATTTCACTATGTCTTACTTATGTATACTTTTTTTAGATATCCCTTAGAGAAAAATAAACTTTCTAATATTTTTTTTTCATTTCTTAACTTTCACTGGTCTACTACGGTCTATTCAATTAACTTTTGCACTATTTTAATGATTGACGTCCTAAATCATTTTATTAAACATGTAAAAATGCAATAATAATAATAATAAGATAATATATTATGTACGATAAATAATTATTTTAGTAATAATTGTAAGAAAATGAAAGTATTAGCGACCAACCTGAAACGCATAAAGCCCGAAAGTGCTAAAACTATGGATATTTCGTCAAAAATACATGCGAAAACTGCTAGAAGTCACTGAAAAATAAATTTGAACAAAAATGAGCGTCAATTTGCTAGAACCCACTTCTTTCTAAAATTAATTATTGTAATGTTATGTTTTTACCCGAGTGCCGAGGGTTGTGTTTGGCGTGTATCTATCCATGTACGCATGTATTTATGTATCCTTCCTTCGATATTTCCTTTATTACCATGTAGTAACCAAACGGCTGGATGGATATTGATGATTCTAGTATCAAAAGATTCGTCGCAACTTTCCAAGTGTCCTTAGAAATAAAAAAAAACAAAAAGTTACGTGGGAAGGAAAGGAGGAGCTATATTCTCTCACATTAAAAAAAATGTTTTCGTAATCATAGCAATATGGGTCTCAAAATCAAGAGTGTGATGAAGTGTTTGCAAATAATGTATTAGTTTTTGATTTAAAGTAAACCCTCAAAGACAAAACCAGAACGCAAAATTCGTTTAGTCACTTTAGCGAACTAGGCCATGAATGATACTAAAATATATCATAAAACCTTCTCTATGGTCAGAACATAGCTATTCATAGCTATTTATAGTGTATTATGTATATCCTCTACAAGTAGGTAAAGGACTATCCAAATAATCAAATTAATTAATTTTGTGGAAAAAAGCATGTTAAGAAAACAGGCCTTGGTCAATCTTTACAGGAATATTCTTTAAATTAAAAGCTGGAAATACCAAGTGCATACCATTTCGGAATCTCATTGCAGTGGCCAAGTTTTTTATTAGTTGGTCACTCAGGTGACAGTGTATGTTTTTGCTCCACAGGAGATCAAACTTTTGGAAAAAAATTCAAATAATATTTTTTTTAGTTAAAAAAAATTCTAAAAAAAATCTATTACTTTGACACACAAATGGCAATAAGTATTTGATAGCGCAGTTATCCAAGAATGCTATAAAAAAAAACAGATTGAGAAAATAGCTTGATTTGTGATCTTGGCATCTAAAAGAATGGACAAGGGTGAAAAAATATTAAAATTTCGAAAAACTCCATTAACTCGAAAACCGTAAATAATTTATTCGGCAAAATTTAAATTTTTTGAACAGTTGTGATACCCCCTACACGTAGGTAAAGGATTATCCACTCTTTACGCCACACCCTGTATAGAGCTTCTATTAAATGCGCTATAAGAAAATGAAGTATCATGAGGAACCATGGAAAATCTAACTCTCAAAAGACTGATTCGATAATGTAAGAACCAATAAAATTAAGAAACATGCCGCGTCTAGGGGTCAGTTCGTACATGGATATAGAAAGAAAGAAGGATGCCGTTTACATTTTCTAATTTAATTACCTACTCTGCATTGCAAGAATATACGCGTGTAGGTAATCGTTATTTTCTCGGCGTTTTCAGATTTGGACCCGTCGATCGACCATTACGTTTACGTTAAATTATTACAGACCTTACAATTTTACTTGCAATTATAATTAGTATAATTTAACAAGTTTTATTACACTTCGTCCTACACTGATGAGAGATTGCTACCTACGAAAAACTAATACTTGCTCGTAGCCTCAGACACAATTTCTTTTCTATTAATTTTATAGATCTTTGACAGTGAAGGCAAGTAATTGAAAGATGTGTTTATAAACTGGAAATGCTAAAATCTTACTAACTAGCAATAGAGCAAAAACGTCGTAAAAGTGGAACCAAACTATATTTTATATTGGCGGTATAAATGTTGCTGTTAAAACAACGGGATTAACTAGCCGAAAAGTGAAGGATATCGTGGTAATTAGGTCGAGCGGATCTCCACGACAGCTGTCGAACAACATGCGACCGATACAAATCCAAGAATACATCGGATATAAAGAGACATCGCTGACGCTCTAGTTAATTCAAAGCTGTTCTACATAGATAAATCTCACAAGAAAAGTATCTTACATCCGATTTTTTTAAAAGTAGCGGCAAGAGATTAAATGATCAGCGGAGTTGGCTTCTACTGCGAGAAATTGTAATAAAATGTCATCGGAGATATTATATCGTCTGCCAACAGGCCAGCAGCCGTTCGGATGATGGTCCGAATATTCGTAGTTTTAATATCCACCGATACTTTTTTGAAGATACTAGTGTTTTTGATTGGTATTAGTTGATTGTTTGGATGCGATAACGGGCGCGTGCGTAATAACTCCAGTTTGTTTACACCGGCGCCGGCATCAACATCGGCTGGTCGGCCGAAGAGCGTCGTTGTGCGTGGGCTGGGGGGATGCAGGGGACGGGAAGGTACCCGAGTGACGATGAGCGGCGTGGCGAGGTCCGCGCCGCCTACGATTCGCAGCCCCCAGTTGATGTCGCGACTCTCTCTCCGCAGGGTCACCACGAACGTATGCAGCCGCCCCATGGCGAAGGTCAGATGCACTGCGCGTACGCACGCGCTCGATGCGCACACTTGCTTACACGGCGGCAAAACGCGACGTTGTGCGCACAAAATTAGAAACACCGCAAATCTCCCCTCCCCTCTGTGAACCCTCCACCGCGATGTAACCCTGCCTTCGCAATCGACCTAATTCGATTTACGGAAACCGCTGCACGAATCAATCGGTTACTTAGAGCCGATCTCTAGACGCCGCCGCCGGCCGCGAGGCTCATGCTTATTTATCCAGATGTCAGAACGCATTACAGTGACCTACATATTATTTATGTTTCGGTTATGATAAATGACGCGCTTGCCAGAGGTCACAATAAATCAATCCTTTAAAAATATAAATGTATCATCGTTCTTATGAATTGAATCCTGACGCCAAGTCTTAAATCTTACAGAATGCAATTACAAATGCCAATTTCTTGAATTGATTTCATGGCAATGATAATCGTTTTCATGGCAAAATTGTGTTACATCAGGTGTATACTGGAATTATAGTTTAAATCAGTTTTTTTATTCAATTTATACGGTTTAGGAAAGTGATGCAGAATTGTCTATAAAATTTTATATTCTGTCTTGCCTCTGACACCAAACTAAAACTTATTTATTTCCATGATAAAATTGAGCTAGAAGTAAAGTAGAAAAATAAAAAAATTCGTTGCAAGACAAGTTTTATCTTCGTAGAGTTGACACAAATCAAAGCTGTCTAAACATCGTGGAAACATAAATTTGTTTTTATCCATAACCAATCATGAATAACATACACTACCACAACTAACATGTAAACAAAAAAGTTACCTGTCGTTTGGGTCCGAAATCCCTCGCCAGCTCCTCATCGTCAGGGTCTTGGCGCTGGTGCGGGACTCGCCAGAACGGAGGCCTCTGGTACATCGGCATCTCAACAGCTTATCTTCTATTCTCACGGCCGATTCGAGTCACAAGCTAGAAGTACAAAGCATTTATTTAAAGCATTCCTAAACTCGATGCATCGTGTTAACCGCATGCCATAGCAACATCGAACAGACGAATTACGTAGGTGTTGACGTGAAATATTTCACCTGACTGGACAAGGACAGCTATACAAACAGTAAAATAGAGATGGCACGTGGAATTGAATGGAGGGGGTTATCAGGGCTCGCGACTCACCAGAAGGCGCGTGGAATGCCGCGTGGTCACTTCGACAGCGTCGCTCCTCCAATGCCGTTTTCTATTATCTAGAATTATTCCGAGCAAGATCAAACTGTCTATTTTTCGCGTCGGGGAATCGCAGCGGGCGAGACGTTCCGTTCGACGAGTCGGGTCTGGAGTGATTTACATGCCGGGAGCTGGTCGCGCTGTTTCTGGGCCCATGAGAGAACCAACCACTGCGTCCTGGCTGCCGCGTGTCAGCGGTCACGGTTCATTGCACTCGGTATTTCGCCCGAAATTTTATTGTTCTAAAGAAAGTTGTTTTTACATTTCTAGTGCATTGAACTGGGTAACATGTTATTTGGGGTGATAATTTGTTTTGATAGAGCTGGAAAGTTGGTCTACATAATTAAACAAAACAGTAACATCATTTACAGGAGATACCTAATGTTATTGGTTTAGTAAATGTGTTTTTAATAATAGTCTAATATTCAGATTCAAATGGTTTATTACAAAATAAATATTGAGCTTAGAAGCACAGAAATGATTTAATTGTAATTATTTTAAAACATGATATTTTATGAAACATTTCATTCCGACATTGCTGTGATATTATTTTTATGAGATTTGAGTTTAAATGAATACATCTATAACCTCTAATGATGATATATAGCATACAATTAATGTTTATTTACAAAACCATAGGATCGTAACAAAATAATAGATGAAGTTCACCAAACCATATTGTGGATGGAAATAGCGAAGCCTTTTTTATGGTAAAAACAGTCGGTAACATTTAGATGGATTGGAAAATTTTCGTTTAATAATGCTATGTTTGTTCCAACACAAAGTAAAATAGATCTGTTAAACTGTTCTAAAGAACTACATAGTGACACGACGAAGAAGAATAAGTAAAACTATTCTTGTAGGAGTTCTAGGTCTTCCGAGACTAGCATAATATACTTCTACTACTGATAGCTGTCTATTTCGTCCTGAATTAACTGATTACAACCTTATTTTTTATACAACTAGCCGATGGAACAAGCATTTGGCCCACCTGATGTTAAGTGGTAACTATCACCTACAACAAAGCATTGCCTCGTAAGCCACGCACGATAGGTACGTGCCCTAAGATGCACTGCCCTGTGTCCACCAACTTGAGGCATACAGAGGTTAAGCCTCATGTGAGTCACGTGGCTGTAATAACACTAGCAACCACACTCTTCAAACCAAAACACAGCGTTGCTGCTTGGCGACAGAAAAAGTCGTGGTGGTAGTATCCTCCATCAAAAAGATCTATATAATCTAGACTTACACAAGTATTTAAATACATTTATTATTATAATTCCCTAAGAAAATAAATTAAAATTATTAAATGTTATGAAAAGCGAGCATTAGAGATAACATTCCGTTTCAAAGTTCACTTAAATGGTTATAATAATTATTATGAGTCATTTGTAATGTAAAACTATTCAAAATATAAACATACAGGGCGTAAAAGAAAGCTACATTTCTCGATAAGCTTAAATCCTACACAAGCACTATTTCGACAAATTGAATTTAAATGTTTATCCTATTCAGTTATCTGATTTCACACACACGGATAGGCACAGGATACACACAGATCGCTTTTATGGCCTTTAAGTAAACTTCAGTTTTCTTTGTTTTTGTGTAGCTCTATCTGTATGTGTGTGTGTCTAAGATATACTCAATTTAGGACGATTTAGTTGAAATGTCGATATAAAAAAACATATCGTTAATTAAAAACGAAGTTTTGTAGATAAATCGTTTTCACTTAAAATGTATTTTTCACATTCTTCGAGAGTGGTTTGTGTTCTTACGTCCTGTATTATACTCAAAGATCCTATATATTTACATTTATCAGTCCTTTACCCGTTAATGCTGCATTGCATGAGCATTATATTAATTTAACGTACTTTGAACACAAAATGAACAGCCTTCCCACGTCGACACGATACACATCAATTGAAGTTACTATTCATAAGATGATTATATTTATAGCATGTACGAACTTTATCATCAGTATTAATTACATACCGTGATTTATATCCAAGAATACCGACTTACTATTAGTTAACTTTCTAGATAATTTTTAAATCAGCCCCTCGAGCAAGTAGGTATCATCGATACGATAAAATTTGACGAGTACATGCTTGTACGGCTGTTTTTGTATATAAACGTTCGTTCGTTAGACAAATTTATCGAGAATTACTGTCTAATTTTATCGTATCGATGATCCATGCTCCAGTGGCAGAATCAATATAAAACTCTGCATGCAGAGATTAATCTGAAAAGATTGTGCATAATTGATCATATACTGGTACAAGAATCCAAGTAGTTAAATGCGATTCGTATTTAGTTAGAATATAAACATATTATGCAGCCACAAGTCCTACAACAACGCAACGTCTGTTTGTTTATAACGCTCAAAGAGTTATATTTTATTCGTTGCATACGTTAGTCGTGTTTTTATTGAACATGAGAGAAGACACGTGCAAGAACAGACAATGATATAATCATTTAACCTAAAATGTTGTTTACTTCATTGTAGACCCTATTTACAACAGTAACTTCGTTTGTAAAACGCAGCAGAGCGAATCAGGAAAGAGCCATTTCCGCGTGAAAATAAAGAATATTATCGTTTGTCAATTAGCTTTAAGCACTTTGTGAGAAATACGTACGCCTCTAAAAAAAGTTAAAAGTCTAAAATAGCCGGTTTAGAGTCCTTGGCGCACTTGATAAGCGAATACATAAGTTTGACAAAACCTGTGTCCTTGGGTTTCTCCAGTCCTCGTAGCAGGCGGTTCTTCATAACCGCTACGAATTCACGGTTGCTTAGCTGTCCATCCACTGGGGGGACAAAATAATTTGTATCAGGGGTAATGTTTACGCACTTATACTTATTTATTTACTAGTTGCGCCCCGCGGTTTCACACGCGCAGATTTAAATCCCGGTATTCCCATGGGATAAAAAGTAGCCTATGAGCTATTCCAGACTATAATCTATCTCTCTGCCAAGTTTCACTCAGATCCGCTCAGCCGTTCCGGCGTGAAAGAGTAACAAACATCCATCCATACTAACAAACTTTCGCGTTTATAATATATATGTAGTATAGGTGATTATCTCATAAAAGGTGAAGGGAAACAATGAGAGGTTGTCTTGTAGGAGTCCATGAAATGAAATGAAATGAGATTTATTTGGATTCGTAACAAACATCACAATATCTTATAAAATAGGGTTGAAACGTTTTACAATATCGGTATTTCCTGGTTGGACAACATTGGTACCCAAACTAGGATAGCCCTGTGTTATGGCCATGGGTAGAAACTAATAATTTTGACGGGTCCCGTTGTGTATATAAGCCCCTGCATTTAACTTACGGATCTTGGGAGCCTTTGCAGCATAGCATTTGCTGTTTTGAACCATTGCTTGGATTAGCGATCTTGACATGATTGCCTTTGTATAAAAGTGTATGGAGTATACAAAGGCATTTTATTTAAACATTTCAGTTTTGTCAATGCCTCTGCCTGTTTTTTTATACAACCAGCTGTTGGAACAATCAGATGGCCCACCTGATGTTAAGTGGTAACCATCACATATAACAAAGCATTGCCTCGCAAGTCCCGCACGACAGGAACATGCGCTACGATGCACTGCCCTGCGTCCATCAACTTGATGTTAAGCCTCATGTGCATGTAATTACATCGGCGACCACACTCTTCAAACCGGAACACAGCGTTGCTGCTTGGCGGCAGAAAAAGGCGTGGTGGTAGTACTTCCCCGGCTACAAAGAGCTCTACTACTCTTAAAAAAACTTATTCTGCTAAAGGCATCTTAAACGTGACGTGAGTAGTGCATGCAACCTGTCCCTTTGGGGGCCATAGTACTGAGTTTAGGTACGAGTACGTTCGGCCGGCACCTAAACCCGTGTTGTAAATCAGTAGTACTGATTTACAACACGGGTTTTAAATCAGTGACCCGGACCCGTGTTGTAAATCAGTAGTACTGATTAAATCAATAGTACTGATTTACAACACGGGTTTACGTACCTTAACAGCAGAGAGACAACCCCCCCCCCCCTGATGCGACTTCTGTGACTGTATACTCACGGTTCTCGTCGAATATAGTGAAGACGACGTTGATGAGATGCGGATGCAGGTTGATATGCGCGACCGTGCGCGCCACGTGACGCAGCGTGGGCTGGTCGATGGACGCGCCCGCGATGTGGTAGAAAGTGAGCGCCGTGTCCACGTCGTTTATGTTGTTCAACAGGTGGAAGAAGTTCAAGTAGTCCTCCCTTGTTATTCCGACGCCGTGGTCGCGGAAACTGACAATATTTTTCATTATTAGATTTATTCATCAAACAAACTAGCTGCATCCCGCAATGTTTAAATTATCCTACTACTATTATAAACGCGAAAGTTTGTAAGTATGGATGGATGTTTATTAATCTCTTCACTCCGGAACAGCTGAACCGATCTAGATGAAACTTGGCAGAGAGATAGACTATAGTCTGGAATAGCTCATAGGCTACTTTTTATCCCGTGGGATTACCGGGATTTAAATCTGCGCAGGTGAACCACATTGTAATTTTATTTTAATTTTATAATTTCTTTTTTTTTATTGTTGAATGTTTTTTACTTTTTTGCATGTGTTTTAATTAAATCAATGGTTCTGAATGTTCCGAAATAAATGTTTTGAATTAGAATAAATCCCGGTATTCCCAAATGATAAATAGCCTATGTGCAGCCCCGTATCAAGGGGAAGGTCGTGGACTCGGATTAAATAAATATTGTGGACGTGTAATAAAACTATCTAGTCCGAACTAAGCATAACTTGTACTTATGCTATGGGAACCAGATAACTGATAGAATAAGATTATGACTTGAAAAAATGTACAGAAGGAATATTGAAGTGCAGATAATATGAAAATAGACTTACGTCTTTTTCACTCGTTTCAGCATCCTTGCCTTCTTCTTCGAAGGGTATCTGGCGTAAGCCAGCAGCAGTTCAGCAAAATCAGCTTCGGTGATTTTTCCTTCCTCATCTGAAGTCATCAACATCAAATTATCCTACTCAGCTTAGCTGTTTCTATTTTTTTTTCAAAAAGGTAAGATAGAGATTTAACAATAGCTATGCCAACTAGTAATAATAATAAATATTGGTGGACTTTCCACACAGCACCATCTAACCCAAAACTAAGCCAAAGCTAGTAATGTGGAAACCAGATAGCTGATATAATACAATGTATACATTTTTAAAGGTCAGGAAATTTTATTAATTATATTTCCAAACAAAGGAATATCAAACATTATTCAATTACAATTGGCTAATACCACAATTTATTGTTGGGAGAATACCAACCGGGTTGTTTTCTTTGGAACTCTAAAGACAATATTTCTTTCTGAAGTTGGTGTTGGAAATCTAAGAATTTCTCAATTGTCAGTTTTTCATCCAGGTTCTGTCCAAAGAAATATGTCGTCAAAGCAGAATTGATGCCCTGTAACAGACAATACATTTAATTATACTTTTTTATAAAACACCGTCACTAGAATTGTCGTCTTACTTATTATTAAGAAACCTGAAGTAATCACTGTTGGGTAGAAATGTATAGGCCTCCCTATACATTTCTAGGAAGAATGATTGTGAACTATATGTCGGTCCACCGATTTTCGCATTTTCTTATTATACCGAGGTAGACCATCCAGAAGATGGGTTGATGACATAAAGGACACAGCAGATGGCGCATGGTCAAGACTATCAAAAGACCGAGAACTACGGTTACAATTTGGAGGAGGCCTTTGTCCTTAGACATACAGACAGAAACTACATGAGAGAAAAATATAATAGAATTAGTAGTAATAGAATAGAAATTGATATTTATAACTGAAACTCTGTAAAAAAGAATGAGTTCTCTGAATAAAAGGCTTATTTATTGATATCGTTATTCATAGATTTGAAGCTGCAACCAAGTACTCACTCTAAAGGTATTTCCGGTGTTCGCGTGGTCCCTATGACGGGAGCCAATGCTACTCTGCTGACGGACGAGAGCGGCCACTTTCTCAAACTCCTCGCAATCCACGTCGCCGTCGCCGTTCAGATCGAACATGCGGAAGGCTATCTCGAAATGGCGTCGAGACGCTGAAAAGATTTTGTTGTTGAATTAAACTATGACCTGTAAGAGTGATTTTCTTCAATTTCAAGCACATGGTGTGTTCCCAACGAAACACAAATATTGTAAAAAAAAACCCTGTAGCACCTAAGACGCGAAAATGCAGCTAGTAGGTTCATACCTACCTAACCTACAGAACTAGTACATTCGTCTGCTTCATTGCATTCTTTTGAAAACATCCATCGACTTCGAACTTCTGTTCTCCAAACCGAGATCACGTCAAGGTTTATAATACTCTCTAACGAGAGGATCACGCGAGATTCACGATCATCCAGTCTACCTATCTAAGCTTTTACCAGCAAATATCAATAGTACCTATATAATATAATCTATCAACCTGTTTAATATTCAATGCAGATCTAATTATCTACGGACAAATCTGCCTACAACGCCGATTCGCAAAGTTGTTTGGAAAATCTTAGCTCACTCAGCAAATTAATGAGCATAGGAAAGAAGTAGGTACCTGCTTAACTTTATTGTTGTAAGTAGATACCTTTCAGAAATTACTAATTTCTGAAATCATAGGTACAAATATAAATACATACATAGGCAATACATACTTTACAATACGTGCGAGATAATTTTAGAAATGGCGGGAAGAAAATAATCGATAAATTCGCTCATGCTCCGTACGCGACCGCCCCCCCCATCTACTTTATCGGATGCTGCAAGACTATTCATTCATAGCCACTCTAAACACCCGTACGCCCACCTTATGTCTGAACGTTTTTTGCGCAATTATAATGTGTTATTATCAAAACAATTAACAAAATCTTCCGTGCAATCTCCCTTTAGCAAAAAGCTCTTCTATTTTTTCCATACCACATGACGCGACAAAATGATAAGACCAGTGAAACGTTTCAAAACACGCACAAAAACAAACTCTTGTTATTATTTGAGATGTGGTGCGAAAACATTAACTTTACTCTTTTGGGCAACTCTGTACATTATAGTATTGAAATTAACTGTATTCAAAAGCAGTGTGGAACCAGCCCCGAAAGACTGGTCGGTAGTACCTGACAATTACACTAAGTGGCTGGTAAAAACATCTAGAAGTGACACATGTACGTAGTTAATCCTATATAGGATTAACAAGAAATAAAATGTGCATTATTTTAGCTCCAGGGACCGGTCGCAGGAGATGAGCCTGAACCAGAACCAGAATGGGCTGAGCCAGATAATGAGACCATTGTTGAGTTGGAGAGGCGTGCTGTGGCAGTTCAGAAAGTTTGCCGCGAGCGATCGCTTCCGACCAAACGAATCAACAGCAAGGAGTTCTTTATAGATCATAGTCATAGCCTTGTATGGTGTAACATCTTCAAAGCTGCCAGTTCATCGTGGCTCTATAAATTCAATGTTTTAGGTTCGTATATAGTTAATAATACTTTTGTTTTTGTGTAGTAATCTCAAGAAATAAACATGTATTTTTTTAGGAGGATACGATAAGAAATTTTTGGCCCGTACAAAGCAAATACCCCTTATGCTAGCCAGAAAAAAATTTCCACGTCCAATTGAAGAAGAATTGCATGACGCAGTGAATACACCTGGAGTTATCTCGCTGATAGTTGTACGTGAACCGTTCGTACGTTTGTTGTCGGCTTACAGAGACAAATTGGAAAATGTGACTCCAATTTACTACAGAAAACTGGCCCGAGCTATAATCGCAAATCATAGATCAAAGGCTACCGACACCCTTACAACAAAAAAAAGTCAAGGACCAACTTTCAGGGAGTTTGTAGCTTATCTGATTACAAACCACCGAGCCAAAGATAAACCTTTCGATGAACACTGGGCGCCATATTATCAATTCTGTACACCATGCGCGGCTAATTTTACCGTGATTGCGAAGGTAGAAACTTTATCGAAGGACTCGGCATTTGTGATACATCAATTGGGACTTGGACATGTATTGGGCCGCACCGTGGGCGACCGTAGGACGCGGATACGAACGGTTATGAACAAGTCCAAGGATGGAAGGAACACGACGGCCTTGATTAAACATTATTTTAGTCAGCTAAGCGAGGATATGTTAGATAAATTGTTGGAAATTTACGGAATAGATTTCGAAATGTTTGGATATGATGCAAACGTTTATAGAAAGTATGTTAGCAAAATAAACAGTTAGATTTTTTTTGAGTTTTATTGATAGGTACTTACTTGATAGCACTGTGAGCAGGAAGATGTAATCACTGAAAGTTATAAGACCGGACGACCCAAGCTTGTAAAATATCGAGTCTTCATCTAAGTCCAGGTTCAGGCGTTGGCTGATATTCTGCACAGACATAAACAAATTGAGGAAAGTATTTTTTTGTGTATGGTTAAGCTGTTAATGCACCCAAAACCAAACTAGAGATAACCTACATGGTGTACCTACCTAGTCTAGTTGCAAGTGACTGGTAGGTAGGTACCTACATTACTCAACTTGCCTGTGTCAAACTTAGCTGAAAATCATGTGAAAATGCCTACATACAAAAGTATGCGAACTAAGGAATAATATTTACTTCTCATGCTCAGAGACAAAATAAGAGGGATAGATATGCATAAAACAGCTGGAATGGTTGCGGGCGTGAAGCGTGGGGTCATCTAGCAAAATGTGTCGAGCAACTACAAAATACCACTTCATACGCAGTAGGTAAGGTACAGTACGATAACTCCATCTAGGCTAGTGCTTCATCTATTTAAACTATGTCATTTTTCTAATCTATAAAGGGTTCTGGAAAAACATGCCAACGGCGAAGAAGGCATGAGAGCAAAAAGGGAGCTTAAAACAAAATTGTGCATAATAAAAAATGTTACAAGTAGAGAGCAGAGACAAGGAAGACAGAAAGACAGTACCTCACCGAAGTTCTGAAAAGATAAGAAAATGGCGTGAGTGGTTGAGAAAATGGGGTAAGTGGTTTGGTTGAAAATAATGGCGAGTGTGGTCGAAATGGTGCTGGGTGTGCGAGATAGACGAAAGTTATGGTTCAGGTAATACATTAATAGTTCATGCATCTCACGAAGGTGTCCGGTGACCTTTGTGCAGTGGATACAAGCCACAAATGTAATGATTCAGCCGCCTTCGTGAGATGGCTTCACTTGTAAACAATCAATGGAGCAAAATTCAAATAGTTGCCTATAATTTTCCATTAAAAAAAATTACGCCATGTGTATTGTACAGTATGTGATTAACTAGTTTAGTAGGTAGTTTCAAGGATCAACTAGGCTTAAATTGTAAAAAACGAAATAAGTCCTAGAACTAATCATTATACCGTGTGATGATAACGTCCCGGCCGATTTCAGCTACGGCGACTATTTAAACTGGATTAATGATAAATTTTAATCAATTATACCTTTTACCAGTATAATGATTAGTTCTAGGCCTTATTTAGTTTTTTGCAGCAAGGGAATGGTTATTGTAAATTTGCAAAAATCCAAATAGCTTCAAATTATTTTTAGATTTTAGAAATGGAAGCCAAAATTGATATAACATATTCTTATACTGGTTTTAATAGTTTTTAGGTAGATGGTTAGTTGTCTCGTATAAGTTTACCTATGCTATGCTTAATGTTATTTGATGACAATTAGGTAAGTAGGTAGATGAAAAAATCTAATTTATTACGATCTTACCTTCGGATCATATCTTCTATATTGATCAAGCCCCAATCCTGGAGAAATAATGATCAATGATAAAATAGAAACACTGTTTTATTATATAGTTCTTACAGGCTAAAAAAATTCCTTAAAAATCTAGGTACATGCTGGTGGTAGGTACATGCTGGTGGAACTATCAGATTTCATATCATTGCGCCACAAGACTAGCACAAAAGAAACGTGCCCTAAGATGTACTGACTTGCGTCAACTTAAGGCTCCGGCGACAGCGGCTCGTAATTTCGAGGTGCGATTGGCTATTATTTCATTTCGGGGAGGTTGTTTGAAAGAATAACTTTAAAGTGACACGCATAAATACTGTTCGAACGCAAATAATACAATAATATAAGGGAAATGTGCTTAAGTCAGAAATCATTTTGGTATTAGGTAAACGTAAGACCAAACATACTAATACCAAAATGATTTCTGATTCGGGCATGTTGCTTAACATCTGTTTGCATTAAGGGTCCGGCTTAATGCAAACAGATGTTAAGCCTCATGTGCTTGTAATTTTATAGGCAACCACACTCTTCAAACTGCAACACAGCAACGCTGCTTGGCAGGAAAAAAGGCATGATGTTAGTTCTTCCCCGGACGAGCCCCTCAGAAAGGAAGAATCATCAACAATATTCTTCATCTAAACTAAAATTACCATCAGCAACAGAAGTCATCAGGTTTCATGAAATGCAAGCAGTTGAATGGTAACATAATCAAAGAAGAATCGGAAACAATGCTTATCATCTAAAATAATCATCAGGTCACTGAGTGTAAGAAGTCATCAGGTGTTGTGAAACACAAGCTGTTGAATGGTAACCTAATCGAAGAAACAGTTATAAAGCTTTTCATCTAAAATTACCATCAGGTTGTTTGACACCAGGTGTCATAGATCGCAAGAAGTCATCAGGTGTCATGAACACCTCATGCTGATCGTGATGCTGCGCTTGTAGGGTAGCGAAGTAACGGAATACCTTATCCGGCGTCGAGTAATGACGCATACGGTTCTCATACTCAATAATCTGTCCGGCAGCGTCCAAAAAAAAATCAGGTCATAAATCTACATAATGTACTAATGAAAGGCCTGTACACTTTCTTGTGATTACAAAATTGGTGTAGGTATTGCGGCTATGTAAATTAATGGTTGTGATGTGATATAAACAAACATAACGGAATAACACGCCCAACCTTTTTATTGCTCATGAATATGAAGCAGACTCCTAAGAGAGCAGTGAAATAACCCATGCTTTAACTTGGATAAAAGGTACAAGATCATAGTGACTTCCGGAAAACCAAATCCAACATAAATATAATTTAAATGCAAAATTTACAGCTTACTTTCAGCATCTCCTTTCAAAGCTGCAAGTCATTCCACCAATAAGTAAAAAATAAGAATAAAATACCATCAGGTTGTTTCATGCCAGGTGTGATTGCCCGTAAGAAGTCATCAGGAGTCATATAAACCTCTGTGTTATCCCCATAGGATAACTTAACAGTTGCAAAATATCTAAATATTTTATCAGGCGTTGAATAAGCTCTCATACGGTTTTCGTATTCGATAATCTGTAGCAAATAAAAAAAAAGAATATAATAGAAATAAACAAAAATATAAAATTGAGTAACTATGATTGATGATGTGTTCGAGTTTGTTGGAATGAATGGGTATTATTTGTTACCTTTCTATCTCGGAAGCCAATTTTTTCCCGTCTGTAGCGTTTCTTCTTTGGGTCACAATCAGAATCTGAGTCTGTTATCTCCTCAGCAGCAGCAGCAGCTGTGATTGTTGGAAGCATCTGATAGTTGAGCCTGTCCAAAAGATAGATAGATAGATAACTCTTTATTGATTAACACAACAAAATAAAGATATAGATTTTAATTAAAAAAATAATGATAGCTATAATGGCATGGCAAGATATAATAATTATGTGGTCTTTATTATTGAAAATTTTTGTTATATTATTGTATTTAACTTGGAGTTTATTAGAGAAGCATTATTAAACTCCAAGTTCTTCCCTAATAGATAGAGTCACAAACATTTTTGATTACAATATCAAAACAGCATTTATTATACTAGCAGCTATGTTTTCTGCTAAAATTATATGGTGTTTTTTCTGAGGTTTTTTATCTCATTCTTGGTATTTTTTCGAAATTAAAAGCAATCTTTTTAAGTTAACCCAGGTTACAAACTATAGGGTTGGCTATAGCAATCCTTGTACCTGAGTTGAGGGTTGGGGATAGGGGGGATGTAAGTGGGGGTAGATGGCAAGTCTTCCCCTTGAGTCCTTTTTTCTAGGAAATGAAAAAAAATACTTTAATTTTTCAGGTAAGTTACTAGTTAGGTTAGGGGTTTTTTTTATATGAAGAAAATTGGTAGTAATATTTCATCTCTATGACAAAAAGACTCAAGGGAAGGAATTCTCATTAGGTTAAGGTTTTTTTTTTAAGTTAAGAAATTTGAAGTAATATTTTTTTTCATTTCCTAGAAAAAAGGACTCAAGGGGAAGACTTGCCATCTACCCCCACTTGCATCCCCCCTATCCCCAACCCTCAACTCAGGTACAAGGGTAGCTATAGTTTAACCCAAACTATATTCTCAGTTTCACCACAATCAGTTTATGGGTTTAGGGCATGAATTAGGACAACAACATAGCATTATCTATTTTCATGAAGGCGATTCAGTAAAAATATTTTAGGACTTACCATAATTTATAGGAAGTGTAGGCTGCTGCACCACAGACCAGAGAATAGTACAAATATTTGTATTGAGGCACTTGCAAAGCTTCCTTTTTCGATTCAGCACTGTAGTTTCGATGTAAAAGTATCGAGTTTGAAGAAGTTTTAATTTTGGACAATACTGTTGGAGTAACTTTTCCCAGTGACACTAGCTGTAAAGGGATTTTAAGAACTCTGGAGCAATTATTACGGGAAAACATTTTCCTAGTAATTTGCAGCCAGTCAGATATTTTTATTTCTGAAAAACAACACAGAAACCAATCATTGAAAATTTGTAAGTTTTTGAACAAGCAACGCAAGAACAAACAAGGGCAGCTTTATTTTTTTTCTTCTTTCTTTTTTTCTAACTTTTTTAACATGGCTCCCGCTCGTCATATCAGCTTTCCGTCAGTTCGACTGTATCTTGCAAGGAATTTGAATACGTATCTTGCTTGGTATTTATCTTGACAATATTTTTTTTGTTTATGGCTTCTGTCCATACAGACAATCTTACCAGTTGCTAGTCATATTATATAACTATAAGCTAATTTAATTAGCATTTTTGCTAAGTAGATTAGCCTATTTAATTACTCTACATTGTACGTAGTATTCAAATTCCTTGTACATTACATAACGAACATAATTTCTTACCACTATCTTGTCACCTAGAGGCAGACCATCCGCCCGTTGGTCAAATGACATTGTAGCAAGTGCTGGAAATGGGTGGATGAGACTCGCAAGGGACCGGAAAGAGTGGCGTATTAAAGAGGAGGCCTATACTCAGCAGTGGGTGCAAACGGGCTGAAATGATGATGATGATGATCTTGTCACTGTCACAGTCTGTTATTTGTCACTATGTCAGTCAATGTCAGTTCGATGGTGACAGACACGTAATAAGACAGCGGTAGCCTTCGAGAACGGCGAGCGAATCAGATTATTAGGATCACCCTGACGCAACAAGGAACGTCAAAAATTTTGTATGGACTTAGCATGGCAAATAATGGCTGATTGACTGATTTGACATGATTGTTGCTTGAATTGCTTGATTGACACTGATTGAATGGAACGAATGATCGTTCCATTCAATCAGTGTTCTCTCGTTCTTTCCCAACTCACTCTCTTCTTCGTCTGCTGCTTTGTTTACTTGTAGCTGCCACTCGTATTTTGTTTGTTTTTTGTAAATTTCTAGCAGATTTATCAATAATTACGTCCATAAATGTGAAATTGATCGTTACTGTTCAGTGAACGTAATATTTTACAGCGATACCTCCAAAAAACGATTCATAACGTGCGAAATTGTGGAGATCAAGCAAGCCGTAAAATTATAGAAAAAGGAAGTCTAGTTTCTTTGGATGAGGTTCGGTAAACATTGAATTAGATATTTTAGTGAATACAATTAACGAACAAACAACATGCATCTTATTGAAAAGAGATTTTATGGATTTACTAAAGGTAAATACTGAATATATATATATATAACTAACTTCTGTTAAATGTTTAAACAAACAGTTTCATAAATAGTAATACGCCACACCATCTTTTTGCACGCCCAGGAAGACTGGTAGAAAATGCTATTAGCATTAAGTCCTCCTAGCACTATATTGTTTTGTGTGAAAGTTTTTAAATAAATTAATATTCATGTTATAGTGATGTACCTAATGTGGTATACGTGTATATGGTATAGCTTAGATATAAGGAGAGGCAACTCATTCAATAAACCAGTTAAACGTCAGTCACCACGTTGTTACTTACCCCTACCCTCAGCATAGCGCATACATTACATTGGCGACGAGGATGGGATTCGAACCCACGCGTGCAAGTTTTACAAGATACCTAGCGTACCTATTTATAGTGAGGTCATATCTATAGTCTAAGACAATTTATTTACTTAGTGTAGTTTTAATTGAAAAAAAAAAATGTTCTATTTATGTAGCTAGTAATTATTATTGTTTTCATCTTATAATTATAAAACTGTTTTCTTATTTCGGTAGGGGTAGAAGTGTACCTAGTTCAGTTGTATTTTTATATTGTATTCTTATTAAATATGTGCTTGTACTAAATGGTTTAGTTATAGGGGGGGGATAATGTGGTATACGTGTATATGGTATAGCTTAGATATAAGGAGAGGCAACTCATTCAATAAACCAGTTAAACGTCAGTCACCGCGTTGTTACTTACCTCTACCCTCAGCATAGCGCATACATTACACCTAATGTAATTATCGATAACTGTGTCGGACAGTTCTTTCTATGCTAATATCCCATTATAACGTGCACATCTAGGAGGATACATACACAGTCTTACAAAATGGGCTTTCCGCGGTGGCTTATAGTAATCAAGTATTTGTTTTTTTTTTAATTTTAATTTTTTCCCTACTAAAAGCACAAATTCATGATTATCAGGTTATATTATTATAATATATATATTGTTAGGAGTGTTGTCAGTGACGCACGCTGTGGTGGCGCTGCGGTGCTGTGTGGCGCGCATAAAACCAAGCGCAGGCAGAGCGCTGGCCTCTTTGCTGGCTGGCTTTCGATGCGTAAGCATCAAGGGAAGGTCGTTGTGATTCGTTCTGGATATTTAATTAGGTCGTGAGAGCTATATTTTTAGGTGTGGTTAATCTGTGTAAAAGTGTTTAAAGTCGTGTTAAGTGTGTCTTGTTCCATTCTGGTTATTATTATTTGATGTAGTAAAACTGATGTTTTTCATTATTAAAATTAGGTTACCGGTTTATGTTTTTATCTTTAACCCGCTCCTGGTTTCCTAAAAATATATATACATATATATATTTTGCAGATACTACCAGAGAAAAATCCATGCTAAAGATGAAAAGATTAGTACCCACTACCGATATTAGTGAGCCCTCGGTCACATATCTACTGTGGTAACAATTACGGCTTTGATGACATACCTAATAAGAACTGCGAGACTGTGAAAGTAAGTTGATTTTTATATTTTGCCCTCATATTAGGTACCCACTTATTCAGAAACAAAAAATCGATGTTAAAGATGACAATACCTGCGAGTTGCAAATAGCATATTAAGTTTGTACTGTTAAAATTATTATAACCTTTTCAAGAATATGACGTGAATTAGTCTTTTGAACTTATGCTCTAGGTACAATACTTCTTAAAAAAACTACTGGAAATTAATAAAAATACTTTGTTACAGAACATGTCAAGCTCACCGGGTCCGTCCTGCTAATACTAAACATTATAATAAATGAAAAAAAAAATCATAAAATGAATAGGTGTAGGTACAAAAATATAAGTAAATTATATGTACTAATGCAAAAAGCTTTTTATTTCATATCAGATCCATATTTAAGTCCAACCTAGGACTTCAGGACCTAGGTTGTACTTAAAAGTGGATTCAGTCATTAAATGGATTTAAAAAAAACCTCGATTTCGATCTCGCATATTTTATCGATATCGATATAAAAGCGAGTGCCATCGCGCAGCACTATATAGGCTGATAGGTTGGTAAAACTGTTGTTGACGTACATATTCGTTGTGTTGGTGTTGAAGTGCCATGTAAAAGGATCCCATTGGGTCTCATTGGCTCTTTACTAAGTCCCGCCTCTTCTCGTAGTTTTACATTCTCTTTGATTAGGATAAAAAAAATGTTTTTTCTTTGAATTTGTGTCCATCAAAATTGACTGTGCCTCAGTGCCTGCTTGCCAGAATAGTTCGAATAGTGTCAAAGGTAAATAATGTTCAAGATCTAGTTAATTTGATCACAAGTGCCAAAACTGTTGTAAATCATAACGTGGCTAAGCATTCCCTATTGACCCAATGTCTCGTAAATCTTTCAATAGTTACGCTTAAATTCTACGCTAGAAAGAAGTGAGTTACATAACCTTGAATCACGGGACTTCAGTATTGATCAGTAGTCTTTTGCTACCAACTATTTACTGAAAGAGGAGCCTCCAGGTATGTTACAGTCAGACAATAGTTGCAGTTCTAAATGTATCCACGCAATTCGATTGAGGGTCATGATAGGGTCAATCAGTACCTATCCTCAGATTTTATTGCAGAACGGATAGAATAAGCTATGTGTTCTTCAAATACTATCAAATTTGACCATATGGTAAAATTAAGTATAATACACCTAGGCTGAGAGTAACCTGAAGAGTCCTAGTCCTAAAGGTGTACCATCAAAATGTAACCTTGTTTTCGGTAACAGGTGCTGTCTACCAAAAAATACTACTTAGCCCATAATGCGAAATAAAATCAAAAAGGCTGACAACTTGTATGTTTGAGGATTACACCCTAGACATGGTATATTCGGTAATTCAAACAGTTGATAACATATTAGGCATAATATTGGAATATGCTCCATATCAAAAATGCCTAGTACCTAGTGTATAAAAAAGTATAACATTAAAACTAATGTGTTCTTTTCAGCTCATGTTTTAATTTCACCCATGACCATGAACTAGTTGTCTAAACTAATATTATAAAGAGGAAAGATTTGATTGTTTGTTTGTTTGCATTGAATAGGCTCCGAAACTACTTGACCGATTTGAAAAATTCTTTCACCGTTGGGAAGCTACACTATCCCCGGTGAACATAGGCTATATTACATTTTCAAAAAAATTTGGGATCCTTACTAAAATTCAAATAATGTAACCCAAGGTGTAAAAAAATTCGTAAAATATTCTTTACATCGCATGCACTGCGAAAACTATTGATGATAGAATAAAATAATGTTCTACAACTTTGCAGAACACATCATTATTTACAAAAAGTGTCGCGACACCATATGTCTAACTATTATAGTTATGCCACAATAAGTGTTTTTTTATTTTCAAATTTTAATTGAAATGCCGCCGCTATAAGAGGCTCTTTATTTGTATCTTGGTATTAATACTTATCAAAATAAATTACTTCATATTCAAAACTGCTTCAATACCTTTATAAAACTTTTTTAATTATTCAATTCGGACATTCCATTCGAAAGATATCACAAGTTTAAAAATGTAAATGTAAAAATGTAAAGTTCTTTCAGAACTAAACCAATATTTTTCAGTAAGTAGGTACTAATAATAAATGTTGGCAGATGTTTTGAATTATACCGTATTTAGATGTAATAAATATTTTAGTTTCTGAAAAATAACTAGATGTCGCCACAGGAAAGATTTTAAAATAATAATGTTCAAATTTTCTTTATACTTTTCTTTTTTAGTAACCTAACGCAAATAGAAGGGTTTATGTGTGTGTGTTATAATTTTGAAATTATTGATAAAAATTAAATACCCGTGCGAAGCCGGAGCGGGCCGCTAGTCTATAATAAACCAACTTTCCTAATAAAAATAGGTAACAGGGTAGAATAGAATGTTGGTGAGGTGCCAACTATTAGTGCATACAGTATGTCATGTCAAAAATCTACCAAAAAAGGTATCAGTAGGTATTTTGTTGTTAGGTTTTCTACGTATCTACATTCTTGCGTTACCGATCAAGTTATATCTTTTCTTTTTACTTTTTCAATTAAGTATCTATAATATTTTAGAAGACCTTTTAATATTTATAATTTGTTCACAGACCAGACACTCACATCAGGAGTTGGGTAAACAGTAGAAACAAACATGCATAGAGCAAGATTAGTATTACAAGCGACCAACACACTTGGCAACTCAGAGAGGTTTGCATCATGGCTTCTCAACAAACCACAGGTAAATATTCTACATCTAACATAGCCAATAAGAGTTCTCTCTTGCATATTTTGTTTGATCGGGGCCCTGAATGTAAACATTCATTTGTTTTTGTACCTATATAATTTACATTAAGTTATTCATGTGGACCTAGTTGCTTTATCTATATATATTTTTATTTGTTCCGATGGTCTGGGTGTTTTCTATGTATAATAAAAAAAAATATCTATCTATGTAAGTATATAATGTATTAAATATATCAGTTATCTAGTACCCATAACACAAGCTTTGAATAGCTTACTTTGGGGCTAGATAGTGCTGTGTGGATTGTCCAGCATTATTTATTATTTATTTATTTTATCAATATAGGTCATTTTACATATAATAATAACTTAGAAAAAAAATTACATGAAAACCTAAATGATTCAGTTCTTTATAGGTTTATAGAAAATCATAAGTTCAAGGCAATACAGAATTATTGGACCATTCATTATCAAATTGACCTTGCTCTGTAATTTATTGTAACAAGCACAAAAAGAGGGTCTATGACTAAAGAAAGGTTGCAAAACATTTATTTACAGTTAGTAAGATATTGATGGTGGAATCTTTATATAAGGTCTTTGTAAGGTTATAAGGTATAAGGTTATAAGGTATTCATAAAATACCTACCAGGTATTTTATTAATACTTTCTCCAGTGTTGTCACACACCTACACACATAAATACTAATGATTACCATCTATAGGTATTTATTTACTACCTACTTATCAGTTATTTTATTATAATTTTCTGAGCAGACTACCATGTTTACAAAGGGGCTTGCCTCTTTCTCATTATAATTACCTGACTACTATGATTGGACTATTGAAGTTGTTTCCTGTTTCTTTAAGGGGCAGCATATGGCGCGCCGTTATCTCTCTCGCACAATTAAACATTTTTGAAAATATAAAATCACTGAATGTAGTTATGTAAAAGTCGCAATCGGTTAAGTTGACAATGTCATAGTAAGATTTAGCGAAAATAAAATTTTGATCCAAGCAAGTTTTCACACTAAAAAATGGGACTTTTTATATTTCTCATTTTTGTGTATAAAAACTTGATTGCATCACAATTTTTTATTTCGCTAAATCTTTGTAATGGCATTGACAACAATTTGACCGATTGCGATTTTACGTAACTACATTCAGTGATTTTATATCTAAAAAAATGCAATTGTGCATGTTCATTGGCGCGCCATATGCTTAAAAAATCAGGAAACAACTTCAATAGTCCAATCATAGTAGTTAGGTAATTATGATGAGAAAAGGCAAGCCCCTTTGTAAACATGGTAGTCTGCTCTGTGTTATCTTTATTTACGTGCTTGTTGTACTGTCGTACTGTGATAATTAAATAATATGTCACGGTTTCTCAATAAAAAACCATTCTCGAGAAACTCGCGAATCATTATCATTGATGATCAATCTTCGTGTTATCATCGCTATATTAGTTATGCTAGTTGTCGATTTACGCGACTTAGATTACGTATTATTGTTAATTACTTGCGTCTGGTTTTTTAATGGTTTTTACACTAAAATAATTGTAAATTGAATTGTATAATTGGACTTTCTAGTCTATTTTTGATGTCAGTTTTATTTTGCTAATGTTTTGATAAGCCCTGGGTATGCTAGAGTAAATATGATCTTGTTTACTTACCTATCTACTTATTTTGTAATACAGACGGCCGCTGTGACAGTAAATGCCCACAGGCTGAAGAGTTCAACAGCGGCGGAACCCTTCCTAAATGGTTCCAGTTCAGCATACGTCGAAACCATGTACAACTCATGGCTCACTGACCCCAACTCCGTACACGCGGTAAGTCTTATCTACTTCTCACAGCCCACATGATTTATCTGACCAAAAAAATGTTCTCATCGTCTTTAGTTAGTACCTAAAAAAAGCGTCCAACTCATACAATGGGTAGGAGTATAGAAAAACTAAAATAGAGTGGCGTGTCATAAATAAAACAATTTTACGTACCTATGTCATTCTGAAAAATAAATCATCCGTAAAATTTATTTTATGCATTTAAGTAATGAATCTGATTATTCATAGTTTTTTCATAATCATCATCAGTCATCACATCACTATCAACATAGAGATGAAATCGTGTAAGAAATTGAAAAGTCATCATCACCCGTCATAGTATTATTGTTATCCTTAAGTTATGTAATTAATTATTTATGTAAATCTTGTGTTTCGGTTTGAAGAGTGTGGTCGCCGGTGTAATTACAGGCACATGAGGCTTAACATCTGTATGCCTCAAGTTGATGGACGCAGGGCAGTGCATCGTAGGGCACGTTCCTATTGTGCGTGACCTACGGGGCAATGTTTTGTTTATAGGTAATGGTTACCACTTAACATCAGGTGGGCCATCTGCTTGTTCCATCAGCTAGTTGTATAAAAAAAAAAAAAAAAAAAAACTTTAGGTACTTTTGTACCAATCTGTCTCTTCAACCTGTTTCGACTATGACTCAGTGGCCATAGAGTCACATGCTTGTTTAATGCTGCTGCCTCACAATGAATAGCAATGCTTTCTATGACGTCACAAACTTTACTAAGCGCCTTGACATAAATTTATAACGAAATGTCGGAGAACGATACGTCACGTGTAGTTACATTACACAATACCTACTTCATTAGAAATCTCAATTAGATATCTCGACGACCCTTCGAGAGTTCATGCATACTTCAGTACTTGAGCAAATTGATTTTGATCTGATTATTAGTTTCTGAGGTAACTAAATGTTTTCTTTAGATACAAGAACGTGAGCGAAGTCGCAAGTAAAAGCATAGTAAGTTTGTCGTCAATGTGCAAGTGGGTGGACCATTCAGTCCACCCACTCACAAAGGTTTTTCCCGTTTATCGATAGCTATTTGTTTCGTGCATTTTTCCTCAAACACTTCAATGAATAAGTTATTCTGAGCGCATGTTTCAGACTCTTAATTTCGCTGCTTGGTTTTTTATGATATATTTATTTATTTTGTATACCGACACTACGGTCACATGTATGGGGAAGGCCTATAAATGTCTATAATTAGAATTTCCAGGACTTATCGGCCTGAATTTTTTTTTAATTAATGTTTTCAATCAAATTACAGTGACGCCACTTGAACACTCATTGATAACACTGCAATGCCACACCAATCTCTTATTTCAAACTTGTCAATTGGATTGGTTGTTGTGTCTTGACAATATAATGCGTTATGCTATCTATGGCGGCGTCCTCATTACATTATTTTGCGTATCTAAGTATGTCTAAGAGGGTGACTAATTTATAATGCCTGTGGTAATCATTCTGAACCCTACGGTTTTTTAATTCAATAAGTGCTAAGAAATACCCTAGCTCGTTCCGATAGTATGTTATTTCGTCATGTTATAGGTATTCCTAGTCACGCTCACGACTCGTCGTCGCCACAGCTTTGTTATTTCGTGCAAAGCTAATTCACGGGTTATCTCTAACTGGATTCAGTATCTACTGGACCAGCAACGTAGACAATTAGAGAATGCTTAGTATTTTTTACCGCGAATCTCTTGTTTTATCTCTGTACGCAATCTAATACTCCACTAAATAAAACAATGTTGTTGAAAATTTTCAATGATTAACGCGACACGAATTCCCGAAGAAAATGCATGAAACATGCATTATACATAATTCTTTACAACTATGAAGAAGAATAAGTTCAGAACGTTCTCAATTTATGAATTCTTATGTAGGTACCTGATACTCGCTGCTTTCAGATTGCGTTTGGTTTAAACTGCTACCAATTGGTTTAACTCAAATTGACTGCGATTCACATAATGATTCATCTCATATCTCAAGAGTCATGTCCTTTCGGTGACTTTACTATTTATAAGGCTCCTTGAAATGTAAACTAGTGTACAAAAAGTCAGTAGGTATACCTCTATTCTGTGAGGTATACATAGGTATTTGTACTTCAGCTTTATTATTTTGGTCCATATCTCGGAAACAAGAATAGATAAAGCTACTCAGTCGAGTTTTGGTTTGATCCTACGTGGTTTGAGCAGGTAGGTACTGTCGCATTGCCGTAACAGAATCGTAAAACGATACGCCGTATTAGATCAACTATTTTTATTAACTCTTTTTACTCTTTTATTTCGCGTTCTCGTTTATCAAACTTGTAATTTTTTGTACCACCACGTAGGAATTTAATATTTTAATAATACAACCTATACAGGTCAGTTAGGTTACCTAGGGCCTCACTTTATTAGCTCCAGTGCATTTAGTCACCCTCATAATATTATACTCGTACGGCCTACATAAATACGACATGTTGTAGGTATTAAACCAATGAAAATACGTACCTACACCGAACCCATATTGATTTTGTTTGTAAAATCATCATAACACAGGCACAAGTGAAAATTTCGTTGATGAACATGACGCTTATTATTGTTAAATTTTTAACCACCATTATAATTGGTGATGTATGAGGATTGCAACGTGTATTCTATTCATTTATGAAATTACTCTTTACTTAACCAAGTCACTGTTTGCAGTCTTGGGATGCATTCTTCCGCAATGCGACGGCTGGCGCCCAACCGGGGGCCGCGTACACATCGCCACCCAACCTAGCGCCTTACAATAAGAACGAAGTTCCTCTCACATCTCTTGTTCCTGCATCGGCAGGCATGCCATCTATCTCTGCAGGTATGTACTTACTTTCAGTTTGTATTTATTCTCTATACCGATGCGATTGGCGCCCACCGCCTTTACCACTTTCAGCAAGAATGGGGTTCTAATCGCACAAGTTCTTGCGTGTGCTGCCGAGATACTCTGCATCTTTTGAGATACCTGCAAAACTTTTCGCCATGAAATATCTTAGATTCGAGAACTATGTTTAACATCTCTTGCCAAAATCTCGACTTAAATCAATATAAGTTTGCTGGTGTTTCATTATTGCAATGCTTTATTGTGGTGTTAGTTACCACTTATCATCAGGTGGGTAATCTGTTGGTTCTACAAGCAAGTAGCACCAAAAAATATGAACACAACAAAATGATAGAGTATCAAAATAGAATCTCTCTTTCAGGATCCCCCATCAATGAAAAAATAATTGATGATCATCTGGCCGTCCAAGCCATCATCAGGAGCTACCAGGTGAAATATGTTTCATATTACCGAACATTGTTTAAGTTTATTATTGTTTGCACCTTTAGCCTCCCACAAAATGCAGACCCTGCCGATGTGTTGCCATTCGTTTTTCCCTAGATTAGATTAGATTTGTTCTTTTAATAATTGCATATCGTGTAAATATATACATTGTTTAATCAAATACCACAGTTATTACAGCTGCTTGCCGTGAAGGACATGCTAAGTATTTTTAAAGCAGTATTAGTATTTAAAACAGCTGACGGGACTTTTGCTAGCTATGAATAGTATCTTCATTTAGCCAAGGAGTTACAAACTGTTTTGACATTCTTTAGCCTGCGCTATGCACCTGACGTTAGCTATGTATTCAAATGGTAATTTTATTCAATCAATCACAATAGAATTCTACATTATATCATATCGTGGTTACTTAGGACATGCGCGGCTAGCAATAAATTACAGTTTCTATTGGTAGTCAGTACTGAATCATAACCACTGCTTATTTAAATTGGCAGTGTTGCGGAGACTTCTCAATGTTTCTCAATGCTTTGATGACGTCAACATGACATTTTTCTAAGCAGATATCGTTGAAAACGATGATACAATATCTTGGTGTTGTAAAATCTATGGTGTTGTATGTTTGTTTGGTATCAAATGAACTTTCATTTAAAACAGGATATTTAACATGATTTGTGAGTTTGATTGTTTCCCGATATTTCGGCACAGTTGCATGCGCCATGATCATGGGTCGAACTGAAGTCCACACGAGTAAAGAAATGTTATTGGCAGATAAACCGATCTACCCTCTTTCGCACTCTCTTATTGCTAGCCACTACTACGACTGGTTTTAAATGAAAGTTATGTTCATAACCATGATAGTTTCAAAAATGTTATCAAATTGATGCAAGCGGCTGGTGAATGACGTATCAGTGCGAATCACTGGATCGTGTATCACATAATTGGACTAAACGTTGGTGGCGGGTGCGTGACAGGCTCGCGGTCACCTGGCTGCGGACGTGGACCCACTGGGCATCACGACGGCCAGCCTGCCCGCGCTTGGCATGCGCGCGCCAAGCTCCGAGCTCATCATGAGGAAATATTTCAATTTCGGTACGCAGGTCTCCCATGCGAAGTGCAATCTGACTGTTTCAAACCGATCACTATCGTATTTTTGATAGTAATTCCATAACCTGTCACGTGATTTGACTCATTCGGCGATATTATGACACACATGCATAATAAGCGCTACGCTACCTGCGGGATTCACTGCTTACTGAATGTAACCATGGCAATTTTGATACACTGTATCAGTTTGTGCATTTTTTCATCCAACTTTCTTCGCATCAACAACCAGTCAAGTGTTTTTTATAAATCATATTATATTTAGATATTCATTTGGTTTTCAAAAGTGCACATATAGACTTAGATATGTGTTGGTGTTAACGTATGATTCTTACATTTGCATCTTGGTGAATATTTCTTGAATCATGCTCCAATTTATGCACGTGTGTGGTAATATTTGCCCATCAATCTTGCGATATCTCCTAACAAATTTTGTTGCTGTAGCATTTCACCAGATTTTTTAGTAGATGTATTAATCTACCGAAATTGAAAGCATTGTTTATCCGTTTAGCTATCTTATCGTAGGAAAAATAATCATAGCGTTTATTTTGTTCATTTTAACATCCTACTTATGTACTAACGTTTTCCATACCGATGAAAATGGCTAGTCTCAAACTAAAATTAGTTAATATTTTTATGTTTGTTCTAATCCAGTTGATTTTATTTGGCATTTGTTTGCTCAGAATTTTGCGCTTACTTAGAATTCTTGGTTGTCAATGGAACCTCGGGGAGAATTTATGATCCAATATGAGTCACAACGCCGCGCCGCCGCAGTTCTTCTATAAAAACTGATAACACACCGCCAAGTTCAACTACGAGTACAAACAATTGATATGTATTATCTATAGCTTTCTTCGGGTTTCCTTTGGGATTATGGTATCATGAATGCAATACTATTATCTTGGATTGTTTCCCGGCGGATAGTCTCGGGGTCACCTCGTCGCCCAGCTCGATCCTTTGGGCATCTCCGTGGGCGATCCTGTGTCGAGCGGCGATTGGCACGGCGGTATGCGAGCCTTCGCTAACGAGGCCGTCATTAGACAACACGTGCGTTTCGGTATGGACGTTTAAATTGATGGTTACTTATTGCGATTGACGATTAGCGGGATTTCAACTGGGTGTACTTATAAAGAATACAAACAAACTGGGGATGTTATCTTTTGCATAGCAATATAAGTAAAATAGTAAAGATTGGTCTGTTTGATTGATAAATTTCAGATTATTCGAATGATAAAGCTTGTGAAATGAAATAGTTTCATCAATACCAGAATTTATTTCGTCGAGTAAAATGTTGGTCTAATAAACAGTATGAATCCAGTTCACATCCTCTTAATAATCAATTGTGCAATAATGGTTCTTTTTCAAAATTGGTTAAGGGAATATGCTTCAGATGCACCCGAACCTAAAGTCTATAGAGATTCAGCACTCAAGCTCTGCCAAACAGGATTTTTCCTCGCAGTCTTAACTTGTTATGGGTAGTTAGATGCTGATTTGCTTAATGTTTTGGTGCCTGGTCTGTAGTTTGAAACGTAGTCTTAAAGGTGCTTGGGCTACTTAAACTTTTTCAAAAGTAGTTTTATGAAGTACATCAATAAACGTAAACTTAATCATCATGCATTGCTAAGCTGTTATTGTATGTAATATAAAACTATGTACGTTATCCCCGCGCTTTATAAAATTACGTATATACCTATTATAGTATTAAAAAATAGGATACATGAGATCTTAGCAATTGTAAAAATATCGTTAGCTTCTTGAGACTAGCTTTTTGAAATACTCGGTCCGTTACTAAACAATTTAACCAAAATGGCAGCACTGTACTTCAAATGTATATTTATCATCATATTCCTTTACTAGTTTTTATTAGTTATTATAACATAGATGCTCGACTCGATGACAAAAATCCACTAGCGTAAAATCCGTTCCTTGTGTGGTAGTAAAGAATAAACTTAGTTATGATTACTTATTGTTAAGAGTAGGTGAATAGAGATGAAAGATTGAATCAAACAAAAGAACGCATATTGCCATGACTTGTACATTATACATAAGTAACGATTATAGGCGTAAATGTAGTCACTTTTTACCGTTGCAGGATATTATGGATAATGACTGCATTTGTCTTTACGGCAGCGCGCAATATCTCTGTAGATCAAATTTTATTTTTAGTTAGATTTTTGCTTATTGGCACTTTATAAATTAATACTACATAGTGTCAGTAACAAGCGTCTAGAAGCTAAAGGAGCTGCCAACTTAGAGCTTTGAACTTGACGAGCCTGGAACATAATTCAACTCTTTACTACTCTTATATCATTTTGAAGTAACCACTATTCAAATATAAAAAGATGGCTAGGCACTGTCTGACAGAACTTAAATAGGTGGTATGTAAAAAAAAAAAAAAATGAGAGTGCTCTATTTAATGTTGCAAGAAATATATCACGCGGGCACTTCACTAGTTTTATAAGGCTTGCTCTGTACAGATACAATTTGAGTGATTTATGATTTAGCTGCGGCATAATAACAATACTGTATTATCAGCAGACAGTAGGTACTCGAGTGTTATCATAGCATCATGTAGTAATAACAAACGAACGAGGTAAAATTGATATTACATGAGGGAATTGGTTTGGGGTAGATTTTTAGATACATTTTAATGGATCAAGGAATTATTTGTCTTTAGATTCGCGTAGAACAACAGTGAGCAGGGTATTCACAGACGCTAAAATATGATTGTTCGTGATTTTGTAGCTGTAAATATAAACTACAAAAATCCGATTGAAACGCATATCAAAGACATTTTACATAAAAAAATAGAACTAAATAATACTATTATTTTTATATAAGTTTGTTATATAGAATAGAATAGAATAGAATAGAATATATGTTTATTTGACGACAACACACAGAAGAAACATACAGACAAGAGTGAACAGAAAAAATGGCAGTAGGTAGAGAATACACAGTAGGTAGATTAACAAACACTTAAAAAATAAAGATCCTACCTACACAAAAATAACTAGCCTCTCCCTGTGTGAGTCAGTCAAAAAGGCTTAGTCTCAGCTTGATGCCACTCTCTAACAGGGTTAGAGAGTGGCGCTGGTTTTCAGACTAAGCCTTGTTGTTAGGGTGACATCACGGGCGAAATATAAATAACAATTAAATAAAAGTAAAAAGATAAATAGATATTTATAGAAAAGGTATGTGGGTGAATCAACTTTTAAGGCACTCCTTTTGTGTCCCTGTCATGCAAAGAGCATAAAAATCCTAATTTCCTTATAAAATATGTTTGTTTTGATGTTAACGTAAACTTAGATCCTTTCCTAACATGCTAGTTTCATAGTATTTTATAGTTAATAGGAAAATTTTTGACTTTATTATGGTAACTCAGCAGAACATAAGCACTATCCATACAAAAAACATGTGTCCCCAGGCCTAGATGACGATACAATTTAGGACGTATCTTAAAAAAAAGGTATGAATGCACAGCCTTTTTACCCAATATTATGATTCAGAAAAAGATAAACTTACGTTTAAAGTAAACATTTATAAAAGTTTGACAAATATTTTATATTTTTCGTGCATCCAAACTTTTGTCCCAAACTTTGATCAAAACATCAGTTCTACAGAGTTACCGATAAAAATTCATGACCGTTATCAAGAGATGACGCCTACCTTGGTGTCATCTAAGGCGATTATTGTCTAATATTTAGTTGGTATGATCAAAAAATCTCTACCTAGCTTTACCGCCCCCCCCCAGCCTAAATTAAGTTCTCAGCTGGTGCGCGTAGGTTTATTGTCGCTCTACAGCGTTGCAATGGATATTTATGAGGCACCCTCGTCACTTTTTCTAAAAAAACTCGTTAATATTAGCTTAGATGTCATGCCCCACTGCAAAACCTAAAAATAGATAAACTTGTGCAAATGTTAACAGTATATTTTCATAATATTTCGATGATTTATTTTTTATTTTTAGTTGTTCATAATGTTGTCAAAGGAGTGTCTTAAAAGTTGATTCACCCATGTACCTATGTAAGTACTACATTACAAAAAATAAGGTTAACACTGGAAACATCAAGTAGGTAAAAAATAAACCTTAATCTGATATAAAGTAGGTAAGTGTTCTGTGTTTGCACTGAAATAACAAGTGCCTTGCAAGCGTTCCCTAATAGTCTGCGTGTTTAATATTAGCACAATTACTACTTTCTAATACAATTTAACACCAATTTTATTTTTTATTAATAATTTTTTTTATATCCTCTAACAAATGTGACTAATGAAACAAATAACAAAACTTTTTATTTATTTAAGTAACCTTTATTACCTGTTTATTTTAGCTTTTTATTAAGTTTAATATTATGTACCTAATTCAAACTAACTAGGATCTGCAGTTGAATTTTCACATGTTAAAACGTTATTGTGAACAAAAAAACAGATCAGAGGACACCATATCGCGAAACTCGACCCCTTGGAAATAGCCAACGTCGAATTGGGCGGTAAAAACCCGCGGGAAGTGATTCACAACAGCTACAGGTTTGGTAAGGAGGCTGGAACTGGATTATGCACCCTGCCACGACAACGCTCTGGTGTATCATCAACTGTAGTTATGGCGACACGGTATAATGCAATCTTGCCCCCAGTTTTACAATCGCAAGCAGAACAAGTCATATTACCTACCTGATTCATATGTTCTTAACCATATCTAGGTTTACTAACCCCGGTACTCACTTAAAACTAATCCGATTAAGATGGCGCGCTGTAGATTTTTGGGAACTCCCCGTTCCTGTACTTGGTAATCCGATTTGTGTTAATTGCCATTGTGAAATAGCCTTTATGAACAGAATTACTATGTGCAAGTCGACTGCAGAAGGGTTGATCGAAGCCTCTTTTATTTTGTTTTGCATATTTTATCAGATCACAGTTTTATCTGTTCGTAAATTAGACGCCATAGCTACCACATGTAAAATGTAGATGTAACGCACACGGTCTTTTGGCACGCACGCTAGATGTTTGAAACCATATATTTGACTATATTTATTTATTTTTATTGCATGGTATGGATAATGGAGTAGCACTTTTAGAGTAACGCATGATCTATGCAGAAGTTTTACAAAGGTAATATGCATGAAACACATAACATATACCTACAATACATTTTACATTGTATTTAGCGGATAAGAATCCCTTTTCTATTTTAAAAATAAACTGTTTTATAGCGTGACCTTGAGAATGCTGTTGTGTAGACGTGTCTGGATCTCGGCCAATGAATTGACTCGCTATATCTATATACCTAAAGTACAGATAAGTACATCGACCGATCTATGAACTGCTAATAAAAATATATCACAATACCTACATACGCGTGTATTTAATTGGATTTTTTGCAAAAATCTTAAGAAACTACTCTAGTACGACAAAAACATATTTTATTATCATCTCATTAATACTAGTTTATATTTTATTAAAAACAAAGGGTTTTACAACATAAACATTACATAATTTTTCATTCAGGAAATGGATGCTAGTAAAGGGATATGACATCTATTAGTATCGCTTATAATGTGCTTTTTCTCTTTGTCTTATCTTTCTCATAGCATCATCGAGGTTTCATTTATACCAATTTTTTATTTGTTCTTTCATTATAATACAACTGGTGACTGGATGAACCTCGAAGCTTCTATATTTAAAAAAACACTTATTTCGAGATTGATTCATAAAAACTATTCAAATAAAGTGGATTTATTCTTATAATCTCATTACATTTTTGCCTTCAATGCTATGAACGTTCATACTCTGATAAAAAACTTCTGATTTTAGATGAAGCTGATATGGATCGGGTTTTCAAATTACCCTCGACCACATTCATTGGTGAAAAGGAGAAAGCTTTACCGCTTAGGTAAGACAAAACAAAATATTGTTTATGTCATTGTGATAAGATTTCTTATCAAGCTACACTGTCCGTGTGCTCGATAAGTTAAGTTTTATCAGAAAGGTTGGCAAAAGAAGGTTTGACAATGCTTATCTTTGATCTTGACATTCAAAAATTAATTTTTGAATTTAAGTGGTAAGCATAAACTATAACAAAGCATTGCCTTGTAAGTCATGCACGGTAAGAACGTGCCCTACGTCCATCAACATGAGGCATACAGATGTTAAGCCTCATGTGCCTAAATTTTACTGCCAACCACACTCTTCAAACCGAAACACAGCGTTGCTGCTTGGCGGCAGAAAAAGGCGTGGTGGTAGTACTTCCCCGGACGAGCCCTTCACAAAGAGCTGTATTATTAATTACATAACAACGGGACACGTTTAATTTTAAGTTTCCACACATCGACTCCTAAAATAAAAACCTCCAAAACCTCCATTATTTGTTTAAGTATATATTATTATTTTTAGGGAGATTCTGAATCGCCTTGAACAAGCATACTGCAACAACATCGGTATCGAGTTCATGTTCATAAACTCGCTAGAACAATGCAATTGGATCAGGCAGCGTATGGAGCCACCCAATGTCACCCAGATGACCCCCGACCAGAAAAGGCTGATCCTCGCTCGTCTCACCAGATCTACTGGGTGAGTGTCTTCAATAATTTGCTGTAACGAGTTAAGGATTAAAAAAAAAGTGACCGGAAAGAATGGCGTGCTAAGGAAGAGGCTTATACGCAGCAGTGGGTGAATGTAGGCTGATAAGATAAATACATGGAAAGTGACCGAAGCAGCGGGTGGTTTTCAGATCGGTTTTAAAATTTACCTTTAAGGCGTTGACAACACCTAATATTTCTCTCGCTCGCACGATTCGACAATATGAAAGATATTTTAAAAATCGCAAACACATTGCACACAGTTTAGTAAAAATTTGACTTTAATTGATGCAAGTTTTCC
This sequence comes from Plemyria rubiginata, assembly GCA_963576535.1. Classification (NCBI taxonomy): domain Eukaryota; kingdom Metazoa; phylum Arthropoda; class Insecta; order Lepidoptera; family Geometridae; genus Plemyria; species Plemyria rubiginata. The sequence continues at coordinate 7,751,426 of OY754910.1, forward strand.
TACTCAAATGTTTGCTTATGTACGAAAACTAGAAAAGCTAACTTTTAAGCAGGAAAACTTATACCGATCAAAATGATTTTTTTACTGAACTGTGCGCAATGTGATTGCACACAAAATGGTTGTTTGCGATTTTTCGAAAATTGTTTTAGTGATTTTATATCCTTCAACAAGTAAAAACGTGCGAACGAGAGTCACATTAGTCTTCACCTTAACAATTTTTTAACATTACTTCAAAGAGGCTATGCACTGCACACTTATTTGACAAGCCAATGTTTTGCTATATCATGAAATGGCCAAGTTCGTAGATATCTAGATATCTGACTCAATCACTCCAGCTAGACCTAAAAGGTGGCATATACTAGTGTGTCCTCTAAAACGGTGGTTAATCTAATAAACATTTCAGATTCGAGAACTTCCTCGCTAAGAAATGGTCTTCCGAGAAGCGTTTCGGTCTTGAAGGTTGTGAGATCCTTATCCCGGCCATGAAGCAGGTCATTGACGTGTCCACTAAACTGGGAGTTGAATCTATCATCATGGGGATGCCCCATCGAGGTAAATATTTTCTTCTTCACTTCAGTATAAAACAATGTCGCTTTCTCTGTCCCTATATCCCTATGTCCCTATGTATGCTTAAATCTTTAAAACTACGCAACGGATTTTTTTGCGGTTTTCTTAATTGACCGAGCGAGCGAAGCGTCTCAGTTTCCAGATTGGCCAAAAATGCGTTTGTCCGGATGTCTGTCTGTCTGTCTGTCTGTTCTCCTCTACAGGTCGCATTTTTCAACCGATCTGGACGAAACTTGGTAACTACACAGGTTATATGACTTATTAGAATTTTTTTGTCGTCGGAGATTTTTGATTGGAGGGGTACTTCCCCCAAAAAAAGGGCAAAAAAGGGGCTATTTGATATACTGGATATCTCCACCAAATGAGATCCCATTTCGAATGTTCTTTTTTTATTTGAAAGGTAGTAACTATAAGTTGGTCTCATAAAAGTTTGGCGAAGATCTGATAAGGATCTTCAGCATGATGAACATAGCTCATCAAACAATCGATGGTTTTCAATCAAATTTGAGAGAAACACAAAGGACCTCATTCTGCACAAGATGATGCAAAAAAAATCAAAAAGATCAAAAAAAATCACAAAACGGAAAATGCACTTGCACATTACATTCCTCAAATAGCTCACTTTCAGTATGCTCGCGAGGTCTACAGCTCCCAGAGCCACTAGTCGATAGAGTGATTTAAGAGGAAGGTTTATATGTATAATACATGCATGATATGTGCACCCGTGCGAAGCCGGGGCGCGCGGGCGGGTCGCTAGTATACTATTTTTTATTTTTATTATTTATTTATTTTATTTCTTTTTTCAATGCCATAACAATACCTAAATACTAAATCGACATTAAAAACAATTTAAAATACACAAACAAATAACTATTACTTAACTTATCTACTAATAGACATCAAGGCTCTTTCTGTGAACTTTGTCAGAGAAACCACAAAAAGGTCAAAATCTTCCTCTTCGCACAAACTATTGATCAAACGAAGAGCCCTTGTCATGGGAGCTTCGTTCAATAGGTTGGTTCTGGCTTTTGGGACTGCCAAGAGCTTGTGACGGCGCGCACGCACGTACTTGTCTGGCACATACAACCCCACACACATCAGTACTCGCGGGTTATACACCATTCCTTTCAACAGTTTAAAGATGTACGCAGCTAGTGTTACCTCCCTTCTCACCTCCAGTTTGAAGTAACCTACCATCCCTAGGACAAAGAGAGTAAGATACATTAGAGGAAAGAAAGGATAGACCCCGTACAACTTCAAATACAAAAACCGGACAAATTTATTTTGTATTTTATCCACCATGCTGCTATACTTCTTTTCATGTGGACTCCATATTATAGCACTACTTTCGAGCCTACTTCGTACTAGAGCATTGTAAAGTGCTTTGATGGAGTTGACATTACTAATGTTGCTACACTGTCGCAATATGAATCCTAAATTTCGAAAAGATTTTTTGCAAATATCTACAATGTGATTACGGAAGGCTAGATCCGAATTCATGCAGACTCCAAGATCCCTCACTGACGTGACCCTGGCCATGTCATCTGATTCTAACCTATATACATTGCTTATTGGACATAGAGATTTGCTGTACGTTATAATACAGCATTTGTCAGCGTTAAAATATAATTTGTTAGCATGACTCCATTTGAGTACGCAATCTATGTCATTCTGCAGAAGCTCGCAGTCATCGCTATCTTTGATCTTTAAGATTAATTTGAGATCATCTGCAAAAAGAAGACACACAGAGTGTTTGACAACGTCCGGGAGATCATTGATCATGATCAAGAACTCAAGCGGGCCAAGATTACTACCTTGACTGACACCTGAGTTTGTAAAAAACGGCTTAGACGTGCACCCATTGTACTCTACATACTGCATTCTTCCTCTTAGATAGCTGGAGAAGAACTTTAAGAGATCTCCGGTAAACCCAATCGAAGCCAGCTACTATATTCTTTTCCCCTTCTAGTGTAAACGTATAGTTTAGTAACAAGGTCCTAGAAAATAATTTATTACACAGAATCAAATGCATCTTACATAGACCTCTGTGGCGCAGCGGGCGAGAGTCCGCCTGCGACGCTAGAGGTTGCGGGTTCGTTTCCCGCGTCGGAACAAATTTGTGTACGATCTGCAGAAATTTGTTCCGTTGGTCTTGGTGTTTTCTATGTATAATGTATAATAAAAAATACCTATCTATGTAAGTATATAATGTATTAAATATATCAGCCATCTAGTGCCCATAACACAAGCTTTGAGTAGCTTACTTTGGGGCTAGATGGTGCTGTGTTGATTGTCCAGCATTATTTATTTATTTATTTATTGGCGAGCTTAATGTAATTATGCATAATCACACTAGGATAATCATTATGGCCAGAATGTTATGATTTTGTCTGGGAATCATGGAAAATACTTGAGTAATATAATAAAGGTGTTATGCTGAACGCTTGAGTAAATGGTGTGACCAATGTAATATTTGCTATGGTATCCGAATAAATACAATAGTAACTGTCAAGATTTTGTGTCTTTAATCCTACTAATATTATAAACGCGAATGTTTGTGAGTATGGATGTTTGTTACTCTTTCACGCCGGGACGGCTTAACGGATCTGGATGAAACTTGGCAGAGAGATATGTTTTAATCTGGAATAACACATATGCTATTTTTTATCCCGTGGGAATACCGGGATTTAAATCTGCGCGAGTGAAACCGCGGGGCGCAACTAGTAGTTTATACGTTCATTCGCCTTGAGGACTGAGTTATGTAAGTGCCTCATATTTCTATCACGTTTCATTAAAATGGAAAGTAATAATAAACATTGATAGCATAGCTGTGCGATGTGCCTATACCCTCCATGGCTATGTATTTTGTTAAAACTTTATCATGATACAAGTTATGGTTACATAAAACTGGTATTTTCCACAAAAAAATAAATCCTACATAAAAAAAATACACATATACGAACGTTGCGTGTCGGCGTATGTTTATTTTCAACTGATGCAAAATATACTAGAAATTTATCGCAGATGCAGGTAAAAAATATACCTTGTAATTTATCGTATTTCGTATATACGTAAAGTGACGGAGGTAACGTAGTAAACCAAAGAGTGTTTGTTACAGGGCGTTTGAACGTGCTCGCTAACGTGTGCCGCAAACCGCTGCACCAGCTGTTCACGCAGTTCGCTGGATTGGAGGCTGAAGATGACGTAAGTTGACATTTAAAACGGGACATCACTGCATAATATAAAACAAAGTCGCTTTCTCTGTCCCTATGTCCCTATGTATGCCTAAATCTTTAAAACTACGCTATGGAGTTTGATGCGTTTTTTTTAATAGATAGAGCGATTCAAGAGGAAGGTTTATATGTATAATACATGCATGATATAGTAGAAAAACAATGTGCACCCGTGCGAAGCAGGGGCGCGCGGGCGGGTCGCTAGTCTATATATAAAAGGCAAAAGTGATTGACTGATGACAACGCACAGGGCCCTTATGTTTAAGCCTGCAATACATGTTGGCCCAACGCTGCCGAGTGAGAGCCAATACCAACGTCTAGACGGCATGTTTGCCTTGCCTTGCCATCGCTTGGTGTCGCTCGCCTAGCTGGCCGAATGAATACAAGCGCCAACGTGTATAGAGGTCATTTGCAGTGACTTGTCACCACTCGTTGTCGCTCGCGGCCACTCGCCTCACTTCGGAGCCGTGTCGGGTTTTCTGCACAAATCAAAGGCCTTGTCAGCGCTCGGCCAATCGTGTCCACATGTTTGTCAGCCCGCCATTATGCGGTTGGTGTTGGTCACCGTCGCACGCACGTATTTATTTACGGGGCGCCTATATCCACCGAATTTTTTCAACTTTCATTCGGTCTTTTTTCACATTTTAAACTTTCTGATACGTAAAATAAAAATGTGAGCATAATTTCATAACTAATTGATATCTAAATAATGTTTAAGCATGCATTGTCAAGAAATTATTATAAAATGATGACATTTTATTTAAGCACTTTAGCAAATATTTATATTATGGCGGTATAAATCTTTACTGCATTAGCTTTGAGGATACATAGAATTCAACATAGTTAGTATGTGGAAATGATGATGATGATGTAGAAATTCGGTAGAAATAATATTATGACGAATTACAGAATACCAGATAGTTCCATTTCACCTAAAACCACTTAGTTCGAATGCACAACAAGAACTGACGGCTACCTACGTGTGGGCAGCTTCACAGAAAACTCGTCTACATTGGCCGCTTGCAATAGTTTGCGTAGACTTGCCGAACGTCTAGACGGTAGCACTTGCCTTGCATCAATTTGCCTACGCTCGCGTTGGCTGTAGCTCGGCCAACATGTATTGCAGGCTTTAGAAACTTGAAATTTCGCACACGTATTCCTCGTATGACGTAGGCCGGTTTAATTTTGGTAAATCCTTCCCTAGTGGGTACTAGGGAAGGATTTATCAAAATTCAACCCCGAAGAGGTGAAATAGGTGATAAAAGTTTCTATGAAATTTTCAAAGTAAACGAGCGCGAGCAAAGCCGCGGGATCAGCTAGCTTTCCATGATTTGTAAGTTTGATTGTTTCCATATTTCGGCACGGCTGCATGAGCCATGATCACGGGTCGAACTGATTATAAAAATTATCTGGCGTAAGACTTATTTGTTAAGGGATTTGAAATATTATGTCTTGTGTGGATTTAGGTATTTTTTTTATCTTGTTTTTTTAATAATAGTATAGTTGTGTAATAGTTATTAATATAATTTATTTGTCTTCTATCTCATTTTGTACACGCACCCACCTCTAATTTCAATCTCTCACAATCCTTCAAGGTTTGCTGGAAGAGAACTCTTTTTAGGGTTAAGCTCGCCTTTGTACATGTTTTATTATTTAAGTTTACTGTATATTTTTACTGTGTGCAATAAAGAATAAAGAAAAATTATACGACTTAAGTTGCACTATAGCAACTATGCTGATTAACATAGAGTTGATGAAACTACTTTGCGTTTACGTTTTTTTGTTTGCAAAGCGTTTTCGACGCCATTTTTTATTTGTTTATTTAAAAAAAACTGAACGAACTTAAACATAAAGTGCGTGTGTTTTTTTACTATCTATATCTATCTACCCCGATGTGCCTTGCAAAAGAAACCTCTAAAGTGTAGTTTGGTGTGTTGGTCAATTATCCATTAATTAATTCTTTCATACATTTTACCTAAGGGGCCGTCCATAAATTACGTGAGGTGTTTTTTTTAATTTTCTGTCTCTCCCTCCCCCCCCCGCCCCTGGTGAGATGTCATGAGAGTTTATTCAACCCCCTCCCCCATCCCCCAATCTGACGTGAGATTTTTCAAAATGTGGGTTTCTTACGTAAACGCGTTGAACACATAAAATTATTTTATTTCGAACGAATTAGTGAATGATCTTAATTGTATTACGATTAAGCTTAAGATTAAATTTTAAGAATGTACAATCTGGATTAAATGGACCTAAAAAGTATACCTAATTTTTTTTGTTTCAATCAGAAAAAAAATTGCGTGATATTTGTCGAGTCTCTCCCCAACGTAAGATTATATGAGATTTGACTCGACCCCCTCCCCCCCTTAAACATCTCACGTAATTTATGGACGCCCCCTAAGGAACAAGAATTATACAGTATGTAACAAAAGAGCGTAACCGGCATAAATTCAAAAAAAAATTCATTCTGGCGCTTGAAAAAATAAAACACATAGTTAATCATATTTACTTAGATGCTTTATTATTAATAAGGTGTCCAGTCTCCTCCACTGTCCATAATAGCCTGGCATCTTCGAAGCATACTTTCGGCTAATTGTTCTGCGTATTCACGTGATAATGACTTCCATATGGCCTTCAAATAGCGAGTAAGCTCGGCGGCAGTTAGTGAGCTTTTTCCTCGAAGCTTAAGCTTCATCAACGCCCAAACGTTTTCAATTGGATTTGCATCAGGAGATTGTGAGGGCCAATCCAAGACCTCAATGCCATGATCTTGTTTCCAGGCGGTGCATAGACGACTTCGGTGTTTAGGGTCATTATCTTCTTGTAATATCCACGATTGACTTGGGCTTCGGAACAGCCTTCGGGCAGATGGTAATAATGCTTTCTGGTATATTTGGTTCATCTTTACAGCATTCAGAGAACCAGTAAACACGTACAAATTTCCAAAACCACTTTTTGAGAAGCATCCCCAAACATGCATCTTTACTGGGTGTTTAACAGTTCGTTCGACAAGTCTGCTATCGGCAGTTGACCAAGTACGAGTTGTGATATAACATGCCCAAAACGAAGCTTCGTCAGAAAATATTATCTTGTCCCAGTCGCGGTCTTTCTTTTCCTGTGCCCAGGCCATTCTTTTTTTAACGTGCTTTTCTGAAAGGAGCGGTTTCTTCAATGTGCTTCGGTATTTTATTTTAACCTCTACTAAACGTCTTCTTATTGTAGCTAGAGATATATTAAGTCCATTTTTCTTCAGTTTTTATTGTGCGGATCGCAAAGATAAACGTGGATTTTTCAAAAATAGACTAGTTATCTGCTTATCCTCGGCAGACGACGTCTTTCTTGTTTTACCACGTTGTGGTAGGTTATCGACGTGTTTGGTTTCCGAATATCGGTTCACCCACTTGGTTACAAACGCCTTTGACCTTTTCATATACTTTGCAGCCTGAAGACGTGACATTTTGGGCCCTTTGGGGTGCGAACATAGGAACACTGCCTCATAGCGGGAAGCAAACGCGGCACTCATCTCGAAAAACGTATGCTCTGTGCGAAGTGAACGCGAGAAATGGTTTATTTTTTTGTTGCGTCATGGGCAAAACGTTGGGCTACCCACTTGAGTTTTTTTGTTTGCAAACAACCCTCACATACTTTTTTTTAAGTGGTCACGTTCTTGTGAAACACACTGTAATATCTTGGTTGGTTTCATGTTTAAGTTTACATAAGTATTTGTGTCACTGTGTACAATAAAGACTAAAAGTTCTCTACAACTCTTGTATTTAGGGCTCCGGTGACGTCAAATACCACTTGGGTACATACATCGAGCGTCTGAACCGCGTCACCAACAAGAATATTCGCCTGGCGGTGTGCGCAAACCCTTCGCATCTCGAGGCCGTCGACCCCGTCGTGCAAGGCAAGACCAGAGCGGAGCAGTTCTACAGGGGAGACAATGAAGGCAAGAAGGTTTGTAACTCGAATACTGTGATACGAAATTAAAAATATTGGTAAACAAGGTACTTTTAAGTCCGGGGAAGTACTACCACCACGCCTTCTTCTGTCGCCAAGCAGCGTTGCTGTGTTTCGGTTTGAAGAGTGTGGTCGCCGGTGTGATTACAGGCACATGAGGCTTAACATCTATGTGCCTTACGTTGATCGACGCAGGGCAGTGCATCGTAGGGCATGTTCCTATATTGCGTGACTTACGAGGCTATGCTTTATTATACCATGGTATTAGTTAATAATTTAAGCTACATCATCAGATGGTGTTGTTAAGCAACCGAGCAAAGTTCGATAAGCCATATCTAAAAAAAATATATGTGATATTGTGACATTTATATTTAATATTTGTTCTTCAGTCGCGTAGAACTGGAACCTAGATTTACATAGTTTTAAGACGTTTCAATGTGATTTTTATTAAATAAATATATTTTGACTATGACTAAGTTCATTGTTTTCTAGGTGATGTCCATCCTTCTCCACGGCGACGCAGCGTTCGCCGGCCAAGGCGTAGTCTTCGAAACTATGCACTTGTCAGACTTACCGGCCTACACTACGCACGGGACTATCCACATCGTAGCCAACAACCAGATCGGATTCACTACCGACCCCAGGCATTCTAGGTCGTCTGCCTATTGTACCGGTGAGTTTGTGTTATCTATCAGTCACCCAATGCTCTTTAGTAAATTATAATTATTTATCACATAAACCTGGCCCAATAAATGATTTAAAATGTCTCAAAATATCAACAAAATAGAAGACAAGAATATGGCCCACTTGGCCCACATGATTTTAAGCGGTAACCGCCACCTATAACAAAACGATACCTCGCAAGTGACACGTGATGGGAACGTGGTCTATGGTTCACTGCCAAGCGTCATCAATTGAGGCATACATATGTTAAGCCTTATTTGCCTGTAATTTCACTGCCGACCACACTCTTCAAAGCGAAACACAGCACGCTGCTTGGTGGCAGAAAAAGACCGAGCCCTTCACAAAGAGCTCTCCTACTCTTGAAAAAGATTCTATGACGTGTAGGTTTCCTATGACGGTTTATTTTATGTCCTTATGGTTCAACTGAATAATTTTTGTCTTTTTCATTGACATAACCAGTATAAGATGTATAAATTTTTATTAGTTTTATAATGTTTACTACACTTAAGGAAATGACAGTTTTAATAACTTTTGGGACATTGTAAAAAAAGACTATAATAGACAGACAGACATTTATTTGCCAAAAAAACAAACATACAAATACAAAACATAAAAAAAGAAATGACAAACAGTTAATAATAATAACAGTAGGTAGGTACGTAAGTGTTTGTGTGCTGCAGCAGCAAAAGGTCTCGACAGTGTATGCCTCACCACAACTACAATGATGTTTTCTTAAACATGCGCGGAAATATTGTCATTACTTCTATGTAAAGAACACGCGAAGTATCATATTTACGTAGACTAAAAACCGGAATTCACTTCCCGGCGCGGTAGCGCGCCGTCAATGTTGTATGAAACGGTGTGCTGTTTGAATTTAGAACTCTTGTATCTATCGTACACATTGCGTTCTCGCGGCTGTATAGCCGTATAGCCACAGACAGTTACTGTGGTGGTGCCGATCGTGAAGAACAGAACCGGTGACATAAGTGACAAGTCTAACTATAGACCCATCTCGCTGGCAACCATTGTGGTGAAGGTGCTTGACAGTTTGCTTAATGCTCAATTAGACCGCTATCTAGTGATACATGACAATCAATTCGGTTTTAGACCTGGAATTTCTACAGATATGGCTATTTTATGTTTAAAGCAGACTGTTAAGTACTATACAGACCGACGGACTCCCGTAAATGCCTGTTTCCTCGACCTCTCAAAAGCATTTGACCTGGTGAAACTATGACATCTTGTGGCAGAAGCTAAAGGGTATTATTGGCCTGCCACCAGAATTGAATAACATCTTTAAATTCATCTTCAAAAATCAGGTCAATGTAGTAAGATGGTCGGGGGCTTATTCAGAGCCGTACAGGTTGGAGTGCGGGGTGAGGCAGGGGGGTTTGACCTCTCCGAAGCTCTTCAACCTGTACATTAACGCGCTGATAGATGAGCTCAGCAGCACCTATGCCGGCTGCCACATTGACGAAGTATGTGTCAATAATATTAGCTACGCTGATGACATGGTGCTGTTGAGTGAATCGGTCTGTGGTTTGAGGAGGCTTTTAGCCATTTGTGAGGGCTATGCTCATAGCCATGGCCTGAAATGTAATGTGAAGAAGAGTGAGTGCATGATCTTTCAGGCCAGAGGAAACTGTCCGTCTCACATACCACCAATCAAATTATATGGGACGCCACTAAATAGAGTGGATCAATTTAAATACCTTGGGCATTTAGTTACGTCTGACCTGAAGGATGATGTGGATATAGAGAGAACGGAGGGCCTTGTCTGTTAGAGCGAATATGATAGCCCGCAGGTTTGCTCGTTGCTCCACTGATGTCAAAATTACACTTTCCCGAGCTTACTGTACTAGTTTCTACACGAGCAGCCTGTGGGCTGACTATACTCAAAAACAATACAATGCCCTTCGCGTTCAATTTAATAACGCGTTCAGGGTGTTGGTGGGGCTGCCTCGCTTCTGCAGCGCGTCCGGGATGTTTGCCGACGCGCGAGTGGACTGCTTCCACAGCAGTATGCGCAAGCGCTGCACGTCTCTGCTGCGCCGGGTGCGCGCCAGCTCCAACACCATCCTGAGCGTGTTCGCCAGTAGGTTTGACTGTCATTACGTGAACCATTGCTGTATGGTTCAGTAATGACAAACAAAAATAAACTCAGGTAGGTCTGACATTGTAGGGGGTTTTCAATAAATTTTTGTGATAATATATAGGCAAAAAAAAATAAACTCAGGTAGGTCTGACATTGTAGGGGGTTTTCAATAAATTTTTGTGATAATATATTATTGAATAATAACATTATAAGACTAACATTAGTTTTTAAGTTTTTATTTGTGTGTGTACTAACAAATTGGACTTAGATGGTCTGAAAATAAATGATTTGAATTTGAATAGTTACATTGTTTCCGCAGTTACATTGGAGCCACAGACAGTTACATAGTTACAGTTACATTTTCTTTCAATAATTGTCCTAACATAAGCAATATAACTTTTAATATTAATTAAATTTATTTTTTATTTCCTTGCATTTTTTTTAAGAAAAGCACTATATATGCCTCGGCCGAAATGGCAATTGCCTGTCTCGTACTCAACAACAAACTCATACTCGACCTGCAATTGCCTATTTCGGTGCCTTTGCAATAATGTACTATTGTTGTTCAGACGTGGCTCGCGTGGTGAACGCGCCCATCTTCCACGTGAACAGCGACAACCCAGAGGCGGTGATACACGTGTGCAACGTGGCGGCCGAGTGGCGCGCCACCTTCCACAAGGACGTCGTCATCGACATCGTCAGCTACCGCCGCAACGGCCACAACGAGGTGGACGAACCCATGTTCACGCAGCCGCTCATGTACCAGAAGATACGGAAAACTAAACCAGGTCAGTATCTGACCAAGTCGCCCACAAGGATGCCCTTGGATGAAAATATTTCCGTAACGAAAACTTTTAAGTATTAGTAGATTTGAAGTTTTAGTGAATGAAGCGCTAGGTAGGAAAACTTGTTCAGATCGAAATTAATTTTTTGATTGCGAAAGTTCAGCAAAAAACAAAATGTTGAACTCCGAAACTTGGTTAGCTACCTACCTTTATTTTATAGAACATCTTCCATCATCAACCAGAGCAAAAATCAAATTGTCTTCAAAATGATACAGGTCTTGTCTAGATGTGTAATACTTTGAAGATTATTTTCCAATGTGCATACTTTTTTTACTATTACTATCAGCCCATTGTGTCTTATTGCTGAGCAAAGGCCTCCCGCCATTTCCGCCAGTCACTACGGTCATGAGCATTTATCCGCCAGCAGTCTTATGCGTCCAACTCGTCCCGCCATCTCATGCGCGGTCTGCCGCGACGCCGCCTCGCTGTGTCAGGGCACCACTCGGTAGTGGTTTTAGCCCACAAGTCATCCGGCGTGCGACAGACATTTTTTTTAGTAATCTAAATACAAACTTACAAATTTCAACAATTGCAAATTACATTTATACAAATTATTCCTACAGCTTTGGAAAAGTACGCCGACCAGCTGATCGCGGAAGGCGTTGTTTCCGCCGAGGAAGTGAAAGACGTCAGGGATAAATATGAGAAGATCTGCGAAGACGCCTACAACCAGGCTAAGCAAGAGACTCACATCAAATACAAGGACTGGCTCGACTCGCCCTGGTCCGGATTCTTCGAGGGCAAGGACCCTTTGAAGGTAAAATGTTACTATCTTGCTCTTTTTCGTGTCGTCAGTTGATAGCGAACCTTCCACCATTAGATTTTCTATAAATCCTGGCTATTTTCAAACCAAAACGTTGAGTCATGCTTCTAATTCTAATTTTTATTGTTGATGGGTTGAATAAGATCTGCACTGACGTCCTTCAATGCGGTGTATTGAGCATTATCCCCCTGCTAACCTCACCCCAGCTAGCCCAACTCCTTAAAATAATAAAGAAGGACCTTGGTTTGATGGCAACAATGTTCCAGCAACCCCAGTGGTGATTTGGATGCAAAGGAGTGACCCGATCAGCTTCTGCAGTCCCGTTTTAAACGAACCCATCGTTAGTCATGCGTCTTAAAAACTTCTTTTGCTAACCAACAGATGGCACCAACTGGCGTAGTTGAAGAGACCCTAGTCCATATCGGCAAGCGTTTCTCGAACCCTCCGCCCAACGCTGCTGAGTTCGTGATTCACAAAGGTCTAATGCGAATCCTGAAGGCTCGCCTGGACATGGTCAATAACCGCACCGTCGACTGGGCTCTGGGCGAAGCTATGGCTTTTGGATCTCTGCTCAAGGAGGGTATCCATGTGCGTCTGTCGGGAGAGGACGTGGAAAGAGGGACCTTCTCTCACAGGTAAAAACCATGAGATATCGGGGTCACCAATATAGTGGTGAGTTCCTGATATAGGCGGTCACCAATGTGTCGATATGCTATCTGCTCTTCAAAGTATCACTAAAATCCTACCATAACAGGCGTACAAAATCATTTAACATTTAGATACCTATATACCTACCTGCTTCTCAAAGTATCAAAATATTTGTGAATTACGCCACCATCTTCTAATCTAAACATTGGGTAATAATATTGATTCCACACCACACTTCGATTCTCGTTTTCCTTAATATTTTGGAAATCATTCAAGAGTACCTACCATAACCGACGACCAGTATGAAGAATTAATAATAAATAATAATAATACAAGTTTATTTTGGAACTAGGGTACAACATAAAACTAAAACTAGTGTAACGATACTGACTGCAAAAGTATAAAACTGTGTCGCAGCCAGTAACGCCCTCCTCATGGCAGGTTATTCCCAAATTTAAAATTAAATCAAAATTAGGTACACTATCTAGAAGCACTAGAAAATAAAAAGTAAACGAGTATGTAAACATTAATACACTAAAAATAAATCATTCATCTATAAGCACGTGCAGGTGTAAATTATTATTGTGATGGTGAGTGGGTGTGTATGTTTGTAGGTAGATGTAAGTGTAGGTAGGTAATGAATGAGTGATGTGAGTTTGGGTCCTCCTGAGAACACCAGTCTCTTAAGAGTCTGGGCAACAGGAGATACCGTGTGTGGTGGTTTAAGGTGAGTCATAAGAGGTGTGTGAGAGTGTAATTTGTGTAAAGGTGAGTAGATGTGTGAGGGTGAGTGGATGAATGTTTCATAGGTGCTTTTGAAGACACCAGCCTCTTGAGAGTCTGGGCAACAGGAGCACCAAGTGTGAGTAAAGGTGTTTATGTGATGTGTTTGTAAGCATATAAATTATACGTTTAATACTAGTAATTGTTCAGTATCTGCATAAGATAGGCTCTGAAGCCACGCAGATACCGTAATTAAGAGTGACTGAAACGAAAGAAGTAAGTCAAATTCATAGGAAATGGTGATTAGTGGTACCTGCCCACCTCTCCGGGAAACGGGCATTTTTGGCCAATTTTTCCGATTCAGAATGACAAAATCTATAACATAGTTCAAAATTGTTATTTGGCAGCTTTTATGAGTGGGTTACAATTGGATAATAACTGTCGTTCTTTAATGTACGCGCAATTAATATTTTATACCAACCTGAATTTACCCATCTGTAGAGCAAGCATAGCGTCCGTAGGTGGAAACACATCAGTATTGCCATGTAAAAAGTTACGAAAATATACCAGTGTCTACTTTCGTTTGACGGACTATATCACAGGTGAAGTGCTGATAGGTATGACACATCGGGGTCACCAATATAAAATAAAGAGTTCCTGATATGATATCTCTCTAAACACGTGTTCTTCGTGAATTGGGGTGGAATCCAAACCGAGACTCATCAGTAAAGAGAACCGTTGTCCATTGACCATCGTTCCATAACAATTCTATTTTTTTCCATATTTTGAAAAGGGAACATTAGTAGATTGTATTATAAGGGAGCGAAATCATATTTTTACGGCGAGGGCGCTTTTTTGAATCCAGAGTGAAGTGAAGGATTCTAGAGTAGAATGCCGAGCTTAGCGAGGGATTCTTTAGTAGAATCCTGAACGTAGCGAGGGATTCAAAGTACGTCGCCTGAGCCAAAAATATATTTTGCTCCCGAGTGGTACACTCTACTTTTCATCACCCACTATGAAAAAAATAAAAGGCACCTCTTATTTTATTAGTTTTGGCTAAGTACTAGAAGAAGGCCGAAAACACATATTCTGAAAAATTATTGGCGCCTCTTGCATTTCTCCATTCAATAAAATTACCATAGGCTTTCATATACTTCTCCCGGGACTTTGCAAGTAATATGTTATCACACACACATCACATTTCTTGCGTCAGTTCTAATACTTTCAGGAGTTTATTCTATACTTTCACTGTCACTTGAAGAACTGATTTTTAAAAACAAAACCATAAATTTCTAACAATCCGTGAAAATTAACGAAAACGCGGGCTGTATTTCGCGCGTTTTTAAATTGATTTCTTTTTTTTTGCTAAGCTGGCATGGCGGTCTATGGGCCGTCGTACCAGCCAGTCTTTATTCAAACAATATTTGCGTTCGATTTCTTTGGCGCTGAACACTGAAGATGTTCCAAATTCAAAAAGTGCGCGGGAAAGTTAATTCCGGCGCACTTATTTAATTATTATTTATTAAATAAGTGCGCCGGAATTAACTTTCCCGCGCACTTATTGTTTCTTATAGAAAACACCACCTTTGGGTGCACATAAAGGCGAACCAAACCGCTCTTTTCGAATAAATGTGATGAAAAAGAGGCTTAATTCCATTTTAAACTTTTTCCAAAGAGCAAATGTTTTGCAAGCAAATCATTTCGAAATGGAAGATCACAATGTCGATGTGTGTAATTATTAATAACTATTGTCTGCAGACATCACGTGCTGCATCACCAGAAGGTAGACAAGGCTACGTACTGCGCGCTCGCTCATCTCTACCCAGACCAGGCGCCTTACACCGTGTGCAACAGCTCACTATCTGAATACGGTAACACAATATTTTTTTTAAATACAAATACAAATACATTTATTTGCCAAAAACAATTACATTATAATAGTTACTGATGGTCCCCGCACAAGGACAAGCCTGTATCGCGGGAGGCCAGGGTAAAAAAGAGCGTGATTTACTTATACAACAGTTTACATACAGATAACACAAAAAACAAGGCACAAGACACGAGACTAAACACAGGAGACGGATAAACAGCTAAAGAACACGACATGATGTACAAAAACACAGTTAACATAGCATAAGAATGTAGGTGTAGTGTAGGTAAATAGGAGGGCATGAAAGTAGGGGTATATAGTTATTTAAAATTAATAAAATAAAAATAAAACAAAATAATCATAATAAATACAATAAATTAATAAGTCAATTATAATAATTACGAGAGTCAGACCAGAATCTCCAAAATGCTTTCCGTAGCGTCATAATCAAGTGTGTGTGTCTCCAGCTTCCTCATATTGAAAATGTAATTTCTATAAATGCCAATATTTAAAGCATAATTAGTGCACTCATAGATTTGAATCATAATTTAGCTGCCAAATAAACAACGATGCTATAAGCTTATAATAGTGTGTAAGCTGGAGTAACATGTCTCCAGCTGCCTCAGTCAGTGTGGGCAAACGGCTAATGATAGAGATATATAGTAAACGCAAGGATTTAGTACCAAACGAATTAGCGAGGTACCAAAAATTTCAGGTCTGTAGCTCGGAAACTCTTCGAGTTATAAGACTTGATCAACGTGTAAGCTGGAGTAACGATACGTGAAAAAGCATATGCTCGTTCTCTGGAATGGCTGGAGCTAGCAGGTTGCTTTAAGTCTCCAGATTTAGTACCAAACGAATTAGCGAGGTACCAAATATTTGAAGTGTTTCTGTTCAAAACTCTATGAGTTACAAGCTTTTCCAGCTTTTTTTGTTTGTCCAACTTGCACATGTTGGATCTCAGCAACCACAATAGGTACAGACTCGGTTGATGTCTCTGAACCGAGCTATGAATTAGTGCACTCGGTACCAAAAATTTGGAATCTCTAGGACAAGCAGTTCTGTTGTAATCAGCAAAATAACTAATATTATGATGAGTTACAGAATACCAGATAGTTCCATTTCGACCAGCCTTCAGTTGATAGTAGCTCTATCTCTGTCACTACAGCGAATGCGTCACACTCGTACCTACTGATGCAATCAAGGAATTTGAATATATCTGTCTGTATTCAAATTCCTTGGATGTTATTTTGCTGATTACAACAGAACTGCTTGTCCTAGAGATTCCAAATTTTTGGTACCGAGTGCACTAATTCATAGCTCGGTTCAGAGACATCAACCGAGTCTGTACCTATTGTGGTTGCTGAGATCCAACATGTGCAAGATGGACAAACAAAAAAAGCTGGAAAAGCTTGTAACTCATAGAGTTTTGAACAGAAACACTTCAAATATTTGGTACCTCGCTAATTCGTTTGGTACTAAATCTGGAGACTTAAAGCAACCTGCTAGCTCCAGCCATTCCAGAGAACGAGCATATGCTTTTTCACGTATCGTTACTCCAGCTTACACGTTGATCAAGTCTTATAACTCGAAGAGTTTCCGAGCTACAGACCTGAAATTTTTGGTACCTCGCTAATTCGTTTGGTACTAAATCCTTGCGTTTACTATATATCTCTATCATTAGCCGTTTGCCCACACTGACTGAGGCAGCTGGAGACATGTTACTCCAGCTTACACACTATTATAAGCTTATAGCATCGTTGTTTATTTGGCAGCTAAATTATGATTCAAATCTATGAGTGCACTAATTATGCTTTAAATATTGGCATTTATAGAAATTACATTTTCAATATGAGGAAGCTGGAGACACACACACCATAATCAAGGGTGAGAAGCTACTTTCTTATTCTTTCTTTTACACCAAAAAGAGAGCAGTTAAGGTCACAATGCTTACAAACGCGGCTTAAAGTTTAAAGAGTTGAGCTATACTTTGTTTGTACCTCATTTTTGCCCAATATTAAGACACCAAGCATCACAAGACTGCCAAGCATCACAGAAGCACTCTCGAGATTAGTTAGAAGACGCCATTCCATTTTCTGCCGCCAAGCAGCAACGCTGTGTTTCGGTTTGAAGAGTGTGGTCGCCGGTGTAATTACAGGCACATGAGGCTTAACATCTGTATGCCTCAAGTTGATGGACGCAGGGCAGTGCATCGTAGGGCACGTTCCTATTGTGCGTGACCTACGGGGCAATGTTTTGTTTATAGGTGATGGTTACCACTTAACATCAGGTGGACCATCTGCTTGTTCCATCAGCTAGTAGTATAAAAAAAAAAAAAAAAAAAAGAATCCGTAAAAACAGAATCAAAGTCGATGTGAAAACATACATGTCGCGTCATCAACGAGACCCTGGCCTGGGAAAAGACACTATATAGCATTTATATGACAAGTTATTTATATATCTCATTTCATTTTCATATCTCGGATCAGGTATAAAAATCTTAATGCTGGTTATTATAAAACGTATGATGTAGATATGCTACACAGTAAAGACTAAACTGTTAGGGTTGTACTACAAAACGGTGTCTAACTTTAAACAATGTCTAAAATTAGCGCTGTCTCTGTTTGCCATTACGCAATGGCAATAGATAGCAAAAGTTTAGTCAGTGTTCTGACGACCTCTGTGGCGCAGCGGGCGAGAGTCCGCCTGCGACGCTAGAGGTTGCGGGTTCGATTCCCGCCTCGGAACAAATTTGTGTACGATCTGCAGAAAGTTCCGTTGGTCTGGGTGTTTTCTATGTATATAATAAAAAATATCTATCTATGTAACTATATAATGTATTAAATATATCAGTCATCTAGTACCCATAACACAAGCTTTGAGTAGCTTACTTTGGGGCTAGATGGTGCTGTGTGGATTGTCCAGCATTATTTATTTATTATTTATTATTATTTATTTAGTGTTTAACGTTTGCCTATTTTTTTGTAGTAAGGCCCTTTGTGTAAAAGAAAATTTTAACCTTTCTTGGACAGGTGTGCTCGGTTTCGAAGTGGGCTATTCCGTGACCAACCCCAACGCGCTCGTGCTATGGGAGGCCCAGTTCGGAGACTTCAACAACTGTGCACAATGCATCATCGACCAGTTCATCTCCAGTGGACAGTCCAAGTGGGTTCGGCAGTCGGGCCTCGTGCTACTTCAACCGCACGGCATGGAAGGCATGGTGAGTCATTTGCCTTTCACTAGCAAATAATCCGGAGCGTTGTGGTCAGTATTGAGTCTGGATCAATGCTACTCAACCACGCCAAAACGGCTGAACGGATCAGGACAAAATTTCGCAATATGGTCTGAAATAGCAGATATATGATATGAAAATAATAGCAAATAATCTGGAGCGTTGTGGTCAGTATTGAGTCTGGATCAATGTTACTCAACCACGCCAAAACGGCTCAACGGATCAGGACAAAATTTGGCAATATGGTCTGAAATAGCAGATATATGATATATAGATATAGTATGGTTCCCGAGGCGAAACATTTAACCGGGATAAAAAGTAGCATATGTGCCATGTGTGGTCGTGGGTGGTGGTAAATCCCACTCGAATAATACCTATGTATCTTTGAAATATTACGAGAATTTTCGTGTTAACAGGGACCCGAGCACTCGTCGGCTCGTCTCGAAAGGTTCCTACAGATGAGTTCTGACGACCCCGACTACATGCCCCCGGAAAGCCCCG
Source organism: Plemyria rubiginata (assembly GCA_963576535.1). Lineage (NCBI taxonomy): Eukaryota > Metazoa > Arthropoda > Insecta > Lepidoptera > Geometridae > Plemyria > Plemyria rubiginata. Next base: position 7,770,544 of record OY754910.1, read on the forward strand.
ACTACGCAGGTAACTTGGCGAAACTATCATCAAAATAAATCAAAATCTAACGATCAAATAATGTTTATTCTGTTTCACGAAACGAACGCGAGATGCAAAGAGCAATAAATAAATATTAGTGGACATTCCACACACCAATATCAAGCCCCAAACTAAGCCTAATATACTACTTATATACTTTATTTTGTAAACACAAACTTGTAATTTTATATAACACCCAGACAGAGAACTAACATCTATGTTCATCACACAAATGTTTGTTTTCGGTGGGGATCGGACCCACAGCCTACGGCACAGAAGGAAGGAGGAGAGGACAGATCTACCATCAACTGAACTGAAGGCTGTTTATATTCGAATGTTTTTGTTTCCAGTGCGTCAATTGCACGACTGCAACTGGATAGTAGCGAACTGTTCGACGCCGGCGTCCTACTTCCACATCCTGCGGCGACAGATTGCGCTGCCTTTCCGCAAGCCTCTGATCCTCATGACGCCCAAGTCTCTGCTGCGTCATCCCGAGGCCAGGTCCTCCTTCGATGACATGAATGAGGGCACTAACTTCAGACGGTAAGTAGACCAATAATTACTAAACAGTAAATGGCACATCGAAGATCATTCTTTTGGCAAGGTATAAAGTTTTGTAAATAAATATTTTTACAAATGTTTTAGAATATTTTTGGGTTGAGAAGAGAACTCGCCTTTTCAGCTTAACATTATAAACTAAACGCAATTTGCGTAAACTAAACAAAATTTGATGATACTTCCTTTACTTTGTCTGCCAGTTTGTAATCGCATTAATCATGTTAACAGTGCCACCAACCTATCTGAACCGGTCTGAAGTTCGCCGTTTGGGGCAGCTTCCATTCGCTGTTGGCCATTTATGCCAAACGGCTAACCTCGGACCGGTTCAGATAAGTTGGTGGCACTATAGTATACTGCAAAACGTTAATCGTGGTTAGCTTCCTAAATGAGATTAAGAGCTCAATAAACACATTCAATGTGTTTATTGTGCCAGTGATCTCGGTCGCATTCTTGTATGAAGTACATAAGTCTTCAATGTATCAAAATGCCTTCAATGTTTAACTGATAGTTGTGTGTATTTGTAGGTTAATCCCCGAGGAAGGACCGGCGGCCTCGAACGAGTCCAATGTCCGCAAGCTGGCTTTCTGCTCCGGCCGCGTCTACTACGACTTGTTGAAGGAACGCCGCGATAGAGGACTCGAGAAAGACATCGCTATTGCTAGGTAAAACTACATTGCAATTAAGACGTTATTTATGATCATGCATAGATGCTTGCTAGGTACAATCACATACTCATTGCAATTGGGACTTTACTCATTGATCAAGTATCACTCGAATTGTGGTGTTCCGCTTTGAAGCAGTGCAATTACAGGCATATGAGACCTAAAATCTTTACATTATAACAGTGATTGAACCACATGTAGGTAATGTGATTTTGTATGCAGAGGTAAACTTTTAATATCTATTGGGCCATCTGCTTGTTTCAATTGTTTGGTTTAAAAAAAAAAGGAATCGTACTTACAAGGATGCATAAAAAAGTGGTTGTCCCTGTTTGTAGCCCTGTTTCTATTCGTCATTAACCATTAGTAGAGGTAGCGTCATTAAAAAAAAGGGATGAAAAACAGGTCGATGTGTTTGCACTACAAAACACTCGCGCCATCACACCCTCTCCCCCTCCTTCCAGCGCTGTTTTTACGAGACGCGACCTATAAGATGACAATAGTTTATTTTTTGACAGATGCTATAAGTTAGTATAAACTTCAAAACTTTGGCCATTTGCAAGATAATTTTCTTGCCGAATATATAACTTCATGTAGATTCGGCAATACAAGTTTTTTGTCTCCAATCTCCATTATCAGCCGTCTGTTGACCATTTGTGATAGAGAAGTCCTAGTTGCTAATTACAATGATGTATCCGACAGATTGGAGCAGATATCTCCGTTTCCGTACGACCTGATCAAGGCTGAGGTTGCCAAGTATTCGAACGCGCAGCTCGTCTGGACTCAGGAGGAGCACAAGAACATGGGCCCTTGGACCTACGTCGAACCTCGCTTCCGCACCATGCTGCAAAATGAGAAAAGTGTCAAGTGAGTTAGCAATTATCAATGAGTACGATATACCCACTACATATATGATACAGGGATAGGGATACAGCCATTTTGCCGTGATATAAATCCTTGGCAGTTATATAGTGATAATTCTCGAGTCTCAATTACAGGCACACGAGGTTTAACATCAGTATGCCTCAAGTTGGTGGACGCAGGTTTGTGCATCGTAGGGCACGTTTCTATCGTGCGTGACTTACGAGGCTATGCTTTGTTATAGGTGATGGTTATTACTTAACATCAGGTGGGCCAACTGCTTGTTCCATCATATAGCTGTATAAAAAAGACTTAGAGAGGAATGTTTTGACATTCTATAACACTACAACAAATGCCGATTGATTGTCTCGCTTGTCCACTGCTGGACATGTTTCCAAGAGGAACGATTTTCGAACGGATATCTTGGAATCATTACAATGTCGGGTAGGTAGGGAAGATACGTTTCGGCTTCGTTTCGTAGTCGTCGAGATATTCCCCAGCGCTACATCGAGTTACTAATTCTGAGATTCACTACATGGTATAAAAAATCGTATTATCAATCATGAGTGATTTTTATTTTAATGCACAACAAAAACGCCTATTCCTGACTACAACTAACGTTGTTCACTATTTGTTTAATTATAACTTCGTTAACTAAAACAATAACGAACATTACTAACAGACATTTACCGAAATGGGTTGCGCCATCAATTCCTTGTCAACGTTATAGTTAAAATTAGACCAGATAAAAAAAAAAACTTAAGATAACATGTAACGTGACATTTGATTGCTATTTGAAAATAACATTAACACAAACCATCGAAAATCGAGCGGTTAACGTTAAATTATCACGTCATAATAATAACTCTTGAATGGTGCAATTCAACCCAAAATTTTACGTCTAATAAAGCAGCAAAATGTTATCTGTAATTTTACGTTGTGTGACGTAATAAACTCGCGTTTGGTTGCAGGGCTAAGTCCCAATCGAGCTCGGGGGGTAGTTGGTTAGGCCAGCTCTTTGGTGGGAAGGCGGAAAAGGCGCCTGAGTCCAGAAATGTTGAAACGGAAATAGTGCCACTAACTATTAGGTGAGAATAAAACATCAGAGGTCATCGGAAACGTCCATAAATTGCGAAAGCTCAAACATAATTGGGTCATACAATTCAATTTCCATGTCGGTAAACTTTGGCCCTTCTTTAGCTGAGCGCTTCACTATCGAAAATGGCCATTAAGTATGTTGCCATGAATAATATCCTATTATCTTATACATTAAAATAATGAGACTTTAAAAACGTCAGCTTGTCAGCTTCATTTGAAAGAAGGATTAAAGAAACACGTTTAACTTACCTATCACTTTTAATAAAACTACAGTGATAATGATACTGTATTAATGATACCTAAGAATAATGGATTTATTTATTTGCCCAATTATTGTAGAGTAGAGAAAGCAAATGCGGTCCTTATAGGGTAAAAAGGAACAAACATTGTCAAATTCGCAGAAGTTATTTATGGAAGAAATGATCCTTATCCTTATAAATAAACATTCCTTGTCTGAAGATCACAAAAATTAAGCTTGTTTATATAATGTGCCACTGTCTCTTTTTTATATACGTTGCTACTAGTAGCGCCCCGCGTTTTCACCCGCGCACATTTATATCCCGGTATTCCCACGGGATAAAAAGTAGCCTATGTGCTATTTCAGACCATAGTCTTTCTCTCTGCCAAGTTTCGTCCAGATCACTGTGAAAGAGTAACAAACATCCATCCATCCATCCATCCATCCATCCATATACTAAAAGTAAACGTCAAAATTTAAAACTCTGCTGTCCTTTAAATAAAACTACCTATCTTAACAATAGTATATTTTGCATGGCGCCAAAGATTTATAATAAATTACCTAGACATATTATAAGTAAATCAGACTCCAGACAAGTATTTAAAAATAAAGTTAAAAATGTTCTCTTACAAAAAGCCTATTATAGTATTGAAGATTATTTATGTGACAAATTAGATTAATATGTGACAAAATGTAAATGTTTGTACGCGCCGCCAGGCAAAGCACAACGGTCAATTACTTTGTTTACCATCTACTTTATGTAAAAAATAACCTGTGTTTATAAACAAAATAAATTATTGTTATTATTACTTACAAACTTTTGCGTTTATAATTATTAGTATTCTTATTAGTAGGATTTTCCTAGCCTGTAAGGGTATAATATTGTAAGTGCTAACAAGCCAAGTCAAATTATGTCGCAAGCTCTTTGCTACGTTTTTTATCATTGCTACGCCACGCTTTAAAATCCGTATAACTTTACGGCTTGTAATCTATCTCTTTCAAGACCACGAGACGTCGCTATCTGCAAAAATGAGGAAAAATAATTAACTTATTAAATAATTACGGCAGCAATTTTATTCTGAGCTGACCTATCCTTTTGATATTCTATGTTTGCGATGAGAAGAATATTATGTTCCTATTTATTTATTTAAATTCTCTAAACAGATTACAATCCAATAAACAATAATAAAAATAGTTACAGTAGATTCTTAGATCTAGATTCGTAATCAAATATGTGAAAATGACAATTGTATGGTATTACATGCATTAAATTTTAATTTCCATAAAACTAAAAAAACAGCAAGCGGGATTAATTATTATAATTATTGGATTTATAATATTTCGTTAGCACACTTTAAACGCACCGCTTATACTTGCTAACGTTACCATCAATACCTATAATTGACCAAGCGAGCGAAGCGTCTTAGTTTCCACATTGGCCAAAAATGCGTTTGTCCGGATGTCTGTCTGTCTGTCTGTTCTCCTCTACAGGTCGCATTTTTCAACCGATCTGGACGAAACTTGGTACACAGGTTATATGACTTATTATAATTTTTTTGTCGTCGGGGATTTGTGATTGGAGGGGTACTTCCCCCAAAAAAAGGGCAAAAAGGGGGCTATTTGATATACTGGATATCTCCACCAAATGAGATCCGATTTGAAAGAAAGAAAGAAAATACATTTATTTTGGACACACACGATACATACACTTATAATAATTATAGCAAGAAAATAAAATAAAACATTACCAAAAGCACGACAGAAAAGCAAACACGAGAAGACAAAGAAGAACAATTGCAGAATAAACAGTAGGTAGGTAGGAAAAGTAGAAATAAAAACAGAGAAGGACGTGTGTAGATAGGTGGAAGGTGGAAGGATTTCGATTATTCTTTTTTTATTTGAAAGGTAGTAACTATAAGTTGGTCTCATAAAAGTTTGGCGAAGATCTGATAAGGATCTTCAGCATGATGAACAGGATAGCTCATCAAACAATCGATGGTTTTCAATCAAATTTGAGAGAAACACAAAGGACCTCATTCTACACAAGATGATGCAAAAAAAATCAAAAAGATCAAAAAAATCACAAAACGGAAAATGCACTTGCACTCACTTTTAGTATGCTCGCGAGGTCTACAGCTCCCAGAGCCACTAGTTATGTATGCACGGATTTACACTGGCGACGATCCTACGACATACCTCTTTAGTTGAAGCACTCACTATCCTATTATTCCAGTTAAAGTGTAGGTACTCCTGACTTGGCCTCTAAAAGGTCATTCACCTTCACCTTCCAACACCATTTACACTCTTGATGCACCGGTGTAGTTACATGCACATGAGGCCTAACATCTGTATGTCTCAAGTTGAAGGACGCAGGGCAGTGCATCGTAGGGTAACTCCTTCGTGCGTGACTTACGAGGCAATGTTTTGTTATAAGGTGTTGGTAACCACTTAACATCATTTGCGCCATCTGCTTGTTCCATCAGCTAGTTGTATTAAAAAAACAACACGTTTTGACAAACACCTCCTTTCTCTCTACATGTTATATCGCACAAAGTATATTCGTGTCTTGGCTATTGCTCTTTTTTTATAACCTCTCTTTTACTTCAAGATTATTAGATATATTTTTTAATATGATTTTGTTTCAGCTACATCGGTCGCGCTACAGCTGCGTCCCCCGCTACCGGCTCGAAGGCCGCTCACAACAAGGAGTTGAAGAATCTTCTCGACGAATTCTGCGTCTTATAAACGAACAATACCCACCCTGAATATAACAGACTTGTACGAAACTCACTTCACTTACCGGATTACCGCTCAGGGAGACAAAATATTTGTTAGACGAAATAGATACTTAAACTATTCTGGAAATGCTATGCATATAGCGTCCCGTATATACATGACTGGAAAGTTGTCCCAGACGCTGTATTAGTATATAGGTACAGAAGATACTAGAAACCCTTTTTTATGTTTCGTCCCAAAAACGCGTGGTCAAAATCTAAACGTGAATTGAACAGATTTTCTTGCCTTGATAATTTTATCTGGTCTTGCGGTACAAGCAATAGTTGCAATGTTTCAAGGAAAACTTCTAATGGTACCTACTTCTACACATAGATCGCTTATTCACACTTTTTGTGTAGATTCAAAAGTAGATGAAAATATATGCCATATACTTAATGGATAGGATCTTAAAATTATCTCGAAACGAAATTTATCTTTGATTATCTGCTCGTCGATCGATTTATTTAGTAATATTAATTATTTTTTCAGTATTTTGTTGTAATTCTCTTCGTGATTAGATAGGTTAGTTAGAGAAATTATTATTTATTTTATTTAAATGTAGAATAGTTTTTGTGACTGTAGACTCGAAGTTATTTATTTTTATTGTTAAAAGCAATATAGTGTCACGTAGTTGTCATTCGTTGAGGTGTTTCTTCTTATTGTTATTTTGTAATTAACAAATTATTCGTTCTGTAATTTTGTCATCGTGCACTGACTGGTTGCATTGATGTTGCGTACATCAAAAACGTACATATTTTTTTATTTCGATTTTACAGATTTTGGTCGCTAACGGGTTATTTTTGCTAGTCGGTGACGTAAATTATTTTTTTCGTTATTTTTCGCAAGTACATTAATATGTGCAAGGTTTATTTATTATCTCACTAGAATTTTACACAACTTCAATCTTAAATGTTTTAGTGACTCGTGTAACGATATTACGTATGAGATATTAGTAGTTAGCGTATAACTATAACACTTGTCCTGAATTGAACTGCACTCTAGTACATAATCGTGTATGTAAAAGTTCAGTTATGTGTTGCATTGCATACCGGCCCCTAGGTTTAGTTCGCTGTAGTTACCGTCGTTTTAAACGATTCGATGTAAGGAGTAACACCAACGCCCTTCGCTTTGTATAAAACTACGCGTATTATCTTAAATTTCGAGTATACATCGTTACCACTTAGGATAAATTATGTGTATCGCTATCTGACGGCTTTCCCATATTGTCGACGTATAAAACTAAGTTTTATAAAATGGGCTCTATAGACGGTCAGTCTGTACACTTTATACTTGGTAACTTATCTTTGTATCACTATTCGCATGTATTAGGTGCACTATTCTGTTGTTCATTTAAAATTTTGATGTTCACGTATTTTGGAGTTAGCTCAGGGAAGGCTGGTGATCGTATGAGGGATTTGAATGACAGGAATTTGTAAGGTTACACCTGAGCCAATTTATTGCTATGTTAGTTTGAAATAGTTATACAATAAATGTAATAATTTAATTGCTTGTTTCTATTCATTCCCGTTATCGTAGCCAGGAAGGTAAACCTCTGTCCTAGCCTAGCATAATTATTAAAGTAATGGTTATTTAAGGAGAAAATGCAGTTAACGAGTTTAGATAATTACTTGCAACGCTGTCTAGTTTAAGTTTAGTTGGGAAGTTTAAAGGTAAAGATAAATGAAAGCGCAATACATCAACGTGTGCCAAAGCGAGTGGGTACGCCACTCTTGGAGCACATTCAAAACGTTATCAGTCGCAGTCTCATTTGAGCGCACAAAGCAAGCTCAGATTCTATTTATAAGCGGCTCGGCTAGCGCAGACCACACGAAAGGTGCGAAGATTGAAGATCGTATCTGTTGCTAGTGCGTTCTATAGAACGTTACATAGGTAGGGATACGGCACGTGCTCTAATTAAAGAGAAAAAAAGAAAGGCATAGGTATCGTCATAGTGAGATATAAAAGGTTGCCATTTATATTGGATAGCCTATTACTTTATAATAGAAATAACAGTAGGGTTAGGTACCTACTTAGTTCAAAAATAATTGCCTCTTATCTTTAGACTTGCCAAGAACAATGACCGTTAAATTATGATCTGACGGCTAACGTTACAGAGTTGATAAAACCACCCTTATAATGTTGGACACAATTTTCTGAGTGGTGGAGTTGTCATGTGACCTAAACAAAGGCTTGCCCCCTTGTCAATAGGTGGGATTTGTATGGATAGCCGGCATTTTTAGCGAAATACTAAACTAATCGTGTTGACCAAATAAACTTAAGACGCAGACTACCGCTAATGTATTTCTCATTTATTTTATTTTTTATATTAGCGTTACTGTCAGCTTTATAATTAATTTTACCAATTTCAAAAACAGAATACTAGTACTCAGGTATATTACGTTATGATCATTACAAAGTTAACGATATGTAGTATAATATAATCTCTGAAGTTTAATAAATAGATAGTTTGAATAACAATGTATAACGTCCCGCTGAAAACCCTAAGGGTAAAAGCATGTCACTGACATTATAACCCCATAGTTGAACAACAAAGGAATCGCATTCTGACGTTATTATGTCGCAGCCATGTAATAACAAGGGATTGTTCCATTCAAAACACGTTTTATAAAAGTTGAAATATCGACATAGGTACTACCTACTTCAATGTCTAACCTATACCTAATCGTATAGGTTGAGCGAGATACACAGTGGGGTTCTAAAGCAGGACTCGATATGTTATGTAGGTAATGTAGGTCGTAAGGTACTGTATGCAGTTCATATGTTTTTTATTTTATTTTAGAACCACTGTATCAGCATTTGACCGAATTTGAACCAAATCTGAAAAAATTGGCTACAGAGGAACCAACCCTTTCAACGTTTTAATTATTTGGAATATTTACCAAATAATTAAAGAAAATAAAAAAAGCTTTAATTGTTAGGCGTCACATGTGCTAGTGGTTTAAAAAAAGACTAGCTTTGTGAAAATTTCTGGAATCTATTTTGTAGACTCATTTAACTAGGTACCTACCTATTAGAAACATTTTGCAATTGAACTGAAGCGAAGAAAGTATTTAGGTATGAAAGGTCTGTGGCCGCTTCCTACCCCTATTATGGGAAATAGGCGTGAATTTATTTATATAAGTATGTATGTATGAATAGTTGTTTCAGTTTGCGAACCATTTGCGTAACTTTACAGTTCAAATTGCCGAAATAACTACAAAGCGCTTATAATAGAATCGAAAAGCGGCGAAGTCCACTACAACCTCTACAGTACGGTACCATACCAGTACCGTACCAGAGCACTGGTGGTCTAGTGGTAGCAGCCCCACCTTCCGATCCTAAGGTCGTAGGTTCAAAACCGGTCGTGCACCAATGAGTTTTTCTGTTCAAAAATTTATGTGCGCAATGCCAGTACTCTCAAACGGTGAAGGAAAACATCGTGAGGAAACCGGCATGTTGTAAAACCTAACAAGTTCTATAACATGTGACAAGTGCTCGAAAGGAGCCTCTTGAGGCGCACTTAAAATCCTTTCACCACACTGCTTCGAAAGAAACTAGTGACACGATAAGAAGAAGACGGTACCATGTGTTCTGTGTACGATACGGACCTCGCCGCTATTCTGTCACACATAATTTTGGAGAGGAAAGATTGACCTATCGTCGAACTACCTAATTGGTCTCTGTGTCGACGCCCAACAACGGATCTCATTAGAGAGTAGGTATTGGAAAAGTGGAAAAGTACCACTGCCAGAAAAATGATTTAGAACAAAGGTTGTCTTCATGGGCTATTCTACAAAAGTAGGTACCTACTACCTACCAACCTATCTATAATTCAGTTGCTTTTATCTTTCCCTCTCGATCTTGATTTAATGTTCTTTGAGATCATTACTGAGGCTCACCGGAATGGCTTCGCTTAATGAAGTCGTGAAGGAAAATTGAGTTTAGTTAAAGGGGCGAATTTAATTTGAATTCAAACTTTTTAAACGAACGTAGGTAGGTGGTGCCAAGAACCCCACAAAATAAGATGGACGCGAAAAATGGATCCCTGTCTTTGTGCTTAATTAAAATAAATTATTCAGTACTCTCTTAGTAAATTGCCGGGCGTCTCCATTACAAATCGTTTCAAGTTATTTGTGATTCTCGAGCGGCAGCTAATGGGAGAGATTAGGTAATTTGCAAGATTTGTTCCATTTCTTCTTCGTTATTCTGACTTGTTAATTTTAGGGCCAAGGGGGTGGCGTTCGGTTAAGAATCCTCTAACGAATCCTGATCCTGCTGACTTTCAAATGTTATTTAACGAGTTGTTAAAAAACATTCTTATCTTGATTGAGTTAAAGCATTGGCAATAGATGCTCGCCAACCTCTAAATTAATTGCATAATACTACATTTTAAAATTGGCCAAGGTATGAACAATTTAGGTCGTAACTACCAATCTCACGCGAGATTCCGGCTTAAAATGGCTTTTACCTATACCTGCTAGTTAAGGCTCCGGTGACAGTGGCTCGCAATTTCGAAGTGCGATTGGCTATTATTTCATTTTATTTCATTTCGGGGAGGTTGTTTGAAAAAATAACTCTAGAGAAACACGCATAAATACTGTTCGAACACAAATAATACAATAATATAAGGGAAACATGCCCGAATCAGAAATCATTTTGGTATTAGTATGTTTGGTCTTACGTTTACCTAATACCAAAATGATTTCTGACTCAAGCACATTTCCCTTATATTATTGTATTATTTGTGTTCGAACAGTATTTATGCGTGTTTCTTTAGAGTTATTATTTCAAACAACCTCCCCAAAATGAAATAAAATGAAATAATAGCCAATCGCACCTCGAAATTGCGAGCCGCTGTCACCGGACTCTTAAGTCATGGCTCAAAGCTTGGTTGCATCGATTTTATTATGGGTTGGGTAACCTAGAGCTTAAAACACCGAACTCGTTAATTTTAACTATAACTCTGCATGAATAATGTGGCATAGGACTACTTTCTAAAACTGAAACAGCTTCGAGACTTCACTTCAAGATCATAGGGCACTTTAGATGTCCCATCAGACGTTTTATTAAAGTACTAAATGATTCTATGAGGATGTCCAAGGGTGTAGTCAGAGGTACGTAAATACAAATATTATACTACTCCAGGTAGGTGATCTTACTTATGCAACACCATATGCAGTCTAGTGGTATTTATGAAAAAAACTCATGACTGTTGCAATAACCAGGCACTAGACATTCTTAATAACTGGTAGGTACCTGGTTAGATAATGGTACACAATCTAAGTACCTACCTAAACCTAAGGTAACCTACCAAGGAATGACACTAGTATTTATGTAGTTCCAAATTCCAGCTGAAATATAACAAATTTAATATAAGCGCTAGGTACTTAATTGTGGGCCTGTGCATTAACGTTTCAAAGCTTATTTACTGGTGGGCGCAGTTGTTAACGAAACAGGTGGCTCGGTGGCCCGGTCTCCTTTAGAGCCATAAACAGTGTCCTAGCGCCTCTGGAATGGACACATTTTACTCTCTTTATTGTCCGATAAAGTCTAGTCCTTTGTTCTTCGGTAAACTTGAAAATTTAAAAGCGGTCTTTGCTATGAATTCGGGACTCACGCAGCCGCTCGCTGATCGGTGAATTATTTATTTTTCCACACACTCGACTGCAAGAACGGCTTAGAATCAAAGTACAGATGCAAAACGATTGGTTACCTACTAGTTTACTTAAAAGCTGATATACGGTCAAAATTTAACCCACAAAATCAAATTCACATCACTGTTACATGCGACGATAGCTTCATATTCTAGTTCCGGGTAATGTAATGTGCACCGAATAAAGGGGACACCCATAATATACCTACTGCAAGTCTCCTTTAAAAATATCGTAAAAAGGAACTAGCTTAAAAAAAAACTGAAAAAAAAGACAGTTTTTTTTGAAGCTACGGTAGTTTACGGTATACCCATATGGTTACGGTATACCGTAAACCATAACTTTATATAAAGACACAATTACGATTAAAAATAATTAATTTTATTAAAAATTTAAAAATAGCACACATCTGTAGGATCGCAACAAAAAATTTTTGGAGTTGATTAATCGCTTTTACGTACCTACTTACTAAATGTATGGGTAAAGTATTTGGTGATTTCTGTCATTTCTAATACTCATACCCCTACATGAAACAGGTTCCAAAATCTATGAATGCACTTCAGAATATCCTCTTCCTTACTGCATCGTTCCAAAAATCCAACCTGTATACTGAGCTTTATATACCTATTAAATATTGTTACCATTCATTTTCATATCCTGATTTCAAAAAGTCAAAATAATACGATATTTATCCTAGGAACATTACCTTCTCCGCATTATTCACACATCAAATATTTTGCTAAGTGACTCCCTAACCTCACCTTGAGAGTCACGGATCGTGTGCCTTCAAAGGAAAGGATGATAAGGTCCGTCCTCTGGCGGTTTCAAATCCGTTAGCGGTACCGCATTTACTTGCGACTGTGTATTTCTTCTCTTGGAACATCTAACTTTACAGAAATTATTAAAATGAATATAGTTTTGGTAGCTGGACCATAAGAGCTTTGGATACGGAAGCTTTGGATTCTAATGGTTCTTATCCATTTTATAAAATATGTCAATTTTTGACAAATAACGTGTATTATTTACCTACAATGAACAAGCTCTTATGGCTCAGCTACCAAAAACTATATTCCTTTTATTAATTTAGAAACATCCAGTAGAATTATAGATAGATAGATAGATAACTCTGTATTGATTATCACAACAAAATAAAGATAAGATTTTAATTTAAAAACTAAAAATTGTAATAATTCAATGGGCGGCCTTATCGCTAATAGCGATCTCTTCCAGGCAACCTTTGAATTATCCCCGGTTTCTGAAAGCTCGATCTACACTAATCGGCAGTCAAGTCACTTGCTATTTCAGCTTTAACTTCAAATTAGATAGTGGTGCGAAGAGGGCGTATCTAAGAGTCTATAAAAATTTTGAATAAAAAAAGCGTAAAAATTGCTTTACTGGTATGTGTTCCGATCTCCAAACATTGTATTATTATTATGTAACTGATTGGTGCGGTTACCGTACGTAACACCTTGATAAATATTTATATACTCAAATCCGCCTGCAGTGCAGTCTCTACAAATTTTGTATCCGTCTGGAGTGATCGCGTCACCCTGATTCCTAAATAAATACCTATCTGTTGCCATGGTTAGCATCTCATGTATCCAGATTTTTAGACAAAGTTTACCAAGCAAACCTATTTCATTCTATTTCAGGTTTGCTTGGTAGCATAAAAATTGCTTCCAAGTATAAAAACTGCAATGTGCCTGTGTGCCCAACCACGACTGTATTATCCAACTAATTTATTAGGTATGTAGATTGTTGGCGATCTCTGATAATTTTATATCCTATATGAATCTTACTAATAAATCTCTCGTAGCTTTTACTACACTCACCAAAGGTTGAGTCCACTGAGGAGAACTACGATTTTCTTTTAAGTACACTCTAGCTAGTTTCCATTGTGTACGATGTCCTAACCAGAGTGGTCTCCAATGACCCAGAGCGAAATGTCGCGCCGGTAGAGATAACAAAATAATCGTGTCGGGAGTAGTGGCCGCTCTGACGACAGTAAGTTTAGACACACTTTGAGTGAGACAATTTAATCTCGGCTTCGCCCGCTTCACCCTCTGACGGTGGGTAGTTTTAAACGGTCTTTGTCATCTATCTCGAAGTTCTATCCTTTTAAAAAAGTTTTAACTACATTGCCAACGGTTAATTAAAGTGTTTTACTACGAAACTATAAATGACGACGCTTGTACTCGGAGAGCTTAGTCATAGTCACGTTACTTCAAATACTTTTTAAAGTCTGGAAAGAAGGGGAACCGATTTATGATGTCAAATAGTGCACGTATTAAGCACTATTCGTTAGTTATATGCTCCAATACTTTTAACCGTTATTATAAGTATTAATTTGCTTGTTAACCTACAGACTTTGAAGTGTTTGACAATTTCCACGTGATTGAATTACCCAAACATTTCGTCACTTACACAAGGGCTGTATTTTGAACGATGTCGTGCTATTACCATCACCGTGGTAAATATGACTGAGGGCTGGGATGTCGACAAATGTTTACCTCTTCACGCTCATTAATTTGGCACAGGTGTGGGTCGAACAAAACTCGTAGCTACTTGCTACGCCGTAGCATACATGGGCTTAATTTGAAACTGTCATTCTATTTAGATATTATACCCGTTTATACTTAAAGATCGAATTTTTTTTCTATCATTCTTGAATAGTAGTACATTTGGCAGTGTATACGCGTGTCAAAAAAAATAAAGTTTTTTCTTGTTGTGATTAGGTAAGCTTTGTTTTATTGTGCTGTACCCACGGAACAGTAGAGAATACCCTACAAAGCTGTACCCGTGTTTATATGTCAAATAAAACTAAATAAACATGGGTTAAAACTAGCCTTTCGCTGTTGTGCCTGACACAGTTTTTTTTGTACTATGTCTGTCGTTTACTTTGTTACTTTGGGGCTAGATAGTGCTGTGTGGATTGTCCAGCATAATTTATTTATAAGTAATTAATTTTTTGCAAAAAAAATATGTTTTGTTTCTTTCTTTTCTGTCGTTTGGCATTGATTTTATATAGTGCTAGATTTTGCCAGAAAAACTGTAGGTGGTTTAGTGTGCATATTTTGTGAAAAGTATTCAAAGGAATTTAAAAGGTATTCACAAAATATGCGCACTAAAGCAAGGTTCTTTTTTGTGAGCAAGTTTTGACAAGGCCTTCATTGCTTTTCACCAGGGGCAATGGAAACGCAAAATATAAAAATTGTAACAATAAAATTTCTTCCAATTTAGAAATAAGACATTGATGTCTATAAAAAGTAAGTTCGTTATCGTCAGTGGGGTTCTCACTCAATCCGACTCGTTAGGATACACCAAGTTCATGAATAATGTAATACGAATAATGGAACTCCACGAAATATCTACCTGCATGTTTTAATGTCGAGAATTTCTTCTTTTGAAACTTCCCTGAATTGAGATCGATTTGAATATTTTAAAGTTACCGATACTCGCTTTGAGCGTTTTATACTGAAGTCTTTTGTTTGTTCTTGTAGCGAACGCCGTCCTCTCCACCGCGTGGTTTCGATAAAACAGTAGATGAAAATGCTATTACTATAAAGTCGGTTACAGATGAAAGGACTCTACCATGAATAAGTACCTCATTCCTAACATGATAGCGTGAAAAAAAATCGCTGTCAGCGATACAGCTACCTACTTATGCTACACTCATAAAAACAACACATTTTACTTGTCTCTGGATCTTACTACATTCTACTAGTATTATAATTCACGTTCCATTTGTTAGTAAATAAGCCATTCGTGTGTACATGTAGGTCGAGCGTACAATATGAGGTTGGGCTTGTTATTGTATTTCATATGCGGTCAAGCCTTGCGATTCACGAGCTCGGGGAGGATCAGAAGTCGTTTATTTCAATAAGACAGGCTTACCGGTCGGTGCCCTCTCCCTCGTGACTGCTGTGATGAGGCCGGCTTATTAGCTTTATTTATAAGCCACCAGAATGTCGGCTCTTAGGTGATTTTTCTCTGATTCGAAGGGTGAAAAGTTGTATCCGGTGACGCTATTTTTTTCTTATACCTATATATATATAATATTATACCTATATCTTTGACGACCTCTGTGGCGCAGCGGGCGATAGCCTGCCTGCGACGCAAGAGGTTGCGGGTTCGATTCCCGCCGTGGAACAAATTTGTGTACGATCTGCAGAAATTTGTTCCGATGGTCTGGGTGTTTTCTATGTATAATAAAAAATATCTATCTATGTAAGTATATAATGTATTAAATATATCAGTTATCTAGTACCCATAACACAAGCTTTGAATAGCTTACTTTGGGGCTAGATAGTGCTGTGTGGATTGTCCAGCATTATTTATTTATTTATTTATTTATTTATCTATAGAAGTACCTACTTAGATACCTGCTGGATAATCAAAATTTGAGTTTTTAGCTGGTAAGTAAGTACCTGCTGCGTTTGCTATACGGAGAAGGTTCTTATGATCATTTTAAAACATCTTATGATCTATACCAGTAGGAAGGGATAAAATGATACGCAATTGAAGCACGACAAGGATCACTTTGAAGCTAGTAGAAAAATAAGGCATAACTTTATAAAAATAAAGTAATTATTATGATTTTAATTTATATTACGTCTAATTCTATATGTTGTGTTGAAAATAATAAGGCGGCGAGGGTTTCATTGAGATAGGTACCACAAGAGACTTTATGGTGTATGTATTCCACAACTGGTTTGGCAAGAGCCTATTGTACTTGACTACTAGAGTGGATTAGATGAATGAAATTAGTTTAACAAACGTGAAACGATAACAGGCGTTGTTTGTTCTGAATTTCAATATGAAAGTCATTTCACAAAGGAAAACGTAGACTGAGGCTTCATAATCGATTTATTGAAATAGAAATCGAAGGGTCCCACGGGATTGGTTTACTGAATTTACGACCACTTATAGCACTTAATTGGAGGTTCGTGCCGCAATAAAAGCGGCATGATGACCTGGAGACTGAACGAACTTGAGCTGAATGATACTGAATGCTAAATGGGTTTTAGCTCTAAATCTTACATCTACAAATTGTGCGTTTAGTTACCATAAGATGAGCCGCATCGAACACCTTTTATCGAATATATATTCTAAGTAAGCTATCACCCGCGTTTTTCTTCGCAAATTAGTACGATTACCAACATTAATATAATATTTAGCTAACTCAGGCGTTTTCTCTTTATGGGTTCCCTCATGTTCATTTCTACCACACCACGTCCCCATTAATAAAATAGTCTATTATGCTAAACCAAGATACAAACTTTTGTTTTTTCCAATTTTATTCTGATCGATTTTGACCCACTAACAACCAAACATCGAAATTTTCGTCAATACGTATGTTAGTAGGATAGGATTATTTTTGTCTGGAGTCGGTATATGTAAATTTATCATTCAATCATAAATTATTCGCTGTTCTTCCTAAAAAATCCTTTAGGAACTGCTAAAGCATTTTTGTCGAACAAAGTATTGTTCATTATTTTAAAGTTAGAAGAATGTCCCGGATAGAGGTGAAGCGCTTTGCCATGTCGCTGCCTACGTAGTCTACTTATACCTACAAGTTTAGTTCCCACATAACTTTCCTTTTTACTTCAAAATCGCCCATTTACTACCAAAGATCGAATAATAAAATAAAGGCCTTTACCTATAAATCGTTCGAACCAACGAATAGAATAAGGAAAACGGCACAATCTTTAACTTTCTGACAGTTTAATAAGATAATAAAAATATAACCGCAGAATAAAGTTTAAAACGATAAATTCACACCGAGATCCCGGCAGCTGTTGTAGTTATCAAAATGAGTTATGGAATCTTACCTTAGCAAAGATAAACTCACAGACATAAAAGACTTTTGAAGTAGCTGAAACTTTCGCAAAAGGTGGCCTTTTCGTGAAGTTAAACCAACCGTTTCATTTTGCTTTTCAAATATGCTATCTTGGCGAGACGATTACAACACAGATAAAATAAGATTTTCCTCAACAATTTAATAAGTTACTACACCTAAAACCATAGTTGGATAATATTTTAACCAAAGATATACCAGAAGTGAGTGTTGATATAGTAGGTATATACAGAACTTGAATCATAACCTATATTATTATCCCAGTGGCCTTCCTATTGCCTTTTGAAAAGTCCATGCAGTCATAAAAAGGTGGATCATGAATAAGATGCAGCCAATAAAATTTGAATCCGAGCAATGATTGGCACTCAGGGGCTCTGATAATATGTACACTAGGCACCCTTTTACGTCCGGCTCAACAATACATCGGTAATTCGCTAGCCATCGAGGTCCGATTGGTTAGTTAATTGGATTTTATTGTGTTGTTGAATAATTGCCGCATTTTGGCAATTAAAAAGTCAAATAATGTTTTTCAGTTTTTGTGTGTTTATTTCTAGACACTGCTGACGCATTGGAGAATTGTATTCGTTATCCCTACAATTCGATAGATTCAGACAGGCTCAGTACTGCATGAAATGATCAGCACACTATGCCACCATTTCCTCCGCCACATCGGCATTTCGCAAGACTGGCCGTTCCCGACGTAATACCGTGTAAGCTCCAGTCCTACAGACTTGATTTTGTGTGCGGCTTACGTATTTGGCATATTCAGTAAGTATCAGGTATTCCACGTTCGTAGGAAACATGGTGTGAGGAACATGCTCTGGCAGAATTGTATAGCGTAAGTCCAACAACGAGTTATTTACCTATTGCAAAAGAATGCTTACCGTATTGGCATCTACTTATATGTACTTAAACATACGAGTTGTTAATAACAAAAGGTTTGTCTAATTTTTTTTAGACAACTAATTAGCTGATGAAACAAGCAGATGGCCCACTTGATGTTAAGTGGTAACCATCAGCTATAACAAAGCACTGCATCGTAAGTCGCGCATGATAGGAACGTGCCTTACGATGCACTGCCCTGCGTCGATCAACTTGTGGCATACAGATATTAGGCCACATGTGCCTGTAATTACACCGTACACTCTTCAAACCGAAACATACAGAAATGCTAGTTTGCGGCAGAAAAAGATGTGATGGTAGTACTTTCCCGGACGAGCCCTTCACAAAGAGCTCTACTACTCTTAACTCTCTGGTGCTTTTATTATTTACAAAAAACTATATTTTTCCGATCTACTATATTATAAAACTGTCAACAAACAACACGACCTACGTTCGACTCTGTGATGCACGCAGTTCAGTAGTGCGAGTTCCTAGTGAAAGATGCTGAAATTGCCGGAGTTCTCTGAAATTCCTCAGCTAATTTCATCAACTCTCAATTTACAGACAAATTGTTTCTCTTTCATTATCTCGCGCAGGAAAACGCAGTTAAGACTTGGGCATTGTTATATAATTGAGGTTGTCTCGACCCGGTACCGGTGCAGCTACGTCGACTGGCATAGTAATCCATCTATGACAGTATCCTAACTTACTTTGCGGTAATAAGATGTTAATCTTATGTTCCCTTTTGGGCTAGCCGTTGGAATTAAATCTAGACACTCGTCAGCATCAGCTTGATAAAGTCCACAGCTTGGGTGAGGTGAACGTTATTTGGGACGTTATGGGATAGGAATCAAGCTGCAAGTTTGTTGCCTGTTCTTCAGGCTTTGGTTGCGGGGATCTGGCACCTAGATTTACCTAATATTATATCAAATCAATCATAATATCAATATCTAATCAATAATCTAAATTAATACCTAATATTATGTGTGTGTGTCTCCAGCTTCCTCATATTGAAAATGTAATTTCTATAAATGCCAATTGATTTTATTGAATAAATACCTTTTGGCTTTTACTTTGTCTAACGTAGTTAAACATGTCGGGTTCGACTTTTTGGTCTTTACGCTTATCAAGCACACTTTGAAATTTGGATACTTGTAAGTATATTTTTACCTATGGTGAGGCTACATTAGTCTACAGAATCACCCGTCCGACAGGCTTCATTAGAATACAAAAGCATTGTCTATCAGTGACTTCCACCTTACAAATTATCCGAGCTTCATGGGAGCGACCGGACAATAGTAGATTCCACTCCCGGAAATATGGGGCCACTATTTACTTAGGAAAGTTAAACAACAGTAACATAGTACAACTCTATTCAATACTTCCCAACAAAAGCCTCTATTTGTTCACTTTTGGGCGGAGAAGGCATTATATTGTTTGTGTAAGTCGACGTAAATAGGTTTACATTAACTATAGGTACCTACATTACCTACCCTTGTCGGAGGGACTTGTGCGACGGGCAGTAAAAAAGAAAGTTTTTGTATTTTCTTTATTAGGACTTGAGGTTGACACTTATGATTTTTATTGTAAAACAATATCAAAATAATGCAGTTGCACGTTGAAAAAGGTGTCCTGTGAGCATCTGAAAATATAAATAAATATTTAAGTGTCATATTCTTATAGCGTTTACATAGACGCATATATTATTTAAAAAGATGTCTTCCGTCTTTTTAAATGATACACTGTTGCACGTGCACAATTTGAAACATGCATCGAAAATTAACAGATTTCCAGAATTACAATTCACATGATTGTATAAATTGTAATTGGATTCTGTGTGTCATAGCATGCAGTAGACATATCACAGGCATGCTGTAGGTACCAAGTATATATACCATCATATTGTTAATAGTTAGGTACTAGACAATGCGCTGGGCGTTTGATACCATAAATGCTAATGGTGCTATTCTCCTGCCAAATATCGAATAACGCAATTATCATGTCCACTTATTATTATTAATATACAACAAAAACTCTGGGGTAATTTCAAAGTTTTTAGGGTTCTAAAGCTATAATTTGCGAAAACAACATAAATTAAGTAGGTACGTCACATTAGGTTGATTCCAGACTTTAAAAAATCCTTGATCCAAGATCATTTTGGTTAGCTGCAGCGCATTGCCTAAGTAGGCCTACTATACACGTTTTTTATTTAGGTTTCCATTATAAAATTTTTATAATTTCCTCTTATGTTAAAGCACCAATTGACTAATAAAGTTGGTTGATTGAGTTAGATGGATCGGAATGCTTCTTAATCATTAGTTTATGAGCATGGGACGAATATGTACAATCTGCAACGGTCTAACAAAAGATTCTAAATCTGCAACATCCGTTGCTGACTGTACGTACAGTAAAGGCAGTAAGTTTAAATTACTTTAGTACATTTAGTTGGTTGTTTTAAAAAGTACCATATTAACAGTAACTCTTTTAGGACTATAGCTGGGTAGGTAGGTATGCACATATTACAACACAGGCATGTATAGTTAACGCATGGTACCTATGATTGGTAAATTCCGAAAAACAGTATGTTAGCACCCTTCTTGAGGCAGAACACGAAGGGATGATCAGCTTTGAATGATCGCTTTTGAGGAACCAATAAGCTCAGATATGTTACACCGAATTCTGCAAAGAATGTTAGCGCGTGCTTTAGGTATATCTCGTTTATGATGAAGCCGCACATGAAGCTACATTTGATGATGATTATTAACGCCAAATTCATCATTCATTAAATTGGTCGTACCAATGTAAAAAAAAAAAAAAGCTGGACAATCCACACAGCACTATCTAGCCCCAAAGTAAGCTATTCAAAGCTTGTGTTATGGGTACTAGATAACTGATATATTTAATACATTATATACTTACATAGATAAATATTTTTTATTATACATAGAAAACACTCAGACCATCGGAACAAATTTCTGCAGATCGTACACAAATTTGTTCCAAGGCGGGAATCGAACCCGCAACCTCTTGCGTCGCAGGCAGGCTCTCGCCCGCTGCGCCACAGAGGTCGTAAGTACCTACCACTCTTTCATTTTAATGAAACTTATAAAATAATGATCGAAACAGCCAATATGAAGTCGTTTCAATGAAAAGAGAAATCTTTCAGATCAGCATGCTTACTGAAATTTTACAGGCAAAATTACCTACCTAAGAAAGATAGGTACCACTGAACAATGTATTAGATTTGTGTTTTAGCGCAAAGAAGAAGGGATGGTCTGCCACAAAAATTTTGCGGAATTCAGGTGGTATCACTTTCGCTGCTCGAGTCGCGAAAAGTGCTGAAAATTACCAAAAATAATGTATTCATATTCGATAGAAAAACCATCTCGATGATAAATCCTGGTAAGTGAGTCATATGATGCGGTTTTCTGCTTCACCACCCGGACTGAAAGAGTGCGCAATATTCACCTAGTCTTAGATAATATACATGCCACTGAAAAGTATTTTGTTCCCATGTCTATGAGCGAAATAAAACGGGTGATCAGCTTTAAAACATTGGTTATCATCGTCTGCCTCACCAAATCGCAACGAAGTCTTAATATCTGAAAGTACATACACCTATATAATGAAGCATAATTATTTATTTATTTAAAACTTTCACACAAAACAATATAGTGCTAGGAGGACTTAATGCTAATAGCATTTTCTACCAGTCATCCTGGGCGTGCAAAAAGATGGTGTGGCGTGTTACTAAGTATTTATGAAACTGTTTGTTTAAACATTTAATAGAAGTTATATATATATATATATATACATAATATACATAATTTCTATATTTATACTAGAATAAGAAGGAAGTTAACTACTTACTATTAATATCATTATTATTATTTAATATTATTATTATTTAATATTATTATTATAATTATCTTCTTGGGAATAGGATATGACCCCGGAGCGGCTAAACAAGAGGACAAATATATTGTGACTAGTTTTAGTAACATTCATACTGATCTACTTTCAACATTTTGTTTGTTTTTAAGATATAATAACTACCTACATACATACTTATTGTACTGACATTCATATGTAATGATATATCTACCAATAACTTACTATACGTAGTGTCTGCTTGCTTTCAGTATTGTGTACTAAGAAGAAATAAATAATAGATAGATGAAGACTGATCGCAGACAAAAAGCAATTATTTATTGCTGAAATGAATTGTCAAATCCCAGAGATAAATGAATATATATGAATATTATAACACACTGACGAAAACAAAATAAGCTAGGTAAAAATATTATTATAAACCTTAAAAACTTTTTGGTTCCATTACAAGTCCATTGAATATACGTGTGTTTTTGCTTTTGATTTCAAAGTAAAATGGTCGGTCGATTATGAATTTGTATGAAGGTAATGGAACAGCAGGAAGAGTGTTAGAAATTACAACTGAAACAAAAAAATAATTAGGTAACGCAGGGCCTTATCTACTCGTACATCTACACTATCAACACTAATATTATAAAGAGGAAAACTTTGGATTTTTGTATTTTTGTATGTTTCGAATAGGCTCAAAAACTACTGGTCCGATTTCAAAAATTCTTTCACCATAAGAAAGCTACATTATCCTTGAGTAACATAGGCTACATTTATTACTGAAAAAATTAGGGATCCCTACTAAAACATAAAAAATGTAACTGAAGGTGTAATATAAAATGTCTTTTACCGCATGCGCTGCGGAAACTATAGAAGATAGAACAAAAAAATGTTCAACAATATTAAAGAACACATCATTATCTACAAATAAATTAGCAATAGCATATGTCTAACTATTGTAGTTATGTTACTATAACTATTTTTCTGTATTTTAAATGTTGATAAAATTTTTGACCAAAAACAGACCATGTTATCTACACCTAGTAAGTTATTAGTAGTTATTATGTTATCTACCACTAGTAAGTTCGCCCCGAACTGAGATTTTGTGAAGCGACGCGACTTACTAACTAAATATGGTAACCAACTTTCAACTGAATTGGCCTATTTATTAAAGAGTTCCGTTGAACAGACCTTGGTTCCATCATCAGAACAGGTCGCTATCACCATTTAATGAGAGCCAAGTACCTTTTTATTTTATTTCACGATAAAAATAATTGAAAGAGCAAAGAAACTGGCCGACCAGTAGAAAAACCTTGATGGCAACGAAACTCTTAGAAATGGGAGCTCTTGGGTCGTTGGTTATCTTAATGTAACATTTTTGTTGTATCTAAAAAAGCGGGCATCCTAGATAAAAAAAATTGGAATGTGCCTAGACCTTTCATATGACACGTAACTTTATTTTTTTGGGTAACTTTTTTAATTTTTACCCCCTTAAAAACCCCATATTTTAATAACCCCTCATCCGATTTTACCCATATACTTACCAGTAAATTTCTCAAGTACAAGCTATCGACTTATCAAATTTCATGCAGATCGGATAAACGGTTCTCAAGTTATCGTCGGACAAACATACAAACATACATACACACATAAAATGCCAAATCGCCCAAGTTGATTGTAAGATTTTCGTTCGCTTCGCTCACTCAATCAATTAGTTCTAATCCAAATAAATCATTTTGTATGCAAGGCTGTTTCAATACCTGTAGATTAATTACTTCTTGATTTTTTTAAATCGGACATTCCATTCAAGAGATATCACGAAATTAAAAACTTTAGTGTACCTTAGAAAGCGCGAAAGCGAGGCGAGTTCTCACTCAGCGCTGGCACAAAGATGAAAATACACATGACCGTAGCTGGCACACTTGCGTGCAAGCTACATGCACATACGCTAATTGGCATGCCTGTACCTCGTGGCATGCAAAAATTTAGCTAACATACTATTTTAATTCAGGTACTGGCATGCCACGTGAGGAAGGGGACTCGGGGGCAACGAAACCAGCATGTGTAAACGTCGCGACAGGTACAGGAATGCCAGTACCAGACGTGTTGGCATGCCACGTAAGGGAGGGGACGTGGGGGGCCACGAAACCGGCATGTGTTAAGGTCGCGACACCTGACCTGACGAGTTAACTTGCAAATGTATCCACGATGTGTCCGTATATCCTGCATGCCTGTAACTTGCATGCCCGCTACTGTTCCATTTTACTGGAACGTGTATTTTCACCTTCGTGGGTTACGAAGCGCGGGAGTCTAAGTTTATCATAAAAAGTTGAAAAAAATTATGTCCCCCATGCGAAGCTGGGACAGGCCGCTAGTTCAAAATAAATTTCAAAGCTTATGCATTTTTGCTTCAAGCTTTAAAATTAAACATCTTAGCTGTGAGTGAACCGATTATAAAGCGATTTATTTTTAAAATATTTATTTCCATGCATTTTAAGAGGCTGATTAGCAACAAGAAGATTTATAAAAAATAAAAAAACCCGAGTGCCCGAACTAAAAGTATGTAGGTAGGTAAATAAGATAGTGTTTTAAATTTGGTACTTTTTAATATTGAAATCCTTTCTTCAGTCTTGACGAATGATAAAAATGTAATGATCGCAGACAGTCGGAGGCTCGTGTACCTATGTCCTAGCAGTTTAATGACGTACCTGTGGTTGTATAACTCATTTTGATCACTTTAGGGTTACCAAAAGACCAGGAAGACCTAGGATAAGCTACATGAGCCAAATAAAAGCGAAGGTTGCCGTCATGTCTTATAAGGAGGTCAAGGAGGTTGCCCTAAAAAGAAACACCTGGAGAGAAATGCATCAATACGCCGACAAGAGCATTGCTCATATATTAAAAGAAGGGGTTACCAGCAATCACATTTTTTTATTACAAAACTCTTAACCTCTTGAGTATCTAAAAATGGCCATGAGACGATAACACACGCCCCCCTCCGCGGGCCTCAGATTTTTGATTTTTTTTTTTTTTTTAAATCAAAAATGTCATAAATAAATACTGGACCTCCTATCTAAGTTCTGTAAACGATGTTAGCTTCCTATATAATATTTCTATAAGTTTTTATCATTTATGTAAGCCAAAATGTACAAACAACAACACAAGAACATAATAAATACGTAAACATGAAAATTTTTGATACCCGTAATGAGGTCGAGAACCAGAAAACTACAACGAAATTCGCAAATCCAATGACGTAAATAGCTTTATCGTACCCTTATTACTACAAAATACACTAAATATTCCATAAAACATCCTATCTTCGAAACGGCTTTATCGATTTTGATGCAGTTTTTTCTAAACGATTTGTATAACCATAGAGAAGGTTTTATGATATATTTTAGTATCACTCATGGCCACTAGTTGGCACATTGACACATGGCATAGTTCACTAAAGTGACTTAACGAATTATGCGTTCTGGTTTTGTCTTTGAGGGTTTACTTTAAATCAAAAACTAATACATTATTTGAAAACACTGAATCACTCTTTTGATTTTGATACCCATATTGCTATGATAGCGAAAAGATTTTTTTTAATGTGAGAGAATATCGCTCCTGCTTTCCTTCCCACGTGACTTTTTGTTTTTTTTTATTCTAAGGACACTTGGGAAGTTGCGACGAATCTTTTAATACCAGAATAATCAAAATCCATCCAGCCGTTTGGTTGCTACGTAGTAATAAAGGAAATATCGAAGGAAGGATACATGGATAGATACTCGCCAAACACATAACCCTCGCGGCACTCGGGTAAAAAAAATCAGTATTACTAGTACTGATTTTTTAGAAAGAAAGAAAGAAGAAAGAAACATTTTTTTTTTACATATTTATTATATTATATTTTATATACTTTGTATATATTTATATTACTAGTTGACCCCGCCAACTTCGTACCGACTATGCAATAAATGTGAGATGTATGACATTACGAATAACCAGTGAACATTTTGTATGGGAAAATTATTTTTCTTTCATATTTTTTTCCGCAATTTGATATATTTTTTTCTTTCCTAAGAACCTTTTGACAAAAGCAAGCACAACAAAAAAAGAATTAGCGAAATCAGCCCAGCCGTTCACGCTTGAAGCCGTATAAGGGAAATATGGATTATATTTTTTATATATATTATTAGAATAAGTAGGTATGTATACATGTATATTTAACATTGTCAAGACTTATGACTATCAACAACATAAATACTTTGTATCTGCTTTCAATATTATGAGTACTTGGAATAAATTAGGTAAACCTCAAAACTCAAAAGGACAAAATATATACCTACTAGAAAGATGCAGACAGATTACGCAGAGACACAAATTACTGTTATTTATTGTTAGTAATTTTCACAAAAAATGAGTTTTCAAATCCCACAGACCAATGAACTTTATTATAACACACTGACAAAAACCAGAAAAGCTATGTTAAAAAAATATAAACCTTAAATTTAACTGGTTGGTTCCATTACAAGACCATTGAATAAACGTGTGTTTTTGTTTTTGATTTCAAAGTAAAATGGTCTATCGACTTTAAATGAAGGTGGAGCAACACCAGAAGAGCCCACCATGATAAATACTGAAAAAAATATGTACATTATACAATAACACGACGCGGGCCTTATTCAAAATTACTTTCAAAGCTTATGCATATATTTTGCTTCAAGCTTAAAAATTAAACATCTTCCATGTGAGTGGACCAATTATAAAACGATTTATTATTATTGAATTATTTATTTCCTTACATTTGAAGAGGCTGATACTCGTCAATTATCTCCTGGCTCGCACATTTTGTAAAGGTTCAACCAAAACACCGGGTGGATTTTTGGAACGACGCAGTAAGGGCAACATAAAATATCTTATATATTCATAAAGTATTAACAACTTCGATGCCGGCCTGATTATGAGGGTGGCTTGAGGAAAACCGATATGTTTTTTTTTCACAAACTGAGCGGCTCTACTCCGCTAATATGCGGAGCTGGCACACCGCGCTTAACCCGCGCCCCGCGAATTTGCGGGGTCGGCACTGAAGTTGTTAAAATATCGAGTAGAACACTCGTTTTCCCGTACAAAATGAATGGAATTTTTTTGGGGTTTCTATCATATCTAGTACTAGCGACCCGCCCGCGCGAACCTGCTTCGCACGGGTGCACACATCATGCATGTAAACCTTCCTCTTGAATCACTATATCTATTAAAAAAACTGCATCAAAATCCGTTGCGTAGTTTTAAAGATTTAAGCATACATAAAGACAGAGACATGGGGATATAGAGGACAGATAAAGCGACTTTGTTTTATACTATGTAGTGATATACATAGCATATTATCATAAATGGTCCCATAGAGTCTTTTGATCCCTGCATGAAATAGGACCGATCAGCTTAAAAAAAATGGGTATATTAGCATTTTTTTCGCTGAATGTATTTTTTCCAAAACCTATGAATGCTCTTCAGAATATCTTAAAAAGTTATGTACGGTTAAGGTACCAACCCTTACTGCCCCGTTCTAAAAATCCACCCTGTATAATTTTGACCCAAAAAAGTCATCTAACAAAAAATAATTCAGTATATTTATTGCATTATTGTGCAGGTGGTGTATATGTAACATTGTCAGGACGACTACCAACAATATAAATTTATTTATTTATAAAAGAAATACGTAGTGTGCTTTACGTAGTGTGTACCTTTTTACGTATGCTAAATAAAGAAGTATTCTATTCTATTCTATTCTTTCAATATTGTGTACTCGGAATAAATTAAATTACAAAAGAACAAAATAAATACTTTAAAGATGCAGACATATTACAGACACAAAGCAGTTAATACTAGTGGCTCTGGGAGCTGTAGACCTCACGAGCATACTAAAAGTGAGCTATTTGAGGACTGTAATGTGCAAGTGCATTTTCCGTTTTGTGATTTTTTTGATCTTTTTGATTTTTTTTGCATCATCTTGTGTAGACTGAGGTCCTTTGTGTTTCTCTCAAATTTGATTGAAAACCATCTCTGATGAAGATCCTTATCAGATCTTCGCCAAACTTTTATGAGACCAACTTATAGTTACTACCTACTCAAATAAATAAAGAATAATCGAAATCGGATCTCATTTGGTGGAGATATCCAGTATATCAAATAGCTCCTTTTTTGCCCTTTTTTTGGGGGAAGTATCCAATCAAAAATCCCCGACGACAAAAAAATTCTAATAAGTCATATAACCTGTGTACCAAGTTTCGTCCAGATCGGTTGAAAAATGCGACCTGTAGAGGAGAACAGACAGACATCCGGACAAACGCATTTTTGGCCAATGTGGAAACTGAGACGCTTCGCTCGCTTCGCTCGCTCGGTCAATTAGTTTATCTACTCTCATGTCATAAAATTCGAATTATAAACGTCAAAACGAATTCATATTGATATACTTTATAAACGCAATACCGTAACCAAATTAAAAAAATTAATTGTGATACAGCTCCTCATACAAAGATAGTTGTATAAAATAACTTTTTTACCATAACGATACAGTTCTTTTTCTTTTTGGAAAAGGCAAGGGTCTTGAAACCGTACAGCCAAAGAGTTTGATAGTCTGTGGCGACGACGCGGCGCGACGGCGCGCGGCGCGCCGGCGGCGCAGCGCGCGCATGCGCTGTTATACGGTTGGTTTGGCGCCAATTGATACGTTTTGTTTCAGTCAACTGGATTTCTTACTAACTTTGATATTTCATTTATTAGGCTCAACACTAATGTATGAGAGTAGATAAAGTAGTGTATGAAACTGCACATAACAAGGTATTAAAACTCTCGTGGGATACTATTAAAAACCTCGCCTACGGTTCGGTTTTTAAACAGCCCCTCGAGTTTTAATACCCCTCATTATGCAACAGTTTCATAAACTACTATAGTTTAGTTAGTTACATAATTTTGTCGCAAAAAATGAATTGTCAAAACCCACAGGTGAATGAATTTTATAACACACTAACGAAAAAAAGTTAGGCTACGATGTAAAATCACTATCACTACATAGCATAAAACAAAGTTCTCTGTCCCTATATCCCTATGCCCTTATGTCCTTATGTCCCTATGTATGATTATATCTTTAAAACTACGCAACGGATTTTGATGCGGGTTTTTTAATAGATAGAGTGATTCAAGAGGAAGGTTTATATGTATAATACATGCAGGGGCGCGCGGGCGGGTCGCTAGTATATTATAAACCTAAAATTTAACTTTTTGGTTCCATTAAAAGACCATTGAGTATTTTCATTTGGTATTTACCATGTCTGTGAGTCGATCTGTTCAGAGACTCCAAACTCATCGACAATATATTATTTTATAAAAGAATGAAAATTATACTCAATAAAGTAATTTAGCTATTGAGCTATTAAGGCCAAAAACAGTAAGAGTTATTTTGTAACATCTTTCACTTTTATTTATTTATTACAATGCAACAACAAACTAACAGCCCTAAAGCCAAAACGTTTGCGCGCCAGGTAGTACAAAAATATAACATCAAATTCGAATTAATAGGTAGACAGGTATTTAGATAGAAAACGTATACAAATATCATTAAATAGACGGCAATCAATGTTAAAAACACGTTAACGTTTATGTAACCAACATTTAAAAAAGAAGATAAGAAGGTTTTGAACTTAAGAAGGTTTTGAAAACACGGGGTGTGCGTAAATTATCGTTATCAAGAGCATAACATATATTGCTATGAACTTTGTTCCTATAGCTCCTATTGTTGTAACTATGTGTTTGTCAGGTGTGTAGCCTGATGTGTAGCCAACTGTACTTACCGTTAGCAGCCGCAGCTTCAGCCCCCTCTTCATTGACCTCAATAAAAGCTTTTTGAATAGCACCAGATATGTAGATGTTGGAGGCTGTTTTCAATAGATTGTCTAATCTGGCCTGGGTTGGATTGAACATTTTTGTGACATTCATCTGTAAACGTAAAAGATGATTCGGTTAGTGGAGTTTACATCAGCACCTAAAGTTTTTTTCTTGTTTTTATATTTTCTGTACGTAGATCCCGTGTTTTTTTGGTGTCTCGAGTGTTTTAAGCATTCTCGACAGGGACGCTTATAGCGTCGCCACTAAAAACCTTCACACACAGTACAAAAACGAAGGAAATACAAAACTCGGAATTGAGGAACGGAGATGAACAATAAAATTCGTTTCATTGAGGATACGTAGGAAGAGGTGTAGTTTAGACAAGATTCAATAAAATAATACAACTTCACCACCACCATCATCATCCTGAACGAGTCCAGTGCTCATAGCCCTAACCTAATACACTTCTAGGAAAAATGCTTCTGAGCCCTCATTTCGCCGGTATCCCGGGATCTTCCCGATATCTTTACGCCATCGGGTAGGACGTCTCATGCTCTGTCTTTCAGTTCGTGGTAGCCATTCGAGAATATTTATTCGTTTGTCAGTTCTTCGAGGTATTGGCAACTTAAAATGGCCCATTGCCACTTTAAGGGCCCGGCGATAGCGGCTCGCAGTTTCGAGGTGCGATTGGCTATATTTTATTTCATTTCGGGGAGGTTGTTTGAAAGAATAACTATCCAGTGACACGCATAAATACTGTTCTAACACAAATAACACAATAATATAAGGGATACATGCCCGAATCAGAAATCATTTTGGTATTAGTACGAGTATGTTTGGCCTTACGTTTACCTTATACCAAAATGATTTCTGACTCAAGCACATTTCCCTTATATTATTGTATTATCTGTATTCGAACAGTATTTATGCGTGTCACTGGGTAGTTATTCTTTGAAACAACCTCCCCGAAATGAAATAAAATGAAATAATAGCCAATCGCACCTCAAAACTGCGAGCCTTGTCGCCGGGCCCTTAACTTGCCAAGTTTGCGAGTTATGCCGGTTACTTCAGATCGTCTTGGGATTTCCTCATTTCTTATACTATTACAAATATATTTGACGGTCACCACTTTTTAAATATATCCTTACTTTTTCTAAAACCTCTCTGAGGTTCGTTTTAGTTTCGATTTTGAACCTGGGTAGAGAAACATCTACTTCTGAACTATACATTTTTTCCTCAGCTGTGTTTAACAGGGAAGGATCTTTGAGTAGTTCTCGCAGGTTCGTGATGCCGTCCACTTTGTTTGGAAGCACGATAACTAAGGAAGAGTCGTCACCTTCATACGGTAATTCCAAAAGCTGAAACGTAAAATGACAACATCATAATTAATAAATATTATAATTAATAAAAAAAAAATCAGACACTATGTTGAAATTACATAAGGTCCATATTAAATATAAACATTACATATGTACAGAGTGACTATAATAATATAGCCCTAACATTAATAAGTAGCATAATAATATGTGGGGGAAGTCCACTAATATATTTGTTATATATTTAAATTACTTTCGTATGTCAACTTTGCTGAGGTTTGTAAATAAATTTGAAAAACGGTAAAATTATTACGAAATAATTTACGGTCTGGAGTTTTCATAACCCTCAGGGCTCGAGTCTTGCTCATACTTGTCATATTTTGGGAGATTTAAGATGGAGCAGCGCTTTTTGAAAACCGAATTCTATACACACAGTCAATTACTATTGTTTCTAACTTAATATGGAGCCACTTGTGTAATTAGGTCTACCATTAGTTTTCAGTTAGCCCAAATTCGTAATACTTTTTTATTTTGAAAAAAAAAAAAAACAGATCTTTGTAACATTTTCTAAAATCAAAACGGTTTTTATTCAGTACAATCACAGGGATCATATATAATAATATAATGTAGTTATGCGAATGAGTAATAATTAATGAGCGAATGAATGAAGTGAATGAATGAATGAGTGTATGAATGTCGAGTTATAATGTTGCATTCATTAGCAACAGTAGATATTAAGTAATAGCAATAAAAAAAAAATCACAGGGATCACTTTGAAACCTCTTATATACTAGGTGAATCTACCGCCAGTCCGTCGCGACCAGGTTGCGTCTAGGTCTCTCAATTAGTGAAAATTCAAAATATTACCTTGGCATCAAGCTCAGCACTTTCGCCGTAGAGTAACCGTGCACTTTGCCTCATAGTTGGCACTTTGACAGTTTTGTCCTTTGACACGTGGAAGTCACGGTCTACGGTCAGCTCCTTGTTGAATTTTTGCTTCCATGAACCCTACAATTTGATCGGTAAGTTTAAGAACGTAAATACCAACTCTTTTTACTTTCCTACCTTTTCTTTCTGGCCTTATCGTAAGGTCGTGGGTTGAAACCCGGTCATGCTGCAATGGATTTTAATCTTTGATATATTTTGCTGTGCTATGCAGTGCTCTCAATTCAAATTCAAATTCAAATTCTTTATTAAAAAATAGAATAACCTAACAGACAATTCTAATGCGTTATTCTATGTAACCTATTACTAATTAAAGCTAAGCATTTATTAACAAAACAACACACTGAGATCAAAATAAGAAAAAATAAGAAAAAAAAATAAGAAAAAATAACAGGTGGGTATTTAAAAAATCTAAAACATGTACCAACACACTATGCTCTTATCACCACCCACGGTGTTAAAGAGCCCGGTTCTTCCGAGTAGCTCAGGCAAAGTTTTTCAACTATTGCCCATCTGTCTGCAAACAAGTCTTGTGAGTTGGCGACGGCTAGAGCGTTAAGGTGGCGTTGTGCGCGACAGACTGGGGATTGTTGGCGCGCTACGGTACGCGCGGCCCTCGGAGAAAAAAGCGGAACCCGCCCTGGGCGGAATCTAGCGCGATTGTCCGGGACACAGAGTCTACTCACCTCAGCTAAAAGTTCAGGGCAATTGAGCAACCCACGAATGATGCGGCATATTGTGAGTAGTTAATCGGAGAGTCTGCGCGTTTCGAGGGAGTGGAAAAGGTGAAGGAAAACATATTGATAAAACCATTTAGCCATTAGCAGCGGCAATAGACTTGTAACCTGTCACGTATGGAATACCAACTAATTTGTGAGTGTAAGTGCCAATATGTTATATTTGGTAGTAGTGGGTACCCCAAACTACCCCTAAACCTCCTCCTTGTAAGATATTCGAACCTGCGACCTTACGATCGGAAGGCGGAGTCACTCCCACTAGACCACCAGTGCTCTTCATAATAAGCTATCTGGTTCCTATATTACAAGCTTTGGCTCAGTTTGGAGCTAATTTTGGGCTATGGGGAATGAACACCGATAATTTTTTATATTTTTATTTTCGATTGAATTTTTTGACACAGACGTTAGTTACCTTGAAATAAATCGCATTCACGAGAACAGCCTTCGTCCCCGCATCGACAGAATCTCTATTTAAGAGGTTTTTGATTTTGTGGTTTGTGTTGTCCTCAACCTGCGTAAAACGTTTAAATTAAAATATTAAGATATTTGTGTAGTAGATCTATGTCAAAATTATATTAGATCTATGTCGTATAACGGCCGTGTGTCTTCTTTACGTAAAAAATGTGTTTACCACCACTATTTTGTAACTACCAGAAAAAAAATTAAGGACTGTTTCAGCTGAGGTTATTGATGCTAGTAGCACGATTAAAACTTTTTTTAACTTTTTTTGGGAAGGTTTTTTTTAGTTTTTAGCCAAAAAAGAACCAATTTTATGGGCACAGTACTAGACAATACTTCTCTAATAATGTGAAGTATTTTTGGATAAATTTTTGTGACATTTGTCGCGTTTTTCGCTAAAAGCAAACCTCGATAACTTGGTGGTAGATAGATATTTAAAAGTCCTGACGGTGCTACTATCATCAGTAGCCTCTGCTGAAACAGCCCTTCATTTTTTTTGGTAGTTACAAAATACTGATATATAATAGACTTTGAGACCGCTTTATATCATTACTTTTGGAAAATCATGTATATGTATATTCTTGGAAATTTAAAACTACGCGTAAATAAAAATATACACCATAGTGTATAAGGTGTAAAACATACACTGCACTCGTTATTTGTTTTGGTATACGAGTACCTTGGTTACAGACAAAAAAATAACGTTTTCTCAGCGCAATTACCTCAATCTTAGTATTATTTAATTTTTCCAATGTTAGTAGGTACGAGTAAAGCAGCCTTGAGCCACTTAAACTGAATGTTATGATAAAAAAGCTATAAAGTTACATTCTTGTATATATGTATATATACAAGTGATTATTAAAAGAACACACTGCGAATTTGTTTTAGCAAGTAACCTGGTTTATCGCTTCTCTTATCATACCACAATGCCAACGAAGTATCGTTGGAATCAACTCATTTTCCAAAATCTATCAAGCCGTTGAGGCTGCATTGGTCCACATTGTAACATACACAGACTCAAAAAACATTCCCTTTTCCTGAGCAATCAGATAAAAATATTTTTATAATAATTTACTCACCCAAGCATTGATTTCATTAACGGATTTCGAAAAGTCTACGTTTTTGACGTCAGAGTTAAATACTTCCTTCGACAATACAGCGAACTGTTCGTTTAGTGCTGCGTTTAAGGCGATGTAGATGCGGTTGGCCATTTTGAGTTCCACGCCTTTTACACCACGGAGTTTTTCGTTTAAGTTTTGGAAAACACTTTTAGTCTGAAATATAAGGAAATAATGATTTGTATTCAGAGTTAAAAGTATAGTAATATTATGAAAATATTATATTGTTGGCCGTTGGGCTTTTATAGCCTATGCGCTACCCAAAATGCTTTCAGCGGTCATTAGAGGTATAATGCCTTCCAGAATATCTGATATTCCTACCTGTATAATATAATTTAACGCCTAACACTGGAAATAAAATAGTGTGTTGTAAAATGGCTACGAGATGAGCATTTGAGTATTTCATCGTTTTTGATTTTGAGTGTTTCACGAAATACTATCTAAGTTGTAATGAATTAGTTTCAGCTCGTGTCGGTCTTGCTTGTTTGATAACTAAACTAACACATCATGGTTGAACGTACCTAACGTTCTGCTCGGCTATTATTATGTGTAACTAGTTGCGCACCGCGGTTTCACCCGCTCAGATTTAAGAGGAAAGGATATAGAAGAGACTTTTGAAAAATAGGTATTTCAATAAAGCGTTCCTGTCTCACTATATGCCGCCGCCGCGTCCCAAGCAAGAAAGGGACTACTGCAGCTCAGACCGTTTTAGGTACATATTTATTGACCGAAACAGCATTTCGTAGTCGACTATTTACTCCCCCAAAGCATGCCCATTTTTTTAATTCTTTTTTATATAATTAAATAAAGCCTATAGCTATGCCCCTACGTTCTAATTATTTTTTATTTGCGTACTTTTTTTTGTATGAGTGTCTTAAAATGATTCGACAATTAGGCAATATTTCTAGTTTTTGATGACTTCTACATCCTATGATAATAAGAATATGAAAAAAAACAAACCGTAGGGGCATGTTAATAGTAGATAACTGTTTTGTGGTACAAAAATATTTTCTCTAGTGTTATTATCCAGGGAGGAAAAAGTCGACTACGTTTGTATGGAGAAAGAGCCACTATCCTTTCCTCTTAAATCCCGGTATTCCCACGGGATAAAAAGTAGCCTATGTGTTATTCCAGACTATAATGTATCTCTCTGCCAAGTTCCATCCAGATCCGTTCAGCCGTTCCGGCGTGAAAGAGTAACAAACATCCATCCATCCATCCATACATCCATACATACTTACAAACTTTCACGTTTATAATATTAGTAGGATTATTATGTGGTGTGCAATAGCCTTTTTTTATGTATTTATCTACAGAGAACTTGGTTTATATTCATACCACACTGTCATTGGGTAAGCCAATGGCTCGCAGAAGCTCATTGTGCGATTCGCCAACAGATGCCAGTGCTAACTGCGCTAGGGGTGGCAGCACCGAGAATGCCGACAGGATCACACTCTTCTCAGCATTTTTTGGATCCGTAGATACTTCCTGGAGTTATATAAAAAAATAGGCAAATCTGCAGAAAAATGCACTTTATGGAATTTTTCTAATTGCACCTACTGCCTTTGCGTGATTAACTGTAAATAATAAATTTAATATGCACACAAATCAATTATACTTAAAGCATGCGCTGAAGGCGAATTGGTTTTCCTCAATTCGTCATTAAACATGAAATTGTATGCAAAATTAGTTCCTTAAATAGGTATGAAGATAATGTATGTATGTAGATAAAGAAGTATGTTTTTCATCTCCTAATATGTACCAGTTACATTATGTAGGTAGATACTTACATAGAACATTTGGGCAGTGAACTTATCATTGGCATTTTTGAGCACATCGTCGACTAATGCTGCGGCCATGGCTGCTAAGCCGAT
Organism: Plemyria rubiginata; assembly: GCA_963576535.1. Lineage (NCBI taxonomy): Eukaryota > Metazoa > Arthropoda > Insecta > Lepidoptera > Geometridae > Plemyria > Plemyria rubiginata. The sequence continues at coordinate 7,807,344 of OY754910.1, forward strand.
AACTGAAATTTGAATAATTATTGAACAAAGTTAGTACATAAAATACCATCACTGTTTCGAGTTCATGTGATTCGTGAAATAAGTAAATAGTGGTCCTCAAATGGCTACCATAAACCGGAAGACTAAACATGATATTCTCCCACGTAATGGACCGAAGACATTGTGAAGATGGCAATGGTTTCAAGTTTATTTTTTTATTTTAGTGGCGCTAATTTACATTTCATTTATCAAGATTTAGGGCCACGGTTTAAGTAAAAAAAAATACTTGTGTCAGAACATAGTGAAAATAAAAAGAAACACTGAACTCAATAGAACTTACTTACAACAAAATTAAATATTATTTTCCTTTAGCATATCCGCTGAAGGTAGAGTGTAGTTGCTTGTGTGTGATGGTGACATCACACACTAGCAGCAAACATCACGTCAAAGAAAGGAGAATAAAAAAATGCCACGTTTTAGGTCGCGCTGCTTATTCAAATTTAACTATTTTGTTCCTCAATTAGTTTGAACATTTTACAATTTACTTTGCATGTTTTTGTCTGTAGCAATCGCTTGAGAAAAAAACCTACCTAGGTGTATCTAATAAACCTGTTTTTTTACGAGACCTGTAACCTGTTTTTAGTATCAAATCTTGAACTTGAAACATGATCTGTCTGAAGGCCTTGTTTAAGGTGTAGGGAGAGGTCATTTTCATCTAGAGATAACTTATGTCCAAATAGTATCGAACATTTGTTCCATAGTAGATTCTAACCGGTAGAGGGCGCGGCAAAGTAAACAATGTTTTGAGTGAGCTCCGTAAACAAATTAAGTTTTTTCTCAAATTACAAGTGTTTGGAACTAGAAACAGTGTGAAGAGAATACATAACATACAGGACATATGCAAAAGTGTTGACAGTGCAAAAACAGTCTGGTGAAGTGAAAATCACAACAAAACATACGGACCGGCGAACGCCGTAAATCACTGTAAATTGACTATCAGAATGCAAGTGTTAAAGTCATACGCTCCCAGTGCATAACGCTGAACAATACGCCATAGTGAACTAATACAAATACAGTGCCTTGGGAACTTTTCGAAAATAATTGCATCATAACATAACCTATAAAGATAACGGACTTTTTTAGTTTCCAAGTCAATAGGGATCCAAGACTTATTGTACTACTAACGACATCTAACGGTGACTAGCCTAAAGTTGACTTTTGTATTAAAGTGAAATCAATAGATGGCGTATAATTAATAAGCGCCATCTAGTGTCAAATAGGAAACAAAAATTAGCACGAAACATAGAGGACTCTCATCTGTAAAATATTTTTTTCTTGAAAATAATAATTTCAAGCGCACGGCGAAATGTCTCTTGAAAATATGGAAAAACTCTTGCATGACCTACGTGTCAAAATTAACAGTGACATGAACATCACTTTAATCGAGCAAGAAGAACGAATAACAAATAAAATAAACGAAAACATCAACAAAAAATTCGACCATATTCAAAATGAGATACAAAAAATCCAAGAAACAAATGAGGACCATGAAAAGAGGCTCACTTTGCTGGAAAAACAAATACGTGCAAGAAATCTTATTTTCTTTGGAGTTGAGGAAGGCGAGAGGTCTTATGAGCAATTAGAGAAAAAAATATTAGATATCATAAGCGAACTGGGCAGTGAATGCAAAAATAGCGAATTAGAAATGGTTAGAAGAATGGGTCAATGGAAGAAAAATAAAATTAGACCTATTAACATCACACTCACAACATACGGTAAGAAAATATCGATCCTCAAAAACAAAAATAACCTCGCGCATAAAAAAATGTACATAAAAGAAGACTTCTCACCTCAAGTACTTGAAGTGCGCAAAACGCTACAAGAGCAATTGCAAAAGGAAAAAAACGAAGGTAAAATTGCCTATATAAAATACGATAAGTTAGTGGTGAGAAATCCAACCCAATTGAAGCAATCGGAAATTCAACCCTCGAATTATAAAAAACGAGAGCTAGTAATAACGCCACCACACTTATCATCATCATTAACCGATGAAGGTCAACCTAAGTACCAAACGGCAAAAAAAAACAGAGTGAACCGAACGAACCAGAGCTCTATATCAAACTTTATTCAAAAACATAATAGGTCACAAAACTCTGAAGCTTCTTCAAGCAGCGCCCAATAGCAATTAAAGAAGCACTCACAAAATGCCACCGACTCTACAATATTACAGAATTTAAAAAACCACACGCAAAGCATCCCAACACGACTGGTCATCGCGGGAGAGCTAGACCGAAACCCTCCAGCTACACAAAATAAATACCTCCACATATGCACATACAATGCAAAAACTCTATCAAGTGATGAACGATTGATTTACCTAAAATATGCCTTAGAGAATATAAAATACGATATAATAGGGCTTGCGGAAGTTCGCCGAGAAGGATACGACATTATAGAAGACAATGAGCACATATTCTGTAGCTACGGCCAAACAAAGGGTCACTTTGGGGTCGGATTCCTTATAAAGAAAAAATATAAATGCAACTTCATGAGCTTCAGGGGTTTTTCAGATAGAGTAGCGTTGCTCAACCTTAAATTTGACCAAAGCACGATATCTCTCATACAAGTACATGCACCAACTTCAGTTTCAAGTGAAGAAGAAATAGAGTTATTTTATGAAACACTCGATGAAGCTTTAAACACCTCAGAGAAGCGGCAAATTATTTTAGGAGATTTTAACGCTAAAATAGGAATCCCAAAAAAGCAGGAAATAAGCAATGGCTTCTTAGGACCCTTTGGAACGGGAATACGAAATGACAGAGGACAAAGGCTAGTAGAATTTTCTATGGAAAACAAAATGCACATAGTCAACACACTCTTTAAAATGAAAACCCAAAATAGATGGACATGGTTGTCACCTGATAGAACAATTAAAAACGAAATAGATTTCATTTTAACTCCTGAAAAAAAACTATTTATTAACATAGAAATACTAAATTTAGTATATCCTTCGGATCATCGCCTTGTACGGGGGACGTGTCAAATAAAACCTCAAAAGAAAAAAAGAACAATATTCAAACCGGCTCTACCAAAAATACTGGAAACAGAAGAAGAGAAAAAGCTCTACCTAACAAACTTAAAACACAATGAAAACGCATTATACACACTAAATGAAGACGAAAACGTACAAAATTTCTACAATAAACTAGAAAGGCACATTCTCAATAGCATCCCTCAAAATGAACAAAAGCAAAAACAAAAAAAATGCATATTAACGGAACAAACAAAAGAAATGATCAGAAAAAGACACGAACTTCAAAATAAGAAACCGCTTTTAAAGGAAGATAAACAGGAATTGTCAAAGCTGTATAAAGCTACAAACAAACAAATAAAAATGGACTACAAAAACCACAAAGCTGAAACAATAGAAAAACACTTAGAGCTTTCAGGAAGTCTAAAAAGAGCCCAAAAAGAAATCAACACGAAAAAGAAATGGATACCAAAACTAAAACGTGACTTAGTGTGTACAGACAGCAGACAAGAAATCCTATCCATCGCTACAGAATTTTATGAGAATCTATACAAGAAAAGATCAATCGAACCAACACTCTTAGACAGCAACACCGATGTAAATATCTCAGAAGAACCTGAAAATTTTGATGAACGGGAGATCGATCTATTAATTAAGAAACTGAAAACCCGAAAAAGTCCAGGACCAGATGGCATTACGAACGATCTACTGAAGTCATCAGGAGCAGCACTCTTGCATCCGCTGACACTGCTTTTTAATAAAATATTACAGTACAAAGAAGTTCCACATCAATGGGTAGAGTCCGATATTGTTATCCTATATAAGAAAGGTGACCCCACTGACATTAAAAATTACCGTCCAATAAGTCTCATGTCAAGCCTCTACAAAATATTATCACAAGGTCTCCAAGCGAGAATTACACCTAAGATCGAAGTTTACCTTAACGTTGAACAGGCAGGATTTCGAAGAAGTTTTTGTACGATTGACCACATTCACACAGTAGAACAAGTTATCGAAAAACACCAAGAATTCAGAAAACCGCTCTACCTCGCTTTCATCGACTACCAAAAAGCTTTTGACTCTATAGAACACAACACGATCTGGAGAGCCCTAAAAGATGCACAAGTCAACAATACTTATATTGAAATAATCAAAAACATCTATCACAACTGCAAGAGTAGAGTCAAACTTGAAACAACAGGTCAATACATAACAATTGAAAGAGGTGTAAGACAGGGAGACCCCCTCTCTCCAACTCTATTTATAGCAGTTCTGCACTTAATAATGAGAAAGCTCTGCTGGGATGGCAAAGGAATAAATATAAATGGAAAAAATCTTACTCACTTAGCATTTGCAGACGACATAATTTTACTAGCAAACAACGCACAAGATCTTCAGCACATGTTAACGACTCTACACGATGCCAGCATAACAACGGGATTAGAAATGAACCTTCAAAAAACACAAGTTATGACAAACAACGCATTAAAAGAGGTGTTCATAAACGGCATACAACTAGAATACGTGCAAGAATACATCTACCTTGGAAAACAAATTTCATTCAAACCCACGAACAACATAGAAGAGGTAGAAAGGAGAATAACGAAAACTTGGAACAAATATTGGAGCCTCAAAGATGTTCTAAAAGGACCGCTACCACTAACACTGAAGAAAAAAGTTGTAGATTATTGCCTTCTGCCAACACTTACTTATGGAAGCCAAACATGGACGTACACAAAAGAGATAAAAAATAAAATTATAAAATGCCAGAGAGCAATAGAACGAAGTATATTAAGAGTAAGACTAATACAAAAAATAAAACATACAGAAATACGGAACAAAACAAGATTTATTGATGCCTTAGAACACGCCCTGAAATTGAAATGGCAGTGGGCGGGACACACAGCACGGATGAAAGAAGAAAGGTGGGCAAATATAATCACAAACTGGAGAGGACCCACAGGAACTAGAAGAGTAGGAAGACCGTTTGCTCGTTGGTCGGACGAGATAAAGAAAACATCTAACACCACAAACTGGACAGAACTAGCAGAAGATCGCGACCAATGGAAAAAGCTGGAGGAGGCCTTTACCCGAGAGGGGTCCTAATAAGTAGTATCTACCCTATCTATAAATAGAAAAGTGAAAAATTTAAAAAACAAATATGTACCTACAATTTATTAAGGAATAAACAGGCTTTTTTATTTTTATTTTATTTATTTATTTAGATTCTAACTAAATGTCCATAGTAGATTATTTATATAGTCTGATTCATAAAGTCGCTGAGCGCTCCACTCCGATCGATAAACTATGACCGATGTGCGACAGCACATCGGTCAGTTTATACAACTAAATACTATAGACAACAACAGTTGTCTCTATTTGTTTACATGAAAGTGATAGTCACAAAATGCTATAAAATAGCAGGGAATATGAAAAAGGACCTTTATGTTTTAGACTGAATTTCAACAAAGTTACGAATGAATGAATGAATGAATGAAAAATTCTTTATTGTACACCAAAATTTACAGAAAAAAAAGAACACAGTAATATAAAAATAAAGTAGTAGGTACAATGGGCGGTCTACGCCTGAATCAATAAATAAAAATACTTGATGGCTAATGGGAACGAGTTGCCATCTGTTGAAAATTTTCCACCGTCATAGTCACCATTATCATTACTATGTACATTATTACTTTTTTACTCATATATTGAAGTATCCAACATTTCCTTGAATAAAAGAAACGGAATCTAAATTGCAATGCAGAGTACCTACAGTCGACAGAAATTACCTATTGAACTTGATTAAACTGGTATGTGATAATACTAAGTATTAGTAGAAACTATTGTGATTTACTTTTATGGCTTTTGGACTAATAATTGCTACTGGATAATCAATTTGCTACTAAATGGCGTTCATAATTTTATTAACCCTGGTTGAATAAATTAGCTTTTTCGGGGTGTATTAGTACGAAGCGATAAAAAAAAATGATAGTTACGTCCATAGGTGCAGGTAAAGTACATATACATCACCTTCCTGTCCTTATCCCACTTTGTGTGAGGTTTGCACAAAAGGGTTTTTTCAGTCACTGACGCCAATTTTTTTAAAAGTGACGCTAGTGACTGAAAAAACCCAAATAAACTGAAAAAACTCTGCCTCTATTGAAGTCATATCTATTCTTGTCTGGAGTGACACACATTCATCTCAACATTCGAATCTATACGCATTCACTCTTCATTCATCTGTCCCTTTCTGCGATCCATACAATACGACAGGTCTTATGATTGTTTTGTATATTTTACACTTAAGCCGGTTTATGTGCACAATGCCAGTACTCTCAAACGATGAAGGAAAACATCTTGAGGAAACTGGCATATCGTATAACCTAATAAGTTCTAGACCATGTTTCAAGTGCTCGACTTAGACGAAATAAAAAGTATTTATTAGTATGTTCTATTTGGTCTGAGGTGCTTGAAAAGAGCCTCTTGAGGCGCACTTAAAATCCTTTCAACACACTGTTTTGAAAGAAACTAGTAACACGACAAGAAGAAGTTCTTTAGCTGAAACAGCTTCATGACATATAAATAACATTTGACATAGACGCACACATTTTGCATTAGTTTGTATTCCCTGACAGATTTATAAGACTAGTAGAGCTCTTTATGAAGGGCTTGTCCGGAATAGTAGTAGTAAGAGCTTTTTCAATTCAATTGTGCGAGCGAGATAGCGGTGCGCCGTATGCTGCCCCTTAAAGGTAGTTCATCATAGTTGTGAAGGCTGGTCTTTACATTAAATATAAATAAATATATTTTACTGTATGTTTATTGCTCGTGTCGAAAATATACCACAGGCATCATTACTTTGAAAACCGGTTAAGTTGGTTAGCGTTTTTAACAACAAGGATTCCCAATGTCAGTAGTCAGTCCAAGATGTTCAACTTATGCATTGTTTGCCTTCACTACATTACGTCATAAATTACCTTTAGCACCGTATAAGTCTAAGTTAGCCTTGACGGTAAATGTAGCATCCAGTACCAATCCTTTACTAACAATAATATTTAATTGTCTGGTTTCCTTAACACGAAGATTGTCTGACAGTGTTTTTGATTTGTGTGTGAACATACATGATGTATTTTAATGTAGGGACTCAGTTAAGAAAAAAACAATAATAATCGGTAAGAATAACCCGTGAATATTATAGGACACGGACACCAGATAAGAAAAATGTTCTTAGTCGCGTGTCTTATCCGACATAAGAAAACAATTCTTGTGATATGTATGATCTCATATAAACAATCAAGCGACTGAATATCTTATAAGACATTGTCTCAAAAGGTCATAAGACACACAAAAAAATATCAATGTACAAAATATCTGCAGCTTCACGGCTTTAATACCCATATTATATTATGCATATTATACACATTATGTACGCACATAGTTATTATTATTTATTGGTTGGTATTCCATGATTATGCTACATAAATACTCAACGTGCTGTGATGAAAACTAATATCAAGGTAGGCTACGATGAAATATAACGTAGGTACTTGATAAAACTATGTTAATAATAATAATAATATTTATTAAGAACAGTATGTACAGAGCACAAGTTACAAAACAACGATAAGAATGCAATAGTTAAAACCTGTGGTGCAGTTTTGCTATTTAATACTAAAATGTATAAAATTACTACTTAATAATTTTAAAGAAGGAATGGTTTGAGAATATTCAAAGAATTATTTAATTTATTATTAATAAATTGAATAGTTCTGTGAGTAGTTATACGTATGAAACAAACTTACCGCAAATTATGATTTTCATGTTTACGCTTGTTTCTCAGCGCTGCCGGACTCACACTGACTGGTTGAACCACTATACAATATGCTTATATATATTATTACTACGTACTGTATAAAGTTATGTACTTATGCATTTTCCTACTATTGGCGCCATTGTCGATTTTCATTCTTAGAAACATCATAAACTAACACTAGCGGGTAATCTGTGGAGATTACAAAAACATAGTTGGTACAACAAATATAGTCGATGTTCAGTTTTCTGTGATATCAAGCAAGTAAAAACACACCACCCAGTGGGTAACACCCAGAAACATTAAGTACTTAAATATTTGCGATAGTGTAAATAACTGTTGGCAAACCATAGAGGTCGCTTTTTGTTATTAGGATGCGGTCTCAGCGTTCTCATAGGATAATGACAAGGGGCTACATTTAGTAATCCTTTAAAAAACCCGAATGCAAGTGCCCGCATACTCGTAAATCTGTGCAATAGAGAGTTATTTTAAAACTTTAATAAAAGCGTTGATTTTGCTTTAAGCTTTTTTTTATAGTTGTAAATGAAAAAAGACCTTTACCTTTATTTGACATCTTACAGTTACAATAGGTAGTAAATACATAAATAAGGTTTCAGTGATCCTGCTAATACCTAAAATAAGATAAAAAATATCTTGTACGGCACTAGCGCCCACCCTCGAGTTTGTATTAGTTGATATTACGCTTGGGGGATATAAACGTACTTACCTATATATTTATAGTTATCCTATTTATTTAATTTTTATATATTTGAATTGTTAGTGATTTTTTTCATCACATATATACCAAATAAATCAAATCTTATTGACTTACATATAAGGTGACATTTTCTTCCAAAAAAATATCAGAGTGGTACCTTCTACGAACGATCTCTTTTGGTGGTGCGTGGATTGCCAGTCAGTCTATAAAGCATCAGTTTTATTTAGTAGATGATGAAGTGCGGCCGTGCCGTGTTGCGGGTCGGTAATTATGCTAATCACCCCGTTGTTCACCAGGAAAGTCAGCCCAGGGGGTCATTAACCTATTCTTTGGGCTAACGAGGTGCCGGCTCGAAAGAAATCTGAATAATTTGTAAAGCCAAGTCGGTTGCACATTCATACGGTGAACGATCAATATCGTTAAACTAGAATTCCACTAACTACTACTACAATAAGAAACCGTTGAATTTTATGAAAATTCGTAGGCAAAGTGTTAGAAATTGGATGATGTGTATACTTTTGCATGGAAAGCTTCACTTAAGCGAATAAAAAGCCGTGTAACATTATCGTCAGCTCAACATAAGGTGGCTCATCCGATTTTTCCTTGATATCAGTTGAAAGTAGTATAATTATTATTGCCTGTTGACTGTATTTTTACTGACTCTCAAGACTCCTTGTTGCGTCTGGTGATCCTTGTGATAGGATTTTTGATTTGAATCTCCTGTTAGTCAATACAACTAAAGTAATTTTTGAATAAAATATCTTGTTTACATACACATTCTTAAATGAAATGAAAAATGTATTTATTCTCTCTTCACCAAAGGTTTGTCATAACTAGGTCTAAGTACTAAGTAGTGCAAACAAGATATAAACTATAACATATAAAATAGGTTTAATAAAACCTGTGTTACAGGTTAATAATAATAAGAATAATAATAACAAACGCAGTTTTCTGTTTTTGATAACATGGTCATATGTTTTTATGAGAATTCGATTTTGAACCAAGCGAACTTGAATGAAATTCAGGAAAGCGTTGATTTTGCTCCTGAAATTGTTGCCTCGACGCGTTTGGAGCGTTGTGTGCGCTCATTATCCTGTCTCGCTTACAGCTGAATTCGCCGTGCTGTACCTACTATTGATAATGAATCCATCTGGTACCTATTCCGATGGTACCTGTTTTATAACATTCCGATGAAATCGATAAAAGGTATATTTGATTTGGGGCTTGCTTTTGACTAACTTGGTATAATAACCAATTTTCGACTCTATTGACCTATTTATTGAAGAGTTCCGTTCCAATCCAAGAGCTCTTGGATCGTTGATTATCTTAATTTTAATTTTTTGTTGTATCTCGAAAACGATCATTCATAAGACTAATTTGATTTTTTGTGTAACATTTTCAACTTTTGCCCCCTTAAAAAACCTCATATTTTATAAACCCCTTGTCTGATTTTACTCATAATATTTACCGCATATACACCGCCCATTGTACATTTGATTTTATATAATTATTATAATTTGTCTCACTAACCCCCGGTTCCTAAAAGCTGAAATAGCAAGTGACTTGACAGCCGATTAGTGTTGATCGTCCTTTCGGAAACCGGGGGTTAGTTTTAAGGTGTGCAATAAATAATTTTCATTTATTTTACATTTTACTACTTACTATTATAAACGCGAGAGTTTGTAAGTAATGGATAGATGGATGGAAGAATAGATTTTTATCCCGTGGAATTTAAATCTGCGCAGGTGAAACCGTGGGGCGTAACTAGTAGATACATATAATGCCAAATCGCCCAAGTTAATTGTAAGATTTTCATTCGCTTCGCTGACTTAATCAATTAGAATGTAGTGTGTGTAGCTTATTTGTTTATTTAGGCTCCCTGATTACGATTTGCAGCCATAATATTATTATATTGCTAATCGCGCTGGCTATCGCTAATTTGTTATCGGCGTGCATGAATAAGCTTACCTAAACACGTGGAGAATTCAGTTGGCCTGAGATAAGGAAAAATGTCATTCAAAATAAATTATTACCTACCTATGTATTCCTCTTCATGAAAGTGACAACCGTCATGTGTGACTGTCGTACGTACACAATCATCACCATGACCATACTGAAAATGTTCTGAAAGAAGTGACGATGGTCATGGCGATGGCATGGTCATGGTCTGAAGCAAAATTGCAGTAACTAACAATAATAATTAAAGCAAGTAACAAACAAGCAAACTAAGCCGTAAAAATAACACATTGCTTAAGTAACGTCATTAGCGAAACGCTGTTTCATCTAACGACGAAATAGATTCGTTGCAGTTGACATGGCGTTCCCATGTCAACTGCAACGAATCTATTTCGTCTAGTTCGTCTATTTCGTCCAGTGCGGCGCGGTCGGACATGGGTGGACATTAGCGTTTCCCTCTGAATGTAAATTATTAGCACACACTGGGGGGTCCGATGACGGATTGAACACTGACTGTTTCTCAACTCAATCTACTATAAATTATGTTTAAAAATTGCATTTCTTGAGTTGTCTACACCACCGCATACCACATCGGTACAATACAATTTACGTATGTTACGCCAAAGTATAAATATAATAAAAAATAACTTTTAATCTCTCATCTTATAATACTAGTGGCTCTGGGAGCTGTAGACCTCGCGAGCATACTAAAAGTGAGCTATTTGAGGAATGTAATGTGCAAGTGCATTTTCCGTTTTGTGATTTTTTTGATCTTTTTGATTTTTTTTTGCATCATCTTGTGTAGAATGAGGTCCTTTGTGTTTCTCTCAAATTTGATTGAAAACCATCGATTGTTTGATGAGCTATCCTGTTCATCATGCTGAAGATCCTTATCAGATCTTCGCCAAACTTTTATGAGACCAATTTATAGTTACTACCTTTCAAATAAAAAAAGAATAATCGAAATCGGATCCCATTTGGTGGAGATATCCAGTATATCAAATAGCCCCCTTTTTGCCCTTTTTTTGGGGGAAGTAATCCAATCAAAAATCCCCGACGAAAAAAAATTCTAATAAGTCATATAACCTGTGTACCATGTTTCGTCCAGATCGGTTGAAAAATGCGACCTGTAGAGGAGAACAGACAGACAGACATCCGGACAAACGCATTTTTGGCCAATGTGGAAACTGAGACGCTTCGCTCGCTCGGTCAATTATAGCTAGGTTATTTTAGAAAATTTATAGGTTTGTATAAAATTGACATCAGCCGTATTCCCAGGATAAAGAGGCCACCAAGCGAACTATTAATCATTGTTGCTTTGTATTCGAACCACGTCGCCACGTAGCGCCAACGCAACACAGCGTTGTTGGTTGCAAGGCAAGGAATGGAAATATGCAACGATTTGCACTACACATTCGTAAAAACTGAAATATTTATAATATGCTCTGCCATCCCGATATAACAAAGACATTTCTTTTACCGTCTAGGATTTAGGATCATTCAAAATTGAGCTGCTGCATTAATTTTACGTTTACGTGAGTATTTGGAATGAAAATACTCGTAGCTTTAGATTTAAGTAAAATAATAATAATAATTAATAATAATGCTGGACAATCCACACAGCATCATCTAGCCCCAAAGTAAGCTACTCAAAGCTTGTTTTATGGCTACTAGATGACTGATATATTTAATACATTATATACTTACATATATAGATGTTTTTTATAATACATAAACACCCAGACCAACGGAACAAATTTCTGCAGATCGTACACAAATTTGTTCCGAGGAGGGAATCGAACCCGCAACCTCTTGCGTCGCAGGCGGACTCTCGCCCGCTGCGCCACTGAGGTCATCAGATAAGTAAGATCAAAATAAGTATACAATTGTTGATCATGTCTTTCTATGTATTTAATTTTATTCAGGATAGAGTAAGGTACCAATATATAAACGTGAATAGTTGTATTTCATTTCTTAGCTAAACCTCGTAGTTGTGTGTTAACATGGATCTCCTTTGAAGTGCTCTTAGAGGCCCACTTTCTCCTTTCACCACACTGTTTCGAAAGAACTAGTACCAGGAAAAGAAGAACAACTAAATAACGATAACATGAACCAGGAAATACGTCGCAAAAAAATATGCAATATTTCAAGGAGTAAAACGCACTCAACTTTGATACGATCTTCAATCTTCGCACCTTTCGTGTGGTCTGCACTCGCCGAGCCGCTTATAAATAAGAGGGAAGCTCGCTTTGTGCGCTGGAATGAGACTACGACTGATAACAATCTTGAAAGTGCTCGAGTGGGCGTGCCTCGCGCCTAAACCAGCAGTGATCAATTGCGCTTTTTATTATTAAAAGTTGCTTACGTATGCTTTTCTTCCGAGAAAGCGTAAAATATTGGAAGCCGCAATGCATAATTAACAGGTACATCTCTTCTCAGAATAAGTAACTCTTCTGAAATTTAATGAAAATACGAAAATTGATATTTGTTATCGTGCAATGAGAGAGAACAATAGAGTGACACAATAAACCCAAACACTATCGTTGAGACTATCAATATTTTACTTATCCTCAAAATCATTAAATTATGTAGCTTTATTCTGGTATTATACAAGTGGTTCTACAAACAACCTGCATATCGGCTAAAGTTGGAAATATGAGTAGACGAGGTTTTACTCTCTAATCCCTCGGGCACCGAGCCAGATTGTAAAATGAAAAGTGAGTAGGTAGGTGTTCTTTTTCAATACTATCCTATCCTACTAATAATACCTACCTGCGTTCAGATATCTCAACAACGTACGCCATGCTGCCCTATCGCCCTTGACACATGGAAATTACTATACCTATTTAATTTAACCCTCATAACATTTTATAACGTCGGAATAATAAAAAACTAATTACCTATTTTCTTTCATTCTTTAGTCCGGAAACAATGCGAGAGACGACCCTGGTGGAAACCAGCATCAAAGAAGAAAACTAAAATATCAAGTAAATACAAACCCCCATTTTTGGCACAGTCTTTGAAATTACCGTTGTGAATGTGATCAGACCAAATAAGTTTAGCCCCGATGTTATTCAGTTTAACATTGCCAATAAAATTAAATAATAAAATTCATACCCTCGGGAAAAGTGCTGGCGAATAGAAAAATCTTATTTTAGTCTCGTATCTATTGTGATCGAGAATTGCGAATAGAGCACTATCGAGGTTACCTTAACTGAAATTTCATCGATTTCATAGGAAGAAATAAACTACAGGGTGTCCGGAAGGTCGATGCAAAGCCGTGAGGGAGGGGGGGGGGGTAGGTCACCTCGTTACGCATCTATTCAGGCTAGATTACCTTAGTCCAATGTCGTCGAATTCCGAGTTATGATTTTTGAAAAATTTACCAAAATCATATGCTTATTCGTTCATAGTGTTCAAACAAATGAAATGAAATACGTTTATTAACACACACACATTATAGAAACACAGAACAGGGAAGTTAAAAAAAGAAAATGAAAATAAAACACTGAAAAAAGATTGAGGTAACAAAACAAACTAAATAAGACATATTGGTCCTGCTCTGTGCCTGGTGAGGTTACTAGTTACAGACAGTTACTAGTGCGTAACAATTTTTTTGTGTCCTAGCATGATGTTTCACAATATCAATCAATCGATAAACACCAAAACAATCATCTGTATCGACATAACTGACTAAATAGGAGGTGTTTAAAATGTTTTTTTTTGTAATTAGCCTGAATAGATGCGTAACGAGGTGACCTACCCCCCCCCCCTCACGGCTTTGCATCGACCTTCCGGACACCCTATATAATGGATATTTCTGAGCGCGTGCTTAGTTTAGCTAACTCGTTCTGGGCATAATAATAGATTACAAGCTATCAAATCATCCACTGTTTAGAAATACTCGTAGCTACCTATGTATATGAATTATAATAGAATCAACTTAAACTTGACATCTTATCATAACTCAATGCACAACATTGTAAAGAGCAACGGAAAGTCGGTGGAGGAAAAATGCTCAAAATCGCACGTTCATCGTTCTTCATGTAATGAACGGAGAAAGCCAAAAAAAAAAAGAAGTCCAACTAGATGTAGTGTGATGATGATGGTAATTATAGTTTTCCTCATTTTGAGTGCAAGCGTGTACAAAAAATACCCTTGCTCTATATTATCTTTATTTGAATCTTTTAATAAAACAATTTTATATTATGGGCGCCAGGAATATAATGATGGGTCTCTGGGTCTCTGGGTATAAAACTGCAGGAATCGCGCCAGACTTTTGTTTTTGCTTGACATAGTAAAACAAAAGTTTCAAATACATTTAACAAAGTTTAAATTGCGAAAACATTCGCAGAAATTTCAAAGCAACCGTGTCGCCCTCCTACAACTTAAAGAAAAATCAAAATATTACATACGTAAGAGAAATACATAATTAATTAAAAGTTGCAACAAAAATAGAAAATTATTGTAAAATATAATTTTAAGGGTGGATTTTTAGAGCTTAGTGATGGTTTGTGTGTGTGTATTGAGGTACATACTCATATTGGATTGCAGCATTTTTTTGTTTGTGTTATTGTGCTAAGCAGGTTCATTATTTGTAATTCTATCACTTAGCAGTCGGACCACGAGTGCTTACAAACTCCCTAGAGCGAATATTTTATCCCACGGTTTAATGAAATTGGGAACAGAAATGTAAATTGCTAAAAGGGCTCTGTTTGTATAACACTAGACAAACTAGATCCGTGTGTTAGATTTTAAATTATTAGTACAAAAATTGTCTATAGCTTGGCTTTTTATAAATGTCTTGACACATCCGTTTATTTGACGAGGTCATTTATAGTCTCTAGATGTACTCCAATATTACTAATAATTTCTAATCTACTTCACTGCAAGTTAAAAAAGATAAGCGGTAGCTATGAAGTAACGTTAACGTTATGCTACTTTTAAAAGGAGGACTTCTCCCATTAGCCTGGATAAGTTCAAAAGTTTTTCCAACATCAGAAGTTTGTGTGGAGTAAGTTTTACCATTTATCTCTAGCAGACGTTTTTAATACTTGTCAACTTAAATGTGTGAAAGTTGTTTTAATTATGCTACAATAGTAGGATACAGTTAAAGATCTAGAAGTAGTCTTCATCATCATTATCAGCCTTAAGAAGTTCACTGCTGGACATAATTATGCCATACATTTCCAGGAAAAACGATTCTGAGCCCTCTCCGTCCACCGACTTCCCGCGATTTTCACAATGTCGTCAGTATATCTTTTTAGTATAATCCTGGAAGTTGGTTTGCTAACTACGTTTTAACATTTTGGCACGGTCAAAAAAGGCGTCGTCACCTTTATTTCATCATCAAAGTTACCTGCTATATAATAAATAATCAATGCGAAAGTAACTCTGTCTGTCTGTCTGTCTGTTACGCTTTCCCGCTTAAACCGCTCAACCGATTTTGATGAAATTTGGTACAGACAATCTTTAGACCCTGAGAAAGGACATAGGCTACCTTTTATTGCGAAAAAAAGGGATGAAGAGGTTGAAATAGAGGTTTGTAGGGGATTTCTTAATTTTAAACTTTAATCAAATTAAAAGTATGCAGACGAAGTCGCGGGTACCAGCTAGTAAAATATAATTACACCCAGACAGAAAACAAACATTTATGTTCATCACACAAATGTTTGTTCACAGTGGGGATCGAACCCACGACCTACGGCGCCGAAGGCAGAGCTACTACCAACTGAGCCGTGAGGCCTGTCAACTATGACTTGAATAACTGTGTACAATGATCATCTTTAATTTATTGCAATCATGACCTAAACTATACAAGGTGGCGTCGACTTTGAGAAGGAACATTCGCTATGACAAGTGTGACAAGTGATGACTTTAACTAGGTTTAACTAGGTAACAATAATTTGAGCTGCAACAAAACTAGATACTGTCAGTAGTAAGTTTTGAATGTTATTTGCTGATAGTCTTTTAATAAAATACATTTGCTTTTTCGCAGTATAGATTTTTTTAAGTTTTTAGGGTTATGTGTGTACATGAAATATGAAATTGTAGGAATTCCCCAAGATTTAGCACTTCTATACCTATCACCTAAACCCCTATCATGCATCATCGAGTAAAGAATCATAATTGAATAAACTTCTATAGACTTGTATTATTTACTTGTATTATTGAATTATTGTAAAAGTAAATAGTGGAAATAACCGTTCGTTGAATTGATTTTAATTGTACCAAAATAATGTAAATAGCTCGACAGGTATTCAAGTACCTACGTACTTTTGTGATGTGTTTAATTTTGTTAGCGGTAATGTTGGTCGAGTGGTTATTTGAAAATTAACCGCTATTGGAAAATCACCTTTACATTAAATTTTATTAAGCTCCCACTAGACCACCGGTATAACAACCCAAATATTTATTAGGTATTATTCAAGAGGGTATTAAGCTTCAAAATCTTATTAGACAAATAAATACTTTTCAGACCAGCTTATAAAATCAAATTTTTACATTATAAAACTTTACACAACCACTTAATTTTGTTAAATGTATAAAATTAAGGTTTATAATAACATTGTATACTAATACCGAATTAAACACCATTATGCAACGTTCGTGAGGCAATTTATACGATACAAGTAGGTGGATGGTTGATTTAAAAAGCGCGTGCTTTGATCAGATATGAACGAATCAAGGGGCGGTAGGAACATGCTGCCATCCATTAGCTCGGTACAATGTACAACATTATTGCCTTCAAATATTTATAGCTCTCGCATTTTTTCCTGGAAGAAATTCCTTTTAATTTGATATAATGAAGTTACAAAAGGCCCACTGGCTCTTAAGTTTTGATTGAACGAACGCAATAGGACATGATTTTGTAAAACCGCCACCCTAAATAAATTGATAACAATCCCTGGGTAGATTGATCAAACGAAGTAAAAATAGTTTAAAGGTTTTGTGGAGCAATTAAAAAATGTATCATAATGCCGAATAAATAATAAATATGTCTTTAAAACTCAGTCAAATATTTGAACAACAATTTAATTGACATCTGACGTAAAATTTTCGTTCTTCCATAATTGTGGATTAAATGATTCAAGAGTAGCCAGAAATCTATATCACAAAAGTTAGCCGCTAAAGCAACGTAATCACGAAACGTCTGAAAACCAGTAAATGTATGCAATGAAAGAACTGTTGTATTCGATAAATTTTTATGTAGCAAAAACAAAGGGATAGGAAAAAAATAGTATTTTTTTTACATGTTTTGAGTATTCATTACCGATAACATGTCATGTTTTCACGGAAATGGGAAGCAATGGTTTTTCTCTATCCTTACTTCCCATTTCCGTCTTACAAGGCACTTGCCTTGTGTCGAAATATTTAAACAATATGGTATAGAGCGACGCGAGAGGGCGCGGCTGAGTAAACGTTATTTTATGCGGCCTCCAAAAGAATTGTGATTTAAAAATAAATGTACGCATCAATTGGAGCAACAGGTTGTGTTAACATACAAATAGACTCGTAATACTGGTGATACTGTGTGGGCAAAGCCTGTAAAACAACAGGTGAAGTGCAAAAAAGGACAACAAAACAATAACAAACATTGTCGGGAATAGAACCAAAAGTGCACGAAAAATACAAGTGGAATCCTTTGCACTGTTGCTCATATGACGTAAAGTACGATACGCAAGTATACAATACGTGCTGAAGCTGTTTTGATTAACAATTATTTTGTTTTACCATACATAACCTAAGTGGAATTGCCAAGTCATAGTCGGAAAACTTACGTTTAAGTGACATCTTGTGGCAAGTAGCGCAAAACGCAAACTACCAGTGAAGAAAAAGAGCGGAGTCACTAGAGGGCGCTAATAGCAATCGATTAACAAATTGTTTTGATTACAGCGTCACCTATTGGAGAGTAGAGGAAACATATATACTGTTCATCGTCGAAACACCTAGAGGACGCTTTCGCAAACTATCAAACTTTAACACCGAGATTGAACTACATTAGACAGCTCAGTAAGTAAATCGAGAATGACTCCAGAAAATATGGAAAAACTACTTCACGACCTCAGGGTAAAAATAAGAAGCGATACAAATATCACATTAAATGAACAGGAGGAGAGAATTACCTCGAAAATAAACGAGATCATTGATAAAAAATTCGAGTATTTTAATAAAAAGATAGAGAAAATCAACGAAACAAATGAAGAACAAGAGAAAAGGCTAACCTTAGTAGAAAAACAAATACGGGAAAGAAATATTATATTTTTCGGAGTAAATGAAGGCGAAAATTCTTATGTAGAGCTGGAAAACAAAATCATAGCAACTTTAAGTAAAATGGACGTAACCTGCAGCAAAAACGAAATTGAAATTGTAAGGCGCATGGGAAAACAAACCGAGGGCAAAATACGACCAATAAACCTTACCCTTACAACTTACGGAAAAAAAATATTAATCCTAAAAAATAAGAGAAAAATAGAACACTCAAATGTATACATAAAGGAAGACTTTTCACCAAAAATTCTTGAAGTACGTAAATCGCTACATGAACAGCTGCAAAAGGAGAGAAATGAGGGAAAAATGGCGTACCTTAAATACGATAGAATTGTGATAAGAGAGCCTAACTTGAACCACAAAAAATCTAATGGACCATTTTCCAACTCTAACTCAAAGAAGAGAGAGCTAGAAATTACACCTCCGCATCAAGCAAGAAAATCGGTAACTAATCTAGAGGGGATAATTAAGTACCAAACTGCAAAAAAGAATAGAGTATCATCAAAGGAAAGTCAGAGCTCCATTGCAAACTTCGTGCAAAAACGATACGAAAGGCAATCGCCAAAGCCATCCACGAGCACCTCGGATGATGCCGCCGCCGCTGAATAGCAACTAATCCCTCCCCTTACCTCCGTCGCCGCTGAGGATGCCATCGACACCGCCATCGCCGCCGACTCTACCAAAAAACAGGATACAGAAGAAACAAATATACAATCTCTCCCAATATGCTTGGTCAGCATGGGAGCAGTAGACCAAAACCCCCCAGAAGCCAAAACAAATAAAATATATATAGGAACATTTAATGTAAGATCTCTGGCAAACGAAACAAGAATAACCGAATTAGAATACGCATTATCAAACATAAAATGGGATGTAATAGGCATATGTGAAACCAGAAGGCAAGGCTACACCTTAGAGGATAGAGGTTATTATAGACTCTACCTAAACGGCGAATCTAAAGGAAGAAATGGAGTTGGATTTCTTGTAAAGAAACAAAGTACTATTACAGTGTTAGACTTTATCGGCATAACAGAAAGAGTGGCGTTACTGATTATAAGCATACAGGGGAAAAAAATTACATTAGTCCAGTCATACGCCCCTACTACAAGCTCGGATGAAAAAGAAATGGAAGAGTTCTATGAGTCCCTTGAAAAATTAACGGAACATTACTCATCAAGGCTGATTTTTATGGGAGACATGAACGCAAAGATTGGAGAACCAAAAGAATGTGAAAGTAGGGTAATGGGAAGATATGGATACGGAAAAAGGAACAAAAGGGGTGAAGAATTCATTAATTTCTGCTTCCAACATAACCTTATGATTACCAACACTATGTTTAAGAAATCGCCTAAGCTTAGATGGACATGGATGTCACCCGATGGTAATACGAAGAACGAAATAGATTACATTGCAACAAACATGCCACATATAATTGAGAACTGCAGTGTTATAAGTAGCCTGAAACATCCAAGTGACCACCGACTAGTAAGAGTGACACTAAATATAGAAAATAAAAATAAATCACGAGCCTATTACATAACAAATCCCGGAAAAAATATAGACAGCGATAAATACACAAATGAACTTTGCAAGGGCAACTACGTAGACGGAACAAACAAATCAGTGCAAGAGTATTACGACAACATAGAGAAAAATATCTTACGAAGCTGCAGCTCTGCCAAGATTCTCCAGAAAGATATACGTAAACAAAAAATAACAACAAATGAAATAATAGAGCTCAAAGAAGAAAAACACAAACTGAAAAACCGACAAAATAAAACAAAACAAGAAAAACACCAACTGAGTAAACTTTACAAAATAATTCATAAAAAGATAAAATTTAACACAAAGAAATATAGACTAGACGTTATCGAGAATTATTTAAAAAAGTCGGGAGCTGTTAAAAAAGCCTACAAACATCTTAGTAACTCAAAACAGTTGATGAGTCAACTGCAAAATGATGCTGGTACAACAATCACAAACAGGAACGAAGTCTTGCTAGTAGCTACAAACTTCTACAGAAATCTATATGCAAAGACAAATTGTTGGAGCGAAAATCAACCTGCAAACTACATAAACGATGACCCTGTACCAGCTTTTAGAGAAAACGAAATCTACCACTCATTAAACAAATTAAAATTTGACAAAAGCCCAGGACCTGATGGAATAACAAATGAGATGCTTAGTACCGGTAAAGATATTCTTGTGAAACCACTTACCAACCTTTTTAATCTAGTACTCTCAAGGAATGAGATACCGAAGCAATGGACTAACTCTAACATAGTACTGCTCTACAAAAAAGGGGATGCCAAGATGATATCGAACTACAGGCCCATCAGTCTCATGTCCTGCGTGTACAAAGTCTTCTCTACCACTCTACTGAGACGTTTGACAAAAACCATAGATGAAAACCAACCGGTTGAGCAAGCTGGATTTGTAAAAAACTTCTCTACAGTAGATCATATCCACACGTTAAAGCAGATCATAGAAAAATATTGTGAGTACGACAAACCACTATACCTCTGCTTTATCGATTACAGCAAAGCTTTTGATTCAATATCACATAACTCCATATGGCACGCTCTATCTGTACAAGGAGTAAATAAAGAGTACATCAATCTGATGCAAGAAATATACAAGAACAGTACATCACAAATAACTCTAGATAAACCAGGACCTAACTTCAAAATCGAAAGAGGTGTGAAACAAGGGGACCCCCTCTCACCCAAGCTTTTTATCGCCGTACTCGAAGAAATATTCAAAAAACTAGACTGGGACTGTAAAGGTATAAATATACATGGAAAATATCTATCGCATTTACGCTTTGCAGACGATATTGTTGTGCTTTCAGAAGATCCACAGGAAATGCAAACGTGTTTAGCGGAACTGTGTGAAGCTAGTAGAAAGGTAGGACTGGAAGTCAACTGGGACAAGACAAAAATAATGACAAATAGGTATGAGGCTCCCATGACCATACAATCATCGAATCTAGAATATGTCGAAGATTACATTTATCTAGGTCACCTGATCACATTTAAAGCATCAACTGAAAAAGAAATAGAGCGGAGAACTAAGAGCACATGGAACAAATACTGGGCGTTGAGAGAAATTTTCAAAAATAAGCTACCTATCAAACTGAAAACAAATACCATGGAAATGTGTCTGCTTCCATGCCTCACGTACGCATGTCAGACATGGGCCCTTACAAAAAAGACCTTGGAAAAAATTAGAGTATGTCAAAGAGGAATAGAGAGGAGCTATGTAGGCCTTAAACTAAAGGACAAGGTAAAAAACAGCGTTATAAGAAAAAAGACCAAAGCAAAAGATGCCATCAAGAAAATCCTCCACTTAAAATGGAAATGGGCCGGACATGTGCAACGAGTGGCAGATGACAGGTGGACCAAAACAACGACAAATTGGTACCCCCTCGATAAAAAGCGAAGACCAGGCAGACCTCGAAAACGATGGAGCGACGACATCGTCAAAATAGCAGGCTTTGCTTGGACTAGAGCTGCTAGAGACAGAACGAAATGGAGGCAAATGGAGGAGGCTTTTACCGCTTTAGGCGGTACTTACACCTATAATTAAACTCTTTTTTAGAAATCAAATAAACACATGTTAAATAGCATTAATATAGTAGGTATTAGTATACAGTGTGTATTCAATGTGTAAGTAAGTAATAAAGCTTTTTATTTATTATTATTATGGTATAGAGACTAATAAAATAAAAACGCAAAATAAAATAAAATAAAATTTGATTTGTGAACGTTGCCAACCGATATTTGACACGGTCGCCTCTGCAGAAAAGCTTGTCTATTGGCAGCATGTCCACGTAACTTGTGTTCCCGCAACCAACTAATCATCAGACTGAAAAAGTCCACTCGCTCGACAAATATACCTCTGAACTCTGTTTTTTTACTCCAGGTACCTACTCAAATTGATTTCTGTTGACTACAGCTACTATCAGCGTCACAACAATTCATGAAATTTGGTTATATTTATAATAGGCGGATATAGAAGAGAGTAGTAGAGCTCTTTGTGAAGGGCTCGTCCGGGGAAGCACTACCACCACGCCTTTTTCTGCCGCCAAGCAGCAACGCTGTGTTTCGGTTTGAAGAGTGTGGTCGCCGGTGTAATTACAGGCACATGAGGCTTAACATCTGTATGCCTCAAGTTGATGGACGCAGGGCAGTGCATCGTAGGGCACGCTCCTATTGTGCGTGACCTACGGAGCAATGTTTTGTTTATAGGTGATGGTTACCACTTAACATCAGGTGGGCCATCTGCTTGTTCCATCAGCTAGTTGTAAAAAAAAAATATAGTTGCTATCATTGACTAACTGAATATAAATGTATGTAATTGGAATTTAATAAAACTATTAGCTACACTATATTACGCAACATACAGTTACCTGCCTACACGCCTGAACGATGATTAATTAGTTCGTTACGGGGAAAATTCATGTTTCATTAAAATGTACGTGAAAACGTACAAGTGTCTGTGATGGAAACCAACGACAAACTGAAGTACCTGAGTTGGTATATCGTTTTAATATTACTTGCTCACGAAAGGCATCGTATAACAGAATCATTAAATTCGGCCTGAATACTTTTTTTTACCTTCGTTGAAATACATAGCTTGGTACTCCAACTACATGTACCTAACGCAGTCAATTATTTGAAACAATAGGGTATCCACATATTTTTCCAGATTATAACACATACCTACCACAGCGATACGGTAAGACACAGACAACCGTCTAACACTTGCTCGCTCGCACATATATTTATATTAATTTAAAATTATTGAAGTACACTTACACTAGTTAAACGCCTTTGATGTCCACGAGAATTTTAATTTAGTGAAACATTTATAATTATGTCTAAATAAGGGTTATAGTAGGTATAGTTATAAAATAAACGATCATACATTTGTGGGCAGAGATGACGATAATCAATACTTTTACGATGTGTTTTTTAAACTGCGTAAAACAGTATTTCATACATAGCACAACATCGGACTCATTAAAATAATGAGTACAGTTCGACTTTTATGGGACAATAAATGCTTATTATGTTCTGTACAAATTATGGACCCGAATTTATTGTCCACCCTCTGAAAGAACGATTTATACGCATTATACCACAGCGTAGTTATTGAAATATACGTCCCCAAAGACAATACCGGATGTGGATATTTATACGGCAAGGGAGATTAAGCTCTATACAATTACAAAACGGCTTAGACTCGTTTGGGTGATCCGATAAAAAATAGGAACAAAAATAGGTAGGTATTATGTTTTGCATTTCGTTTAAAAAATATTCAAACAAACAATAGAAAGAGATGATAATTATAATAAAACATAATTAATGATATAAAATACTAGCTGGTACCCGCGACTTCGTCTGCGTACTTTTAATCTCTTCATCTCTTTTTTTCGCAATAAAAGGTAGCCTATGTTCTTTCTCAGGGTCTAAAGATTGTCTGTGCAAAATTTCATCAAAATCGGTTGAGAGGTTTAAGCGGGAAAGCGTAACAGACAGACAGACAGACAGCCAGACAGACAGACAGAGTTACTTTCGCATTTATAATATTAGTTGGGAAGTTGGGATGATAGTACCCATAGCAGAAGCTTTGAGTAGCTTACTTTGGGGCTAGATGGTGCTGTGTGGATGGTCCAGCATTATTATTAATGTGGTCAGTCCATCGGGTAGGAGGGCGTCCCAAGTTTCGTTTTCCTGATCGAGGTCACCATTCGAGAACCTATATTCCCCAGCGGTTCTTTGACTCTTTTACATATACACTTCCTGAAAGAACGATTCTGTGCTACAAACTTCTCAAAATCCTCACGATGATGTCGGTCCATCGGGAAGGCGTCACATCATCTTCCAGTTTGTAGTCGCCATTCGAGAACTTTTATACGTAGTATTTTTTTTACACAGATACAGGTAAATCAAATCACAAATCTTTATATTGTTTTAACAGTGTCCATAAATTGAGTTGGGGTCTCTTCTTTTAAGTTTTAAAATATATTTAATTTACAAAAAAAATATGTACCCACTGCGCATGTTGGCTCTCCAGTTTATCTCCAGTAGAGGCTTAAATTATCTCATTTTCCATTCACGGGATATCCGGGGACTTTACATGGCACGCACGTCGGCATGCTGCTGTTAAAGATAAATAAGTTACACAGGCTAATATTTCACTCGGAACCAATATCGTAAAGAGCTTAGGAAAACGTTTAAAACTTTTCCCGCTATCGTTATTTGCACTGCCTGCTTGAAAGTTTAGTTTTGTAAGTATTATAATTTTTTTTAAAGAAATTGCGATTTTATGTATCAACCTTATTTAACATTATGCTATATAATTTTAATTAATAGACACATGTATGTATTCTTGTATGTACACATACCTATAACAGGTTTTTCTCATAAAAGGGGTTTCGTTAGAGTATTTTTTTTATTGTAAGATAGCTAGACGTTTGACTGCGAACTCACCTGATGGAAAGTGAAGATGCATTGTAAGGTGGCTTTAATCCGCTTATTCACTCTTGTCTTAAAACTTCCAAATTTTTTATAGTACGAAACGAAACCATTAGTTTGCTGCGAAATCGGTAGATATCTTAATATCTTACAGCAGCAAAAATAGTTGGATTAAACCTATATAATAAAACTATTTTTGCTGCTGTAAGCTCTTCTCTGTTTCCCTTTTGCTATTTCAGTATTTTGTGGCTGTTTTTCCAAATAGTATTTGTGACTCAAAAGAAGCTCAACCAGCGGTACTTCGAAAGTTGAGGAGTAATCAAACCGTGCGATATGGCGCATGGCGTTGCGCCTTCGCGATTATTCCAATGTGTAAGGCCCCATTTTTACGTTGGAATACTGTAGGTGAAGTTAACCAAAATCTAGTGCACTTAACAAATTACCTATCGCGCTTATTCATATTAAGAAATCCTTAATAGCTGAAGAATTAAGACAAATCCCTGTAATTTAAACTCCAAAGTCGTCTTGGAAGAGAGCTTAACACGAAATTCAAATGCCTTTATTATTTTAAGCTGCTTCCCCTGCAAAACTGACTTTTCGGCATAATACCTGTTAAATCTTTAGTAGAAAGTTATTTCGTTTGTAATTTGCTCGCAGTTTATTATTATAAGACTCATATAATTGGTCTATGGCCTCGGCTTTAACTGATTAAATTTTGGTTATTTTTCGAATGCTAAAAACGATAGAAACCACGGAACATAGAAAACTCTGTGGTAGAAACCATACTATGCCAAAAATATGTAGTCCGAACGTTCAAGTCAAATCGATGTGGTCTTCATTTCTTTCATTCAATTTGGATTTAGCAACCAAATTGAACCTTGTAAACATAAAAGTGAATCATTCAATTCAATCAATTCCTTTTATTTTCTGCTTCATTCAACCAAAGTGATTCAATTTGGTTAATATTGCCTTAATTAATTACTGAATAAATATTATACCGTGTAAGCTTACAATCACTAAGTACCATTAACCCTTGCTGCTGGCTATCGATCTTTGTAAGAAATCATAGTATACGATTTTAATAGCACCCAGACGGAGAACAAACATCTTATTTTTTCACAAAAATGTTTATTCTCGGTGGGAGCGAACCGATGGTCTATGGCACAGAAGGCAGAGCTACTACCAACCCCCCCCCCCCTCCTTAACTCTATGCTATCTATCAAGTAATAAGTGAAGGCTGTCAAAATAGGTGTAAAAGTTTGCTTATTCATATCTAAAAGATGACAGTAGCATAAGTAATTTAATATACCTTTGTTTTTCAGGTTATGTTCAAATGATCGAATATGGATTTAGAAATGTTCTCAAAATGGTACCTCAGACTTTTCTAGATAAAAGTCACGTTAATATTACTAAAAAGTATATTCTTTTACTTAATACATCAGTCATGAAAACGAAATGGTTGAGCAATAACTTTATTATAGAAATATTCCCTTTCTCCTAAGGTGACTGTGTTCTTTGACCCGTCTGCTGCTATGTTCCGCAATCTACAGCTCAACTTTCTTTGAGCGCCAGCACCATGCAATCACTTCCGTATCAAATAGTGCCCGCACTAGACTCGCTTTGTGAATTCCTTTAACAACGTGAATCAGGTATCTCAGTCCGTTTACTCTGTTTGGTTTTCTTTCGTGATACGGCTTTGAACACTGTAACTGTAAAGCAGCTTTGGCATTCGCTGCATTTGACACAGGACAAAGGATAGGTAGATAAAAATAGTGTTGTGCCCTATAATGTGCTTGCTCAATTCACTAGTACTTCACACATTCAGGATGGAAAAGGGTACTTTTACTGTAAAAAACCAAAGAGATATTTGTTCTCCAATCTAAAATTAAACATTTTCTAAGATTTTCCAAAAATATATTTGTTCTCCAATCAATAAACATATTCTAAAATAAATTACCATCAATTTAAAGTTTATAATTTAATTGCAAACTTTTCGGCATTACATTTCCGTTATGCTCACTGACTATCCACGAAACAAGCAAGAGCAATGACTATCCTATGATTACAACAAATCTTTGAGCTTCTGATGTACAATTATAATTATTTTAATGTTTCAGTACATGCCTAGCTTTAGCAGAAATTACAACCGCTAAGAGCCGCACTGCGGTATTGGCAAGGGGAATAATCTCTATGACATCGCATCCGTTCTTATTATAAGGTTATTGCGTACCGCAGATCCAACTAGCTCGCAGGCAAGTTATCAAATATTATTCCTAGCGAGCTTGCTAACTGTTACCTACTTATGATACGCATGCATGTACAAAAAAAACAAGAGCTAATATGGACCTCTCGCACGCACGTTTCGACTTGTTGAGATAATATCAAATAAATTAACTCATTTTCGAAAAATCGAAATGAATTATTTCGTACAAGTTTTCCTACTCAAAAGTTTACAAAAGCACAAATCTAGTAAAACAAACGAATTTTAAGTAAGCTAACCCAGTAACTTTTCAAAACAAAGTGCATATTTTATATTTAATCAGCCGAATCGTGTAACGTGGGATCAAAAGACAGCGGGAAACCCGCCGCGTCATTGGAAAATGTTCAGCTGAATTATCGACACCTCGCTACCAATCAGACTCATTTGATGTCGTCTGCATTTTACTTCAAATACGTTCCCGCCATTTCATTAGCATCGACGCCTTTTACATTTCTGCCTACGAATTCATCTTCGGTTGAAAGATGCTTTGATTGTAAATGAAGCTTCTGGATCTTTTGCTGACTAAATCAGTGTAATTTTTGCTCTTTTTTTGGAAATCAATGCATTTGATGTAGTTGATTTATGAACATTATCCATTTGAAAAGGTTCTATCGACTCTGAATTTTTTCGTGACCAAAGCTTTATGAAAGCGGTCTGTAATAAACGAAAGGAATCTGTAGATACCAATAAATAAATGTGCATTAAAGAATCTATAGAAATGTTATTACTATTAGGCCATAGTGTCCCATTGTTGAGCAAAGGCCTAAGAAATGCCAAAGGAGTGGCCAAAAATAATGGCCAAAGAAATGGTTTATACCTATCATATTAAGTATATATTCTTCTATAAAATATATCAATACTATGGGCATGTCACTAAGATACACATAAAGTGAAGCTGTTGAAGTAGTTACTGACTGCTGAAGATAATATACATAATTTACTGAAAATCTCTGAAATGTTGGTATAGCACTTATACTTTATCTACTTATCCAGCCAAGCCAACCCGAATCTATTGTGAAATCGTACAATAATGCGGCTTCTACCACTCCAAATCATTTATTCACGTTTATTAAACCGATCACGGACGCTCGTCTCAAGCCTCACTGATGAAAGCCTCAAAATAATGCAAATAAAATACGCCCAGACACTATTCTGGGGAATACTCAACTCGAATAACAACTACTTCACCCACACGTCTCATTTAACGTAAGGGTTGTCGAGACAACTGTTGTTGAAAGCAAAGTACACGACGCTTTGCGGTGGTGGCGCGCCGGAGCGGTGCCGATGCCGCTGTGGCGTCCGACATAGAAATATTCATAGTGCACACGGAGCGACTCGGCACGCCCGCGACAAGCCCTCAGACCGAGGTGTGGCAAGTATCTCTACCTGCCTCATTTACCGCACAGCTAAAACGTAAAATGTACGTGCGTATTACGGAAGGACAATCGGCATAGTCGCACCACCCGTGTGGCACCCAACGTGTGAAAACGATTTTCGTACGAAGTCGCAACGCATAGTGTAGCGTGTTAGTCTGCTCCGCCAAATTATATATTTGAGTTATTTTGTGTGTTAAATACCCAGTAATGCAGTCGTGCCAGAGGGCGTTGACTCTAGGGTAAAATTAACAGCAAAGGATGAACCTCTTCAATATGATAGCCTGCACAACTCAGTAGGTCTGCTTTCTGCGTAGCCGAGAGCTCGATACCCACCGATAACAAACACTTGTGTGATGAATATCTGTTTCTGCTTTGTTTGAGTGATATAATTTATTATAAATAATTAAAAAAGTAATAAATTTTGTGTAGGTAATTAAAAAAAAATAAGTGTTATATAAGTGATTAAATATCAAACGTGTAACACAGTTCAAATATTTGGGACGATGTTGATGTTGAAAGGGAGCGTAGGCCTCTAGCGGTTAGAGGTAACATGATTGCCCACAGATTCTCCCGTTGTATTAGTACAACGGGAGAATCTGTGGGCAATCATCAACTTGGTTAGCCAAGTTAAAATCACGTTCTTTAAAGCCTATTGCCAGAGTTTCTACACGGGAAGTCTCTGGGTCAAGCATACCAAAAAATCTCTGGACACTCTACGCACCCAATAGAACAACATCTTCCGTATGATGTTGGGACTGCCGCGTTTCTGCAGTGCATCTGTGATGTTCGCACACGCAGATGGGTTTTTCACGCCCTGATGCGCAAGAAAACTGCGTCACTAATCAGAAGAGTGCGCGGCAGCCCCAATAGCATCCTGAGGACTGTTGCTGATAGCTGGAGTTCTTCTATATTTCCATATAGGTCTTGTGCTGAGGACGATCAATGGAGGAATATATTTCTCACATTGATCATCCTCAGTGTTTCACAATTCAGTGTCTTTTTAATTTTATTTTATTTTAAGTATTTTCAAAATTGTACTTTCTATGGACTTGATGTTGTCGTCTGAAATAAACGATTTTTATTTTTTATTTATTTTTATAACCAGTTTTCTGGTTTCCATAGTACAAGCTGCGCGTGCTGCGTGTGTCACACAATATTTAATAATTTATCCTTTGAAATTCAGATTACGATTTGAATCTTATTTTTGTTAAGTTTTATGCATTTGCTGTTTTTTCCTGAAATAATTCACTCCCATTTCCTCCTCTGTGTATTCTGCCTAGCTGTAGGTTTCATTCTTCGCAAGGAGACAGAATGTTTTTTCTTTTTTCCTTTTATTGCTCCATTTGTGCGGAGTCTGTACATCTGCACTCTATGTCTCTGTAATTACGGTAGACTACACGGTTAATTGAAGAAAAACATTCCATAATTTACCTAAAAGGGTGGTTGGGTTTGACAGAAGGTCATTGTCTGCCGAGTAATGTTTAGGTAGGATAACGACTTTTTCTGGCGTACTTATTAAGTTAGCTGTTGCTACTTTGCAGATTTATGCTGACAACATTATTTTTTCAGCCTGATGTATAATTAAAAAGCGGATAATATACAAAACAAGGAATCGGTTCAAATTTCTCCCACAAAAATAATTTTATGACCATTAAACAGGGTGTTTAATAAAACTAAAATATTAGGCTTGAAATAATTTTTACTGAAAATCTTATTAAAATTGTCACTCAGAGTAACGGATAAACTAATCAGAAAACATGCAGGCGAGTATTTAAATTGATTGACATGTTTACCAAAAACTTGTTTGTTTCACATAAAATTCAAGAGGCATTTGACAAACTCGTCAATACGAGGTTGAATCCATTTCCGTAACTCGTTTGTTCGACAGTAACAATGGTTTTATTTCACAAGGAAATTGCTCATAACTGAAGTTTATTGTCTCTTATGCAGTAGCACTAAATGATAGGTCGTAAGACGTGGCACGACACAGATTAGTTGACTAGAGGTCGCTCCTATAAACATGACTATCATAAATTGTTCCTTTTAGTCACTAAAACCTGACGGTGATAGAAATAAATATTTTCTATTCCTCCTTAAATATACGAGCAAATCTCTTGTCGGAGATCTGATGCAGTTTTATCAAATTGAGTTTCCAATGCAGGAATATTTTTTCGTGTCTAGCAGGATGGTTTGTCTAATTTAGATGGACAGGCTGGACTTTTTTTTGTCTTTAGGTTCAAAGTGATGAAGGCGGGACTAGAAACAATCCGACTAGGTTTTTATTTTTAAGCGCCAGAGTAAAAAACAGACCTTTTGCATCTATTGTATCATTTTTCCTATAATATGCTTCTTCCTATGTATGTTGTAATATGTACGAGTATATTTGCATGCACTCTGTGTAGTTATAAAAGTTGATCGCAACGTAAAACACTATTAGCCGCGCACTCACACACTACATAGTAAGTTAGTGTATACATACATTATCTTCTTCTTCTAAATATATAATTAACTCAAAAGTGACTGACTGATTGACTGACTGACATAGTGATCTATCAACGCACAGCCCAAACCACTGGACGGATCGGGCTGAAATTTTGCATGCAGGTAGATGATATGACGTAGGCATCTGCTAAGAAAGGATTTTGATCAATTCCACCCCCAAGGGGATGAAATAGGGGATGAAAGTTTGTATGAAATTTTGTCAATTTTAAACCGATCGGGCTGACTTTGCATGCAAAAAGCTACTATGACGTAGGCTTAAGGATTTTGATAAATTCCACCCCTAAGGGGATAAAATAGGGGATGAAAGTTTGTATAAATCTTCTTAGATTTTCGACTGATTGAACTGAAATTAAAGATTGGAGCCACTATGATGAAGACGTCCGCTTCAATAGGATTTTGATAAATTCAACCCCCCAATTTTTTACACACGCTTAACAAAAGTAAAGCCGCAAAAACTATGCCTCATTAATAATAATACTTCTAAACGCGAGCGAAGCCACGGGCAAAAGCTAGTCTAAATATATATAACTCAAAGGTGACTGACTGACATAGTCAGTTTTCTCTATTCCGTGGACATAGAGATCTATCAACGCACAGCCCAAACAACTGGACGGATCGAGCTGAAATTTGGCATGCAGGTAGATGTTATGACGTAGGCATCCGCTAAGAAAGGATTTTGATCAATTCTATCCCCAAGGGGATAAAATAGGGGATGAAAGTTTGTATGAAACTTTGAATTCCTTGGCGCGAGCAAAGCCGCGGGCTCAGCTAGTCTGATATATGATTAGGACTCGCGTGATGCTTTTACTGTTTTTTTGTCAACACAACCAATACCTCTGTTTGTGATTATAAAAAAACCACTGCAATTGGTGACAACAATGTCTCTGAAGGTAAAAATTACTTTTTACTGCAGTAAATCTGGAAGTTTTATTAAACTTTCGTGTCGCATTAAAAGTGCTCATTTGGTTTTATTATATGGAATGGAAGTAGAATTTGCATTTAGCCCGCGGTCACGCACAAGTCCCATTGTAGCTGTTCTTTGCAGCTTAGAAACTTGGTTTCAAAATGCAAAAAAAAAAAACATTAAAAGCATTGTTTTTCTCAACCTTTTTTTATCTCTCTACTTGGACATCTCCTATTCGATTCCGACTTTTGAGAGAATCGAATTTTATTTTCCAAATAATAAGCTACTGAAAAAAACGCGTGTCAATTCTGTCGATCGTAATATTAAAATTAAAAACAGTTACCAAAAGACGGTTAATTCTTCCTTACTCTATCTCTGTAGAGATAGAATCTCGCAAACAAGCGTTTATGCGTTTGTTTTATTCACATTCATAATATTATTGTGTTCTCTTTTTCATAATATAAAATCTCTGTATTGTTAATGTGGTAAAATGTGTCTGGTTTTTACATGCCGCTCGACACTCATGAGAAGTAACGCCCGTGAAACGCGCTAGGGCACCTCGGGGAGTATTATTTCAACGAACATACTTGTGAACCTCTAACGACCACGATAATGAATTCAGGATACAGTAAGCCCTGGAAGTTTCCCTTGACTTTCACTTGATTTGAACTTTGTCCTCTACGCCTGAGGTGCGCTAGTCGATGTACAGAAAACTAATGAGTTTTGGTACTTATTGTACCGCACTCAGCATGGCTGTGCAAAATTTGGACTTACCTAGTACCTAAGGGTAGGTACCTAAGGTACACTTTTTAGGGCGGCAAAAGTACTATAAGTTGAGATCATAGATTTCGAAGCATACGTACTGTTTAAAATTGAATAGAATTATAATGTAGAAATTTGAAGACAAGAAAATCTGATTATGTATTAGTAGTGGAGATACACGTAAAAATGATAAATTAATGCCACCTGTCAGTCGTCAAACCTAAGGACCTTATAAATAGAAATTAACACTGACGAACAAAGAAAATAGTCAAAAAATTATACATGCAAAAGATTTAGCTATCTAAAGACCTTTGATTAACTCAATATCAAAGTTGCTTACATGTTTAATAAAAAAAATAGATATTCTAAGCATTTGTCACGCTAAATTGTAATATAAATATTTATTACTATTAATAATACATAAAAAATACGAGTAGGTAAGTAAAAAAATATAAAAAAAAGGTTTTTCGGGTTCCGTTATTTAAATGTTTCACTTTATTATTGCCAGCTTACGACATGTTTTCGTGAATGTTAACGACAACCCGCAGGTAAAATATTTGCATAAAATATTTCCCAACTTTATAGCTTGGCTCACGGCATCTGTAATGGCGGAGGTGCTATGCGACGCCTTCGACACTCTAATTACAGACGGGGAAATAAAAATGGCATAAAAGCCTTTCAAATTCAGTCAAGTACTTACCGCCCTCGAGTTTATGCCAGAGAAAAAAAAGCTATTCGGAGGGGGAGTAGATTTGAATCACTCAGTAGTTCTGGGTAAAAACCGATCTTATGTTTCTTCCCATATATCTCATGCTCCATTTAACTATATCAGCATTAATTTGTGTATTTCTTATTTTCTCCAAACCGCCTTTCAAACTGCTGTTCTTTAAAATAAATTTAAAATTAAAGTAACTAAATATTAATAAGGTTGTTAATTTTTTTGAATTAACATGTTTTTTTCGTTACCATGTAGTATCCACTACGCACCTAACGAGATTAAAAGCTTATTTACAACAAAACATGAGGCATTCCGTTTACCTATTAAGGCGAAATCATCAAACATTATTTGAGTATCCGAAACACATCCTATATTGAATAACCTGGTTACTCACTGGCTTTAACTATTCGTGTAGGTAATCATTGCGATGGCTGCATCATCCAATTTGGGGATGAAATAGCTTTCTGCCTGCGCTGAATATTTTGGTGATATACCTATGTACTTGCCGTTAATATCTGTTTTGCACCAAACAGATGTTCAAATACAAAGAACACACCATATTACCACTTAATTTTTGGTAAGAATAAATATAATTTGTGATCTTGATTTGCAAACAGACACAACTTGATTTGTTATCCCTTAGAATTTACAAAAAATGAGATGAAATAAAATAAATAAATAATGCTGGACAATCCACACAGCACTATCTAGCCCCAAAGTAAGCTATTCAAAGCTTGTGTTATGGGTACTAGATAACTGATATATTTAATACATTATATACTTACATAGATAGATATTTTTTTTTTTTTTTTTTATTATTATACATAGAAAACACCCAGACCATCGGAACAAATTTCTGCAGATCATACACAAATTTGTTCCACGGCGGGAATCGAACCCGCAACCTCTTGCGTCGCAGGCAGGCTCTCGCCTGTAACAATAATAATGTAACAATGGATCCACGTATCGATCCAATCCAAAGTAATCGTCACTTATCAAACCACTCGACATAGTTTATCGACCTAGCTACTCGTTTGCGAGCTTTTAATTGGCTATATTTTCAATAGAAAACTTATGTTCGTAAAATATGACGAGCTGGGTGATAGAGGAGGCGGATAAATGGATGTTTTGGCCTTAGTAAAGTATGACTAGAAGAAACAGCTTTTAATCGTTCTCGAAACCATATCTTTGCATACTTTGCCTCGGGACAAAAGTGTGTACGATCTGCAGAAATTTGTTCCGTTGGTCTGGGTGTTTACTATGTATAATAAAAAATATCTGTTTATGTAAGTATATAATGTATTAAATATATCAGTTATCTAGTACCCATAACATAAGCTTTGAGTAGCTTACTTTGGGGCTAGATAGTGCTGTGTGGATTGTCAAAAAAAAAAGCTTTCTTCAGTCGCACACTGGTAAACCAGCAAAATAGGATCGAAAAAGTCTGCATCAATGAAATGTAAAATAAAACTAACCTACAATTCGGGCAATTACATGAATCCAAAGTCTAAACAAACAACCGAGGCATATAATTGCTTCGTTATAATGTTAAATTGGAGTCGGGATCTAACCGCGCAATGTGGCTTCGGTGATAGGCACCCGTGAAGGGAACCACCGATTCTGATCGATTGAAGTGAAAAATTTAACATCTTGAGCATGACAACTCTCAAAGATAAGTCAGTAGATATTTGGATTTCTGCACGGGCCGTGGGTTCGATCTCTACTGAGAACAAATATTTAATTTTGTGTAAATAACTTATACCTATGTGGAATTCGAACCCTCAGCCTACAGCGCAGAAGGCAGACCTACTACCAACTGAGCTGTAAAGGCTGTCTGGGAATGTGTTGTTAAAAGAGAATAAGACGAAATCCATTTGTTACGAGTATGTATGATTTTCAAATAAAATTATTGGACCATAACCTGGGCCCTTACCACCATCTCTTGAAGCATTCTTAGTTTAATATTAATTTACTTTTTGATCATAAGGCAGACTCTATGCAGTTGACATCAGGCATTGACATAAAAGTAATATTGAATTAAGAATGCTTCAAGAGATGGTGGTTCGAGCCTTGGCTTAGGTCAGCGTTGAGACCAGGATAACGGGAACCGGTGTCACACTTTCTTCAAAGTTACAACTTGTTCAGTTGTCAGCGAGTTTCAGCCGCGTTCAGACGTGCCTTGCATTTGCGTTGGAAATGAAAATCCGAACCGAATTATGAATGAAAACAGTGAGTGAACGAATCAGTGTGCAGTGAGGATGTATGTGTTATGGGCTGTATTCAGTATACTGATAAAAGGTAACATTTTTGTGGTAGCATAAGGTAACTATGGTGAATTTTGAGATCGAAATACCGCCAGCGGAATTAAACCTTTCCGTATTTTAATGTTGTTTGTTTATGTACTTTCGTTCGAGAGAAGTAAAGTGTAAATAAGTAATCCTACATAATAAGTAAGAAGTTGAGGACAACTTCTTTTTATTTGTATCTACGGTAGTATTTACGAGTATAAATGGACAAACGGGGTCTGCAATTGCCTACGAATCCTTTACAACGGGATTTTAAGAGCGCTTGCTACGTGCAATTTCAAATGCACACATACATATATCTTACGAATCACGCGACACCTGTAAAAAAATCTTGAAAAAGGAACCTAATTATAAGTTATTGCAAACTTAGATAACAAACAATTTTCATAGTTATTTTAGGAAGCTTTTGTTTTTATAACTAAAGAATTGATGTAAAAAGGTCACAATGACTTTTAATTTTACATATAATAATACCTTTAAATTAGTAATTTTTGTATAAGTAAACATATTAATAAATATTTTTAGTGTGATTTATAATCTTAATCCTTTATTCATTGATTTATGTTGGTAACCTATGTCAACACGTACACTGCCAGGACCTGAACCCCGTTGAGTTATAACAAATGTTAAAAAGGATTTGGTAGCTTTTCACGTAATCGAGAAATCCACTTTTACAATGCCTGCATTAACCCTCAACATTAAATATAACAATATTCAATTCTTAGCTAGAGTTCTAGAACGTGAATATTCTTGAGTTACATCAATAACGGTCCGACCTGCAAAGAATAAGTGCCTACGCACAGAAATAGACGCTTTGTGTCAGTTTCCTAAGGTTTCTCTCCTTTCAGAATAAATAAGCGCAGGGGAAAAAGCTCAGAGCACTTTTACCGCAACTTGGTCTTTGCTTGGTGCACTTGAGGCATAATACTCTGGTCTTTAAACGAATGAAAGAATACTTTGCTGCATTTACGAGTGTGGATAAGGATTGAAACAGCGTTTTTAAAGCCAAAACGGTTATCTTGTTCAGTTCATTGTAAGGGCACACCACGGAGCAGGGGCGTACGGTATTGGAAACTTGAATTTATGAAAGTTTTCAGTTGGCGAGGAAAAATTTAACATTTCGTGGTTTAGCAGTACTTGAATTCTCCAATGGTTACCGCCAAAAAATTTTATTTTTGAAAAAAAGAAAAAAAAATAACTTGTGATTTTATTTAACATCGGTGCGACTCAAGTTGATGGACGTTGGGCATCGTGGGGCACGTTCCCACAATGCGTGGCTTATAGGTGATGGTTACCACTTAACACCAGGTGGGCCATCAGCTTTTCCACTAGCAGTAATATAAAAATATATTTTAGGAGTACTCTCTAGGAGAGCTCTTTGTGGAGGGGTCCTTTACCATCATGACTTTTTCTGCAGCCAAGCAGCGTTGCTATGTTTCGGAATGACGAGTGTGGTTGCCGGTGTAATTACAAGCATGCGGCTTAACATCGGCACGCCTCAAGCTGATAGACGCAGGGCACTGCATCGTAGGGCACGTTCCTATCGTGCGTGGTTTTATGAGGCAATGTTTTGTTATATAATAATAATAATGCTGGACAATTCACACAGCACCAAATAGCCCCAAGTAAGCTACTCAAAGCTTATGGGTACTAGATAACTGATATATTTAAAACATTACATTACATAGATAGATATTTTTTATTATACATAGAAAACACTCAGACAAATGTGACGGACCACATAACATCAAGCCTATTTTCTTTTTCCATCAGCAGTAGTATTAAAAAACGAAGTCACTATACACGTAACTAAGCCTAGTGCTCATTGTTACAGAGTCTTTACCACTGTCAATGTTGCAAGTAGTGGTCCCGGCTTACCGGGTGCGTGGCCAGCCGGCGCAGCTCGAGTGTGAGTACTCGCTCGGCGCAGACACTCTCTACTCCGTCAAGTGGTATCGGGATAATGAGGAGTTCTACCGATATATGCCGAAGTACGACCCCCCGAAGCACGCGTACAAACTGGAAGGGGTCAAAGTCGATGTAAGTTTATATTTTACTTATATTATTTAACCATATAACACAGGTACTATTATAATCGCAAAGTTTGTATGGATGGATGGATGGATGTTTCTACTCTTTCACACGGGAACGGCTGAACGGATCTGGATGAAACTTGGCAGAGAGATAGATTATAGTCTGGAAAAGCACACATTGGCTACTTTTTACCCCGTGGGAATAGCGCGATTTAAATCTGCGCGGGTGAAACCGCGGGGCGCAACTAGTAAAAAATAATTTAGATTATTAGTTTGAATGCCCATTATTTGGATGTTTACAAAATGCGAGTCAATAGGTATCTCCTAGATAAGCGTGCCCCAACGTTGCATTATTACTTAACATCAGGTGAGATTGCGGTCAAAATTTTGCCTATACCGTAAGTTGTAAAAAAACACGGCGGTAAAGAAGTAATTTTCTACTAGTAGTTTTCCACTGAAGGTTATTTTCTCTGCTCACGATAGTG
Source organism: Plemyria rubiginata (assembly GCA_963576535.1). Classification (NCBI taxonomy): domain Eukaryota; kingdom Metazoa; phylum Arthropoda; class Insecta; order Lepidoptera; family Geometridae; genus Plemyria; species Plemyria rubiginata. Next base: position 7,845,937 of record OY754910.1, read on the forward strand.
ATCCGGATGCTGGAAGAAGATCTTGTAGCTGTACATATCTATTAAAATGTAATCAAATCCACAATGTAAATCTTAACTTGAACCTGAATCGGCACAATATTTGAAACGTATCGCCAGCGGCGCGATGATTTCAGGAATAGTGCAAGCATATCCAGGAGGATCGGACAAAAACATAACAAACGTTTTCTTTTGTTAGTTAAACTAGTTTTAAATATTTAAAGCTACTCAAAAAGCTTCCATTTAGCAAGCAGGATACCAGAAGATGTGTTTTAGCAAAGTTGCTGTACAAAACTTCATGAATTCCTAATGTGAAGTATTTTCGCTGTATCTACTCATTTCAGGGAGTCTCTATTATGTAGCCAGTTTTATGCGAAATTCTCTCGAGAAAATTTCGTGAAATGAAGTTCCTAATGCACGTAGCATATCGTACTAGGAAATACAGGTATAATCTCAGATATATATATATTAAATTGCGTTCTGGAAAAATACTTATAGTTAGAAATGCTACCGTGTGTGGGTGTTGGTTCTTTGATACATTCCTCAGGGCGCTTGTGCACTACAAGGAATTTTACTGACCGGCAGTCCGATTTTTTACGGTAAAGACGATAGAACGACGGTAAAGAGAAGTATATATGGTTCACAAAATCGGGCTGCCGATGCCGGTCTGTAAAATTCCTTGTAGGTCCAACAAGCGCCTTAAAGGTCATTTCACAGTCACGCTCCTAGACGCGCCGCTGGACATCGCACTATTGGAATGATTCATAGTAAACTTGGCGCTGCTCAAGCGCGCGACTATAAAACGCAATATGCATCTCTGAACGCGCATGCTCCAAGAGCGCTGCCGAAACGCGTGACTGTGAAACCCGCCTAACTACTTTAGCTTTTAGCGGTTGAGGTATATTGAGTGAGGCTCCCTCTTTAAGCAAAAAAAAAAAAAAAAAAAAACAAAATTTCCGACGATTGTTTACTAAAGTAAACAATCGTCGGAAATTTTGTTAAATAAACAATCAACGACACTTCTACTACTGCTATGCTGTCGCTACAGCTTAAATTTCACCCGCCGCCGGCTGCTTTTTCAAGGTTGTTGGTTCGTTGTAATCCGGGCTGAAATCTGCTACCTGTATATACCTACCATTCAAAAAAACCTTCTTAAATTTAATCAAACACTCCTTTATAGTTACAAAAGTCAGACGCCCGGCGCGTGACCTTGCATCAGGTGACACTAAAGTCGAGCGGCGTGTACCGCTGCGAAGTCTCAGCGGAGGCACCGAGTTTTGCTTCTGCAGCTGGGGAGGGCCGCATGGAAGTTATTTGTAAGTTAGCTGAATCGCTATTAGGTGTTTGTTTTAAAATGATTGCTTTTCTTTACACGTTTCTTTAGATCAATAGGTCTATTTTGACAGCCTTCGCAGCTCAGTTGGTAGTAGGTCTGTCTTCGATGCCATAGGCCGTGGGTTCGATTCCCACCGAGAACAAACATTTGTGTGATGAATATAGATGTTGGTTCTCTGTCTGGGTGTGTTTTATAAGTACCTATGTATTTACAAAAAAAGCATATAGGTAAGTACTTATTATATTAGCTATTTGAACATGTCTTGAAGTCAAACTGGTACGAGCAGTATACCATAAGGGAAGCCTTTGGGCAGCATAAAACCCCCTGACCAGTTTTTAGGATACTAATTTTGAACTTTCTTTATAGATGTCTCACTCATGAATGGCTGTTGGTGTTCTTCTAGTTTTATCTTTGCTGAATGTATTTTTTTTTGGGAGTAACATTTGTTTTTATAACAGATTTACCAAAAGAAGGACCGAGAATAACGGGAAATGAAAAAGAAACGAGAAGAGGAGACTCGTTATTTCTGAACTGCACGTCAGGGCGGTCGTATCCTGCTGCTATTCTTAGTTGGGACATCGATGGAGAAAAGGTAAAAATATACTGCCTGTTTCAATTTTATTTTGACCACTGGCGTTAGTTTTGAATGTATTAGTAATGTCGTAGTTATTCTTGGTCTCTATAATTTTTTTTCTAAAATACAAAGCTGATTTTGTAATCAATATCTGAGTGAACGAGCTTTGCTCAGTTACTTAACAAAAAAAAAACATTTTCCAAATTTTAATCTTAGCTAGATCGATTTATCGCCCTCGAAATCCCGAGCATACAATTTAACATTTCATGAAAATTGTTGGAGCTGTTTCCGAGACTCAGATACAAGAAGTGCTCGTTTAACCCCCGGTTTCTGAAAGCGCGATCAACACTAATCGGCTATCAAGTCACTTGCTATTTCGCAGCTTTTACTTTAAATTGGAAAGAGGTAGTAAGGGACTTATTAGTGTTTATCGCGCTTTCGGAATCTGGGGGTAAAGGTATCAGATTTATGGAAGTTAATTGATAAGCTGGTAACTACTAATATAAGTTTCAGCTTCGAGTTTTTGTTAAAAAGCATACCATAATACACATAATTTCGGCCAAGTTGCTTCACACATGCATATGTAGCTGTAGTTGAAAATTTAGCAAGTATGCTCCTATGTTTGATCTACATGAGCGAGACTGATATGCAAATATTTATCCTATTTGTATCTAGGTTACGAAGTGCCACGGTGCTTTTAGTTTATAAAATACGAAAAAAATCTGAGGTTCTGATCTTTGAATATTTTTTTTACTTCCTACAAATGTATATTAATACTTATATGTATTTAATTTACTAAAACTAAAAACCTTAAAAATAATAATAGTAATACAATAAACATAATAACTAAAACATATTATTAAGAGGAGTCCCTTTAGGCACTTTAGGTACCGAAGATGCTGGCAGCATTCCCCCTTTGAATAGTCAGACTAATTCTTTGTCCGAGGTAGCTGCCAGCTCTTCGGTCTCCTGTGACGTCGACTAGCCTCTTTGCTATTTCTTTAAAAAGCCTAATAGCGCTAGGACCCCACGGACCAAGGGTCTCGACACCGAATGGGACAAAATCGTATTCGGAGCCTAGAACCTTTTTAATATTAAATTATGACTGAAATTGCCATCTTGCTCTTTAGTCTGTTTACTCTAGAAACAAATCTGATGTTCAATTGATTACCCAACAGGTCTCGGACCCAATGCTGCTAGTAGAGTATCCAGTGACACAGCACACGCATGGTCTGCTGTCTTCAGCGCTAGGCCTCCGAGTGCATGTCCCAGTGGGCATCAGTATGCAAGTGCGGTGTACTGCGCGCGTGGCGCCGGCATGGCGGGAAGGAAGCGAAGCTGTGGTCGGGAGCAACGTGGCTGACAGCAAGGAAGCTATGTTGCTAGGTATTTGACGACCTCAGTAACGCAGTGGACGAGTCCGTCTGTGACGTGTTCGATTCCCGCCTCGGAACAAATTTGTGTACGATCGGCAGAAATTTGTTCCTTTGGTCTGGGTGTTTTCTATTTATAATAAAAATATATCTATCTAATATGTAAGTATGTAATGTATTAAATATATCAGTTATCTAGTACCCATAACACAAGCTTTGAGTAGCTTACTTTAGGGCTAGATAGTGCTGTGTGGATTGTCCAGCAATATTTATTTTATTTTATTGACCGAGCGAGCGAAGCGAGCGAAGCGTCTCAGTTTCCACATTGGCCAAAAATGCGTTTGTCCGGATGTCTGTCTGTCTGTCTATCTGTTCTCCTCTACAGGTCGCATTTTTCAACCGATCTGGACGAAACTTGGTTCACAGGTTATATGATTTATTAGATTTTTTTTGTCGTCGGGGATTTTTGATTGGAGGGGTACTAAGGGATACTGGATATCTCCACCAAATGAGATCCGATTTCGATTATTATTTTTTTATTTGAAAGGTAGTAACTATAAGTTGGTCTGATAAAAGTTTGGCGAAGATCTGATAAGGATCTTCAGCATGATCAACAGGATAGCTCATCAAACAATCGATGGTTTTCAATCAAATTTAAGAGAAACACAAAGGACCTCATTCTACACAAGATGATGCAAAAAAAATCAAAAAGATCAAAAAAATCACAAAACTGCAAATGAAAATGCACTTGCACATTACATTCCTCAAATAGCTCACTTTTAGTATGCTCGCGAGGTCTTCAGCTCCCAGAGCCACTAGTTTATGAGTTATGACTACTAAAATGAAGGCATTTGTAGATCGTCCGTACTCAGTCCGTCCGTCTCAGTCAGTCCATCGGGTAGGAGGGCGTCCCATGCTTTGTTTTCCTTTTCCTGGCGCCGTTCGAGAACCCCCCAGCGGTTGCCAGTTCTTCTAGCTATAGAACTAAGCTTAGAGATCATGTATGTGTACATCTTAAACTTCCGATTTAGTTGTTTCCAGGAAGGAAATACGTACAAATTACACCATCCAAATGGTAGGCGCACTTGTCGTGTCACTTGTTTTTTACGAAACGGTGTGGTGAAAGAATTTAAGTGCACCTTAAAGAGGCTGCTTTCTAGCGCTTCATTCACTCGAGAACCAAACTAAAAAGCAGACTTGTAAGGAAACAAGTGAGCCTTTTTGTGTTACGTGATTAGTATACACAACAGTCAAAAAAGAAAAAAAGGTATGAATATATTGACCACATAACTTACTTCGACCTCACATTTATAAGCCCTGGTAGTAACCAGTAAGGTGGTGGTGGTAAGGCCAGTAGGCCTTACTTAAAACATAGCACAAACATATTGAACCCGGAAGTTAGGGTGCACTATCTCCAATCGCTACCACGGAATTATTTAACATGCCGACCTCTACTCGCTTTCATAACATGCTATGAACAGAACTACGCTATTATTGGGTGTGATAATATCAGGGATTATTTTGAAAGCTTCAAATTGATAGACAGAATACTGTTATGAGGGAATTTATGGCTCTTCACATCTTGTACGTTATGAATTATGTATTACATATGAAGCACTTTTATAGCCAGTTAACATAGCGGATTTCGAGGTCAGTTGAAGAGTTTATTTCCAATCATAAGCAACACCAGTAGGGTTTTCCAAATCCCATTATAATAAGAAAGACTTGGTAAAGATTATGTACGGCGAGCAGCATAAGACAAGTTGCAATGATTAATTAAGCCTTTATGATTTGACAGACTTCACAGCTCAGTTGGTAGTAGCTCTGCCTTCTGCGCTGTAGGCCGTGGGTTCAATCCCCACCGAGATCAAACATTTTTGTGATAAACATAGATATTTCTCTGTCTGGGTGTTATGTAATAATAATATTATATAGCACCCAGACCGAGAAATACATACCTATAAAATTTATATATACAAAAAGTATAAAACCAATATTCCAAGAAAATTTATTTATTTATGTTCGTTTGAGAAGATTTAAATATCAAAACCAGAACGATCAAAAAAAAAGATCTTGAGAAAGTTTCAATGCGCTGGAAACTGGCCACGTAGGTACCTTTAGAATAATAAAATTTAATAAGAAAATAAATATGGGCAACTGTTTGACGATATCTATGCACCAAGATCCTGAAGAGAACTCATTTAATTTAATTTATATCATGAGAAATAACAAAGATTTCATTGTTTCAGTGCGGAGTTCGGCGGCGGCTGCTGTACTAAGCCTGACACTATTGGGACTCACCCTCGCTTTCCTGGGCCTAAAGCAATCCGAAACGTGATAGATAAATCCTTTTACGTTTATTGCTGAGACGTGAAACTAGCTGCAGCATCCGTTTAGACTTGAAAATACGTGTAGGATAACAATTTAGCTAACAAATTAGTTTGTATTCGATAACAAATACGGAATCGAGCATTTTCACTCGGTAGGTGTATGTTTGTAGCAGGTTAATCTGTGTGTAGTTATTTTTGTGTAAATATCGTGTGTGTGTCTCCAGCTTCCTCATATTGAAAATGTAATTTCTATAAATGCCAATATTTAAAGCATAATTAGTGCACTCATAGATTTGAATCATAATTTAGCTGCCAAATAAACAACGATGCTATAAGCTTATAATAGTGTGTAAGCTGGAGTAACATGTCTCCAGCTGCCTCAGTCAGTGTGGGCAAACGGCTAATGATAGAGATATATAGTAAACGCAAGGATTTAGTACCAAACGAATTAGCGAGGTACCAAAAATTTCAGGTCTGTAGCTCGGAAACTCTTCGAGTTATAAGACTTGATCAACGTGTAAGCTGGAGTAACGATACGTGAAAAAGCATATGCTCGTTCTCTGGAATGGCTGGAGCTAGCAGGTTGCTTTAAGTCTCCAGATTTAGTACCAAACGAATTAGCGAGGTACCAAATATTTGAAGTGTTTCTGTTCAAAACTCTATGAGTTACAAGCTTTTCCAGCTTTTTTTGTTTGTCCAACTTGCACATGTTGGATCTCAGCAACCACAATAGGTACAGACTCGGTTGATGTCTCTGAACCGAGCTATGAATTAGTGCACTCGGTACCAAAAATTTGGAATCTCTAGGACAAGCAGTTCTGTTGTAATCAGCAAAATAACATCCAAGGAATTTGAATACAGACAGATATATTCAAATTCCTTGATTGCATCAGTAGGTACGAGTGTGACGCATTCGCTGTAGTGACAGAGATAGAGCTACTATCAACTGAAGGCTGGTCGAAATGGAACTATCTGGTATTCTGTAACTCATCATAATATTAGTTATTTTGCTGATTACAACAGAACTGCTTGTCCTAGAGATTCCAAATTTTTGGTACCGAGTGCACTAATTCATAGCTCGGTTCAGAGACATCAACCGAGTCTGTACCTATTGTGGTTGCTGAGATCCAACATGTGCAAGTTGGACAAACAAAAAAAGCTGGAAAAGCTTGTAACTCATAGAGTTTTGAACAGAAACACTTCAAATATTTGGTACCTCGCTAATTCGTTTGGTACTAAATCTGGAGACTTAAAGCAACCTGCTAGCTCCAGCCATTCCAGAGAACGAGCATATGCTTTTTCACGTATCGTTACTCCAGCTTACACGTTGATCAAGTCTTATAACTCGAAGAGTTTCCGAGCTACAGACCTGAAATTTTTGGTACCTCGCTAATTCGTTTGGTACTAAATCCTTGCGTTTACTATATATCTCTATCATTAGCCGTTTGCCCACACTGACTGAGGCAGCTGGAGACATGTTACTCCAGCTTACACACTATTATAAGCTTATAGCATCGTTGTTTATTTGGCAGCTAAATTATGATTCAAATCTATGAGTGCACTAATTATGCTTTAAATATTGGCATTTATAGAAATTACATTTTCAATATGAGGAAGCTGGAGACACACACACGTAAATATCTCAATTTTTAAATAATTATTAATTTATCAATTACCAATGCTAGTTTTTTCCTTAAATTTTAACTAAGCATTTTATTTTTCAAGCCGGAATTGTGTGGTTTGCATATAAAAAACGTAAACATACAGTTCTTATTTTACGTCTGTGTACGTGTTACGTGTTCCAGATCCATCAATATATACTCTTATTCTTCTCTCATGCCTTTTCTTTGGTTATTAGCTAGGTAAGCTTAAATTGGTGGTGATAGTTGAATACTTACTACTACTAGTACTTACTACTAGTGCTAAAATGTGTTATATTGCCAGATTAAAATGAAGGATGTAAGTTCTATGTTAGTTCTGTGGTCTCGTAACACCAAAATTGACGCTCCGATTTTAATACATTAGTAATATCAATAGCGTTTTTGGTTTTTACAGTAAAATGAAGAAAAAAAATTATACCAACTATTAAGATAATAGCACTTTTGAAGCAAGTGTATCGATTGTGCTACGAGTATATATTCGAGTAAAAGTAAATTGTATACGCTAATTATGCAATATGTACAGCTGTATATGTACATATATTTATTTTACTATTCATCAAACATTTTTTAAAAATCAAACAATTTCACACTGTTCTGCTACTCATTGTTGGATGCCATTAAATGGCCTTATAACAGTGTCACCGAAAATGCTATTCGAAATTACTTACCCCCGGTTCCTGAAAGCTCGATCAACTCTAATCGGCTGTCAAGTCATTTGCTATCTAAATCTGCTACTCTAATTACGTATTAATTTTATAAGGCTTTTAGATAAAATTAAAATAATTTGGCTTATTTAATAAACTTTTAAATTATAAGTGTAAACTGTTTTTAGTTAAATCTATTCGAAAATTAGAATGTTTTAGTTTACTCTAAATTTATTTTTGTAAAAAAAGGACTGATTAAAAAATAATTTAGATTTTCCTTTCCACGTTTTGTAATATTAGATTGGTTCTGTAATAAACTTGTACTGTTGTAGGGATGTACTTTCATTTGCATAGATTTCCTCTAATAATTTAAATAAATATATATTTTTTAGATTTATGTTAATTTTAACCGACTTCAAGAAAAAGTGGAGGTTCTTGCCGACCGATTTTAATGACCGGCGGACGTTTTTGATAGGATGTTTTTGATAGGATTTTGTAGGATGTTTATAGATGCATAGCGGCACTTTTTGTTAGGTATTTTATGATCAGTGCATAGCGGGAATCGAGCATAGCGAAACTAACCGTTATTTTTTTAATCGAAAGCTGGTGTTTGTCATATGGTCATACTATTTGCGCCCCGCGGTTTCACCTGCGCAGATTGAATTCCCGGTATTCCCACGGGATAAAAAGTAGCCTATGTGTTATTCCAAACTATAATCTATCTCTCTGCCAAGTTTCATTCAGATCCGTTCAGCCGTTTCGGCGTGAAAGAGTAACAAACATCCATCCATCCATACTTATACTATATATATATATATATATACTTTCACGTTTATAATATTAGTAGGATTTAGTCAGATTTGACGAGTAGATTTTGAGTTTGAGTAGGAGTATAATATGAGTGTATTTTCCAGTGCATTTTAAGTCGGGTTCTTATTGGAAGAGTTATTGTTAGTCTTTACCATTTGTAGGATGTTTATAGAACAATAAAAAGAATATCCCGTTATAAAAAAAAGTTGTATTGTAAAATAAATATTTATAATCTAAAATACGCAAATTGAAAAGTATTTATTTCAGATTGTGCTGTTATCAATCACAATCTGTTTAGGTATTACAAAAACAGCAATTGAGAAATGAGAAGTTTGCGTGAGCTCACTCGTTTCCGTTCCCAAACTGTTTGTATTCCGTCAAGTAAAATGAAACGTTAACGTAGCAGTCTGATACAATTTATCACGGGAAATCGAGATACGAGGGTGGAGGAATCGATCTTTTTTTTTGGAGTAAGCAATTGAATCTGAAAATTAAGCAATTGATCTGTAAAAAGGTTATCGAACACTTTTTCAAAAATTCAACTTGGTATTTTTATTTCATTTTAAAAAACCAAAAGCGAAATACGTATTCGCTCATCCGTTTGATTTGTAATTCCGCTGTATTGTATTACGGTGAATGTATTAAGTACTTACCTACTTTGTTTCAAGTTTGCCCGGGCGACTAATATTTATCTTCCTTTTGGTAATCAAGAAAAACAGTGTTTTACTCGCTTTTTATGATAGCCATGAAAGGTGATAGGTGCTGGATATTGATGATTACTCGGTTGAGTGAATCCCTCGCGAAAAATGATTTTAGAACCCTTCACTGTCGCTACTATTTTATTTTTCATTCAACTCAAATCAAAAAACTTTCAACAAATATCAAAATTACGTACCCCCGGTTTCTGAAAGCACGATCAACACTAATCGGCTGTCAAGTCTCATGCTATCTCTATCTAACTTGGTTAATATCAAGTAAATTTTAGGCAAAAAGTTTTTTTATCATAGGTAATCTAGATTTTATAAATTACATGTCACAATTCGATTCCCAAGCGTGATGAATAAAGGCACACAGTGAACGTATTCAGGCTGAAAAGGCTGATTATGGTAGGTATATAAATAATTTATGATTGAAATGATTTATAAATAATTAAGATCATTAATTTATCAGTAACTATGTATGACACGTAACCTACAGTGCGTGACTTATGGAAGGTGCTTTGCTATAATTGATGATTAAAGTAAAGTAAAAATATGTTTTATTGACATAATAAGATAGGGACAGTTATATTTTGAATCCTAGGCCTAGTGAAGAAACTGTGTTTCAGGAGCTAGATTACACATAACAACTTATCAGTTTGTTTCACAAGCAGATGATAATAATAAAACAAGGTATTTTCAACAAAACTGAAACAACTTTGATTCCCAGGCACATTTTGTAAACAACAAAATAATAAACCAATCCTAAATATCTAAATATAGATACAAGTATTAAATTCTGACTGTATAAATAGGCTATTGTTTGTATTCAAAAGAGTTTAATGAATGACTGGCAATTTAATTTCAAAGAACCCTATTCATCGCTTTAGCATCAGATTTATTAAACAACAAAGGCTTTATGACTTATCGTTACAACACAATAGTTTGGTGAAAATGATCAAAGACTTTTGTAAATGAAAAACTATGATAGACTAGCTGCGCCCCGCGGTTGAACCCGCGTAGTTTTAAATCTCGGTAATCCCACGGGATAATCCAAACCAAGCTAGTTAATAAACTACACAATAATTGACTTCCTGGATTGAAAAGCTTAGCTATCATTTTTACAAAGCATACGTGACGCTATTGTCACGTAAGCATTGACATCCTATGAAAGAATCTCTAACCACCTTATATCCGAAATGTCTCTATAATCGCAAAAAGCCTAGCAATTTTCTTAAGCGCAAACGGTGGCAACTTTTGTGTCTTGTGTCAGATACAAGCTACCGATGAATATTTGATTAACAAAGTATGAAATCATTCACTCCCTGCGCATACGTGTACCAAGTTGCTTTCACTATCATTCGAACAAAAAGTACTCGGTCTCGGCAACTGGATACTAAAAATGTCTACGTTTGGGCAGCGCCTTAATGCCTGACATCCACTGTGACCGAATACTATTTATTTGAATAAAATACAATGAAGCATGATGTCATGCAGTAGTTTCTTTGTCAGATAAATCATGATTTATTACCTCCAAGCTACACAAAAACATGTAAGTAAGGAAGAACCATAACCATTTTCTAAATACAATTTCCTAGAGCATGAATTCGAGCATTTTTACATTTAGCTCGAGCACTAGACACAATAAGCGGGACGCGGACGAGACGGGTTTGGCCGCAATGAAAGTAATTCTCGCCAGATGGCGACGATGGCGTTATGAAAGAAGTGAATAACTATCGAAGAGCAGCGACCCAATTGCCAGAGATATTACATTTTTTCTGATAAAGTCCTTCGCCGTACCCAAAAAAACATTTTATAAAATGATGAAAGCTTTTCCATGTTACACAAAAATGAGTTCAGCAGGTACAGAGTTTAGATCTAAAGAGATGTTAATTAAGGTAATTGCTCCACATCACATCTGTTTATTTCGTCCGTCATAAGTATTAAAATACTTTACTTAAAGAAACAATTTGGTTCTTAGCTAAATTCTAGCGAATATGAGCCATGATTTTTAAGGGTTATTTCTTGTTGCCTTTATTTCTACGACATTTTAAAATGCACTTCGTGCTTCTTGAGCAATCCTGCGGTTCAGAGAACATGAGACAGCCGGACAACTCAAACGACTGTACTGCATATGATAGTCTACCGTAGGTATCGGTTGGTAAGTCAATTATCGAGCAGTACCGAATAGCCCCGATATTTACCTCGTACGATACTCACTTCATGACTTCCCACAATTAGTTTTGTTTCCAGCTTGCATACTCCAAACAACGAATAGTTACACTTGCGAACATTTATGAGGAAAGTTTCTTCGCAAACTTCGTAGAAACACACCACCGAACGTAATTACATCTAATGCACCTACCGTTTTGCGGTTTGTTGCTTTGGGATTTGGCAGGGTCGCATGGAGCGAGCCTTTAAAAGGTCCTTATAATTTACTGAGCCGTCACAAACTTGTCTTTACTGCGACTTCTTACACAACCATAGCTTTAATATAATCCATCTTGCGTTCCTTGGGTGAAACGCTACAGAGTTAGTCTAACTGACCAGTTCGAACGGTCTAGAGGGTTTGTGTTTATGTTTTTGCAGATTATAGAATAATTGTCAATATAATTATGCTAAATAGTATAACTATATCATCATTATATATATGATATATATATATATTTATTGACTAGGTACCCCAGTGACTATTTTGCTCATAGACGACGAGTATACGAAACAAGTGGGATGCCCTGCTAACATGATACTCTATACTTGTACAGATTATCAGAGGGTTTAGTCTGATCACTTGCAACTTCCGCTCAAAAATTGCGTTCAATCCTAGTAAAGTACATGTATTGATAACTGTTTTTCTAGTTAGAAAAAACAACTGTTACATTACCGATTATCAAGCAAGAATTTGTTTTCCAAGAAAACATGCTGTAGCCAACGGCATGGTGAACCAATTGAATCTGATAATACTGAATGGAGCTGCATCAACCCAGTATAAGAGTCAATCGCAATTGGTTGTAAACGTTCTTTCGATGACTAAAGCTATTGCCTTCGAAGCAAACAGAGATGCAATAAAGCTGGCCGCGAGTGCTTGTACCTACTATCCTAATAGCTCTCTTATCTGTTGGTCAGGGTTACACTACACATGCCGCTTCTTCGGAGTATTTCGATAAACTTTATCCCACGAAAGTCACGAAAAGAATACATGAACTTATTGACACTTGAAATTATCTTATTAAATCTATTATCCTACTAATATTATAAACGCAAAAGTTTGTAAGTATGGATGGATTGATGGATGGATGTTTGTTACTTTTTCACGCCGGAACGGATGAACGGATCTGGATGAAACTTGGCAGAGAGATGGATTAAAATCCGGAATAACACATAGGCTACTTATTATCCCGTGGGAATACCGGGATTTAAATCTGCGCGGATGAAACCGCGGGGTGCAACTAGTTATTATATAAAAGGCAAAAGTCGCTGGTTCAGCTAGTGAATAATAAAATATTGGTAGATTTTCCACACAGCATTATCTCGCCCCAAACTAAGCCAAAGCTTGTGATATGGGATCCGATAGCTGAAAAATACTGAAATACTTTTTTTATATTTAAATTACACATTCATATATTATAAATTACACATAGGCAGAACTTCTGTGTTCATCACATAAATACTTTTTCGCGGTGGGGACCGAACCCTTGGCGTACAGCGCAGAAGGCAGAGCTATTACAAACTGAGCTGTAAAGGCTGTCAAATACTTATAGGTATATTATTTTGATATGTAACACAAATGAAGTTAAATAAAGGCAAGCAAGTTTTTTTTATACAATGTGGTGGAACAAGCAGCTTAATAGGTTTTTAAGTAAAAATATTGAATTGAACACTAAAATCTACAAAGTGGAGTAGGTACCTACACGTTAATGTGTAGCATGCACTTTATTACATAATAAGCATTATCTGTACGCCGCTGGCTAAAAGCCGGTGTATCTGTGAACAGAAGCTATTTTAACAACATTAGTGGAGCTGACCAAAATATAGGTCGATAGTTCTACCGTACATTCACAGATGGGTGAATCAACTTTTAAGACACTCCTTTGACAACATTATGAACAACTAACAATAAAAAATAAATCATCGAAATATTATGAAAATATACTGTAAAATATATCTATTTTTAGGTTTTGCAGTGGGGCATGACATCTAAGCTAATATTAACGAGTTTTTTTAGAAAAAGTGACGAGGGTGCCTCATAAATATCCATTGCAACGCTGTAGAGCGACAATAAACCTACGCGCACCAGCTGAGAACTTAATTTAGGCTGGGGGGGCGGTAAAGCTAGGTAGAGATTTTTTGATCATACCAACTAAATATTAGACAATAATCGCCTTAGATGACACCAAGGTAGGCGTCATCTCTTGATAACGGTCATGAATTTTTATCGGTAACTCTGTAGAACTGATGTTTTGATCAAAGTTTGGGACAAAAGTTTGGATGCACGAAAAATATAAAATATTTGTCAAACTTTTATAAATGTTAACTTTAAACGTAAGTTCATCTTTTTCTGAATCATAATATTGGGTAAAAAGGCTGTGCATTCATACCTTTTTTTTAAGATACGTCCTAAATTGTATCGTCATCTAGGCCTGGGGACACATGTTTTTTGTATGGATAGTGCTTATGTTCTCCTGAGTTACCATAATAAAGTCAAAAATTTTCCTATTAACTATAAAATACTATGAAACTAGCATGTTAGGAAAGGATCTAAGTTTACGTTAACATCAAAACAAACATATTTTATAAGGAAATTAGGATTTTTATGCTCTTTGCATGACAGGGACACAAAAGGAGTGCCTTAAAAGTTGATTCACCCAGATACCACAGGCAAGTACAGTCAACGCCAAAAAACGATCTGACTTTCACAATAATTTTGTGAAAAGAAACTACCATTTTTATGTTTAATATTAATATCGACGCTTGAAAGGCAAAAATGACCAAGCGACATATTGGGCGATATTGAGTTATATATATCACTGGAATCAGAAAAAAATCCTGCGTCGATTGGTCCCACTCTCATTCCGCTAGGACAAAGTTTTTGTCGCTTGGTAACTCAAAAAAAACTCAAATTTTCTCAGTTTTCGGCGTCCAAGCGACTACAATTCTACCGATTTAAGAATAACTTATACTTAGTGTGTGTTCGATTTTTACTTTTAATACTTAGTAATTTTTGCCTGTCTTCAAAATAATGCGTTTAAACATTAAGTATTTTTTGCCTTGCGCTACCTAGGGTATGAAAATCACTTCAGAAATTTTACCTGGGACAATTATTATTTATCTCATAATTTAGGACTTTCTAACACACCTTAATTATCTATTCATTTTCATTTAGTACTTTTTACTTAGATTCAAATGACTTAAAAACGTAAAGGAGTAATATTTACCTACCTAAAAAGTGTACATTTTGTCGTTTGGTAATTTTTTACCTGCCGTTTTTTCTTACTGTTTTGTCGTTTGGTAACATTTACTTGCCGTTTTTCTTTACTGTTTTTGTCACTTAGATAACTATTCCTGATATGAAATTTGTATAAAAGTGAGCTTAGACCTGATGCACGTATTTTGGCGGTTGGATATAAATTACTGTTTTAGTCCATACTGAACCGTCACATAGATAACCCGTGTGCTCGTGCGCATCGCACATAGTGCTTCATAGCGTAGTGTGAAGTCCACTGGGTAAGTGCAATTTAAACATAATAATATCTCGAGTACTATGTAATAAATAAATTTATTTATTGCTAATTTTATTTATTTTAATTTATGATTTTAGGTACATAATGAATAGAAATAGACGTGTTGATAACATAATAAGGCAAGCTATGTCAAACGCCGGTGTGGATAGCAAGTATGTTGGAACCTCGGTAATGTACCTGCATAATAAAATATTAAAATAATCATAGTTTATTTTAATTTCTCAATCGTAGAAACTACTAATAGAAACTACTAATAACAAAATTTTAATTTTTAGGGGCCATTACCATTCAAGACTACCGATAGCAAAGGCAGAATATAATGACCTTGTTAAACTTTGCAAGGAAAAAGTTATCCCTGCTCAATTTCACAAATAATTCACCGAAATACCTTGTGCTGCAACCGCCAAAGATGCTTTACAAGACTCAGACATCGAAGACGTAGAGATTGATGATGCATATATGTTTATAATTTTCAGTGTTACTTCTACTTGGTCATTTTGATAACCTTTTTTATGTGTTTTTTCTACTAAGTAGGTAAGAAAAGACTTATGTAGATTAGGTATAAGAAAACTTTGATTTTAAAGTCGATGGATCTCAATCTAGTTATTTAGTTCAATAACTTTCATGTACCTCGCTCGTTAATACTTCGTTATGTAACTTAGTTTAAGTAAGATAATAGATATTTGATTGTGATAATAAAGCTCAAAGTATTAATAATTAACATGTGCCATTCCAAACACATTAATGTATGATTTAATAAAATGCTATTGCTTATATTCTTAGTAAGTAGCTACAAAAAAGCTTTAAATTGTTAAGACTTAACTGTGTTGTTTAATTGATAGTTTAACAAAATATTTTCACTCGTAAAACTCGTTTGTGAAATTAAGATTATTTTTTCGAGAATTGTACCTACCTATCTCTATAATAACTATTTGTGATTTAATTGTGTTCCTTAGAACCTATACTGATTTTGATTCTAATAAATACTGTGTGCTTAAAATATAAAACCTTTTTAAATTTACAACGGCTTATGTCTTTTATAAAATCAGCTATCCACTTTGTGAGAGATTTCCCTACAATATTCGTCTAAAACAGGTTGGTGGAGGTTTTACCTAGCATACAGGCCTAAAACCTCCACCAACCTGTACTTTTTTTTTTTTTACGGGGAGGAAATCTGCAAACAGACACCCTACCGCACCGAGAGATGCGATAGGGTAGTGTGAAGTTGACGGAATCGTCGACTCACTAAAACCACCCCGGTGGCCAGCCTCAATGCATGTCAAGGGGCTCCGACGACTCTAAAAAGAACATTTCGGTGCCCCTCTCGCATAACGCTAAAAAGCACGTCCCGGGAACGACATCCATTGCCGCCCCCAGCACTCGTGGTGCTACGGCTGCACATGCCACGCTGTGCCAGCCGCCCTCCCGGGGTCCGCTGCTGACCAGCCGGAGCCCTCGCTCCGACCGCCCACAGACCCGAAAGGCCCCCTGTTTGGCAGGGGGTACCACACTCGCCCCTCATGGGGCAGGCAGCGCGGGGTGGCCGTTGCCAGCACCCCGCCGCCGCCTCCTCCGAGCGGGATCGGCCCTCTCCCAATCTCGCTCGGCGGCCTCTTTCCGAACCAAAACGGTCTCACAGAAAGAGGCCACGGCCTTCCAAGCCGTCTCGTCTACCAGCATAGCTTCCACTACGCTTGGTAGAGAGAGGTCCTGCCCGATCTTGTTTATCAGAATTCCGCGCTCAACGCTCCACGCTGAGCACTGCTCTAGCGTGTGCTGCGCGGAATCCCGATCCCATCCACAATGGTGGCATTGTGGTGTCGGTTCGCGTCCGATCCTACTCAGGTACTCACCGAAGCATCTATGCCCGGTAAGTACCTGTGTAAGGCGATAGGTGACGTGCCCATGCTCCCTTCCCAGCCAGGCTTCGAAGTTTGGCGCAATTGCGCCAACGATGCGCTGGCGCGAGCTGCGCGGTTCGTCGAACCGCTCGCGCCACTCCACGAGCGCACGTCGGCGCTCCTGCACCCGCACTTCGGCGGGCGCGGTTCCACTCCCGTCGTCATTGCAACGGAGACGGCGATACACACGTGCATCCATCTCCGCCAAGACGTCAAGGGGCGGAAACCGCGCCAAGAGTGTTGCCGCCTCAAACGATATCGTGCGATACCCTCGTGCGATACGAATGGCCATAGTACGCTGTAGACTATTGAACAATAGCCTATAGCGCCTAACTCCCGCCAGTCTTGCTGACCAAACGGGTGCTCCGTAGAGTGCCATCGATCGCACGACCCCTCCATAGAGGCGGCGGACGCCTTCCCTAGGTCCCCCGAGATTTGGCAGCAGTCTGTGCAGCGCACCCACTACCTTCTGAATCCGGGGGACGGAGCGGCTGAAGTGCTCCCCGAAGTCCCAGCGACTGTCCAAGATGAGGCCCAGGTAGGTACTTGAGGTACCGCCCCACCTGGACGTCGACCCACCAACCTGTACTAGGTCAGCGTTGCGTTGTATTCTCTCGTTTCAGCCTCGTTCTGAGGAGGGATTTGTACAAGGGCTGTAGATTACTACAAGGGCTGTAGATTACTACAAGGGCTGTAGATTACTACAAGGGCTGTAGATTACTACAAGAGCTGTAGCTTACTACAAGGGCTGATTTGATGATGGTGATGACGATATCAATGCAAAACCTTTGTCCGAAAGTCTTAAATTTTGCGTACTAAAATCTATTATCCTCGTCACTTGGTAAAAAAAGTCCTACACTCACCTTATTTAATTTGTAATATGGTTGAAATCGCCTGGCAGAAAAGTTTTTTTGGTTTTTATTTCGATCATTTTACCTATGTGTCAAACATCTCCTACTTCTGGATGTATCATTTTGCTTGAAACACAATTATAAAGTACTTGGATTAAGTTAATTTTTCATGTTTTTTTATAAAATTTTGTTGCCGGTTAGTAATTTTTACCTGTTTGTGATTTTGATTAAATTTTTACTAACCGACACTATTTCATAAAGTATTGAGAAAATTCATAATTTTTAAATGCCAGTTTATAGTACTTTTAAATTAATTATAAAAAACGTTGGAATTGAGTAGCTATGACTAATAGGCGATTTTTAACGATTTATTTTCAAAAAAATAAAACTTTAAAATGCTCTGGTGTAAAGTTACCCACATGTCGCTTAGTCATTATTGCCTTTCAAGCGTCGATATGTTACTTAATATTTTTGAAATACAAGAAAACATCGTCTTTATATGCCGACTGTACCACGGGTTACACCAACAAAGCGCACTATTTAAGCAATTAACAATATCTACTACCCGTGGACATAATATCTACTTCAGGTTCTCTGAAATAAAACTTTTCGTTAACATTACTACTACCCAACAGTTGCTTACAACACCTGTCATTAAGTCCCTCATAAGTTCTGATTCTTAGTTAATAGCATTTTGTCAAAATTCCCATGATTAATACGTGCACCAAACGATGTTGCACACGCCCGGTTTCTGAAAGGCCGATCAATGCTAATCGGCTGTTAAGTCACGTGCTATTTGTGTTGAAATTATTAATTTCTCTTAAGAATTAGTTGACAATTCACTTACAGAGAAAACTAATGCTAAGTAAAGTTTGTGTGCCTTTTGGCATAAGGAGCAGCTTATAATATAAAACATGCATAACTTATCAGCTATTTCAGCTTTAACTTTAAGTTAGATAGAGATAGCAAGTTACTTGACAGCCGATTAGCGTTGATCGGCCTTTTAGAAACCGGGAGCTAGTGTTTCATTCCCATTTTTTCACTTTATTTGCTTACTACTATTGCTACAAACAAAAATGAAAATATTGAAATATTATGTAATTTTTTATAAAATTTTATGTAAAGTATTTTGTTATTAATAGTAGTAGTATATAGATATTTATTTTGATACAAACTAATTACAAAGATAGGTACATATTAAAAATATATTTTTGGATAGTTGAATTAGTAGTTCAACGTTTGAAAAATCCACCATCCAGTACATCCTAAATACGTTCACGTCACGAATGTTATTTAAGAATGAAAAGTGCATAAAAATAAACTGTTTCAATATTCCCATATATTTTGCGTCGCTGTGAAATTGTGAAAATTGTGAACTTGTTTGGGGTCGCGTGCGTCGTGAAAGTTTGGAGTACCACTCGTTTTGACAAGAGACATACCCAAGTACCATTTTGCTGGGTTTAAAGGACTTGGCGTGTTTTCACATAATTCTTTAGAAGAGATATTTCCACATTGATTAGATGGAGTAGGTGGGGCTGAACTTTTTATCTGCAGGTTTTGAGTTTCTATATGCTATATATCTTTCTTATAGATGAAAGAGTTATCGCAGGTTTCTCTCGATCGAAACTGATCGGCTGTCCAGTCACTTGCCATTTCAGCATTACTTCAAATTAGATAGAGATAGCAAGTGATTTGACAGCCGATTAGTGTTTGTTGATCGCGCTTTCAGAAACCGGGGGTTAGTGTAAGAATACATATTGCAAGAGTTTAAAATAAATAAATGGTCTAAACTAAATAAAAAAAGTGCTGACTCCAGTTTTCTCCTCAAACATGAAGCTATTTTCTTCGTCGCTGGACCTTGAAATGAAAGAAATAGCCGCCCCACTAGAAGCTTTCTAGCGGCATAGTTGTGGAAATCAGTCCGCTAAGCAACTACCCTACTTAGATTTCCTTTAAGTAATTATACCTGAAAAGGATCATGTAAAACAGGAACCTTCCTTTTCTCTGAGTTTCCTACTATAATTTTTTGACCGGTAATGTCTTTTCTCTTCTGTGATTGAGGGCGAATAATGTTGGTACCATTGATTTCCATCATTGTATGGAAATATCTCTGATACAGTGTAGGTATACATGACATATATTTGAGTATTACCACTATCAAAACTAAGTCAATAGTTTACTTTCTGTCTGGTTTTTTGTAACTTGCTATATATTTTCATTCACTAATTTCGCAGGTGACGCTCATAGTAAGTTTTAGTTTCAATCCTGAGAGGTGAGTGAGGTGAGGTCTTCTGAACAAGTAAAGTCAGGAAAACTAAACTACTTCGAAATTATTACGGATATCAGCATCTACGTCGCGTAGGGAGTGGGTCAACGGTCACCTCATAACCAGAATATAACGTGCGTATTATCACAACACAAAAATATTATCCGTACATTTTACGACTAACAATATACCGATTTCGTTAGCTTTGCTACCTTAATAAATCAAACGCGATCACAATTTATTTGAGCAAATTGCCTGCCTTTCTTTATTTTCAAGAATTCATTTCTTAGTCCTCCCCTACTTCATAACCCTCCCCTACTTCAAATTAGATAGAGATAGCAAGTGACTTGACAGCCAATTAGATTGATTAGATTGATTGATCGCGCTTTCAGAAACCGGGGGTTGGTGTATTCTGTGTGTCTAGACCCCGGTTTCTGAAAGCACGATCAACACTAATCGGTTGTCAAGTCACTTGCTATTTCAGCTTTCACTTTTAATAAGATAGAGATAACATGTGACTTGACAACCGACAGCCGTGATGATCGAGCTTTCAGAAACCGGGAGTTAGTGTGTTATGTTTTTTTTTATAGAATTATATCAGGAATGTTACATTAGAACTTACATTAGTCTCTACATCATATCTCTCGACTTCAAATCGTGAAATTGCATTACCTACTCAACGCAGTTTTTTTTATATCAGTCCAATAAAAAACGAACATTGTTTGTACACTTCCCGAATAAATCATCGGAACAAGGGCCAAATTTCAAAGTTTATGATTTATCATAATCCGGATTTCCATTTGGCGAGCGTGTGGTCCATTATTCTATGTCACAGGCACGGCAAGGGTGCGTGTTTACTCAAAAAAGGCATAACGTGAAGGGTAATCTATAAAAATGAATGATTAGTTAGCGATCGACATAAACCGATTTATTGGGCAGTCAGCCCTTTATTTACAAATGATGTCGGAATTTCGAAGGTTTTTACAACCCGTTGGGGTATGCAAATAAGGAACTGCTCGACAAGTCTATGGACTGTATGAGGGTTAAACGAATTGATAAAAGTCACTAAGCACGTCATATTTCGTAACTATTGACCTTTATATCCACTCGCTTTGGTGCTCTAATAATAAACTGGGCGTAGCAGGCATTTCATTTACCATACTTAGTCTTACAAAAGGACTTGACCAAATCTAATTACGAAGACCTTAGGATAGAATTTACAAATAAGATGAAAAAAAAAATTATTGTCAAAGAGCCACAGTACCAAAACGCGGTTCATTATTCTGCAATGCCAAGATTCCTAAACTATTTCGATTTAAATATTAAGAAACTGAGTCACAGGTGTCATAATAAAATAGCGAGCTACTTAAATCACAAAGCGTATAAAGTATGCGTCACCTCCGGGAAATCTTCTCAGTCGGGTGTAGTCGCCTCGTAAAGCTATCTAACGAAGGTCCGTGGAGAGCGCACTCTGTTTTACTCTCGTCAAATCTGCATACCAAGTGAAGTTACAGCCAAAACTAAGCAGAACAAGAAATGACTATAGGGTGGTATTTAATCAAATACAATATGTACATAGTACCAAAATCAAAACGCTCTCTGTTCAGTTCAAACTTACAGATCACTTTGGAACGTCCTATAAATTAGGTGAGCCTAGCGCTATGTCTTTGAGTCTAAAGCCTAGAAGATCCGGAAACTTACGGGTTGTCTCCTCTTTTCCTATGATTTTTCTTACAATTAGGGCACTTAACTTCTGTGATCTATATAATATTATTATAATACATCTATACATACATATAATACATACATATAATACATTATATTATTACATATGTAGCAGGTTTATTATACTCGTAACATCAATGGCAACCTTACCAGGACTACCTTTAACGAGAGCCTATTAAAATGGAGACGACTTACCCAACATCTATTCCAATTGTTTTCTATATTTATTTGAAAGCATAAATCTAAAATACCAACACCAAATGAAAATAGATGTGAATCCGGATACAAAATGTGTTTCACCTTCTTGAACATCCCGATTTCACGGAACATCACTTATTCGACAGCGGATGGACGGACAACGTTGAAATTACGTTTTGGCTGATACCATCACTTGTCTATGGAACTTCGGGTTTGTTTTTTCGATCACTAAAAATACAGTAGTGTTTTTTCAAAAAAATATTTTATCCGAAGTGTTTATTTGTTATGAAATAGCCAAAACCACGCCTGTTTTTAACCCAACCCAAGTTTTTATTAAGTTATATCATTTATTTTAGTTTTGGTAGCATCATATAATTTAATGCAATTAAAACAAGAAAGCAAACAGAATAATATACTTGTACATGATTCTTTGTGTTAGCTACAATAGTGTAGGTATTACTCACATTGTAACGAGGATCATACAAAAGAGGGGTAACAGTATGTTGCCTGTTCTTCTAGGCTTAGGTCGCGTGGAACAGTGATCCTTGTGATTTTATTGAAAAAATATATTTTGTCTTTGACTTGCTTCTTCTTAATCATGAATCTTTTTACTCGCTGGTTCATGCTTATTTTTATTCTTGGTAATCGTACTAGTGTTATTAGGTAATTTCAACGGGTATCTTTTTATTATGAAAATCTTTTCAAAACTTGTTACAACAATATTTAATTTGAACGGGTTTTAATTAACTTACAACCTCATTAAACAAAATAAAAACAAAAGTTTTGAGTTCCTCAAATTGTATCTTATCAAGATTATCTTTAAGACAACCGATTTGGAAACCCTTCAAACAAGTGGGGCTGCCAACTTCCATCAGGACAAAGCTCTTGTTAATCTTAGTTTACTTTTAACCAACTCTTGTTTTCTATTAGCATAAATCAATCGCTTATAAATTTAATATTTAAATTGTTTGAGGCAACATAGAAGGAGGCATAAATGTATAATACTATAATTTTATTTCTTATATAGAGATAAATAAAGAGATATATAAAGACGTAAATCCTACTACTGTTATAAACGCGAAGTTTGTAAGTATGGATGGATGGATGTTGGTTACTCTTTCACGCCGGAACGGCTGAATACCAGGATTACAATCTGCGCGGGTAAAACCGCGGGGCGCAACTAGTACTACTATAATTTTGTCTTTTATCTAAAAAGGTATCTTTATAAACATTGTATCTGTTTGTATTCCTTCTGAGTATCAGAATGCTAAAAATGCATAATTGATTTTAATAAACGACTGAAATCGATTTGAATAGCATCAATATTCAATTAGCGGTTCGTTACGATGCTGACGGATAAAGGAGAAATAATTGAATAAATAATTTTATTGATATCACATTATGAACTTTGGAAAATTGGTTGGGAAATACATTATTTATAATGAAATACTGCACCATAGTTGTTTTAATATTTTATATACTCGTTTAACTAAATTTAAAACTGAAGTGTTCTGTGAAATGATCTCAGCAATATCTACTTCTTTGCATTATAGCCTGCGGAAAGATTAAGTTTTATGGAAATAACTTTCATTCGACTAAAATGCTCAGTGCTCATACCAAGCTAATTTTATTTTAGTACAATATTTTCTTTCCGTAGGATTTTAAAATTGAGAGTGGATCTTGTCTCGAACTCTGTTCCTGTTTGTCTTGTATTGAGGGAAGGGGCATTTTTTGCGACGTAATTTTTTTTATTTTAATGACGTCAAAATTCCGCAAAATAAGTCTACGGGTAGTTTCATTTCATAAATATTGTGCTGGATTTGTGAGAAAAGTTTTTCAGGAAAATTACAAAATCTACTCGAAATAATTACAACTTTTTGCATATTTTCGGGTTATATAATCTACTGTCATCCTTATTTGTCATTATACCAACGCCGTACTACTAGAAATCACATTTACCACAGTATCAACGCCTTGAGACGCGAGGGTAAGTAAACAATGTCAACACGGAGACATGTTTCGCCACTTAGTAAGAAAAACATTTGCAGCGGAACATGAGACGTTTCTCGAAGACACTGATGCTTGGGGAATTCGTTAAATCACAGCTCTAACCTACTTATAGTCTGGTAAGTTAATAAGCCGAGCCCTTGATACCATGCACGAATGATAATATTATCTGATAGCCTGCGGGCGGTGATGCTTGCGTTAGCATTACGTCTTGAAGTTATGCCACGAAATGCCTTGGCGTAGTGTGATTACTACATATGGATGTGGAAAGCTTTAGAAGGCAAGTCAGACCATTATTAAGATGAATGGACTCACTGAATGAAGATGACGAATGACAGAAAAAAAAGGTTTGAAGAGTGTGGTCGCCGGTGTAATTACAGGCACATGAGGCTTAACATCTGTATGCCTCAAGTTGATGGACGCCGGGCAGTGCATCGTAGGGCACGTTCCTATCGTGCGTGACCTACGGGGCAATGTTTTGTTTATAGGTGATGGTTATCACTTAACATCAGGTGGGCCATCTGCTTGTTCCATCAGCTAGTTGAAAAAAAACTAACTACGTAAAAAGGGAAGAAAAACGATGATGATAATTTTAACGCGGTTAAGTGCTGTTTGAGACACATCCTCGGTGGATGAGCTTGCTGAGGTAAGAAAAGGTACCTAAAGTTCCATAAAACTTAGTCTTAGAAATAAATTACTTATGTAGTACATAACTTTTTTGTGTGCTTTTAAGACACGCGATTATTTGATACCAATAAAGAATATTGTTACTCGTTTTGCTAAAAGGAAAAATGGACTATTGAGTGCTGGATTATTGATGAATAAATGTTAAAATAATATTCTAGTTTACCATGGTAAATTTATCTTTCATACCTGGGTGCCTACATTCACTTAGCCGTAAAACGTTTGAAAGTAATTTATGATTTTGGCTTACCTTCCTACTCGTACATGCTGTTCTTATCTATTATTTTTGTTATTATTTATAGTGTGAAGGAATGAAGTACCATCGTCCCTATTTCTATTGCATAGCAGTAAAGCTCTAATAATGTCGAGTTCCGATTTAAAGGGTCAATTTTATTATGTTACATATTTTAACAGGTTAATTTTATTATAATATGAAAAAATATTGACGACCTCAGTGGCGCAGCGGGCGAGAGTCTGTCTGCGACGCGAGAGGTTGCGGGTTCGATTACTGCCTCGGAACAAATTTGTGTACGATATGCAGAAATTTGTTCCGCTGGTCTGGTGTTTTCTATGTATAATAAAAATTATCTACCTATGTAAGTATATGATGTATTAAATATATCAGTTATCTAGTACCCATAACACAAGCTATGAGTAGCTTACTATGGGGCTAGATGGTGCTGTGTGGATTGTCCAGCATTATTTATAATTATTTAATTATTTTTACCTTTACTCTGAATCCTTTTTCTTTGTGCTGTAATACTTACTAAAAGCTCGTCCTTTGAATATTTTTTACACTTTGTGTGTAAATACATATTATGTTCTTAAGTGTTTTTGATAGGTTTTCTCCTTGCCTGTCCGGAACACAAACTCAATTTGTATCAACATTAGGTTCACTGGATGAGAAACCCCATGTGTCTCATAATCCCTGTTTTTTCTAAAATTAAAGACTGTTATTATACGTTTTAAGAGTTCCATGAATAAAAATTGCTTAATATTTATTCAGTTTCACAAGATATGCAAAACGAGAACATGGTTGTGGGGAAAAGATGCTAATTTTATTCATATAGAGAGGCAGGTCAGATCCGACCTTACCATATTTGCTAATGAATTTTATAGTGAAAGATTTCACTACAATTGACTTGAATACAAATTAGGTATACGCTTTCACAAAGATTTCTGAACTTAATACTTATCATCTACAAGCGTTTATGAGCAGATTACTATATTTTTTATGAGAAATAGTGAAAATGTTGAACGTAGAACGTATATCTCTTCCGTACACCAATTTTATGACTTCATAAATTACGTCCACTGAGGACGTGTCCTATTTGCACTGCATCATCACTTTATAATAAAGGTATTAAGTCTCATGTGCCTGTAATTGTACTTGCACTTTTACGCTTTATACCGCACAATATAATGCAATCATTGGCGGTGGTATAGGTCCTTTTTGATGGTAGAAAATCCTTAGATGAACTATTTAATGAAGTTGATAAACACATTAATAAAAAAAAGATTTAGTAACGTAAAATTCTGTAAATTTGATGTTTTACAGTCAAAATTTTAGCACAGCAAAACAATGGAATTTGTATTCGTTTTCTGTCTATTTGGAAAGCAACAAAAGCTTTTTCGTTTTCATGTTTTTCAAAACTGATAACGGCTGCTTTTAATATGGACTGACTTGATAAAAAATTATGTATATCACTTATTGAGACTGGAAAGATTGTCTGTCGAATGACGGACAGGTGCCATAAACATTGCGGAGAAGAAGAAAACGGTGGGCCTTTGATTTTTTGCGTTACGCATACAGTGCCACCAACTTCTGAAATTAACCGTTAGGGGAATCCAAGGGAGAATGCTCCATTCGCTACTGGCCATTTGGCATTTATGCACACAGATGCAGACCGGGTAGTTGACACTATACTTTTGACCAGTTATTATTCTGTGGATTGCTTTCAAATTAACCTACGGCATTAAAAAAGAGAAATTGCAGTCTAAAATTTGAATTTGGTATTCTAATTGAGGAACCACCCACAGATTGGCGAATTGCGAGATTAATTTGCATTCACCAAACGGATCGCGTGGCAATTTCGACATCCCTTTCATTTCCCGTCGCTTGCTAATCTCTATATAAAAACCTGGACTGCTTCCATAAATCACCTATCAGTTGTTTAAGCTGTCTGTAGAATATTTGACTATTAATTATAGCTTAACAAACACTGTCGATTTAATGTTGGAGATTTACTACAAACTAAAATAAATAAATCAAATTTTGTGTAAGTTTAACGCGTGAAGTTTCTATACAATAAACAGGATATTTAAAACAAATATTTCAAAGCTACATATTTCTGCGTACAGAATGATGAAAGGTAACATGCAATGTAAAAGGACAGTATGGATGCCGCGCGTGCAGGAACCAAACATGAATCTACTCGCATTAGTTGGCAGCGCTGCGCGAACGTAGAACTGGCACGTTCAACACATTTTAAATGTGTTGAACGTGCCAGTTCCATTTTACGCTTGTGTATTGTCTGTGAATAGGCACGTGGCGTGACGTTGCACTGCATCGGAATCAAGAAAGTCTGGTCTCTCTCTCGCGCGGTCAAACTTATGACTATGAAGGAGACAGTTTGCGTTTTGCTTTTGCTACAGCTCATAAATATGGCATGATCTTTTTGCATTCTTCCGTTAGTGTCAGCCACGTGCCAATCAACGCGTGGTATTGTGATTGTTTACCTATTTCAAAAAAAAAATTAAACATACTGTATAGTGAAATTGCACTTGTGTGAGTACTGTGGACGTGCTAGCTAACGTGTGGTCTGGACTAGCACATAAGCTACTTTTTATCCCGTGGGAATACTGGGATTTAAAACTAAGCAGGTGAAACTGCGAGGCACAGCTAGTTTCGTTATAATGTTGCGTAGGTCTGGTCCGAAGCATATTATTCTAAGCTCGAAATACCGACTTTAAACAAAGAACTACCTGTTTTCTAACCATCATGTCATCATGTTTTTCTATCCATTGTTTTTTTATCTTAAAGAAACAATGGATTGAAAATGTTTTAGTTTAGTTTCTTTTGGTTTCCCCAATCATCTTTATTTAGATATAGATCGAACCCGCACGTTTTCCGTACCTTCTATTTTGTGGAATTTTATTTTTCGTAAAAAAAAAATATGCATATTCCTGTGCTCCAATCGCATTTTTTCGAATTTGATGATTAAAAATGGTCCTTGAGGTATAAAGTATAAAGAGCATTTTACTTTATACGGCTGATAGTGGGGCACGCAAATAGTTGTTCTATTTTGAAAGTTTTCGCAAGCCTTCATTGACCAACATTGAGCGAGCCTTGTTGACTCTCAAATAAATAACTTTGCTTTACAAACTTTCATCAAAATTGAGTTTCAATTCCAATAAATGTTAAACAAAAGTTTTCAGTTTTCACAAAACTTAATTAAGTCTGTTACTCTTGTTTTACCCTGCTGTTGTGTAATTTACTCAAACTCGAAGGGCCTTTCTTCTTATAAAATAATAAGACTGAGTGTGAAAGTTGTCAGTAGCTGAAGTGCTCGTAGGTAGTCAAACTTAAAAAAAAAACAATTGCGTTAATATAAAGTTTAGTCCGATCCAAGACCTCTATTTAGTTACAAAATGTAATTAGATCAATATTTTTTAAGTACGAGTAGTATACGATTTAAATAATTAATTTTGATAATTTGGTTATTCTCCTAAAATATTTTTTAGGACGAAAAACGTCCGTTCCACCTAGTTCCACGTATTTTCTGTTTCTATTAAATGTATGAACAAATGTTTTTAATTTTTATCGTACACCTTAGCAAATTAACAAGATAAGAAACAAACTATTAAAATTAAAGAGAAGCAAATTATATACTATGGGCTGTATAATAAAATTAATTAATAAATTTCAAAATTCCTAAACACTATCGAAATAATAAATAAATAATGCTGGACAATCCACACTTGTGCGCGTTTGTGTTATGGGTACTAGATAACTGATATATTTAATACATTATATACTTACATAGATAGTTTTTATTATACATAGAAAGCACCCAGACCAACGGAACAAATTTCTGCAGATCGTACACAAGTTTGCTCCGAGGCGGGAATCGAACCCGCAACCTCTTGCGTCGCAGGCGGACTCTCGCCCGCTGCGCCACTGAAGTCCTCATGAAATGTTTTGGTATAATGTTGCATTTTCTAGAGAACCTTGTATATGAAATGCAAACAAGCACCAAGCAAATGACGTGGTCACATCAGTGAGGCGGTTCAGGCCGACTGAACTCGCTAATTTGCAATGCGAGCGCGGCACTCATCACCCCAGAGCCTGCTTTCGACAGCTTGCGGTTTAAAATCAGCTTCAATATTGCGTTGTGACGAAACGGCAATGTTAGCTTTAGAGCTACCGATATTATCCGAATGAATAGGTATTCAGTAGCCATAATTATTGGAAACACTGGTGTGTACAAGTAGGAAGAAAAAAATAACACGCCCATGTGTTGTCCATAAGAAAATTACAGGTAGAGTTTGTGCCGGATAAGTCTGTATGTTTGCCAAGTGTGATAACTACTGACTACGACAAACCCTCCCAACCTTAATTGTGAACTTAAGATACTATAATAAAATTATTTATTGAATGTAGGTACATAGGCAAACTAAATGCTAATTAGCACTTTCTTTCAGTTAACCTTTGGGTTTTGTGGAGTGGGGGGTAGTGCTCTTTAAGATAATAGAAGAGAAAAACTTTTAAAAACTATAATTAACTTTTAAAAATAATAAGTACTTTTTTTATTTGATTTATATTACGAACTAATTATTAATTATTATGATTTTTGTATTTTTATGTTATTGTTAGATTTAAATTAATTATAATATTGTATTTAGTATATGATATTATGTATGTGATATTATTGTCTAATTTTAAAAACGATTATGACTGAGTAAATGAAAAAAAAAGTGATCTACCACAAAATCAACTATCTACGAAGACCCGTAGCCCCTCTACAACGTAGCCCTAGTGCTACAATACAGCGTAGCTCTAGGGCTACGACAATATCATGCTACATACGTATGTAGTACTGATTCGGATATTTGTACAAACTAGATACAAACATTTTGATCCGTAGTGAATGTTGAGCCCGTGACATCTCATTTTTCTGGCCATTCAGTCTCGCTACCGGGTGATTGATTGAAATCGAAATTGTTTCACCCACACCGTTTCCACAAAAACGTACATAGGATTTGGGATAATACATTTTATAAATTGTTTATAAAAAGAATTTGTTTAACCTTAAAGGTTTCTAGAGAATAGCATACATTGTTATAATAATTCTAGGTTATGTATTGCTTTAGATCAAGGAATTTGAATACAAGCTATATTTATATTACCAAAATAAAATTAGCTATACTATGTTTTTCAGAAAAAAAAAACAAAAACACTTCTTTGATTATCAGGCTCGGTAGATATCCCCTCAGATCTCGTAGGACAAAAAAATATTCCATCCAGAACTTCAATTGATCCAATTCAAATCGTTAAATTATTTTGTTTGCATTCCGAATACTTTTTGAAACCAATTTTGGTTGAACCATTGCGATTGTTAGTGAAATGTTTTTACAATTTAAATGCGACTGCAAGCCTGCATTGTTGGTGAGAATCCGGAACTTTGTGTACTTACTAGCTTGGGACACAGTGTAAAAAAGGAACAACTAGGTCGCATTGTGTACATTCGTCATGGGAGGTAGTTTCTTGCAGAAGCGTAACAGTTTAAGCAAACTATTATGATGAACTATGTAAATTAGTATTTCAGGAACTAAACAACATTGAACATTGAGACGATAGAAATATAGAAATATGTAGTAAGAATAATAGTTATATTTGTTTTTTAATGGCTTTGAATAAATATTTACTGAAACTATATTATTATTGAAAGGAGCTGTTTCATAAATATATGGAGCTGGGGTCGGGTACATTTTAAAATATCGCTTGCAGTGTTATTTTTAATGCAGTGTATATACGGGTACTTTTTTTTTTTTTTTTTTTTTATGTAAAAGATAGGCAAACGGGCTAACGGCCCACCTGATGGTAAGCGGTCACCGTCGCCCATAGACAACAACAACACCAGGGGCGTTGTCGGTGCGTTGCCTACCCTGAAGGACTTTATTAACATTTTTCTTGAAGCTTTTCATGTTAAATCTTGGCGGGAAAACTTCTGATGGTAACTCATTCCACAGCCTATGGGTATGGGGAAGAAATGAGCGTGAAAAACGGAGAGTACGAGAGACCCAGGGTTCCAGAATGTGTGGATGAGCTCGATCCCGGTGCCGAGAGGAGCGGTGGTAAAATCTCGACGCTGGGATAAGGTCAAATAGCCGATAAAACACGCATAAAGAGCCAATGTCGCGGCGTAAGCTGAGCGGCTCTAGCGTATCAGTGAGTTTGGGATCGTTGATAATTCTAACGGCTCTTCTTTGTAGGGAGTCAAATCGTTGCAGCTGATACTTGGGTGCCCCGTTCCATAGATGGGAACAGTATTCTACATGCGGCCGAACTTGTGCTTTGTAAAGCAGAAGCCGCTGTTTTGGTGTAAAATACTGTTTGGCACGGTTTAGCACTCCAAGTTTTTTGGATGTCAGTACAGCTTTTGCTTCGAGATGACTCCCATATTGGACCTCGTTAGATATCTCAACCCCCAGAATCCCAATACTATCTGAGACAGACAAGGGAACGTCCTGAAACTTTGGAGCCACAGAGAACGAATCCTTCTTGGATGAGAAGGCGCAAACCTGAGTCTTCGTCGGGTTGAAAGTGACTAGGTTTCTACTTCCCCAGTCGGAGACTAGCTCTAAGGCACTCTCAACATCAGACACAAGTCTACGCCTGTTCTCATCAACTTCAGGGCGTGGGGTGTTTGCGCGGCCGGAGTAAAACGAGTCACCCGTACTATCATCAGCATAACAGTGAAGACCGCTGATCTGCAACATATCATTTATGTGCATGATAAAAAGCGTGGGCGACAGCACTGATCCCTGCGGGACACCGGCATTGATAGGCTTTAGGTCTGAGCAGGAACCATCGACGACAGCTCTGATGCTTCGCCCCGACAAGAAGCTAGTAACCCATTTGCAAAGGCCCTCAGGAAGCCCATAAGATGGTAGTTTACTGAGGAGTGCCTTGTGCCAGAGTATACTGACATAAGTATAAGGACTTCACATTGTTAATGCAAATAAATGCATTATTATTTATTTATTTGGACACACCAACGACAGGTACATAGTACTCGAGTAATATTTAATTACGTTGTCACTTACAGGTGTGTACAGTTGACATAGTAAGGAGCATGCAAACTTGTTAGTACATAAAAAAATAAAATAGAGTACCTACTTATGGGAAACAAAATTTAACTAATAATGTATAAATACTATCTTTGCCTCATGATCAATGAGTACAAATTGAGAGGTATCTTGAGTGATTAGTGTTTTGACTTTATTTCATAATTATTTACATGCATTTGTTAGTACCTACCTACCGTATGTATTCATGGTAATATAATATATTATGTGTTTATTATGTACCTATTTTTAATATTTATTATGTATACTTCTTTTTATATATAATCTTATATCGAATATTTAATACCTATTTTTGTTTAGTTATTATTTAAAAAACTTCCATCTTCCATCCATGTGTGTGCACTGCCCTTTCGGGTTTTCAAAACTACACAAAGGTTAACTGGAAGAGAATGCTCTCTAGCATTAAGTTCGCCTATGTACGATACATTTTGTTTATGTGCAATAAAGAATTTTCTATCTATCTATCTATCTAACTAAGTGTGGCATGCAAGTGAGTTTATTTATTTTGCAGGATTGCAAGAGAACCAGTTATTCTAACGGTGAGCAGTTCTCGGACACGTAATTTACGTATCAAGCGGACACACGGGCGACTTGCACGCGATTAATTTGCAACCTGCCTGAAAATATTCCCTGGTATTTTTCAGCGTTAGAAAGATAAAACGACACAAAACTGTACTGTTAGTCTAAACAAAGAACAAAAACTTGGCACGGTGGTGAAAATGAAATGTTTTGGTCCTGCTGGGATTAAATTGTATTATATTCAATTTGATAATATCTTTGCCACAGTAATTGAATAAATGAATGACAAGCCAAATCAAATAAACCGCAGGTGGGTAATTGGCGTAAAGTTAATGGTAAACGAAAACCTACAAAATATCTACGACCACTATTTTTATAGTCACAGCTGAGAGCTTCAAAGCAATTGTTATTTCAATTTCATGAAAGAAAAATAAACGCAGAATCTCCGTTGCTTTTATTGAATAAATTACCTTTTATTAAAGTCCTGTTTGTGACCCGGCGAGGCTCCTACTTACCGACTTATTCGGAAAATCAAATTACGCTTTGGTAAACAGATACTGGCAGGAACTCAGACAAAGCCATAGCTTTTGAAATTGCGTAGGTAGTCCAAAAATAACATGGTATTTTATGCCAAGTCACATCCCGATAACCGTGATTTCCATTTACCCTAAATAAACTAGTTTTCGAAGAATTGACTACCGTTGGAAAATAAAGGTTTTTGAATAGTGATCGCAAACTGAAATGCGGAGCGTAGGACTCCTACCCGATAGACCGACGATATTGTGAGGATAGCAGGAAGTCGGTGGATGGGGACGAGAGACTAGTGGTCTAGAGGTAATAGCCCCGCCTTCCGATTCTAAGGTCGTGGGTTCAAAACCGGTCGTTTACCGATGAGTTTTTCTGTTTAAAAATGTATGGGCACAATGCCAGTGCTCTCAAACGGTGAAGGAAAACAACGTGAGGAAACCGGCACGATGTATAGAGCCTAATAAGTTCTATAGCATGCGTCAAGGGCTCGAAAGGAACTTAAAATCCTTTCACCGCACTGTTTTGAGAGACTAGTGCCACGACAAGAAGAAGGTCAATGGGGAGGGCTCAGAATCGTTCTTCCTGGAAACGAAAAGGGGAAGCCTATGTGCAGCAGTGGACTTCATCAGGCCAATGATGCTGATGATACTAGTACGATATAACCAAAAATAATTTTTCCAGTGGAACTCTGATTCAAAATCAGAGTTCCACTACCACTACTTTAAATTGACAGTTCCACTACTTTAAATTGACAGTTCCACTACTTTAAATTGACAGTTTTCACAGCTCACTTTGTATTAGCACTGCTTTCTGCGCCGAAGGCCTTTGGTTCGATTTCCGAGAACGAACATTGTCTGATGAACATAGATTATGTTTGTTCTCCGTTCTCTCGGTGTTATTTTATAAGTATGGGTTATATATTTACAAAAAAAGATAATGTATAATCAGCTATGTGATTTTCTCTATATTACAAGCTGCTTTAGCTTAGTTTGGGACTAGATTAGTGCTGTGTGGAAGTTCCATCTATAAATATTTATTTATATTTTTCAATAGCAAAGTTGTGACGACTCTCTGGTTAGTTGAAATGACGCTCAATAAGCGTTTAGATGAGAAAACCCTCGTGAATTAGACACAAGCTGTGAGAGCCTGGTGGGAACAGATAAAAATTGATTGGACATGTGCTGTGGTTCCCATCGCTAGTACCCACAAATGCTACTACCAAGAATTTAAAACTACATTTGTATTGTAGTGGGGCTCTTTGCAGCAGTTATAGTAATACTAAGAAAAGGTACTGCCACCATGCTCTTTTTGCTGCCAAACATGTTGGTGCTGGGGAAATTACAGTTACATAACACCTTTAAGCCTGAAATTGATGGATGCAAGGCAGTACATCGTAGGGCACGTCCCTGACGTGCGTGACCTGCTTGCTAGTAAATGCTTTGTTTTATTGAAGGCTCTTTTTCTTAACTAGGTTCAGTGTTTCATATCTTCAAAATATAATGAGAAACATCTTTAGGGTGCAAATGAGTTTAATTTAGTGACGAAACAAACACTGATATTATAAGTAGGTATAATAGAAGAAGTGTACTTACCGGTAACACACTGCAGCACTGACAGGTTTAAATTAGAAATGCAAGACTCAAGTCTACTTTGCAAATGAATTTTAACGAGCAAACACGCTACGAATGAAACTTGAACAACTTTCGGTGAAGTAGATCGTCTCCTGAGAAAATAATTGCCGTAGAGGGGTATTTTAAAACTTTCCACGTTCATTGATCTCCATTCAAATAGCACATCTGTGGTCATCGTTTTGTATACATGGATACAGATCAAGCTCCAAATGTCAAATAAAATAATACCTACTACAAGGAAATCAAAACGAGCAATGTAGCCTTTTTGCTTTTCCATGTGTACTTGGTTTCATACAAGGCTAGTGTTATTGCTATTACTGACGACCATATAGCAACTATATAGCAGGTAAGATTTTTGTAAATAAATGTTCAAATACACTGTGCGTTGTAAACGTAATATGAAGTTTTGTCGTAGTTTGAAAAACGATGGTTCTTGGTGTAAAATACAATTGTTGGTCTAGAAATGTTCAACAACTTCTATCACAAGATAATGAGTACAGCACAAATAAATTTTTCTTTATCACTACTATGTACGTACTAAGAAGAATATCTACAAAACCTGGGAAGACTTTGTTTCTGTTTTTTTTTTTATCTTTGCTTTATAAATTTAAAGTAATATTAAAATTAGTTTTAATCCCATGGCCGGTGAATCTTCTGTTACATAATAAAATGCGTCCTGAAACAATTTTTTTTCAGGATTTTAACTAACAATTCCTGGGAATGAAAACAAATTTCACTTATTTAGAAAATAGATGAATTTTGTGAAATTATTATAGAGATAAAAGATTAAAACATTAAAAAGTTTTATTAAAAATAAAGCAATCGCAGCTGCCTCAAGTTTTTCACTTACGTAGTGAAATAACCTTCAAAGAACAACACTTTTACCATGAAGCTACCTAAAGTACGAAGTAGTCGACGCGGAATCCAAACGAATGTCGCGCTAGAGTCGTTTGAATAAAGTTGCTCACACTGATTCATGTGAAAACTTTCGAAGTAGAATGTGTAGCCTGCTATATTGTGGGCTTAGTTTATTCTCTAGGTCTGTTATTCCCAGTGGAGTAAGTACTGTGGCCAAGCTAGTTTGGATAAAGTGCTAATTTCATAGAGATAGCAATATACATATTTTTTCTTTAATTATGAAACTTGCTGATAACTCAAGCAGATGGCCTACCAGATGTCAGTTGGTAACCATAACCTACAAAGCATTGCCTCGTAAGTCATGCACAATTAGAACGTGCCCTACAACTCAGTATAAATATAATCTAAATTTTGACTCAAAATAAGTATTTCTTTTAAAAAATTTGATCTAAGGAAGAAAACATTATTTTTGGTAGGCAAAGTTATGACTAAAATGAAATTTTCATAGCTTCAGCGAGATGTAAACCAGCGGTGCTCTGCGTCTTAAATATTATTGTATAGATATAGAACGCACAGGGCAAACTGCGTTGGAATATAAGATTAGCATCTTACTCCTTCGAGATAATTAGTCGGTCACAAGACCGAGGCAAGACAATTTACGAGAGAATTCTCCTTGTCGCCGTTTAATTCCACTTCGTCTGATAACCTTGGGCTGGATTTATTACCTTAATCAGAACAATGTGCCTATGCTAACAAAACTAACTAAGGCTTTACATAATTTTAGATCAATTATTCAAGTCCGGTGTTGAAAGGAAACTTCTACCACTTTACTTTTATGGCCATTACTTATAATTACGTCAGGGGGATATTGACATGCCCCAAGTGCGCTCGTACTGTTGTCAATAAAATCGGGTACGTAAGTCATCTGAGAGCGCATGAAAGGACTGATGAACTGTGTCCTAATTGATTAAAAGTTATCATTCATCCAGTTTAAATAGTCGCCGTAGCCGAAATCGGCCAGGACGTCATCATCATTCATCTTCATCATGTTGCATGATTAAGTTGTTCGGTATTGTGACTTATAAATAACTATACTAAATGAGCGCAATAAATGTTAAACCAGAGTTAATTCGTGTTAACACAAGGCCCATTACCCGCGGAGTATATACACCTACAAAATATAGTAAGTACAGAACCTATACTCAGTTACCTAACGCTGTTAATTAACATCAATTGGAAGCTCTCCATTTCATATTAGATTAATTATACATGCATCATAGTGATGGCTCGCGTTAATAGAGTACGTTAGTTGATTTTAGCTCAATATAAAATCGGTTTGATGGCAATATCATTGTTGGGGCATCATTTTATTTAGATTTATAGTTTAACTTATAAATTTTCGATAAATTTGTTTTCAGAGCCAAATAACTGACATAAACCTTAAAAGCCCTTGGGTCTCATTGGTAAATGGACAATGGTACCAGCAGGACCTATTGATCTAGAACAAACACTTATACATCACTAGTTGCGCCCCGCGGTTTCACCTGCGCAGATTTAAATCCCGGTGATCGGAAAACATTGTTAGCTACGATTGCTGATGTCACTCATTGCTCAAAACGCAACGATAGCGCGTGCTAATTTTTCCTGTGGCGACATCTAGTTATTATTTAGGAACTAAAAAGGTATCAGCTAAATACGGTAAAATGCTAAATATTTGCCAACACCCGGTATTCCCACGGGATAAAAAGTAGCCTATGAGTTCTTCCAGACTATAATCAATATCTCTGCCAAGTTTCATCTGGATCCGTTCAGCCGTTCCGGCGTGAAAGAGTAACAAACATCCATCCATCCATTCATACATACAAACTTTCGCGTTTATAATATTAGTAGGATGCAAGCATGTCCCTAGAGAATCGAGCCTACACTTCTCACCAATAACTCCTCATAACAAGGTACCGTTACAGCGTGTATCTCGAATGCATCTAAATCAAATAGTCGAGAATGTTATCTGTTCTGTGCAGAATAAACGACCGTAATGGCCTTTGCTTCGAGCTCGCTGGCCTGTATCACTTCATCATCATAATTTTTTTTGTATGTATGCATTGTTAGGGAAGTAAATATTTATTGAGTAGGTACTTATGTACTTTTATCGTTGTTAGTTTAAAGGTGTTTCTATTATTATCACTCAAAGCACTACCATCTACTCCACATAACACAAAGGTTAGCTGGATGAAAATGCTAAGTAGCATTAAGTTCGCCTATGTACATCATTTTTGAGCAACAAAGAATTATCTTATCTTATCTTATCATCAACCTATGCCCACTGCTGGATGAATTGATGAAAACTATTTACACCTATTTAATTGTGCACCTTAAACTACAAAATTTACTTGTTAAAATTATTTCAAAACTAGCTGGTACCCGCGACTTCGTCTGCGTACTTTTAATCTCTTCATCTCTTTTTTTCGCAATAAAAGGTAGCCTATGTTCTTTCTCAGGGTCTAAAGATTGTCTGTGCCAAATTTCATCAAAATTGGTTGAGAGGTTTAAGCGGGAAAGCGTAACAGACAGACAGACAGATAGACAGACAGACAGACAGAGTTACTTTCGCATTTATAATATTAGTTGGGATTAAACAAACCTTAAAAAAAATAAGTGGTTACATAAATACAGTGAGAACCAGAAATTTTTTTGGTGGAGAGGAGCCTAAGACAGGAAGGTTGGCTATGGTGCACACTATGAAATAAACTATAGCTAGGATATAGGTGATAAAAAAACATTCTAAATTAGGTAGACAGGTATCTATAATACTACATTATTATGATTACTACATAAAAAAAAACTTTTTTTTAGTAATACTATTTACAATATTATTACTGGATTACTACATAAAACATTCTAAATTAGCTAGACTAGGTATCTATATACATAGCTGGGGATCAAAGTCAAAAAACAAAGTGCTGTTACAGTAGAATTTTCACCAATATCCTATGTGTTATAGTAAAAGTTCTGAACAGCAATACTGTTGTCTTCTGTGCTGTAAGCCGTCATAAATTACACCTCGGAGATTCCACTCACCGGATAAATCAAATGTAAAGGTCGGAATGCGATGATGCCTGTTTATTTCGATTTGCGAACCTTTCGCATAGGATTGGTGCCGCAGTATTGCTGAGGTACAGTCAGCAACAGAAAGTCATGAACATTTTGATACTGTAAAGACTTTAAAACTTTATTCCGGAATCCTATTTCGAATCTTTGAGAGGTTTCAAAGTAATCCTTGTGATTTGATTGAACAAGAAGAGAACTTCTTCTTCCCTTACTAAGAGACACTTCAAAGAGCTCTACTACTCTTAATGTCAAATGTCAATTGCCTTCCAGCAGTAAACCAGCTGTAACATCTTAAAACTGGCCCATTGATCTCGATTTGACACGATTGATGAATTTCTATACAAATGCATCCGCATAAATGTCCGTGGCTGAGCCACGATACGCGTATCGTGTGACAATAATTGAACAATTCCATGCCCATTTTTCATTCCTGGTAATCGAGACACCTTTCAGTTGCAATAA
The DNA here is from genome assembly GCA_963576535.1 of Plemyria rubiginata. Classification (NCBI taxonomy): domain Eukaryota; kingdom Metazoa; phylum Arthropoda; class Insecta; order Lepidoptera; family Geometridae; genus Plemyria; species Plemyria rubiginata. Next base: position 7,885,210 of record OY754910.1, read on the forward strand.
AAACATGTTTATTTTATTGTAAAATAAAGTTATTTTACCGACCATGAAAATGTTTATTTTATTGTAAAATAAAATAATCATGCAACACAAATAACAAAATAAATAAATAAATAATATATATAAGCTACTCAAAGCTTGTGTTATGGGTACTAGATAACTGATATATATAATACATTATATACTTATACAAATCATACACAAATTTGTTCCGAGGCGGGAGTCGAACCCGCAACCTCTTGTGTCGCAGGCGGACTCTCAGCCGCTGCGTCACTAAGGTCGGTAAAATAACTTTTGAATGATTGTATATCGCATTGCATTGAATTGTTCAGCTAGGTATTACTACACTCAGAATGAGTGTAATAACGTTGAATACCAGTTTTTCTTCTTGCTGTCATGTGACGATAATTTAGACCACATCCGAATCGCCTTTCAACTTGCACGAAAGGAGCATCCTTAAAGGGGAGCAAAATTTCAATCCTTTAACCCCAAATTCAAAACATACCTTATAGCATAGATCATAGGAATTACTAACCAAGCTATGCTTGTGAATGAATATACTGAAGCGGCTAGGTTTAAATTGAAAAGTGAGGGCACTGGTGGTCTAGTGGTAGCAGCCCCACCTTCCGATCCTAAGGTCGTGGGTTCAAAACCGGTCGTGCACCAATGAGTTTTTCTGTTCAAAAATTTATGTGCGCAATGCCAGTACTCTCAAACGGTGAAGGAAAACATCGTGAGGAAACCGGCATGTTGTAAAACCTAAACAAGTTCTATAACATGTGACAAGTGCTCGAAAGGAGCCTCTTGAGGCGCACTTAAAATCCTTTCACCACACTGTTTCGAAAGAAACTAGTGACACGATAAGAAGAAGAAGAATTGAAAAGTTTGGTGTAGCTTGATGCCAACTTCATACGAGTATCGAGTGTTTATTATTTCCTGTATGGTGTATGTAAATGAAAATATTTTTCGTTCATTTAATTTTCCTTATAAAATACAGAGCTCGGTATTTTGCAGTCGCAGGACTGCGGGTGCAAGTTAAACGCGTTGGTTTTGTCTTCGCTTAAGTAATCATCTTTCTTTCATATAGGAAGATACTTGTTCATATTGCAGAGAAGAAAACGCAGCACGCACCTTTCATTCGTTACTTATTCATACATCTGAGAAGCTCAAGAGTTACGGTCCGTAGAAAACATATAGGTACACACGCCTCCCTGTACAAGTACCTTTGTACTTTTGTATATCTACGTACAATAGACGTGTAACCAGTTCGCATGGATGTGGAATATCTTAAACGTTTTATATGTACGTTTATATGTGTTTTCAGCATAAATAGATGGAGAGGGCTCAAAATTGTTTTCTTGGAAATGTATGAGAGAGACCCTACGTCCTAGTGAACATGTCTAATAATTCAGGCTAGTAAAATATCCAAGTAACTTAGATAAATACACAGAAACCGGGGTGTTTATCTAAGCACAGCAAAGAGATTATTGCATTTCAAATTTTAGTTAATAGTAACTTTTGCATAACTTTAGGTACATAAAAGTTCAATTATTGCACATTAAAAATTATGTAAATCCCTAGCGTAAGAGCATAAAAATATATTTAGGAAAATAAATTGATGCAAGTATTACGCAAAAAGAGGGTATAAACTGCTTCACGAGCACAGAGCTGCAAAAACTCCACATCTCTTTGTTACAAAGGAGTTATTGATAAAAACTATTGCAGAAAATGAAGCGAAACGCCGCTTGAATTTCACAAAAGGTAAATTATAGGGAATGCAAAAACGTACCCTAACGAGCAAAAAGCACGTAGCAAAGTAAGATTTACTCTAAAACTTAGTTTATGTAAAATACTTAGAAAACCTGTTTCTTACATTGCCGTTTAGTTTTTTTTATACGAGTAAGTTGTTTTTTTTCTAGATCTATCTCCTACAAAATGAAAATGTAAATAAAACTTTTCCTTTTACGTAGACATTTTTCATTAAATATGAGGTCATAAGTAACAGATGAAAGTCTAGTTAGTTTCGTATAGCCAAATGTAATATTTTTAGGTAGCTAGGTAACTCTGACTGGCCTCTTAGAAGTCCTTAAAGACTCTAGAGTTCATACTTGGTACTAAGAGGTCTCAGGGGATATCTACCGTGCCTGGGGATCAAAGTTGTGAAGCTGTTTCAGTTGTTTTTTTAACAAAAGTGTGGTTGCCTGTGTATTGAAAGTGAAAAATACCTTTTTTTATACAACTGATGGAACAAGCGGATGGCCCACCTGATGTTAAGTGGTAACCATCACCTAGCAAAGCGTTGCCTCATAAGTTACGCACGATAGCACGATACGATGCACTGCCCTGCGTCCATCAACTTGAGGAATACAGATTTTAAGCCTCATGTGCCTGTAATTACACCAGCGACCACACTCTTCAAACATTTTTTATACCTGTATGTTATTTATTATTTAATCTAACTGGTATTTTACAGGTAATAAGAAAGCTTGATTTTTTGAGTTATCTTTTTTATCGTGTCATACTGCGTGAATTCCTTCTGTAGACTTTAAATGGAAAGTAGGTCACAATTTCAAAATTATGGAAACGTACCAAATTATTTTCCTCGAGTCGCTTGACCTGCTTAAATCTCAGGAGACGTCCACATTCACACTTATAACTCGAGCGAGTAATGCCGCAATCTCATTGCAATAAACATTCAAACCGCGAGCACGTGCCAACGACGACTCGCCTTTCTTCCACCGCGTGCTGCTACGTATGACTTGACATCTCACCCGGCACGTCTGCACCACAATCATCCAGGTAGCCTATTGTGAATGAATAAAAGAAAGAAAGAAAGAAAGAGAAAACATTTATTTGTAACGGACGGTAGCAAACAATACACGGGACATACTAGTTTTGGAATTAATTTTTTTAATTACTAAAATATTAAATACTAGTAGCTGGCTGATTTTAATGGTGAAAGAATTTTTGAAATAGAACCAGTAGTTATTGAGTTTATATGTTACAAACATTACAATTTCCTCTATATACCTACTCGTTGTCTTGGTGTGAAGGATATCCATAAGAATCAGACAATCACGTGCTTCTTTAAACAGTATTTTCGCGTCTCTCAATCTAGAAAGTTTTCATCAAAGTTAATTACTAGGTATAATTCTATGGTCGTATCGCTAAACTAAAAAGCTTTCTTGCTCCAACCGTGGAAATACAGCAAATAAAAGTGCCTCTAATTGGGTAAATTCGAGTACATTTCGCACACTCGTGTCTCGTGTAAGTGCTGACGCGATGCGACGCGTTATAAATTACTGCAGACGTAATCAAATCCCGTTCAGAGAACCGGTAGATAGGTATCTACTTTTTACTGAAAAATACTCTTTGAAGTTATAATTCTAAGGTTTAACCCTATTTGAATTCTTGAATAACTGAAATGGCAAGGAAAAATCCTTTGCAACCAAAGAAATGAGTTGGCTTAATACGTGGGTAACTTGTTGTTTTTTACAAAGGAAATTACAATGAATGTTTACAAATAATTAAGTATTTAGAAAATATAACTACTTGTGTACTTCGAGTTATTTTTCAGCACAAATTTGAGAAGAAGGAACCGAAATAAACTCTGAGTCGGATATCATGATTGAGGTTCCAATTCAAATATAGGCGTATCTAGTTGGATATTATCCTTGAATAATATCAGCAAGGCTTCCGTTCTAAGTGAGGTCTTAGCCGGTAGCGTAGGCGAGACGTGACGTATTATAGCAGGCGCTTCACTACACATACACAATATGCAACAAATGTGCAACACATTCCATAAGTCAGCTTGAAATTGCAACAATTTGAAAGTTAGACAGTTAGGGTTGCAATTTATCCTGCTATATTTTATCCTTAGTAATGATGGTTTATATAGTGGTTTCTGTTTATTGTTTAACTATAACTATGTTTTAAATTAGATTTACGTTACACTGGTATTATATAGCGTAGCTTGTTTACTTTTGAATGTTGTGGAAAACCCTGTCGTGATTTTTTTGGTTTCAAAGCCACCGTCATTGGATTTGTAACAGAGCGCTAAGCGAATTTGTTATTTGCTTCTGGTATCTGTTTCAGTTGGTTCTTGAAGTCTTAGATTTCACTAGACAAGAGAGAGAGATGAAAGGTTTATGTAAATATCTCGACTGCTAGAGTGGCAAGCAAGCTGCCCCGGCCCCTATTTAATCTTGCAAATGTATGCAAGTCGGCAACTTACTTGGTTGTCACACACGTCAACCGTCTACGATACGGGAACGTGATCCAAATCCGATTCAGAGCGTCGTCATTGCGGTCGTAAAACGTTTCAGCAGTCGGCACATTTGTGGCATAATTCCGGCCTCCTCGGGGGCCTTTTCGTATATTACGACGCCATTTTACAACATTCAGTATGTCCAACGTACCTAAGTTCCTTGAAATATTTTAACTAAGAAATTGATATCGTATCAGATAACAACATTCTAGTACTAAAAGTGTTCCAGGCAGGTATTAGACTCGAAAATTTATAAAACAAAGACCTACAAAACCGTTTCTTGTGCCGAGTCAACAAGTCTTAAGTCCAAGCACATAAAGTAGAGCTCCGACCACAAATAGAGTGAAATATTTTTACGTTCGCCGGAATATCTGACCGGAGGAATTGAACGTACATATTTCATTGGGGGTAGTTTAAGCACCACAATCCGAACTGGGATTTTACGAGTCCACCGGAAAGGTTGGGGGTGTTAGCAATTTCTGTATAGAACCTCCTAACATAATATGCCTATATTGCTCGAAACATAACCTGGATTTGCTCACACAATCGGAAATAATCTCTGTAGTTTTTACAGCCCCGTGGGCCCGGTTTTCGTGAATATGTTAGCAATCGTGTAAAGCAGTGAGAGAGACCGACCTTATATATTATGTAATGTATAGTTGTAAGATAATTTAGCAAGGTAAAATAATTTATAGTATTTAGGTACAGTTGTATGAGTTTACTTTATTTACTCGATTGGTCACTTTCACCTGGCTTTTGGATCGACTTCTAGAGAGTCCGGTTTATTTTGCTTGGTACTAGTCATTCATGTATGTATGTGTGTCATGGGAGTAGTCATTCTAACAGAAAAATACTTACAATTCATTCTTATTTGTGCTTACCAAATATGCAGCTCGAAGTTTTTTTATTAAGCAAACGTTCAAACGAATTCTATATGCAGGCCAATGAAGTTACAAAGTTTGAATTGAAAAACTTAGCGATAATGTTTTCAGCAAAGGGATGAGTCTGCTATGTTCCTATCCTTTTTCCCTTATGAATCCGGAAGTGCGTGCGTGCTCCCGCACCCCCTAACTTTTCCGGATCCCAAAGTAATCTAAAACAAATAAAGATGAGTGAGAACCCACAGACGTTTCGTGCATATCATATTCTCCAATATGAGCAGAAATAATAGCATATTTTTATTCCATTTTTCCTTATAAACCACCGCTATAAATACAATAAAGACGTACTCGTATGTTCCATGTAATTTTATGCTCTGCACAATAATATACTACATTGGATTCAATAGCTGTTCTGTTTTCGATACTTTTTGATTCCCGACTTGATTGACATGCCAACGCTCACATTTTACCCAAAAATACTGAACTTACATCATACAGTTCATACACTTAAAATTTTACAGCAATATTTTTCTTACTATGTGCATAAAAATAACAAAACCGCAAACACTTACAGTGAAAATGGTAAAAAGTAAAACTGATTTCATTTACTTACTGCTGCAAAGGGGGAATGAAAAAGCTATGGTCAGCAGGTTGTACCGACACCTTCGGCTATTCAACAACTGGAGGACAAAAACAACTGTTATTCTCCTGTAGTTGAATATCGTCTAATACGAGTATAAGAGTACAAAGAATTATGTAACAAAATATTTGCCTATTTACTGCCATTTTCGATCGACACACTGTTCGAATTAGAGAGCACCAAGTACAAGCTATGTATCATTTAGGGCTTAAAAGTTATGTGTGAATGTCCAACGACATTTAACCTTCTGATCGTTACCACTTAACATAAGGTGGGCGCATCTTTTTCCATCAAAAATCATCTTGTTATTGAAAATTGATAAATTGTCACAAAAAAATGTTTAAAGCAGTGTTTAAAAGTCCTTAACCCTTCTAAGTAATGGGCTAAAGGCTAATGGCCTAAGAGCTAAAGGTTTCCAAGTTTCTACAAATATAATGAACCGCAATATCTTATCATCTGTTTTGTTGAAAAGTTATAATGTCAAGAAGACTTGTTTGTTGTTTCATTGTGAGCGAGCCGATGATGTTATTAAATTAGGTATACATCAAAAATGTATTTTACACTAACAGTGCCCCGCGGTTTCACCCGTATAGTTTTAAACCCCGGTATTCCCACGGGATAAAAAGTAGCTTATGTGCTATTCCAAACTATAATCTATCTTTCTATTAAGTTTCATCCAGATCCGTTCAGTCGTTCCGGCGTGAAAGAGTAACAAACACACATCCATCCATCCATACTTAAAAACTTTCGCGTTTATAATATTAGTAGGATTGAAAATAGATGGACTGTAGAAACTGTAAGATACAAAGGTCCTTTTTAAAAAGAAAAGACGTCAGTGGGCAGAATGACGTCACTTAAAAAGTTGGAGTATTAGTTAGTAAACGTTCAGAAAGGGTTGGTTGCGAGGGAGGCGTGCCCGGGAGCGGCACAGCCGCGGCTCGAGTTGGCTGCGGTCATTGGGCCTCTCGTTACCGACCATCCTTGCTCGGATGGTCGACGACGAACGCTCGTGGGAAGCAATGGTCTCCTTCTGCGAGGACGTGATGTCGCGGCCACGGAGGCGAGCCCATCGGGCCCGCACTCCATCGCCGCTCGGAGGCCCTGGAGCGATGGATGCGGGGGCACCTGTCGCTCCTCACCCAGCGTGAAAAAGGCCTCCAATGTAGACGACGTGCCGTGTGTTCCGGCACGTCGCGCTTAAGCCGTATAGGGGAGGGTTCATCCCTCTCCCGAGGTGTGTCTGCTCTACCTAGAGAGGGTGGACGTCGGCAGAACGGGGACCGGAGTATACTAAACTGGTCCCGGGCCCCGTTTGCAGTCCGAGGTCGACACCGTGGGGGTTTTAGTCGGTAGTGGCGTCAAAACTTTCATTTTCCTCGCAGACAGCCAGCGTTCCCATATACGCGACGCACCAGGGGAGCCTCGCCCTAAGTCACAGACGATATGAACTAGATACCTACGATATACTGCCTTGCGTCCATCAACTGGGAATATAGAAGTTAAGCGTCATGTGGCATCATTTACCTTCCAAATATTGTTAGGTATAATTTCCTCCCATAGAGAATATGCGTTAACTCGTACTACCCTACAAACCGAAATACAGCAACGCTGATTTGGCGGCAAATAGGCATGATGGGCATAGATATTGAAAAAGATGTGGTGCGATGTATATTATTATCATTTTAGTTATTTTTAAATTTTACATCCAGTAGATGGAGCGTCGTCGTGCAGCACCCTATAGGCAGCCGACCGTGAAGTTATAATGAAGTTTTTAAATGTACCCGCTTCATAAAGAGGGCTTTCAAGAGAAGACCACTTAATTTGCAACGCTTCTCGGCTAAGCAAAACTTCAGCCAAACGAGAAATAGTTTCCTGAAATAAGTTGGACTATTGTACTAAGATATCGTAGTAACTTCGTTTAACCTTAGAGCTGGTTTAAACATCAATACATATAGTGCAGCAACGCTCTACCAATCATACTCTCATATCTCTTTTCATATTCGCTGAAAACAGAGTTGACTAACAGCTGCAAAGTCTTGTAGCTTCAGTCCAAGAGCCGTTTCCGAGAGTCAGATTATAAATAAATAAATACATATACACATATTACTCACTCATAAGTATTAGATAGGCAAATAGCAATTATCTTCGCATATTTTTTTTCACCTCAAACAACAAAGTTACGATTCCTTAGAACAACAAAGTCACGGGGAGTTTCACCTGTTAGTGAATCCGGTGATGTTTGAATGTTCTTCTCAACAAATGACATCCTACTTTAATGTGGACTAACATTACACAACGACCCTTTCTTTGTTAATAACATTGTATAAAAAGTATGAACAAGTTGTTTGGCATTTGTTTCAGCGATAAAATATTTGTACTATTTTCCCGTTTTAATCAAGCGGGAGGTTTATTTACTGTAATCCCTAATCCCTAGAACAGCTGATGCATTTGTCAGCTGCTACATGCACATACAAACAAAACATTAAATTTAAACCGGTCTTCCTGGAAATTTTTGGATTTATGTTCGAATTCGTTCTACCTGGAATTTCTGGGCCCTTTGTTCGGTAGAGTGGAAAAAAAGTGGAAACTTGAAATTAAAACTGCTGTTGGCTTTACATACAGGTTATTAAGAGTCTGCACACGTGTACTTTTTCACGCGTTACTCAAGTTATCTTAAAATGGGTCCTATTTATCAACTTACATTGATCTCGCGCCATAAACGATATCCCTATCCCTACTATATATAATATTATAAATGCGAAAGTAACTCTGTCTGTCTGTCTGTCTGTCTGTTACGCTTTCCCGCTTAAACCTCTCAACCGATTTTGATGAAATTTGGCACAGACAATCTTTAGATCCTGAGAAAGGACATAGGCTACCTTTTATTGCGAAAAGTATGCAGACGAAGTCGCGGGCACCGGTCGCGGTAGAAGACGCATTTTATATATTTCTTAGGCTTAGGCTTATATATAAGCTAGCTGTTTATTATTAACTATGTCTGCAATCTGCATAACGTATAAAATGAAAGTCGGGATTTTGTAAAATTTAATAACGCTTCGGCGGGCAAATAATTCTCTTTCATTACATAAAGCAACAAATATTTTAATATACCATGCAGACATGGTTCTGAAGTATTCAGATAATTGATTTTACCTTTCCATTAAGGATGGTGGATGTTTTGGTATTATTAATTAATATTGAGTAATGTGGGTAATTTTTGGCATACATTTTATTACATTCCGATGAAATTGGTTGGGATCTTATAAGAATGTATTCGTTGCCGGTCCAACAGGTTAATTATCGAAAGTTCTGGAAGAGATAAATCAAAGATTCCGGGAAAGTTCCAGGTTCCATACCAAAGATGTACTGATGACCCCCTTCCGTCCAAGAACTGTTTGAGAGCAGACGTGTGTCACTTTTTCTGCAAAAATATTGAAACCCGTCGAGCTATTATCGTCATAACGACTAGTTCAATAAAGCTCACTTCCCCATCACAACCAAGAAAGTAATAATCAATAAAAGTATTCGAATTACAAACAACGCAAGCGCCGGGTACCTGCGTCGCCGACAGAGCCGCGGAGGGACACCTCTTCAACCCCGCTGGAGTAAGAGTAAACCAATATTTTGTTCCCGCTCGCACGTGCCTACGTTCCCGCGGCTTGTAATTGACCGGCCGACGACACGAACATCAACTCTAACTCCAGTACGGAACGTCGATAATCTTTGCGTTCAAGGAGCGACGCTTACTTACGGCTTTTTAGAAACCAGTCGCTACGCCGCCTTGCCTTGCCTTGCCTGCTGCTACCTACTGTATACATACGAGTATGCGACGTAATACACCACCTTCGATGTCACCGAATAAAGCTATGCTGAGTCAACGCAAGAAACGACCTTGTCCAGGCAACTCGCCCACAACCTCACATGATGATGGTAGCATGAACCCCGAGGAAACAGCCCTTAATATTCCAAATAAACAGGAGGAAATTCTAACAATGCTTACACAAGTTCTATCTGAAATTACGGAAATCCGTAAATCCCATTCCGATATACAAAAATCGTTGGATTTTTATATAAAAAAATGCGACGAAATGCAGGAACGAGTGTTGACCCTGGAAGCTGAAAAATCTAAGCGAGACACATACATTTGTAGTTTGGAGAGCCGGTTTGAGGAGGTAGATAGACATGCAAGAAGTACCTGTTTAGAAATTCGTGGAGTCCCCTCCAAGCCCTCTGAAACCAAGCAAGACTTATGCAGCCTTGTGGAAAAGCTTCAAACCAAACTAAAATTGAACGAGCAGCAGAACACTATTAAGGACATATACCGCATTAAGGGTAAACCGAACGGAGAGCGGCCGATAGTGGTAGACTTTACCACCACTATGACGAAGGCTTCAATTCTACAAGCAGTGAAAAAACACAACGCCTCTAATACGACTGACAGACTGAACACAAGCAACCTGGGGATGGAGTGCACAAAGTCCGGTGTTTGTATCAGAGTTTCTGACGCCGAAAGCTAGGAGACTATATTTCCTGGCACGTGATGTAGCAAAGACATCCAGCTATGACTTCTGCTGGACATCTGCTGGTAGGGTATTCCTACGCAAGGCCGTCGGCTCTGCCCCAATAGTAATCACAGGTGAACAGCAACTCGAAGATCTGAAACAAAAAAACGGCTAAGTTATTCAGGTGCCCTAAACCAAACAGCTCGTGAACTAATTATGCATGCAATTTTAATTTTATGTAACTTTCAAACCCACACTTCACCCCTACACACACAAATCTCATCTCATACGATAGAACGATCATACATTCTTACATCCACCATACACATACACAACCACACACACATTGACTCTTACGTCTTAACCTCACATATCAAGTGTGATAAACAAAACACTACAGTTTCCACAATGAGCGCCCAGTTGATTTACAATAACAGTAATGGATAAAAGCCCAGAAAATAATCTGTGCCATCTTATAGACACCCTTACGCTCAATGATCCGAAGCTTTGTTTACCGGAGTCATGTAAAGCTAGCATCACATCTAACAATAAAACAATCACAATTCTCATGATGAATATTAGGAGCGTAAATAAGAATTTTCCTGCCCTTGAACTTCTCTTACACCGACTAGACTTTGAATGCGATGTCATAATTCTAACCGAATGTTGGATAGAAAACAATAAACAGTTTCCATCGATGATTAACTGCAATAAGGCGTTCACAAATAACTGCATTAATCAAAATGGTGGTGTTATCGTATATACAAGGTCCGGCACTGATATTATAATAGAGGAGCCAAACTTCCTTGAAGCAAATTGTCTGTTACTTAGAATCGGAATAAATGTAGCTTTAGTAGCATTATATAGATCCCCCTCTTTCTCTAATATTGATCTTTTCCTTGACTCATTGGATTCTGTCCTCACGAATATCAAACAATTCCAAACAATTTCTGTTATTGGAGATCTCAACATCGATATAAGGGAACATAACAATGATGGAAGATCAGCCAACTATTTGGAACTCCTTGCCAGTCACGGACTAATACCAAGTCATACGATGCCGACCCGTGACCAAAAATGTCTCGACCATGTGATGTTAAAAAGTAAAAATCAATCTAACACACTGGTATTAGATACGTATATTACTGATCATCGTCCTGTCATTCTAAATATTGTAAATAAATCAGCAAGCCCCACTTGTCCCAAAAAGGTAACAATTAGAACAGATCTGATCAACATTGAAAAACAAATTAAATTGCTTGATTTCTCGGAGGTCCTTCAATCACTTGATCCGAACGTGGCTACATCACTCTTAATGCACAAACTAATGGAAGTTGTTAAAGCCAGTACCCGCTTAATTAAGGTGCCACACAATCAGCGCACTCTCAAACCCTGGATCACTCCTGGTATCCTTCGTTGTATACGAACTCGCGATAGGATGCATACTAACTTAAAGGAGAATCCTAATAACACAACGCTTAAAATAACCTACTCTAGGTACAGAAATTTTTGCACTAACCTATTAAAAAAACTCAAAATTAACTATCACAAGAAGGAACTGGAGGAAAATAAAAACAATATAAAAAAGACATGGGAAGCAATTAAAAGAATAACTTATTCTACTAAACAGAAAAACAATAACGAAGCTTTATTAAAAATTAAAAGTAATACTTTTGACTCTGTGAATAATGTAAACAAATATTTTGCAAATGTAGGAAGAAATCTGGCGGAAAGAATAAAAGTAGGTCGTCGTAGTGACACTAACAAATTATCCGAAGCTCAATCTCAGGTGAACTCAATAGGTTTACTGTCTGCTGATGAAGATGAGGTTCTAGGAATAATTAGAGGACTCAAAAATGACTGCGCGGTTGGCTCTGACGGTGTATCTACTAAGGTAATAAAGGACTCAGCACAGATCTTAGCACCAATAATAACCCACATTTGTAACCTATCTATGTCATCTGGAGTTTTTCCTCAGAGTTTCAAGACATCTTTAATAACTCCAATCCACAAAGGGGGCAACAGAGACAGTGCCGAGAATTACAGACCTATTTCGATACTACCGGCAATGTCCAAAGTATTAGAAAAACTAATAAACAGGCGACTGACTGCATATCTACAAAAATTTAACATTCTTTCACCGAACCAATATGGTTTTCGTTCTGGCCGCTCAACTGAACATGCAGTATCAGAACTCACAACATATATAGTGGATAAACTTGACACCAAAACTAAAGTTATAGGAGTATTTTTGGACCTCGCCAAAGCGTTCGACACTGTCTCTGTACCCATCCTTGTGAGAAAACTTGAGCGAATTGGAATACGAGGCAACACTTTGAATTTATTAGGAGACTATCTATCTGAAAGAACCCAAAAAACTAAAATCAATAATGTTGTTAGTGAAGCTGAACACATAAGTTTCGGTGTTCCTCAAGGTAGCGTGTTGGGCCCAAGTTTGTTCTTAGCTTATGTCAACGAGCTCTGCAACTTGCAGCTAGTACAGGGAAAAATCTTTTCATACGCAGACGATACCGCCTTAATCTTCGTTGGTAAAACCTGGGAGGAGGCACTGGCCCATGCCGAACAAGGACTAGACCTAGTCATTGATTGGCTGCGCGAAAATTTACTTTCTCTAAATGTAGAGAAAACTAAATTTATCGCCTTCTCGAACTCACGTAAGAAATTACCCTCCCTTAGTATCAGTGCTCATTGGAACTGTGATAAGATTAACTGTACATGCTGTAAGTTGGAGAGTGTCCAACATATAAAATATCTAGGGGTGACAATAGATCGCCATATGACCTGGAAACCTCATATTGACACCCTTAGTAAGCGAGTTCGGAAACTCATATATGTATTTAAAAACCTCCGCGACGTGGCTGATAGAACTCTAATAATTAATGTATACAATGCACTCTGTAAGTCTATCTTAACCTACTGCAACACATCATGGGGAGGAGCTTGTAGTACCCATTTCATTGCACTAGAACGTGCCCAACGCGCTGTCTTGAAGGTTGCCACCTTTAAACCTTTCCGATTCCCTACGTCTGAACTTTATAAAGACTGTGGGGTGTTATCAGTTCGACAACTTTATATACACGACCTTATATTGGCCCAACACAAACTTGCGACCCCTCATCTTGTAAATCAAACCTCTATCATAAGAAGAAAACACCGAGTTTTTCCCAAACACAAATTACATTCAAAACTAGCACAACGACAGCAGTCGTTCCTCGGCCCATATATCTACAACAACACAAGCAAAATCATAACACTAGTATCACTTACCAACAGGGAAGTCAAACTTGCACTCAACAAATGGCTGAGAAACCTCAGTCACGCTGAAACAGAGACCTTACTCAAAGTTATAACCTAATAAAGGCATTCATCACACACACACGCACACATGTCACACTCTTCCACTCACCTCCCTCTCCCTAACACCCGCGTTCAAACACACCATAATTTGTGCGGTTCTCCTGTGATACCTTGGCTCTTAAGAGACTCGTGTAATCAGGAGAACCGTACACAAACCCCCCTAAACACATAACCCTCGATACACATACACAAAACACACGCACGCACACATACACACACACACACACACACACACACACACATCTCACCTAAACTCACGTTCTCACTCAACTGCATGCAGGTAATAATTCTAATTTTGTTTTAGTTTTTATTTACTTATATTCTTCTTTTTTGCAATTACTACATTGTTATTAAAATAAATACCGCAACTATTAAAACTGTTAAATATATGAAAAATGTAGAATCAACTTACCTATTACAGTACACAATAATACTGCTCGCTTGCTGTTGTATCAAACGAAGGCTACGCAGACCCTGCGACACAAGATTTTTAATCTTAGTGCAGGCTCTGCATGTCATAACACCTAAAAATCAGCGCTTACAATGTTCATTTGTATAAATATTATTATTGTACCTAATACCTACTTTATGCTGCGGTCTGAGAAAATAAATATTATTATTATTATTATTATTATTATTACTGATGTCAATCTTTATAAGCAGTTCTCCACAACCACACCACCACAACCAGGTAGAAAAAGCTGTATAAAAGTTCAACTTATATGGCGAATTGAAAACGCAGTTACGCGGCACTGCACTACCGTTTATAACAAAGAATAACCGCATAAATTCCAATAAAACGCAAGATTTATCCGAATGGGTCGGGAAATAGTAACCATAATCCCGGTACTAAAATGGCACTAAAGCGTACGAGTATTCTACTAACCCAAATAATAGCGAGGCTTAGAAAGGTCTGTTTGGATGATCGCATGTAGTTTTGAGGTTGTGCGAATGGTATGTCGTGGCAATAACGATAGTTAGCTGTTGTTAACTTGTTTTTGGGAGCAAGTTGTTCGCTCGTGTAAGTTCACTCAGCTGCGTAGTACGGGATGTCAAGGTTGGTTTCCTAATAGCGACGACCGTGATACACCAAACAGCGGTTTTATACTGGAAAGCGAGACATTACAATATTATTACTTGACTACATTGTACACTCTGCACGGATTATTTTTTTTCTTCGAACTCATTTAATACGCTAAGTCATTAGTAAAACAGTGAGACGGTTTAAGATTTATCGAAAGTATAGTTACTCTATCAGTAATATAGTAGAGGAAGAATACACTCACAATTTGCAGAATACGTACATTTACAAACTTATTATCCCTCGTCATATCGTATAAAAAGGGCGGTGACAGCTGATACCAAATACCCAATTTGTAAGCTCCGGCCTGTTTTCTTCTATACAAATGGCTTTGGATCCAGTTTGGACAAAAATTATCGCAATATCAGATTCAGAATCAGATACCCAAAACATTATACAACACAGTACAGTACAACAGTATAAGTACATACTTTATAAGAAATAAGCCTTGAACTAGTTATTTTGTTGCGCTTGTCAGTAAAAACGTTTTCTAAGCTGATAGTAAAGCAGGATTATGTAGTACTGAAGACATTCTTGCTAAAAGAGATTGTAATAATTTCTACCTAGAGATTCTACCCCATTTCCGGCAAACATTTTGATATAAAAACTTTCTTAATTCTAATCCAGGGGCCTCATCCTCACTTCGAGCGAGATTATCTCACGGTAGAGATGACGTCATATCTCCTTCGACAACTCACAGACGTTGCGGCTCGCATGAACTTTGAGCCGTGAGATTGGGGATAAATTATTGTCACGAGTGAAATGAAATGCAGCAGATGAACACTTTTATACTTATTTATTCCGAGACCAACTGTACATAGAAGGGGTACTTAGTACTTAATACGGCTATGACTATTTCTCCTAAGACGTCCTAACTTTACGACTTCCAGACACCAACTGGCTGCTCACCCAACGTTCAGTATAAAGTTACCTCGGGTAGGCAGATTCTAGAAAAATGCCAGCACGAACCAGTTTGCGTCACGCGTCATTGGTCGCCCCGCCCACTGAGGCGCTAGCAGGGTAGCCAACAAAACAGAAATTAAATGGTGTTGCCATCAAAGTTATCAAAATTACGACATTTGCTATTAAAATTATCAAAATTACGACATTCGGCCGTCCGTCACCGTACCACCTCCCGGGGTACGAAATTATCGGTAGCAGTCAAATTGTTATCATTATACAAAACTGTTTTTTTTCATGTATTTTTACAATCTCAAACTTAAAAAATTCATGTAACTACTTTGCCTTATATTACGAATTTTATTTATAAACTTAAATGATTTAATTAAATTGTTTAATTTGACAAACTCTGTAAAAATAACATTCCGTGAGTACATAACCAACTTACAGGACATTTAACTTTGCTAGCTAATGCTGAAATTGTTAAATTAAATTATTTTATCTGACAAACTCTGTAAAATCACATTAGTGTAAAATTCCAACTTATAGACAATGTTAACTTTGCAAGCGAATGCTAATGAGAATAATGATATATCTGTATTAAATTTTAATAATTTTATACTTCGTCATATTTACGACATTCGTGTTTTGTTTTTGTTTTCTTGCTGACTTACGTTATGGTTCTAATGAGATACTTAACTATTCAGTTAATTGCGCACACCAGACTTAATATTATTACTTTACTTAAAAAACATAATAGATAAATTTCAGTTTAGCAACGACAAATCTTTTTTTTTTAATATTTGAACAAATAAAGTAATCCTTGTAAAGAGTTAGAGCTATAAAACTGCAAAATTAAATAAAGTTTTGAAACACGTAGTCTACTTTCAACACATACATATTATAAATATTTCTCTCATATAAAATTATGTTGAATTTTAACTATACAAAAGTCACAGTATTAATTCTTTTGAGATTAAATAATAACTCATTTAAATTATAATTTAAGCTTTTTAGGGAGGGAAAGTGAAAGGACTTCATGTCATTTTATCATGGTGTTTGCGTGACGTGTAGTGCGTATCACATCCAACTGCGGTATGGCAGCGATCTCTGGGGATGGTGCGACGCGTAAAGTTGTCTCAAAATCGGGCAATCTACTTCGACCCTTTTGCAGCGTGATTCATCCAACTCGACCGTGGCGTAACTAAAAGGTTTGTGTTCTCTTCCAGGAGACTCTAAGATCTGAAACTCGTCAGAAAATCTTACAATTCTGTAAATATATCGTTACTAATTCTAAAACATGATCTGAATAACCATTTTACATGAACACTCAATTTATAAAAGAACTTTTAGTAAATCATTTAAAACGATAATGAAAAAGTAATTTACTTCAAGCAATAATAATATAGTGAATCGATAGAAAATATTTACTTTCATTACAAAAATCTTAACTCTGAACACAAAAACGATAATGAAAAAACATGAAATATCGTCATGTGCATGTCCATTACATTGTATAACAAGGTTCCCATTGAAATTAGAAATAAACCAGACGAACCTGATTGAATTTTACTATTGTGTAAGAAATAGTGATAATTAATTAATTAAAAGCTACGTTCTATACCAATTATATTAAGTTATTTTTAAGAAAATCATTACTGTACCAATTGACTTGTCCAAGAACATGTTACATGATTGAGTAAAGTGGAAATAAATGATTATGAATAACTGGGTAATCTTACTATGTTCTCCCGTAATGTACCTAAAAGAAGGATAAATTAATTAACTGTAATAACAAAAATGTCATTAGGTTAAACTTAGCCCAATGAATATATGCAGGAACTTGGCACGATGACTCGTCATCATCGTATGAGGATGAAGTAGAACTCGTCCATCAATTTCACTCTTTCTAGTGGAGCTTCAAGCAGGTACTAGTACAGTCATCTAGCGAAATCACTTGTCCTTACTGAAACATAAAACATCACTTCGACAGTAACAGTTTCATGATGATCTTAACATGGTGGTATTTATAATATTTCTAATTCTGGATAATCAAGTACACAAATAAAATATTTGTTTGTTCTTGTTCTTATAGTTTGAGCTAAGACCTAAATGTAAAAGTTTACTTAACCGAAATATCTTTAATAAATTATGTTCAGCAAACAATTAATAATTGTTAGATGAAACTATGTTCAATATATTATATACAATAAAATACTTTACTTTTTATTCGTTTCATAAAAAATAATAAGAAATGATTTCAGTAGAAATATATTTGAATTTACTGCTTTATATTACTGTAATAAATAAAATTATTGGTGGGAGACAAGAGACAAATGACTGGACCCAAATATTTAAAAACTCATTTTCTAACAAACTATTTTTAGCATAATTAATTGATCCAGACGTGACTTTGTGGATTTCCATTGTTAAATATGAATTAACTGAAGTTATGTGTAGTACTGATCCACTATTTTAATCTGTGCATGTTAACCTAATGTAGACTCGTGGGTGTACCCTACACCGCACCTTTGCCTTTGTCCCTGACTCAGACCGATTTTATCTTTAACTTTACTCTTGATTATACCAACGTCACCATTAACTTTACCATAAACTTTACTATTAACTTAACATCAACTTTACCATTAACTATACCATTAACTATACCATTAACTATACCATTAACTATACCTTTAACTATACCATTAACTATACCATTAACTATACCATTAACTTTACCATTAACTTTACCAGTAACTTTACCATTAAGTTTACCCTTAATTTTACCATCTTCTTTAGGTTCACTTTAACTTTAGGTTCATCGTTAACTTTAGGTTTTACTTTAACTTAAGGTTCATCTTTAACTTAAGGTTCAACTTTAAGCTTAAATTTTGGTTTAACTTCGGGTTTATCTTAAGGTTTACATCCAGATTTAACTTTTATTTTATCTTTAGGTTTCACTTTAGGAATTTCACTTTAGATTTAACTTTAGATTTAACTTTAGATTTAACTTTAAATTTAACTTTAAATTTAACTTTAGATTTAACTTTAGATTTAACTTTAGATTTAACTTTAGATTTAACTTTAGATTTAACTTTAGATTTAACTTTAGATTTAGCTTTAGATTTAACTTTAGATTTAACTTTAGATTTAACTTTAGATTTAACTTCAGATTTAACTTCAGATTTAACTTCAGATTTAACTTCAGATTTAACTTCAGATTTAACTTCAGATTTAACTTCAGATTTAACTTCAGATTTAACTTCAGATTTAACTTCAGATTTAACTTCAGATTTAACTTCAGATTTAACTTCAGATTTAACTTCAATTTAACTTCAGGTTTGGCTTCAGGTAAAATAATACTTCAGGTTTAACTTCAGGTTTAACTTCAGGTTTAACTTCAGGTTTAACTTAAGGTTTAACTTCAGGTTTAACTTTAGGTTTAACTTCAGGTTTAACTTTAGGTTTAACTTTAGGTTTGACTTTAGGTTTGACTTTATGTTTGAATTTTGATTTGACTTTTGGTTTAGGTTTAACTTTAGGTTTAACTTTAGTTTTAACTTCAGTTTTAACTTTAGTTTTAACTTTAGCTTTAACTTTTAGTTTAACTTTTGGTTGACCTCTTGGCTTAACTTTTGGTTTAACTTTTGGTTCAACTTTAGGTTTGACTTTAGGTTTTACTTTAAGTTTAACTTTAACCTCAGGTCTAACCTTGACTTCAACTTTAAACAAACCGGTACACATAAACCATTTTTAATTAATTGATAGCGCTCATGGTCAAACTCTGGCATACTTAGCCTGTACCTGCTTACATAGCATTAGCTTTGTATAAACAGGTATACATTACCCATTATCTTTTATGATAAATTCACTACTAACGCTTATTGTTAAACTCTGGCATACTTAGCCTATACCTGCATACATAGCATTAGCTTAGATTAAGTAGGTATACATAACCCATAATATGTCAATAATAAATTGCCGAATAGCGCACAATGCATAATGTTATTTTACAATTTTTTTTATTACTTTACTAGATTTTTTTTTGTTTTGAATTATTTTAGGTTTTTGTATATTAGGCATCTTGTACATATTCTGATCTCATGTTTTCTTTGCTTTATATTGTTTGTAAATGCTTAATTTAAATTGTTCCATGGAAAAATGTAGATTCAATTTGGTTACTGTGCAGTGTGCATCAATTAGATTAAAATAAACAATAAGAATAACTGTGAATCTTAGTATTAATAAATAAATAAATGGATATTGGAACCGTCTGCAAAGTTGTTTTGAATTTTTACTAGCTGAACCCGCGGCTTTGCTCACGTTTACTTTGAAACCTACTTAGGTCGGTGGGCCGCTCACTTTTGTTTTTCATGTTAGATACCCTCATGAGGGTTGTATTTTAGATAACGCTGAAATATTAAACATCATCATTATTACCGTTCTCAATTCATACGAATTTGCTTGCAAATATTTCGAAGGAATACAAAGTTTCATATAAATATTTATCTCCTATTTGACCTCCTTGGGAATGAATTTTGAAAAAAAACCTTTCTCAG
Organism: Plemyria rubiginata; assembly: GCA_963576535.1. Taxonomy (NCBI): domain Eukaryota; kingdom Metazoa; phylum Arthropoda; class Insecta; order Lepidoptera; family Geometridae; genus Plemyria; species Plemyria rubiginata. The sequence continues at coordinate 7,905,415 of OY754910.1, forward strand.
TGGATGCCTAACTTATAAAAGGAATACTTGTGCGAAATTTTAAGTTTCTAGCCCCAGAGGTTTGGTGTGTGCATTGCCATCAGTCAATCACTTTTGCCTTTTTTTACATAATAAAGATGGAAAATTGAATTTTAAATAGCCAAACTCTGGGATTGATAGCATGTACCTACTTATTCTCTAAATATTGATTATTTTAGTAAAATTTGCTGCAGACTAACATCAGAGGGTAAGCTTGATCATCAGTAGGTATTAATAATTTTACGTCAGTTCATCAGGTCATAATGGCAAGTTTCGTCAATATGTGCTTGACATAAGCCAATTTCTATTGCAATTAGAAGATTGGTAATAGCAGAATAATTTGAAATACACATAAAAAAATTGGCAAACGATGGGCAGGTAAATCCACGAATTTAAAAGTGCTAACACTACTGGGTAGTCTCTGTGTAATACAGACCAGTTTGTGCAGGCAACGATTAAAAATGCGGATATAAAATAAGATATACCTGCCAATCCTTCAATGTTAAAATGATCGGATAATATTAAAATTTTTAAGATTTCACCCACTTTATTTCACAAGAAAAAAAAAAAATATTGCTGATGCATACTCAACTCAACTCTTTATTGTTCATGGGTATCAAGCACAGGCACTGACAATTTTTATAAACTGAATAGTGCTAGTACAGCCAGCTAGTCTCGGGGCAATCCCGACTGGACCGCACAAACAAAGATTCAATTAAATAAAAACATTTCAGGTACCTTTAAACTGTATAAGCTAGCACGATCGGATAGTCTCGAGTAAATCTCGACCAAAAATGCTATGCTAGACATGCTATCAAAACGTTTCATACCGTTAAACATTTGTCAAATCTAATAATTCTTTTAATCGAAATAAAAATATCATAATGTGGGTGGAATCATCATAAAATAAGCATATGAAATTTAACATACCTTGGTTCAAACCACTTCTGAGATGAAATGAAATGCAGCAGATGAACACTTTTATACTTATTTATTCCGAGACCAACTGTACATAGAAGGGGTACTTAGTACTTAATACGGCTATGACTATTTCTCCTAAGACGTCCTAACTTTACGACTTCCAGACACCAACTGGCTGCTCACCCAACGTTCAGTATAAAGTTACCTCGGGTAGGCAGATTCTAGAAAAATGCCAGCACGAACCAGTTTGCGTCACGCGTCATTGGTCGCCCCGCCCACTGAGGCGCTAGCAGGGTAGCCAACAAAACAGAAATTAAATGGTGTTGCCATCAAAGTTATCAAAATTACGACATTTGCTATTAAAATTATCAAAATTACGACACGAGTTATCGAACAAGATAATAATATGACGTCATCTCCATCGCCAGACAATCTCGCTCGAAGTGAGCATATAAGGCCTCCGGTTGCGAAGATTTTTTTTTTACTTTTATCCCGACCACTAAAACAGTGACAGGGATTAGAGCATGATTGAGCCACACACATTCTAACATCCAAACATCGTAACTTACGCATTCACATTAGTTAGGAGTGGATAGGATAACGAACTTCTGGTACAAAGCGGTATTATGCTAACGGTATTGACGGTCGCTGGTTCCGTGTTTGGGATAAAATATAAATGTAGATGTAGTAAGATCGATAGGCAAGCAATTTGAAAAGACTGGTGATGGAGGTACGGTTGCTCCCGGCTTATAGCTATATACATCAAGTCATCGTACTCTCGCCACAGCGCGTCACTCTGACTGATGTCCACCCTCATTTATAAATTGACCTCACTTTGGCTTGATGGCAGCAAAACGTTGAACCTTTACGTCAAATTCTGTTCCACTTACTTAGAGAAATATCTAAATGGCAGAGAAAAGTTCTTAGAAACTTATTTTTATGTAAGTTGAGCTTTTATTTACTGTCTAGTATTTGTCAGAGAAAGTAGGGCAATACTAAAGTTATGAAGGTTAGACAGGTAAAACAAGATACAAACAAGGTTATTGATAAGTTTGTATTTTAGTATTAATAAAGGCGTATAATATATATGCTGACATTGCGTCGTAAATGCAAAATGAAAATTAAAAATTACGTTAATCAAAGTAGTAGTTTTTAGTTCTGATAATAACGCTGTTTTGTATAATAGTTTGTTGAAGCAACACAAATTGAAAACATTTCTCTGTGTTTTATTTACTGTCTAGTATTTGTCAGAGAAAGTAGGGCAATACTAGAGTTATGAAGGTTAGACAGGTAAAACAAGATACAAACAAGGTTATTGATAAGTTTGTATTTTAGTATTAATAAAGGCGTATAATATATATGCTGACATTGCGTCGTAAATGCAAAATGAAAATTAAAAATTACGTTAATCAAAGTAGTAGTTTTTAGTTCTGATAATAACGCTGTTTTGTATAATAGTTTGTTGAAGCAACACAAATTGAAAACATTTCTCTGTGCATTCAACATTGTTTCAATGTATGAAACTTTTATGAAAATAAACGAATAACAATTGGGTACGCGTATTTTCCGCAACTTTGTTTAATTAAAAAATACGGATAAATAGGCTCACTATAATTTCAGTTTTTAGTAAGCTAGGTAATCGTAAACATAGTTTAATACAGCAACATAATTAGTGATTGCTAACGCTAAATTATATAATGAGACATTTTCTTTATAAAATAAAAAAAAATCGGTATAAAAAATAGCCCTAAGCAAATCGAGATTATGAATGTATGTGTATATATAATCTAAATTATATCTTTATTAGTTCAACGATTAGGGCGTGACTAAGCCACAAAATCGAATCACAAATCGAATCAATGTTAGAAGCAGTACCTTATTACTCTTAGATGGACCTTAGGAGATGGATCTTAGAGGATTACTATCTTAGAGGATATTCGGAGAAGCGCACACGTACCTTCCCTACTCGTCTAAAAGATATTGATATTTACCTGAGCTATAGACACGTGCACAATGCACATTGTGTGTACATGTTGGCGATAAATAAATCTAAACCTATAGTATTATAGATTGGTAGTTCGTACCTACGTATATTGGTATATTAGTAACCAAATCACTGACTATTAATCTAGTACATGCAATGTGTCGGTCGGCTTCATTGTTAGCAGGTGGTGCCTGTGATTAATTACTGGTGAATTCATTGTTCTCGCATTAATAATCAATTAGTCGTTAGCTCATTGTTGCATATATAATCGTAATAGGATGGGCGCGCCTAATTATCCAGTGTATCTTGAACGTAGACGATGGGAAGCTTAGTGAGTAGGTTCGTAGGTTCCTATGACTTAGTGGCCGACTAAGCGTAGGGCAGTCGTAAACATGTGTGTACGTGTTACACACACGTTTTCACTATTTATAGTCTCTATCAAAGCAAGTCATTGTCCACACGATGAAGATAAACGCTTCGCCCTTCGTGTGTTACCTCCTTGAATACAAGGAAACCAAAATGAAAAATATTAATAAATTAGCGATCCGCCCCGGCTTTGCACTAGTGGAATCCATTATTAATATACACATAAACTTTCCTCTGAATAATTTCTTAAAAAAACACATAAAAAAAGCATCAAAATCCATCGCGTAGTTTTAAAGATCTAAGTTTACCTACCTATAGGTACATATGGACGGACAGACATACAGCGGGGGAAGCGACTTTGTTTCATACTATGTAGTGATTGGTACTTACAGATATAGCAAGTAGTCTGGATAATAACATACCTGCTTAGATGAATATAGATATTTTAGTAGATTAGATAATTATAAATTAATAATAAAAATAAATAAAAAGCATGCATAAATAAAAAATATTAGTAAAAATATAAGTTTAGTTTATTATTTTATAAATATGAAATGAAATTTGTATGATAGTATAAGTTAATGTATTAATTTTTATAAATATGAAACAAAACTTTAACATAAAATCAAGTGAAATTGTATCGTGATAATAACATGTAATTCAACGGATAAATAAAGGATAAAAGCAAATATTAAAATAATTAATAAAAAATAGGAGCAAATAATTATCTAATAATAATAATAATATATTAATAACTAGCTGATCCCGCGGCTTTGCTCGCGCTCGTTTACTTTGAAAATCTCATACAAACTTTCATCCCCTGTTTTATCCCTTTGGGGATAGAATTGATCAAAATCCTTTCTTAGTGGATGCCTACGTCATAACATCTACATGCATGCCAAATTTCAGCCCGATCCGTCCAGTGGTTTGGGCTGTGCGTTGATAGATCACTATGGCAGTCAGTCAGTCAGTCACCTTTGAGTTATATATATTAAAAAAAAATATAATATATTATTATTATAAGATAATTATAATAATAAGAATATATTATTATTATTATTATTAGATAATTATTTGCTCAAAACAATTTCATAGGCGAACTTATTGCTTGTGCTTAGTACCTATAATGTGGAATGATTTATTATTAGATTATTATTTTATCGAAAAACCTTAGAAAAATCCGTCTTAATAGCCAAGGCATAGTTTTCCGGGTTTTTAAGGGTAATTTTAGTTCTATTTTGACAGTGAAAGTGTTCAACCCGTACGAAGCAGAATTATAGTTATTATTCTGAGGGTCCATTAATGCAATATAGCTACCGACTTCTAAAAGCGACTTTAGTTTCGCTTGCTTAAAAAATATATCTCGAGCCCTTACCATCAAAGCCTATTTGCTGAATGGACTAACATAAATAAAACTATGAAAAATGGATGGCCCAATTCCTTTATCCCTATTTTTCGTTCACTAGATTCCATATAACCGCTCGTTTGCTCGAAGTCATAAATCCGGTGTCTGTGACCTCAACCCATTTGCAATTGAAAGCTTTATAAAAGGACCTATTCGGACTTTTTAAGTTACTATGCTAGGTCATGCATAGTAAGTTATTACGGCGAAGTAATAGCGCCATACGTCATACCTTCGATTACATCGTCTGATGCGTAAATAATGACAGAACCTAAGGAAATGGCCATCGCGCAATTGGGATCCTACTTCTTTAATTCTTATTGCACACGTTACGCAGTCCATTTCGTTCTATTACCTTCATCGACAAGCAATGGACGATAATCAACACTTAAATTTCTAAAAGCGAAACCAATTATACCCATGGAAGCTATTCCATGATTCGTTCCACCAGAATGCCGGGAAACAGGGACGCAATCGGATGATAAAAATCTTTCTCCCATCCCTTTAACGATTTTCCCGAAGGAAGCTATATCCAGACCCCGACGCTTTGAAATTTAAATGATGGCTGCGAATAGATTTATGCACCTAGTATCCTATGGGTTTTAACAGTCGGTGGGTATTGAGTAGCAAAATCAATTTTAGATCGAACTTGTTTTCGTCAACTTAGACCGATGACAAATACAGCATTTGTTTTACTGTAACTACAGTTCAAATGACTTATGCTTTTAATAGTGAGATATCAATATATAGTAGATTGTATCAAAGGAAGCGAAATCATATTTTTACGCCGAAGGCGCTTTTTTGAATCCAGAGCGAAGTGAAGGATTCTAGAGTAGAATCCCGAGCTGGTGTCATTTGTAATTTATATCCCGACAGACATGAACAATAGTCACGTGTAACATAAAGTTAAACTTAATTTTAAATTCATATTGCCTTGGGAATTTTATCAGACGATAACCAGCTTTGAAACCATTCGAGAAGAAAACAAAGTTTATAGAGATACCTACTACACTTATACAGTAGGTACCATAGGGAGGGCACTGAGCTTTTGATTCGAGTCCGATTCCACAGACCACTCTGACCAGCCTTCAGCTGGAATAGCAATCAATAATTAATGAATGAGGGAATGCAATCTGACCCGAATTGCAATTTGCCTTCGTATCACGTAACGAGACCAGACCTATCCGTCCACATTTGATTGAATACCTTTACCTACTCTTAATGAAAGCATTGATCCTTATGATGCGATTTGCTCTGAGTAAGAAATAGAATGACAATGACACAAAAGGACCAAGACGCTATTAGCTATTTAGAGATATTCAAGCTTTCAAATGACAACAACATCTTCGGTAAGTTTTTTAAATGTATTTTCTTACTGGAATTGATAATCTACGGTTTTTTTTCGTTTTACTGACACAAAAACCACTGAACATACAACGCACATAAGGCCCTGCCTGCTACTTATGTGTGGAGAACAGTATATTTTGTTCTTCACTAATCGATTGAAGAATAGCAAACAAAAACGTTTCTCGCGAACGTCTAACCCCGCATTGAAAATACCGCGATAGATGGGCCCCACGTCGAGTCTTCGCCTCTGAATTTTACACCCCTGTAAAAACTATCTGCGTTCCGTGCTCAAAGAAATAACAATTCATGTTCAGACAACAAAATGTTGCGTGCCTCTGAAAAAATCAGCGTAAAACGAAAGCGTAGTTAGCACGAAAGGTTTTTTAAACCATGAATCTTAATGAGCAATGGGTGAAGTCTGCTTTGAAGCTGATTTTCCTTAGAAGCGGCTTCCGTTAGCCTGACTATTCGAACTATTCTATTAACCAACTAAAAAACATCGACTTGTATGCGAAAGCAGTATAAAAACGATGACATAAAAACATAGTATTTTATGGCTTATATTGCAATGACATTTTTGCTTGTTCAAAGTAAATGCTAGTACCAGGCTTATAGACAGATCTATGAACAGCGGGTTTTGAAATAATATCGCACAGTTGGTTAGGCACGGAATGGATTACCTCCAGGGATCACATAATATTGGAATATCAAACACAATTACGCAGTAGTTAGGCTGCAAATAACAGGATTACGTACAATAAATACAACGTTACCAAACGTAATTTAAAGGTCTCTGTTATCTTAAAGCTTCGGCATACCTGTGCAGGTTGTAAAACACAAAACCAAAACTGTTAGAAATTTAAAAAAAACACACAAACCAAGATCTTCATTATATTTTGATTGCCAATAAAATTATTCATTTTTCATTAACAAATTTTTTCATTTCACACAATTTAACTTTTATTTACCGTAATATAAACTGCTTTCCAAAATTCACCTTCGTACCTATACTTACACTACTACTCTAATTCGTACATATTTTGTAAAATTTATTTTTGGAAATAACATACCATTACATAACATACTTATTAAAACCTTTTTATCGTCCCACACGCTTATCAAACATCAATTTAAATTGTATGTTTCGTCTAAATATTCAACGATACTATTTAAATTTTTAATAATTTCAACAATTAAAATTCAATTATCAATTATTTCAACACTGTGACGTAGACATATCAGCGAAAGCTGCTCGTCTATAAACAAAATAAATAAATAAATATTACCAAGATATAAAATGTCATACTAAAAAATCTATGCTATACTTGCTCGATCTAGTAGAAATAAAATTTAAGCTGAAATTTAATCTAGCTCATCGGTTTAAGTTACGCTAAGAGGGGTCAGGGCGGGTCAGCTTGTTATCGACGGAACACAATCGTCTGTTCTGAATCCATGCTGAATAGTTGTTCTGAAATAAATTGCAAAAATACCTTATTCTACATTCTATCAAATCAACTGTTGGATCTAAATCTCACTGTAAGTTTTCTACAATTTTGACAGTTTATAAAACTCAAAATTGTAGGAAACTGACACTCTGAATCACAATAGACGACTACTACTATATACTTTCAAGTTGTAAATAAAATACTTGGGTTTCAATATAACTTAAATACGAACAAAACCATTAAGGTAAAAATGTCTTGATATGCCTATGTAGTAGAATAGTATTATTTTATCTGTGGTAGTAGTCAAAGTCAAGATCAAAAGTCATAGTAATACTTGCGATTGAATGAAATTGCAAGGATTACTTTGAAATTTGTGGTGCCAATCCAATTTCGCGAGGCGAGGCAAGACATAGATAAATGTAATTTGGACTGACCCTTAGATATTTTTAAAGAATCGTGAGGTATTAAAAGATCTGAGGGGATATCCGTGCCGGAGGATAAATGTCGTCATGCGGTTTTTTCCTTGTAATATTTTAAGATCTAAGTGCAGATCTCCAATCAATCCTAAAAGGGCTTAGAAAACAGAAGCTTGTGGCTAGGTTCCTATATACCGTTCTTTTGTAATATTCTATAGAGATTATTTTCACTTAGCCTGTGCCGTCCTACTGCTACGTAGTGGCCCAACCTTCCAAGCCCAAGGTCGTCTCAAACCCGCGGCCCGATTCCGCTAATGTCTGGCTATCGAGATGGCTTTCAGTTTTACATTTGATTCCCATCCAGCCATAAAGTTGCTATTACACTTTGGTAATCAAAGGTCAAACTGAAAGCCATCACGATAGCCAGACACTTGGCCAGACATTAGCGTAATCCGCCGGCAGTGCACCAATGAGTTTGCAATTCAAAAATTATTGTATTTTATATATAAATAAGTACTCAAATGGTGACGTAAAACATCATCATGGGGAAACCAGCATGTCGTAGAACCTAAAAAATTTTAAAACACGTGTCAAATGCTCGAGAGGGGCTCTTTGAGGCGCATTTAAAATCCTTTCACCGCTGTGTTTCGAAAGAACTGTTACACGAAAAGTTGTAGTATAATTAAGTAGTATAAAAAACATTCAGTTTTCGAGACTGGTAATTTTAAAACGTGTATTTTTAAGTTTAAGTAGATTGCAGTTTCACAGCACGCTTTATTTTCGAATGGAGAAATGCTGTTGATCGATGAACGATCCTTACAGTGCTACCGAGCAATGGCGAGCGCAGAGGCCGCTCAACCGGTAAGGTTAGGATGGGGTCACAGCACGCGTGGTTTCGGATCTCAATTTATAGGAGTTTGCGGTGGTGTTCAGTCAGGGCCACTTGCTGCGATATTAAACCGAATAGTGCATGATAGGGGACTTGACAGCCGATTAGCTTTGATCGAGCTTTCAGAATCCGGCGGCAAGTGAGTTTCTGAACTTACGTATGTAAGGTATGATTTTACGTGCTGCTGGAAAAATCTATCCATAGGTTAGAAATCTGCTTTTCAAATAACACATTATAGTGACAATTTCAAGTTTAGTAATTTGGAGTGTCTGAGCGCCGCGAAGACCAAAATAAGAGAAAATAGTTATTAGAAGATCTTAATAATATAGACAAGTAAAAAAATCCGTCAAGTATTTTTTATTTTTTATTTTTATTTTTATTGAAGAAAGAAACCAACAGCACAAAAAATATAGTATAAACAGAGTGTCGTTAACAATAGTACAGCCAATTATAGGTCTCTCTAAATAATGTAAAACTAATAATAATCCTACAAAAATCAAAACAAAGATGTTATTAACAAAGGTAAGTTGCGCTAAAAGATTCTCACGGCAGAGTTTGGGGGAGATAGAGAGGAAGGGGGGGGGGTGTGCACGTGTGTATGAGGGTTCTAACAACACAAGTGTGAAAAATGAAACACTGACTCATTCCACTGGGTAATGAGTCAGTGTTTCATAGGAGAACCCCCGTGTGTGTGTATGTGTGTGTGAGAGAGAGAGGGGTAAGTGTGTGTATGTATCTATCTATGAAAGTATGTAGGTATGTAATAAATATTTAACCTAGATATAATGAATTTGCATAATGTGTGAATTTGTCAAATTCCAATCCATTAGTGAAATGTTGGATTCTGACAAGTACACACAGATGTTTACAATAATATCACATTTGTTATTGTTTTTTTAAAAGAAGTTTTACTGGAGTTAAAGATGTCAACATTTGAGAAGTGTTTATTAAATTTATTACAAATTCTATTTATTGGTGCATTCATGGCATAATTAGTTCTAAGGTGAGGAACGGAAAATAGGGGTGTGTGTCGTGTTCGCTTTATAGGCACATTGAAAGTTATGGAAGCAAGTAGGTTGGAGGAGTCTAGGTTACCATTCAGTAAATTATACAGAAGCATGTTATCAATTATAGTACGTCTATCCTCTAAGGACATTAATTTGTTAAATGTTAAAATGTATTTCTCATTTAATATCCTATTACGACATCGGTGTATATTTAAATTTTATATATATTAAATAATTCAGTGTAGATAAAAGCAATAAAATTCGAATGCTAATTAAAAAAACTATATTATAATAAAAAAAGGCAGAAAAGTTAAAATGTGAGGTTTACCTAATGATATTTATAGCTGTTTAGATATTTCAGAAATGTTGAACAGAAGATGATGCTTCGTTCATTTTTGTAATTACCGCAGTTTGCAAAGTACCTACCTAAGTACCTGATGGGCTTGGCTATTTACAAGTATTTTATAATACTCTTGGCTCAAGATAAAAGCCGCCAAAAAGTTCAGGAAGTTTGCGATTGCCGACAAAGAAACTTACAGCGGCTGAACTTTTCTATGAAAACCTGAAAAGTTGTAAAGGCGGTAAAAACTCGTTACGCCAAATCGGCCACTAAAACTCGCGAAGCGAAAATTCTATCCAACTTCAATTTACTTTTATTGTTCTGACTTCCTATCTAGCCAAACTTTTTTTATCTTTACCGACTATCAAAGCATTTTTTCGTAATTCTAACCAAATATTGTTAGGAGTTTTACTTAAGAGTAGCTTTTGTTTAAAAATAGCAACATAAATATTTACATAATATAAAAATAGGTCCAAATTTGTTCAGGTAAGGATAAGTAGTGCAACAATTCTTTTGATTTCGAAGTCCAACATGCTGGTATTTTTGATCTAATATTTGAACTCGCATTTTAACAGACAATCACCACGCCCGTTCTTCAAGCAGTTTCGATTAAACTGAAAATAACTGTTTCAAGAAAAAAACCGGCTATAAATGCACCGGAAAACACAATATTATTATAACTCAAAAACTACTCGTCAGATGTGACTTAAATTTAAACGGGATTTTAACATTATGATAAGCACCATAGCATTCGATTAAAAAGAGGATCATCAAAATCTGTCTACCCAGTATAGTATGAGGTAACAAACATAAAAAAATACAGTCAAATTGATAACTTCCTCCTTTTTTGAAGATAGTAATTTTTTTTTGTTAACCTATAGGTACCTACCTACTGTCCCACAGCTGGGCAAAGGTCTCCCCCATTCTTCTCCACTCTCTTCGATCCTTGCTAACTTTTCCCACTTGTTGTGGAAGAAGTCCAGGTCGTCACAACAGCGCTTTCTAGAAAAAAAAAGATATATTTTGAAAAACTTTTTCAACGCTGAAATCCCAATTTTTGTGAATTTTCTGTTTACAGCTGCATATAAACAGTATAGATGTGGTTACGTTACTCGGCAAACACAGTTTGACTGCCAAGCAGCCTTGCCACACAGTATAACTTACATAAAACCTCAGGGTATATCAATCGGTCAGGTTCTTACCGCATGTAATTTAGAACTTTATTTCAACGGAACTACGGGTGTATTTTGCAATTGCACCCAACGAGCTTTCTCTGCTCATCTAGCAGAACTAACCGCCTAACTCGTCCGTAAGGAAGTGTGAACCGGGCTTAATCAACCGCTACTTATTACATTGAGTGCTACTAACGTTCACAGTCACTTGAAAACTCATTTTATCACGAATCGAGGTAGAAGCGTTGATTTATTTACCATTTTGACATCTCTCACAGTTTATTTGATACCTTCTGCCTACTACGCTGTGGGCTGGTAGGTTTCATCCTCGATGAAACCTTACGGGAGAATAAACATTGTTGATTTAATAAACATTGCTTTAATTCCCTGTATGATATTTATTTTATTTATATTCTAAGCTTTCTATTACGTTGTAGATTAATTTGAGTTTAGTTTTGTGTGATTTTGTTAGCATATCAGAAATAGTAGCAATACTTTTAGATAGTTCATGAAGTGATGAACTAAACCAGAATAACCAGATTTTTGAAGTTAAAAGAGAATTTACTTCGCTTTTTTACGAGTAGATCTCAAAAATTAGAATACGCCATGAATGTTTAGAAAGACAAAAGAACGTTTTCAAATTAAATTCGGCTCAAAGAAATGTGAGATTATTGCTCATCAGTATCTTAAATCATAAAGGAAATTCATAAAGCGGATACACTAGGCCACAAAACCTGCTTTTAAGAAAGTAAACGTCAGAATTGAATGTAATGGGAAAATGATGCCTGAAAATGTGCTATGAAACAATCCCATTAGTCGGATACAAGTTTTTTACTGAAGGTACAGCGAACGGCTTGCATCCAGATATAATGTACGTTTAGATCTGTGGGCTTGCACATCACTTAGGCCCATATGCATTCATAATATTCCTAGTTTGTGTGTTTTTTCCCACTCATCTCCGCTGCAGCTTAACGGATTTAAAACTATTACTACTCTTATTCGTAATCCCTGCCATTTTGTAGCTGCTCTATAGAGTATTCTTGTCACTATCACTTTCATGCCAACGAAAAGAAACAGCGACAGACTTATTGGTCTGATAAGCTATTGGCGCGCTCAGTGAGCATTTTGAATAAGGGCCTTAAAATATACAATATGGTTATTGAACGGCATTAGCATAAATTTTATACAGGTAGCTAGATAATCATAAAATTAAAGTTATCGGTATTGTTGCGCCTTGTAGTCTTACGACCGGTTTCTGTCCGGATGTCAAGACACTTGCTATTCCGGCGATTACATCAAATTCGATAGAAATAGCAAGGTGACTTGACATAAGATTAGGTTGGATCGAGCTTTCAGAACAGGCCGTATGTACAACCATTTTGATCGTTTTCGTGGCTTCCGAGTAATATTCAGCTACTTTCTTAATAAATGAGTTTTATAATACAAACAAAACAGAGAACTCGAGATACAAGCAAATTGAGGGCGAAGCAATTTGTATCTCTTGTCATACTTTTTAATTCCATCTCGGCGAAACAAATTAGTTTCGCTCGAACACTTAGCTTGTTTACAGATCTTGAGCGATGAGAGGGTTGCGCTTTGTGTGCTTTCTTACTTTATTGCAATGAAATCGCAAAATGGAAAAAATTCTATAGCCTACCATTCTTTTATGAATTGTTTTGATAATCTTTTGTGGAAGTTTGGACAATTGAACAATTCTTTTAAAAGACGATATGGCTTGTATTTTAAATTAAATTAAATTTTGCTTTACGAATTGTATTTTTTTATATGATCCAAAATTGTTTTTAACATAAGAGAAAATTTTGAACTAAATTGGTATATTTAAGGTTTATTTTGTAGCAAATTCTGATTGAAGAATTTTAAGGCTGGCCGAAAGGATTCATCGTGGTTTATTGACCATTATATCAAGCACTGACAACTTGACGTGCCAACCTTCAAAATGTACCGTAGGAAGGGTCGATTTAGTCCTAACACTTCATCCCTTGTAAAAGCACCGGCGAGTTTATTATACATATAATTTATAAAGGTAGTATATTTTTAACCCCAAAATGGTGTGCTAAAAAATTTAAAAGTTCCCTCGACCGTTGCATTAATGGTTAAATGGCGGGTCATTCATCTCGCGTTAATGGCATTGTGACGTCACTCTAATGGACGGGTCAAAGAGCCTCTCTCGGTGGCATTTAATAATGCATTTTATGTCAGCGCTGAATACCAAGTATATCGGCAATACTTGTGAGCAAGTCAATATTAAATTATAAAACTCACCACGGTGACAAAAAATCTATGGACCTTTGCATAAACTTTATTCATAATTTTTTATTTCACAGAATGGCTCAATTCAATACATAACCAAAATATGTACTTTTTTTTATATTTTATACATGTACAAAAGCGAGCTTAACCCTAACAAGGAGAATAAACAAGAGTTCCAGCAAACCTTTTAGGCTAGAGAAAGGACAAGAAAGGTAGGTTTGTGTGTGTATTATGTACGATCAGTCACGATGTAATGTTTTGAAATAATTTTGCTTTTAGTGTGTGTCTACTCTAACTTTTACAACTCACCTTTACACCGCTTTGTCACACAAGGGGTTATGATTAGGAAGATATTCTTTAGTATTAAAGAAAGGAAAACGCTTTCACCTGAACTCTAGTATACGCTTCTCTGTCACACTGATGTGACGATTAGAAAATTTCTTCTACGTAACATTAAGTGAGTTGTAAATAATACTAGTCTGTACAATAATGTACCTATTGGTTGTAATAACCCCTTGCGATGATGGATAGAACTATGCTGACAGTTATTCTAATAGCCCCTTCGCACCAGGCTTGTAGCGAGGCGACCAGCACCTCCCACCAAGGTATTTTGGTGTTTGTGGTAAAAAATCACTAAAATCACCTTCATAGCTTCAAGATATATTTTTTATTATAAATCAATGTTAGGATCATCTTTTAAGTAAACTATACTTGCGGCAGATAAAGAGATTTAATTTTGGAAGTATTTACTCAGCAGACCATTGCAAACGATCAAGTAGGTAATACACACACTTCCATGCGAGCACTGCCGTTCACCGTGTCAATGCAGCTAGCGTCCTGCAGGACATGGGGACGCATTCGTAGAAATTCTATTAGAAATTAAAAAAAAACATCGGTCGGTCGGAATGGATTTCTCTAGGAGTTTTATTTACCTTCTGGAATGACCTTTATTGAACTTGGAAATGGAAGCCGAGCGTATTTCCGGAACGAAGATAATATTGTTCTATAATTACTATACGAACATTAAGCAGGGTTTCTTTTGAGGAGAAACACGGCACGAGGTATGAAGAGTTATTTTTAGAGTGTAATAATTCGCATAGCTTCTATGCGAACAATACTATTAAGTATATGTACTGAAAGCCTTCATAGTCTGATTGCTTCACCAAGCTTGTAAAATTTTAGATAAAACTGTAAAATGGTGAGTGTACCATTCCATTAATTTTTTTAAAAGGTTGTTTGAATCGAATGTTACTCAAGTTTTGTTTTTAGCTCATTCTATTATTCACGCCCAGCCAGTACAGTTTTTCTATTTATATTCCGATGGAAAAATACGCTTGAAATAATACTACGTTTTTTTATCATTGTTGTCTATGAGAGCTTGATAAAAAAACTAATCAAATAAACCTTTGTGTGGCCAATGAAGCGTGCACTTAGTCAGTGTAGGTGTGCGTGGTATGTACACAAATAGGCACGGTTCAATGACGATTGGAAAAAGATACTAGAACTGGAATAAAAAGCTTTGCGTTTTCAAAGCAGAAGCTTATTTTTATCTTAATTTAGTTAATCATGCATTATTACTATATACACTCAAAAGGAAAGTCGATAATAAATAAGGTAAAGAGTAAGTAAAGTGTATACAAGGCACACGAGGATCTGTATGCCTCATGTTGATGGACGCAGGGCAGTGCATCGTACGGCACGTTCCTATCGTGCGTGACTTACGAGGCAATGCTTTGTTATAGATGATGGTTACCACTTAACATCAGGTGGACCATCTGCTTGTTCCATCAGCTGGATAAAAATAATGTAGGTAAGCCTTGTTCATTGGCGGATAGCTTATTACGAAAAAACACATTTACCTATTAGAATGTCTAAATTCGAATAAGCTTGCTAAAATGATACCAAAACAAGTAGGTATATTGTTTAAACGGAATACAAAAAATCACATTAGCTTTTAGTTCATAGTATTTGACTGGATAACTATTTCGTCTACTCCTTCCCATATGACTCTTTGTTAAACTCACCTAGGGGCAAAACATGTCACTGACATTTAAACATATAGTTTAACAACAAAGGACTTACATTTTCCACATTAAAATGTCGCTGGAACACAAAGGTCTCTTTTGTTTCGCTCATGTGGTGTTGTGACGTTGCTCGTACTATTCAATAGCTTTGTTTGTCGGAAGTGGATGTTTTATAGAACACATACTCTATCATCAAAATCAATGTATCATCATCCTTCTGCCATAATTCCATTTCATAATGTCAAGTAGTAGCTCTGAGTGTTGGGACTGATAAGAGAAGCATGCAGCAAAAATGTGAATGTTGATATGGATGTACGGGGTGATACGGATGGATAAAACAAGGAAAGCGTGTACTAGAGGAAGTTTGAAAGTAGCACCTATGACGGATAAGTTTAGGAGCAATTAGGCTAGCGTAGTATCTGCATGTCACGAGGAGGGAAGAAAGTCACATTATAAATAAATAATAATAATAAATAATGCTGGACAATCCACACAGCATCATCTAGCCCCACAGTAAGCTACTCAAAGCTTGTGTTATGGGTACTAGATGACTGATATATTTAATACATTATATACTTACATAGATAGTTATTTTTTATTATACATAAACACCCAGACCAACGGGACAAATTTCTGCAGATCGTACACAAATTTGTTACGAGGCGGGAATCGAACCCGCAACCTCTAGCGTCGCAGGCGGACTCTCGCCCGCTGCGCCACTGGGGTCGTCAAATTTTACAACAAAAAAAAAAAAAAAATTAAACAACATTACGAGAAGAGTACGAGAAGCTATTTTAATAGCTTACTTAAGTAAACTGTTTTAAGAGTAGTAGAGCTTATTGTGAAGAGCTTGTCCGGGAAAGTACTACCACCAGGCCATTTTCTGCGGCCAAGCAGCGTTGCTGTGTTTCGGTTTGAAGAGTGTGGTCGCCGGTGTAATTACAGGCCTATGCGCCTTAACATCTGTATGCCTCAAGTAGGACGCATAGGGCACTTTCCTATCGTCGTGACTTACGAAGCAATGCTTTATAGGTGATGGCTACCACTGAACATCAGGTGGGTCATCTGCTTGTTCCATCAGCTAGTTGCATATAAAAATAAGTAAAAGTATTCATTTGAGTTAGCTCCTTCTATTGCTATTAAATAAGGGAAGTGTATTATCGTACAAAAAAGCTGCAATAACAGCACGGAGCACTTGCAATGTTTTAGTAAATCAATTTAGAATTCACTCTCCTAAATGAACAGTTGGATTTCGAACGTATCTCGTCTCTTTTAAATGTACTTACAAAAAAGAAGCACAAATCTCTGAATTCAATCATCGCCACTGGCGTGCAATCTCTCTTCTCATTAGCCCCGAACGTACAGTCAGCAAAAAAGTACATTAGGTGGTGCTCTTTATGTCAGTCTGCTCTGGCTCAACTTTTGCGAAGAAGAATTTTCCTTGCTCTAAATTTCTAAACAACTGATTTAAATTTTCATTTTCATTTATTAATTTGCATGAAATTAAGAACTGACAACCGTTGTACAATAAAAGTATGCAAATGTCCAGAAGATAATGATGACGATGATGATACAGTCGACCTCAATGGCGCAGCGGGTGAGAGTCCGCCTGCGACGCAAGAGGTTGCGGGTTCAATTCCCGCCTCGGAACAAATTTGTGTACGATCTGCAGAAATTTGTTCCGTTGGTCTGGGTGTTTTCTATGTATAATAAAAAATATATATCTATGTAAGTATATAATTTATTAAATATATCAGTCATCTAGTACTCATAACACAAGCTAGTAGCTTACTTTGGGGCTAGATGATGCTGTGTGGATTGTCCAGCATTATTTATATTGATTTATTTAATTAACGATGACACCTGAAAAGTGAACGAATGAAAAAACTATGATACCTTTATCCCCGGTTTCTGAAAGCGCGATCAACACTAATCGGCTGTCAAGTCACTTGCTATTTCAGCTTTTACTTAAAATAAGATAGAGATAGCAAGTGACTTGATAGCCGATTAGTGTTGAGCGCGCTTTCAGAAACCAGGGGTTAGTATGTTTTTGTCTCTGATAGTACAGGTTACACTGGGGATCGTTTGCCGAGGAATCGGTAAAACAAGAAATGGAAAGTGCTTACCGATGTTTGAAATTGGAAACTCGTTCATCACGTATACCAGGAAATTGTTGGAACGTATCGTCGGATTGCAGCTGAGGGAGACAGGTCGATTGAGCTCATTACCCTGGCGTTAGAGTTCCGGCTGTTCGGAATAACGTTGTTCGAGAACTGAAATGACAGTGTTTATCATTTTATGGCGCTTGTTATAAACGCTGGGAATTGTGGGCTTACAAAGACAATCAGATATTTTCTTCATCTCAGCATCATTTTCTGGGCATAGGCACCTAAAATGTTATTTCAGTATTAATAAATCATCTGTCTACGGCCCAGGACAGACACAATGTCATCAACTCATCGTGTTACTGGGCGTCCGACGCTTTTCTTTATATTCTCCGGCCATTACTTCATCAATATTTTGCACTACTAGTCATCACCACGTCTCAGCGGGTATTATATTTTCTTATTATCCTATCCTACTAACATTATAAACCCGAAAGTTTGTAACTATCGATGGATGGATGGATGGATGGATGGATGGATGGATGGATGTTTGTTACTCTTCGCCACGCTAGAACGGCTGAACGGATCTGGATGAAACTTGGCAGAAAGATTATTGTTTATTGTCTGAAGTAGCACATGGGCTAATTTTTATCCCGTGGGAATACTGGGATTTAAATCTGCGCGAGTGAAACCGCGAGCACAACTAGTTATTTAATATCTGGCAATAACATTCTTCAGTAGATCGAAGAAAACAAACTCATTTTTGTTTCACAATAAAGTGAAACAAACAATAATGATAATTAACTCAAACTACAGCAAAGTTTAATGGGCAAACATTAATCTGCTCGGTGTGTTTACAGCAAAAAGTGTTATTTAAGTGCTATTTTGATGATGTATTGTCCTTAACATAATTTTAACTGTGTGTGTGTGCTGACCAAATTGGGTAAATTTAAGACAATACAACAGAATCGACACAGTTGTATCTCGAATTTGTGTTCGCTTTTAGCACTTAATAACTGGCCAGAAGCGCGTTAAATCGCTCGCCCTGTCTCGTCCGCCGACTGCAATGAATTTGCCTCGCTGATGTGGAGTGAGGATGCTGTTCGCAGCTGCAGTAATGCTGTCACTTGCAGCACATCAACGCCTCGGGAATAGATAACTTTATTGCTGATGTATTGTCTACTAGCTCTCTCGGGTAAAACGTGGCGTATAGCTTGCCTGGTAGTTTTTAATATATCGATAAACTTTGGAACGTTCATGCCCATGTTTTATAAGAGATTGCTAGTGGTGTGTTATATGTTTACCATCAAAATGTAATGCGCGGTTTTAACGTCAGTATGTTTAGACAGGCGTTACTTTGGTAGTAGGAGAAAGTATAAAGTTAAATTTTCTTTTATCTTTTCAGTTTTTTTTTACTCTTGGCTGATAAAGCAAAGCATTGCCTCGCAATAGCCACACATGATATGAACAATGTATGAAACAGGTCGCAAAATCATATTAGTAATAATTTAGTTTAACATTTCAAAAATCTTCATGCGGGTCACATTGTAAAAATTTGCCCTTTGAGCAAATTTACAATTCCTTCCCACATACAAATTCAAATGCATGAGAAGACTTCAACTCGACTCGAAATGATAAATAACGCATTTCATAATTTTCCGGTTTCGATGTAAGCCGGGGCCCCACCGAACCGGATAAGCGGATAAAACGTTGAATATGAAAATTCCCCCACTTTACAAATAAAACGTTAAGAGCTGGTAAGCGATTACGTCATAACCGCTGAAAAATGACTTCTGAAATCGGAACGCTACTACTGTTGGCGCTTCGTGCTTAGTGAAATTGTGTAAAGTGCTTTAGCACGATTACATACGAACAAATTCAAACTCAAATTCATTTATTCATTAACAATTTTCTTACCAATCGTGTCTGAATCTTAACCTTACATGCAAAAAAATAAAAATAATCAATTCTATTATTACTATATTCTGTAAAAGTAGAAATAGGATGTATAAGGAACACAAAGTTCTGCAAAAAATATTTATAGGAAACTTTTTTTTTTAAAGTAGCATAATACTATCATACATAAAATAAAAAGTATTTAGGTAAATTTAACTAGCTTTGATAGTCGTTTTAAAAATAATCTTTGTGGTTTGTGTGGTTTTTTTTTGACTTAAATAAAACAAATTCTTCTAAACCATCCCAATTAATTATCATCATTGATTGTGGGAAAAAAATCGAATATAAATCTCATTGTACGATTTATTATTCAAAAATACGAAAAGCTCTTTAAGAATAAAGAATACCAAATCTTATTATCCAGTAAATAAAATATGCGTTACGGAGAAATTAAATTGCTTTCAAGAATTAAAGAGTACGACAAAAGATTCAAATTGCTTGTTCTTGAGTTTGACCGGGTCGAGTTATTCATTTTGTTTTTATTATGCCGTTTCGTTTATTTGCAAAACCACTGATTATTGCATTACATTTTTCCAGTCCAATTGAGTTTATTCGAGTGATGTGAAATAATAAAATTATTTTGCATTGCTGTGGTTCGAGCTTATGATGAGTTTTGGGTTAAATTTCAATAAAATAAAGGTATTATGCCACCACACTAATCTGGTTTGTTGCTTGTTGAAGGTTGTTTAATAACACTAAAGATCTGTTCCGAAAAATATATCTTCATCCGCATGTATTGACAACAACCTGCAAAATATGGCTATGTATTTTCTATGTATAATAAAAAAATATCTATCTATGTAAGTTTATAATATATTAGGTAAATATATCAGTCATCTAGTACCCATAACACAAGCTTTGAGTAGCTTAATTTGGGGCTAGATGATGCTGTGTGGATTGTCCAGCACTATTTATTTATTTATTATTTATTTATGTGCCAACATATAAAATTTGGACGTACCTCTAACTTAGATGACCTCATATTATCCTATTTTATTTTATATTTTAATTTATTTAAGATTGAAACCCATACAATATTACTTATTTTATACCTACCCCAATTCTACAGGCTTAGGTAAATTCAGATTTAGAATATAACAGTTTTTTTTTATATAAAGTTGATTGATTGTTGACGACCTCTGTGGCGCAGCGGGCCAGAGCCTGCCTGCGACGCAAGAGGTTGCGGGTTCGATTCCCGCCTTGGAACAAATTTGTGTACGATCTGCAGAAATTTGTTCCGATGGTCTGGGTGTTTTCTATGTATAATAAAAAATATCTATCTATGTAAGTATATAATGTATTAAATATATCAGTTATCTAGTACCCATAACACAAGCTTTGAATAGCTTACTTTGGGGCTAGATAGTGCTGTGTGGATTGTCCAGCATTATTTATTTATTTATTAATTGCTGAAACAAGCTCGTTTTCATAATAATTGGGAGCAGTAATTAGTTCACTAAACATTTTCAGACGTGTTTTATCTACATAAATGCTGAGCATTTATTTTAAACCTGAATACATCCACGTAATACACAGTGTTTTTATGACAGTTGTTTCATTTTGTGTTTTGGGATGTACTAGAAACAAAATTGGTTGCTTTGCATGGTACGCATCAACCCCACATTTTCAAACATACAAACAAGATTTGCATAATATTTAATTACAAATACTACTAAGATTTTTACTTGCGTTCCTATACTATTAAAACTGAAAAAAGTTACAGAAGTTTATTATAGTCTTATTAATCTCTTCTCGTCTATATGAGAGTGACACCGACAGGTAAAAGTTATAAAAATTGCGTGAAATATGGATCAAAGTTTTAAAACATTACTGAAGGTTCCACAGCTTACATCACCAATAAGTCTGTTGCTCTCTTTTCGTTGACATGAAAGTGACAGTTATAAGTATACGATATATAATGGCGTGGAATATGAAAAAAGCTAAGTTTTCAGTCATAGAAAATTGTACCAGTTATTTATTTATTGTACAATTTTTATACAATAAATAAATAACTGGCAAGCAATGCCGTGTGCGAAATCAAGTGATACAAAATGAAATACAGTATATACGTATGTATATGCATCAGGCTATAATAGGTGTACCTGCTCGCATTTACCTATGTCCTAGAATCTAGGACATAGGTAATGCGTGGTACACACTGGCCTTGACTCAGATCAAGCTATACAAAGCCAAATGGTCATATTTTTCTTTGGCCTTGTATAGCTTGATATGAGTCAAGCTGCCAGTGTGTACCAGCTGTTGTCTTCAGCCATGATTCAGATTAGTTTGTTTCCCAGATTATTTATGTCGCGTAGGCGGTTGATTGATTACGCAGCGGCGTGATTTGTTTGCAAAGCGTGTATCCCGAATACAAAGTTAGTCCCGCTTACACTAACAGGGATACTCTTTAACCCTAAGTTCAAGTTAACAATATTATTTTATTTCATAGTCAGACATACTGGTTTACGAACCACCTGATGGACTCTGAGCTAAGTTTACAATTTACATTCTTTAAGTTTAAGCGTTTAGGCTTACGGCCCACCTGATGGTAAGTGGTCACTGTCACACCATACCAAGGTAATGAAAAAGTCATTGGTATTGCTTTTTCATTACCTTGCCTATGTTGAATGACTTTATTAAGTCTTTTTTCTTTATGTTGTTTAGGTATGTATATTAATTGATTCATTGATTTTGTAATTCTGTTGAATATAGGTAACTTCATTAACATAAAAATATTGGCCGTAAGATTAGCACTAGGTATGTTTTGTTTTAAGGTACTTTGTTTAAAACACAAAATAAAATTTCTTAAAGATGCACTAACTTTCTTTTGCGATAGAGCAAATTGCAGAGCTAATGTTTCTTTGGCAAAATCATCTCAAAATAAGTTCCTTCGCACAGTACAAAAATTAAAATTAATCTGTAGTGTGAGTCATCCTAACCCTGGTTGGTGGAAGTGGGGCTAGCGGCTTAACGTTTGGAGTGAGGGATTAGTAAAAATATGTTTTATTTGAATCCACAGAATTTTTATAACTCGCGCAAATGCAAAAAACTGACCAGTCTATTTTAATGAATGTACCATCTGAAAGTATTTTATTTCTGATAACAAAGAAAACCAAACATACTTTTATTTTTCTGTACGTTATAGCCATCTTTTGACGATACAAAAACATTATCATAACTAGGTAACTGAATTATGTTATGTTTTTTATTTTTGTTTGTATTTCTACTCTTTAAGCTTTTTAACCGACGAAAATCGCTCGACAAAATCCGCTGCTTGATTTAGATTTTTTTTACATATCAAAATGAATAATCGCAAACAACAATGTTTCGGATAATAATACCTATAACAAAGTTGCCTCAAAAATAAATGTGCGAGTCGGGAGTTTTAAATAAATTATTGATGAACTTTCCACATAACACAATAATGGGACTTTATATTTTTCGAATTTTTATGCATGAAAACTTGCTTGTGTCATAGTTTTACTTTCGCTAAATCTTTGTTATGGCATGGACAATAACTTAGCCGATTACAATTTTACATAACTTTATTCTGTGATTTTATATCTTCAAAAATGTTTAATTGTGCGAGCGAGATAGCGGCGCGCCGTATGCTGCCCCTTAAGACCTCCAAGACCTTACATCTTACCTTACTCTCCAACCTTACACCTTACACCCGCAACACGATTCATAGATTTCAAAAAATTCCACTTTTCAAAGTTTTTCCAACTTCACCCGGTAAAGCTTCTTGAAGGAGTTGGAAGGTTGCAACCTCTCTTACCATTTCTTCCTGGTTCAATCTAGAGTTTTGACGAGTTCTTGATGAGATTATTTTATCCTTTTTAAGATGATAAAACCTCTGGGTCTCATTTATCTAATAAACGAATTGTTTCCGTAAATAATGTTTTAGAAAACATCTTTATAATATTATCAATATGTATTTTGGCTTGAATTGTTGGCATATAAAGAGTGTATGTATTATTTGAATAATTATTTTATACACTGTTATGTACCTACTTATGTCAAATTTGAAATTCTTAAGAGTAATGTTTAACATGCCTGTAACAAAAATAAATAAAATGAACTGAAATATATGGTTTTTGTGTTGGCAGTTAAATGAGGATTCTCCTACATAATGGTATGAAGGATCAACGCATACGAATTATAAAGATCAGAGAATCTACGCCTTTGACAGAACCCCCAAAGCTATCAGCTCGGACGGATTAGTAATCAATTAGTGGAGTATGGAAAGCAATCAAATTGAAATTGGCATTTGCCTCTATAGTTCCACGGCCTAGCTGACAATCTACTCTGAATCCCCTGGGGACCGATTGTCTAATTTGCGATTGAAATGATCATCCAATCTACTGGTTATCTGAGAGTGGAATTCAGAAGAAAATCTATTCCATTGTTTCTTTAAATTAAGAAAGTAGATTTTAACTTATGATACTCGTAATTTGTGCTCGATATCGTAATTGATAAAAATAATACTTTATTTGTTAAATTGAAACTAACCAATATTGGAAACTAGTTGCGCCCCGCGATTTCACCCGCGCAGATTTACGTCCCGGTATTCCCACGGGATAAAAAGTAGCCTATGTGTTATTCCAGATTATAATGAATCTCTCTGCCAAGTTTCATCGAGATCCGTTCAGCCGTTCCGGCGTGAAAGAGTAACAAAAATCCATCCATCCATCCATATTAGAAGGATGAAAAGAAAATAACAAACATTTTCACGACTCCCCAGGTATGGTAGATATCCTTTAAATTTATAATATATTTTACATACCATTTAAGAATTTAATGGAAGAATAAAAAGTGTTAGTATATTATTCGTTTAAAATGATAGTTAACGTTGTGGAGAACTTTCAATTGCAAATGGGTCGTCGTCGTCAGCCAAAAGAAAAATTATGAGGCAGAACAGTGAACCAGCGCTTATATCAAAGTTTAATGGACTAAGACGATACAATGCTTTATACTGGAATTTGTAAACTAACCAAGTATCGAAAAACTTACCTAGATATCCTATGTTATCTTTGGGGCCCTATCTAAAACCATGTAAGCACCATAGCAGTAAAAAAATAGACTCATAGTAAAAAATTGCCCCTGCTTGACCCTATAGAATTATAGATCATTCTTAAAATCATTATAAGCTTGAAAAATCCCACTGCTGGACAAGTAATGGATTCTGAGCCCTTCCCAACCACCGAGATCCTATATAAATATCACCAGTCTATTGGCTAGGAAGTATGGCTGCTAGCTCTTTACAATTAGTAAAACTCAGTATATCTTATATGTATATATAAAAATGAATTGCTGTTCGTTAGTCTCACTAAAACTCACTATTATTAATATACGATTAAATAATATATTTTTTGATCAGTTACCTCTATTTGTTTGAGCTGTTGGTATTACAGCATTTTTACTACTTTTATCTTTACGGCTGATCCGATTTGGCAAATTTTGGCCTTGAATTATTTGTGGAAGTCCAGGGAAGGTTTAAAAGGTGAATAAATATGAAAATGATCGGAATTTAATAAAAACCAAAAACTACGCGGGTATAACCGCGGGGCGCAGCTAGTCTTACTATAAAAAGATATCCCAACACCTAAAGCCGTCCAATATATCAAAACTTTTTCTCTGTTCAATTATCATCCAAGTTGAATAACTTTACACACTTCGATGATTAAGTGAACATAACATCGTTATAAAAAAGCAAAAAGCAACAAAACGGCAGAAGTGTTCCAAAGATATTATTATGTTATTTATAAAAATATTTTGAAAACACGGTGGAATTTTTTTACTGAAAAATAACATTGAAATTGCATGATACAATGTAAACAGTACTCGGATAATATCGATCACAAAGTCACCAATAAAATATTCATTCGTCGGTCCGGAACTTTAATTGGATGGGTAACGAGATATGCTTTCGAGCGCTCTTATTGCATTCAGACACGGTTATTGATTCTGTCACAACTGTATTGTTAACCTTATTTTTATACATGTAGCTTATGTTTTTGTTTGGCTGCGCAGTTTATTTCCTTTTATTATTTTTAAACACAAATTGTTGCGTCATCAAAACAATAGGTTAAATAAACACATGATGATTATAAACACGAAATACATAATTATAATTGTACCTATACAGCTTATATAAATCAGTAAATTTTGTAGACATCTCTCGAATCTCTAGGGTCAACCACATTGTATCGTATTATGGCGAAACCTACTAAAACGAAAACTACTGCTAAAGTCTCCTCTCGCTCTTTTGGGTTGAATTGATTGATTGAAATTACTTTATTACACATAAAAATAACAGTACAAAAGCAAACTGAATGCTATAAAGCATTACCTTCCACATACCTTTTGGAATTCTCAGTTTTACACCCATTATGCGATTTACCTTCTGTTTTTTCTCGAAGTCAATGCAATAGCGCGCCATTGAGTGAACGAAGTCTTATCGCATAAACAACAAGCAACCTAAATACCTACGTACCTTCCAATATCGGCATTACCTACTTGTTAAAAAATAATTACATAGACTTTTATAACCTACCTGCTTGCTATAATAATAATTGTTGTTTTTGATCTAACTGACCATAAAAGTTAAAATGAGTGATAGCTTTATTGTTTTTTAAACCTATTTAGTAACTAATACGAATGCAGTAGGTTCAAGTCGCGTCACGCGAGAGGAGCGCCGGGGGGAAGGGAGGTGGGTGTGATGCCGCTAGTGTTGTGCATGCGCAATCGCGAGGGGATCCTCCACTATTTTCCGGCGTTCTTTTTTGCGTGACGTGACTTATACATTCATAATTATTAGCATAAGTGTACTTACCTACTTATTTATACTATGTACCTACTATAAATATTAATTTTATGTTTTGCAACAGCTCGAGTCAGTGCCAACATCGACACAAACCTTGCTAGGTTTCACGATGTTGCATTATTAAAACTGTTATTTAAGTTTTGTTGAATAAATAAATAAATAAAATGATTGGAACTAAGCCCCTCGCTACTAGCTTTTTTTATACAACTGGCTGGTGGAACAAGCAGATGGCCCACCTGATGTTAAGTGGTAGCTATCAGCTACAACAGAGAATTGTCTCGTAAGTCACGCACGATCGGATCGTGCCCTATAATGCACTGCCCTGCGTCCATCAACTTGATGCAAACCGATGTTAAGCTTCATGTGCCTGTATAAACACCGCCAACCACACTCTTCAAACCGGAACAGCGTTGCTGCTTGGTGGAAGAAAAATGCGTGGTGGTAGTACTTTCTCGGACGAGCCCTTCAAAAAGAGCTCTACTACTTTTCAGCTATAGCTCACTTAACCTAATAGTTTTATATAAAATCAAATTATCTTGAGGAGCTTCTAATTTAATTGCCTAATATTGCTCGTCTCTTTTACAAACAGAAACAAAGGCACATTCCTGAAATTTATTGTTCTTGGTTTCTTCACGACGAGTCTTTTGTTCATAATAGTCTTAATCGGCTTTCCCGGAAAAGGCTATTATTAAAATCGTAATTAATGTTTACTATAAATTGCGTTCAATTGTTCTGGTATCCGGAGTGAATGAGCTGGGGTTGCTTGATGATTTTGTTGTAGGAATTCTCCATTCTTATTGCCCAATTATGTCTGTGATTATACCTCAAACTTTTTTTACTTTATATTGCTCGAAGGAAACTATTGATAATCACAAATACTACGAGAAATACAAAATACAGATACTATGAATAAAAACTCATAATCTTTTTTTTGTCACTTTTTACGTGACTTGACTTACTTGACAGAAAAAGTACATTCGACATTGATAGTTGATGAGATAATAGTCTCTTCTAAATAATTTCATTCGTTTTCTGTCATCTATCGAAGCAACATAGCATTTTCATTTTAATTGTTTTTCTAGTGTTTTTTTGAGTTGTGTTGTGTAATTTTGGTGGTATTTTAACCAACATTACTTGGTCTTAGCACAAAGTGTAAGCATTTGAAATGAAAGTGTACTATGTGATATCGTGATTTGACCGAAAATGTTTCAAATGTTTTGTAGAAACCGCCACCATTTTCTTCAAAACAATTGACTGACTCGACTTTCGACTGGGTACCGACCGCCAGCTCGTAAAACTTTCTTGAAACGTCAATTTCGTACCGCGAGCTACCAAATATTAAACGTCATTCATTCAACCAGTTATAGGAATAGCTCACTAGTTTTTTCGTACTAGGTGACGTTTCGTTGGCTTCATGTAACCCGTCAAATGCTTCAAGTTTAGATCGCCTATCGGCGGTGGCAGTTGGATAAAAATTAGGCGTGTATATTAGGATGCAGTTCAAGTTATGCGTCGAAAACTAATCTCAACTGCTTTATCCAATATTATTCGTTATAAAAATACACAAGGATGGAAAACAATGTTTCTCAGTTGTTTTGGTAGTCTTACTAAACCTTTTATATCACTCATCTTGCAGTTTCAAACGAATACTCTGTAAAATATGTTTATTTTTGAATCCTTTATGGGTATGTAGTAATATCTAATATCTAGTATTATCATAATGCTAATAAACTTTGTATTTCTAAAGAATTCTGTAATAATTTTAAGTACATTACATCCATTCGTAATTTATGGAAACAAGTCGTTTGATATCGATAGGTACATAGTCCCGCCTGCAGCCGTATAACACCGTCTAGGGGTTAAGTGCTATCAATTTTGAATTTGGAACACATCCGTTTACACGTTACATGCATGGTGTGTATGTGTGCGTTCTTGAAAAAGCTGACCAGGTTTTTTGACATTTATTTGTACCACGTGGTGTTGTTTGTGACCAGTGTGGCAATGCTTGCCCGTAGCTGGACACTTTTTAGCAGATGTGGAAAGAGGAACTTTTTTCGAAACTGTTTTGTGGTTTACACCGTTTGATTTTCATTTTTAGTTCATATAAGTGCAGTGTACTCATAAAAAGGTTAGTTATAATGGCGAGAATTAAATACCCTTTACTATAATAATAGATAGTTAACTTAAAAAAATAAAATCCGTTATTGGTTTTCAGCTACATTCATTATGTTACTTATATAATACAAAGAGTTGTGGATTTTATTCAATAAATAAAATAAAATAACTTTATGTACAACACTCATGATTATGAATAAATTCATATTGTTCATTAAGTGAGCGAAGCGAATGAAAATCTTACAATCAACTTGGGCGATTTGGCATTTTATGTATTTATGTATGTATGTACGTTAGGGTGCTTCTTATTTTTCGACTTTTGAAAAATTACTGCGTCAGCCCACCATTCGCTTCTATCACCTAAAAAACGAACCTAGTTTTTTAATTTTTTTTTGTTAGGTTTTTAGGGGTCGTACCTCGTGTCAAAGTTCGAAAAAAATATGATAATTATTATTTGCAGCTCAATGTACATAAAACAGTATATTCATCATTTACACATGATGAAACATACTAATGCAACTCGTTGTCACATTATTCCGTAAAAGTACACTCGTACCCCACCCCTCTCCTCTTCCCGCACGCATCAGTCACGCCTTGAGAAAAGCAGCAAACTAAGCACTAGTTATATATTTGGAACGTACGCGTCGCGTCACGAAATTTCAGTTCGGGGCGAACTACTAGTAATAACATTTTAAATGCTCGCCATTTGTCCCATAAAAGTGTCAAATCTAGCGCTCAATGTAGTATAATTGGAACCCTGTCAATTGACATACTTGACTGGCAGTAATGACGTTAACCCGGCGAAGATTCGTACCAAAAAGAGCATATTGGGAATGAGGTTGGTCATTATGACCATAATGAATTTTCGCAATAACTTCTAATTTATTTAGCATGTTTTTTAACTGAATCTTTGTAACGGTGGTGTAATTCCTAAAAAAAGGTATGATTGTACCGTTGTTTAACCGATACCTATACAATTACGGTATAGAAAAAAAAATGATGGATCTGGCCCATAGCAGACTGAAATGATATAAGATAATGGGAACATTTATTGTTTTGAATTGCCAGCTGATAACCTAAAATCTTTTGGTGTTATAACACTAAAAGGTTTTAGCTTATCAGCTGGCAATTAAAAACAATAAAAAGTTGTTCGGTATACCAAACAACTTTCATAGCTAACACATACCGTACTAATTGTTTCATTAGTTCTTCTGGTAATGTAAGTTTTCTTCCCAATTTCACCTAGGCCATGTTGTCCTACTTCGTAGTAGGACATGCATGTTAGCATGTTTATGATTATTTAAGATAAAAATAAAGTTTATTTAAGTTACGTTCTAAAGTTAATAAAATTATAATTGTTGATTAATACTAACTTCAAAGGACTGAACCAATAAAGACTTGTTTGACTCATAAATTTCGTATTTATTTGCAAAAAGGCTTATGGTGTGCCATATTACCCGAAGTTACTCTATCTAGTTTTTAAAGTCGAATTCAGATATTATTATTTATTTGTTGTTATTCCTTATACGATAAAGGTGTCGTTATTCTTCTACACTTTAGTCAGTTCAGTTATCGAGGTGAGAGGTAGGTTCTTAATAAAATGTGATTAGGTATTATTGTAAGTGTAAATAACTTTATATAGGATAGATATTTAGCGCCTCGTGGTTTCACCCGCGCAGATTTTAATCCCGGTATTCCCACGGGATAAAAAGTAGCCTATGTGATACTCCAGACTATAATATATTATATCTCTGTGTCAAGTTTCATCCAGATCCGTTCAGCCGTTCCGGCGTGAAAGAGTAACAATATACATCCATACTTAAAAACTTTCGCGTTCGGTATACCGAATAGTAGTAGAATATTGATTGCTTGGCGAGTTTTATTCCTTCCTAAGCGCTTACGCAGGCGGCAGCTAGTGCGTAATAAGAAAGGAGCAAAATCATGTTT
The DNA here is from genome assembly GCA_963576535.1 of Plemyria rubiginata. Classification (NCBI taxonomy): domain Eukaryota; kingdom Metazoa; phylum Arthropoda; class Insecta; order Lepidoptera; family Geometridae; genus Plemyria; species Plemyria rubiginata. The sequence goes on from OY754910.1 coordinate 7,935,966, forward strand.
TGGATTCCTATCCTACAAATACAATGCCCCTTTCCCAATCCTTAACGAATTCAGCTGAAACGTAATTTATGACCCGGAAAAACACATAGGTTACTTTTTATTTCAATAGATATCACGCGAATGCTTGTATAAAAATAAATAAGCATACTTATCCTTCAGAGGGTAGTAAGGACCCTTATAAATCTTCGTCAGGTTGAATGATGCATTCAAAATCTCTCCCAGCAATAAATAGTTTGTACCATTTTGTAATAATTTATATACAATTTTCAGCCACAAAATGACTTAAAAATGTTAAGTTATGCATCTTTGTAGTTTAAATTTACCAAATAAAGTGAAAATTATGATTTTCATAGACTAAAGGATTGAACCAAAGGATTTTTACTAATATCCAAAAATCGCAAGTTACCGAAAATATTTGAAAATTTATGTCACTTAGTTTCTGAACGTCCCGAGACCTTGAAAAACATTTAGCTCACTTTGTCAGCTTTATAAATGGTGGCGGTACCAATTCTTAAGCAAAAATGTTTTGTTGAGGTTATGTTCAAAAAAGTTATTTGACATTTCACAAAGGCAACCAAAAGCAAATTGGTCTTTATTTATTTCTAACCCAAGGACCACTTTGGATTGGGGTACGAAAGTGAAAGCTGAAAGCAGATGGCGCTATGTTACATCGTACCTGGATCTGTCATAATGCATCTTTGTTTATGTTTGTTTACAATTATTATAATTGCTAGATCCCCAAAATATATTCAACGTGGAGTGTATTTCAATTAAATGATAAGCTACGGATAAGAAAAGCATCTACCACTGGTAAAAAAGGTGCTCTCGATAGAAAGGTAAATATCTAAACACGTCATATCAATATTAGTCAGAAGCTAAGGTTCACCACAATAAATTTTTCAACAACTATTTTGTCGTTATAGGCTGGATTCCTACGTCAGGAACATTCTTATTGGAGTAGAAGACGAGTTGGACGATCAGATTCCGGGGTTTCCTGCCTTGGATAGCTTCAGAGATGTTAATAAGAGCAAAAATCTGCTGGCGTTTTTAAAACATCACATTCAAGAGTTTGCAGCAATATAAGAGATAAAATTCTCAATGAATACTTGCGCTGCTTGCATAGATAATTAGATATTTTCGTTCTTCTAATAAGGTAGCTTAATTATGACAATAAATAAACTTAAAAACATTGTGTTGTAGTGTTTAAGTAGTATCAAATTATCGTTGAAGTAGAATCAGTTAATTAAGCGTTTTATTTTGAAACCAATTCATGCTCATACTATTTGCGCCCCGCGGTTTCACCCGCTCAGATTTAAATCCCGTTATTCCCACGGGATAAAAAGTAGCCTATGTGCTGTTCCAGACTATAATCTATCTCTCTGCTAAGTTTCATTTAGATCCGTTCAGCTGTTCCGGCATGAAAGAGTAACATCCATCCATCCATCCATACGTACAAACTTTCTCGTTTATAATATTAGTAGGATTATGCTTCGACAATGCTTCTCTTATTATCGAGCTTCTGAAGTCTAAAAATCAGAGCGATTTTTTTTCAGTACCTAGGTGTAGCTTGGTTTCTTTTACTTAAATTGATTCATATTAAAATGCTGAAATCATAATAGGTGTTGCTTCAGTTGAAGAAAGGGACATTAGGTTGTAAAGAGCACCGGTGGTCTAGTGAGAGTGACCCGCCTTCCGATCGTAAGGTCGCAGATTCGAATCCGGTCGTGCACCAATGGATTTTTCTATCGAAAAATTTATGTGCGCAATGCCAGCGCTCCTAAACAGTGAAGGGAAACATCGTGAGAAAACCAGTTAGTTTTCTAGCAGCGGCGATGGGCTTGCAACCTGTCACGTATGGAATACTAACTACTGCAAAATGTGAGTATGTGCCAAATGTAATGAAATGTAATGTTAGGACGTACCTCTGACTAACCCCTTAGACATCCTCAAAGAATCTTGAGTTGGGTAGTACTTGGTACTGAGAGATATGAAGGGATATAATAATAACGATAATAATGCTGGACAATCCACACAGCACCATCTAGCCCCAAAGTAAGCTATTCAAAGCTTGTGTTATGGGTACGTACTAGATAACTGATATATTTAATTTATTATATACTTGGATAGATATTTTTTTATTATACATAGAACACACCCAGACCAACGGAACAAATTTCTGCAGTACGTATACAAATTTGTTCCAAAGCGGGAATCGAACCAGCAACCTCTTGCGTCGCAGACGGACTCTCGTTTGCTGCCTATCTGCTGGATATCTACCATGCCTGGGGATCAAAGTCGTAGAGCTGTTTCAGTTTAATTAGGCTAGTTTATTTTAAGCAGACAATACAATAAGTAAAAACTGTGGCCACTTTTTTATAATTTACCTACCACAGAGAGGTCCACAAACATTTAATATCTTTCTGAAGCATAAAAATATATATCGCTACAAGAAAGGCCAATTCATCTATATTCATCCGACTTTCCGCCAATTATTTATATAGAAAGTGTGTCTGTAGCTTTGTCTGTTTGTGTGTTAAACTTTCACGGCTAAGCCGATTGGATGAATTGGATGATATTATATTAAATCCCGAAGGTGGATACTTTATTTCATGATTTGATACGTACCTACGCGTACATGTTAAAAACCATTAATACAAAAAGCTGATACCTTCACATATTTCTATTGTTTTTCTTTATAAACTAGTAGCTCGCCCCGAACTGAGATTTCGTGACGCGACGCGATCGCTCCGAAAATATAAGTAAGTGGCAGTCAGAGGCGAGTCCAAACATTGTGTTTGGACTTGTATCTGGCTGCCACCTATTAACTAAGAATGGTAACCAAGTTTCAACTGAATTGGCCTATTTATTAAAGAGAGTTCCGATGACCTTCACTCTATCATCAGAACAGGTCGCTATCACCAGGTAATGAGAACCAAGTACCTTCTTTATTTATTTCAAGAAAAAAATAATTGAAAACCCAAAGGAACTATCTGACCAGTAGAAAAACCTTGATGCCAACGAAACTCTTAGAAATGGTAGCTCTTGGGTCGTTGGTTGGTAGTTGTAGTAGGTAATTTAACTTTTTTCATTTATCTCAAAAAGCGAGCAAGCTAGAAAAAAAATTAAAATGGTTTTGAAATATCCAAATCAACCTCTTTCATATGACATGTCATTTTATATTTTGCATAACTTTTATATTTTTAGCCCCCTTAAAAACCCCGATATTTTAATAACCCCTCATACGATTTTACCAGGGAATTTCTCAAGTTCAAGCTATCGACTTACCAAATTTAATGCAGATCGGATAAATAAACGGGTTTCAAGTTATCGTCGGACAAACACACATACATACATAAAACGCCAAATCGCACAAGTAGAAAAAAAAAACTTGAAACAGCTTCACGACTTTGATCCCCAGGCACGGTAGATATCCCTTCAGATCTCCCAGTACCAAGTAGGTACTAATTCAAGATTCTTTGAGGATGTCTAAGGGGGGTAGTCAGAGGTACGTCCAAACATTACATTTGGCACATACCCACATTTTGCAGTAGTTAGTATTCCATACGTGTCAGGTTGCAAGCCCATCGCCGCTGTTAGAATACTAACTGGTTTCCTCACGATGTTTTCCTTCACCGTTTAAGAGCACTGGCATTGCGCACATAAATTTTTCGATAGAAAAATCCATTGGTGCACGACCGGATTCGAACCTGCGACCTTACAGTCGGAAGGCGGGTCACTCTCACTATACCACCGGTGCTCTTTACAACCTAATGGGCACTATAAAATGTAGTAGTCCCTTTCTTCAACTGAAGCAACACCTATTATGATTTCAGCATTTTAATATGAATCAATTTAAGTAAAAGAAACCAAGCTACACCTAGGTACTGAAAAAAAATCGCTCTGATTTTTAGACTTCAGAAGCTCGATAATAAGAGAAGCATTGTCGCATAGACCACCGGTGCTCTTCGCCCAAGTTGATTGTAAGATTTTCGTTCGCTTCGCTCACTCAATCAATAATTGAGTTATTATTACCATATTTGATCAAGACTTATTTAAAGGAGAGAAGGTACCTACTTTGTTCTCTTATTATGGTGACAGTGAATGTCTGATATCGGATCCAAGGTCTGTATAATGGAACTCTTCCATAAATTATCTGATAGTTTTAACTTGAATAAATAATTATAAATAAATAATAAATAATGCTGGACAATCCACACAGCACTATCTAGCCCCAAAGTAAGCTATTCAAAGCTTGTGTTATGGGTACTAAATAACTGATATATTTAATACATTATATACTTACATAGATAGATATTTTTTATTATACATAGAAAACACCCAGACCATCGGAAAAAAATTCTGCAGATCGTACAAAAATTTGTTCCACGGCGGGAATCGAACCCGCAACATCTTGCGTCGCAGGCAGGCTCTCGCCCGCTGCGCCACAGAGGTCGTAATACCTATTACTAATATTCAAAAGTGACATGTCATATGAAAGGGGTTGATTTGGACATTTTATAGAAGGCGGTAGTCAGAAGCAAGTCTAAATATAATGTTTAGATTTGCCTCTGACAACCACCAACTTTATTTTCAAAGCCTTCGTATCGCATTACGAGATCTCATGCAGTTCGTGGCTAACCCCTAGTATTTATTTAGTGAATCCAAAATAGTGACAGCATGATGTTTCGACGATGGAGCCTAGTAATGTTGAACGAAATAAATTGGCCTATTGAACTGAAACCTAGTAAGCGTATCGTTATGTTTGGGGTAGTCGGAGCAGAGCACCCCTAAAAAAAGTAAACGGCAAAATACTAGAAAGTAAGAAAGAAACATTACGTAACTACGTGGATTATTTATTAGGTACTAGTTGGCACGCCGTGGTTACACCCGCGCAGATTGAAATCCCAGTAATCCCACGGGATAAAAAGTAGCCTATGTGCTATTCCAGACTATAATCTACCTCTCTGCCAAGTTTCACCCAGATCAGTTCAGCCGTTCCGGCGTGAAAGAGCAACAAACATCCATCCATCCAGGTATTAGTAGGATTGATACAGAACTGTGCAGAACTCAGTGGCTGTCAGTGGTGTTTAAGTCAGCATGTTGAAGTGATCAAATAGATTAACGAATAAATTTAATAATTACAGAACCTAAACAGTTTATTTCGTTTTAAGTATTAGTGAATTATTAGGAGCAGATAAAGTCGGGGGTAGCAACTAGTCCAATTACAATTATTCAGTTGACAGCTAATGGCGGCTTTACATTATGGCTAGTTTAGTAGAACTAAAGAGGTTTGCGTTTAGATTAGTGTTTGCACTTGCAAGCCAATACATGACACACACACACGCGCAACTTTTACTTTTCCTTTTTCTCGAAATGGTATATTGTTATACCTATTACACACACGCGTAAGAAATATAACGATTTCATAGAAGCAATTAAAATGGAAGTTCCTGAAGATTCTACTGCAGCTAAAGCGACCTCTGTGGCGCAGCGGGCGAGAGCCTGCCTGCGACGCAAGAGGTTGCGGGTTCGATTCCCGCCTTGGAACAAATTTGTGTACGATCTGCAGAAATTTGTTCCGATGGTCTGGGTGTTTTCTATGTATAATAAAAAATATATATCTATGTAAGTATATAATGTATTACATATATCAGTTATCTACCATGACACAAGCTTTGAATAGCTTACTTTGGGGCTAGATAGTGCTGTGTGGATTGTCCAGCATTATTTATTTATATATATTTAGAGAATTATGTATATTATCATACCTACTTAAAAATGTTGCATGTCGGTTATCGACGAAGTTTGTGAGACCACAATTACACTTAGACCATGATTCACCAAACTTCTGGCAAAGAAATACATTTCATTTCATTTATTTAAAGCTGTAGGTGCAGCTCAAGACAGTCAGTTCGAGTTATTAGGTATCAGTTTACCCAAATAGATAATAATGTGTAGATGCCAAAAATGCATCAAACGTATATATAATAAGTGTGTATCTGGCAGTTACGCGACAATACGTAGGGAGTGTCGATAATAATATTTTCTGCAATTTAATGACGTTTCACTAGTAGTAGGTAAGGGATGGTTGTATAATTACACGCCACCCAAAACTAAGGCGAGATTTTACATTTTACGGATATGAGAGAGCTATTTATCTACACTAATAATATTATAAAGAGAAAAACTTTGTATGTATGTTTCGAATAGGCTCAAAAACTACTGGTCCGATTTCAAAAATTCTTTCACCATAAGAAAGTTAAATTATCCTTGAGTAACATAGGCTACATTTATTACTGAAAAAAATTAGGGATCCCTACTAAAACTTAAAAAATGTAACCCGAGGTGTAATATAAAATATCTTTCACCGCATGCGCTGCGGAAACTATAGACGATACAAAAAAATGTTCTACAATATTAAAGAACACATCATTATCTACAATTAAGTCAGCAATAGCATATATCTAACTATTGTAGTTATGTTACTACAACAACTTTTCTGTATTTAAAATGTTGATAAAAATGCCGACCAAAAACAGACCATGTTATCCTTTATATTAGTCCTTATACAAATAAATTATTTTGTATGCAAGGCTGTTCCAATACTTATCGACTACTTCTTGAATTTTTTAAATCGGACATTCCATTCAAAAGATATTATTATTACGAAATTAAAAACTTTAGCGCGCCTTAGAAAGCGCGAAAGCTAGGCGAGTTCTCACTCAGCGTGGGCACACTTGCATGCAAGCTACAGACACATACGCTAATTGGCATGCCTGTACCTGGCATGCAAGTAGTTAGCACAACATTCTATTTTAGGTCAGCTCTGGCATCCACGTGACGGAGGGGACTCGGGGGGGGGGGCTACGAAACCAGCATGTGTGAACGTCGCGACAAGTACAGGCATGCCAGTACCTGACGTGTTGGCATGCCACGTAAGCGAGGGGACGCGGGGGGCTACGAAACCGGCATGTGTGACCGTCGCGATACCTGACCTGACGAGTTAACTTGCAAATGTATCCACAATGTGCCCGTAAATCCTGCATGCCTGTAAATTGCATGCTCGCTACTGTACCATTTTACTGTCACGTGTATTTTCACCTTCGTGTGTTACGAAGCGCGGGAGTCTAAGTTTATGCTAAAATGTTGAAAAAAATTATGTCCACCCAAGCGAAGCTGGGACAGGCCGCTAGTTACCTATACTTACAATAACACAATTATGGAAACTTGCCATACTTTAGAATCTAACAGATATCTAAGGTTTAGATACCTAGCTACATCCTACTAATAGGTATTATAAATGCGAAAGTTTGTGAGTATGGATGGATGTTTGTACTCTATAACTCCAGAACGGCTTAACGCATCTGGATGAAACTTGGCAGAGAGTTATATTATAGTCTGGAATAGCACATAAGTAGGCTACTTTTTATCCCGTGGGAATACCGGGATTTAAATCTGCGCGGGTGAAACCGCGGGGCGCAACTAGTTAATTATAAAAGTACGTGGTTAAAGGATCATACAAAAGAGTAGTAGAACTCTTTTTTTGTGAAGGGCTCGTCTGGGGAAGTATTACCACCACGCCTTTGGTTTATAGAGTGTGGTCACCGGTGTAATTACAGGCACATCAGGCTTTACATCTGTATGCCTCAAGATGATGGACGCAGGGCAGTGCATCGTAAGGCAAGTTCCTGTCGTGCGTGACTTACGGGCAATGCTTTGTAATAGCTGATGGTAACTACTTAACATCAGGTGAGCCATCTGCTTGTTCCATCAGCTAATTGTATAAAAAAACAAGCCCTAGGTTTTTTGGCTGTTCTTCTAGGCTTTGGTTGCGTGGAAGGGGCGCGGGCGCCTGGAGTCACCTAGCTTTGAGACGTTTTAAAGTGATCCTTGTGATTTTATTGAATAAATATCTTTTTGCTTTGACCTTCACTTCGAAATTCATCAGATATAGGTATACACTAAGTTAATTAGCAAGATAATTAACTTACCCTCGGTTCCTGAAAACTCGATCAACATTTATCGCCTGTCAAGTCGCTTGCTATCTCTATCCAACTTGAAGTAAAAGCTGAAATAGCAAGTGACTTGACGACCGATTAGTTTTGATCAAGCTTTTCGAAACCGGCCGTTAGTATACAAATCTAGAGCGAAAATGCTACTGTCTAAATTTAGTGAACTGAGCTTAGCCATGTGTAAACGCGCGCGGAGGGAGTCATATGTAAGTCTTCTACACCTTGATAGAGAAAATCGAAAATTATCGAAAAAAAAGTTTATAGAACGACAAAAAAGTTTAAAATGTCCAAAGACAACAAAACCATGTCAGCTAATCTTCGCATATGTGTGTTAGAGGTCAACTTATACAAGCCAGTAAAGTTTTCAAGAAAGTTTTCACAAATGCTAATATTGACAGATCAATTTCGATGGTGGCGGTCGGCCCTCTGACGTGACTAGAAACATAGCAAAGAGCATATAATCTCTACCACTTGACACTGGCAAGATTGTCGATAGACAGGAGCCATAAAATAATAATAATAATAATTTCTTATAATAATATCTCCATAAGTGATAAATGAATTTGGTAATTTAATCATTGAATTAAGTTGTTTGAACAATAAGGTTCCAGGAGGATTGAATGCTAATAGCAATGTCTAGGTACTTGCCAAATTACACAGGTATGTATCGCGTAGTTTTCTATAATACTATTTCACACACAGTTTCTTCAAGACTAGTATATTATTATTTCCAATAGAATCGAGTGAATCATCTTACAGGTACTAGAGTTCACAACCCACACAAAGCATGTCGAGGAAAGGTACTGTGATTGATGGTACCATTAACCGTATGGCCCCCTGTATTTAGACTGAAAGTCATAAATCCCAATCTTAACAATATGAATTTATTTCGACAAACGGATTTCGTATTTGAATAGGCACACACATTTTACTAATTGTATTTTTTGTAGAATTGTTTGTGATATATTGTTATGTGCATGGAACAAAAGCTACAGCTTTTCATAAAAAATATTATTAAAATATTGTGGTCATCTATCTATCTATCTATCTATATCTATATATCTATATATAAATATATATAACTCAAAGGTGACTGACTGACTGACTGACTGACTGACATAGTGATCTATCAACGCACAGCCCAAACCACTGGACGGATCGGGCTGAAATTTGGCATGCAGGTAGATGTTATGACGTAGGCATCCGCTAAGAAAGGATTTTGAGCAATTCTACCCCCAAGGGGATAAAATAGGGGATGAAAGTTTGTATGAGATTTTCAAAGTAAACGAGCGCGAGCAAAGCCGCGGGATCAGCTAGTTTTGATATAAGAGAGTCATTGATATACACAGAGTTTGCAAAAACCGATTAACGTTATGGCAGTACAAAACAGTTTCAAGTCAGTCAGACGACGTGATAGCAAAATTCAACCAAACTGTCTCGTAAAAATAATCTCATCCAACCCAGTGAAATCCAACCATGTCAAAATCCAAAGGTGTTTATTCGTTAAAATCACAAGGATCAATTTGAAACATTTTAAGACTAGGTGAATCTAGGTGCCAGTTCTACGCGACCAAAAAAAGCAAAAGCGTAAAAACCTTAAAGAAAAAAAGTTTGAAGCGTGTGTTCTTTTATGAATCAGTTTACTTTTCCTTTTTCTGTTAGATTACCTAATGTATTATATAGCTTCAATAGTGTAGGTATTTTATTACATTGTAACGAGGATCATACAAAAGAGCGATAGATACCAAGCCGAGTTTGTTGCCTGTTCTTCTCGGTGTTGGTCGCGTGGAACTCGCACTAGAGTCACCTAGTTTTAAGACGGTTCAAGATGGTCCTTGTGATTTTATTGAATAAACATATTTTGACTTTGACTTTGACTTAACTATCTTTCTTCTACAAAAAGTGGATGTAGTACTTTATCATCTACCCACAAGTAGGTCACACATAGGCACGTGGTTTTTAGGAACGAGGAAATTGCTAAATAAATTCGATTGACTTCGCTACTCAACCGCGCAACCTCACTGTACTAACTATTTAACGTTCTTTGCTATTGGCGTCTGATCGACGGTTCGCGTGACAAGCTTCTCATGTATAACTCAAGGAAATGTAAGTAAGCTGCTAGAAAGGCCATAATTTTTAATATTGATAGCTTTCTAACATACAACCTGCAAAAACTGCCATTTTATATTGCGTCTAGTTGTTTTACTTGATTGTTATTCTGAAATACTAGCAAGAAATTCGATAAAAGTCCGCAAATTTGTATGATGGGACACTTACGGGCCCGGCGACAGTGGCTCGCAGTTTCGAGGTGCGATTGGCTATTATTTGATTCTATTTCATTTCGGGGAGGTTGTTTGAAAGAATAACTATCCAGTGACACATAAATACTGTTCGAACACAAATAACACAATAATATAAGGGAAACATGCCCGAATCAGAAATCATTTTGGTATTAGTATGTTTGGCCTTACGTTTACCTAATACCAAAATGATTTCTGACAAGCACATTTCCCTTATATTATTGTATTATTTGTATTCGAACATTATTTATGCGTGTCACTGGATAGTTATTCTTTTAAACAACCTCCCCGAAATGAAATAAAATTAAATAATAGTTAATCGCACCTCGAAACTGCGAGCCGCTGTCGCCGGGCCCTTAAGGGAAAATTTTAGGTGCTAAGAAGAAGAATCGTGTTAGGCTCAAGATCAATCTTCCTTATAAATGGAAGAAGTCTTTGTCCAACAATACTTCTCACACAATTAAATTCACACTTATGATGATAAAAAATCGAAAACATTTCTCTACAACCTACAACGTAGTCCGCCAATGTCCATACAATAATCCGGTTTGTACGAAGCACTGGGGATTACGATACTATTTTTGCCATCCCATATGAATAAATAGCGAGTTTTATAGGACAGGATTTTATTCGCTTAACCCTGTTACTAATGCTTTAAAATAGTAATCCGATGTCACGGGTAGTATCGAATAAGTATTGAATTCTGAAATTATGTATATTGAATAATCCTTATTCACTGGATTATATTTTGAAAACGATTGAGCCATAAGCCACTTAGTACTGAGGGGAATTGAATTAGAGTGTATACTGTACTAATAGAATATCAACACGAAAATGAAGCTATCAACATGCCGCTTTTGTGTGGAGCTCGTTGACTTATCATAGCAGCTTAGCTAGTAATGTAGCCAAGCTATGATATGTAGCTAGTAGTTCCTAGACAAGGATTAAGCATTTGCGTGATGAACATACATAGATTATGATGTGCTGTGTTGATAGGTGTCTTTGTTATTTTTATAATTAATGATAGATGGCACTGTGAAATGTCCCCTAATAATTATTTAACAACGCGCTAATGACTGACTGAGATTTAGACAGAATTCAATAGAAATTTAGAAAAAAGGGTAAACTGGAAGTTTTTAAAGCCACTGTGGGGCTACTTCTGCCATCAGTGGGACTAGGTAGATACAATAAATAATACCCAATCGATGTTTTATTGCTAGTAGTTTACCCCGAACTTAGATTCTGTGATATGATCCGAAGCACACAGCACATTCCTTATGAAATTTTTATCTAAAAAAACACATTATAATAAAAATAAGTTTTTACCATTCTTTGTTATTAAAATAAATTGCAGTCAATTTTCAATATCAGTGTTAGTGATGGTAAGATTCAAAATTAAAACCGGGCTGATTTTTGATGTTCGCTTTTATCAGCTCTCGACGAGAAACTGAAACACGGTTTCCTCTATTTTGCAGGGGACTCGCTGCAAAACGTTTTGTTTCTTGCATAACAAAGAATGCGGGGTTTTGTTAACGTCAACGTTCTCGTTACCATATCTATGTACAGAAATGATGTCTTGCTGCAAATGTAAGCACTAGTCTAGCTTACATATATATCTGTCACGAACTTTCTATTATGCGTTATACTTTAGTGGCGGCCCTTGATGCTCGCCCTCACCTAATCGTTGTTCTATGAAATCTGATAACGCACGAATAGAGAAACAAACAGTTTTTCGACCAGGCACGATAGAAATCACACACAGCGTTGCTGCTTGGCGGCAGAAAAAGGCGTGGTGGCCGGACGAGCCCTCCACAAAGAGCTCTACTACTCTTGACTTTCTTTCTCTTGTAGTGGTAATGGGCTTATTATCCGTGGAATAATAACTACGCCAAATATTACACACAAAGTTCGTCACACGTAATCTTTAGATGTGTTTCTGACTACTTCACCTTTAAAAACCTTATCATATTTAACTAGGATACTTTCATAGTAGATAGGTACTGTAATAAGAGAGACAAGTGATAAGAGATGTAATCCTTTGACTAAATAGACAACTTGATTCTTTAGTATTGACTCTATAATGATCTTAGAAAACGTCAAAAATACACACAGATAAGCAATTTATTTTTTAATAATCACAAACTTCATAGAAAACATCAAGTTTAGCTACAAAAATAAGTTAATTGTAAAAAGTTAGAATACTTAAGTATGTTTGCAATATTTTGCTACTTTTCATAATCATATAGACTTGATTTGCTTGGATCGTGGTTTTGAACTTCCCAACAAAGAAGTTTTATTGTTGGACTTTGATAAATTGTCGGAATGACGAACTCGGTGATATGGCATAGTCTCCGCGATGAAGAGAAATAGTATGAGTATGACGCAACAGGTTTGTTTCAAGATCGTCTAACTTTGGAACTGTCTACTTGAGTGGTGGTAAAGTTTTTTTAAGTAAAATAACGCTCAAGTTGTTCATCTATGAGAAACTGTACAGTTTTGTAAGCTGTGTAGCTTGTAGTTTTAAGTCTTACGCACAAAAAATCATCGCGCTACAAATTTCGTAGCACCGTAGCCACGCATAGCCTACGCAAAAGTAGAGTGCTACGGCTACCTATTTTTTAATAGTAACGGTAATCAAATAGCTGTTTCTTCAATAGCACTTTGCACAGAAAACCAAGAACCACTTAAACGATATTCCTCCTTAACATAAACGTAACAACTTATCGTGTCACTAGTTCTTTAAAGACAGTACTTACAGGTTTAAAAGGCTTCTAAAAAAGGCTTGAGTAATATACGATATTTAAAATCTTGAAAACATATATTACAATATAAATAATAAATATAAATAATAAATAAATAATGCTGGACAATCCACACAGCACTATCTAGCCCCAAAGTAAGCTATTCAAAGCTTGTGTTATGGGTACTAGATAACTGATATATTTAATACATTATATACTTACATAGATAGATATTTTTTATTATACATAGAGAACACCCAGACCATCGGAACAAATTTCTGCAGATCGTACACAAATTTGTTCCAAGGCGGGAATCGAACCCGCAACCTCTTGCGTCGCAGGCAGGCTCTCGCCCGCTGCGCCACAGAGGTCGTCAATATAAATATAAATATATGATAACCTATATGAGATTCACCCCCGGTTTCTGAGAGTTCGATCAACATGAATCGACTGTCAAGTCACTTGCTATTTCAGCTTGTTCTGTAAATTAGATAGGGTTAGCAAGTGACTTAATAGCCGATTAGTGTAAAATTGAGTCATATCATAAAATTGAGGTAAGAGCTTTTAGTATTTTTTGTGAAATAAGTAAGCGCAACAATATAAGCTTTAAAACTCATGATCATAATTTTTCTCCTCAAAAAAGACTAGAAGAATACGTTTGCAATATATTTTAAAATCAGTGTGAGAGTGAGTGGCTCTTTGGTACACAAAGAATATAAACAACTTTTTTGTTATTTAGTGTGCTCCATTTTCTAAATTTATCTTTTCATAAATAACTGAACCCACCAAATTAGTTCTAACAAAGTACATTTTGTATGTTATCCTCACAAAATAACAATACAATAACTAGCAATGTTGCCTAATAGCAAACCTTGTTATCCTGTTGTTTAGATTCGGTCATTATTTACAATACCGACGACAACATCCTCGCTAGGGAATTCAGAAATATCAGAACTAGAGAAAACGACCATAAAAGTCCGCCATACACCGAGCCATAATTTATTTGACCGTTTGAAATAAAATAAATACAGCTTAGGTGGTTGTAGCTCTTATCTTATCGAAGACAGACATTGTGTTGTGAGCAATAAATTCTCTGTCAGTTTTATATTTTTTAGGTAATAATAATAATATTTTATTTTTGAATCGTTTTTTTGCGGTCTTTTTACCGCAAAGCTTCGACATGGGGTTTTTCAAACATGGGGTTTATCATTTTCTAAAGGCCACCAGCGCATCAATATCTCCTCTGGTATTGCAGGTGTGCATGGACAAGGGCTACCCACAGGTGGGAAGTGGGCTGCCTGATGGACTGACGACATTGTTAGGATCACGGGAAGTCGGTTGGTGGAAAGGGCTCTGAATCATTCTTCCTGGAATCGTATAGGGGAGGCCTATGTCCAGCAGTGGACGTTCTGTAGGCTGATGATGATGATGAGTAAAGTATTCGAAACTTTAACTTTGGGAACTACAAAACTGTGCCGGGCTAAATGTCTATGCCAATATTTATTTACCTCATTTATTTATAGCTTTTATGAAATATTAAATAAATAATAAACCTAATTAACCTTGATAAAAATAAAGGAATTTTTCATTTCTACCCCAGCCGGTTCACACATTCAGTGCGGGACAATGCCGAAAGTTTTCACATAAATCAGTGAGAGTAACTTTATTCAAACGACTCTCGGGTAACATTTGTTTGGAATCCGCATTAACTTTGTTGTAGAGTTTCTCATGAGCACGCACGAGTTGCAATTGTTGACAAAAAATACATCGTGAAGAGCCGATTTGTGTACTGCCTGCTACAGAATATTCTCGGAGAGCGAGAGAGGGCATGAAACGCGTATTTTTATTGTTATCCAAAAGCAGTAGAAATAATGAAATTTATTTATTTAGCAGCTTATCAGTGAAACGGTTCTTCAATAAATAAATCCTATTACTATTATAAACGCGAAAGTTTGTAAGAATGGATGGATGTTTGTTACTCTTTCACAGTTGAACGGATCTGGATGTAACTTAGCAGAGAGTCCAAAGCAGTAGAAATAATGAAATTTATTTATTTAGCAGCTTATCAGTGAAACGGTTCTTCAATAAATAAATCCTATTACTATTATAAACGCGAAAGTTTGTGAGAATGGATGGATGTTTGTTACTCTTTCACAGTTAAACGGATCTGGATGAAACTTAGCAGAGAGATAGATTATAGTCTAGAATAGCACAAAGGCTACTTTTTATCACGTGGGAATATGGGATTTCGATCTGCGCGGGTGAAACTAGTAATAAATAATAATAAATATTTCTGGACAATCCACACAGCACCATCTTAGCCCCAAAGTAAGCTACTGAAAGCTTGTGTTATGGGTACTAGATAACTGATATATTTAATACGTTATATACTTACATAGAAATATATTTTTTATTATACATAGAAAAAACCCAGACCACCGGAACAGATTTCTGCAGATCGTACACAAATTTGTTGTTCCGAGGCGGGAATCGAACCCGCAATCTCTTGCGTCGTAGGCGGACTCTCGCCCGCTGCGCCACTGAGGTCGTCGTTACATATTCGAATATTTTGTTGCATGTTTGTCTCTCTGTGTGTCACACCTTGACTCCCCGGTTTCTTTCCTTAATTTGATGAATTGTGACATTATCACAAAAATAAAATAACTTTGGGAATGAATACCTTTGTTTCGTGTACTTTATGCGAATAAAAATCAAACGGGCATCTTTGAAAACTTGTATTCG
Organism: Plemyria rubiginata; assembly: GCA_963576535.1. Classification (NCBI taxonomy): domain Eukaryota; kingdom Metazoa; phylum Arthropoda; class Insecta; order Lepidoptera; family Geometridae; genus Plemyria; species Plemyria rubiginata. The sequence goes on from OY754910.1 coordinate 7,951,761, forward strand.
CTGTAAAAAAAAAAAGTCACTTCCCGCTGTCTGTCAGTCCCATGGTTTTTTTTTATATATATATAGAGAAAAGATAGAGTGATTCTAGAGGAAGGTTTATATTATTATGTACAATACATGCATAAAATAGCAGAAGAACACTGTGCACCCGTGCGAAGTCGGGGCGGGTCGCTAGTTATCAAATAATTCATAAACGCAACAAGTGTACGTATAGCAAGCAATATTTGAGTAAAAAGGCTTATTCCCACAGCCACTAGGTGACATTGATGTTCTCAAACCACGACAATAAGAATCACACCAATCGATAGTATCGATAATTTTAAGTTAGCGGCATTTTGAGATACCAAAAAAAAACAATCAATAGATCATCGATTGAAGTTGATCGATTGAATTTTGCAACAAAGCTATGTAATTGCCCCACTGATTAAATGCAAAATGTCAGATTCCGAGTTTTTCCCCAAAATTATGATTGATCGTACGATTCGTTATTGGTTATTTCATTGTATTTATTTCTGATTTGGGGATACTTAAACAGCGCTTTAAGCGCTTATCACGGATAGTTTCACCAGACCCACTCGAATTATTCATTTCGTTAATTGAAGCGTGGCGCGGTGTGCCGGACCCGATAAATAGAACACCGTGTTTAGAGCTGAATGAGAAGAGAATTCGTGGCCTGTAATTACCAAACTAGGATGAAAAAAGTGACAATTCACGCTATCAAGCCCCAAGTAAGCAACGTGAAGGAAATAGATAGCTTAAACTTAGCTTACTTTTTAGATACTTAGCTTAAAGTTTATTTGAACTTTTTGTGTACCGTTGTACCTTTAATATACTAGAGTACATTATAAGTACTATATTTTTTTATAACAACCAAAACCTAAAGGCCAAAGGCAGAGATACTATTTAACTGAGCTGTAAGACCCGTTAAATTTAAGTCTATAATTGGAAAACGTTTCTAGAACTTACTTAGATTTGCTAAGTTTTGAACACACAAATAGGCTAAATAATACTAAGAAGACAAAACAGCCCCAAAAATTATATAGAACTTTGGGTGGATCGGATTTGTTGGGTTGATCTAATGATCAAACCAACAAATCCGATCCACCCAATCTTACTACTTATTCGTTTGACCTAATGGTCAAACGAATAAGTAGTAAGGCAAATAAGTTATTTCATGCTCAATCTGCTAATACTATCGATTTTATTGAAATGCATAGTCTTTTTTTTATGAAAACCACTTATTAAAACGCTATTTAACGCTAAAATGCATTGCAGAGATATACTGTAGGTTAGGATTAACGTTGGAATAGTTGATTCATAAGATGTTTTAAACAAGTTACTTACAGAAAATAGCCCTTTTAATCACTGCCTTACCTCTTCCTTCACCGTGATATGTGGAAGTGGTAAAGGCGATAATCCATCGTGGATGATGCTTTCTTCAGCTTGTGCCAGTAGCTAGTCAAAAAAGTAATGGTGTGTCATTAAGTTAGATTTATATGATAATGTATGTAAGCTGGCCTATTTTTAAAAAGCTTAACCGATCAGAAACCTTTTTGAATATTTAAAAATGGGCATAAAAATGAAATGTCAAATTGTTTTATTTAAAACACAGCTTTTAGTTACTTTTAGTTTATTTTTGCGATACCATATTGGTATTTTTGTTTAAAGATTTTATAATGTCCCAAAAGTAATTCTCCAAGCGGCACTTGAACCCGCGATCTTCTTTGTAATTTCTATAGAGAGAGAACACTATAAAACTAATAAAAAAATTGCTTGAAGTTAACTGCAGTAACTGACATTTACGTAAAATATCATCGTCATCATCTTTTAGTAGTAGTACGTACTTTTTAGTAGTAGTACGTACTTTTAGTAGTAGTTATTCGTACTTAGACAAGTACGAATAACCATGCCTATTTTTGGCACCAAGCAGCGTTTCTGTGTCTTAGTATTGTGTTTATGGGTAAGACCTGTGAAATTACAGGAAAATGTCCAAACTGATAGTGTCACATGGAAAATCCTGTTTTAAAAATGAGAGTGCGATTGACCTGCCAGTCACTGTATCACTGACCCATGCAAATACACTATCAGTAGTCCTTTAGTATGCAGACGGTTCTAGCTCAACGGACCGCAAATTTGTCGGAACTACCAATGAAATCGGATTACTATAGAGGCAGGGGAGCGCTAACGAGCGAGAACACCATTAGGACGTCAATGGTGATTGAAGACGCGAATTAAATTGCCGTCAAAATGCCTCAATATTGCTGAATACCTATCATAAACCTCACACAAACGTTAGATTTAGTTTAAGACTTGTCAGGATGTGACATGGGTGATTAAAATTTGGGCAACTTTTGTCTAAATTTTAAACGCCCACATTTTACAAAAGGCTTCTAGTACTTACAAGGTAAGCGGTAAAAAAATGAATACTTTTAATGAGCTTGCAATGTCTTTCCCAGCTTTGCATCATTAAAGGATCGGTCGATTAAATAAATAAATAAATAACGCTGGACAATCCACACAGCACCATCTAGCCCCAAAGTAAGCTACTCAAAGCTTGTGTTATGGGTACTAGATGACTGATATATTTAATACATTATATACTTACATAGATAGATATTTTTTATTATATACATAGAAAACACCCAGACCGATGGAACAAATTTCTGCAGATCGTACACAAATTTGGTCCGAGGCGGGAATCGAACCCGCAACCTCTAGCGTCGCAGGCGGACTCTCGCCCGCTGCGCCACAGAGGTCGTCAAATCGATTAAGGAACGTGGAAAAATTTAAAAAGTAAATAACTTTTAAAAACCAGGTCCCGACTTTTCTACCTTTATCCCCAACGCGTAAGACATTCCTTCTAATGTTTTGTGACTACTTTGATTCAAGTGCAATGAAGTGAAAGGCAAAAATTTATTTTCAGACTACTTGCTGATAGAACCAGCAGGTGACCTACCTGATTCCAAGTGGTAATATTATCTATATTTGTTATAGGTAATATTACCACTTGGAATCAGATCCAGCATCCATCAACTTGAGGCATACAGTAAATTTAAGCTTCGTAGGCCTGTAATTTGATCGGTAAACACTCTTCAAACCAAAACACAGCAACGCTGCTTGGCAGCAGAAATAGGCGTGTTGGTAGAACACCCTCTTCGTAAAACAGTGAGCACCGCAAGTATTCGTACCAGAAAATAATGTAAACAACAATTTAAATCAATGTGGTGCAAGCCCGTCGCGGAAATAAGTAAACAAGCCAGTAAGCCTGTCGAAAACAGCCCACAATGCAGTGGATCGATGAAAAGTGCCGCGCTCGCATCACAAATTAGCGCTCAGCCAGCCAGCCCGAAAGGCCTGTCCGTTCCGTGGCCACATCATTTGCTTTCCAACGATTTCACTTGATAGTTTGGCAAAGTAGGAAATATTGTATGAATATGTTTACGAAAAGGTAAATGATGAACAACTTCATGCTCCCAAATTTTGATGTTTTCGGAAATATTAAATTAAGATGAAAAAGGTATGAAAAATCGCAAACAAGAAAGTTTTGGAGAATAACTTACATCATAAATGTATTTATTATTCAAACTAAATAAAATTGTTGTGCTATTTTTCAAACTTTAAGCAGTCAAATACATTAAAATTTAATTAAAGCTTCTCTACCTAGTGAACATTAATAATTATTAGGATACCCATCGAAATTTCCCGGATCTAGTTTTAAACAGGAGTGGACGAATGCACTCACAGTACCTACTGCCCTTAGCACTAGTTCCTGACTTTATGTCAGGTTTTTACCAAAATACATATTTAAAGGATTCGGGATTAAAATGGCTATCAATTCAATGAGGTAAACTGGTGCTTAAAGCCCAGTTTTGAAAGGCCTGTCCCGCGCGCGCAGCCACATCATTTCCTTTCTAGCGATTTCCCACACGCATGCTGACTACCGACTGACTAAACTATTTGTTCGTTAATCAACCTTTGTAAAGGCGAATGATTGAAACAACCATTATGTAGTTTGGTGGGGCCTGGAATGCGTTATTTGCATGTTTATTAGTCAATTATCACAGAAAATAATATTGTTTTTATATTCGTTTAATGTATGAATTTGTATTCAGAAATAATTAGGTTCGCAATTGATTTTTTGTAAGTCATAATACTTGCACATGCACAGGCGTCACGAATTTATATGACGACATTTAGGTCATATATGCCTATTTTGTTTGATACTTTGTAGTATACCGTCACTACGCAAGTGAAGCTGCGGGCGGCAGTTAGTAGGGCGGTAAAGATTTACACAAATGAAAGCCAAACCAAACCTTTACAAAGCTAGCACAATTCTGTTGAAAACACTTGCTGGACAAATGGAATTATCTCAGTACTAACCGTAATTTTACACTTCAAAGACAATACAGTGTTGAGCAACGTTGAATCAACAATATTAAATCTTTCAGCTTGAAGTTTATGCGTTTGACATCTGCTGCTGAAAAGTTAGAGGCTAAATTAAATTAATCTCTAGGAACAAGCTCGGGAGTTCCAGAAATTACTTAACAACAAGGATAATAGGCATAAATAAGTTTTGTAAGACGCGCTAACCTTTGCTAAGGCTTAGTATTGCAGAAGATTAAACTACCAGAGGTAATAAGCAGATTTAGTACTGAATTTGTGAAAAATTTATGTTTTTTTTTTGCAAGATCTTTTTGTAGTTAACATTTCTTAAATAAGAAGCTTTTTGAATGAGTCGACTGAACACTATTGTATCCAGGACCTTAGAGAATTTGTTTATTCAGCCAAGAGGGATAACCACTCACCTCTCACTCCTAACTCAGAGAGAAGCAAAATTTCACAACGTCACTAATGAAGTGATTTTTGTTTTTTATGAAAAAGAATTTATCTCAATATCATTTATTTACGGTCTGCAGATAGCTCAACTGTTTCAAATGTATTTTGCACATTTTGCAAATATTTGTACCTGTTAATTATATTTTTTTTTAAATAAAAACCCGTGAGTTTTTGTTTTTTAGCCATGTTACTCACAACGGTCGCAACCTATTTTATATGCACTTTATTCTTTTGTTTTTATTACATTCATTTCCATTATGTCTCCAGTTCTCTCTAGCTGTATTCACTTTAATGCATTGCATTCTGAAAGTCCCAACTCTAAAATAAGAAGCTCACAATCCGATACAATCCTCTAAGTGCACTTTCAAGTAGAGCGCTCATTTCAAAATATCTTTTAAATTACGTGTTCAAAATTTTGAAACAATATTTTGAGACAAGAAAATATTTTAGTAACATGTTTCACGTGTACGTTAATTTGACGGTGATACGACTTTAAGTATCATTAATTTATAAAAACAACAAAAATCTTCAATTTACAATAAAGTTTTATGTTTAAAATAAAGTTTTATTGAGCCCAAGGAAAGTAAAATGAATTCTTATTGAGATCCAGTTATCTAAAATGTAAAACAGTGCGCTTTTTTTCTAACCGTATTACGACGGCATTGAACTCATTGAATTAATCAAAACGTTTGAGCTACTAAATGTTTTATTGAGCTCGACATAAAAAAAACTAAGTGTTTTTTTTTTACCGAGTATGTTTTTTTACTTTGAGCTCCACCCAAATTTTCATGCCTTAGATCTCTAAGCTAAGCTATTTCAAAACTTTTCCGGCACAGTAACTTGTCAGTTTGTATGCACTCCAAAACGGATTTCAAACTCAAGGCGGACTCCCCTTTAAGACGCATTGTCGATGTTTCGCGAGCCTTGCGTGCTGCTTGTGTAAACCGGAAATGGGAGAGGTGCCGACGAAATAGCATCACGATCCGTTTCGGTCGTGAATGCAAATTAGTCTCACTAGCAGAACGCCAATCGATCGCGCTGCTTCCTGATACTGAATACCGAATACGGACTAATGGAGCTTCTGGTTAGGGCATGACAGTCAAATCAGTTTCGCATGGGCTGCGTCCTCTAAACATTGCAATGATGCCGGCCAAACGTCTATATAAATCATACTCACGTTCATATAAATTCATTTAAATTTTTTCATCGCTGTTTGTTCCCATCTTTGTTCGAAATTTCTTCTCTGATGAGACATATTATCATAATGCACCAGGTACAGTACGGTACCTGGATGAGACTATCCACTTACTAAATGAACGACATGCGCAAGCAAGCAAGCAACCAAAACCAAGCTCGACCAAGCACGAAGCAAGAGCAAGGGAAAACAATAGAATATTCTTCTCATACAATCTTTTCACCACTCCCGATTCGTCGGCAAACAGTTTACTGAATAGGCAGGTGAGAGGAGCCATTCCTTGACGAAATGTGGCGTATGTCGTGCCGTGTATGCTTAGCTTCTTCAACGAAAGTGACGAAACATGTCTCGCAGTGTTGGGGGTGTTTACATTACCCTCACGTACTCGCCAACCGTAACAATGTTGCTGAATATTGTCAAATAAAGTGCGGTTTTTTGGAATACATTTTGGGTATGACGGAAGGAAAGGAAGTCAATATGTTTCAGTATGTGTATCCTAAATTTATTTCAGCTTTGACGAATAAAAGAGTAACTTCATTTCAGGAGGACACAAAGATCTTCAGGATTCTTCAGGATATGGGTCGTCCTATCGATACCTTAGAAATATCCGTGGACTTCTTCAGACTGGTGATTATAAATTATGTTTAGCGTGTCATTTGAACGACCGTTTGTTAGATCATAGTTTTTATTATATTACTGTAACCGAGGCTGTGTGATCACAGCAATTTGCTTCACGGTTTTAGATGGGAATTAATTTTTAAATAATTCAACATTCTAAGAAAATAAACATGTTGCGAAACAAAAAAAACAACGTCATAAGTAATAATACATTAAGAAATTACAATTATGAAATTTATGAGACAAATGATGAGATCTTAACATTTTGCGAAACGAAAAAAGAAAAAAATTATCTCGAAAACGGCTCCAACGGCAACGATGAAATTACCAGATTCATTTCATATTAACCGCATAATGATTTGATTTAATCTAGCTATTGCATTTTTCATTTAATCATAATTAACAGTTAAACAATATATGTAGTTCTATAGCACGTTGATTTGATTAACAATCCAATCCTATCTACTAAACTCCTGGCGAATGCAAGGAAATCAAATCAAACTTCTCTCTGTCTGTTTGTTGCCCAATAATCGTTGTCTATGTTTTTGTTTGAAAATAGAACGGTGTATAAATAGTTTAGTTTAATATACCTACATTTGAAAAAATCATTTTTGGTACATATTTTTTTAGAAAAACTCAAAAATATTATGTACCCGTCAACAAAGAATGTACTTGTATAACAAATATAACAAAAAATTGTGACATTTTACTTATGATAATCAGATTATTATAGCAAATAATTTATTTAAATAATGTATTATTAGTACCATTTTACACCATTATAGTTCAGCTATCTGCAAATCTTTTCAAAATATTTATTTCCTACCAATCGGAAGCGTGTCTCAATATTGTAGGTATTCGATTGAATATTACCAAAACCACAGTAATTAAAGCGATCTGGTATCTGATTGTTATTTGTGAATTTCTAGATAGATTGGAGAAAGATATATAAATAACATAGAAAGGATAGATAGGAGAAATTCTGATTCTATATCCATCCGTAAAAGCACAGGAAATGAAATGAAATCTCGCCTGGACTCGATATCTCGTGGGCTCGTCGCAGGTGGAGAGTGTAGAATTTATTCCTCGAGCCAACTTTGGCTTCTGATAAGATTCAATTTAAATTAGACGTTGATTTAATATTAGATTTTTTATCTTGAAATAGTAATTTAATTAATAAATATTTCTCAAATTATTTTACATATTTCATATTCATATTCATATTCATTTATTCCAGGAGAAACAAAATTATTTGTATGCGGAATTTCAATAAAATAAAAACTAAAAACTGATTAATACCTATACATACATAATCAATATACTACAGTCAAAAGTTTAAATAATAATAGTAAAGCGAAATACAAAATTATGTCATACAAAATGAATTCCAAGAAGTGAATTATTAGTCGTAGCACATATTAATACAAAATCTTATAAAAGTCATAATAAAAATTGGCAACAGCAGAAATCCAAGTCTACAACAGTCATTTAGAGAGATCAGAGTTCATCTAGCGAGATTATCTTATTCACCCGCGTAGTTTTAAATCCTGGTATTCCCGCGGGATAAAAAGTAGCCTATGTGTTATTGCAGACTATAATATAACGCTGTGCCAATTTTCACCAAAATCCGTTCAGCCGTTCTGGAGTTATGGAGTAACAAACATCCATCCATCCACCCATACTTACAAACTTTCGCATTTATAATATTAGTAGGAAGTAAGATAGCTATGTACATGCGAATTTATAGCTCTGTAAGTACTTTAGAGAGCCACTATAAAATTGCGGACAATATGAACAAGATCAAAGGAATACAATCATTAATTACTCTGTCAAAAATAGTCTGGTCTAGTACTTCGTACTGAAAAGATCAGAGGAGATGTTCACCGTGCCTGGTGATCAAAGTAGGTAATGAAGCTGTTGAAGTTTCAGTTTTTTTTTTCAAACCGTCTTCTTTCATGTCAAGAACGTACCTACTCGTAGATGGCTTTATGTAACTTGATAATAATATGCAGGTATCTGTTAACTCTCGATCACTTATGTTTGTCTGCATGAGAATTGACAGCCTACGTAGCTCAGTTGGTAGTAGATATGCCTTCTGCGCCGTAGGTCGTTGGCTCGATTCCCACCGTGAACAAACATTTGTGTGGTGAACATAAATGTTTGTTCTCTGTCTGGGTGTTATATAATATTATAAGTATGTATTTACAAAAAAAAAGTATTATAAGTAGTATATCAGCTATCTGGTTCTCCCATATTACAAGCATAAGCTTAGTTTGGGGCTAGATAGTGCTGTGTGGAAAGTCCACCAATATTTATTTATTTATTATTTATTTAATTGTATGTAGGGTAGGTAGGGTGTATTGTAGGGGGTAGGGAAGCAGGGGTAATGGCGATGCAGGCAGCGTATCTAAACATCAAAACTAACATAAGACAAATGAAAAACAAATAGAGCATTTTTCTCTCAGATGATGGGCATTCCCCAATCTTCCCGTACCCATATCTATGTGCTTTTTTGCTAAGTAAATTATTATTATCTATACAAGTTCATGGTTTACGAATAGGCAAGGTTCTCTAGTTTATGAGAAATTATTTGTCGATTATTGGTATAAATTGAATTCCTGTTGCATTTGTTTACTAACTTTTCTTTGGTCGCGACTATAAAAGAGTGTTCTCTAAGGACCTTCTCTAGATAGCTTTACGAGGCTAGCTAGAACTACTACACTCGTCTTAGAAGATTTCCCTAAGGAAACGCATATTTATACGTTCAGTAATTTGAGCAGCGGAAAATGTGTATTAATGTTGAGCAATGTACTAAAAATGAAGCAGCAAGAGACTTCAAAAGGAGCACTTTACTTTCTTTCGCAATCAAAATAATAATAGTTTTAGAATCACTTCAAAAGATCATGACTCATCATGTTAATTATCAAAAGTTTATGGCGTTTATATTTATACATATATAAAATGTTAGCAGCTGCCAAAACCAACATAGACATGTTACAGATAGCCCAAAATAAATTAATAAAAAAATTATTCAATTACCACTTTCTTACACCATCTAATAAAATATATAAAGAAACAAAAATAATGAATATTTTACAATCCTATCTCTATTATAACTGCCTACTTGTTCGAAAAATTTTATCAAAAGACATACACGTACAAATTTCTTTTACTAAAAAACTACAAATACAGAAAATGCGATTGCGTAATGCAAATGACATAAAACTACATTCTCCACGCACCAATTTTGGGAAAAAAATGTATTATGTATGAAGGAGCACTGATGTATAACAAATTACCAAAAGACATAAAACAAGCAAAATCAATGACCACTTTTAAAAAATTGCTTAAACATCATGACATGACCAAATGCTATACCTAATAACTAGAATCATATGCCACATCCAGTTGAGCTTACTCTGTGTAACTTTTAAACAAACACGACAAAACGCTGTGGACGAGCCAACGCACGGAACATCGTACATTTATTTTTCGATTCTACCGTCATAAAATATATTGAATAGAAAAACTTGGTAGGTACTTAGTTTATATCCAGCTTATTTAAAAATAATATTAGTACTGTACGATACTGCCCCACTTTAAACTTAAGTTAATGTTATACTTTCTCATGTAAGTGAATTTATTCTTATGAGAAATAAAATATCTTAAACCGAAAAAAAAAATGTTAGGCATTATGTAGTATTGATGAAGTGTAACATTTTATTATTATTGTGTAACACGAGCGCGTTCAATTTATTAGGGTCCCCCACCGCAAAACTAATAACAAAATCGTTCTATTGTTAGTCGTAAAACGTGCGCACAATATTTTTATGTGGTGATAATACGCACTAACTTCGTGGTTACGGGGCGTCGCCAAGTAGTAGAAGAGCTACGGTTTGCATTTTATTTTTTATCTGACCAAGCTAATTAATATATAATTATAAGCTCTAGTAAATTACCAAAAAACTAGCAGTAAAATTAGCCAACTGGTCCTCTGCCGACAATTTATTTTACTGTTACTGCTACTGATGTTTATTATAACTCTTGTTCTAAAGAAATGCCCCGCGGCGTCCACAGTTTTGAATAATGCCAGAACGCGCCTCCTACATGAACGAGCACCTACAAAATGAATGCGCAGTCGTGGGCGCGTGCACGATATAAATAATTTACTTTTATTTCAGGCATTAAAAATCTAACCATAAATTAAAAAACATAAAAGCAAACAAATCAAAATAAGAAGAGTGACAATAATTGTACCTACTTACTTGCGGTTTCCGACCTGGTGTACCGAGAGCCAAAACCTGTAGGTAAAATTGTCAGTCATCCACTGTAAAATTATATCTTCAGAATTCTACAGGCCGCTTCAGAAGGAAGCTACTCGGGAGCGAATAATGACGAATAAATCCGGAACCCGTGCATCTAAAGATTTGTATTGTAAACGTCAATCTAACTCATGCTTAGGCCACAGATTAATTAATTTCACTTTATTATAACTTCTGACATTAACACGGCTAATCCTTGTATTTCACAGAGTAATTTTGGGAAGTATTAAGGGAGGTCTCTGAAAGTGTATGAAACATTAAGCCTATTAAGTAAAAGATATCACAAAAGGTCTGCGTGGTAAGCTGTCTTTAGTCCACGGCCTAAATGGCGCACCTAATGATTATGTAATCCTTACTTATTCATGGGATAACAGTCGGCAAAATTAAGTAATGCTGTAACCATTTCAGGTTTTATGTAGTCATCATCATCAACCACCTGAAGAAGTCAACTATTTGACATGATACCATGCGTTTTCAGGAAGAATGATTTTGCGCGTGATTGTTGCGAATGATTGTGAGCCTTCTCTCATTCACGATATAGAACATCCGATTTAAAAGATTTGTAACAAGAATTGTGTAATATAATTTGATATGATTGAAGTACCTCAGACCACCCAACCCCCTTAGTCATACTTAAAAAGTTTGATTAAACAGCTAAACTAAAAATACTTAATGTTTCGTTAGGAAAAGTGGATTGGGTCAAAATTTATATTCGTCGAGTAATGTAATTTACCTAAACATTGTTGCATGCTTTTCATATTAAAATTAATAGATTTTGTACATTTAAAATATGAACGAGGTATTGTTTGACGGTTATCTGCATCTCTTGATCTCTTGCTTATTTCTGAATACAAGCTTGGATTTAGATAAGTACGTGTCTGACTACATTCGCGTATCATTGATGCTGAAATTCCGAGTAAGCTGCAAACAGCGAGACTGCGATAGAGAGAACAAAGAACGCAATCTCTTGTCGAGGTGATTACTGCGGCTAATGACGTCACATGACACTGCGCGTACATTTTCAACGCTCGCGCTGTTGATATTTTTAATGAGAACACGGAAATGAATGCTCTTTGCCTGCTGACGTTATAATGGTTGAAGCCGGCTTCGAACGACTTTACTACGAGTATATAGCTAGATTGTGTTGCAGTCAAATCATAGTGGTTAATGCAGGGGCGTTATTCACTATGACAAATCCAAACACGTTTGCGTTTAGATCACGTTGTGACGTCACAGACAGTTAGGGCATAGTATCTCCTATGTCATAAAGAATAAAGCCCAAGATCACGTTATCACTTCACACGGTTTGGGGCAAGTAATCTTCTATGTCATAGAGAAATAATGCCCCAGTTTTAAATCGGCGGCGCCTTCTTACTTACATAATTATTTTATATAGCGCTATATTATAGCACTCAGTTTATAAGACTATTATTGGTAGTGATTTTTTGTGATAATTGATTCAAATATGTATTGCATTGATTAAAAAAAAATACTAAAGAAGCTCGTAAGAGTTCAAGGTAGGTGGTAGGTGGCCCTGGCATTAAAACATTTAACACGCTTCTGGACAGAAATATAAAAATTTGTCACTGTTGCTCTTGTTTTGTTTGAAATCAACAAAAAGACACACGGATGCTTTCGATATTAAATGTTTCCTAATGTTTTAGGTTAGCTCTGCTGATTACTTACCGAATACTACTACTAGCACACCTTTGGCTACCCTTGGCTAGCTACCACCAAAGAATTGCGAAGTGTAAGTCAGTGTCGCGTGAGTGTCCCGCGTGACCACTGACCATTGATCAAAGTTTACGAACACGTCACAAAGGAAGGACATTTTAACACGGAAAAGCAAAATTCAGATTTTATCCATATTATAAATGCCCTAGAGAAAGAAAGATTCGTTGATTTATTTATTAGTAGCATCCGCCAGCTGTTTCACTCATAGGCTTTGTGTGTGTTTTTAAGTGGTATATAAAGTTACTTCAGATTACAGTATATATTCCAAGTTTCATCCAAAACTGTGCAGCCATTTCGAAAATGAGTACGATCAGAAATTCATACATGCTCACAAGCTTTAGCATTGATCATAATTAGCATTACAAGATAGGAGTTGTTCGTTCAGGTGTGTCAGTTAATTTACACTTGAGATAAAAAAAGTACGACGCTTGGCAGTTTTTCATCATCATAATAGTTGCTGGAAAAAGTAGACTGCCCACCTGCTGTTGAATGGTAACCGTAGCGTTGCCCGGAGTCGCGCAAGACATGAAAGTGCCCTACAAGGCACCGCCTGTGGCTATCAATAAAACAAGAAGATTTGTTAAAAAATAAAAAAACCCGATTGCCCGAACTAAAAGAATGTAGGTAGGCAAATAAGATAATGTTTTAATTTTGGTACTTTTTAATATTGAAATCCTTTCTTCAGTCTTGACGAATGATAAAAATGTAATGATCGCAGACAGTCGGAGGCTCGTGTACCTATGTCCTAGCAGTTTACTGACGCCTGTGGTTGTACTATCTCATTTTGATCACTTTGGGTATGATATATTGGTATGATATATTTTAGTATCACTCATGAACTAGGCCATGAGTCACTAAAGTGACTTAACGAATTTTGCGTTCTGGTTTTGCCTTATAGGGTTTACTTTAAATCAAAAACTAATACATTATTTGAAAACACTTTATCACTCTCTTGATTTTGATACCCATATTGCTATGATAGCGAAAAGATTTTTTTTAATGTGAGAGTATATCGCTCCTGCTTTCTTTCCCACGTGACTTTTTGTTTTTTTTTATTCTAAGGACACTTGGGAAGTTGCGACAAATCTTTCCAAATTCATCCAAAAAATCAAAAATCATCCAAATCCATCAGCCGTTTGGTTGCTACGTGGTAATAAAGGAAATATCGAAGGAAGGATACCTAAATACATACATGGATAGATACACGCCAAACACATAGCCCACGGCACTCGGGTAAAAAACTTGGAACCAGCGGTCGCTATGACAGTAAACGTTAGAAAATGTTTAAGTACCCGGTCTGGGTATCATTGAAGCCACATCGATACGGTAGCCCGAATTCCCCGCTCTAATTAAACTCTAACGAAGCAATTAAACCTTGCGTCTGCTTGTTTAGGATTCGGTGTCAGTTAATTGCTAAATTATAAAGTCGACAATTTATTCGACATATTTACAATGGAAACCGACACGGTGGTAATGTTATTCTACAGTTGCCATTATTTACATCAGAAAATTGATAATTTATTTATTTATTATATTCAATAATATTCAAAGTCGAAAAGTATTGTGAAAATGTTTTAAAACTAGATGACTCTTGGCACCAGTTCCACGCGACCAAAGCCTAGAATAACAGGCAACAAACTCTGGTTGGTTCCTTTATAAATCACTATCACTACTCACTACATCACTACATAGTATAAAACAAAGTCGCTTTCTCTGTCCCTATATCCCTATGTATGCTAAAATCTTTAAAACTACGCAACGGATTTTGATGCGGTTTTTTTAATAGATAGAGTGATTCAAGAGAAAGGTTTATATGTATAATAAATGCATGATATGTGCACCCGTGCGAAGCAGGGGCGCGCGGGTGGGTTGCTAGTATTTAAATATAACATAATATAATTCATATTCAATTTCATAAATTCATATCAATCACAAGATCTTTTGAAAACGTCTTATAGCTAGTTCTACACGACACGAGGAGAACAGGTTCTCCTATTATTCTTATTAACTACAGTTGCGCCTTGCGGTTTCACCCGCGCAGATTTAAATCCTGGTATTCCCACGGGATAAAAGTAACTTTTAAAAGTTATTTTTAAAAGTAATTATAGTCTAGCACATAGGCATGTGCTATTTGAGACTATAATCTATCATCTACCAAGTTTCATCCAGATCCGTTCAGCCGTTCCGGTGTGAAAGAGTAACATCCATCCATCCACCCATACAAACATTCGCGTATAGTAGTAGGATGTATATATAGGTTTATTCTTGTCATAGCTAGATTACTTCTAGTGAGCGGAGGTACTAAGTATCACAAAATAAATAAAATACTTCATACCTCAGAAAGTAGCTGTTTCCAAACAGGTAGTTAATTTAATCAATTTATCAACGGTTCATTAGTTGTGTGAACAATGTTTTAACAAAAAATATGAGCAAAATCATTTTTTGAACACGCTTAATTCTGAAATTCAGGGACCCTGAGGATAGGTACTACCGATCGACAGCCTTCATAGCTCAGTTGGTACTAGCTCTACCTCCTGCGCTGTAGGCGTGGGTTTGATTCCGACATAAATGTGTTGAACAGAGAATTTTGTTCTCTGGATGTCTAATAATATTTTAAGAATGTATTTACAAAAAAAGTAGGTATATAAGTAGTATATCAGCTATCTGGCTTAGTTTGGGGCGAGAAAGTCCACCAGTTTTTTTTTACTAAAACAAGTAGTGAGTGAAGTCGTGGGTGGCTGACGCATCTTTTTACATGTCATGCAGACTGTAAGTTGAAGTTATTGTAAATTGAGGAAAAGCCCGTAGTCAAATTAGATATAACGTTTATTAGGAAAGGACACAAGTTTTACATTTTGCTAGAATCTATTTATCGCGCAACACAACACCTAAGTCCCGCCATGACTGTCGGCCTCTGCGAATGAACAGATCGGTGAAGGTCGATTTGATTCAACTGTTCAATCGATCTTCACAGAGTATCTAATATTCCAATATTAGAAAAAAATATATAAAAATAAATAAATACATAAATGTGTTGAACAGAGATTTTTGTTCTCTGGATGTCTAATAATATTTAAGAATGTATTTACAAAAAAAGTAGGTATATAAGTAGTATATCAGCTATCTGGCTTAGTTTGGGGCGAGAAAGTCCACCAGTTTTTTTTTAATAAAACAAGTAGTGAGTGAAGTCGTGGGTGGCTGACGCATCTTTTTACATGGCATGCAGACTGTAAGTTGAAGTTGCGTCAGCTATGCGAGCTAAGCTAAACTAACTTAGCTTAGTTTCTGGTCTTACTATCATAAACTAGTACAAACGTATTTTATACGGAACCTTATAGCCATGTCATATTGTAAGGAAGCAAGCACGTCGCTTCTTTAACTATTACCGGGTGACAGCCCTGCACTGCCAGGGCATTCTGAACGCTTTATCACTTAATTTGGATCGTGTTCTGAATTCAAAATTGGGACAGCCCTAGAATTCCAAAACTGTTAATCAGCTTTGTCTGTTTCCTCCGATTTGAGTCGCAATCTTGCAATTTATTATAAAGAGTGCCAACGTTTTCAATATGAACTAGATTATTCCGTTTGGGGTAAATAAGCGAAAGAAAGGCCAGCGTTACGCTGGCATTTGTTTGGATGCATGTTCACAAGGGCTGGTATACTAACGGCTTACGGTATGTAATACGTTATGAATGAATACGCTACGATATGTGTACCATTTACTTCTTTCAAACACAACGAATTGTTGACATACTTTCGTTCATGTAAAATAGCGTTTTATGTTACTTCAAAGACAGACCAACTACTGTTTCATTATTTTTATTCATGGTAAATTGACTTGAGAAAATCCTTGTTATAAGTCTTCATTTTATACATTCTTTAGTAACAAACAAAGGCAAGCTTTTAGATAAATTTGGAATCATCTTTAGCGATCAGGATGCCAAACAAATCTGAAAACAGATAAAAGGGCCGTAGATAGATATCTACGGCCTTGAAGTTAACATTTTCGTAGACTTCAAATAAATTTCAGTGTGTTTTTGTAAGACATGGATGTCTTTTAATGGTAATTCATGGAGATTTTTTATCATCAGCCTGGAGGATCCACTGCTGGGCATAGGCTTTTCTATCCATTTCCTGGAAGCACGATTTCCCACGATCCTCACGATGTCGTCATCGGCAGTAGGGGATCCTATGTTTTATCTTCCAGCTTCACGACCTTGATCCACAGGCACGGTACATATCCCTTCAGATCTCTCAGTACCAAGTACTTACTCAAGTTTCTTTAAGGATGTATAAGAGGGGTAGTCAGAGGTACGCTCAAACATTACATTTGGCACATACCCATATTTTGCGGTAGTTAGTAATCCATACGTTACAGCTTGCAAGCCCATCGCCGCTGTTGGAATACCAACTGGTTTCCTCACGATGTTTTCCTTTACCGTTTAAGAGCACTGGCATTGCGCACATAAATTTTTCCATAGAAAATTCCATTGATGCACGACCGGATTCGAACATGCGACCTTACGATCGGAAGGCATCGCTTCCACTAGACCACCGGTACTCAGTTCTAGTTCGTTTAATAGCATTTTTTTATAATGATAAGTAAAAAAACTATTCGTTTAAAATAATAACGTAGTTACATAAGTACAGTCTAGTGCCGAGCTCCCAGGCTCGTTGATATCGAGGTAGCAAATCATTAATTTTATAATAAGCCTTTTTTGTTAGGACATAAAGCAATTCGTTTCATCGGCGTTTATATTCAAAATTCTCCCACAAAACGAGCATTTCATAAGCCCCCGGAGCTGATGAAAGACACCTCTCACCACCCTCTAAATCAAACACGCATTTTCAAGCACGCTCCGCGCTATTAGACACGTCAACTGAAGCGATTTATGATAACTCAAGGGAGAATACGGGACTGAAATATAGAATTGGAGTGTATTATAATAGGATGATTGACTCTTACTTTTGATGGGATGTTTGTGTGATTGTGGGCGATTTGGACCAACTTAAGGCATCTCTATCACCACCAGCCTAAACAAGTCAACAGACAGACATATACGTCCCCTCCTCCCTCTATAAATTTCCTGAAAAATCTATCTATTTTTTGTTTTCTCCATCCTGCCTTCTACAATCTTATCGCTTATCGTGTTCTCAGGCTTCGTTTTCCAGATTGTGGTCACCATTCAAGAACCTTACCTAGCGCACACTGTGTGGAATGTCCACCAATATTTATTTATTTATATAAAACCTACTCATTGACACTCCAACATGCTTTACCTGCGAGTTATGTTACTTAGATCTTCTTCGGATTTCCTTATTTTCGACCTTTTGGTTTCAGACATGGCAATTTTTACCAACAACATCCGTACAACGGATACTCAAATGAAAATGCCTCTAGCTAATCCCTATCTAAGTGACTGCGTTAAACGAACCCTCAGAGAAAATAGCTTGCAAACAAAGTCGGAAGAATTCCATTACTTATTCCATACTATAAAATTATATTGTTTAATTATAAAAGCATAACAATACTATAAAGTCATATTGTAAAAAGCTTACGTCCATTGTTTTATTTTTGTACGGCTTTTGTATTTTTAGTCCAACTTTTTAATGAGGTAAGTAAACATGCAACTACGAATAAATTCTCTTTGTTTCTCGTATCTCGGTCCTCACAATGCAAAATGTATTTGTTTCGCAGACTAAAATGGACAATGAAATCCTACATGAATTGCCTAGTAAAATGAATTGTTTACGTTTTTGCGTAAGTACGTCAGAACCGTACCAGCAAGTAAGGTACTCCAAAATGGGGTTAATATTCGAAACGAGAGTTTTTTGTACCTTGCATTTACTTGTAACATATTGAATTATGTACAGTAAACAGGCATTTGCCTTTTTTTCTAGATGAATTTTTCAGCGTAAGGGTATTTATTTTTACTGTTACCCCTATTGACAGGACCTTAAAATACGTGGGGGAGGGTATTATTTTAAAAGTCGGTTTCCCCTGCCGTTCCAATGCTATGCTTTCAGTTCTATATAATACATGGTCAATACATACTATGACTAAGCCACATGTTTCCTGACGATGTATTTGCTTCACCGTTTAGAGCACTCTATTTATTCGTAGAGAGCACTGGAATTGCATACATACGTACATTTTTTCTAATAGAAAAATACTACGGTGTACCTTAACCGCAAGATTGAGCTCTGGTGATGTAGTCTAGTGGTAGTCCCGCCTGTGTGTGCCAGTGGGTTCAAAATTGGTCGCGCACCTAAGGAGTTTTCTGTTCAAAAATGTATGTGCACAATGCCAGTAGAGGTACTCCCAAAGGGTGAAGGAAAACATCGTGAGGAAACCGGCATGTTGTAGAACCTACTAAGTTCTATAACATGTGTCAAGTGCTCGAACACACACTGTTTCGAAAGCAACTAGTGACACGACACGAAGAACACCGCTGGAATCCACGATCGTAGGATTGGAATGCGAGGTTGCTACCACTAGACTACCAGTGCACTATACTTAAGTAGATACTTGCAACTAAAACCTATATTTTTTTCGTAAAACTCGCAGAAACATCAAACACAAGTAAAAACAGGCCATTATTTTCCTTTTAAACTTTGCAAAGCTTATACTTACTTGCGCTTTAAAGTGCTTTTAAGGGAACGAGCGAACGCTATTACCCTTTCACACTAGGTAATTACAATTAGTGTGTAGCACGCCTTAATGATATTACGATGTTGTTTGCTGGTTACTGTCTGCCAAGCAATTCCAGCTGCAGTTATATTAACGAATAATGTTTTATTTTTCCATTCCCATTTAGGACCCCTATTTTATAATGCTTATATTTTTGACATAAACAAATGCTTTCAATCCAGTAATTACCTTCTTTACGCTGATGACAAAAAAATATTTTATCGGATCAGAAATCAACAAGACTGTAACATTTTCCAAGAAATCCTTAATAAACTATCCGACTACTATGAGGCTAATAAAATAACAGTCAATGTACCTAAATGTCAGCAAATATCATTCAGCCGAAAAAATAAACCACTTCGATTTGTATACAATATGAACGGGATCCCAATAGAAAAAGTGGATGTGATTCGGGACCTTGGTGTTACCCTGGACAATAAGCTAACTATGGCCGAGCACATCGACGTTATCACTAATAAGGCCTACAGAAGTCTTGGTTTTGTGATTCGCACATGCAAACCATTTTATGATCCAGCTTGCATAAAATCTGTTTACTATGCATATGTACGTAGCGTGCTTGAGTATGCCAGTACTATATGGTTCCCGAATTACGTCATATATAAGGAAAAAATCGAAAGGATCCAACGTATTTTCGTAAAACATTTAAATTACCGAAGCAGAATATTCCTTGACTACAAATCTAGCTGCAAACACTTTAACCTATTAACGTTAGATGATCGACGTACACTGCTAGATATGATGTTTCTACACAACATTATGAATAGCGGTATAGACTCCCCGGCCCTCCTTGCATCTATCAATATTAACGCACCTACTAAACGAACACGGCACACATCTCTCTTCTATCCGGCCTTTCAGAACACAAACTATGCCAAAAATGCACCTATCAATAGGATCTGTTCCACATACAATAAGCGGTTCTCGAGCGTGGATATCCTAAATACTAGTCTAATTTCATTCCGTGTTATGATCACCAAGCTACTTGCTTGACGTACCTACCTATACGTATCTATGGCTGGGATACCTCAGTAAGCGATGTTAGTCATGGGTACGTTGGGTAAGTCATTGTTTATTTTTATTTTAAGTACCTAGTACATATACAAGAAGTAATAAATAACTATACCATATTTTCTAGGTAATAGGTAAAATGTAAGCGAATGCGCACCTACCACAGACCGCGTTACAAGCTATTTGTCGGTAGGATTTTATTGGAAAAAAATATACGCGTAGGTACACACACACACACACACACACACACACACACACACACACAACACAAAATATGTCTCATCGTTAGTGAACTTGCATTTCTCTATTTTAATGTTATTTTTAGTTTTTATATAAAATTAGTAAGTAGAACATTTAGGAAAACCTGTAATTGGCTATTTTATTATACCTAAATTAAGTTTTTAAATTAATTTTATCATAACTGCTGTTGGTTTTCTAATAAAAATAAAATAAAAAAATAAAATAGAACTTCGGTAAAGAAAGCTTGCGGGACCTGTTCGCTTACTGACACAACAATTGTAGTAAGAGCTCTTTGTGAAAGAATTCATCGGGGAAAGTACTGTCAACGTACTTATTTCTGTTGCCAAGTAGTGATGCTCGCATTGCTGTGTTCTGGTTTGAAGGGTATATGGGTGTTGTAGCTATTTCAAGTAGTCATGACTTGACGTTAGGCTCAATTCACACCAAGGCAGCAGTGAAGTATATTATTTCAAACTTTATCTTCATTAACTATAATGCATAGTACTGCTTGAGAAACTTAAATAAATAAATATTGGTATTAATATAACTAAGCCTATATAAGCTTGTGGTATAGGAACCAGATAGCTGATATACTACTGATATACTACTGCTGATATACTTTTTTTTGTAAATACATACTTATTATATTTTATAACACCCAGACAGAGAAAAAACATCTATGTTCATCACACAAACGTTTGTTCACGGTGGGAATCGAACCCATGACCTACGGCGCAGAAGGCAGAGCTACTACCAACTGTGCTGCTCAGGTTGTCAAATTTTTGTCTTGAAGTCGCGCGAACATTCTCTCTCTCCGACGACTTCGCGGAATCTTCGTGAGAAGTTAAAAAAGCTCAAAAATATTTAACTAGCTGCGCCCCGCGGTTTCACCCGCGCAGATTTAAATTTTGGTATTCCCACGGGATTAAAAGTAGCTTAAGTACTATTTCAGACTATAATCTATCTCTCTGCCAAGCTTCATCCAGATCCGTTCAGCCGTTCCGGCCTAAAAGAGTAGCAAACATCCATCCATCCATACATATAAAACTTTCGCGTTTATAATAGTATAAGTAGGATAACATTTGATTGATTTGAAAACCGAACACAAATTTCATGAGAAATGCTTTTTTTAATAACAAACAAAGGATTTTTCACTTCGTCTCTTTTGTAGAAAAGTTGCTACTAATAATCGAATTTGCGTCACCTCGTTGGGCCCGATCCGTCCCGCGGGTGCCATAAATCGTTTTACGAAACCAACATTTCAGATAAATATGAATTGTTGCCTAATTTTTTTGAACCTCTGGAGCTACTTTAATTTAAGATAACGTTTAAATTATACAAAATTTTATTTTTTAGAATTAAAAGCGGAGAATTGTTATTGTTTAAGAAGGTTTGAAATGGATAATCAATTATTTAGTGTTTCATATCGACGATAAACTGTTCAAAACTTTTAATACTAACCTATTTCAGTAAGCTTCTTTCTTTAGATACTGAAGTGTAATCCTTCCCTGCAAACTGATTCCACAGAATTTGTGAATTGATGAGGATTATGCGTTTACAAAGGACTAAATCAGATTTCACGATCATGATGTTCTCAGCTTAACATAAAATTAATGGTTTTCGACAACTGACGCCGAAATGACCCCAATTATAACAATCAAAAGCTGTATTGTTCTCTGGATTACAAGTACTTGCGAGCATTTGCATGACATAGCTTCATACCAAATAAATTTGTTTTTTATTATGCCCTTGTGGGTAAGGTGGAAAAGTGTGCCTGAAATGTGCAAATTTTATAAATTTAAATTGATAACAATATGACGTCAGAGAATTCGTTGCCCAAGTATGCTTATCCAAGTCTCTTGTGATAACATCTTGATTTGTGAAGAAAGACTGTCTATAACGGTGAAGATGGCTTTACAAACAGTCCCGTAAATATACTAGCTATTGCAAAACTTGGCATATTTATTCGCCCTTAGATTTTCTCAAGACCTAACCATAATAAAAAAAATATTAATTAAATTAATCAATAAATAAATTCATTTTCTCATATCTCGTATTAAACAGGTTTAGTTCGATTTTTTTTTGGTTTTGCTATGTGGAAATAAAACAATGATTTATACTACAATAACCTCTCAAACGAAACAAGAAGCTTAAGCAACGGAAAACACATTTCTAAGCCAGTGGTCCGCGAACGTTTACAGAAACTTCTCAGTAGAAATCATTGAAAGATTGTCCATTCGCTCAGCTGTAAAAGGGATCTGGCAGCATCTTGTCCGAACTAAGCATTATGTGTTTAGGAAGGATTCTCAGTAAGATTACTTCTGTCCGATTCAGTAAATGTTTGCTCATGTGATTTTGCTTTCCGTTTGCTATGGTAGGTAATTTACAATCAAAACCAGCTGAAGAGTAAGAGTATTGTCTGTTTGTTGCTGTGATTTACATAGTGCTATTCGTTCGGAAAGGATCAGAATATGTTCTGGCTTCTGAATATTCATTACATTATAGTAATAATAAAATTTCCGATTTCCGATTAAGCACCAAGTTATCTTATTAACCGGCTGGTAATAAGATTAATGTGCTTCTCTTCGTCTTATTAATTACAGCTAATGCTGAACCCACTCCAGTTGTCAACTTTTGGTTTTAAAATGTTTAAAATTTTTTTTGTATAATATTGTATTGTTTTATGTGCCTTTGATTGCATCGACCCGTAAATCTCAAATCTCATACAGTAATGCTGAAAATCACAGATAGGGGTTGTTTCTGATCAGTAACCCCTTTTTGCGGGTTCCATGTTAGCAAAGCTGCAGATAGCTGCAGGTAGATAAATGTATGCAAGCCCTTTAATTACTAATTACCTTTTTGTTTGAGCATGTATTTGTGTAAAGTGAAATTTCGCGAACGACCGTCCGTAACCGAAAGTATTTTAATTTCATTCATTACGACCCGCCTTTAAACCGCGCCCTTGGTATTTTATTACTTCATAAAGTGTAACGGGGAGGTTTTATTGTGAGTTTTGAACCGTATTGTTACCTGTCTTGATTTACCGACCGGAAAATATAGGGCTTAGAGGAAGGAGCGGGTAACCGATGCTTCGCCGACTCCTTAGATCAGTAAACGAAAGTGTATAAGTAGTCTTTTTGTGTTTTGAAAGAAAAACTGACCGGATGTCCGGTGTTAAGAAAGAAAGAAAACATATTTTATTGTAAGCATCAGGTTTTCTATCTACCCTACTTCTGTCCTAACTAATATTACAACACAAGTTCAAAATACGAGTGTATTTAATATTATGTGTTGCATTCCTATTCGGGTCAGAAAGCTTACAACTTTTACTGTATTGATAGATAAATCAAGGGGAATTGAAAAGATTAATCCCATTAGGATTTAATAAATATTATTATCCACGGATAGTATTTTCAATAATTTGCAAAAAAATACCGATCAAATATCAAGCAAGATCAATGTTTAAGACGATTCAAACTGTTAAGGATATTGGTTTGGAGTAAAATATCAGGCTCTTAAGCTTATTTATCTCTCGCAGAAGATGTTTGAACGTGTTTTCAATGTAAAGCACCTACTTTAAAGAACCTATAAACATGGGATGAGATAATTTAGAAGCAGTTGAGTGGAGAGCTCGGGATAATATAAATAAGAAAGGTTCAGTGCATTGTCTGAAAATGTTGTACATCTGCTATGGCTTAGCATTAATAAGTAAGATTATCTTAGCTATCCCATGAAAAATATATTAAAGAACTTATTATTTTTTTCTTACTTCAGGGCACAACTCAAAAACTCTTGCTCTAATATTTCCTAGAAAAAACATTCTAATTCATTAAAAATATAATGTTTTTGTTTCAGACAGTTTACGTACATAAACGTGCGAATTTATTGTTTTCAATTCTCACATAAAATCAAATAAAATGAGTACTTCCAATGATACCGAGCAACCTTTGGAATTTTGTTTGGCTATGAATTTCACAAGTTTACTGTCTGAAAGTATCTATTTATTTTTGAAGTAAGTATAACTACTTACTACCTACTTATACTACTTACTAATAACTACTTACTTATACTTAAGTAGTTCAACCTCATCGTTAAATGGTTTTATAAGTCTTGCATTTTATCTAAATAGCTACCTACACATACACCATGACACACTACCTACACTACACATTTAATCATCACGTTTTATTTTACACATTGTTCTCTTTTTTTTGTGATCAGCTTTATACTTTACTAGCTGATCCCGCGGCTTTGCTCGCGCTCGTTTACTGTGAAAATCTAATACAAACTTTCATCCCCTATTTTATCCCCTTGGGGGTAGAATTGATCAAAATCCTTTCTTAGCGGATGCCTACGTCATAACATCTACCTGCATGCAAAATTTCAGCCCGATTCGTCCATTGGTTTGGGCTGTGCGTTGATAGATCACTATGTCAGTCAGTCAGTCAGTTACCTTTGAGTTATATATATTTAGATATCTGTTT
This sequence comes from Plemyria rubiginata, assembly GCA_963576535.1. Taxonomy (NCBI): domain Eukaryota; kingdom Metazoa; phylum Arthropoda; class Insecta; order Lepidoptera; family Geometridae; genus Plemyria; species Plemyria rubiginata. The sequence goes on from OY754910.1 coordinate 7,976,910, forward strand.
TATTAGTTAACTATCACCTTATTATTTTGGTTTGTCTTTTCAGTATCATCTGCCTACCTACATAATTTGCTTATAAAATGTAGATTCGATTTGGTTTATCCACAATGTATATTATATAGTTTATATTAGACAATAAGAAAACTGTGAATCTAAGAATGAATAAATAAATAAATAAATTTATTATATCAATAATAACCTATGCAACTCCGTTCTACATTTCAAACTGATGAAACAAAGCTCTAAGTCTTGTATTATGCAAACAAGCATCATGTAAGGCGTAGATTTATGAGCAAACTTCGTTGGGATACTCGCGAGCTGTGTTCCTTAGAGAATACCGCTCACTATTGCTCCATATATTCATATTTGGTTAGAAGATATCTCCTGTGACACTGTGCAATACCTACTAGGAGATCCACATTCTGCGCCGCAGGCCTTTTTGATCCCCACCGGGAACAACCATTTGTGTAATGAACACTAATAGTTAAGAGTTACCAAGATATTAAAGTGGATGGTCTATCCACCGTGTAGGGAATACAGTTCTTATAGTGGTTTTAATGAATTACTTTTTGAGTCCTTGTTTAAGCGAAGACTACGATATTTTAAAGTCATCACCATCAGCCTGATGGAGCCTCATACTATTGTCTACAAAAACATTTCCATGAACATGATTTTGAGCTCTCACTGCCCCTGGACTTCCTGGGACAAAAACAAACAAAATCAAAACGGTCTTTATTCTGTACAATCACTGGGTTCACTTTGAAACGTCTTATATACTAGGTGAATCTACCGCCAGTCCGTCGCGACCAAAGCCTGGAAGAACTGGCAAGAAGAGAGCTTGGTTCCTAGTTTGTTTTTGTATGATCCTCCTTACAAAAAAATATGGATTTTGTAATGAGTTGGAGCATTGTTCAGTCCCAAGGTTTTTTGCCATCTACATCCTACTAATATTATAAAATCGAATATTAGGTATATCTTCAATAGCATCTAAGCTACTTTTTATCCCGTGAATAATTACCGGAATACCGGGATTAAAAACTACGCGGGTGAAACCGCGGGGAACATCTTCATATATTTTATAGTAAGCTTATGTTAAGAGTTTTATTTTTATTATGTTTTTGAATTTGCTAATCGACAATTGGTGAATATCGCTTGGGACTTTGTTATAGAAGCATTTTCCTGCATCCATTGCATTGTCCTGCAAACGAGAGAGGATAGAGGACAGTATCCTACGCTTTGACTTTTGGTTCGTGGACGCCATTTGGGAGGATTCATTATGGCCCAAATACTAAGTTCCAAATTGAATGTGATTTTGGTAAAATTTAACGTAAGAAATTCAAGTAGGTACTTATTTCTCCGAAATCTAAAAGTTTTCCGAAGGTCGTCTGTAAGACAAAAAACAAGCTCACGTATCACTTGATCGTACAATTCTGAATCCACACGTAGCAATCAAAGATTAAGCAAGAAAACTTGATTTAATTTATGAGATCAAAATGTCAAAGTCGAAAGTCTTTATTCAATAAAATCACGTTTCAACTTGTTTGAGTTTTGACAAGATGAAACAGAGCATAATTATTAAGATAAGTTGGATTTTAAGCGTATACATTAAATTATCTCTTCTACATGAATCCTCAACAGATTTAACAGATTTGCATAATACACCTTAGTTTTGGGATAAAAATCTGTACTGGTTTGCATTTGCCTATATTTTATTCCCAGAAAAATATAAGACGAGATAACTCGGCTTCCCAGAAATGGTGTAATACATTACGGAGTTTTCTCTTTGATAGTGATCGTCTGACGTCGAAATAGTGGGCGCAACAAAGATCTTTCGTTTTATAGGAAATGTACATTCTTTCCAGTGCTTGTTTTATATTTATTTATGTAAAAGGCTGATAACTTATGTAGTATATAGTATGTAATATTTTGCAATACCTCGTAAAAATAATCCTTTTTGGCGATATGTATGTTGTTGTGTATGTTTAAGAAAGAAAGAAAGAAAGAAAGAAAAAGTTTTTATTTATGACGAAAACACACACGCACACACATAACAACAAAGCGACACACTAATAATAAAAATAAACCGCAGATATTTTAAACAAACCTATACTAAACTTACAAGAAACAAATTTGGGGGGGGGGGGGGAGTGTGTCTCTCAATACCGTACATACCAAGGTACATACGTCCACGTCATAAAATGGTGTCCAGCTCAGCATGATGTTGCGTTTGCTGTTGGTAACACAACGCTGATCTTCCGCCAGAACCACGTGAGTACGTCCTACTTTAAGTACATAAGTCTTGTGTAGATTTATTTATTTTATCTTTTTTTTTTAATAATTGTAATAAGTAACTACCTAATATAATTTATTTATTTTCTATCTCATGTTGTACACGCACCCACCTCTAATTTCAATTTCTCACATTCCTTCAAGGTTTGCTGGAAGAGAACTCTTTTTAGGGTTAAGCTCGCCTTTGTACATGTTTTTTATTTAAGTTTACTGTATGTTCTAATTGTGTGCAATAAAGAATAAAGAATATTTCTAAATGTAGAATAAAGTGCAGTAAGAAGTATCGGTTTCAGCGAAATTCAGTGATTCTAATAAATTAATCTATTATATAAAGAAGTAGATGAGAGATAATGTAGGTCAATGATTGAGGACACAAAATTATACCAAATCACAGTCATGTCAAAGTTGAATGAATGTAACTTAAACCATGAAATCATAATTCCCATTAGAGGAATTACCAGCTGGTCGAAACCCGGATCTACTCTGATATGTCAGTCCCGTGCCAGTCTGCAGCTGAGCGGTGACAACGGTCACTGACACTGTGACACGATAATCTATTACGTACTAACACCCCTAGATTGTGACTACGTCACAGCACAGGGGGTCGGTCAACAGTTAGTTTGAAAACACTGTTTATTTTAAGCAAGAATAGATATAATTAATATTGAGTTTCAGTGTTTTCAGGATAAATATCGATAAGGTTGTTTTATCTTTATTTCAGATAAAAACATACGATAATACTTACTAAGGCATGGTTTGAACAACAGAGTACACTTAAGTGTCACTATAAAATATTTCCGTTTCCGTTTTAGAATAACATACCTCCTGCATAATATTTGTGATACTATATTTTAATTTTACTATTTACGAAACAAAGTAGAACACTATCAAAACCTCGCAAAAAACAATAGGTAAACATTTATATATGCAAAATGATGCACCACACACGTTACAGTTTCATTACGAAGAAACAGTAGCGATTATTTTATGTGCGATAAAGGACCTATAGGAGTGCAACATATATTGTGCGCTCATTTGCATGAGAACGAACGGGCGTCTAGTGCGGCTTGCTCTTAATGGTTCAACTATAAAGAAAAAATATTGTATTGAGCGCTCACTATTGTACAACTTCTTTAATGCTGCTATTATTAAATAGACCGCCTATTTTACTCGGCATGTACTTTTTGCAAAATAGTATTCCATACGTGACAGCTGACAAGTTTGCAAGCACATCGTGCCACATAACTGCTCGCAACATATCATTCTTTCTTCAATGGAAGGAGGACTCAACTGTTATTTCTCATTCCAGTATAATTCAGAAAGATGTAAAAAGAGCAGTATTGTTACTTAATTTTTCCCGTTTATTCAAACTGTGAGAACTCCTGGTCAAGTGGTATAAGCACCGCCTTCTGATTCTAAGATGGCGGGTTCAAACACAATGCTTGCCTTTGATGCTGTATATACCTAAAAATAAACCCCCATTTATCTTGGTCACGGCCCTACCTATACCTACCTATTTCATTTATATTTTTTTAAATGTTTTTTTATACTTCGTTGAGTTTGTAGAAGGTTCTAACATAAAACAAATATGAAAATTGCCATAGAAATTAATAACCTTTTGCTACAAAAATCTGAGATTCATTAAGCGCTATTATGCGTTACAAGGTTCACAGGCTAGTCTACAATATTATCTGTGTTATTGTTTAGATGACAATGGGCTAGATATAACACTGTTATTAGAAAGCTCTTCTATCAGGCATCTAAGAGTTATCTCTAGAACTTCCCGACTCCACATAATTGCTGAACAAATATTTACTTATTCAAAGTGGTGTGATCTTCCTAGAATGCTGTGATATTGTTAACAAACAATATGCTCGTGTGGTAATTGAACTAGATAAACCTTGTGCACTTTAGTTGAAGATTGAAAAGTCATGTTTTTTGTTGATTCACCTTATACAAAATAAATGTATGTTGACACTTGACACTTAAGTTTCTGCTAGCAAGTTAATTAACAAAATAAATAAACTCTGTAGCCCCTAAAATAAAAAAAACAAAGGATACCAACCAATATGGTTAATAGTCAAAAAAGTGCGATTGGCGGGCTCAAAAAATAGACATCGAAAAGTAAGTTCGTGTCAATCAGTCGCAGTAGCCAAAAAAGAAGAAGAAGAAGAAGTTCGTGTAAGGTGAAAGTCCACTCTGGCGACAGAGTTTTAGGAGTCAAGCCAGTTTAACAACTCTCCGAAGAACAAAACTTCAAATGGAAATGCTCTGAAATGAATGAACGAATGAGAAAATGTTTGAAAGGTCAGTAGCCATCCAAATAGTGGGCATGCAGGAACTTTGAGTCGACTTCTTATAAATGAACAAGTATGCCTCTAAAAAGTGAGACACGTGACGCAGTTCTATCAAACTTAAGAAACACGCTTATGTATTTATAGCAGGTAACTTGTTAGCTTAAGAGCACTACAGCATTAATACCGTCTTCGTCCCCAAGAGCGGCTAAGTTTATATGATGCAAGTTTCTAAACTTATGATTAATGGCTACATCCACGATTAACTAGAACTAACAAGTGTATTTACAGTCTGAAATTATTAAATTCCCACAGAGAAATCCTTTAATATTTAATACTATCTACCTACTAAATGACCTATCAAATCCTCTATATCTGATCATCGTCATTTTCAGCCTATTCTACCCATAACGGCTATTTACCTAAGAAATTGTTGGCCACGTATTCCTGAATTAGGCCGCTCATCATAAAAAAATATCCAATTTATTTAAATTTATTTAAAAACGCTCAGGTACCGGTGTTCTCCAAATTGTTATTTCCCTAGAGACACATTCTTTCATACTAAATGACGTATCAAATTATTAAAATTATAAGAAAAGGTGTTCAAAATAATTAAAAGTAAATAATGAGTCAAGTTTCTCCTTTAAATTATTTTTTCTTCTTTATTGACACACTAGCTGAACCCGCGGCTTTGCTCGTGCCAAGGAATTCAAAGTTTCATACAAACTTTCATCCCCTATTTTATCCACTTGGGAGTAGAATTGATCAAAATCCTTTCTAAGCGGATGCCTACGTCATAACATCTACCTGCATGCAAAATTTCAGCCCGATCCGTCCAGTGGTTTGGGCTGTGCGTTGATAGATCACTATGCCAGTCAGTCAGTCACCTTTGAGTTATATATATTTAGAAGAGAAGAAGAAGAAGTGGTTTTATTATTAACTATATACTAACAATTATAAACTAAGAAAAAGTTTTAGCTGACCTGTTTTTCTGAACTTTAATAACAATGGTCTAAATAATGATGATGGTAAAATTAAAAAATCGCCGACGTGGGACATAAAGCCGCTAGACTGCAGTGGGACTGGGTCAGTCACGTGTGTCGCATGCCGGATGGCCTGTGGGCCAAAACCAATACCGGGTGATGCTCTGATACAGCAAGGCAGCGTCGTAGCAAACCGCACGTAGATGGCGGGACGAGTTGGGCGCCTATGAGAGGAACTGGTGGATAAAGGCTCATGATCGTAGTGACTGGCGAAAATGGGGGAGGCCTTTGCTCAACAATGGGAAGCTATGGGATAATAGTAATAATAACTTTATAAACGAGCTAAACTTATACTTAATTTAATGCAAATACAAAAGTTATTTATATTTAGGCAGTAAGTAGCTTGACCATTGGTCCTCATCGACTCTGTTGTAATTTTTCTATCAACTAAAACAAAAACGCCATTAGGTCAAGGCTGCACTGTATAAAATTCTACTATAAAAATGAGACTTAACTTGATTGGTATATAAAATTCATGTTTATGAACTTGATCGTTTAGTGCTACTTTAATGTAATAAGTAATAAATAGCCACTGTATCGTGTATCATGTGACCCTCCCGTTATTTTGTAGCGTGTCCTACGCCACAAAATAACGCCAGCCCATCTATAAAATTTACACGTGCTATTAAACGAATCAGTGTAATAGAAGTAGGTATATAAAAAGTTAAGAGAACAAAAAGTGCCACTAAATTATTGTCTGATACTATTACTATCTACAGGTTTTTTTATTTTTATCATGTTATCGATAAAAACATGGTTTGGGTATAAACTTTACACGCATATTTTGTTTAAAGTAAAACAATTCTTAGGTAGCCTAGGTACAATTATAAAGAAACGAATCTTACTCGATACAGGCGGGTCGCGACTCGTGGTCCCACTAATTTGACCCACTGGTGGGACAGTGTGTCGATTTAATAGGCTCGTAGTCCCACTGTTTGGTGGGACCATCAGTCAACGTAATGCATTCGCTCGTGGTCCCTCTGATTTGGTCATAAGGGCTATAACACAAATATATTTGGTGTAGTCTCAGTAGTCCGGTTACAGTTAAGTCAACCGGACTTCTGAGTCGTCGAGCGAATCAGAATCAGGAATCGATGGTCGATCGAGGATCGACTCAGGAATTTATTATATTTTTTATTATTATATACAGGCGTCCATTGGAGGACATCGGGTGACTCTTTTTTATACAACCAGCTGAGGGAACAAGCAGATGGCCCATCTGATGTTAAGTGGTAACCATCACTTATAACGAAGCACTGCCTAAGTCACGCACGATAGGAACGTGCCCTACGATGCACTGACCTGCGTCCATCAACTTGAGGCATACAGATGTTAAGCCTCATGTGCATGTATTTCCCCGGACGAGCCCTTCACAAAAAGCTCTACTACTCAAGGTTGAACTAGCATCCACCACCCGACACGCAACAAGGGCTCATCAGCGGTCTGCTTGCGGAAACCAGTCCGCTCACTAAGTACCAAGTACAGGCGTCGATTACAAAAAATAATCAAAAAATGATTGCGTAGTCATTTGCTAAATGTATGTTTTCTGTGAACGAATTAAATTTTAATTTTCATAATGGCATAATATTTTTTTCCGATTCGCTTCAAACTACGTTCTGAAATACCCTCTTTGCAATTTCATGGTGCAAAGATGGTATCTCCATCAATTATGGGCCATAAAACGAATGCCTTTATCGTAAATCTTAGCGTACACGACACAATTTTACTTGGTGTTGAATGAATTAGTCCAAATTGCTCTGGGGCGTAAATGACTTTTTCCCTAACTTGTTATGTGCGCAGAATTAGAATATTAGTCCCTGTTGAATAATTATTACGTTTTTATAAACATAAAACCTTACTTCTTCCTTATTTATAAAACTGTCAAAAGTAATAACAAACCGAGATATAGCAAATTTTACGATATTCTTAGATCTAAGCGACGCTTATAATAAACTGGTTGCACCCCGCGGTTTCACCCGCGCAGATTTAAATCCCGGTATTACCACGAGATAAAAAGTAGCATATATGCTCTTCCAGACTACAATCCACCTCTCTGCCAAGTTTCATCCAGATCCGTTCAGCCGTTCCGGCTTGAATGGGTAACAAACATCCATTCATCCATACTTACAAACTTTTGCGTTTATAATAGTAGTAGGAGTGTTGCTACGTAAAATCAAAACCTACCTAGTTGTTAATTAGCTGAATTTTTATAAAGGAACTATTAGTTAGAGATAGATAGACATTTAAATGATTAAAAAATAAAGATAAATTTATTGCATGACAAACTTTACACAGCAAAGATTACATCAGGTTGTCTTATTAAATAAAATGCAATCCTGAGTGGATGACATAGGTACCCAAACTAGGAAGTCCTGTGAGATGGCGTACCTATACCCTCCGCCGGAGAACTAGTTATAATTAACAGAGAACTAATAATACGTATATTATAGCTTTACACTGTACTAATTTTAATCTGGTGGCAAAATTAACTTAAATTTACGGTTAAAAGGCAAGGCAAAAGATTCGTATGAATGTAAGAAGAAATAGTGGGGATACTGTGAAGTGTGTGTATTAAGTTAGAATTGTGAGAATTTTTTCAGTTTCTGAGTAATTTTTTTCAAGTAACCATTTTTTTATGGTGGATTTGCATCTCGGGGTAATCATAGGGTAGAACTGTAGGATTTTATTTAATTTGTTATATATATATGCTCCTAGAAAAATATAATGCTGCATGGCGAATGTTGTATTGCATCTCGGAATATTACATACCTTAGTTTTAGATCTGTTTTGTGAAGTTATTAGCGGGTTGAATGGAAGTTTTCTATGGAATGCCAGAGTTAGCTGTAGAATAAATGCTTGTCGAATTGTTAATACGTTGAAGTCCTTATAGAGAAGCTCAGTAGAGTATCGAAAGGGTTTGAAGCCCATGACTTTCAATACCTATCGCTGGGCTCTTTCAAGCTTTATTAGGTTAGTCTGTGTTTGATTAAATGTGCTGGCACTCAAAAACGGAATGCATTTTGTCTTTAGCTTATATTTTGCTGGTATTAGCATGTTACGATGACTGTAATATAAAAAAACTATTTCAAAACGAAATATAACAAGAAAGATGCATTACTTTGTACCTAATACTTATATTTCCTCTGCAGTTTTTTACCTCACACCACTTTGTTATGCACTTAAAATGTCACTGAGATGAATGGCTCAACTTTTAAAATTTTACCTACTTATAGCAGAAACTCTAGAATGTTAATGGAAGCTACATGGAGATGTCGGCTCAAAGTTTTTAAAATTTGTTTTTTATCTTTCGCATCGTACGTTTTCCCCACTTTTAAAATAATTATCCTAAGATATTACTCACTTGTACAATTGTATTACCAATAATGCAGACTTTTGATGACCTCAGTGGCGCAGCGGGCGAGAGTCCGCCTCGCTAGAGGTTGCGGTTTCGATTCCCGCCTCGGGACAAATTAGTGTACGATCTGCAGAAATTGGTTCCGTTAGTATGGGTGTATTCTATGTATAATAAAAAAATATCTATCTATGTATATAATGTATTATATATATCAGTTATCTAGTACCCATAACACAAGCTTTGAGTAGCTCACTTTGGGGCTAGATGTTGCTGTGTGGATTGTCCATTTGTTATTTATTTATTTATTTTAAGATTTTTTTAAGTGTTACCAGGTATTTTGTAGTTTATCTTCGTTCTTTATGTCTTTTTCGATTCACTTTAGATCTCCTCTATTTTCAGTCACAGTTCTATGGCATTAGGTATTTACGTCTTAGGTTTTACGGTCAAGGCAAGTCGTGTCCTGGTTGCAGTTACTCCTGTAGGTAATGATGTAATTAATAATAAATAATAAATATTGGTGGACTTTCCACACAGCACTATCTAGCCCCAAACTAAGCTTATGCTTGTAATATGGGAACCAGATAGCTGATATACTACTTATATACTTTTTTTTGTAAATACATACTTATAATATTATATAACACCCAGACAGAGAACAAACATCTATGTTCATCACACAAATGTATGTTCACGGTGGGAATCGAACCCACGATCTACGGCGCAGAAGGCAGAGCTACTACCAACTGAGCTACGTAGGTTGTCAAAAGTAATTTCTCACTTTGTCTAGTCTTCAAAAAGAAAAATACTAGAGGGCAAAATTAAATTGAATCATTTCGTAAACGTGTCGTTTTTCAGTGTATTTGTGTGTCAAATGAACCGGATCATTGGAAGTGCTTGTGGAATTTCCCTAATTGTGCGTGAAATGTGCCGATTTACGTCGTTGCAAGATATTGGTAGTCGTTTATATGATAAATAAAAGTTTATAAACCTTTTATAGCTTCAATTTTCAGGTTAATTTAGGAAGCTTTGCATTTTTATAGGCTTCCAGCATAAAATCTGAGCGTTGCATTTAAGAGAGGTATTGAAATGCTTGCCACTGCGCTGGCTGAGAAAGTTTTAAATTTGATTTTTTTTTCATCGGGAGCATAGCCGGCAAGCTAAATGAAAAAATAGCTATCGCACCAAACAATAATGCCAATTCTTTTGTTTTAATTTTCCTTACTTAACCTAATTTGACAGCACTAAAAATATTGCCATCCCTTTTTATAAGATCGAAACAACAAGGACGGCTATAATTTTAGCTGTCAGATCAGGTTACTTTAGGATAAAGCAGCAAAAATTTCATTTTGATCGATACAAGTTTTCCTATTCAAAATTTGCTTATGTACGTAAACTAGAAAGGAAAACTTTTGGGAGAACTACATTTATCAAAATATTTCTTTTACCAAACTGTGTGCAATGTGTTTTTTTCAAAATTGGGATAAGTGATTTTATATCTTTTAAAATGTCGAGTCGTGCGAGCGAGAGGTACATTAGGTGTTGTCAACGCCTTAACAAATTAGAGTAGAACAGTGTAACAGCCTTCTCAGCTCTATTGGTAGAAGCTCTGCTTTCTGTACCGTAGGCCGTGAGTTCGATCCCCACCGAGAACAATCATTTGTGTGATTTTTTTTATTTGTGTCTGGGTTTTATACAATAAATCAAGAATATTTATTAACAAAAAAATACATATATAAGTAGTATATCAGTTATATGGTTTCCATAATATCACAAGCTTTGGCTTAGTTTGGGGCTAGATAGGGCTGTGTGGAATGTCCACCAATATTTTTTTAATTTTATTTAGTTAGTATGCATGAATGCACGTCAAACACACTATTAACGCAAGAGACTAAAAAAGTAACTGAGCAGAAAGTTCTAAAAACAAGAACCGGATACATCGTTAGACTCCCTCCACTCGATGAACCGACGTCATTGTTGGACGAACAGTTATAGTCCTCCATCCACCCTGATGGAGGACTATAACTGTTCGTCCTAGAAAATGGATAGAAAACCCCTATGTCGAGCAGTGCACTTCGGGCTAATGATGTTAACGATGAAAAATATGTCACAGTCAACTTTCACAGAGTCCACAGCTAAATTATAAAATGCATTGAATGTGTAAGTATTTTATTTATTCTTTTGATGTAGTTATCAATTTTTTTAAATGAAACTATTTTAATTAAATGAGGCATTCATAAATTTTATTTGCAAAGAAGAGTAGTAGAGTAGTAAGAGTAGTAGAGCTCTTTGTGAAGGGCTCGTCCGGGGAAGTACTACCACCACGCCTTTTTCTGCCGCCAAGCAGCAACGCTGTGTTTCGGTTTGAAGAGTGTGGTCGCCGGTGTAATTACAGGCACATGAGGCTTAACATCTATATGCCTCAAGTTGATGGACGCAGGGCAGTGCATCGTAGGGCACGTTCCTATTGTGTGTGACCTACGGGGCAATGTTTTGTTTGTAAGTGATGGTACCACTTAACATCAGGTGGGCCATCTGCTTGTTCCATCAGCTAGTTGTATAAAAAAAAAAAGATAAGAATTCTCTAAATTCACACAAAATCCTTAGGGGCTAGCTTTGACTTGTAAATCAACCTCATACCCCAAGGGGTTGTTAAACCTCGAACTTTGACGATGTTGTCAATGTTACTTTACTATCTACCCTGTATTTAATTCTTCTTTGAATTAATTTCTTTTGATATCACTCAAATTCGGATTTCTTTGATGTTAAATAATAAAAAAAAGATTTTATGCCATTTTTTTATGTAAACCATTTTTTTAATGATCGCAGCTTTGAATAGATAATGAAAGAGATTTTTAAAATAAGGCATCCTAATAATAAGATATTTCTGAAAGATGACTGAGTGGCCTTAGATACAGCTAATTTTGGGTAAGTTTGTTAATAAAGTACATAGGTAGTAGGTTCAATACCAAGACCGTATCAGGACAAATATTTAAGTGATGACCAAATAGAAAGAAAGAAGAAAGAAAGAAAGAAAATACATTTATTTTGGACACACACGATACATACACTTATAATAATTAAAACAAGAAAATACAATAAAACATTAACAGAAGCACGAAATAATATTTCAAAGATTTTATAATCGCCCAAAAGTGATTCTCCGAGCGAGATTTGAACCCGCGACCTTCCCTTTGATACGGGGCTGCGCTGAGAATAACTTTTGGGACATTATAAAATCTTTGTGATTTCCTTAAGTGTAGTAAAAACTGTAAATCTAATAAAAAAATCTAATAATATTTGTTCAGTGTCTAAGGGCATGTATGGTGATATTCCAGCAGAAATGCATACAGAATGCTCTAAGTTCAGACTTACAGCCACCAGATAGTAAGTGAACGTTACTAATAGCAATTGATAATCGTACTACTGACAACACTGCTTTATCTTCTGCTTGAAAGCACCCAGATAGAATCTATTAACTTCTGAAAAACGAGCTTAACTTTTCGCTACTGAGTTATATTTTTCTCAACAAAAGTAAAACATGATCAGAATCGCTAGAACTACTTCGTTAACGACACCGAACACTGAAACGGCACAATCCAAACACATTCGTATGCAAAGCTATCGCATAAAAGAGCATTATCGTTGACTCCATCGGGAGACAACGATACTTCGGTTCAACGATATTCAACGATATAATATTGTTGATACTGTGTCAATGTGACAACGACTTTATTTTGTGAAAATGTTTCAGCACATTTTTAAATTTAAACTACGTGTGTGGTTTTATATTTGTTGTTTATCTAAAAACAAACACAAATACTTTAAGTTATTTCCGTTACATCAACGTTGCTACTTTCATTAGCGCTTATTATATACGGTACTATATTTTAATTAAGTATAGCTAGTTGAGGCATGAGTCTTATCGTGGTATTGGACATGTCATGCAAGGGAAGAATGTCACGTAACGAAATGAGTGTAAGGTATGAAAATGGATAATTTAAGGGGTAGAGGTAGGCCAAAGAAAAGTTTAACAATGATGACATGGTTAGCAAAGAAGTGACTACTGAGATAATGGGTAATAGCAATAAGTAGAGAAAACCCACCAGTTGTAACTCCACATGAAGTGGGATAAGGATAGGAAGAAATAAATAACCATAAATATTGGCGGTTATTCCACACAGCACTATCTCGCCCCAAACTAAGCAAAGCTTGTGATAATAATAGGTACTACAGATAGCTGATATACTACTTACATACATAGTACTACTTTTTTTGTAAAAACATACATAAAATTATTATATAAATTTTAATAAAAATTATAATATAAAACTAAATCGACATTAATAAACAATTCAAAATACCTATTACCTAATCTACTAAGAAAAATCATTTCGTCAGAAAAAAACAACAAAAAGGTCAACATCTTTCTCTTCGCACAAACTATTGATCAAACGAAGAGCCCTTGTCATGGGAGCTTCGTTCAATAGGTTGGTCCTGGCTTTTGGGACTATTAGTAGTCCTAAAAGCCAGGACCAACCTATTACCTATTATTTCTTAGGGGCTTATGACGCCGCACTCGCACGTATACTTGTCTGGCACATACAACTCCTCACGCATCAGTAATCGCGAACTGTTGTCTGGACAGACACCATTCATCTCAACAGTTACCCCCTTCTTACATCCAGTTTGAAGTAACCTACCATCCATAAGAGAAAGAGAGTAGGATACATTAAAGGAAAGAAAGGACAGACCCCGTACAATACACCATGCTGCTATTATAATGGTACCTATGTTGACCCTTACTGCTTACCATTTCTGACTTTGTTGTTTTAATAAAATCTAATTACCTTTATCTAGATATTTAATTCATTAATTATCATGTAATTTATGTTATGAAAAGCAACAGACGAATACAGCCTAAGCCAAGTGCAGCAAGATCTCAGTTAGTAAAATGATATTCTATTTTCTAAGTTCCTAAAGTTATTTGGATCATTTTCTACATTTCGATTTCAGATTATACCAAAGTGGAACTTTAGGTCCCTTTCAAAATATCGTAAACTTTGACTTTGCGGTTTTATTTTTAGTATCTTATTAAACTGCCAGAAAGTTAGGATTATACGATTTTCGCCCCTATTCTATTCTTGAAGCGAGAAGATTTACGAGAGAAGGAAAAATCTTTATTTTATTATCCATTTCTGGGTGGTTAAACGTCATTCCATTTCTTTTAAATTAAAATAAGGTACTTCTATACCATTACATTATACATATACATTACAATATTCTAGTTTACATAAAAAATTAAGTTATCTACGAAAGTTAAAAAAAATAAACTTTGCAGAATGTAGTAAGAGGGAGTAAGTTTTCAGTTGCCATGCCGTGCAATTCACCCTTCTTTCAAAACCAAAATGAATACATAATTGTAATAGACTAAGGTCAATGTTGTACAACAATCCATTGGTTTATTCTGAGATCATAGACCAAATTCCATAGCATTTTCTAATTAATTGTAATCGTTCGATCCCTAATTTGCAAATGCAAACGGGACCCTTCGATTTCCTTCCATTAAAACTGTTTACACTCTCGTGGAGGTGGGCGTTGGATAGTAAAATGGCTTTAAAAACAACAGCTGGCGTCGTTAAATGAGCCAACAAACCTTTATTAGAACTTTTGTTTGTTTTCTCTTTTGGAGTACCTTCAAAAACGCTTTCAATTATTATTTCACAGTCTATTGACAGGGAAATGTATATCCTATTAATATTAAAAATGCGAAAGTTTGTAAGTTTGGACGGATGGATGGATGGTTGTTTGTTACTCTATAACTCCAGAACGGCTGAACGGATCTTGGTGAAAATTGGCACACAGATATATTAAAGTCTGGAATAACACATAGACTTTTTATTCCGTGTGAATACCGGGATTTAAAACTACGCGGGTGAAACCGCGGGGCGCTACTAGTACATAATATGTGTATGACATTGGATAACGTTGCCTTATTAGTTATAATGAAATCAAAGTGTGAGATTTATAAAAAAAAATACTCTTAGCGTTGAGCTAACCTTTTGAACCTTTTAAATTATTAATCTAAATAAATAAATACCAATTATTTATAGTTCATTATTAGCGCTTGTGACATATAAAATCTCTTTGGTATCCATAAGTGTAGGTAAATATTTTTATTTTTAAACAAATATATAAACTTATAACGAAGTAAGATTTTTTTTAAATTAGCCGTTTTAAAGCTACAAAGTGTTCGTGTTATCAAAAAATATTTATCGTAGGCCTAAGAATGTGTTGGTTACGTACACACATCGGCACTAGCACGCTTGGTCTTGCAGAGCTAATTTGTAGCAACTTCCAACAACACAGCCTTCAAAGAGAATGTGGCGGCTTTACAGTCACGTGCAAAGCCTGGGCTGAAGCGAACATATTTAGTAATTTGCACACGATAATGTTGCCTGCTTATAGAAAAAGTGGTGTGTGCAAAAATTATCAAACACAAATGGAATGAAATTAGTAGCAGAGCTTTTGTTAAAAGAATGGTGAAATCTACCTATAGAACAAAATTCGTTACCTATAATACCTTTATTATTCTCAAAATATATATATATGTATGCTTGCTTATCTTTCTTATTATTAGTTACAAGAGAAAGACGAGGCTGAAACTTTAAACTTTGATCTACCAAGGGGGACTACTCTGGAATGCAATACAGACACACACACACACACATACACATTGCACACATACAGACATTTCCTATATTTTATATAGACATTTCGAGTTACACTACGCAATAGGTAACGCGGTACTTAATAAGAATTAAGATATTTTTAAGTGTAAGAGTGGATTCAATTAAACAAAAATTCTTAATCCTTCAAATCGTCATTTTGACAAATCAGATGATTTTCATTTCGTGGTCATAGGTATACAAATCCATTTGTCACAAAATAGTTATTTCATTTTATTTTACATTATGGCTTGCAAAAATACTTCAATGCGATGTGCATAATATAAAAGGCTGGCAAAGAAATCAAGATACCGTAAATATCAAAGAGGAAGCGATCCAAAGGTCTCATGGCTTTTTGCAGGGAGGAGTACAACGTGATGAGGAAAAGTCAGATTCAATCTGAAAAATAAATACGTCACATTAAAAAATAATATTTTCTTGAGACCAAGCACTCAGAGATATTAGTCTAATTATTTTATTTGATGTTTCTTGCCTATCAGCTTTCCCTTTGATGAGCATATAATTTCAATTTGTTAAAGAGCCTGCCTGCAGATTGACGAGATCATTCTGAAAGCCTTTGTTGTGAGTCTCTTGATTTGTTACTTAGTCTGGACATCTCCAGAAAACCAATAGAATACCTATCTTTTTCATAATGAATAAATAATAATAAAACAACTCTTTCAAGAAAAAACAGACTTCAATTAACTGGTAAATACACTTATTTTATTTATTTTATTTTATTTTGAAATTTTTGGAAAACTTACAGCTAGGTACAGATCATTGTTAGAAACATAATTTATGGTTAAAGGAACTTACCTAAGTGAACTTCAACCAAAATTATACGAGTTGTTACATCCGAATAGATTTAATATACCATGTAGTCCGTTTCGTATGTATTACATCGTCACACTGTTTATAGCATTAATTTTTTCAAGAAATAGCTGAAAAAATGTTCAAAAAATGTTCACTCAGATTGGTAGGCTCGACTCGGTGGCGGCGGTGCGCGTCATTCTTTTTAGAGTAAGATTGTCTGCATTCTGCAACTAAAGGGGAAATTATCCTATAGGTCCAAGCACAACAAAATAAAGTTAGTGTGCTGTATCGGGTGGGTGGGAGTTTAAATCTATTCGGATGTAACAACTCGTATAATTTTGGTTGAAGTTCACTTAGGTAAGTTCCTTTAACCATAAATTACACTTCGTTGTTACATCCTCTAGATTTAATATACCATGTAGATGTTTAGCGTCTGTTGCAGAATGAAAGTTTTGTGGAAATTTGCAAAACCATTATTTTGTAATCTTTATGTAATTATATTTTATAATGCGCTTATTATAAATCACAAATTTAATTTATTAAATTCAAGTAGTAAGTAGCACTATGGCATCACAATATTATTATTATTATGGTATTGCCTTAGCAAAGACATACAGAATTACGCTTTTTATATTTGATGTGTTTTTTTTTTTTTTTTTTTTTACATTTAATAAATTGTTAGACAAGTAGCATTACGAAAAGTATTGGTTTTTTCTGCATTATAAGCATTTAATTGGTTAGTCCTTTTAAAAGTCAGTCTTAGCTGGGTAAATGAATTAATTTTGCACAAACTAGGGAATGCAATTTAACCTTGGAATCAATACTTTGGTTAGGTGTTTTAGTAACATTACTTTAAGTAATTGTTATTAAGTAGTGTAATTATTAGGACTTTTTATAAAAAATACAACAAACATCAATAACAATAACGTAGGTAACGCGAGAGAGTTAGGTTATTATTTTTAGGAATCAATGATTGATGAATTCATTCGGTTGGTTATTATTATTATTATTATTTTTTGAAGACTGATAGGATTCCTCGTTGCCTGAGATGTTGAAGAGGTTTCATTTAAAAAATAGACATATTACTGTTATCACGGTTGCTATTATTAAAAATAAGGCACTGTTTTTTTTTTTTTTTTTACTTAATTTAATAATAATAATAATTATTTAATTTAATAAAAAAAATAAATAATTATTGTATTTTTCTAAAAATTCTAAGAATTTTCTTTGTACATGAATTAAAGCAATCTTCAATGTTTATTTGACCAAGAAGGTACTACTGTTTTATTAACCCATTGTAGTGATTCAATTTGCTTTTTAATGAGTTGAGGATTAGGTCGACAAATCGCTAAAGAGTGTCTTGTTGTAGATACGCTTGCTAGATAGGCGCACGCCAGGGTAAGTTATACCATAACATAACGGGTGATGTTTTCTGAGCAAACTAGCGATTTGAACATAGACAACCAAGGTTGACCAGTCAGTACATAAATTTGGGGTGATTAAAATATCACGAGCGTCATCTTGAATAATTTTTTGCAGACATAAGAGACAAATTGCAAAAGAGGGAAATGCGTGGCAGTGCTAATTTAATCTGATTAAAAGAGAATCTATTTCATAAAAACCAGGGTCTCCTTTCCGACGCATAGGTACTAATGACATTTAATTTTTCATTAAATCTCGATGCAAACAAATGTAATTTATTTATGCGATAAAATTTTTGAACGATATTTTCTGACCTCATTTAATCTGTATCTATGTTAGTGAGTTTGCTCAGAGGCCTGGTCTGCATCGGTCTTATCCCATGGTCTTGAAGTTGATGAAGCGAAGGTAATAATATGAATATTTTTAAATTCCACCAGCACTGCCATATTTCCCTAGAAATGCTATGCTATGTAAGAGAGGCCCCTTAAGGTATGGGAACTTATTCCGACAATTCTATTGCGTATGTGATGGCAGAGATGTTATCAGTCCCAAGAAACACATTAATTTGTGAAAATTTTGACAAAGTAATTTTAGTTTTAAGCGGGTAGCAAAAAATTTGAGGTAGTTTAAATGGTGAGCCATATCAGTTAAGTAGTAGGCCATTGACTCTAGTCACAATATCACTACGCTTACTTCAGGCACTCCAACCAATCGGTGATAAATCTGTGTAGGTAGGTAATAAAAGTACTTACTTACATATTTCTAGCATGTTAAACACATTTCAGAATTAAAACAATTTTCTATTAATAGTTGCAGCGTTTGCGTTCAAAATAAATATTATTACTAACAAAATTTTTTGTATCCAACTATTTATACCATGATAGGTCCAGCTGGTCAAGATGCAATTAATACCTACTGCTGGATACCAAAAATTTTTTGTAGAATCACGAATTAGTGAAGACTTTTTGTGTTTAGTGAAGAAGAACCCTTTTTTCTTTTTGTGTTTTTCAATAGAAATCTTTTTTTGTAGTTATTTGCAATGGATGTACCTACATATTCAAAATTTACGGATCTGGTTCAGAATTTCATAAATTTTCGTAATTGATTGTAAACCCAAAACCAATTAGGTTTTTAAAGCAATAGCTTTGCTTTAAAACGGTTTGTTACTAAGGTAAGGTAAGGTTTGTTACTCTATTTATAAATAAAGGTTCAAAATACAAAAGTTATCTGGAAAGTAATGCTTTATAGCATTGAGTTCGCCTTTGTACCTAGGTAGGTACGTTTTGCGTTATTTTTATGTGCAAAAGTATTTTCAATCAATCAAATTATTTTAATATAGGTATTACCTATTATTATGTTATAGTTAAAACATGTGAGGTATAAGCCACAACTGTGTGGCCTCTAAGAACCTCTAAGAAACGCTAAAAAGAGTTTTAGTCGTTCAGTAGGTAGGTAGGTATGCACGGAAATAGTAATGTAAAAAAAAAAAATTTAATTACTACATTTTTACTTGGAAATGCAGTACGAAAGTCTTCCATTTTTAAATGTCTGACACTGACGAACCTTTTTAACTTTGACATCGATTATAAATGAATAACTTTTGTTATTTTTAGACATCTGGAATAATCATAAATAATCATCAGGAACACAGGAGAGACTCCTGTCGACCACGAACAGCCATTAATAAAAAGAAGAAGAAGAACACAGGAGAGGTGAACAAATCTGGGTGCTCAATATATGGCGATATTGCCCCTAGATTTATAAGTTCCATCATAGAATTATTAATTTTTGCCATTAAGCAAAGGGTTGGTTACCCGGTTTTAAATTTTTGGTGAACAAAACTAAAGAAAGGAACTTATAGCCTTTTATGTATTTAGTAAGTATAACTCGGTCGCCTTCGGCACTCAGGTTAAAATAACTGGATCATGGGTGATCGACAGCATGTTCCGGTAATAAAAGAAAAAAACTTTATTCTACCAGCATGAGGTACCTCTAGTTGTTGGTCGCAGGACTTGTCCGGCGGCGGATAGTAGTGGCGCGGGCGCGCTGAGCTCGGCTTCCTCCTCGCTGATGTCAAAAGCTGCGCGGCTCGTAGTGACGACTCGAGGCTGCTGCTGGTTTCAAGCTGGTCTGCTGACAAGGAGGGAATGGCGAGCTTCCCGGGTTCAGAGCCTTCTAATAAAACCTTTGTTGTGAAGTTAGATTTTTTATTTAGGTATTTATTTTTATTTGCTGGCCGGGCTTTTCAAATATCTTTATGTAAAGAATATTTTTTGAAGATTTCTCTTTTTACACCATAAGTATGCATTATCTAGGTACTTGTCCAGCAATGGCAATAATATTTTTCGCCGATTGAATGTCTCCTCAAAGTGCAGGTCTTGCATCTTTGACAAAAGACAATATTTGATGATTCAAGTTTAGGTACGTTAGATTAATCAATTGTTTAGTAAGGGTAACCAAACCCGCTATTCCCAATCACAGCTAGTTTTGCGAAAAAAAACAATCTTTTATCGTGTTTTTTGGTCAGCTCAGTTAAAACGGCGCGGTGTTTACCTCCGGCACATAATACAAGAAAATACTATAGTAGTATCTCCGGATTGAATCCAGGAGCGCTGCTAAATTAAGGTTTTAAATAATTAACATTTTGTCCTTTAGTGCTCCTTGGCAAGTCCATCTAGTAGTATTATACCCCAACGTTCAGAGATTTCTCACATCTTCTAGATATCTTCTAAAACTTCCGGAAACCGGAGTTTAGTTCGGTGTTTGATCCAGGACTGGATTTAATGAGCAACCTTAATCTGAGACGGGGCCGCTGCTGGAGCGGAAGCTGGGCGTGGAGCTAGCTGCCATGGAAGTGGAGAGTATAGGTAAAGTTATCACATTCACAACCGACGTCTGGCTTTACTCCGGTAATTTTCTTGCAGAAAATAATATCCGATCATAATTATGTCGGATATACAGTTCTCGTCTCTAGCATGTCGGTCAAACGCCGAACTAGGTGATGGGCTTTGAGGGATTAGTTAAAAACTCCACTTTATGAGACGAACTAAACTTTCAGGATGGCATCGCGTACCATCACACAAAGAAAGTTGGTTAATACAATTATTCCAGGGTAATATCTCGTATCACCACGTTAAGGAATAATTCGATCGTGTAACTATCAGGATAATATCTCGTATTACCACGTTAAGACAGTACATATTGTTAATATTTCGAAAGGAAAACATTTTTTAAATCTTTATGGAGTGCGGGTAGGAGAGTTCTTCACAAACTTACCTTTGTTCCGTTCCAATAACTCTTCTAGACGTATAATCTTTCGACAAATAGTATGATCGTTGCAATCCTTATGTTTTCTTTCCCATAAAACTATTTTGCATGTGTTTTTTGCATAAAATATCAAAATATGTAAAAAAGTCGTTGAGTCGATGTTGACGATGCGGCACACAAAAAACGAATGACGCGCACCGCCGCCACCGAGTCGAGCCTACCAATCTGAGTGACTTTTTGAACATTTTTTCAGCTATTTCTTGAAAAAATTAATGCTATAAACAGTGTGACGATGTAATACATACGAAACGGACTACATGGTATATTAAATCTAGAGGATGTAACAACGAAGTGTAACTAACAAAATCTTTAAAAAAAAATTATTATGTTAACTAAAGGCCAATTAAAAGTCTCCAAATTTTTTTTTGTCCAAATGTTTCTTCTCAAATTTTACGCCTAAGTCTCTTATTGAGTACACTCTCGTTACGATCGAGCCACTTAATGTATAGTCAAATTTAAGTGGCATTGGTTTGCGAGCAAACTAACATGACAGGCACCACCAGCAGCACAAGAAAAAGTGAGGTAATAAACATAAAGAAAAGTACAGTAGAATCGAGAACCTCCTCCTTTTTTTAAGTCGGTTAAAAACAGTGTGTGGCTAAAAATGTTCAGGCTGTTTGCTACTCTGCATTTATAAACCACTCTCAAGCTGTCATTTTCAAAAGTGTAGTTATGATAATCGCATGAAAAATAGTTAGGTTAGTAAGCAACAGAATTGGCGCCAATATCATCAAACATTTTGAAATGGCAAGCTACGAGCTGTTTGACATATTGTCAGCTTAAACCTGAATTCCTTGGTTAAAACCTTCCGAAAAAACACAAGGGGTAAGAAACCCATTTACAAGGAGCATGGTCCAATCAGACGTGATGGGTGACTGTTATTTAATTTTTAATTCGGAAAACAAAATTACAGTCTGAATAATAATTCATAAAAATAGCTGTTGACCATTTAAACGTTTTCGCAAAGTGATTTTATTTAGATAGTGGTAATAGGTTTTTGTATCGATGTCATCCCGTTCTAAAACGGATGTAACAGGGTTCGAGGCCTGACGCGATGACACAGTGTCCGCGACCAGCCGACTAGGGAGGGCTATAAATTGCCGGAGGCTTGACTGCACTGCAGCCTACTTCCGCCCCATGCATCCGTTGTATCGATATACAATGACTTAATAGGTCACTAAAACAACGTTATTGCAAGAAGTCTAGATTTATCACATCGTTAACAATAGCTTTATTTTAAGCCAGTATTTTCAAACGATGAAGGAAAACGCGACGAAACTTGTTAGTAACGTGTCCTGTATGGCACGTGCTTAATGTTTGGACTTCCTCTGACAAAGATTTTATAATGTCCCAAAACAACCTGACTTTTCCAAGTCTCTTGAAAATACACTCGTAATCATGTTTATGGTCGTGGTTATATACCGATCTATACCGATCGAATGGTTCGAGTTACCTATTATGGAATCAATGTGAGCTTAACAGCTTTGTCCTAGTTAAGGCATCCGAAGTTCGCGTGTGGGTGGCAACTTCTACGTTATGCTGGTGCGCTCCCCAAAAGTGACTCGTTCTTTGTAAAAATAAGCGGTAATAGGCCTTACAGCATTCAAGCAAAGTTTTCTTTGCTCCACGGTTCATTGTAACATTTTTTTATGGTCATTTTTTCGATCCCAGGCATGGTAACAATAGCCCAGGCGTATTCTGCGTTCAGCGAATGCGTTTTTGCGATATCTGTTTTCAATACAGTTAGGCAATAGTACGCGCATGATCTAGTATGTAGACGCGTCTGGATGTAGGAAAATCCAAACGCGCGTTGTCATAGTGTGTGTGGGGGAAAGCCTATTATGACAAAAAATTACGAGCTCAAATATAAACCTTTGTGATGAGTTCTCATATTAAAGGAGTGGTTCTCGCTCTCCCTGCGTGCTGACTTTCTTTCCCAGTATAGTCACCGAAATCACGGAATAACAAATAGCTTATTACATTGTTTTGAAGTAAACTTACGTGCCGTTTTGTGAAATGTACTGCTAAATAATCTTCTTCCTTGAGGGGGTTAACATTTAGGTCATCAATGTGGAGCCCTTAATATGTTCTGAATGTGTGTGCGTGCATTGTACCTACGAGTAAGTGATGCATGTAGCATATCCTCCATATTTTTAATCTTAGCTCTGGTGATTTATTTATAGCCCACACACCTATCGTTTAAAAAAAATAGGACGTGCTTTGAATGCCAATGGATTCTGAATCTAAAATTTTAGTCCGAAGTAAAATTTTAAATAAAAATTCTGGCAATCCGTAAGCTGACTACCGAATAATTTATTTTAATTAAACTCCGACCGTCAAATTTTTTTGCGGTCTTTCTTAAACTGCGACATTAATTCAAAAAGTTTGAAATCAAATCTAATTCTCCTTTAGGTTAACTCAATTTTCTTTCACGACTTCATCAAGCGAGACTATTTCAGTGTTACTCTGTTAGTAATGACCTCGGTGAGTCAAGCTAAGAGAAAATGTGTAAAAAACACTTTTCAACCAAAAACTTCTTCAATTTACTTTTAAAAACATTTGGGCTGTTGATTGTTTTCATATCAGTACTTACTTACTTACTATTCTGGCGCATCAACCCCGAAGTGGGTCTTGGCCTCCAAAATCATATCAGTATTCATATCAGTAAGGTAGAATATTAAAATGTTACACACCTGTATAAAATTGCAGCTCCATGCGTGTATAAAATAGCAGACGGCTTTTAAACCATAAATTTTTTGTCTTACAAATTGTGCCACAAACAAATATCATCAACAAATATCATCTAAATATCTGAGATAGTATTTATACAATCGTATTTACCGCAGCTTGTTCAATATTGCAAGCGGAATGGGGTCTGCTTTTTGCCTTTGCCTCGCTTTCAACATCTCATTACGGTCGCTCTATCTGATTCACGAATAAATTGCTAAAGCCAGAATTCGTTTCAAAACTTTACATTTAAATAATATCACATAAACTAAAAATTAATGCAAAACCTACAGCATCCCGTAAGTCCCAACTTGGAACATGATTTTTTGTCTACATACTTCTGGCTAGGTATACACCACACATCTTGATAAATAAAAAAGCCCTTTGAGCAATAATTGTTTGTATTGGATTCTATTTACATGACGCTGCAGTGCTTGAGAAGGATTGAATGATTGGAAGGAGTAGGTATATTACCAGTTCCTAGTATCTGGATACTACTGAGGACACTTGATTGTATACCATCCTCACATATTATTCTGCCTAATCCACAGGAAAGACATAGCCAATTCGTGTGGGTTGACTTAGCCGCGTGTTTCTTCACGGTGTTTCCCTTCTCTGTTTAAGAACATTGTGATTACCAAGTACAATTTTTGAAACCCCAAATAATCACAAAACATTAAATTACGCGAAGATGTAATTGACCAATTTGCATTAGCGGGATAGACACGATATAGAATCACGTAACCAGCTCGTGTATTGTTTACAAATGAAAATTAAGCAAACACCGCGTACTCACATGTTTGATTTGAGGGCTTTTACGCGTAACAGGTTTGGTGAGTACACTTTACTTGATTAAATGCTGTTTAAGTTGATGAAAACAAACTGTAAAAATCGGCATTAACACAAGAAGGAAATGCTTATAAAATGTGTATAAGTACTTTGGTTTTTGTCATTTTTATATAATTGTTCATTGAGTTTTTTCATAAGTACTTATACATATAGTGGTGACCACCAATATCTTTGCAAGGTATAATTGGAATAAAAAAACTTTTCTCGTGGCAGAACGGAAATTCAAAGCTTCTTGCATCTTGACAATTAAACATAAATCATCATTATTATAAAAAAATCAAATACCTAAGTCCACTGCTGCTGTTATCGCCACTAAACGGATGCGAAGCGGTTCCATGAGCACGTAATACCGCAGTGCCGATACTCTAATGCGTTCTCTTAGTGCCTGTGTATAGTGAAACAGGTGATAATAAGTGTGGTCTAATTCTATGCTGGGTCTACCACAGCAACACAAGTAACCCTAATCATGCAAAGTGAATCCTCTTGTAAATATAACTGGATTTAGAATGAAAAACAAGGCTTAATTGATTCTCCGCCAATCAGAAAATGTGGTCAGAAAACAAAACCTCACTTCTGCTGTTTCATTTACAAATTCAATTAATTCAAACAATGATCTACTAACATAATAGGATTTGAGTTGAGAGTCTCGACAATAGGCTCTTGTTTGTTAGGAAAATAAAGAGTATGTAGAGTTAAATCGATGAGTGGAATGTGATTTACAATTCAACAAACAATAAATATTAGTAAATATAAGAATAAAAATATAGTAAATATAAATTGTTTCGTTAAAATAAGATTGTTCTCGCATGCGAGAACAGTCCGTGTTTTTTTAAAGTTACCTGAACAAACATGTATAATAATAATAATAAAGCCTTTATTTCCAAATTTTATTACATACATATTTTATCAAAATATTTTCACTTATTATTTTTATATTATTATAATTATATTACTATGATTTATATTATTAGGTATATTATTTCATTTAGGCACCCAAAAGTGGATGAAGGCCTATAAAGATGAACTGCTGAAGATGAACAATGGAATCGCATGGAGGACCATGCGATTCCATTGTTGGCGATCTTGTGCTACTCGAGTCCATGTTTTTTTTACAAAACATGTATAGATACAGAAAATAATTTCTGCGATACCTATATAGCAAAATATATTTGCTTAGCAATTTGCATCAAATCAGCCGTGGCATAACGACAAAACCAGCGGCTCTCTGAAATACTGATAAAAGCGAAGTGCAAACAGAAAACAAGCGTTCTTTAAACACTTTTGAGCAATTACGCGAAAGCGGCGGCGCCGCGTTGGAAACAACGTTTTGTTTAACCCGGCTCCCGACAAACAGTGGACCTTGGTTGCGCAAATATGAAAGAACAAAAAGGATTTTTGATGCTGCCCGTGCACTTAAAACGCTGAGGTATACTTGGTTCTGCCTCTTATTGGTATCTGTCTCAGACAGTATCGCATTGAAACGGGTCATTCGTGATCTGAACGACAAGTTGAAGTATTTTTTACAATTTATACGTTCAAGCCAAGATGCCAAGATGCTATAAAGGTTGGCAGAATTAGGGTTAGTTAGGTAGAATATGTTTTTACAAGCGACAAGGCCCTTATTATAAAAAAAAAAACTTATACGTAAAACGTTTGACCGCGCAATCTAATCTTGGCCCGTACCGCCACCATCTCTTGAAGTATTCTTATTTTAATATTACTTTACTTTTTGATCATAAAGCTGACTCTATGCAGTTGATAATTATAAGACATTGACATAAAATTAATATTAAAATAACAATGCTTCAAGAGATGGTGGCGGTACAGGCCATGATGTTAAATTCAATATAACTTATAAAACATTCAATGTAACCGTCCAAGTTGCCACTAAGGTTCCATTTTGGTTCGATTTCACGATCAAAAACAGTAAGGTTAGATATTTGAACACTCAAATTTACAGTTCTAATTTCTACTGCCCCAGCTGCAACCTGCGGTTTCTACGGTCAGTATAATAATTCTTTACCAAATCCAATGGCTGGCAAGAGTAAGCAATATTCCCTGCGGTTGGATTATCGTGGCACAGACGATATTTTATTCATTCATGGAGAGCATTGCGATATTTACTTTCACATTACGTGGAACTCGAGTCGCGTTTCTTACATTAAACATTTATATCTGGTCTGGGGACGGTGTGGAGACTAAGGAAGGGCTTAAATAAAAGTTAATGTTGCGATACACTAGGTTAGGTACATGTTCCTGGAAATGTACAGGAGAGGCCTGTATCCTATGTACTTCTTCCTGGACATCATGATAATGAGAGATAAGAAATTGATATGTAAGATATTGAGATATAAGAATTATTTAAGAGTAGTAGAGCTCTTTGTCAAGGGCTCGTCCGGGGAAGTACTACCACCACGCCTTTTTCTGCCGCCAAGCAGCAACGCTGTGTTTCGGTTTCAAGCGTGTGGTCGCCGGTGTAATTACAGGCACATGATGCCTCAAGTTGATGGATGCAGGGCAGAGCATCGTAGGGCACGTTCCTATCGTGCGTGACTTACGAGGCAATGCTTTGATATAGGTGATGGTTACCATTTAACGTCAGGTGGGCCATCTGCTTGTTCCATAACTAGTTGTATAAAAAAACTGTAAGTGTGAAATGGTTTTTAATCATCCTAGGTCACGACTCATAACAGAAAGAATATTTCATCAACATTAATTTAGTTATTTTAGCTACTATGACCAGTTAGCGAAATTCAACGCTAAGAAAATAAATATTAGTCGGCCAAGTACTGGTTACTATCTGTGAGTAACGCAAGATAAAAATATTTCCAGTTTGCTTGTTTTCCAACTCTCGAGACGGAAATATTTTTTTGCTCTGAGATGATATGCTCACAAAGTTTCGAAGTGAGGTTGAAACCTCACAGTTGAGTTAAGTTACAGATTATCCAAGTTTTTGTTTAAAATATCATTAAAGTAACGGACATGAGGACATGAGTAATAATAATTCATAAAAAAAGTAACTTCTCATAAATAAAAACACAAAATATATTATAATTCTGCAGGGGTTGAAATAATCATATTTATGAACTGTTTTGTACAAGTTAATTATGTTACCAACACTTCATAGTTGCTATGCTTCCTAGTCTATTACAAAAAAAATATACGACAAAACAATAGTAAGCTGTCAGTGCATACAACAGTGTGCAAAACAATCGGTCCGTGCAAAACATCTCACCGTAAATAATTTGCTTTCAATTGCTGCAGCAAACGTGACAAATATTCCACGTAGGTTCATCTCAACAAAATATCGTGAAATTCACAATTTTCGATATGCAATTGCTACGAAAAAGCGTTGACTAGGAACTTGCATCGTTTACCCTTCTCGCATGGTTTTTCTTAACACCTAATATTTCTCTCGCTCGCACGATTCGACATTCTGAAAGATATAAAATCACTAAAAAGAGTAAGAGTTGATGCAAGTTTTCCTACTCAAAAGTTTGCTTAAGTACGAAAACCAGAAAAGCAAACTTTTAAGTAGGAAAACTTGTATCGATAAAAATAATTTTTTTACTGAACTGTGCGCAATGTGATTGCACACAAAATGGTTGTTTGCGATTTTTCAAAATTGGGTTTCGTGATTTTATATCTTTTAAAATGTTGAATCACACGATTCGATAAAATCACTGAGCCTAATTTTGAAAAATTGCAAACAATCAGTTTGATAAAAATTTCATTTTGATCCACCATTAAAATTAAATAGCACCATTTTTCAAAATTTAATATTTTAAAAAAAAGAACTTTTTTTTCAAAACGAAATCAGAATAGTCAGTCGTCATTTTGTTTTGAAGAAATTGTGTCGGCGTGCTTCAAAACCTCGTGAAATGCAAAAGTCAGCACTCAAATACTTACCTATTGCTAAAAGTTATAAGCAACCAAAACTCATGTAAAATACGCTCACATGCTCCTTACTTTTCACAGCTAACAAACATGTAATGCATTTGCGGTGCCCACATAGTGGTCGGTGGCTTTAATGGATCCCATTATGTTATTCCCCACCTGTGCTAATGGACGGCCCATATTTTATTAACCACAGAAGATGGTTAATTTTTTTAGAGACACAAATCGGCTCCAGTGAGTGCAGTAACATTGCTGGTAATTAGTTTTATTTTGCGATAATAAGTTCTATAGTTAAGCATTTTTTTTTACTAGAAAATTAAGTATTGTAGTTTCAGATAGTCAAGCAACATTATTTATATTAATGTAGCCGTTACATAATTTAGTAGATAAATTTAAAAACGATTTACAATTATGTGTTAAATACTTATGTTATGAATGAAATAATTAGATTTTTAGATATACACAGTTTAATTTAAAGTGTCAATCTATAAACAACAAAATTACTCTTCATCGTACCGAAATACTTGAAACTGGGATAGCCGCACGATTTAAAAGATTT
Source organism: Plemyria rubiginata (assembly GCA_963576535.1). Classification (NCBI taxonomy): domain Eukaryota; kingdom Metazoa; phylum Arthropoda; class Insecta; order Lepidoptera; family Geometridae; genus Plemyria; species Plemyria rubiginata. The sequence continues at coordinate 8,006,207 of OY754910.1, forward strand.
TTATTGTAATATTACAGTACATTACAACCCTATTTGTACAGCTAATTAAGATGATAGTACCTAATTTACAACATAACGTACATTGGTCGGATTTCAAGATCCTCGTTAATAGGCCTGAAGCTATCTTGTTGCCGTATGGTCAGCAAACCATGTTCTCATTAGTAAACGTTCTTGTCTAATTATATTTAACTACCTACCTCTTATGATTTATTCTCTCGTGCGATTAATATTTGAATGGGTCAGCAACTCGCTTTTGATCCCTTTGGTAGTTCAAGCTTCCCTAGGTTATGGTAACTGATTTCTATCAAGCGGGCTATACTGGTTTTTGATAGGTACTAGCTAGATATCTATTAATTAGGGAATTGCTACTTTTAGTCAGCAAGGTCTAATGATCAAAGGGGTTGATCTATCCATATCTAGCTCCTTATTTAAGACAAGTAGCACCCTGCGGTTTCACACGCGTAGTTTTAAATCACTGTATTCCCACGGGATAAAAAGTAGCCTATGTGTTATTGTGTTATTCCAGACTACGTATAATATATCTCTGTGTCAATTTTCACCAAGATCCGTTCGGCCGTGCTGGAGTTATTGAGTAACAAACATCCATCCATCCATCCATACTTACAAACTGTCGCGTTTATAATATTAGTAGGATGAGCTTTGTATGTACTATAGGATCCAGATAATTAATGGAATACCAATTTATAGAATTGACAGAGATTTTGCACATCATTATCTAAGCCTAAAACTATATAAAGCTTGTACTATGACAAACAACTTGTGTTGCACAGGCTTTCGTAAATAATTTATTTCAGTAAGGTGCTTACTAACTTCAACATAATAACTATTCAACTGGGAGGTGAGCACAAACAAAGGATTTGGCTTAGGCTCCACTTAGGTGTGACGTATGGACAAACTGTAGGGCTGACACCAGTTTAGACTTGTCGTTAGGGTGAATCATTGTGGATGAAAAATAGGCCAGCCTAGGATACTGCGTTAGCTGCGTTAGCCCTAGCTGTCTTTAGCACCTAAGGCTTTCAAATTTGAAGGCTTCTTCGATGAATCCCACTAACATTCTATCTCCGCCAGTTCAGACGACATAAGTTTTAGGTATCAAGTTTATTAAAGTTGCAACCGATGTATTTTTGTAAGTACCTCTTGTATTATGCGTTCGCTTCTATCTCTGGACTGGACTGGTTTTTATTCAATTTCAATGGCTAAAACCGACTGTAGTACTGTAGGTTTTATAGAAAAAAACAGTTGCGCCCCGCGGTTTCACCCGCGCAGATTTAAATCCCGGTATTTCCATGGGATAAAAAGTAGCCTATGTGCTATCCTCCTCCTGTTTGAAGAATTCTAGTCTGAATTTGTGAAGAATAAACACAAAACATGGACTAATATGGATTCAAAAGTACCTATTTCAACTTGTGCTAACCCTTTCGCTTACAAAAGATTTATCTCTAAAGCAAAAGTCATCCTTGAAGGCAAAAGTCCCACAAGTATCACAGCACTTTGTAGTAACTCCCGGGCTTACGGCCGAATACTCAAACGCAACTCAGATTTAAGCACGTCTCATGTGACGAGTTTTTGACGGAATTTCATTAAAAACTGTCAAAAAACCACGACTTGAGACGTGCTCAAATCTGAGTTGCGTTTGAGTATTCGGGGGTTAGTCTTTTGTTTTCTAAAATCTCCCGAGCTCTTTAATACTGTGATGGCGGCGGGACAAATTATGTATGTCTTGTGTTTTGATGACTGCCAGCTGATGACTGATGCGCCGGACCATATGTTTTTTATACAACCAGCTGATAGAACATGCAGATGGCCCACCTGATGTTAAGTGGTAACCATCACCTATAACAAAGCATTGCTTCGTAAGTCACGCACGATATGAACGTGCCATAAGCTGCACTGCCCTGCGTCCATTAACTTGAGGCATACCGATGTTATGCCTCATGTGCCTGTAATAACACCGGCGACCACAGTCTTCAAACTGAAACACAGCAACGCTGTTTGGCGACAGAAAACGGGATAGCTTTAGTACTCCCCCGGACGAGCCTTTCACAAAGAGCTCTACTACTCATAAACGCGAAAGTTTGTAAATATGAATGGATGGATGGATAGATGGATGTTTGTTACTCTTTCTCGCCGGAACGGCTGAACAGATCTGGATGAAACTTGGCGGGCTTGATTTACTAGCTGCACTGATTCAATTTAATCTATCTAAGTGATTTTCTAAAATTTTACTTGGTTTGTTTAGACTAGACAATGAGCCTACTCGGCAGGTAGGTACGTGACGATAATTTAATTTTCGTTTTCAAACCAGTTTTTATAAAGACAATTGCTTTGCAATTTGCTATGAATTAATTGTGAACCGAGCCTAAAATTTCCATACGGTATGTATTCAACCGACTAAAAGTACACCAAAAAACTTTGACTATGACACTACTAATTTTTTGGATGCATGTTGCTATATACCTAAGTATGTATATAAATAGAAGTAGAAAGGTATACATTATGCAATTTATTATTATGGGAAACGAAACTCCAGATTTTATGTCTCAGACTGTATCTAACATTTTATTGATTAAAAAGTATTTTGTCCTTGTCTCTGTAAATAAATTGTCAATGTGGTAATCCTTCTCACGAGGTCATCGTATTAAAGTAGTCCTGCTATTTTTAACCATCCATAATGTTTATTGGTCTTTGGTATTAATATGGGTATATAGCATTATTACTGGGTGTTATTATAATTGCTTTCTACAGATATTTATTCTTTCGGCTGTTAGATAATTAAATAAATAAAACACATTTTCTACTGCGGCAAATACAAGGTTTCCATTACATTTCAGTGACGTTGCTAATTGAATTCTATCTTGGCCATAACGAGCGGAGAGCAGAGTTAACGAGATGTTAAAAACCAGTCAAAGGCAAAAAGAGGAGTTTTCGTACCGGCAATATTGAACGAGTTCTTCCTACCGCAGATTGCAAGACTAATTCAAAGTTGTACAAGCAACTTTGAGAAGGGTCGTACAACTAAATGTATTTTAACAAGATATTCCAAACTTTAGCGAGTTTTAATTTTGATAACTTTAGCGAGTTTTAATTTTGATTGAAATACGATGGCAAATAGTAGTCTGAACTATATGTGGGTTTCAATTTGAGGAATATTCCATTTTATTAATCACGTTTATTATGACGGTAATCGGTTTCACTATCCCAAAAGTGGAAGTCATGAAGTAGAAAAGCCGGATCAGATGGGCCACTTTTGGTGGATTTGAGGGATGCTGAGGTCGCTGTCAACTGGGCCCAGGCCTCCAAGAAGGAGTCAAAGCCTATCCTCTCGGAACACGTAGTCCCCAGCATTCAACAAGAGGCCGCTAAGTCGAAGGTCGTAGTGAGGCTTGCACTTACCAAAGCTAATAAAACCCTCCTGTGGAATGCACAGCAGAAGCTACGTCCCACCTACAAGTACGTGAGGTTCCAGGCAGGAAAAGTACTGGCAAAGAAAGGTGACAACGACAAGCCCCTAGCAATCTGGCGGCGTGAGGAGGACCTCACCCAAATTACATCCTAAGTGTGTGTTTCTATAGCGGTATTTTCTTTTTTGTCACAGTTGATTTAATATATTTATGTCTAGAGAGTTTATTTCAGAATATTGTCTAATTAGGTATATTATAGTATTAAAAATGCAGTGAGATATTTTTCACCGTTTATCATACACAAGCTCATTTAATAGGTAGGTACATGTAATTAATGTTAATAAAAAAATATTTTCTTAGCAAAAATCATATTTTGGTAAGTATCATGAAATATCATATCGTACAGTAGTTCAATTAACTATTATTATAGTATTCTCACAAAGTGCTACTATTGTTTTTTGCTGTTGGGTAGGTGTGTGCTACACAAAGTCAAAGTCAATTTTTCGGTAGGTAGGTATTCACTTTGAAAAGTCTTATAGCTTATACTTACCTACATGTCTAAATAATATAATATCACTCAGTCAATAACATTCTTTAGTATATTCAACTTGCTTAGTATTTCATACCATGTTGGTATGTATAAATTTCACTACCAACATTGAAAAAGTGCTTGTAAACTGTATATCTTCATACGAGTGTGAGTACCCATACAAACCACAAAAGGTTTATAGGGTACAATAATATGTAAAAACTGTGTTAAATATGTATTTAATAATCAATAAAAAAAAAAAAACAGTTTTACGGTTCTCGTATAAATTTCTAAGCGTACAATAAATTAGTGTCCTATTAAAAGCCATCGTATATCGAGCGGATGTCCAGAAGGCTGCAGTGCTGAGCCTTTGCAATTTATAGCCTGCCCTAGCGCCGGCTGGTAGTGGACGCAGAGTGATCGCGTCGGCCCTCGATCCCCAATAAATAACTAGAGCCAAGTTCTGGACTGACATGACAACGCGTAGTTTTTTTAGCTTACAATTGAATAGTACCTACAATTCCTATTGTACAACAGAATTTTTAGAATAGCTGCAGTGGAATTTGTCGATGCGCACATCGTTTTGATGTGTATAAAACACTAGAAAAAAAAGAACACTTTGCCAGACATACATCAATGACCGACGAATGAGCCACGTAGCAGTTTATTTTTAACATTCCCGTACCCCAGTGACGCCTACCTTCATCGCATAGTTAGCGGAGTGAGCGGCGACCACGCGACTTTTTCCTAATACTTACATACATTTTTTAACTCATAATATCTTACGAATGGAATGTCCGAATTGAATAACAATTTTTTTATATAATATTAGTAATAAGGTTTTGAAACAGTCCTGAATATAAAGTAATTTATTTTGATAGAGGTTATTATCAAGGGCTAAATAAAGAGCCTTTTCTAGTGGCGGCATTTCAATATATTTTTATATAAGAACCATCATACCATGGGTTCCTGGCGGACGGCGATCTCGTGGTCGGCCTAGAAAGAACTGGCGGTACGACCTAGATGCCTTTGAAGGTAGATGGTGGGAGGAAGCTCAGGATAGTAAACGTGCTAATGGTCAATAGTTGTTTTTTATAATTTATTAATTAGGCTATAAGTACTGTTTGTTTCCCTAATAAATAAAAATAAATAAATAGGCAGAAATGGAAGTCCTTGGGGGAGACCCTTGCCCAGCAGTGGGAGAAATAGACAAAATAAAAAAAAGAACACATACTGTGACATAACTATAACAGTTAGACTTAGGCGAACACAGGCGACCTCTGTGGCGCAGCGGGCGAGAGCCTGCCTGCGACGCAAGAGGTTGCGGGTTCGATTCCCGCCGTGGAACAAATTTGTGTACGATCTGCAGAAATTTGTTCCGATGGTCTGGGTGTTTTCTATGTATAATAAAAAATATCTATCTATGCAAGTATATAATGTATTAAGTGTATCAGTTATCTAGTACCCATAACACAAGCTTTGAATAGCTTACTTTGGGGCTAGATAGTGCTGTGTGGATTGTCCAGCATTATTTATTTATTTATTTATTTATTTATTTATTATGCTTTCACGACACTTTTGTAAATGATCTATTCTGCAAATTATTTAAAGATATCATAACACTAGATAACGTGATGCTTCTTCTTATTGTGGGTTTTCTTTGAGACAGTGTGGTGAAAGGATCTACGTTTACTGATCTTCATAGAAAACCCTTTTGCGTTTTAATGTAGGCTGTCAGAAGAACAACGTTGTAAGACTAATGTGGCTTCACCCCTTGTTATCTTTGCAGCTATTGTACGGATTCGGCTTTGTCATGAGATATTTACCTCCATTTAAACCCAGATTTTAACCCAGTTAGCAGCGTTTGCTAAACCTTCTGCCATATCAGAAAATACCTCATTTCAGTTTTTAACAAACCTCTCCATCCAAAGGTTGTTTGGAATAAATCACTTTCAGCGATAAGACCGGCCATTGTACCTACTACATTATTTTTTATTTTTAAGTATTTTTGTTTTTAAATTTTTTACGCACGATAATATCGTTAACATATTATGTTAAGCCTCATGTGCCTGTAATTACACCGCCGACCACACTCTTCAAATCGAAACACAGCGTTGCTGCTTGGCGGCAGATAAAGGCGTGGCGGTAGTACTTCCCCGGACGAGCCACACACAAAGAGCTCTACGGGTTCGTTTTCTGTCATCTATCGAAGCAACATATCATTTTCATTTTAATTGTTTTTCTAGTGTTATTTTGAGTTGTGTTGTGTAATTTTGGTGGTATTTTAGCCAACATTACTTGTGGTCTTAGCACAAAGTGTAAGCATTTGAAATGAAAGTGTATTATGTGATAGCGTGATTTGACCGAAAATGTTTCAAATGTGAAAAAAAAGAGCTCTACTACTCTTCAACAAAATTTCACCTAAATTTCAATTAATTATATCACATCAAATTTGGTACAAAGTTAGATTTTTTTATTACACATTATTTTTTTAACTTCTACTGTAGCTAATATTATTTGTGTTTTAGTTGGTCGGGGTGATTGCACCTAAACCTAGCAATTGTTTTGGTTGATGTTCAAAAATAAAGTATTTTCGTTTATTCGCCCTTTTTGAAACTAAAGATGACATTGCTTGGTCTTCAGTTTTTTGTTTTAGCTTCTGTTGGGGTTCGGCTCTCATTACAAACTTAATAATAACATGTTGTACTCGTATTTTCTTCTTCGAAGCTTAATCCTACTTAATATTATAAACGCGAAAGTTTGTAAGTATGGATGGATGGATGGATGTTTTTTACTCTTTCACGCCGGAACGGCTGAATTAATCTGGATGAAACTGGGCAGAGAGATAGATTATAGTCTGGAATAGCACATAGGATACTTTTTATCCCGTGGGAATACCGGGATTTAAATCTGTGCGGGTGAAACCGCGGGGCGCAACTAGTGTTATTGATATAACTGTTTCATTGTCGTCCTAATTCCTATATCAGTTTCATGATTAGTATAAACTAGAGACGGCTTTGCACGGGTGCGCAATGCTTAAGTATTATAAACATAAACCTTCCTCTTGAAAGAAAAAAAGATCTAGGCATACTTATGGACAAACGGACAGGCAGACAGCGAGAAGCTTCTTTGGTTTATACAATGTAGTGATAATATTACAAGACTATCCCCCGGTTTCTGAAAGCGCGATCAACACTAATCGGCTGTCAAGTCACATGCTATCTCTATCTAATTTGAAGTAAAAGCTGAAATAGCAAGTGACTTGACAGCCGATGATTAGTGTTGATCGCGCTTTCAGAAACCGGGGGTTAGTCAATAATTCTTATTTATGATGTAAACAAATGTCATTTAGTTTCTCGCTCGCACTACTGATTTTAATATCTTCAAAAATGTTGATATTGGCAAAATAAACAATTGAGAACATCTCTGTTCTCAATTGTCAAAGTCAAAGAAACCTATTCATGTTGTGTTTTGACGACCTCAGTGGCACAGCGGGCGAGAGTCCGCCTGCGATGCAAGAGGTTGCGGGTTCGATTTCCGCGCAGAAATTTGTTCCGTTGTTAGTCTGGTAAATATATTAGTTATCTAGTACCCCTAACACAAGCTTTGAGTAGCTTACTTTGGGGCTAGATAGTGCTGTGTGGATTGTCCAGCATTATTTATTTATGTTTTCTCCATTTAATTTAAGTATATATTTGTCGAAATTGTGATCATGATTATTATAGAGTAGAAGATTGATTGTATTTGATTAAATGATCTAAAGGTTGGTACATATAGAAAAAACAGACAGCATACAGACATACAAGGACAAGGACAAGCAGACATATAGACAAGGACTAAATATAATTCGTCGTAAGCTCGAAATATCATTGGCATTATGGATGGTTCTCCTCAACTACACGTTTCTCGCGGTAATATTTACCTCGCACGAGTAAGTTGTGGAACAAACTTCCTCCTGCGATTTTCCCTCGAGAGATTACAACATGGGATCCTTCAAAAAGTGTCATAGACACCTGCCGTCATAGGCCACATAGACCATAGACACCTGCGACACCAGAGATGATGTCGCAGGTGTCTGTGTGTGGCCTATGTCCAACAGTGGACTTTTTCAAGCTGAGGATGATAATGATGTTGAAACGTTAGTTGCGTTTATTGACGATTTAATCCATTCTAATAACTCTAATAATAGAATACAGAGGGTTGAAAAATGATTCAGTATTGGTACGGTTACATTTTCCATGAAATAATCGAATGAAATAATTAGGCTCAAAGGCCGCTTTCAATAAGTTAATGATGGCACGAGGACACACTCCAAGGTTTTATAAGATGAACCGATAAAATTATGTAAGTGTATTTATTATTCTTATCTGTTAGCTATTTTGGTTTTTACATATTTATAATACATACTAAGTAGGTATAAGTCTAATAATAAACGGAAACTAATTTGAAATAGACCAAAGTAAGTAGAAGCTGCGATTTAAGATTAACCTAGAATAAATTTATCAAATAAGGTGGCATACGAAATTTCTGGGTTATTTTGTTTTAAACTCAACTGCGTCAAAAATTAAAAATAACCTAAATGTCGCATCTGCAGGCTGATCGCGTAACTTTTGTTACATTCAAAACCAGATTTTGAATGCAACAAAAGTTACGTGATCAAAGGGCTGGTCAACATTACGGACTCTCAATGTGAGGTTATTAAATAATTTTGCACCTTCAAAACACTCTTTTTTCCATAATTTGTGTGAATCCTAGTTATATGGATGTTATGCATTGCGAAGTACTCTTCTACCTTGTTGTCTATTTGTTTAAAATTATATTTCAGCATGAGTTATATAGCAGTATGTTTGTTAAATATTCATAACTTTGGTTTCTTTATATAATTTTGTTGTTGGTGTTAGGAAGTCGTAAGTAAAGAGAAGTTTCATTTGTCGGCACTGCCCTATACTACGAGTAGGTATAGGGCAGTGCCGACAAATCTGGACATAAGGTAATGCAAATGTGGTTTTATAAGATTCCCTTTTTTATGCTTATCCTCTATACGAGTACGATAAATAATTTACTAGTAATTAATCAACTTGAATAGATGTTGAATCATGCGGAGTGGGGTAGTTAATTGTAATGAACTAGGTATGGCTAGGGCTATATAAATTGAATCGCACATTAATAAAAATAGTAGTCTCTGAGTATTACCTACTGTAGTCGGACGACTGATAAAAATAACATTTAAATATGAAACCATATTTCACTGACTTTTCAATTAAACCAATCCTGTTTATAAGTTTATGTTTTGGATATTTCAACAGTTTTTATACTTTCAAATCATTCAAAATATTAGCAAAATCATATGCAGCTCTGCTGAATTTGCTTATTACTATCGTTCATTTATATTTCGGTGTAAAATATTTTAACGACAATTTAGGTTTCAATAAATATGCACGCATTCTTATGGATTTCATTCTTATTTTGGAAATCGTGGTTTATTTATTAACGTCTCTTGTGCATGAAGACAAAGATTTTGTTGATTATTGTTTAAATATTAACAAGTTTGACGGCAAACAAAACTTGTCAGAATTTGATGTCACTTGTAATAATGCCTATGTTTTACTGGGCATATTTTTATTTTTCAATGTTATCTGTGCTTATTTTCTTAAAAACGATTTTATTTCTGGAGTGTTTTTGATTTTTGTCGTAATGAATGCAATATCGCTGTGTTTTCGGTACATATCAACAATAATCATATTTGAACTATTTCGTTGCCGCATAAGAAACATCCGAATTAATTTTGAAAAAAGTTTCAACGCTCAGGAAGTTGCCATTGACGCTCTGATAAATAATGCGATCGAGTCATATGTACATTTAAACAATATGATACAGGAAACAATGAGTTCAAATCAAAAACATGTTCATGTAAGTATTATTTATACATTTGGAAGTGATTACAAATGAATAAATGTAGAACTTTGAAATTAAAAAAATATATAATAATTATAAGAACTAAATTTTAATTACTTTCAGGTCTTTTCTTTGATAACGTCATTTCTTAAACTACTAACGATTTGGTTTATCATCATAAGTACTGAAAATTCTGTAAGCATATAATTGTTGTTTGTGTAGGTGTTACAATTTGTTAAATGGACTTAGTTATAAATAAAAAGTATAATTAATACACCTGGTTTCTGGTATAGTATCTACAAGCTTTGCTGAGTTTGGGGCTAAATACTGCTGTGTGCACTGTTCACAAATATTGGTTTATTATATCATTTAAAAAAATAACATCATTTTGTTTTGTATTATAGCAAAATATTTACATCCAAAAAGTTTTTGCGGTATGTCACTGCTTAAGTACTTTAGGTACTTAAGAACTTTAAGTACTTTGTGTAAGCTTTCAACATTACACCCGTGGCATTATTTGGGGTTTGCTTTCGCTTGATAATAAACAAGCTAGTCCATTGTACTCTTGCTACATGCTCCTGCACCATTGTTTAATCTTCTAAAATGATATGCATATGTAACAGATAACTTCATTGATCCTGCCATGGATCGGGCTGCGTTGCATCGAATTTTTGATGATAATTACTCCAGCGTTACTGATGGAATCTTCCAAGAATGAGATGGAAAGCCTGCAAGGTGTGCTAGCAGAAATACTTTTGACTAACAACGGTTAGTAAAGCGATAAACACGTACTCTTAGAAAATGTGAATTCGGTTCATATGGATTACAAGTCCCAAGACTATGCAACATGAAGGCAAAGTATTATACCATAAATATTGTTGATATTACCTTAAAAGGAAGGAATGACGTAAAATTAATAATTTAATTCAATTCAATAACACTAGGGTAAGTCAATTGAGTTTTTTTTGGCAATTAATTAATTTAATGCTTAAAGTCAATCATTTACTAAGTTCCTTGCCCGTTGTTTTTATTTTAAAAATAAAATTAGGTCCTTCAGCAAATATCCTATCTACAAAATTAATAAAGGTACTTTCCCTTTGTGTGGCATAGTCTTAGGTCACGTTGTATACCTACTTATTAATATGCTTACACTAATTTCGTCCCGTGGTTTCACCCGCGTAGATTTAAATCCCGGTATTCCCACAGACTAAAAAGTGGCCTATGTGCTATTCCAAACCATAGTCTATCTCTAAGCCAAGTTTCATCCAAATCCGTACAACTGTTCCGGCTTTTCTTTCAAATTAGATAGAGATATATAGCATGTGACTTGACAGCCGGTCAGTTTTGATAGCGCTTTTAGAAACCGGGGCTAGTTTCATAAGTGAGACCAGCGTTTCTTGTCTCAGGAGGTCAATAAGCTGTATTTTTTTATACTACTTGCTGGTTGAACTAGAAAATGACATACCGAATGTGAAGTGGTAACCATCACCTATTACAAAAAAGCTGCCCGGCAAGTCAAGCATCATAAGAACGTGTCCTACGATGAGCCTACAATGCACTGTTCAGATATGCTTCAAGTTGGTCCATCAAGTTGAGGCATATTGATTGTTAAGTCACATTTGATATTTGAATGTTTTTGATGAACGTAATCATTATTATGATATATTTTTTTGGTTTTTATTCACAGACCAACGTACACGGAAAGCTATCTATGAAACCTTAAACTGCATCAATGTTTCTGGGACCAAATATACAATGTGGCACAAGTTTCCCTTAGATTTGAGTTTTACTCTGAGTTTTGTAAATGTAACTGTAATATTTTGCATCGCTATATTGCAATTTAAATATTGATTATCGTATATGTATCTACCAAAAAAACTATTTTGGTGTGTTAAAATAGTTAGTTAGTAAGTATTTTTACTATGCATTACTGTAACCCCCGTTTCTGAAAGCGCGATCAACACTAATCGGCTGTCAAGTCACTTGCTACCTCTGTCTTATTAGAAGTAAAAGCTGAAGCTGAAATAGCAAGTGACTTGAGAGCCGATTAGTGTTGATCGTGGTTTCAGAAACCGGGCGTAAGTCTTTTAGATATTTTATCAGAGATAAAAGTACCATGTTAGCAAATTAAGTATGTAATTATGTGTTAACTTATAGTAATGTACACTCAAATGTTTTAAAAGAGATAAGAGCTCCATTTTAGCAAATTAAGTATGTAATTATGTATTAACTTATAGTAATTTACGTCACTCAAATGTTTTAAAAAGAGATAAGAGCACCATTTTAGCAAATTAAGTACCTACGTAATTATGTATTAACTTATAGTAATATACGTCACTCAAATGTTTTAATAGAGATAAGAGCACCATTTTAGCAAATTAAGTATGTAATTATGTATTAACTTATAGTAATGTACACTCAAATGTTTTAAAAGAATTAAGAGCTCCATTTTAGCAAATTATGTATGTAATTATGTATTAACTTATAGTAATATACGTCACTCAAATGTTTTAAAAGAGATAAGAGCACCATTTTAGCAAATTAAGTATGTAATTATGTATTAACTTATAGTAATATACGTCACTCAAATGTTTTAAAAAGAGATAAGAGCACCATTTTAGCAAATTATGTATGTAATTATGTATTACCTTATAGTAATGTACGTCACTCAAATGTTTTAAAAGAGATAAGAGCACCATTTTAGCAAATTAATTATGTAATTATGTATTAACTTATAGTAATGTACGTCACTCAAATGTTATAAAAGAGATAAGAACACAATTTTAGCAAATTAAGTATGTAATTATGTATTAACTTATAGTAATGTACTTCACTCAAATGTTTTAAAATAGATAAGAGCACCATTTTAGCAAATTATTGAATTTTCAAGCGAGCTTACCTGAAGCGAAGCTCAATCAAGATCGAGCTTCGCTTCAGGTAAGCTCGCTTCTATAACCAAGGCTATACTGCCTTCATTGAATACAGCCCTCAAAGCTCGGTAAGTTTCTCTGTTCCCTGCGCTGTAGGTTGTGGGTTAATCCCACCGATGCCTATAATTTGGATGTCTTCAAGAGACGAGTGAATAGGTATCTTCTAGTATCTTTCTAGGTAAGCGTGCTACACCGTAGACCGCATCGTCACTTACCATCAGGTGAGATAGCGGTCAAACGTTTTACCTATAATATTGTAAAAAAAAACCGAGAACAAACATTCACGATACCATCATAAAATAACCTACTTACCTTTATCGTATTAATTTTAAGCATGGCGCTATGTTGTAACAGACGTTTGGTTTATATTTTCATTTCATTCATGTCGTGTACATTTTGTTCTCATTATAATGTAAAAAGTATTATGTATCAAATCAGCTAGTTCCTATAGTAATAGATTTGCTTAGTTTTGGGCTAAATAGTGATAAGTGCAAACAAATGATAGGAATATTACTAACTTGACGTATTGAATTAGAGTTTCTATTTGTGATGTAGATTAATCACTCAAGAATTTTTTGTATTTTAATGCACTTCTATGTTGGTACGTGTTCTAACTATAGGTACGTTTTAACTTCAGAAGTTTGCTTAACTCAGTTTTAAGAAAAACTATATTGTTTTATATATTATTCATTGCTTTGTAAAAATTTAAGTCAACTAAATAGTTCTAAGAGGTTGTTTTTAAAATTAGCCCTTTGATTTTATACCTGTATTTATAACAGACACATTGAATTGATCTAAGTACCTACCCAACTGTTTATTGGCCAGTGTAAAAGGAAGTTTTTTTTTCTGCTGATGAAACAAGCTAAGGACGAAGGTTGAAGCAAGTAGTGCACGACTGCTGAGAAACGTTTCACTTAAAATTATTAGCGGTGATAATTCATAGGCTTATAAACTTCATCCTCATAACCACTTGTTTTAATTGTAAAGTATTAATAATCGTTGTGTTTGTTACACGAATAACTAGGTAGGCGCTGTTAGTAAAGCACGCCATAAGGCTATTAGATACTAATCACTATACAGGACGGCGAAAACAGTTTGTGCAGTGTACAAAACAACAAACAAAACCTTTGGAGTAGTTCAATCAAATATAGAAATAAATGCACAAGCACAAGTACATAGTAGGTTAAAAAGTTACTGTTGAGATTATTTGGTAAAAAATGCTGTCTAGCATTTTTTCCTTTTGTAAAAACTTTGGTGCGATAAAGAATTAGATAAATAATTTAATGTGTGTGTTTTTGCGTGTGTAATTTGTAATGTGTGTGTTAAAGTTGCAAATAAATGTATAAGAAAAATTGAGCTGCTATTACTGAATTTAATGTAACCGGGGTTGTGTGTACACAGTTTTGAAGTGGTTTTACTGAGTGAAATAATTTATTTCGATATTTTGTATCATATTGATTTATGGATTGTATGAGTAAGAAAGAAGTGAGCACTATATAAGATGTCGAATGATAGAAGAGAGTGGAAGAAAAAAACCTGTTGAGCTGACCCTTCTTAGCGTTGGATAGGGGCAGGAATATTAAGATTCTATATCCCATTAGGCACTTCATTGAATTGAAATTGAAAATTGAAAAGAACCTATTTTAAAACAGTCAAGTTTTCGTATCACGAAATATAATTTGCGTACTAAGTAGCCTCTGCTGAAACAGCCCTTTTTTTGTAGTTACAAAATAGTGGTGTATAATAATATTTTTTCAATTACATATAAATTTGTAATTGAAAAAAATATTCTGCGAAGATGATTTCGTAGACGGACTAAAAGAAATAAATTCCCTAAAATGTCTACCAGCTATTTCCTCTTTTGCTGTGGTTTCGGTGCATGTTTAAGTGTAAAGTTCAATTTATAAATTAATGTTATGATTGATTGTAAATAATCCATTTGAGTTTAATATGAAGTATTCATAGTTAAAACGAAGCTAAAACTAAATTTAGATAGTTTTAATTATTGATTCTGTTAAAAACTGTTATACCCGTTGCTGTAAGTTTGTATGTACCTACGTTCAATACTCACGAAGAGCGATGCTACTACCATTTTGATTAGGAATTCAGTTTGTATTGAATCAAAAACCAACGAACTACGTGGGTAGAATAATAGTACATTATGGTACTAGTGGTGATTACTGTCTAGGCGCCATTGAGTCTTAAGAGAGCCGAGGATGGTAATCATTAATACACACGTGTATCATACGACGTTTTTCAACACATTTGTGAATAAAATAATAATAAAAACTCACAGAACAGATATTTTTCCTTGGAGTTTTCAGGTAGTAAAGTTTCCATACGTTAAGGGCTTCACATCATAAATCGGGTGGTGTACAACATAAATCATTTTCTTCGTAACTAGTACTTACTACTTCGTAACTATAATTTCAACAGTGAAAACGAGTTGTGAAAAATGTTTCGCTTCGGCGGGAAAAGCTAATCAGTTTTCATAAGCGCGCGCATTGCGATCGGCCACAGACTAAAGGGATGAGGTTTTTTTTTATTTTCCGCGCATAGGGTTTGCGCCTATTCTGCCACGTACAAAATGGGGAATTCAATTTTTCTTTTATTACAGAGAAAACAAAAGTTATATTTGATAGTTAATTGACTCAGGCGTGACTTTGCGGAAGTCCATTGTTAAATATAAATTAACTTGAACAAAGCAATATGTAGTACTAATCCGCTGATCTAATCTCCTTAAGCTGGAATAAACTTAATTAGATTTCGACACGTGTTTCGCCTCTCTACGAAGCATCTTCAGGAAACTGACTCGCTGTGCACTGAACGTGTTGCCTCGTCGAGCGCTGAGCTGAAAGTGAGTCAACACTCGCCCACCCCACTATTTATACCTGCGCCGCCAGGTAGCAGACCATTAGTGACTGGTTGTTGGTGAGTCATCGGACGGTCGATCGTTGTTTACAGCACCGTCCGCAAAAATACGTAACAACGGTGATCTTGTGAATGTGTTTTGCTCATTCAACAGTGTTTAGTTTTGTGTATTGTGTTTTGTAATTTCTAAACATTCTAATACAGACATCCTAAAGCCTAATATAATCTAATTAAGTTTATTCCAGCTTAAGGAGATTAGATCAGCGGATTAGTACTACATATTGCTTTGTTCAAGTTAATTTATAGGTATATTTGAGTGAATGTTTTACTTATTAAACACGTACGAGTTAAAATTATCTATTTAAAAAAGAAGTTGCACGAAATGAGCAAGCAATAGGAACATTAATTTATTTGTTCTATTGAACACGATCTTTTTTTTTGAATAAGCCTTTTTAGGAACAAAACAACTCAACCAATAAAATTAAAAAAAAAAAATCTTTAACTCACTAGTGATGCAACGAACAAGTCACAGTTTGATTATGGGTGTCATTCTATGCCTTATTGCGGTGACCGTAGAGCCACTTTATGAGCAACTGTGTTGAAAAATAGTATTATCTAATAACTACCTATCTTTAAACGTGCAATATTTTTAAATATATTTATTTATAATCTGAATCTCGGAAACGGCTCTAACTATTTTCATAAAATTTAGTATACAGGGGTTTTCGGAGGCGATAAATCGATCTAGCTAGGATTTATTTGTAAATACCGTCGTTTTATCTGTTTTTTCAGGCAATAAAAATTTCAACTTATGAAAACTACTTCCAGACATCTGTTGGCGAATAAAAATACTATATTTTTTCAGCATTTAGTAGAAGGCGCTGATAAACAGGCAGATATTAGATATATTAGAGACTAGTTGCGCCTCGCGGTTTCACCCGCGCAGATTTAAATCCCGGTATTCGCACAGGGAGTCGTTCGTCATCTCGCGGGTCTCAAACTCGCTTGAATCCGCGAGATGACACCTTCCGTTTTTATCTATTTTTGTTGTCATCAACTCGCGGGATCGTAAATTTGTTACGTATTCATGACGAACAGGCATCTACAAAAAAGTTACTTCGTTTGAATTTACCACAGAACAACGATCGGGCCACATCGCCCCCGCGCGCGCCGCCCCCCCCCCCCCCCATAGAAGCGAAGTGAATAATAATACGTGGTTCTCGTTTGGACCAGTAAACAGGCCAACCTACGACAGCGCTTGTCAGTCTGTTGTCGAACATAGTCCGAGCGAGAGAGAGTTCTCGGTCGATTTACTCGGTTTTACAGCATGATAAACTATGAAATATGTCTTGGTGTCAAGTTAAAAATTGTAAAAACAATAGTTCCAGTGTTACCGGCGTGAAATACCATCGGTAAGTAGTAAAATTTCGTAAATTTTAATAAAAAAACTTTCGTCATTTTGAATGCGCATTAACACATTCGTTGTCTTGAGACGCTCGGGAAGGAAGCTCTGTGATTGGTTTTTTGCATCTTACTCTCACAGTAGTCGCTCCTATGGTCATCGCACTCCCACGACGCTGCTTCGTATGACTCGATAGCAAAGTGATGTGTAAATGGAACATGTTGTAGTGTGCGTGCCGAAAGTGTGTTAGTTTTAGTAAATGGTGACACCTGTTTTGTATCGAATAAAGAAAGAATTCGGCTCTAGTCACAGGGCGACACGCATGGACTTTAAAGCTCTGTGGAATTTACCTATAGTATAGAATACAATATTTTTTGAGTTTAAAATAAAAGAAAATATACTTTTTGAGATACTAGAAAATATACTTTTTGGGTATGTGATACATGACATAATATAGAAAACTGCTAATTTTCATATAAAAAATCAATAATATCACAATGACTCAAGAATTTGGTTTATTATGTAAATTGTCTGTCTAAAATTAAGCAAATTTAAAAAAAAATATCCTACTACTATTATAAACGCGAAAGTTTGTAAGTATGGATGGAGGGATGGATGGATGTTTGTTACTCTTCCACGCCGGAACAGCTAAACGGATCTGGATGCAACTTGGCAGAGAGATAGACTATAGTCTGGAATAGCACATATACTACTTGCTATCGCAAACACTTTTCCGTACAAAATTTTCACGGGTTTTGTAACTGTCACACATCTGACATTCATTGACTAGGCGGTACGAAGTTCGCTAGGTCTACCAGTTAGAAAGTAAAAAAAATAATAATTCTGTATTAACGGGCAGTGATTTTATATCTTCAAAAATGTTCAATTGTGCGAGCGAGATAGCGGCGCGGCGTATGCTGCCCCTTAACGGTTCTTTACTTCTGTCACCGTTCACTGTTCTTCATACCCACCACACCTCCAACAGTGTTACCTACAGGATCTTGAATAATAAACGGATCAGTTTTAATGTTTTACGACGATATTATACGGAGTTGACTCCTGAGGATTAGGAATTATGCGACAAATAAGCCAACTGAAGCTTTACGGCTGCAATGATGCGTTGAATCGGATTCGTCGATCACGTTATTCTCGAAAACATGAACTGTTTTAACTACTTTTTTACTACTAATACTCGTATAATACTTATAATATATAATAAAAAAATATCTATCTATGTAAGTATATAATTAAAAATATTAAATATATCAGTTATCTAGTACCCATAACACAAGCTTTGAGTAGCTTACTTTGGGGCTAGATCGTGCTGTGTGGTTTGTCCAGCATTATTATTTATTTATTTATAACATTCTTAAACTATTCTTTTTTTTGTTGTGTCACAAATTTTTTTCAATCGCATATAGTATTAAAGTTTTATGTGCGTCTTAAAGTAACTCCTTTTAAGCACTCCAAAAATATATTCGGAAATGTTTACTGCTTTTGCGCGCCTTCCTTATCCAATCCAATCTAAATTAAAAGTATACTGTATGAATACCTTGTAAATGAACAAGAAATTCAAGAGTTGTATACCTAAGAACAGCGTCATTACATAGCTAAATTCTTATGAATAATTCAAGCGCCGAACAAACTGAGCACGGTAATGCTTGAATGTATTCACGTAGGTATACATTGCACGCACACGTAGGCGTGTTTGCTAGCTTTGACTTCTGGCGTATGAATAATGAGCGAAACAAAGATCTCTCTGTATATATCTACCTCTATTCTCCTTAATTTTTTTAGTCTTCTACCATATTTTTGAATTGTAATTGTTAGTTATTTCTCCCACGGTTTCACTCGCGTGATGTAACTTTTTGGGTATAATATACAAGTTTATTAAACATATTTTTAGTATATTAATACTTGTGTATTTTTAGTATATCAATTTATTAATACTAAGGTACCTATGTAATTTTGTGATAAAAATATTTCTGGATGGGTAAAAACTACATTTTTGAGGTGGTGATTGAGCCACAAGTAAAAAGTTGCATTTGTTATTGTAATGGATGGCATGGTAGAAAAAAAATGAGTTTATGTTAAAAATGTCTGTTTAATACAAGGAGAATAGGTATTCAAAATCATTTATTATTTTTGTTTTTAGTACCTGCGTGTAATTTTTTTTATGAAAAAAACTGTTATTTGTAACACTGAAATCAATTAATGCCAGCGTTTTGAAGGCAATTTTGCACGAGGTTTCGACGCGCGAAAAATTCAGGTCAAATGTAAAACTAATTGCCGCAGCCGACATTTGTTGAGCTGACACTGTGAATACACGCTAATGAACTGATGTCACACTTTCAATAGAAAGTTTTTAGCCTAGCTTTTCATTTTACATCGGAAAATTCTTGTTTGAGTTCAAATGGTTTAATCTTTGTTACAAAACGCTGATATAAAATATTTCACCGCAAACCAGACTCCTATAGACTCAACCAAAACAATATCTCGCCTTATGACATTTAAAACATGACATTTTTTTTGTATTACGCATGACTGTATAATGATTTTCTGTTAAATTCAATTTAATTATTATTTATTGGAGATTTTTTATTGTATTTTATTTAATTATTCATCAGACTGACATTTATGTATATTTACAAGTTGTTATTTTTATAATTTACTTCTGTAAATTGTCATCATTATTATTTTTAATCTTGGTGTATTCACGTCATGTACAACATGAATTATAGATCCCTGACATGTAATAATGTATTTATTACCAATAATAACAATGAACTATGAACTATGCTTATAGGTACCTCCTAAAGGCTGTGCTCTAAGTAGCACACAAACACAGTTTAATAACCATTTAAACGCAGACCACCGTGTAAAACCATAACTAAGCAAATGTTATTTAAAATTTCTTACATAGGGCTGTCTAGCCCCAAATTAAGCAGAATATGTATACTATGGTTACCAAAAAGCAGAAAGCTATATATATCATAAATTTTTGTACAAAAATTTGTAATTAGATAAGTTTTTGTATCAAACAGAACATTGACTGACGCAAAAGTTCATCACACAAAAAATATTAGTTCTTTATTAAACCGCTGATTGAACAGTTAAATATAGATTCACTTCGAAGTGATCCTTGTGATTTTGTTGAATAAATACCTTTTGACTTTGGTTGGGTTGTTTGGTGTACAAAAAAGCAATTTCTTTTCATTACACATAGCATCCTAAAAAACCTTTTACGTCCCTACACTATAACTATATTTTAAAAACGTCATTATTATGAAGCTTACGTACCTATTAGTATTTGTCCAAGCCATTGTTGCTTTGATTAAAGCTATAAATCAAGGTAAGGTTATCAGATTGCTCGGAGAGCGACGACAAGGACCGGAATCGTCGTAAATTGCGCCCTGTCTCAAACACCATCTTACTATCTTATAGTGAGATCATAATTATAAGGTTAAGCGGTGCTCTAGGCTTTCACTAAGCTTTTAACTAATGTACGACTCAGCTTCAGCTTGCAAAAACATAAAATATAAAAATAGATTTTTGTACAAAAAATAACAATTGTAATGTTTGGACGTACCTCTGACTAGTCCCTTTAGGATGTCCTCAAACACTCTGCAGTTAGTTCTTGCTACTTAGAGATCTGAGGGGATATCTACCGTACCTGGGGTTAAAGTCGTGAAGCTGTTTCAGTTTCAGAACTACAATGTATAACTACAAGAAGGTACCTATATACATGGAACAGTTGAGTTAGCAAACCGTTCTACACGATCTAGAGCTTGTGGTGATGTCCTCATTTTGTACCACCTTCCTACCCATTATATTCCTACCCCCTATAAATAAGTGAATCTATAATATTTTTTTTGGAAAATAATCGATGTTATATTAAATATTATAGGTACACTACTTTGATCCCAACAACGGTAAATATACGAGTATATCTCAATACCAAGTACTTATCAAGGTTCTAAGAGGAGTTTCGGTAGTAATCATAAATTACATAGGAAACGAGTCGAAATTTTGTACATTAAACTTATGTTCTATAAATCATTCATTAAAATTTATATTTTACTCTTTGATTAAGTATCTGAATCCAAAATTGGACATCTTCAAAAGCTTTCAGAAGATCTGAGAAAAGAAAGATCAACAGCCAAAGTGAAAGGGCAATGTTATTTAATTCACACAAAATATCTGTGCTTTATATTGAAATACATCATCACGGCCATTCATGTTTTTTAAAGAAATATCACTCATTCGTTATTGTCTATAAAATTTATATAAAAAATTGCCTTGGCGGGTATCGAATCCACAACCTCCACGCAGAGGCAGAGCTACTGCGAACTGAGCCGTGAAGGCTGACAAACTGAGTCAGACATAGACAATGAGCAAAGCAAGTGGCACCCACTTCTAAAATTAATTTGATCTGGAAAACAAAACTGATATGCTTTGCTATTAATGTTGGGCGTAGATAGGAAATAGAGAGATACCCGCTACATGTCACAGCCTCAGTCAAAAAGCTGGTATAAACTCAATGATCAATAAGCATTGAGTGTTTACTCGTAACATTAAGGCTCCGGCGACAGCGGCTCGCAATTTCGAGGTGCGATGGGCTATTATTTCATTTTATTTCATTTCGGGGAGGTTGTTTGAAAGAATAGCTCTAAAGTGACACGCATAAATACTGTTCGAACACAATAATACATTTTATCATTCGTCAAGAGACGAATGATAAAAATGTAATGATCGCAGACAGTCGGAGGCTCGTGTACCATGTCCTAGCAGTTTACTGACGCCTGTGGTTGTATAACTCATTTTGAACACATTGGGGTTACCAGCAATTACATTTTTTTTATAACAAAATTCTTCATATCTTCGACACGGCTGCATAGATTTTGATGCGGTTTTTTCTAAACGATTTGTATGACCATAGATAAGGTTTTATGATATATTTTAGTATCAGTCATGGCCTTGTTCGCTAAAGTGACTTAACGAATTTTTTCTGTTTTTGTCTTTGAGGGTTTACTTTAAATCAAAAACTCATACATTATTTGAAAACACTTCATCAATCTCTTGATTTTGATACCCATATTGCTATAATAGCGAAAAGATTTTTTTTAATGTGAGAGAATATCGCTCCTTCTTTCCTTCCCACGTGATTTTTTGGTTTTTTCTATTTCTAAGGACACTTGGAAAGTTGCAGCGAATCTTTTGATACTAGAATCATCAAAATCCATCCAGCCGTTTGGTTACTACGTGGTAATAAAGGAAATATCGAAGCAAGGATACATAAATACATGCATACATACATGGATAGATACACGCCAAACACAACCCTCGCGGCACTCGGGTAAAAATAGCCTATTGATTATTTACCTACATACCTAATCTAGTTGTTAATCCATTACTTTCTTTTTTATAGTTTTAAGACAAGATACATGTTTGTATATAACTGTTGGTTGGTGCTATATTTAGACGTTGACTACCTACTAAGAGTATAACCTTTAGCCTCGAAACTTTGACCTTTATCGATTTTTAGAAAAGTAATATTACGACGAGGAGTTTCGAGGAAATAAAAACATTATATCTTATCAAGATATAATATCAAGATTAAAATTAAAAGTTATTATTTTAGCTAGAATGAAAAAATGGATGGACTGTGTGAAAGATGACATGAGTAAGAAAAGAGTCGAATGATAGAGGAGAGAGGAAGAAGAAAACCTGCTATGCGGACCCCATTTAGCGTGGGATAAGGGCAGGAAGATGATGGTGATGATTATTTTATCTGGAATAAATTTCTTTCTTTAAAAAATTGGCGCAAACTAAAGAAAACTTGTATGCTGTAGATAAGTGGTAAAACACACAAGTATAATCCTCTGGTAAAGTTTTTTTATACCAGGAAGAAGGACTTCTTAATTCAACGACTTACCTACTCTTTTTACGATTTCATTCGTCTATCAGGTCAAGTCCTTATCCTGCAGTCTTTATTTTATCACAGCTAATAGTATAGTTACGAGCACTTCATGCGGTTCTCAGAATTCAATAAGTAGCTAGTTATTCCAAAAATGAACTTAATTAAACCACCAAAATAATGGAATGCCAGAGTTTTGTGTAGCCACGCCTTAGCTGAGCGTGATTATGACGAATTACTTAGCTAACACAAAACAAACTTTTATTTATTAATGAAGAAATACCTATTTCTCTATTACGGGGTGGCGTGCCGTGACCGCCCTCTATCTCACCTATTATAAGGTGGTATTCAGGCTTGGAGTCAAATGGTGATTTGACCATCATCATCATCGACAGCTTTCACAGCTCAGTTGGTAGTAGCTCTGCATTCTGCGCCGTAGGCCGTGGGTTCAATTCCCACCGAGAACAAACCTTTGTGTGATGAACATAGATGTTTGTTCTCTGTCTGGGTGTTTTATAATACTATGAGTATGTATTTACATAAGCAAGCATTAAAGTATTATATCAGCTGTCCGGTTCCCATAATTATTTTAAGCAGTAGCTTAGTTTGGGGCTAGATAGTGGTGTGTGGAAAGTCAACCAATATTTATTTATTTATTTTATAATCTACAGCCTGAAAATGAA
Source organism: Plemyria rubiginata (assembly GCA_963576535.1). Taxonomy (NCBI): domain Eukaryota; kingdom Metazoa; phylum Arthropoda; class Insecta; order Lepidoptera; family Geometridae; genus Plemyria; species Plemyria rubiginata. The sequence continues at coordinate 8,029,856 of OY754910.1, forward strand.
AAGTCAACTTCTAACCATCCATATTTCCATAGAACTTCACGAGATTTTCACAATGAGATATCACAGTAGAAGAGACTTTTATGGATTAAGTTTACACCGGCAACCACACTCTTCAAATCGAAACACAACAATGCCGCTTCGCGGCAGAAAAAGCCATGGTGGTCTTCCCCGAACGAGCCTTTCACAAAGAGCTCTACATACATTATTAGTAATATACAACAGTAATTTTTATTCTAAATCCTCAAACAAAAATCCTGACTACAGCCTCGGTATTACTAACGAAAATAAATGTCCACGGGTAGGTGCTACATTTTATATTAGAGTGACACGCGACCGTGTTCGATTTATTACGGTTTCAAAGGTCAAACGCATAATTGACTAAATTTTGGCACGTTGTGTCATAACTTATAAAGATTTTTATGCTGTGACTTTGTTATTATAATCAATATGAAAAATTCATATTGACTTAATTAATTTTGATATAATATGAAAATTATCACAATAGTAGGTAAATCTTCAAAATTGTTATTTGTTTATGTTATTAATTATTTACATTAGACACACTACAGTAACTCAGTAGGTATGATAAAGTTAAAACAGTTTATTAAAAAGATAATATTATAACCCACTTTTTACTAACAACTACAATTAACGAAAGCCACGTAGGGTTTGCTACGAATACAGCTACGGCTGCTACGCCGTAGAGGTTTTTATTTTCATTAAATTAACGATTGCAGCCAGCGCCTGCGGTCCTATTTAAGTTAAATAACGCATTACTTATCTCTACGATCAAGCAGCATTGCTGTTTCACCGGCACAGACATGTCATTCTACAGTGTGGTCCACTATGATGGCTACGGATTTGAGTCGCTGGAGACAGGCCGTTTACGCCTACAGAACCACACCGGGTTGATCACGATCTTCAGGAATGAAGTACCGACCAAGAAGAGCCTGCAATTTCACTGGCAACCACACCTTGCTGCTTTTGGACTCCAGCGTCACGGAAGATCAGTGTTATAGTAGTGTATAAAATAAGTATACAAAGCACGAAGCTGAGTGACGACCGATTTTCTTGTCATAAGCAAATTGTTCTCTCTGTGCATATCTGCTATGTTTCTGTGACATAAAATTAACGTTTTGATTTGATTTGATAACCGAAACGCAGCAATGCTGGTTGGTGGCATAAATATGCATGGTTGTAATACTTTACCAGACGAGGCCTCGGTAATAACCTTGTCTGGATACGGATAAAACCTTAAAATATTAACGCCTCGATTCTAACTCGATAACGACAGAAACTGATGCTGAGAGAAATCTATTTGTTTGGCTTGCGCTTTCAGATTAAAGTAATAGGAAATACGTTTTAGAAAATGATGTTGTATAATTCTCTAGAAATTTTTTAATTTTATATCGTTTTATAAAAATTCATGGTAAATGTCCTGTTTTAAATTAAAATTATGTGCATAACCATGATTGTTAAAAAAACAATTAATATTGTGCAATTTTCGATGACGGGGACATGAAAACTGTCACAATATAGTTAAACCTGTTAAATCGCAGTAAGCCATGTACCATTTTAATCATACCCGACCCTTCTGCCTTTTCAATTAATGAAATCGCACTAATCCGATAGAAGGATGAGATGATTACATATGGAAACAAGGATTTACTCATAAAATTTACGGGATTCTAGAGATTTTGCGTAATATTTTCTCGTCGCGTGGCATGTTTCGTCATTGCGACTTAATTAATAAACGTTCGCATTCATTTGGATGGCTATATGTGACATTTACACTAGAACCACGCTTAGAAATTCACGATGAGCTGTTTAGGGACTAGCACTCAATAAACCTTGGAGGATTTGGAGCGGCCTCCAACATCGTTCAACTAAGTAAAAGAACTACTAGATAGATAGGTAGATCTTCTCGCTAAAAATGATCTCTTAGCATAAATAACATAAATATCGTGATTGTGAATTAAATTACCGCCGTCGATTCTAATTAATTTCTAATCACCCAGTCCCATTCTTTTGAATAAATGTATCTCTAAATCCTGTATAAGTAGTGAACGAAGAGTTTTATAAATAATAGCAATAGCAATAACAACATGATAAGAATATTCCTACACAAACTATAATACTATCACTTTAACACAACTAGCTCGTAAACCACTACAATTACTTAAATAAACTACTAATAAGAAGATTTCAAATTTCACGATATGGTTTAGACCAACTTCAAATTTATGCAGTGGAAGGGTACATAATATTCAGACCAATAAAAACTGTTCTGATGAGTTTAAAGTTGGCGTCTGTATTTAAATCTAAAACTTAAATAATACTTAAAAACAAAATTACAAGTAAAGTACATCATGTTGGTCACTCAAAACCCTCATAAAGCAAAATGATTTTTTCCATCACAGAAAGTAAATAAAAGTAACGTATTCTCAAGACGTTCACAAAGCGACATGTGTAACCTTATCCGATGGGTAAAAGCGCTATTAAGATAGTACAAGTATCGCTGAGCAGCTCAGGAAGAGCTAGGCCACTCCAATAATACTCAACGATCAAGAGTCGATTGCTGTTTGGCGACCGGCCACCAGATAAGCAAATTTTAATGCAACTAGCTAACTGGAACAAGCGGATGACCCAACTGATATTAAGTGATAACCATCATCATGACAAAGCTTTGCCGCGTAAGTCACGAACGATAGAAACGTGCCCTACGATGCACTGCCCTGCGTGTATCAACTTGAGGCATACAGATGTTCAGCCATAAGTGCCTGTTATTAAACCGGCAGCCACACTCTGACTTCAAACCGAAATAAAGCAACGCTGCTTGGCGGCAGAAAAAGCCGTGGTGATAGTCCTTTCCCGGAGGAGCCCTTCACAAAGAGCTCTACAACTCATACTACAAACTTCTCTAATCATATTTCTTACTGTAATTACAATCTTTAACTGTTAAAATAAACTCTCGTCAACAATTATAAGAACAATAGTATAAATAGTAAATCATAAGTAAATGGTGCGGTGGTGTCATCACCTAAAACAAATATATGTAACCAACTCAATCCGACATATTCCTACATTGGTAATTGAACCTGTATCTGACACATTCATCTGCACAGATTGAGCATAGTAGTTGTGAAGAATGGGCTAGCTCGTTGTATTCAAGCAGTGTCTTGGCCAGTTTTATTGCATCTATGTTTGCTTGGAAGGCAATAGAGGGGTCCGCCCTAGTCGTTTGGGGAATGGCTTCCAATTGTTACTGGCTAGTAGTAACTACTCCTATATAATACGACTTTCGGGGTAGCTGTGATTTAAGGTCTTTAACATTGTTCTTGTGGCTTCTGTCAAGTTATGTGAGAACCTAGGTCACTGACCTCAATAAATACTTACACACCTAGGCGCGTATTTTTGCGTCCTTACTTTATTGCCATTCATGTCTAAATTGTCTTGCGGGTTACACTATACAGATTTTATGCACCGCACTGACGGAAAGGGCCAAAATGGATTCTCTGATCTCTAATCCAAGCATCTCATCTCACTTTTGTATCATCACACACACGAATGTGTGCATTTTGTAAAGTAACGTGGATGAAATTAGATGAACAATTTTTAAATATTTTTCGTGTATTAAAAGAAATAAAGTTTTTATGCAGAATCAGGTAGGTAAGTAAGTTTAAGTATTTTAGTAATTCATATGCAAATACAGATACTTATGGCTCATAAAAACTACGGCATTAAGCACGTTTGCTACGATTAATGCTAACGACATCATATAACGTGGCATAGTAGCTATTACGGATTCTGTGTCCGTGCTTGGTTTGCATAAAAGGCAGCACTTGCTCACACTGCTGACGTTTTTAACTTTTAATGAAAACTCTGGAATGAATGCTCTTTGTGCCATTCACGGCTTACAAACAATGTATGGATGGTTTGAATTATGGTTTCAATTTCTTGAAAAAATTTTGGTACACCCAGGGACAGAATAATGTATCACTTGAATTTGAACAGTTACCTCATAACAATTTATTATTTATTGTATAAATTTTAATGGAACATACTCGTAGATCATACAAAAGATAGGAACCAAGCCGCAAGTTTCTTGCCTGTTCTTCTAGGCTTGGTCGCGTCGAATTGTCACTTCGATTCACCTCATCATAATTCCATGGGTTTAGGTCGTCTGAAAGTGATCCTTCTAACTCAAATGAATAAATTCCTTTTGACTTGGACTTTGTTTAAAAATGTATTCTTTATTCTTTATTGTACACAAACTGATTTACACAAAAAATACATAATAGTCATGTACAAGGCGAGCTTAATCCCATATAGAGTTTTCTTCCAGCAAACCTTAGAGGATAGAGAGAGCTGATTATAGTGGTGGGAAGGTGTACAACATACTTAAAAGAAAAACATTGAAATAATAGGAGAGAAATCCTAATAAATTAGATACAGTACCTACATGCAAAATGAATATAATTATATATATATTATATACACATATAGATAAATATATAAACATAAATACCTAAAATATAATAACTAGTCTTATATAGATAGAAACATAAATAGACAAAAAATAAATAAATAATACATACATACATACTAATAATTTGATTACAAGGAGAGATAATGCCCTTTAACTTTGCGCTTGAATATACCCAGTGATGCACTGGCACGAATGGAGTGAGGAAGAATGTTCCACAGTTTGACTGCGTGGACAGTGAAGGAGTCACCATAGCGAGAGGAGGAAAAGGAGGGGGTTTTAAGAAGAAGGGACATGGCTGTTCTACAGGGCTCACCCCGAGGGACGAGGAAAACAAAGCGCTCACGGAGGTAAGAAGGAGATAAAGGATTGTACAGGACGTTAAAAAGAAAAGAGTAAAAATGGATATTTTGATTTTAAGAATTCAATTAATTCCTAAATAGGTCGCTTGGCGACAAAGATTATTTGCGTCACTGCGTCACATAAATGCTGTGACGCAAGGAAATGTCGACATAATTGTGTTACTTCCATTTGATCGATGAGAAGTAATAAGTTGATAAACATTTTGGTCTGACTTGAATACATATAAACCTAAAAGCTGGGATAAGTTTGAGTATCTAACGAACGTTTAGGTAAGAAAACTTTTTGACGATCAATAATTTCAAATAACCTTTTTAATGATCCTTTGTAATGTTATTCTCCAAGATTTGGTTGTTTCGATTTTTCTTACGTACATTTTACTTACTAGTTTTAAATCATCGAAAAAAACATAATTGCTTTTCAAAAAACCCTCTTGCACCCATCCTGTTACTTTACAATTTTATATCATTTAACAGGCTTTATCTTTTTTGGGGTGCCATATCTAAGAAAGGACCCCTTATAAGATTTATTATGTTGTCCTTCATTTTATATGATAACATAAAATTGCGCACATTTTGCTGCAAAAATTTTGTGAAAAAATGCTTTGGACGGAAATGAAATTGACCTGAAAAAGGCATTGGCTTTCAAAGCCAAATAAACTCTAAGTGCATAATTATCTAAGAAGAAGAATAAAATCATCCAAATTCCTTGATAATTATGCTTTAAAGTTCCTGTATATTAAGTAAATTTGTTCATTCTGTCCATTACCAATTATGAATAATCAATTGGAATCGAATCTATGGATTTGAAAACTGTAGAAACCAGTAAAATCTGTGGTGTGCATACTACTAAATGCTTTGATGTAATATCAGAGTAATTTAGCTAGGCACGTTTCAACTTCCTTGACTTCATCGAAACTCGTGGGCCGCTTGGATTGTGTGCATATCGGCTCATTTCTATACCGAAGTTCCATTGTCAGTACACGTCTGCCTGGCTCCATTGTGAAACGGGTAGTGGTATACACTTGTACGTATTCTACATCGCTATTCTGGCTGGAATACGGTGCATTTTAGCTTATTGTGTTGTTGAATTTTAGATATAATCACCGTGAGTGGTCCGTTCCAGACATTTCAAAAAACTGTTGTATATGTCGCCGCCCGCGTCCATCATCATTCCCGTAGGGTGAAGACAAGAGCTAATGTGACTCTCGCTCGCACGTTATGACTTGTTGAAGGATATAAAATAACAGAACCCATTTTCGAAAAATCGCAAACAACCATTTTGTGTGCAATCAAATTGCACACAGTTTTTTAAAGTGGTAAATGGCTGTTTGCGATTTTTCAAAATTGGGATTTGTGATTTTATCTCATTCAAAATGTCGAATCGTGCGAGCGAGAGGAATATTAGGTGTTGTCAACGCCTTAACATCATGAGCTGATGATTATTATTGAATCGACAAATCCTTTAAAGTTATTTAAATGTGTCGATATATTATGTAACAAACCGATACCAAAAGACAAGAATGTACTGCAAATTTCATGATGTGAATACCAAGTCTGTCGATTCCTATCTGTTTATTTCTCGAGAGAGTTCAGGGTACCTACCGATTTGGTTCAGAGCAATCGCGTCGGGATTCCAGCCATGAAACCTTGTTAAACATAAGGTAACTTAGCTCGAACTGTTTAGTCTTCCGAACTTTACTGTAACTTGGTTAATTTTCTCTCTAATTATCGATTCCGTATTTGTAAACAAGGGGGTACAAAATGGAATGTCTATATAGGTATTTGTGGAAAGTATAAATATTTTTTATATGTATTTGATTGTAATTTCTACACACTATACAACTACTATCAAATATTAAAGATGAGCTATGTTCTTGCATTCAAAATTGCATTCAACCTGGTACCCATTTTTATAAAGCCAACTAAATGTATTCATTATTCTATCCCAATTTGGCAGTCAGCGGAAATACTGTTTGGTACCCAAAGTTAATCTGCAAGCTGCGAGCGTAGCATAGCTTACTTGATCATACCACCGCTCGACTATTAAGCAGCGTTCGTTTCAGTCACCATTTAAATGGGTGACCGTTAGTGCCATTTATATCTGACAAGCAAGGGAATAAAGGTTCGTGAATAGCGGCCACAAACTGGAAGACAAAGCGTGAGATGCCCTCCTAAGTCAATGTCAAAGTCAAAATATATTTATTCAATAAAATGACAAGGATCACTTTGAAACGTCTTAAAACTAGGTGCCAGTTCTACGCGACCAAAGCCTAGAAGAACAGGCAACACACTTTGACCCGAAAGACCGACGACATCTCTTTGGAAATTTGGTGGATCGGATGGAGAAAGCATCGAAGTTTTTCGTGGAAATATAATTATGTAAGGGAGGCCTGTGTCTAGCAGTGTAGACTCAGGCTGATAGTGATTTTGATAACGCTAATGATTGTTCAACCACGATAGAGGCCTAAAGGAGCCCTAACACCGTTACCGGAATTGGCCATTGGTTCATACGAGCTCAATTTAGTTGCGGGCGTATTTCTTTGAATAGTTAAATATAAATTAACTTGAACAAAGCAATATGTAGTACTAATCCGCTGATCTAATCTCCTTAAGCTGGAATAAACTTAATTAGACTTCGACACGTGTTTCACCTCTCTACGAGGCATCTTCAGGAAATTGACTCGCTGTGCACTGGACGTGTTACTTCGTCGAGCGCTGAGCTGAAAGTCAAAAAATACAAAAATACTTTGAGGTGAAACACGTGACGAAGTCTAATTAAGTTTATTCCAGCTTAAGGAGATTAGATCAGCGGATTAGTACTACATATTGCTTTGTTCAAGTTAATTTATATTTAACAATGGACTTCCGCAAAGTCACGCCTGAGTCAATGAACTATCTTTGAATAGTGTCTTTGTAATACTATTTTTACAACAACAATCGCCTAATTGACCACGAAATCCACGGTGAGTGTGACAGAGCTGACACTCATTTTTTATAAGTTATAAGCAATTATTTGAGTAACTAATGCGTTCTAAGGCCTAGCATGCTTACCTAGAAGCCCTACTCACTATTTCTCGTGAAAACATTCGAGAACTACCCAATTGGAATGTCTTTGTTCAGTATAAGAAGCTGTTAAGCTGTTCGTAACCACTACACTTTAATAACATTCCAACGTTCTACTCTTCTAATTGCAGTTAGTTGTGTAAGAAATTAGTATGGCTAAATATGTTTAGTACTACGCAGCAGCAGTTAGATTGCTATAAGAATAAGTTACCACGTAATGTGGGCGTAAACTTATTGTACTGGCGCAGCGTGCACATTTTTTCATTGGCTATTACTAGCATGTTAGTTTGGTTAGGACTTTATTCAATTTTTTAATACTATTGCAAATAGAAACATCAGATGATCCACCTTAGGTGGTAACTATCAAGTCTCGCACAATATAAACATGCTCTACATTGTCCTGCCCTCCATCAAGATTTTAAACCTGTTGTGCTTGTAATTTACCCAAACAGGGTCCAATTTCATGGGAATTATATAAACTATATAATATAATAATACTATTTTGAAAAAAAAATTAAAACAAAAAAAACGGAAACTTCACCATGTCTTTTTTCTTTAGCCTATTTCGTCCCACTTCTGGGGATAGGTCTCCTTCAAGGGCTTCCAGTTATCCCTATCCCTGCTTTCTAACTTTTTTTTATTAATATTTCAATACTAACCCCCGGTTTCTAAAAGGCCGATTAACACTAATCGGCTGTCAAGTCACTTGCTATCTCTATCTAACTTGAAGTTAAAGCTGAAACAGCATGTGACTTGACAGCTGATTACGTTGGTCGGCCTTTCAGAAACCGGGCGCTATGCCTCATACTATTGTACTATGAGGTATTAGTACAAAGTATACAAAAATCAAATTAGTTTAGTAGTTAAGACACAGCAGCGTTCATAGTTTTTAAACTAAGGCACAGAGTTTTTTCTTCAGAGCATAATCCAGGAAAAGTTTACGAAATTAAAGGACGGAGCTTTCCTACGAGCCGTAACTAATCCAAAGTTTTTTACTTCTAGTTCCGCATGTGGCCATGTTTTTGACGAAGCAATCTGTTGCTAATTTCCCTAGAGTTTACCTGCTTTAAAAGAAAATATGTCTTTTATTTTTACTTTTATCGTAATCAATTTTATAAAATTAAACTCGAATGAGTGTTTGTTTCTTTAAAAAAATACGTTGAATGTTGTCATGTTACTTCATTTCGAAAGAAAGCAAGAAAAAACCAACCAACAATTTGAGTTGGGAGTATTGCTAGATCACATTACTGTTCATTGGTCACTTATTATAAGTACTCAGTACAAATATTCACTTATACATTAGTGTAGATTTATATATCTATATCATATTTTTATTAGCTCACATTTTGTGGAAGTGGATGATCATAAATGTTTCCATAATTTTTTCCACATGCTAAATATGTTTGTTGTTAAATTTGACCCTGAAAGCATAAAAAACATTTTCAATCCATTTCTTTATAAACAAACGCATGAGCTATCATCGGGTATCCCAAGTACTTATCATTCACTCATTCAACTTTTTGGATTCAACTCAACTTCCAACAATATTCCAAAGTCAAATGTTGCGCCCAAAACAAAATTGCAAAAAAGGATGTTTATCGAAAACTCATAATAAAGAATGGGATAAAACAAATATCAGCATTCAAATCTTTGCGAGTAACTTCCGAAAAGTTTTACTGCCAATAACCTCGGAGGGCTCGAGTCCATAATATAAATGATTATCGCCCGTTTTGACTGTTTTGCTGAATTTATGTGATAATGGCTTGTTTTTTGAAAAGAAGCTGAAACAAAAGTTGTAAAACTTAATTTCAAGGTGCTCGTTTTTTCAACTTCGTTTAAAATTATACGCTACATAAAATAAAATAAAATAAAAAAACATTTGTTTTCTAAAAAAAATTATAAGGTTTTATAAGGTGAGATTGTGGTCAAACGTTTTGCTTACCTAAGTCGTAAAAAATCGGCAGAATAGGCCAAACGTAAAATTTGGCATTTGACTTTCCCCCTAAGATATTTAGTGCATTAATCAAGAATTATAGAAAAATTAATGATCATGCACTTCCAAATCAAAAACTAGTCTAGGGGTGAATGTCATAAAGTTGTTTTTACAAACAAATATTAAAAAAAAGCCCAGTGGTGACAATGAGAGGGCTGATAATATTAAATATACATAAATAGAATACACACAATAAAAGCTATTTTAAAAACTCGGAAATCCAAGCAAACACCTTATATTGACCAAATCTGCCTTGAAACCCTTTTTTATTCAATTTAATATATTTATTTTTAATAAAGAATGTTTAGTATGTGGCTAATAAACTTAGGAAAGTAATTCCTCTGTGTACTTTGCTTAGGCTGGTAATTTCCCATGGGTTAAGCGTGATTTTTTAAGAAGCGGTTACCGTTTTTCTTACAAAGAATTTACAGAACGAGTTTTGTGCTAAATATTTGGATAATAAAAGTACTCACAACCGTAATCCACAAGGACAATTAGACAACCCTTTATCTTTGGGTACATAATTATGTACCTACCCAAAGATAACATAAGATATTATCTTATATTACAGATATTTTAAAACACCTATGAACTAAATCTTTATTACAGTTAAAAATTCCGGTTACCTCTTTTTAGGAAATCAAGGTACGTTCAAAACAGAAAAAGCTTAAATATTAAACAAGGTTTACCTACTAATAAACGCTATTGAGAAAGATTTATTTCTACGGAGGTAAAACAAACACAAGTACTCACACATTTACCTAACCTTCGCCATGTTCTAATTATTACACGAACTTCTATCTAAACAGTTTTTATCACAGAAATTCTACTGTTACCGACTATTATAGGTAGGTTCTTACAGGCATTCATTCTTTGAAATGCAAAAGCATTCAACTCATCTTGTCGACTTATATTTTGGTTATGTATTATGAAATAAAAATAATAGAACTTTTAATATTTTTTTACTGTAGCTAGTAAATTAAAAAAAATTACAAAAACCAATTAATAGGCGTTGTATTTTTAACGCAGAGAATTAAAATCAAAAATAAATCACAATTCAGGAAAACTAAAATACAAGTAGGTACCTAACTCAAAGTTGGGATCGATTACATCTACAGAAATGGACAGTACTGTGTCGCCGTTATGTAAATTAGAGCTGTTAAATCTTCTTATTATCCTACTACTATTATAATCGAGAAAGTTTGTAAGTATGGATGGATGGATGTTTGTTACTCTTTCACGCCGGAACGGCGGAACGGATCTGGATGAAACTTGGCAGAGAGATAGATTATAGTCTGGAATAATACTTAGGCTCCTTTTTACCGCGGAAATACCGGGATTTAAATCTGTGCCGGTGAAACCGCGGGGCGCTACTAGTATTGTGATAAAAGGAAAGATACTTCCTTTCATAAAAGCATTAAATACCTGAAATTGCTAATCTGATGATCCGTACTTTTTTCTAGATTCCTAAGATTGTAGATTTGTTTGTTACTGAATATAACTAAGATATCTGTGTATTATGCTTATATCCAATGTCATATTTAGTCTGCTTTATAAGTCGGACTAGGTAAGGTAGGCAGGTCCGTAAAGTAGGCTAAATGTTGCCTAGCCACCAAGCGAATGCATGCATAATCTACTCTGTGCCAAAGGCTAAAAGCTAATAACTATGAATATAGAAGCTAGATCTATGCTAATTTTAGTAGAGCTATAACCGCTGTAGGTTCAGCTCGGTTGAATAGGTACGGAATCTCGTTATGACTTGAATCGCACTCAAAGCTACGGATTGCAATGTAAACAGCAATGATAAATCCTAACCAATTATTGCAGTATTAGGAAAATCTATGAAGTGATGAAAGATGCTTGATTTTGAAACATGTCAAATAGGTACGTAAGTTACATCAGCCAATTGTAACTTACGGTTCAGTGGTTCAATATTCAGTGGTTAGGGCGCGAGTGAGCCACAAACATCCATACATCGGAAATATGTGTTAGATGGCAGTAAGATAAGCCGCGTCAATAAATAAACGTCGTAACCATTACCTCTCACTCATACACTAGCAAACAAAATAGTACTTCTCACTTGCACCCGTGAGTGGATATAAATTAGCATAGTTGCGGGATATCCCAAAACAAGCATAAAGTCAAACCTATATTCGAAATGTTTGCTTTTCAAAATATTGTAAAATTCCAAAATACCTATACAAATTTGTAAATTAAATAATTTTAGAGCTAAAATTGTGCACTCATAATGGTTGGAGTCGTGTGTCGAGAAACTGTGAAGGACCACTCATTTTGACAAGTAACATACCCAAGTGCCATATTGCTGGGACTCTAAAACTTTGTGCAAACATTTTCTTTTTCGTATATCAAAATACTTATAATTTTTTGGGTGGACTTTTTAATTTTTTTTTGTGTTCAAGCTTTTTGTACTGCAGAAGACAGATATTTTGGTATTATTAAATCCGTTTTTTATTCATTAGTAGATGATATTATTTATAATAATAATTTATGAATTAGGCATAGAGTCAATAATTATTTTAGACAAGTGAAAGCATGATTTTGACACAATTAAATTAATCAAGTTTATTAGAACGTGTAGAACTGGCGGTTAAAAACTTTAGGAATTTTATAAAAAATAACTGTAATCCATAATTTTTCAAGATTTTGTGCATGCAAGCTTTAACCTGCTTAAGTTATTTTGAAGGTTTAATTTCATGGATTTTTGACCATCCGTATAAATCGAAGACGTTAGCGTGTTACAATAATATAAAATGTAACACCTACCCCGGACATTAATATTCGTTACCAATACAAGTTCCTATTAGTCGAGATAGAGGGCAGTCACGCAATCGTTAATAGAGAAATAGGCATTCCTAGATTAATGAACGAAAATGTTTATTGTATTGGTAGGTTCAGAAACTACATTATTAACGGTTAAATAATGACTTTGTGGTTTAATCATTTTATACAATGTTGATTTACTAAAGAAAATAAAGCTTTATTTAACAGGAAAGATGTGGTGCAACATGCAAAATTCTCACTTGATGTTGAGCATTTACTTCTGCCGATAATTTTCATTGTTGATCCAATATTGATAAGGCGTTGATATTCGAGACACAAAGTATTTTTGCTATTTCACTTGATTGAAATTAGCAAGATTAACCCCCGGTTTTTGAAAGCTCGATCAACACTAGTCGGCTGTCAAGTCACTTGCTATTTCAGACTTTATTTCAAATTAGATAAAGATAGCAAGCTGACTGGTGTTGATCGCGCCAAGGAATTTGGGTTCTTCTTAGGATCGCGCTTTCAGAAACCGGGGGTTACTGTCAAAGTATCCGACAATTCGTAGGACAGGAGCGATAAAATTAAATGAGTGAAGAAGAAAATGACAAAACATCATCTATTTCAAACGAAATAATTGCAGTCTTTCTTCCTCATAGCTCCTTGTTGCTCGTAGCTCACGTTTACTCGCAGCGTTACTAATTCTCTAATGAAACGTTGTGCACATGAAATGGATCTGCATTCTCATTACCTACGGTGCTCTCTGAGTGAATTCTAAATCTTATCGGACCTAGGCTGACGTTGCAACTGACCAATTTACTGTAGATGAAATAAAGCAGTTATAGTCCGCTATTCGGTTTTTATATAAGGCTACTAGCTTTTGCCCGCGGCTTCGCTCGCGTTTAGAAGTATTATTATTAATTAGGCATAGTTTTTGCGGCTTTACTTTTGTTAAGCGTGTGCAAAAAATTGGAGGGTTGAATTTATCAAAATCCTATTGAAGCGGACGTCTTCATCATAGTAGCTCCAATCTTTAATTTCAGTTCAATCAGTCGAAAATCTAAGAAGATTTATACAAACTTTCATCCCTATTTTATCCCCTTAGGGGTGGAATTTATCAAAATCCTTTCTTAGGGGATGCCTAAGTCATAGTAGTTTTATGCATGCAAAGTCAGCCCGATCGGTTAAAAATTGTCAAAATTTCATACAAACTTTCATCCCCTATTTCATCCCCTTGGGGGTAGAATCTATCAAAATCCTTTCTTAGCGGATGCCTACGTCATATCATCTACCTGCATGCAAAATTTCAGCCCGATCCGTCCAGTGGTTTGGGCTGTGCGTTGATAGATCACTATGTCAGTCAGTCAGTCAGTCAGTCAGTCAGTCAGTCAGTCACCTTTGAGTTATATATCAAATCAAATCAAATCAAAATGTATTTATTTTTCCTTTGCAAAGTGTTACAGGACATAATCACATAAGGTAGGTAGGTAGGCACGAGATACCTATATATAGGTATTTCAGTACCCACTTTGCAAGGAACTGGAGCTTGAGAGAGGTTTTGTTAAAAAACCTGTAATACAAGTCTCCAGGGCCTTCCGCCGTGGATATCCAATGGCTAGACTGCCTTTATTGTACCTACGTGTTCTTAGATAGTAGGGACTAAGCAATTTATAATTACACCATGAAGTTATTCAAGTAGTAAGCTAGAATTTAGATAGGGTGTGCATGAGCATCCTGTGATACCTCGATTCTCTTTCGAGATCAAGGTTTCACAGAAGAACTTATGCCATGGAATAGGTGTCCATACAAGTGAGTGTGTGTATATGCAGTGTTCTAGAGTGTCATGTAGTGTGTGTCAGAGTGAATGCGTGTGATGTTGCTGTGTGGTTGTGCGTGTGTGGGATCTCCTGTCAACACCAGTCTCTTGAGAGTCTGTGTTAAACCAGGAGAAACCCGTGTGTTGTGAGTGTGGATGTGTGTGTTTGTTTGATGTGAACGAGAGGTATGTCGAACAATGTTTAAACAGGTAGATATATAAGGGCGCGTACACAAAGGAAGGTATTGTTTTTTTTTTTTATTTAGTTTTTTTTGTTTATTTAGTAACTTTAAGAAGGGATTCCGTGTCGTCATAGTTGAGAGTTTTTAGGAAGGTAGAAACAGAACGCTTGCAGTGATATTTGGTGAGAGGGTAAATGTTTAAACTTTTATTAATTTTATTATACAAAAAGGGACCAAGGAAGCAGAAGAAGTTCTGAGAACGGCTAGTGCGAAGGCATGGTTGGAGACACACAGCATGCGCCCTACGCTCGTTTGGCTGGCTAGACGGATTGTATGCGAGTTCGTTGTGCTTTTTTAAAATGATTTGAGTGATGAAGGCCTGTCTAACTGTAAGCACATCCCAGTTTCTGTATAGATCAGCAGAGTGGTAGCGGAATGGGAGACCAGCCGCCACCTTGAGGATGGCCCGCTGGGCTCTTTCCACCTCTATTAGGTGACTTTTGGCGGCGCCGCCCCACGATGTAATGCAGTAGTCTACCAGTGATTGGCTTAAAGCGAAGTAGACCATCTTTATGACTCGGCGATCCGCTATGTGCCTTAATGATCTGAAAATGTATATAAGTTTGCGTAGGCGAGATACAAGGGCGTCCAAGTGGGGCTTAAAATTAAGGGTGTTATCAATAATAACGCCAAGGTATTTTATCTTGTCTGTACGCTCAAGCGATGGACAAGAGCACGGTCCTAGTTCCTGGGTACAGGTATGCACGGAAATAGTTAGGGAAGCAGGGGGAAGAAGGTTGGATTTAAGCGCAAATGGGATAAATTTGGTTTTTTCAACATTTAAGGTCAGTTTATTCTCCCGCAGCCAACGCCTTACCCTATCCAGACCATTCTGGGCATGTTCAAAGGCCTCCTTCCAATTATTGCCATTAAAGAAAAGTGCAGTGTCATCTGCAAAGGCTAGGATTTGACAGTTTCTTAGTTGGAGTTGGCACAGGTCATTGATATATACCAAGAACAGGGTAGGCCCTAAGATACTCCCCTGTGGGACCCCATACTCGACAACAAGCTCGTCACTTAACCAGTGATGGATCTTAACCCTTTGTGTACGCAGTGTTAAGTAATCCTCAAATAGTTGGAGGGGAAGTCCTCTTACCCCGACCCTTTCAAGCTTATCAATGAGGAGTGTGATAGAGACTGTGTCAAAAGCTTTTGCTAGGTCGAGGAACACTGTTAAGCATTTCTTTCTGTCGTCTAGGTTGGCAACTATAGAGGTAACAAGCCTGTGCACTGCGTCATTAGTCGACTTGCCTTGACGGAAGCCAAATTGTGCAGGAGAGAGTACGCAATTTACCTCCAGGAATTTAACGAGCCTTGAATTCATAAGGCGTTCTAGTATTTTAGAGAGTGTTGGAAGAATAGAAATGGGCCTGTAATTATTGACGCAGCCTCTATCACCGCCCTTGTGGATAGGTTTAATGAGAGCCTGTTTGAATGCCTGGGGGAACACTCCAGTGGACATGGCCAAGTTGCATATATGACAGATAGGAGTTGCTAATATGTGCACGTACCTTTTGATTAGAGAGCCCGAAATATGATCAACCCCAACCGCACACTTGTCTCTAAGACCTAAGATAATTTTGGTGATTTCACCCTCGTCTGTAGGACCCAAAAAGAACGAGTTTGAGTGCAGTGTTTGTTGTGTACTTTCCATTTCAGGGATAACTGCATGGTCAGAGCAGGGTATCTGCTCTGCAAGTCTTCTACCTATATCTGCAAAGAAGCTGTTGACGTTGTTAACGCACGTCTCGGGGTTAGAGGGTGACACTAAGTTGGTTGAGTGATCTACTTTGTTTTTAGAGCCAGTTATGTTTTTTATTACCTCCCATAGCTTTTTTTTGTTGTTTTTTGCATTTTCTATCTCCAGTTTTTCGTAATTTCTTTTGGTTTTTTTTAGCAGCGCACTACAGAAATTTCTGTAGCGTTTGTATGTTTCTTTGAGGATGTCATTTTCTGGGTCTTTTTTCATTTTTTTGTTTAGGTAATCTCTGTTTTTCATGCAGCGCAGTAATCCCTTTGTTATCCAAGGTTTAGATGTTCGTTTTCTTTTAGGAGTTTTGATTTCACAAGAACTACTGTTGATAGAAGTAACCAAGTTAGTGATGAGAAGATTGGTAGCTAGGTTTGTATCGTCTAATGCTAGGAGAGGGCCAAAGTTTATACATTCGATGCTGCGATCCAAGAGTTCGTAGTTAATAATAGTTTTTAGTACTTTTTGGTGATCGTTACGCTTGACCCTTTTGACGCTAAGAGCCACGCTCTGGTGATCTGTGACCGATGAATCAATTACAAGACACGATGTTTCTTGTTTGGTTTTAATCATAATGTGATCCAGACACGTCTTATCCCGCGTGGGTTTGGTGTGACTGGGGATCATACAATGGCTTGCTAGAACATTCAGGTATTCGTGGGAGCGTGTGTCAGTAGTGTTTGGGAGAATGTTTATGTTCATATCGCCACAGAGGATGATATTTTTGTAGCTATTTAAGTTTGTCAGTAGCGTATCCAGGGAGCTAACAAAGTTACTAGTATTTTGCTGACTCGGTGGTCGATATATACCTATTATACAAGTATCTGAATTTATTTTTAGTAGTACACAATTCGCGTCACTTATGGAAGGTTCCTCGACTTTGACATTTAGAAGTTTGCTGTAGTATATAACTACTCCCTCATTTTGCGTTTTGTGAGAGGATGAGGCTGCGTAGTCGAATTCATCCAGATCAGGTATAAATTTCGATGTTGGCAGCCAGCATTCAGAGAGAACTAGCACGTCCCATGCTATCTTAGATCTATGTAGTAGCGTGGTAAAGTTAGTCATATTGCATTTGATGCTACGAATGTTCTGCGTAAGAAGGTTTAGTGTGCACTCGCCCCTATCTATAAAATACCTGTCTACGTCGTCTATGTCGCAGTTGTGAGCCTCAGCCGTCAGTATCGAGTCCAGATCAGAGTGAAATGATTCTATATTATGCATTTCACCTATTGGGTAGCATAGCTACGTCACGAGTTATGCGTGACGGGAATGGGGAGACATAATAACTACAAAAATACGATCCTGTTGCGATACTGGCAGCTAAAAGGTTATGTACGCGACTTTTTATGGACAATGACTTGATTACTCTCTCGGTGTGATGTCTTTTGTGTGTAGTTGTGTGTTGTGTGTAGGTAGTGGTTGTGCGTAATAATTGGATTTTTGTGTAGAACATAAGAAACTTACAATAATTTGCATAGAGATTTACATGCGATAAAAGGAGTGAAACAATAAATTTATAAATGAAAGTTGTGGAAAACACGGATAGAACTAGATAGTAACGAGTAGGTACGCCGACTAGTCACTTGGCGATCTCGATGAGGTCCGATTCGTCTGCTACCTGGATGGGGGCCGCCCCCTCTTCTTTCTTCACGTAGATTTTCCCGTAGGAAGTCCAGGCGGCGACAGCTTTCTTGTTCCTGACCAACTCCCGTGCGGCGAAAAATACTCGGCCAGCTTTAGAAGTTAGGCACTCGGAGATAAATATGGTCGTTGGATTACCCGGTAGGTTAAGTAGCTTCGAGTTAAGTTGTTGGCCTTTCTTTTCACGGCTGGCTTTGTTATAGGACTTATAGCAAGATAGCAGGTCTTCTTTACGAGTCGTGGTGTGGAAGTGGACTAGTATTGCCTGTGACTTAGTGCGATAAATATCACGGATTTCTGGCTCCAGGATAGGGGTTTTGGCGCTCACGGTAATCGCTATGTCCTGGACGATTTTGGTAAGAGAAGATTTGTTCTCATTGTCTTGGATAGGCACATTTCTAACGGCAATTGACGAACTACATCCAACCTTTTCGAGTTGATCAAGCCTAGTTTCTAGTGATGACACTCGCTTCTTATACGACGTGTTTTCTAGTTCCAGGTTGTTGACTCGCTCGATCAGCTGTTCTTGTTGCTTAGAAATAAAGTCAAGGGATTTTCGAATTACTTGGTTTTGGGATATGATAGTAGACAGAGCGTTGTTTAACAGCGTGAATTTCTTGTCCTGTTGTTCCTGAAGCTCCACAAACATGCATTTAATTTCCGACATAGGTGTTATTGGTAGATCATTTATTTTGTCGTCGAATGATCGTTTCAGCCTTTTAGAGATGCTAAAGCAGGTGTCTTCCAAGTCCATAGAATTTGCTATGTTTATAGCCGGATCCGAGTTATAATGTGTTTTGGCAATTGGTGTTTTTAAGCACTGTTTTGGACTAGTCGGAGAACGATGAACAGACATATTGCTACGGCCTAGGCCTAAATATTGCGACGGCAACTGATCGGAGTTAGGGACGTGGCTTGCACACACGCACACTATGCTTGTTGATGCAGTGGTAGTAGTGGAATTCTTGGTTGGTTGATAGCACTTGTTCTGGGAGGAGAGTTCAACTCACAGTTTTATGCTGTCACTGTCGAAGTTCGGTTGGCTATGCTCACACAGTTGCACTAACAGCAGTGATTCAAGATCAGGTTTAATTTTTCGCAATCACGGCAATATTGTATTAACAATAGGGACAGACTTTACGTAAGCCGAGAACACGTCCGTACGGCACGGAGTCCACGAAGGAAGGATATATATTTATAAGATAAAGATAATAGAACGGTTTTTTATACTACTTATTGTTGGAACAAGCAGATGTCCTATTGTTACCTAAGTAGTAACCATAACCTATCACAAAGCTATAAATAAATAAATAATGCTGGACAATCCACACAGCACTAGCTAGCCCCAAAGTAAGCTATTCAAAGCTTGTGTTATGGGTAGTAAATAACTGATATATTTAATACATTATATTCTTACATAGATAGATATATTTTTTTATTATACATAGAAAACACCCAGACCATCGGAACAAATTTCTGCAGATCGTACACAAATTTGTTCCAAGGCGGGAATCGAACCCGCAACCTCTTGGGTCGCAGGCAGGCTCTCGCCCGCTGCGCCACAGAGGTCGTCAAAGCTATCTTTTCGTCAATTTGAAAGTGATAGCGACCAAAATATTAACTGTATTGATATAGGCGGGGAATACGAACAGCAGTCTTATTTTTTAGGCAAGTAAATAGCTATAGAAACATTGTTTTTACAAATTGTTACACAGGTTTCACAGGCCTATCACATAGGTTTACACAAAGTTATAGTTTATCTATACTGTTACCAAATTTTGAGAACCTCTGTGATAGAGAATAAACCTCTTTTTTTCTTCTCATTGACATCATTGCTTACTGCTTAATATTATTCAAGTCTTTCCTGTATATATTCCCAGGAAAAAAAATAACAAGTTTTCTCAGATTCTTTACTCTCTATACCACAATTTTTCCCCGCTGACTTTGTAATTATAGAATCAAGTCCATTATTTCTCACTCAATTGTATTATTCACAAAATAGAAAAAGTCTAAGAATCTTTTTTTCTGAATAATCATAAAGCACCTATATTACAAATTGGAGAGAAATCAAATATGCAGCGTTCGATCATCCATGATATGAAATAGATCGCATTAGTGATGTATCTGAATATCAGATCTATTTGAAATCCGCTGGCACACAGAATCGACAAGCACGTTTATTCCATGATATTTGATTTTCTCTCAGACAGCTTTATTGACGATTATTATAATACGAGAATGCTCCGTTTTTTCTACGTATTTTCTGGAACTATTGTAATGGAGGTACTTAGTTTGAAATTTGTGTGTACAGGAATTAAAAAAATTATTACATAATATACAGGGATTATTACAAAAAATACAATAATGCCTATTTTCAAATCAGATTATCGGATAAAAGGAGGTTGATTATTGCAGGTCTAGCTACACAATCAGAGCTGATTAATACAACAAATCTGAGCCTTCTCCACACATCGAATTCGTGATCATCACAATATCGACATTCAGCAAACAAAAACTCATAAACTTTGTAGTATAGTACAGTATGTAGGATTTACAATATGAGTTTGATACAAGTACATAACAAAAAAACTGAAACGCTACAAACAAACTTGCAATTAAAAATAAACTCTATTTATTAGCTGAAGGCTGTGATTATTAGAGCACCAACTGACAAGTTTCACACGTGCCGGACAATAAGCGCTTATTTGCTATGTGAACGCGGCACTTTTCATCCTGTGTGCATTTTGCAACCTGATTTATACTCATTCTGAAAGCACTTTGTGTTTTTGTCAGCCTATAAAGGTTTTAATATTCATGAATTTATATGATCCATGGCAAGTCAGTACTATTGAAAGGACCCACTATTGAATTTAAAGTTGTCAAATTATTTAATGTCTAATTAAAATCTTGATACTGTAATTATTTTAAATTGTCTTTACGCTCAACAATGATCACAACAATGAACATTATTGATCGAAACAAGGGTAAAAAAGTTGGGTAAAAACAAACTTTGCTTCGTGTTAAACCTGAAATCGACCAAAAATAGCAGAATCAATGGGATAAACCCAAATATTAATCGAATGTGTCGATGCCAATGCTTAGCCCGAAAACGTCTGTATAAAGACTATGTCCATAGTTAATTATCATAGCCTCTTGACGAGAGATAATTTTTTTTTTGCGTATTTGAGATTGATTTGTTTTATGTAAGCTGACAAGAGCCAAAGGTGTATTTAAAAGCTGGTTTATAAGATAACTAACTGTTCACATTTTAGAGTGCGAGACAGAGTTGCTATTTACGAGGGATCCCACTCGTTACAGCTTAGTGCCACAACGCCTGATAACGCCTGATAACACAAACCTGAGCAGGATTTATTGCCTTAATCAAGGAAACGTGTTGACTAAAAACTTTGCGTTGCATATAACATTAATAGATTAAAAATACTGAAACAGCTACGCGACTGTAAACTCCAAGCCCGGTGGTTTTCCCTGCAGATCTCTTTAATAGGTTTTCGTTTAAGATGTTTTCGGGCTAACCCATGATTTTTTTGAAAAAACGTCTATACGAAACGTCTTACTAGATGAATCTTGTATAGACTGAATAAGTATAGGTGCCAGTTTCAAGTGACCAAGCCTAGAAAAGGCAAGCGGTAGCGAGCGCTTTTATTTCTGTGACTTTGTTCACAAGGCTTACAAACACAGTTATACGAGTATCTCACAAAAAATACTTTTACTCAATTCGTTTTAAATTAAAAACATTTGGAAGAAAAACGTTCCCGGCTCTTACTACCACGTAAGAGCCAAGAAATTCTTTGATATACAGTTTTTGCATCAAGCTTTCTTTTATCAACTCTAGTAGTCGTGTTTAATTTGAGTCCCAACACAAAACAGTCCATTGTGCTAGTAATAGCATTCTCGCTCGTTAGACCCTTGCATCTCCAGTGATTCGATTTAATTGGTAGTTCCGACTTCGTGGTCTGTAAGCGCTTCCGGATCCGCATACCAGATTTACCTATTCTGATATAATTCTAAGATGGATCGAAATCTTGTTAAAAACTTGTGGAAATATTGATGAAGATGTGCAGTTATCTAAGTAAGATGTATGTTCAGTAGTTTTGTAGACCATCTAAAAGATTTAGGTAAGTAGGTGTTATAAAAATTGTCCCATTACTTACTATATTCTACAACTACCGAATTTGTTACATTTATTACATCACCATAATCATCATCGTATAACGAAGCATTGCCAAAAAACAAGCATGTTGTTAGTACTTCCCTGGACGAGATATTCAAAGAGATCTAGTACTCTTACTCCTTACCGCAGAACAAAACATTTGTATAGAAATTAGAGTATGTTCCATGTCGAAAACGATCTACAGATCACACAAAGCAACTCACACAAACTACTGCCGTTAAACTCATCAAAAGTTTGCGATTGGTCTCCCTATAAAGCAATGCGAGTAATTTTCGCTTTGCGTGAACTAACTCGACGCTTCAATTAACGAAATGAATAATCCAACTGGGGGCTGAAATCTTAGGACACTAATAGAATGTGCTTGTACTGTAGAAATGAGCTTGCTTCGTAGGTTTGGATAACGAATCTATAATAACTTCCAGCTCGCACATTTCAAAACAATTAAAATAACTAAATTTAGTTATCACAGCTATCAAAGTTTTGAATAACGTTTCAACGTTTCAGCAAAAATACAATTTCATCTCAACAAGTTTTCATACTTAGGTACCTACCAAAAAGTTTGATTATGTACATAATCTAGTAAAAAATATTTTTTGATAAAAGAAAACCTAAATACATTTGTGTGTGTCTTAAGAATGTGGGGTATAAATAAATAAATAAATAATGCTGGACAATCCACACAGCACTATCTAGCCCCAAAGTAAGCTATTCAAAGCTTGTATTATGGGTACTAGATAACTGATATATTTAATACATTATATACTTACATAGATAGATATTTTTTATTATACATAGAAAACACCCAGACCATCCGAACAAATTTCTGCAGATCGTACACAAATTTGTTCCAAGGCGGGAATCGAATTCGCAACCTCTTGCGTCGCAGACAGGTTCTCGCCCGCTGCGCCACAGAGGGGTATACATAGCAATTCTTAATATTAGACCAATCGTTATTTTTTAAAGTAAAAAAACAACCCTGTACGGGTTGGTTATACACTGGAAAAACACGCACGGTATTTCAAATTATATTGACACAATACAAACAGCTAGGATTAAAACCATCTTTGTGTCGCATAAAAACGTACCCTCCTTTGTTGTGCAAAGAACGAAGCAAAAACGTCGCCGCGTATTCAAGCGAAATTCAACTTTGAAAATAATAGGTGGAATATTTTCTTTATCGAACCGATAAGTTTTGTCGTGTCCTGTGTACTTATTATTTGAACGATGCAGGCGAGTTCGAGGTAGTTTAATTGAATACTCATTCGAAGACTACTTTTTATGGTTGGTAAATAGTTTTCAAGACTTTTGTTAGATTTTTTAAACAGTTATTTTTTCACTAAAAATAAGTATATATAAATAAAATAAATTATATAAAATATAATAAAATGGAAAGTCAGTAGAGGGATAGAAAACATGATGAATGATATGCAGAATGGAATGCAGACATTATAATTAAGTTATCCTTTTTAAAATCCTTCAAAATGTTTGACCATTTCATTTACACATAATTTTCCTAGTAGGCAAAGTACAAGTTGAATTCTGATCACGTAACAAAAGCTTTCCCTTGCAGACAAGGTTGAAACGGGTTTTTGTGAGTTGGTTCATTATGCAGAAAATTATTTTTCCTTTTTCCAAATTTGTTTATGAACATTTCAAATAGGTCCGAATAATTTCAGCATTTCCGAGGGTTCTGCTTGTAGCAATAAACATTTTTTGCCTGTGCCTTTTATTGTAATCATTAAAATACCTACGCGATTTCTCACTTTAATATTTATAAACTCCTTTTTTAATTTATAACAAGCAACATACACCATGCATACACCGGAGTACGTGATCTAAATCCAATTGAACGTCATTGCGGTTGTAAAACGGTTCACCAGTTGGCACATTTCTCGCATAATTTCCATCTCCTCTGGGCCTTGTTCCTTATACGGTACCACAAGTATTATTCAAAGCTTTATACAGCGCACTGCTGCGATACGTTTTTATTGTTAAAACTCAAACATTCACAAAATATAAACGTAAAATGTATGACTTTATGACTATGTGTTGCTGCTAGTCTTGCTGTTAGACATTATTTGATTCCGTCATAGTACGAGTAAAATGATTTAGACGTTACGAACATAATTTTACTATTAATATTGACATTTAACTTGGAACACATTTTTTAATTATCATTATCTTCCTAAGCACATCAATCATTATCATTTGGATCATCATTAGGAAGATGAAATGACTCCAGGTGCCAGTTCCACGTGACGAAAGCCTAGAAGAACAGGCAACCATCTTACTGCTTGATTCCTACAGCTCTTTTGTATGATACTTGTTACAAAGTATTATAAAACAATGTAATATTATAATATAATACAGTTCCGGTGTGGTGCCGATCGAATTACCTAAGTGAGGCGTAGGCATAACAAAAAGTCTGTAGGTGTTAGGTATGTACTTCATTATTTTGTTTTAAACCAAAACAACTACGTGAGTAACTCTAGAGCCCCAACATTAAATTAAAATAGGTAGGTACCAAGTTTTCCTTCAACTAAATAAATACTTTTACAAAAAAAAAACAAAGAAAATACTGGATGAAATCACCCGCCCGTAAAGTTATAATGAAGTTTTTAAAATTAATCTTCAGGTTTTTGCAGAGATGCTCACAAAAATATAATTTATTATGTTTTCTTTAGGTACTGTTACAAAGTTAGTACTGCATAATTATTATTGGTTTTTTAAAAGAGTTTCAATCAATCAATCGAGAAATTCGCCAATTATCTGGATGGTTTAGTTCATTAAAATATAGAGCTTACTTACTGAAAGATGGACGCGGCTAAGGATTTCGTATCATAACTACGCAGGTTGTAAATAAATAATGCCATTAAGTTATAACAAGGTAAATGATAAATAATCCTCAAAGACCCAAACTCCATCTAAAACATACCGCGAAGTGAAAAAAATAATCTCTGGATGGACTTTTCCAATTATAAACCCGAGACTGCCAACAATAAACTGAACCATCCTTTTAAAAATGCAAATTTACTCATTGAAAAGATGAGGACGCGATGGAGCGATACCTACAACCAGTTAGCGGTCCGTAATTATGTTGAAGAGGGTAGACCATTTCAGTGTGAAATTAAATGAAAACACTCCTCATCCCGCAGGCCTGGGAAATTGTTTAGAGGAAATTTAAAGAGTGGGTACTGGCTCACTGCTGAAGCCCTGAACTGTGGTTTCTTTGATACCAAATCCTTCATTGCAGATTACCAAATTCAACAATCAAGGCATTTATTATTAATAATTAATGATTAAACGAACTTACCTGTAAGTGAAGTTCTATCTTAATTATACGAAGGCTTCGTCCGAAGGTATTAGCAATATATAAACACTTGTAGTAACGCGCAGAGATCGCCAATATTCGCACTATATTGAGGGTACTTCCCTGTTACCATCCAACTTTCCTGTGGAATCTTTTTTTTTTTTTTTTTTTGAAGGTATTCTCACATTACTAGATCGCTGTGACCGAGCCCAGCCTTCATTTAGTTCAGAGCTGGATGTAGGTAATATTTCACATTAAGGGTGGGAGCTAAGTTTAACTGAGCATCCTCGTATTATTATAAAATGAGCGGGTGGGTTGCTAATACCTTCGGACGAAGCCTTCGTATAATTAAGATAGAACTTCACTTACAGGTAAGTTCGTTTAATCATTAATTATACTTCGGCTTCGTCCTCGGTATTAGCAATATATAAACACTTGTAGACCTTTAGAGATCTTTTTTATTGTGAAATATGTAGGTATTACCTACTAAGCTGTGGTTAAAATAATAAAGGTTTATTTTTAATTTTAATCACATAGTTTTATTCAGGAACTCACAAGTATTATTATCGTAATTAAATTATTAGACTTCTATATTGCCGTTGCTAATGATTGCGCAGGCAAACGATCTGTTAGCGGAATCAACACTATGCAAGGGTCTATTATAAAACTTAAAGAATGTATCAGAACTGGCACTCCAACCAGCCGTCTTTCTGATAACGTCAAGACTTACACCAAGACGGTGTGCTAGCGAGGTAGCGGCGTGTCGCGTGCTGTGCGCTGAGAACGCCGCTGCTGGCACGCCACTATCACTTAGCGTGCTGCGGATCCAGCGACTCAACGTTTGGCTGGATACACCACGATACGGTCTTTTAAGTCCTATAAACAGATTTTTAACATTCCCCCGCAAGGCTTCTGTTTTACTTAAGTAATATTGTAACGTTTTTCCAGGGCATATTTCAGGTTTTTTATCAAAAAAGGGCAAAATTAAAACTGGCTGGGGGCAGCCCACACGTGAAGTTTTGATGAGTTCTGTAATTTGAATTGAAATACTAGATGTTGAAATCTTTATGTTATCTATATTAATTTTGGAAAAAGTTTGCACCCTGTGTGCGGTTACTAAAGCCAACAACGTTATTAGTTTTTTTGATACAGCTTCCAATGATAAATCTTCATGTGGAAATTGATTTTCTAAAAAAGTTAATACTATAGAGGGGTCCCACGTTGTATCATACTTAGGTACAGGAGGACGTGACCTAAATATGCCTTTGAACAAACGTTTAATATTTTGATCTGATCCAACATGATCTCCTATGATCAGAGCAAGAGCAGAACGGCAGGTATTGAGGGTTCCGTACTGCGCTCCTTTATTGTACAAACTAATCAAAAAACTTATAATATCAGAAATAGATGCATCATATAAATCAACATTATTTAGATGGCAATAGTTGTACCATTTTTTTAAATAGACATTATATTGTTTTATTGAATTTGGTGACAGAGACGCAATCATCACATCTATTGCTGATGCAGGAGTCTGCTTTCTCAGGAACGCTGACCTGATAACACTGCGGCAACCAGGGTAATCCGGGTGTGCATCTTGCGATTGCTGGAATGAGGAGTGTTAATTAAATTTCCATTCGGTCTAAAAGTAAGGGTCTGCGATGAAATCAAACTTTGAAATATGGGAAACCAAGGCTGAGTAGGCCAAAGTGGTACAACTACGATACCCTTCGCTTTATCAGTTATTATTTTTCGTAACATTTTGAGAATTACTGAAAATGGGGGAAATGCATAAAAATAGAACTGTTTCCAGTTAATAGTGAAGGCATTAACAGTATGAGCATCTGGATCACGGTGCCAAGAAATGTAGGTATCACACTTCTTGTTTATCCTACTCGCAAACAGGTCAATGAAAGGGGAGCCAAATTTTTCTACAATCTTTGCAAAAACATCGTCTGATAACTGCCATTCTATGTCTGGGTGAACTCGTCTGGACTCGGCGTCCGCCTCTGTGTTATCCACAGACCGAATATATGAAGCATAAACATGTAATTGACGGTTTTCACACCATTGCCACAAAGACTTAGTAACCTCCGTGAGGTGAGGGTACTGGATACCTCCCATGCGGTTTACATATGAGATAGCGGTCGTGTTATCGATTCTCAATAGAATTTGACAATTAGACAAGTTTTTAGAAAATATTTTTAAACCAAAATATGCTGCTAAAATTTCTAAATAATTGATGTGCATAGCGCGTTCCTGGTCGTTCCACAGACCGCTAGCTCTCTGCTCTCCACAAGCTACCCCCCACCCCGTTGTTGAGGCATCTGAATATATCTCTAAGTCATAGCTGTCAAGTTTTATCTTGTTAACGGAGTTTTGTATGGCATGTTTCCACCAGCTAAGGTCTGGTAGTATTGACTTTGGAATGTTCATGAATCTATCGTAGTTATCATCTTCTTGTAGGTTAAGGTATTTTATTCTTTCTAACAGTTTTGTATATAGCCAACCATATTCAATGGCTGGACATGCAGAAACCAGTAAGCCAACAAAACTTGCAAAATCTCGTATTTTGCATCTTTTTAGGAAAAAGAACCTATCAATTTGTTTTTTGATTCGATCTACTTTTTCGGCAGGTAGTTTGACATGAAATTCTTTCGAGTCAATATTATAACCCAGAAACAAGCAGCATTGGCTAGGTATTGGGTTACTTTTTATATCATTTATGATAAAACCTAGAGATGTTAGTAGTTTCCTAGTCTGTGAAACATTTTCTAAGCATTGTTCGTAGGTTGGTGCTGTTATGAACCAATCGTCTAGGTACACTGTCGATAGGTAGCCTGAAGAGCGGAGAAGTTTAGCTACAGGCTTTAAAATCTTTGTAAAAACAAAGGGAGAAGTACTAAGACCGAATGGAAGACAATTAAACTCAAACAATTGATCAATCCATATAAAACGCAGGTATTTTCTACAGTTAGGATGAATTTTTACAAAAAAATATGCATCTTTTAGGTCGAGCTTTGCCATAAAATAATCTTTAGAAATCAATTTGAGTGCTGTACGCAAATCTTCAATTTTGAAATGTTTTGTATCTATGAATTTATTTAAATTTTTCAAGTTGAGAATAAATCTCATTTTTCCGTTCGGTTTTGGTACCAAAAAAGTTTTAGATATAAACTGCCCCTCACAAGGCTGGCATTTAGAAATAGCACCAATTAATAAAAGTTCATTAATTGCTGTTTTATAATGAGATTCCTCTTCACTAGAATATTGTCTAGAAAGCGGTATTTCCCTTTGGAAAACAGGTCGGGAAAATGGAATCTCATAGCCTTGAATATATGAGAGGACAAGTGGATCATGTGTTATGAGACACCATTGATCGTAAAATAGTTCCAATCTACCAGCATAATTTACCGATGTTGAAGCGTTGTGCGTGTCTGCTGTAGATCCTACTGGCGCCGCTTGTAGGTGGGCCGCTGATTCTGCGACTGCCTGTAAGAGTTGGGGCGCGAACTCCTCGTCGTCATTGTCGATGATGTCGATGGAGTCGGTGTTGTCGTATCCTTCTTCTGCGCAGCATTCTTGCGGGCTGGATTGAAGCTCTTCCAGTTTTTTGACTGCGTATTCCGTCCAAAAGTGGTAGGTTTAGGTGGTGGCGGGGCCTTCAAGTCTTCGCCTGATTTACTTATGGCTTTAGCGGCTTTTAATGTATCCGTTAATTGCTCTCCAAAGAGGAATTTGTCCACCTTAGCGTTTTGAAGCGACTCCTTCATATCCTTCTTTACTGCGTACAAGATGAAGTTACGTCTAGTTACTGTATCGTTGTGCTGACAATCACAAAGCGTGCGGCCCGTATCCATAAGTAGGCGTAAGAGATCGGTATTTTTCTCGTTCGACGAAAGCAGAAGAGTAATTGCCTGACCTAGGCTTGAAATGGCGGAAGCCATTACCGATTGCTTTGTTTCGATTACTTTGTCACGTCTTACCACCATTTCTGACAAGGCAGCCTTAATCTCTGGGTTAAGAGCTGGAGCTCCAACAAGTTTACCATTTTCGGGTATCAGATATTTATCTGTAAGTTCCTTACGATCTTCCTTTGTCAGGCCCGTAGTGGTGATGTGTTCAAATCGAACCGCCACATCGCTTTGTACAGGTTTTCCATAAACAGTTGTTTTAGTCGGATCGACGCCAAGAATTTGAAGTATTTCTGCATCTAATTCAGGTGGCATTACGTTTTCTAAGCCTTCTGGAACTGGGTTAGAGTCTGGTTCATTGGTCGGAGTGGAGAGTGCAACCTCCGTTGAATCGCCATCCGTCTGACATGCCGTGGGTGGTAGGGCCTTGTCTTCAGGTAGGTTCTCACCTTGGGCAGGACTCGGTGGAGGGCTGTCTGAAAATAACGTTTAATAACGTTACAGACCATATTTTAAAGGTTTATCTACTTAGAACATTAAACTTCTGTGAAGAGATAGCCCCAGAAGCTATCCGCAACACGCCCCACATAGTGCTATTTTTCATATTTTTTAACCGAAGAGATAGCCTCAAAAGCTACCCACAACGCTAGGACGTGATATTGCTTACTCGCCAAGTGAGTCTTGAATAGTGAAGAGGTAGCCCCAAAAGCTACCCGCGACACATTACTTGTGGTATGAGACAGCCCCTTAAGCTGCCCGCAATACCAAATGCAATATCTGTCCCGTGAAAGCCACTTATAATTTTCGAACATGTTGTTAGGTAGATACTAACCTCTTGGTTCAGACTGTCTGGCAGAATATTCCTGCGATGATGAAGACGATGATGACGAGCTCGACAAGACACGAACTCGACGACGGCGTCGTCGTTCCTTTTTGTCTCGCTGAATCTCCTTCTCGATCTTCCTCAGTTTTTTGCACAAAACATCGTAATGATCATCGTCATTTCTTCGTTTCGGCATTTTTCGAGCACTTTTAAACACTTTTAATAAGATAAGAAATAAATATTATTTTTCGTGCGAACTGGCGGAGCACTGAATCGCGAATGAAGGCTGGGCTCGGTCACAGCGATCTAGTAATGTGAGAATACCTTCAAAAAAAAAAAAAAAAAAAGATTCCACAGGAAAGTTGGATGGTAACAGGGAAGTACCCTCAATATAGTGCGAATATTGGCGATCTCTGCGCGTTACTACAAGTGTTTATATATTGCTAATACCGAGGACGAAGCCGAAGTATAACTAACAATTATTGTGAGCTGACAATAGGTATTATTGATAATAGTTTAAGTAACTTCTGCTGTAGCTCTAATAATGTTTTATTTTAGCGCAATCATTAGAAATTAGCGCGAATGACCCCCGACCGACATAATATTTCTTGAAGCGAATAATCGAATGTTGTAACATTATAAAAAACTGTCAATGTTACTTTCATAACATGACCTACTCATTTAAATCACGTTAATTATACACCACAAGCCTATGTTTAAGAACAAATAGTGGCTTAATCGTCCATTCGCGTGACCTAAGTACACAGCATTGCTCTTTAACTGTTCGTTACTCGATAAGAAAGCGGTTGGTTACAAGCTTACCAACGTTTTTATACGGATTGACTTGGCTGAATTTTTTGTAATATTTTAGTAGTATTAATATTATGATAAAGAAGTGTTGATCAATACAAAGTTTTAGATCATTCAGTTATGTACTTTTTAAAATGCATGTGGCAACATGTGGCAACGCATGTGATTTAAATCTTAAAAAAACACTTTTGTACTGGTGACTCATAAGCAGATTTAAAAAAATCGGTTAAATAAACGATTTCTTTTCTGACATCATCAGCGTTAGCTATAAAGTACTCATGTTTTTGTCTATAAAAGTGACTGAACGAATTCCTCTGTTGATTCCCTTGTCGATACTCCAATATCTCCCCCGGGAGAATGATGTGTATCACTTATATCGGAATAGACTTCAATTTATTTCGTCGCACCATTTGACGTCAGGGCGAGGTTTTCCGCAATGTTTTCCTAAAATTTTCATACAATCCAGAAGTCAGATAATTATTATAATAATAGTAATAATAATAATAATATCTACAAATAAAATTACAGTGAATACAAATATATCAAACTGTAAAAATAAATATGAAACAATTGAGCTATCTGCAGACCGTTGCGCATAATCTAAAAATAGTTCAACTAATCCAAATCGGAGCAAATCGGAAGCGTTATCTGAGTGTTTGTTATGTGTTGGTAGTCCAAACCACAAGAGAGGTGGCATTACGCCTCTTTGAAATATATAAACAGTGGACTGCTGGGTATCTCAGTGGCATTTGGTCGCATGACAAATTATATTCATTCCGAACTACAATTCTATCAATATCAAATCAGGCTTATAACACCTACTAGGAAACTATTAAAACATAATCAGTTAGATACGATGATGATTAATTAATGCAGTCTACGGCGGATTTGCTCTGTGTTAATGTTTAAAGGCCTAATAGAATATTATATTTTTTATCATAAAAATAGCCTCTTGAGGCGCACTTAAAATCTTTTCACCACACTGTTTCAACAGAAAGTAGTGACATGACGGCCATAATAATCATAAATATAACCAAAAATGAATATAACAATATTCGAGTTCCTGGCTTTTGTTTCGCCGCTTTGGGCAGCTCCCCTGAGCAACAACTCCAAACCGTGTTATAACAGTCATACTCGTAATTACGAAAATTGAGGTCACCTCTTCAGACGTAATGATAATCTTCACCTCATTTAATACATTTCTAAAAGAGGCTTTCGCTGGGTATACCTAGGCGGTCATTAATCTCCCGTTAATGGTGGTGAAACGTATCTAATGGACACCGGCAAAAATACGTCTACAAAATTAATGAAGGCATGATGAAAAACCAAGGTGTTGGAGATCTTGTTATCTCTTTTAATTACTAGCATGTAGTTGATTTTGATTGTGACAGTTGGTATGTAGAAGGAAGGCATGGTGTTTTGTCAAAACTTTTGTAACCAAAAAAATTTAATAAAAATTATTATCAGAAGAATAGAAATTTTCCGTGACTATCAGAACTACTTAACTTTTAACTGACGTCTTAACGAAAAAATGCTGCGTGCTCAAAGCTAGTTTAGGATAATCTACCATAGAGATAAGTATACTTATTTAATTAAAAGTTTACTAAATCGAACCGTTGCTAAAAGGTTCTTAACACTGTTTGTCTTCGCCCACTTGGTACAAATCCCAACTAATATTATAAATGCGAAAGTAACTCTGTCTGTCTGTCTGTCTGTTACGCTTTCCCGCTTAAACCTCTCAACCAATTTTGATGAAATTTGGCACAGACAATCTTTAGACCCTGAGAAAGAACATAGGCTACCTTTTATTGCGAAAAAAAGAGATGAAGAGATTAAAAGTACGCAGACGAAGTCGCGGGTACCAGCTAGTAGATTATAATTTTCCAATACGTACACTTACACATTTTGATGTACACCCCAATCAGAAGTTTTTATGCACACCAAAGTACATAAAGTAGGTACATAATTTATATCTTTTTTAGAATATCGCGGAAAATACAAGGGGTGATTCTTTCCGAGTGGTATTCTAGCTAAACCTCCGATTAACACAATTTTTGGGACACCTGCATAATCTATCTTGCACACATCATAATACATTGCACGCATAAAAATATGCATATAACGTACTTATAATATGACAATTATAGTATGATTAAGTAATTTATGATGAATTGATGATCATTATGATGATGATATTTATTTTTCTGTTTGTAAGATTTATCTCCCAGGTCTACCGTTTACAAAATGTTTCTTGCAAAGAGATCTCCCTAAGCTAAATGTCATCTGCGTACAACCCGCTGAAGTATCACAGTACTTTGTGTAGTGCCTCTCAGCGCTTAGTCCTTTGTTTTCTAAAACCTCCCGAGCTCTTTAATACTTTGTGATGGCGGGACAAATTCAAGCGTCGACTCGAGTTGGGACTTGCGGTATTAGGTCTACTTGCATGTTAAATACTTTTTTGGTCTCATACAGACCTATGCAGACTTTATCGAAGCCAATGATCCTTAAATTTTTATTTAGATTATTGCTTTCTTGATAAATGAGTTTTTTTTATTTGGCATCTCGAAATGACGTTAACATTAAATTAATCTGTTGCTGTGATTTTGCAACAAGACTAAATCAACTTTTTCTAACGAATTCCTTTGTATTCATAAATTTGTATTGAAGTACCATTTACGTGGCTTATATTTTCGTGCTAGCTCAATTTTTGGCAAATACAAAACAAACATTACAAAAATTCCGCAAAAAGTATACATAAACATATAAGTACCCACCTAAAAGCTTTTTCTCATTATGTTCGCTTATTTAATTTGGAGAAATATCTGTTTTGTATCTAGGCGAGCAAGCGGTGCGAACCGGGTGTGCAGCAAACAGGCACAGAATCCTTCAAATATTATCAATGCGAAAAGCTTGTAAGTATGGATAGATGTTTGTTACTCTTTCACGCCGGAACGGCTGTGTGAAACTTGGCATAGAGATATATTATGGTCTGGAATAGCACATAGGCTACTTTTTATCCCGTGGGGATACCGGGATTTAAATCTGCGCGGGTAAAACCGCGGGGCGCAACTAGTTTAAAATAAAACGTCACTTCAATACTATTTGTAAAGCTTATGAAAATAAGTAATTTAACTGTTTTTTCACTTAACATTTCTATCGCTGTTGCTGCCTTTTTATT
Organism: Plemyria rubiginata; assembly: GCA_963576535.1. Taxonomy (NCBI): domain Eukaryota; kingdom Metazoa; phylum Arthropoda; class Insecta; order Lepidoptera; family Geometridae; genus Plemyria; species Plemyria rubiginata. The sequence continues at coordinate 8,064,220 of OY754910.1, forward strand.
GTACTCTGGCGTCACGGAAGAGTTGTAGCACTTGTTGTAGCACTATTAGAGCATAAAACTCTGACGACAGATTATGTTGACACAACCATATTGTTATCTCTGTGTATTTCTCATATGTTTTGTGACACCAAAGATACGTTTTAATTTGATTTGATGTTGGAAAAATCCGAATTTAGAGCTAGCATACAAATTTTGTGAAATTTCATCACAAAATTTCCGGAACTACAGCAAAGTGATCTAAAATTTTGCAAGCACTGTTTGAGATGTGTACGCGCTCATTTAGAAACGGTTGATGACATAATTGTATCATCGGCAGCAAAGATCTCAACTGCAATGTTAAGGCAATATACTAGGTGTCATAAAACATCTCCCAAAAAAGATGTCTATAACATCGAACCATACATGTAATAGTGGAATTTATTATTTCAGAATACATTATTTTCAGTAAAAATTCTCTTCACTTGTAAAAGTCCTCAAGTCTTTCTGGCTCAACCCATTAACCACTGTGCTATAGATAGATATCATAAAAACTGTATTCTCGAACATTAAATTCTTGAACTGAAAGTTATATTCAGTTTTATAGATTTTAAAATTATTCTGTTAAAATTCTCATAAAAATATGATATCTGTCGTTTTTGATCTAAGTAAAGTCCTTCAAAGTCATTACTGGCGTTTATCTAAATGGTTCTGCGTGATGAAGTCTTGAAAAAGAAAATTGAGTGAATTTTATACAGAAAATGTTTGATTAAAAACTTTCTAAATGGAGTAGCAGTTTAAGAAAGCTTATAAAGAATTACCTCGTGTTTTGGGTTTAATTAAAATTAATTATTCTTAGGCATATTTATACTTGGCGTATTATTTATTATTAAATACCTACATTCGTTCCTTATGAATACTGAAAGTAAAAAATAAAATCTTTACCAAACAAATAAAATGCATGCAAAACTCATCAACGTAACGCCTGAATAAATTTGAATGAGTCTGGGAACATACATAGTTCGCGACTTTTTATCCAAGCTGAGCTCTGGGGAGATACCTAACAGTGAGTTAGTTTTAAGGATCGACCACACCTGCGCGACCAAATCGACTGCGAAGCGGGAGCGTCTGCCGCGCGTGGAACACGGGAATCGGGCGCGATGCAGGAGCGTCAAATTTAAAACATCAAACGTGAACAAATTTTCCCGCCTTATAGCTTGTAGCGTCCGCAGCGCAGGTCTAAAGACTCTAGACAGAAGCAGACACTCCCGCTTCGCAGTCGCTTTGGTTGCACAGGTGTAGTTGATCTTTTAATAATGGATGTAAGGATTTTTGTGACTCAATTACGCCCTAACCACGTTGAAACAAAATATTTTACTTTTCTGGGCTAGATAGTGTTGTGTGAAATGTCCATCAATATTTATTTCTTCCGAAAAATTATCAGGAACGGATTATAAAATATAGACTAACCCAAACACAGGACCTTACATTGATTATATTGCGAGCGAAACCCTGGGTAGCCGCAAGTACACCTATTGTATATAAATTCGGTATTTCTGAGGTACTTAAACCACACATTGTTCCGTACCTCAAAATGTTCTCTTCATTACAACTTCTTAACTAACCCCTTCATCTTCAACATGAATAATATGAATATGCATACCAACATCCCAGGGGAGCAGAACTTCTCTCGGCAGTTGCAATGAATTCACAAAGTATTCGCAATTCATCTTACATTTTCGGAAAAGTTGGAGCAATGTTTGTTTTGACGTGCACGTGATTATAAGTGATCACATATTAGTATTTTGTTAGTTATTCTTCATAGTGAATGCCTAATACTGAAAGCCATGTCGTTTATTTTATACAACTCTTTGTCGCACAAATGCTGGTGTGTCACGTACGAACCCGATGGACCGACGACATTGAAGTCGGTGGATAGAGAGGGCACAGATTAATTTTTCATGTATAGGAGAGGGCTATGTACACTTCCTTAGGCTAATTTAATTTATAATATAGTAGACTTCAGCTACTGCGACATTGCTTTTGGTATGCTCCGTGGCGATGTGAATTTTGGATTTAATTTTTTTTTTCCATTTCCATTAGTCTACATCAGTGTTTTTCAATCTTTTTAAAAACGAGACCCTTATATAGGTTGAAAAAATTCTGGCGACTCCCCTGGGCTATACAGAGACAAAAAAGTTACACGCCATTCTTCTCACTGAAATTGTGTTTTACTGTACGTAGTGTAGAACCTTGCCTTTTTCCTTTTGCCGGCGACCCCCCAAGGAAGGCTTCGCGTGCACCCCCCTAGGGTTTGGGACCCAGGGGGCTCGCGACCCACAGTTTTAAAAACACTGGTCTACATGTAAAGTGTTAACAAAATTAAGTTAATACTCTCCGTAATTAAAGACTTTCGTAGCAAAACTTTAGGAACTGTTCCTAACTTACCTTACTGTAAGTAAGTAACATTTCATACAGAAAACTACTTACTTAATAAGTAGTTTTCTGTATAATATATGATAGAATTATTCTTCGTAATATAGACATTTGTGACGCAAGAGGTTGCTGGTTCGATTCCCGCCTCGGAACAAATTTGTGTATGATCTGCAGAAATTTGTTCCGTTGGTCTGGGTGTTTATGTATAATAAAAAATATCTATCTATGTAAGTAGGTATATAATGTATTAAATATATCAGTCATCTAGTACCCATAACACAAGCTTTGAGTAGCTTACTTTGGGGCTAGATGGTGATGTGTGGATAATTTATTTATTTATTTGTAGATCTACTAACTAACCCAATAATTATCTCATAAAATTATGAATACAGATATCGAAACAAAGCATTTTTTTGTGAACTCCAAAAATAAACTCTATAAAAACTAATAAAAGGAAACAAGCGAATTCACATTGATTTCCAAGAACCAACTCAAGATTATTTGAGGAGTTCTGTGGGAACCCGAGAATTGGCTACCGCTGGGGAATAACGTAGGCATGAATAGAGACTCAAACTGGAAAACCAAGCTAAGGATCCCTCCTTCCTGCTGGACGGACTATATCGTAAGGATTGTGAGAAGTCAGTGTATGGGATGCGCCCAGAAGTTGTTCTTCTATATGGAAATGTTTTTTATATATAAAGCTATTTACTTGCTGATGGAACAAGCAGATAAGGGAGACTTGTGTCCGCAGCTGTGGTGTTCATCTGGCTGATGATGATGATGTTGATCATTGTACACCATAGTAAAGTGGCATCAACAAAGTCACAGTAAAAGCAGCTAAGCTAACTACTTATAGAAAAACTTAGGGGCCAATTTCCTTCAGCTTCCAAGAAAGCCTCACTTATAAGAGCCATACTTGTAAGAGTTGCGAACTATACTTTACACGGTCGCAGTATCAGCAACACAGCAAAAGTTAGAAGGGTGCATTTCCACAGCTCCTGCTTGTTTAGCTGGTCGGAAAGTAATCAACGGAAGCAGAACAAATTCAAACTTTGTCTCTAAAAAAAGCAATTCTGAATATTCTAGCTTGTCTGTGGCTATAGTTTCAGGTACTTGTAATACAATTTTCTTAAACTAGTCATCAATATTTATACAGGATACAGTTACTTGTGTTTGAGTGAATAGATAATCGTTCAATGTACAAACATAAAAATATCTCTAGTCAAAAGCAGGTGAAGTGATTACCTACAAGAAAACTAATTGTTTAACACAGTTTGATTGCTACTTGTTTTTTTCAAGTAAGCTCTTCCTAGTTTCTTTATGTATGTACATATCTTTGGTCATACTTTCACCGCACTGGTTTTTTTGAAGTTCAGTGCAGTGAAAGGATTTTAAGAGCGCATCAAGAGGCTCCTTTCGAGCACCTATTCTACTAATGTATATTGCAAAAATTAAGATGGTTGGAGCTCAATCGCGCCCTAAATACTACCAGACAATCGTGTGATTAGTCTAGATTCACTACTTCATTACATCCCCAGCACCAATGAAAAAAGATTTTTTCTATTAGAACAAAGTCATTATAATATGTCTAAGAAGTAATTTGTAACTAACACATAAACTGCACTAACAATTTATATTCTGTGCCTAAACAAAACAAGAAAACATTAAATTCTAAGCAATCTAAAAAAATCCAAGTGTTGCTGATGGAAGAACCGTTTGAATATTTATCTACCACCAATCAGACTGCAATAAACTCAAATTTGCTAATAATTGATCAATACAAGCTCATTTTGCAGTTGTTTGAGGTCACGCAGGAACCCTGGGGAAATTAACTTCGATAGAGGGCCGTAGGTAGAAATACTTTAAGGAGTTTATTACGCACTTTTCCCGAAAGTGGTACATGAATGACTCGTTCTGGACTTACTGTAAAGCCAGGTTTTACTTTGAATTGGTGTACCTTCTATATTGTTGTGTTAAATGGAATGGAACAGTAAGGTACACACATTTGAGCATATTCTCGCTTGCGTATGAAGGCACGAGAGACATGGTTTCGGGTCTAGCACACAGACAGAGTTAGCCCATGGCGAAAGACCTACGCTCCCTTAAACTTATTTATCTTGAGTTGGTAATTAGCTTTACTTCTTTTGAGTTATTTCTCTTAGTGGGCTATAAACCTCCTGCAAAAATATACAAAATCGGAACCTTTCATCACACTGTCAAACTACACTATCAACTAGATGCTTGTTACCTACACAATAACGCAAGGACGGCGGAACGGATTTGGATGAAATTTGGCACAGAAATAGATTTTAGTCTGGAACAGCACTTAGGCTACTTTTTATCCCGTGGGAATATCTGGATTTAAAACTGCGCGGGGAAAACCGCGGGGCGCAGCTATTATAATATAAAGTAAACCAGAAAGGTAGATTGTCCATCAGTTATCAACATCGTGTATCATTTTGCGGAGTAGGAAAATTACCTTCGTTATTCCATGCGCTTCCGTGGTCACGCATAGCTGGAGGCAGCCGGGCCTTTCTTTTTATTGCCCGAGAAATTATATTAGTCGGTGGTTATCGTGTTGCATGTCAATGACCTTTAGGGCTAGTGTTCACTGCACAGTATTTTAATGTGAAACCAATTATTAGTGTATTTTTTTTTCTAATATCAAAGCTATTTGTATGCTATAGCTTTCATCACCAGCCTTTAGCATCATAAATAATTAAAGCAGCGTCTGTTATATAAGTGCGGCACACGAAAATGGCTCGTAAGGCCGATACGGGAGCGACAGCTACCACTGCTTTTGGCATAAAACAAAATAGCTTGTCGTAAAAAATACAGATAGTTTCTGGTACTGGCACCTGCCAGTGACTTAAATAATTTTAAATGCGGAAATTATGTCTTCCTAAACATTCCCAAGCACGAAAAATTTAAGGTTCATGTTACAGTGTATGCGCCCCCTTACGACCAATCCGTACCTTTTACTAGCTAGCTACATTTTACCTCAGCTTTTTATGTTTTCTAATGTGGGCATGGACAGGTTTTACAGCGTAGCTTATGAGCGCTGAATGATTACGGGTTATGAAGATAAAAATCGCATAATATTGAAACTAAACTCCTCCAAGGCGGTATTATAATCTTGTATTCTTCTAGTAGTGTCATAAGAGGTTCTTTCAAATAATGCGATGAAAAGATTTTCAAGCGCACCTCAAAGAAGCTCCTATCAAGCACTTGACACATGTTTTTCTGCCTGTCGCCTAGCAGCAATGCTGTGTTTTGGTTTGAGGAGTGTGGTTACCAGTTAAATTACAGGAACATGAGGCTTAACATCTGATACCTCAGGTTGATGGATGTAGGGCGGTGAATCGTAAGTGACCGCCATATCGTGCGTGACTTTACAAAGCAACAAAGCATTGCTTCGTAAAGTCACGTATAAGTGATGATCGCCACTTAACATTAGAAAAGCCATCTGCTTAGTCTATCAGCTAGTTGTATAAAAAATATTAGAAATAAATTATTCATTGTAACTTATAATAACTTGACTGTGGTAACGTGTGCAAAAGAGGTTTTGACAACAATGGCCACTGTTGACCAAGTATTGGAAGAGGTTGACCCTCTCATTTGGTAGTTCTTTGTGGTCCGTGCTCGAGGGAAATCAACTTTGCAGCCTCAAAAACTTTATTACACAAACTTCATATTTTTGTGCTAAAAAACTGACAAATGAGGTTTATTTGATAATACAATATAAAACAGGTCATGAGTACCTTTTAACCGACAAGAATGTTGTCAGAGTGAATGAAGCGAATGAGATAAGGACCTCAGCAAGTGAAAATCCTTGGTCTCTGTCTACTTCTTTGGGAAATAGGCGTGGTTTTATGTATAATATATATATATATATATACATATATATATATATATATATATATATATATGCATCGAGGTGTTTTCCATCGTTATATTGTGTACACACGGATACGCATTTAACGTCACCTTTATATCCTTTTTATACTCACATATACGCATTAGGCTATACACTTATCGCTTTTATGTCATTGTAGTAAGTATGATTTTTCTTTGACTTTGTTTACCTACCTAGATTCTGAAGAACGATATTGGTACAAAAAGCCGATTACGATTTGAGTTCATAATTAATAATAATAATAGATTCTTGTAAAACCACGACCACAATTTCGTAGTTCGTTTCGTGTAGTGTGTTCAATATTTCTCGAGAGTAACGGAAATTTCTCGAGCTCCTTACCTCTCTTTAGTTTCAATGGTAGAAAATCCATCATGGATCCCTTTTACCGCCTGATAGAGCGGTTGGTGATGGCTAAAATAAAACCTCATGGCTCCCAGCGGGCTCTTACGCGAAGGTCGCAGGTAAGTACTGTCAACATCAAAAGTAAATGGTTATTTGATTATATTTTATGTGTTTCAGGACAAGTGATTATTTATTATTATAATAATAAATTATGTCGATGATTATGCTGACCTTGTTATACCATTCTCACAGTTTCTAGAAAATACAACTCATTTTTAATACGTGATGCTGAAGACAGGTTTCCTTACATGTTTTCCTGCACCGCATCAAAAGTTTCAAAGAGTAGGTAGTAAATAATGTTGTAGTAAAGGTCTGAAGTAGACAGTACTATTCTTTAGGTAAAATTGAAACCTATTTCTATTTACAAAAAAACTACGAATTTTGCTGCTGGCTATACAAGCGTTTTGCAATATACTTGACCTGAGTAGGAATATAATTTGATACCTTTCTTTTAATAAAAGCAGCTGATATGTCTAGTTCTTGCAATTTCAGTAACGCTAAAACTCGTGATAAGGGTTAGTTAGAATTAAATACCTGAGTACCCTTTTCAAAGTCAAAAGGTATTCAATTACAATAAAATCACAACGATCACTTCAAAAACAGAAGAAGAACAGAAACGTCGTAAAGCAAGGTGACTCTAAACTGGCACCTGCCAGTTCCAGGCGACCAAAGCTTAGAAGAATAACAGCAACAAACTGGACGGCTGGGTTCCTACTGCTCTTCTGTATGATCCTTGTTACAATGTAATATAATATAATATCGAAGCTCCAGCGTGGTGTCAATTGATTTTTTTTATGCGTGGTTATCAAATTCATAAAACAGCACACGTTACGCATGCTTCTAACTGTATTTTAAGTAAGTAAATATAAAATTGTGGTAGAATTCATTAACATAGCGCTATCTTGACAAAAAAAATAAAAACTAGTGCTATAAGACCGGATAGCAAATACAGAAATTAGATGGGTAATTTTTGAAATTAATATCTACAAACTTCTAATAGGTATTCTAACATCCAGACACAAAAAATCTATGTTCAGCACACAAAAGATTTGTCCTTCCTAGGAAACTGACCCTCAACTCAGAAGGTAGAGATACTACCAACTGCGCTACGATACCAGTCATCATAATCAGTTGAAGACGTCCACTAAGGATATACAGGCTTACGCTTTAAAAAGGAACGATTTCTTTTCTGTCTCTCATTCTTTCCTCAGGCCAAAAGCTCAAGCAAACAAACAAAGTCAAGCTGTAGCTTGCAATATTCTTTATTGATTCGAAATAATATCTATTTTTGATTTCCATAATTTTCTCTATCAAAAACCGAAATCTATCATCTATCGATGTAAGAAATCTTAATTAAAAATGTCGCCTTCTGATAACTCGCATAAGATTATTTGACGAAGTTTTTTTATACAACTAGCAGATGGAACAAGCAGATGGCCCACCAAATGTTAAGCGGTAACCATCACCTATAACAAAGCATTACCTCGTAAGTCACGCACGACAGGTACGTGCCCTACGATGCACTGCCTGCGTCCATCAACTTGAAGCATGCAGATGTACCTTCTGTGTCTGTAATTACACCGGTGACCCCACTCGTTCGGTTTGAAGATCTTCAAACCGAAACAAAGCAACGCTGCTGGGCGGCAGAAAAAGGCGTGGCGGTAGTATTTCCCCGGACGAGCCCTTGACAAAGAGCTCTACTACTCTTATGCAAACTACTCTAAAACTACTCTTATTACCGCAAAGACAAAAAAATACAGTGATGCGTTTCTGTATTTAAACTATACCAGCCCTAACTTTCATTCTAAATTTCCTTGGTTAGAAAATCTATAAAATAAATTTATTCTACTCTTCCTAACCGTATCTGCAGTTGCAGGCTCACATTTAAATAACATTAAACAATTATATACCTACTAATTATTACTGCACAGTATTTGGCACCAGCAGCGTTTCTAAAATTCCGTAATGCAGTAAGTATTACTGTAACTGTAAGTATTAGTGCCTGTAAGTATTTATAAAAGGTTCTATTAGTAAGTAAGTAATTTGGAAAAACCTATACATACGAGATAGTTATTGATATAAACTATAAGTTTTATTTGCAATATGTATGTAACTTTAGCTGTAGAAAATTTTTGGATGTGTTGTTTTGCGTGTATGTCGAATGTTACATGATTGGAATAACTTTTTCTCGTAACAAAATCCTATAATAATTCTTGTACCGCTGTAAACATGCCACCGAATAACCTCGGCTTGGAGAAAAAATACTGTTTTTGTTTCGTCGTGTCGTGGGTTCATAAAATCGCGGCTGGGCAGTAATTGGGTTATGATCGGGCAATGCCACAGAGAATGGAGAGTAACTGACTCATTATAAACAGAGATTATTCTTAAACCCGAAAAAATACTAATATGTAAGTCTGCTATAATTTCTTTTATCATTCCTAGATGATAAATAAATAAGCATGTTTTAAGACTTTAATATAAATAAAAATATTTCATAAACTTTAATATAAATAAAAATATTTCATAAAGGTTTGGTTAGGCAGGCTTACCTATCTGTAATGACAAAATTAATATTTTACATGATCTCTACGAAATATGATAACCAGTTACTCGGGACCAGTTATCATTAACCAATCTAACATTTTTGTAGACTGATCATTTATTTGACCATCGTTTTTGTTGAAGCTAAAATTGCCCGTTCGGCTTTTGGCGTGGACCTCGGCAGGGATAAGGCGTTGCAAAAAAGTTGCGAGTGGTTTCGTGTTTAAAGTACTTTCTAATTGTAGATAATATACGGTATCAGGGGCATCTGTTCATTCAGGTTCCTATTTACATGATGCTGTAGATATGGTACCTGAAATTTTACATCTTAGTAATAGTAATTAACAAAAAAACATAGTTAACTACGGAGTTACGGGTTCGCAAGCCCTGGTATTTATTGCCCATATCATCTGGATGAAGATAATATAGATGCACGTCCGGTGAGTTGCATGTAACTAAATTCTAAATAATGTATGATCAGAATTCAACCTGAACCGTTTATATGAAAAGAGACACAAGAGATATGCAAATCAAGCGTAAATCGTAGCTTGTGGTTAGACGCTTTGAAGTAAAAAAAAAAAACAGCATTACTACTTTGATCCCCAGCCACGGTAGATATCCCTTCAGATCTCTGAGTACCAAGTACTAACTCAAGGTTCTTTGAGGATGTCTAAGGGGGGTAGGCAGAGGTACGTCCAAAGTAGTCCAAACATTCACATAGCATTAATATAAGTATAAAATTTTAGATAAGCATTAACATAATAATATGTATTTATTTTATAAATACATATGCGTGAATTTGCTATATATCTCCGGTACCTACTCAGTACCTGCCAATTTTAACGGCACTGTCAGTGAGCTTATTATTTACCTCTACTACAGAACATCTACAGCCACTATGAGCACCCTGAAAAATAGGAAATTTTCGGGGTGAGACATGTTTGTTGTTGTAGGTATTTATTTTGAGCTTTGTGCAACTTCAAAGAACATTCTCCATCTGTGCTCTATGACGGTAGAGTAGACCTGTTGTTTTGTACACTCTGTGTATCAGACGCACTCGGGGGAGCGGCTTTATTGCCCTGGTTATATTTTCCGTCCGTACGTGAACCTAGCTTCAGTATAAATGAAATAAGTTAGGTTCTAGTTGTAATAAAATGTGAGAAATGTTGTGGCAGATCGTTAACAATTTCAGAATAGCACGGGATAGGGAGATACCTGTTTTGGGATTTCTTTCTTCAGTGTAGGATTCACAGTTAACCTTAGTATTGTCTGAAGGTTTTAATTTTTATCCAATTCATAAGAAATTGTACGAGTATTACTTTTGCTAACAACTTAAAAAAAAAATTATATTACTTAATTAATTTGAAATATTATTACACGGGTATTTTTCGCGTTTTACCTTTAATAAAATTATTTAGTCTATTTTTATTTATTTATTTATTTATTTATTTGTTTAAGGAAGACTAACAGCACACCATACATATAAATCAAGAATACTATATAAAACAAAAGGCTAATAATAATTTATTTTTATTAAAGGTAAAACGCGATAGATACCCGTGTAGTATTTCAAATTAATTATGTGTTATGATCGCGAAAGTTTAAAAAACCCTAATCATATTACTATTACTTCATTCTTCAGACATTATAACTTACTCTGTAGCTATTACGCAATTTTTTGAGATTTTTTGAAGATAATTTTATAAGAAATACTAATGAAGTTTAATAAACATTAATTAATTAAATAACATTAATTCCTAACGAGCTTTGTTATGTTTAGCTAGCATGTAAATGGCCTCTGATATTTAGGTTACTGTCGTCAACAGCGTTATTTGAAATCAATGTAAGATTATAAAGGGCAAACATTTGCTTTTCATTAATTATAATTAAATAACGCATTCCGTAAAAAACATTTATAACAAACATTCACAACATCGCGTTGAAAAGGCTTATTCGGTTTTACTTTATGTAATGGTTGGAAGTTAAAATTTGCATGCTCCATTGGACATGCACGCTTCTTTTTATAGCAAGGGCATTTAGCTTTCGTCATATTTTTAAACCTCGATCACACGAAAATATACAGAACTAAATGAAAATAAACATGTCATTGTGTATTCCATGATTCTAATAAAAAGCGTTTTGATTATTTCCACCTTCTCAGCCGGTTCTTTAACGGAACGTCCGTGATAAAATGTTGAGAAAGTAAACAGAGTTTTTTTTTTTGGGAAATTGTAGCTTACTTGTAACTTCTGCAGCGCAGGTTGCTTCTTTTTGACCGACTTCGAAAAAAGGAGGTGGAACTCAATTCGACTGTTTTTTTTTATTTTAATTACCTCTGTAGGTGACTATTTCACCAGATTGTGCCAGAACTCATAAGCGATAAAGAAAAGTTACAAGGGAACTCGCGGCATGTCGTGGACCCTAAAAAGTGGTTTTCACTAATTTTTCAAGTGTTCGAAAGCTACACTTAAAATACTTTCATCTCATTGTTTCGATAGCACTAGTGACACGACAAGAAGAAAAAGAAGACTGAGTAGAACTCTCGTTCTCCTGGCTTCGTCAAAATTACAGTCAATTCCGTTCCGTTGTCGAATAAATATAAAAATTGGTACCTAAACATTTCGCAGAGCATAACAATCTAGCCCTAAGCTAAGAAAAGTTTTTACTAGAAACCAGTTAGTTACGTTTCATTTAAATACTGAGGAACTTTTTTGTATTTTTTTTTTGAATTTTTTGTAATGTTCAGACTGAGATCAAAAATCTATGTAAATGACGCTAATATGTCTAGACCACGGCCTCCAAAGCAGAAGGGAAAGCTGATAACAGGGGCATTAGTCTCTATGAAAATAGGAGATTCCTTGCCCCAAACCGTGAAACGTCAAAACTTGATGTTGGGCTTTATTCTTTATGACATAGGAGATACTTTGCCCTGATCGTATGACACCTGCTGACTTGTCTTAGGGTGGTGTTACATTTATCAAATTTCTTGGTTCAATGTACATTTGATCATAGAAATTGGACGACTTCATCAAATGTATTGGCAACACTGATATTTGATCAAATATTAATGACATTTAATTAAAAATGGCTGTCCTCCATTTTCTTAACACTACGCAAAATATTGGACACAGATAATTGGACAAGTGTAATTACCGTCCTTCAGAGATTTGATCAAATATTGAACATCATAATTAGACAATGATATTTCATAAGTGTAATACCACCCTATATATAAAATATATAAAAGGTCATAGTGAATAAAGCTCCAGCAAGGAATATAGATTCAAATTCCTTGACTACCAGTTACCTATCGAGTGTGAAAGCTGTCAAATAAGAATGTACATTTGGTTGCGCATTGTAAACTATGCTTTACACAAGGGTGCCACCGTGTCTTCATAAAGTATAAAGAACAATTTCAACTTGTCAACGTCGGTCATACAATTTTGTAATAAGTTTTTATGTCCAAAATGCTTTTAGACGACTTGATGGTTTTGGTATTTAAATTTGAATAGAAAAAAGGTCAAAAAGTAATGAATTGGTTTGAAGAAATATCACGGGTTTATTTATATAAAATGCGTGTATTATTTTTAAGAGCACTGTTGGTTTAGTGGGAGTGACCCCGTCTTCCAATCGTAAGGCCGCAGGTTCGAACCCTGTCGTGCACCAATGGATTTTTCGTATCGAAAATATTATGTGCGCAATGCCAGTGCTCTTTAACGGTGAAGAAAAACATCGTGAGGAAACAATTTTGTATACTAACAGCGGCGCTGGGCTTGCTCCTGTCATGAATAGAATACCAACTAATGCAAAATGTATGTCCCAAATGTAATGTTTGGACGTACCTCTGACTACCCCCCTACCTCTATCTACCGTGCCTGGGGATTGAAGTCGTGATGTTTTTTTCGTTTTTTATTTTTTAAATAAAACACTTATCTGATTGAAAATAAGTCTTTTTACATTTTTTCATTCAATTTACCAACAACCTTCGGTTGTCCAGCTTACAGTTCAGTCACGATGTTGAGAGACGTTACTTTCTAGAAATTTCGCAGAAATTGAACCCAAACCTATAAGCGCCTTATCCATAATCTTTTAAATAAAAATTGTTTTGTCATTTCAGTTTATTTTAGCTTTTTAGCTCCGTAAAGTATTCCATGAATAGGTTATTCAGTATAAAACAATAAAAGAGTGAATCTCTCTTTTTATTAATCTCCATACTCACAACAACAAAATCAAAATTAAAACGGTCTTTATTCCGTAAAACCATCGGGATCACTTTGAACCAAAACAGCTAAACGGATTTACGAAATATAGTTTATATTTTAAGTATCTAAATGCAATTACATTGGTTGCTTCTTGAAGGGTGTGTGAAATTATAGACACACTAGCTGGTACCCGCGACTTCGTCTGCGTACTTTTAATCTCTTCATTTCTTTTTTTCGCAATAAAAGGTAGCCTATGTTCTTTCTCAGGGTCTAAAGATTGTCTGTGCCAAATTTCATCAAAATCGGTTGAGAGGTTTAAGCGGGAAAGCGTAACAGACAGACAGACAGAGTTACTTTCGCATTTATAATATTAGTTGGGATGTGCCAAGTGGATGGACTAAGGGCACCGTGGGGCACGTTTTTATCGTGCGTGATTTGAGAGATGCCTACCTATAATTTTAATTTTATTTTATTTTGAAATTTTTGGAAAACATACAGCTAGGTACAGATCATTGTTAGAAACATAATTAACAAAATCTTAAAAAAAATTGATTATGTTAACTAAAGGCCAATTAAAAGTTTCCACAGATATTATGTTCTATTCATGCAAGTAAAAAAAAACAGTAAAGTAGACGACTAAAAGGGTACCTAGTCGACAAAATAGGCACGTAATCAAAATAATAAAAAAAGTTATACAAGGTTAAGTTATAATGCTATAAATTAATAAAGAATTTGTCACTAACTGTGCGCTTTAGTATTCTTACCGAGGTGTTAAAAATATCTATGTCAACATCCGCCTTAACCAAAGTGTTGAATGAGCTGCTAGTTCTATTTTAAAGAGTAAAAAATTATAAGAGACGAAGGCCATCTGGTATACATACTTCATCAACAAGTCGTAAAAAAGAACTTCACTTCAAATTACTCCCAGAACTCATCCTGACCGAGTTATGAAAAATACACCTCTCAAATACAAAAATACATCATATTTTTTGTTAATATTGCATCCCTTAGCAAAGCCGAGATAAGCTGATTACAGCCCAACCTTTAAATTACAAGCTTACACTGAAACCTGACCCGTGAACCAAAAAAATTAATAAGTATGATAATTAATGCTCAGCCAATAACGGCACAACGGATCAGCGGGCTTCCTTTGTTGTGCTCACTAATAAGCTCTTTTATAAATCGGATTTAGATTCACGACGAGACATTTTGAGAGCATGTAAGCATTATGTATGCTTTATATTAAAACAAATAAAAAGTTCAATGTCGAATAGCTTAGACTTAAAAACCGAATAAAAGTATCTGAAATGTACTGATATAATCTCCGATAGATCTGATGTACTGAATACATCGATTCTCGCATTAGGGACAGAGTCGGAGGTTTGATACCCACTCGGTTCATGGCTTTTGGAATCTTATACAACCTTTACAAAATTTAACTAAATATGTAGGTCAGTAAAAACAAAGTAAATGGAAAAAAAATCAGCTACTTAGGTATATAATAATACGAACCTTTAGCGAGCTTTAGCGTCATGCCTAGCCAAACAAAATCCTTAGCCTTAGCCCGATCAATATAGGTAGGGACAATCTTTATACACTACTATTAACCTATTAAGTTTCTTATCACAAATTGTCGTATTCAAAATATTTTTCTGACAGTTTGATATACTCCACATGGGTTTTCTCTATTCCGTGCTCCACATGCTATGTACCTACCAGGTATCATTTTATTTAAGTTTTTAGTCAGTGAATTATTTTCTTTCTTTCATTCATATGAAAAATACACAATAATGCAATAAATATACTGAATAGTGATATAGAATAGAATAGAATAGAAAATTCTTTATTTTGTCTTATAAATATTAAACATCACATTTACAATTTGTTTGACGACAAAAAAGGCCACCACTCAGCATCTGCTGTACGAGCTCAAGCCCATACAGCGCTGGTTTTCAGTCAAATATCTCGATGAACACAACTAAAACCACAATTATATCATTTTAAATCAGACTTATATATATAACAGTTGTCTGGAAGAGATCGTAACATGAGATAAGACCGCCGATCGTAGGACAATAATTAGTATTCCTACCTATATGTACTTTACGATGTACTGTCGATGTTGCCTTTAATAAAGCTTTTATTATTTATATTATTAATACTTAATCGCAACCTGAAAACTTAATGCAAGTCGTGTTCCGAGGTACAACTGCCATGCCACCATTAATGTTGGCAGTTTAGCACCATCAGATGCGATAAACCAATATTGTCATCGCACACAAACTATCGCTAATGTTATTGATGGCTCCGGCTAGTTAGCTGTGTGCCATTGTATTGCAAATCCTATGAAAATGGATGATATATTTTGAAATGAAACAGGCTCACGTCTATAATCCTGATATACGTCGAAACCACTTCGAATTTTCAGGTGAGAATTGATTTTACGATCGCTATGGTCATTTTTTCTAGCTGTTAAGCCACGGCGGACGCTTTAGGAAGTCCTTAAAACTTCAACTTCATCACCTGGGTTAGCTTACTAGCTTTCACGATCTTACTCTACCACAAAGACCACTTTGAATCTACTTTATTAACAAGGTGAATCAATCAAAGCACGACAGTTTGACATAACCTACTCTTAACTTTTGACCACTTTTTAGATAGACGTAGCCTCTTCATAGCTTTAGAGTGATAAAGTAAACCTTGTGATTTAATGGAATAATGAATTCGTCAACATTTTTAATTGACTATCTGACCACACCATCAGATCCTGAGCACCTTATAGGCTTTGGTGTGGATTACTGTCGTTACCTTTTATATTTATAATCGAAGTAACAGTCACTTACTAGGTATTTAGTTATATTTACCTACGTGACAGCCTACGTAGCTCAGTTGGTAGTAGCTCTGCCTTCTGCGCCGTAGGTCGTGGGTTCGATTCCCACCGTGAACAAACATTTGTGTGATGAACATAAATGTTTGTTCTCTGTCTGGGTGTTATATAATATTATAAGTATGTATTTACAAAAAAAAAGTATTATAAGTAGTATATCAGCTATCTGGTTCCCATATTACAAGCATCAGCTTAGTTTGGGGCTAGATAAGTGCTGTGTGGAAAGTTCACCAATATTTATTTATTTATATTACAAGCATGAGCTTAGTTTGGGGCTAGATAAGTGCTGTGTGGAAAGTTCACCAATATTTATTTATTTATTTATTTATTTAAATTTATTTCATTTCAATAGCTATATTTAATGTTACCATTAGTTATATTTAATGTATTATCTATTCTCTGACCTTATGCCCCCAGGTTTAAACTTTTACAATGAGAGACAAGGGCGATATAATCTCCCATTAAATCAAACAAATTATTTTGCCGCTAGACTAAACAACCTGAACAAACATATCCATCATTGTCGTTTGGTCAACGGACGGGTAAGTTCAAAGCACTCGTGGCTTAGCTTTCTTTGTCATTCACTCAAATATGGTTATAATCAAGATTTAAGTTTATTGCTTGTCCTTCTGAGCTTGGTTGTGTAGAACTGTCGCCTGAACCCATCAAGCTTTAAGACGTTTTAAATTGATTTGTGATTTTCATTTAAATAATTAGGTATATTTACAAAATTAAATAATCACATGTTAGACGAGCACCTTTGTGTGGTGGCGTTCTTTTTAGTTCCATTTTGAAAGTACTAAACAGATGTTAAGTGTTGTTTAAATAAAAAAAATCATTTCACTTAACTGAATGCCTATATTGACTGACTTTGCAAGTTCCTTTAAGAGATTTATTAATAAAATAAATCATGACGTAACAAAGTTAATAGTAGTTTGGCAGTACTCGACAGTTCAACCCCAATTATTTTAACAACAATAGTTATTCGTCCGGAGACCCTCCGGAAAATTAACATGACACAGCCATCAAAACATCAAATGGGGTTTGTTTTGCAAGGCCAGTGACTAACATGAATAACAATGACGAAAGTATTTATATTTTTGGTTACATTGCGTGGCATGCAGTGCAGCGAGAACTCAACTATGGAAAAGTAACCGAGTTGTCCCGCAGTGTAGATCGTAATGTCAGTGCGAACATTTACTTTTCATGGTATACCTGCTGGATCTCTCTGATAGTATGATGTAGCACTGTTTTCCTCTCGGCCTCACATTCTGTTTTTTTTTTCTTCGTCTTTATACATTAAATATATATATAACCCTTGACTTTTTTTGGACTTTTTTTGGTTGTCTTTGGAAATTAAAACATAAAATTATTGCAAAAGGAAAGATTTACAGCAAGTATGAGCCAGATAGAAGATCATCTTATGTGTATCTATCTGAGATAGTATAAACCTTATTTTAAGTCATATAGTAATTCAAGAACCGTTACATTTTGTAGTGCCTAGAACAAGAATATTCCTTGGGTATGTATAAATATATAATATTTTATTGTAATAAAATAAATGATTATTCACAGCAGAGCCTACCGCTGTCAGCTATATTAGACAGCAGTAATATTCCGTCAACTTCACCCATCACGCGCGCGCTAACGCCACCCGCGTAAATGTTTTGATGATTGGAAATGCCAGGTGAGGCGAAGCTCGTGATCGAAGGGAGCACAGATCACTTCCTGTGATTTTATTGTTTCGAGAATCGACGCCCTGAACCACAAACTATTTTGTCTTAAGCATGTGGAGGGGGCTATGCATTCATATTTTATCGGGAGTAGTTGCATAAATGCAGCATAAATGAGGAGTTTTAGAAAAAAGTTTCTTTACGATAAGCACCATCTTTTGACTTAACGTTGTTGAAACGCCAACGCGTAGGTTCTATCTCTGCTACTACATAAATCAAATATAAATAAGGGATCTCATAAGGTGTCAACGTAATGCCATTCAAGCCGGGCTCTGGTGCGTAATATCGTCGAATAAATCATTTTTGCTTAAAATATGCCTCAATATCATTGTTTGAATATTACAAAATCATTTACCCTGACTTTATTTGACTTTGAATATCTTTAATGGTCTGGTTATATTTTAAGGGCCCGGCGACAGCGGCTCGCAGTTTCGAGGTGCGATTGGCTATTATTTCATTTTATTTCATTTCGGGGAGGTTGTTTGAAAGAATAACTATCCAGTGACACGCATAAATACTGTTCGAATACAAATAATACAATAATATAAGCGAAATGTGCTTGAGTCAGAAATCATTTTGGTATTAGGTAAACATAAGGCCAAACATACTAATACCAAACTGATTTCTGATTCGGGCATGTTTCTCTTATATTATTGTGTTATTTGTGTTCGAAAAGTATTTATGCGTGTCACTGGATAGTTATTCTTTCAAACAACCTCCCCGAAATGAAATAATAGCCAATCGCACCTCGAAACTGCGAGCCGCTGTCGCCGGGCCCTTAAGAAGCAGACCCAAGGTCTTATTTTATGTAGGTAAGTATGTAATTTTCTTAATATACCTTTGTCACTGGTTTTACTGCTAGCACCATTGCTAATAAAGAAATCACATAAACGACATAACGTCACATAAGGACTCACATTATGTAGGTATGCCTATAGTTGATGGTCGCAGGACAGCGTATCGTAGGGCACGTTCCTATTGTGAGTGATTTACGGAGCAATGCTTTGACAAAGGTTTTGATTACCATCTGCTTGTTGCAATGCAATGTTGCACATTTCTGTAAAAAGTTAGTATATCGACGACTAGTTCATGAACATACATAAAACGACATTACGTAACAAAGAACAAACCTTGTAGATAGTTTTCAGTTAATTGCCTGAAAGAATCTTATCAACCCATCACACGCTCCAAATAACTGGCTTATCCAGTTACTGTAAACACTTGAGAATCGAAACGTTGCTATCAGAGGTTTCCAAGGCGGTAATTCAATAAAGGGAAATTAAAAGATTGGCAAGCACTTTGTGACTTCTACCAATGGAACGACCTTATTGCGTGACGTCAGAGTGACTAGCGTTTGTGTTTCGGTGTGAAGAGTGTGATTGCTGATGAAATTACAGGTACATCAGGCTCAACATCTGCATGCCTCAAGTTGATGGAAGCAGGGCAGTGTATCGTGCGTGACTTAACAGGCAGTGCTTTGTTAGAGGTGTTACCATCATCATCAGGTAGGCCATCTGCTTGTCCCATCAAAAGATAATATTATAACCCTTGATTGAGAAATACAATCGGTGGCATTAAGGCAATGTCTATAAGGTTTTTATGAACCGCTTTTGAGATTTTAAGAATCACTTGTTAAGAGCCCGGTAATTTCAAAATGCGATTGGCTATTATTTCATTTCAGGGAAATTATTTGAAAAAATAACTACCCAGTGACACGCATAAATACTGTTCGAATACAAATAATACAATAATATAAGGGAAATGTGCTTGAGTCAGAAATCATTTTGGTATTAGGTAAACGTAAGGCCAAACATACTAATACCAAAATGATTTCTGATTCGGGCATGTTTCCCTTATATTATTGTGTTATTTGTGTTCGAACAGTATTTATGCGTGTCACTGGATAGTTATTCTTTCAAACAACCTCCCCGATATGAAATAAAATGAAATAATAGCCAATCGCACCTCGAAACTGCGAGCCGCTGTCGCCGGGCCCTTAAGATTATTTTATAATTCGCGTAGTAATTTTAGAAGTTGTAATCAGTTTGTATGTTGCAAAAACTGTATGTAATAGGTTTGTGTCATAACTTGTGTTCATATAAGAAGTACACTAAGTATAGTAAAAAAAAGTAAGCTTTTGCATCAGGATTCAATCTTTAAATAAACACCTTGAAAGACACCAAATGGTTCTATAGGTAAATATTGCAAGGTAGTGCAAGCACGCACTATAAAAAGGAATCATTGGGGTGCGTCAACATTTGCAATTGAGCTGAACAGTAAATTGTTTAAATAGGAGATGCCACAGCCTATGGGAGCCAGATGCTGATGTTATTCCTATTTTTTTTATCAAAATATACCTGATATCCATAACGTATGTTTATCACATAAACTCCTGCGGAAATCGTCAAAACGAAATCACCATCACAACGCTGATCCAACCGATCTCTTCCTAGTCAATCATTACAAAGCATTAAGCAACTGGCTTTTGTTTGAACGTGTTACGTAGTATTTGCAGTGCGGGCTTACTTAGCGCATTGATATATTCACGAGATACGCTCAATATTTACTCGGAATATTCCTTTGTGGAAATCTCTTCGCTATCATAAATTGCTTGAGTTGACATAATAACGTAGGGAGGCCTGGATTTATTCGTGTTTGATTTAGAGAGCGGTGAGGGCGGTTTTTCTAGAAATGTGGAACGCTCACTTAAGTATATTACTTTTGGAAAGTAAATCAAAAGAGTTGGTAGGCACATTTGAAAATAATTTTATTGCTGATCAAGCAGAAGAACCCTACTAATATTATAAACGTGAAAGTTTGTAAGTATGGATGGATGCATGGATGGATGGATGGATGGATGTTTGTTACTCTTTCACGCCGGAGCGGCTGAACGGATCTGGATGAAATTCAGCAGAGTTATACATTATAGTCTGGAATAACAGGCTACTTTTTATCCCGGGGGAATACCGGGATTTAAATCTGCGCGGGTGAAACCGCGGGACGCAACTAGTATTTTTAATATAACTAAAATTTGACTTCATTTGTCGAGCACTGGTGGTTTAGTGTTGGCTTCGCATACTGATCCGAAAGGCGTGGTTTTAAAATCAGTCGTATATAAATGAGTTTTTTTAATTCAAAAATGTATGTACAGTGACGGTTTTTAAATGTTCTTCACCTTAGAGCCGGTTTTTGCTTGCACCAGATTGCAAGAATCAATTTTTATTGTACCAACATAATACCAGTGAAGTTTCCTAGTAGGAAGAAACAGTTCTGCTAACATCTAAGTAAATGTGACGTTTGCAATCGAATAAGGTTCTGCTTGTGTGCATCACCCACAAGACGAGAGCATAGACCCCTTTCCAAATAATTTGGCAGTGATTTGCTAGAGCCTCCTTGGTTCTTTCATCTGTATTGTCTCATATATAGCATATTGATAAACAAGGGGCTAAAATGATCTATTATAATTTACGAGATAGTTTTACTACGGAGCTTGAGTGAGGTGGTAATTAGAACAGTTATAAGTTATAACTTATAACGGGTTTTTGCGCCCGTGTATTATACACTGTATTTTTAACTACGATTGCGAGCAAATAAAATAATTAAGTAGCAATAGTATTTTTCTGTTGTGAAAATTTTATATATTACGGTCAACAATTCAATTTGCAAGTAGAGAAATATTTAAATGTTTTCGCGAAAATTACAAAAAAACTTTTTCCCCCAAGTTGAAAAAACGCAATTTTATCCCCGCTTTGGTACGCTACAATGACGGTCTTTTTGAGTAAGAGTAGTGAAAAATAATCTTGTTGACAAAATAAACAGGCAAACATCATTGATCTGTGATTTTGAACTTTGACTATGAAAAGATAAAACATTATTTTCTCTAACTCAGTGTATTGTGACTATCTAGTTTCAAAAGGTAATATGTGCTCGTGATACGTTGAATGAATCAAGTTGAAATCTGACGAAGGTTTTCGAACCATCACTGTACACAGTTCCAGTGCTTTTAAAGGGTGAAGGAAAACTTCATGAGAAAAAGGCGTACAACCTAATTTTGACAACACTTTAGTGTCGTAGAGTGTGTTTGAGTCGCACTTAACAAACATCCTGTCACCACACTGTTTTGAAAGAAATAGTACCTCAAGAAGTAGAAGTACATCAAAAACAATATCAAGGAGAAGAAGAATAAAACTAATATTTTTGGGAATGTTTAAAACAAAATATTTAACAGTTTTTGCTGTGGGCTACAATGAACAAATTTTAACTACACAATTATATTATACTATTATACAATTCTTTATTGCACAAAAATAACTATGTAGGTTGGTAGTACAGGCGGACTTAATGCTAGTTAGCATTTTCTTAAAGTACACTATGCACAAAACTTGAATTAAAAAAGCTTGCTTACTATAAAACCGTACAACGTACCTACTTAAATGACAATTACTTGGAGAACTACGTTTCAAGGCATGTAATTATCTGAATTATCCAAACAATTCAGATTACAATTTCAGAAATTCTTAAGACATTTCCTTTAAATGAGATTCTGAACACGAATCAAATTAACCGATAAAGTTTTTGTCACTCGTTAATAACCCTAAGAGACGTGATCTCAGCTCCATAACCGGAAGAGGAAATGCACGGAAAGTTTCCGAAGTTTCTTATTGAAACGTATAATGAGTAGCACGCGTATATTTTCAGAGTTTAAAATGTAATCAAATCAAATCAAATCAAAAAAGTTTATTTGCAACTATGTAGGTAATACCTATGTTAATTAATAAACATGTTAGACGACTTTAGACTAAAACACAATCAGTACGATACGTTTTTAAACGAGTTATTTGGTACATTTTGAAAGTTTTGTTATTTGACACTTATTTCTTTGTCAATAAATGTATTTTATACTACACCTGCTTGGAAAGTACCTTGATACTTTATCAAATTTACGGTAGAAAGTACGTCATTGCATATCGAACAAATATGCGGGGAGAAAACGCATCTGAGCGGGAGAGAAAAGTGTATGAAAATCCATTTCTCACGTGGTTTTTCTTTTTTAATTTTGGGTAAGACTATGCGCCGGTAACCTAAATATCAAAAGCCAAAAAGTTTTTACAGTAAGTTTTTATCTCCAAGTTCGCAAAATGACACTGGCCACTAGCTGTGTGTTGGATGGTGTCGGGCTGGCAGTGCGACCCTGCGGCGGCAGGATAAACAATTTGAAAAAAGAACATGTGAAAATTGCAGACGCCATTGGCGCCATTTTCAATTTGTGTGTTGTTTGAGGATTCAGTTTTAGTTTTTTATTTTCCTCGTAGGTGTAGTATAAAGCACTATGTATCACTCGAGAGAAAGTTCGATTCCCGATCTCGGGTGTTTTAAAGCCCTCGCCTGCGGCTCGGGCTTCAAACGACACCCTCGACGGTAATCGGTCACTTTCTCCTCTCAGTGAACAATGTACTATTTCTTTGTTTGTATCGTATAAGGATATAATAACGCTTTTCTTCGATTTAACGCTTAAAAATATATAGTGAGTCCAATAAGTTACTGGTATGAACCTCCATTCATTTACTCTGCCGAAAGGAATATAGACACCTTTAGCTATCTTCATTTCGTATGACCTATTGATATACCTTTTTTTTTCAATCTATAGGTAAAACGTTTGACCGTAATCTCACCTGATGTTAAGTGATGATGCGGTCTACGGTGTACCACGTTTACCTAGAAGAAACCTATTCCCTCGTCTCTTGAAAACGTCCAAATTGTACGCATCCGGAAAAACCGACGCCGCTAAGGCACCCAAGAATAGTCAAACCAAGTGTGGAACTTTTACGCCTCTTAAACCACCAAAGCCTCGATCATAGCTGGAATTAGGATCAAGAACATTACGTGATAACTTCTTTTTTTTTCTTTTTGAGACATTATTTCTTTCGAAAGATACGTGGAATGCGTGGACTGTCAATATGCAGTTTGTTCTTTTAACTGAAAATTGCGAAGATGTGCCAATTGTAATGACGTACCGACGTAATGACGTACCTCTTCGATTTCGTCCTCATAAGTGAAGATCAAAACCCGAAACATTTATATCTGAGAACCGCTTGAAGTATTTATATCTGAGAGTTCGCTCGGTCACCTATCCAAATAGTGAATCCTCAGAACATTGCTTATCTTATACAATTAGTTAGAAATTGCCATGCAAAGCCACGAGCGCCATTAAAAGTTTTAAGCTGTAGGTTTAGTACTTATCGTCCAGTCCATCCCTGTCCACGCACTATTTGATTAATGTGTCTGAAAAGTTTCACCTTGAGACAAAGCTGACTTGACAAGGTGGCAAGTTGAATAAATATTTAACTTTATTCAAATAAATCAATTGATATCTTACGTAAAAAATATGAATGTATACTGAAGAACTGTTCAAATGCAAAGTAATTGTAAGAAAAAAAGAAATTCATTTCAAAATGTGTCAGTTTTTTTGCCGCACAAAACATGGCGTGCAAAATTATTACAGAAAAACTTACTCAATATTGTATTGCCTTTTGGTTGAGGGCCATCCCATTATTTTTGATATAAAGACGCCATTCAGCAAACTTAATTTCTAGTAGTGGCCTTCTATTTTCCACCTATACACCTATTCAAACTTTTTCATCATCAATGAACGGCCCTAATGCGTAAAACGAACCACCCTATAACCCTATACCTATAAAATGATCGGTCTTTCGACGCGCAGGCAAAGATGTGACACGTTCCGCTTGTAATGGATATAAAGCTAATGATATTTTCGTCGTAATGATAAAGGCATGTGTATAGAAACGAGCTCGGAGTGTGTTCAGACTAAGCAATAGATACGGCGACGTGCCGAGCTGAGTGTGCGTTCAATTATTACATTTTAGAATTCTACTTTATCAAATAGTGTGAAGAACAGTATCATTCCTACTTAGAATATTCTTAAAATTATTCGAGAAAATCTCTTTTAATCTGCAAAAAAATATGCACCATAATATTTCAGTGTTAAGGAGGTTTCTAACTTAGATAAAGTTATAATCCAAAGAATTGTAGCAATACTACGTATGTAAACAAAACCAATTAAATACCTTGTGCTTTTTTGCTAATATCAATCACATAACAATTAATTGTTTTATGATTAATAGAATAGTCTGATAAAAATATTTCATCGTAAATTTGGTAATTTTAAACTATTCCATTCAAAGCTCACACACACACAATGAACCCCACATATTTTTATTTCATAAATAGTTATAATTTGGAAAGCTATTAGCGGCTACGTTCGTAAGGTCATGAAAATTGAAGCGATGGACTCGAATAGCTACGAAGGGAGCCGAATCAGGTACGAGTAGCTCAGTCGAGAGCCAGTTCCTGTCGCAGACGGACGTCAGTACGGTACGCGCACCGAGCAAAGTAAAACACGTACTCGATTAATTAAAATTAACACTGAATTTGAAAGTGAAATTGGAATGATTTAAGAAAGTGCAGTGCTTCTTGAAATGTGATGTAACAGTTTCATTGATGATGAGAATGTATGTTTTATTGGTTACACTCGGTTTGTTGATAAAAGGTAAGCTAATCTTTTTCTTAATGAAGAGGAACCTTTGTTTTTGGGTGTTATAGATCATTTCAAAATAACCTTGTAATTGTTTGGTGTTTAAAATGAGTATTCCGTAACAGAAACTTCTTAGGCCAGATTAAAAGCATTTTGATACCACGTTGGGCTCCAATTGGACATTCGACTGAGACAATTACATATTACTTTGTATTTATTGAATGTTTGAGTGTAACATTATTTTCTCTGAAAGCAATTTATTCAAATGACTCATGTCATATATGCCGATGTTTGTACTATATAAACTCCTTTGCTGCGAATAGGTTTTTTACTTAATTGGTTTGCATCCTAATTTTAATCTTTGTTTTCCGTCAACGCGTTTATGTATGGAGACTCGATGAGCGTCGCTGAAGAACTCAATAAAAACGGCATAACGATATGGAAAACGAAAAACTAATAATAAAACTCAGACTTGCGGTACTGCTGAAACTGAAACAGCTTCACGACTTTTCCCGATATCCCCTCAGGTCATAATATAATATCAGTACAACTTTCAGATTATTTGATGATGTCTAAGGGGAGTAGTAAGAGGTACCTCCAAACATTACATTGGCACATACCCACATTTTGCAGTAGTTAGTATTCCATACGTGACAGGTTGCAAGCCCATCGCCGCTGTCAGAATACTAACTGGTTTCCTCACAATGTATTCCTTCACCTTTAAAGAGAACTGGCATTGCGTAAACGTTGACTGTTTTTCAGAGGTCGACCTGTTTTCTTTCTCTAAAAGATCCTATAAAGCACCACGTTTCTGAAGGTATTCGACCGATTCAATCCCAATAACAAATAAATAAAATAAATAAATATTGGTGGACTTTCCACACAGCACTATCTAGCCCCAAACTAAGCATGTGCTTGTAATATGGGAGAACCAGATAGCTGATATACTACTTATAATACTTTTTTTTTGTAAATACATACTTATAATATTATATAACACCCAGACAGAGAACAAACATTTTATGTTCACCACACAAATGTTTGTTCACGGTGGGAATCGAACCCACGACCTACGGCGCAGAAGGCATAGCTACTACCAACTGAGCTACGTAGGCTAACAACAACAATAATTAAATTTAAATAATATCAATAATTATGTACTTATCACTATTTTTTTTAGGTGATCATGTGCTTTTATTTTATTTATTATGTTCTAGCAGACAAATAAATCACTACGCCCTACGCACACACACGATAACTACACAGATACAATCACATGGCATCGTAGGGTTTTTTATGACAACAGAAAATAAACTTCTTAATTATGTTCATCACACAAATATACACAGTGAGGATCGAACCCACGGCCTACAGCGTAGAAAGCAGATTTACTTCCAACCTGAGCTAGTCGGTCACTGTATATAAAGTAATCTTAATGTCATCATCATCATTATAATCAGACAATGATGATAATGATGATGATGACATTACAGGCACATGAGGCTTAACATCTGTACGCCTCAAGTTGATGGACGCAGGGCAGTGCATCGTAGGGCACGTTCCTATTGTGCGTGACCTACGGGGCAATGTTTTGTTTATAGGTGATGGTTACCACTTAACATCAGGTGGGCCATCTGCTTGTTCAATCAGCTAGTTGTATAAAAAAAAAAAAAAAAAAAAAAGACCACAGAAGTCCACTGCTGGACATAGGCCTCCCCTATCCGCTTCCCGCGATCCTAACAATGTCGTCAGTCCATCGGGTAGGAGAGCGTCCCACACTTCGCTTTCCTGTCCGTGGCCGCCATTTGAGAATCTTTATTCCCCAGAAGTTGTCAGTTCTTCGAGCTATATGACCAGCCCATTGCCACTTCAACTTGCTGATTCTGAGAGCTATGTTGGCTACCTTGGTTCTCCTACGGATTTCCTCATTTCTGATTCTATCTCGTAGTGAAAGTCCCAGCAATCTTAATGTGAAACGACATAATACACATAGCAAAAAAAATACAATAACAAAGTTTTTTTACCTAGAAAGTGATAGATAGATAGATAGATAACTCTTTATTGATTACCACGACATAATTAGTTAAACACATTTTACTTAAAAACTAACACTTTGTAGCAATACAATGAGCGGCCTTATCGCTAACAGCGATCTCTTCCAGGCAACCTTGCAAAGTGCACCATGACCTCGCGTAAAACGACTCCCAAAATGACATAATGTGAGTCTCACACCCTCTGCAACACAATATTCACAATTCTCTCCGACTTTGATAGCTTCAAGGTTCGTGTAATATCATAACTGACATTACGATATCATATTTCAAAGCTCTCAGAAGAGAATATCGAATTTCGTTTATTCCAATGTTTCCGGAGGAATTGAAAGGGGATACGTAATAGGTCAATTACGCATATCTTCCTGTTTGTTTTATTTCTTGAATAAATCCTTGTGCCTTTTACATTTTTTTCTTAGGAGACACCGTCAAATCGTTGTTTTGGCTGTAGCTAATGGTAGTTAGGAACAACGATAACACTATTTTGATTTTAACAAATTTCACTAAATAAGTTCGATGAAGTTTGAAACTAGTTAAACAATTTTTTTGATTAATTGCCTAGGTTATGGTTTTGGTGATTAAAAAAGGCATGTGTAAATATTCTTAATGTTTTCTTTATCTGCCACTAGCTGATGGAACAAGCAGAAGGCCTACCTGATGTTAAGTGGTACCCATCACCAATAACAAAGCATTGCCTCGTAAGTCACGAGCGATAGGAACGTGCCCTACGATGCTCAGCCCTGCGTCCATCAACTTGAGGCATACCGATATTAAGCCTCATGTGTCTGTAATCACATCGGCGACCACACTCTTCAAACCGAAACACAGCAACGCTGCTTGGCAGAAAAAAAAGTCGTGGTGTTAGTACTTCCCCGCACGAGCCCTTCACAAAGAGCTCTACTACTCTTTTTAATAAGAATGTAGTGGTATTTTGTCACTACATTAGTAGGTCAACACTACTAAACTTATTTTGTATCTAAGCGTTAGATGAATTTGTGAAAATTTTTTAGGCTTCAAAAGTTTTATTTAAATCTAAAGCTGGCGAAATTTTCCCCATGTGCCGTGAAACCAAGTCCATGCGTGTTTAGTAGTTTCCTAGATATACTTGAAAATAAAATAGTTATTGTGTGTGGCATGTTGCCTGTCACTAAATATTCACAATTGGTTATATAGGGCTTCCCATTTATTGTAAATGATGTAAAACTTTATTCATTCAAGCTCCTTATTACGATACGCTGTAGTGCCTGAAACAGAGCATAGGCTTGCCCTCCATTTTGTACCTCACATCCGACTCAGGCAGTATCCTCACAGCTTAGCCGACCAAATCCTTAGAAAATACATGGTTAATACATACGGAGACGACTAGCGTTGCACACATAAATGTATTGAATGGAAAAATTCAAAGGTACACAACCGGATTCAAACCCACGCCCAGAGGATCGGAATGCGGGGACACGGCCATTAGACCACCAGTGAAAAGTTTAAGTGGGTGGTGACATTAAGGAGTAATGTCACCACCCACTTAAACTTTTACACCTACGATAGTACAATTTATTACTTAATTTTATCATGTTATTGGCCTGTTTTGTTTCAATTAGAACCAAAAACCGAAGCTTTTTCTACATAAACTTTGACACCCTTTTTAAAAACTCTTAAGTGATTATTTTATGAGTCACTTCACCCCTCATAAAATGCTTTTGCAATTTTGGATCAAAGTCAAAAGACATCATATTAAGTTTAATTACAAGGATCACTTTGAAACGCCTTGAAACTCAGTGATCTAGGTGCTTCTAGGTGACAGTTCCACGCGACCGAGCTTAGAAGAATAGGCAACAAACTTACGGCTTGGCTCCTATACTGTTATTTTGTATGACCATTGCTACAACAATAATTCTCTTACCAATTTCAAAAAAGTACGCCTAAGAAAGGACCATGACTTAAAAGCAAATAAGAGAGGTCAAACTTACTACTGAACGATTCCCGACTCTGGCGCCTGAAGTCTTGAGGGAAATTAGATAGAAATGTTTGCACGAATAAGCTTTTCATCTCCTAAAATTATGTTTCTGACATCATAATAAATTCTTGTTGGTTGGTTTCAATAAAGTATTTATTAATTTAACCGTACAAAGATTAAAAACCGAGAAGACCGTCAAAAGCACACGGTCTTTTGCTTTTCGACTGTGGATGATTTATACAGTTTGGTCATCAAGACAAGAACAACCAAATAAAATGGCTAAATTTATATTTTCTACATATTTTTAGCGGTTGCTGTAGTGATTCTCACTGATCCCTGCTCTGATAGCCCGATCATAGCTAATCGGCTGTCAAGTCACTTGCTGTTTCAGCTTTTACTGGAAATTAGGTAAAGATAGCAAGTGACTTGACAGCCAGTTAGCATTGATTGGGCTTTCAGACACCGGGCGTTAGTGTATTCAGATTTGAACGGTGCTGGTGCACTGGGAATTAACCAGTAATACATCTCATGGTGATTAGCACAGTGCGATATACTCGTAGATAAGAAGTTCTGCAGTGAACGTGTCCAACGTGGAAGTCCACCCCAACAAGAGGTCGAACATAATGTTCACACATACCTACATAAATTATCAGCAGGGATAATTAAAAAAATTGGAAAAGTTAGGCCATTGCCAAAAGAGAGAAGTTGAATAAGACCAAGTGGGTAAAGGGTTTATTGAAAGCCTGAAAGCCGTTTGTACCCTACATTTATTATTTATATTGTTTCTTGCAGAATCGCTGCCGCTATCGATGTTGCACGTAGTGGTGCCAGCGTATCGAGTCCGTGGCCAGCCGGCGCAGCTAGAGTGCGAGTACTCGCTTGGCGCAGACACTCTCTACTCTGTCAAGTGGTATCGGGATAATGAGGAGTTCTACCGATATATGCCGAAGTACGACCCGCCGAAGCACGCGTACAAACTGGAAGGAGTCAAAGTTGATGTGAGTATTAAAATCATTTGAGTGTTTGTGGGTAGTTGAGTGACCAAGTTGTATTTTGGTGACCCTGAAAAAAGCATTGAGACCACCATCCAGGTTGGCATCCAGAAATTTATTTATGCATGTGTCACTTGTGTTTAAAAAGGGAAAGAAAGCCATTTCAATTTATCAACCGTTACCAACGCTATTTCCACACTGCATATAGAAAGCACCTACTTGAAGCCAATGAAAAAATGCATTATAGAAATACAAAAAGGGATTCTAGTTTTTAGAATTGTTTTCATTTATACAGTTACAAAAGTCAGACAATCGGCGCGTGACCTTGCACCAGGTGACACTAAAGTCGAGCGGCGTGTACCGCTGCGAAGTCTCAGCGGAGGCACCGAGCTTTGCTTCTGCAGCTGGGGAGGGCCGCATGGAAGTTATTTGTAAGTCAAACCACTTATACACTTGCTAGTTGGACACCTCAATCTGAGATCTCACAATGTCCGTGACCAAGCTATTAACAAAATTTTACCTGCACTTCGAAGTCATTAAAACTTTTACCATACATGGAGCTCCGGTCTTTTTTGGATTTTCAAATGTGACCTCTCTCGTGCAGCAGAGGATTTAGACGCCCACTGAGGTGCAAGAGGCATATTTATCCCACTGGGATAAATTGATTGAAATGTCTTCTAAAATTTACACCAAGAAGTGAAGTGGGTCCAGCTCCACTTAGCTAGAAGGGACGATGGGTGATAGACTAAGTCGGTAACGGAGTGGTGCCCAAGGGATGCACGGCGACCGCGAGGCAGACCACCAGCCCGTTGGTCGGAGGACATCGTCGGAGTGATCGGACCACAGTGGATAAGACTGTCGCAGGACCGGAAATACTAGCATAATAGAGGGGAGACCTATACCCAGCAGTGTGTGTCAACAAATTAATTATAGATAGATAGATAAAAACCATAAGTAAACGGAAATGAAATGTGTTTTCTGTTTAGATTTACCGAGAGAAGGGCCAAGAATAACAGGAAACGAGCAAGAAAATAGAAGAGGAGACTCCTTATTCCTAAACTGCACATCAGGGAGATCTTATCCCGCCGCTATACTCAGTTGGGATATCGATGGTGAAAAGGTAACTTTATTTGTCAACTTTGTTTAAAGTTTATAAGAAAGAGTAATAAAATGTATCGTTTCGAGACTGAGTTGCAAGGTATTCTCTGTCTGATTTTAGCCTGTCATGGATAGAGATTTAATGGCGTTTAGGAGGCCTTAATCCACTTAAAATATATAAACCGCTAAACTAGCAAGCTTACTACTAACCAGTTTGATAGCTTCGTTGTGTGGCTAAAGTGAAGGCGAGTTAACTACTCTAATGTTTTAGAGCTGGCTTAATTACCATGCTCGGCATTTTAGAGGTAAATTTTATAGGACCTTGATTTGCTAAAGCGTGATCCAATAGAACACCTACTGATAAAGACTACTATGTCTTATTTATCATACAAAAAAGTTAGGAATCAAGTTTGCTTCCTGCGTGTTCTTCTAGTCTTGTTCGCGTGGAAATCGCACTTAGATTCATCTGCTATATTACGTGTTTCAATGTGATACTTTGATTTAATTGAATAAATACTTTTGACTCTAGCTTAAAATACCTAATAATTATGCTCCCCTAAAAGTTAACAAAGCTACTTAAGCCAAGGAATTGAACCAACGGCTATCTTAGTTGCAAATTCCACTCGGTATTTAACTTTTGGGATTAAAATATTACACTTTTGCCTTACATTATGTACTTTATTCCAATAATTGCTTTTCTGTTTTGTATTACAAACCAGAAGATAGCGTAGGACGCCCTTCCCATCCGAATGACAGACGTCATTAGACGTGACTATTAATTTGCATACGTCAGTTAAGGAAATGGAATTGCAAAAATAATTTAACTCCTTTTTACCCTCTGCAAAAATCCTCAGGCTGTTGATCAACTTCTGTTTTAAACTTTTTCTTCAATTAAAAACTATATAAATATACCCAGGTACGTTAATTTATGTGATAGTATTAAAAGCTCACGCGTTACTTCTGCAAAAATTCAAAACCTTTTTAGTTTTCTGCATAACTTTTAATAAAATTATCATTTACCGCGAATTTTCTTAATTAAGTTTATGGCAACATAGAAAAATGGTTCCAGCTTGTGTTTTTAATAACAGTTAAATAACATTTATTTTATAGTCATTGTTAGAAAGATGACAATGTATTTGTGGGCCATAAAAAATCCGGAAAACTTTACAATGTCGTTGGTCGATCACTTTGCGCCTAAGGTGCACGCTGTAGTTGTTTACTCGAAACTAGTCTTCTCTTCTTCTTCCTGTTTACTCGAAACTAGTATTGATTTTTATTAATTTATGTCTTTTTCAACAGGTTACCGACCCAGATCTGTTAGTAGACTATCCACCTACACAGTACTCGCACGGGTTGCTGTCCTCAGCACTCGGCCTTCGTGTTCCAGTAGGGAGAAGTATGGAGGTCCGATGCACGGCGCGTGTGGCCCCTGCTTGGCGGGAAGGGAGCGAGGCTGTGGTCGGTAGCAGCCACATGACTGACAGCAAGGAGGCTATGCTACTGGGTGAGTGACGTCTTCGATCACCAGGGGCGTTATTCACTACAGTCCAATCGCTTTTACTTTATGGCCAGTCCAATCACGTTTGCGTTTAGATCATTTTGCGACGTCACACGGTTAGGGCAATGCATCTCTATGTCATAAAGAATAAAGCCTAAGATCACGTATACGTTACACGGTTTGGGGCAAGGAATCTCCTAAGTCTTAGAGAATAATTCCCGAGTAGTTGACTTTACGTGCGCTGTTTTTTTTAATGTGAACCTGTGTTACAATTGGGTTTTGTGTGGAACTCCACACAAAAC
Organism: Plemyria rubiginata; assembly: GCA_963576535.1. NCBI lineage: Eukaryota > Metazoa > Arthropoda > Insecta > Lepidoptera > Geometridae > Plemyria > Plemyria rubiginata. The sequence continues at coordinate 8,097,760 of OY754910.1, forward strand.
CCAATTGTAACACACGCGAGAATAAGAAGCTCGCTAGGGGTGCTTATCTCGACTATACTATAACTAGCCATTATTTTGTATCTTATCTATGAGCCAAATTTAATCTCGATCAGACTGAAACAAAACAGAAACAAATGAAACAGACTGAAATACACACTTTTGTTTTTTATAAACTCGTATGGATTCCTATAGAAACAAGGCTGTTAAAACTCTAAATATAAGTAAAACAACAGAAGTAAAAATAAAAACATTTCGTTTTCGTCAGAACTCATACCGAACTTTTCTCAAACTCATTTTTGTAATCACAATAACCTTTTTCTCGCAATCCTTATTATTCTGTAACACATTGTAGCCACTTAGTTCTGAAACTATTAGGTATGCAAGCGAAACATCGATACCAGAGTTGCATAATAACTCTATTTCAAACGTTTCCAAGAATCTTGCACGTAATTCTCTCTGGAAACTAAGCTTCACCATCTGAATCTCAAAATTTATGCGTAGTTTTAAACATCTAAGCATAATAGGGACAGACAGACAGAGGGAAGCGACCTTTTTTTATACTATGTAGATATAATGATAAACTTCTCTTGTATTTTGTTATTATAAATCTATGGGAATTATTTTGTTGAGTCTGTTCGAGGCATTATCAGATTTGCTCTGACAATTTTGCTATTGAAAATTCAAAATCTTTCTTATGAAGCAATACTTTAAAAAAATCTAAATCAAATTCTGTTTTTCTCTTATACTTGTACTCATTTTTACTTTCTTCTCTTTTTTTCACGAATCAACTTTAAAGAAAGAAAATTGCTATAAAAATGAGTGCAGCTTTTAGCGACATTGCAACACAACTCTCAACTGCTTTAGGACGTGACACAGCTGAGCACCGCTGTTTAATTCAGATTCACAACTTTTTACTCTACTTTTGGAGTCTCTGCAGACAGCTCGATTTTATACCCAATTTTGGATCCAATCTGTAGAAATTTGATCAATTGGAATTTAGTGTCAGAGGTTCCGCACTGAAGTTTAGGACCGTTCGGAACCCCGATCTATTAATTTTCTGTTAAAATACCAACCAAACCGTGGAAATGGGTGGAATCAAGTATTTAGTAGTAGTATTAGGCTCCGTTTTTCAATTGACTATTTGGAAAAATAATGGTGAAGTAGTTTTCGAAGGCAGGATGTCAATTTACCAATTTATTTCTTCAAATAAATTGGTAAATTGACATCCTGCCTTCAATGAAGGACCTTTGTCCTTCATTGAAGTTTTCATTAGGTTTTGGCAACACTGTTTTTTGTTTTATTTCTTCTGTTTTACCACTTTTACTTGAAATATAAAAACACGACCTGATTCCGCAGCACGAGAAAAATACGGTGTATTGATTGCAAAACCAATTTGGCAAGTCAATTTTAAATCGTGTAGCACATTTGTCCAAATCAGATGGTCTGTATACTATAGTCTATTCGTTTCGCAAGAATAACAAAGCTCATTTGTTTCAGTGAGGAGTTCAGCGGCGTCTACGTTAAGTGTAACACTGTTAACACTTTCCCTCACTTTGTTTCTTGCCCTAAAGCAATCTGAATCGTGATAAATTATCTCTTAACATTTATTATAAATGAGATGAAACGTCTTTTCTAACGCTGCGATCTAAAATCGTTTCAATGATTATCTACTAGAACTAGACAATCAAATGTATTATGTTTGTATAATATGTTATAGTCAAAATATGTAAAAAAACAGTCTGCTGGTTAGGTAGGTATTTATTATTGTTATTCTGTTGACACTTTGCTTGCCCAAAACGCTACAACGATATTGTTTTCACATCAAATATATGACCGCCTGATTTTAAATCGTACTATTCTAAATTTTTGTTTATTTTAAATTACTAATTAAAGTTACCACTGTGTTGTGACAGCAGTAAATGCATAACTAAAAGTATGTCTTACAAAGGATCTTGAGTATGTATTATGAAGAATAATATGTGAAGTTTACAAATTTTCATACGAAGTAGGCATCAAGGCCATGCTTGGCTGATTTCATATTGCCAGCACCCGCTCCTGCAGCTATATGTTAGACGTCTAGCGTTCATGCTCTTACTTATAAACGTTACTAAAGCTGAAACACTGCTCGAAGTTAGCCCTATCACTGTTTTCCATCACCCATTGGTTAGTGAAGGCAAAAGTTGAATACTGATTATCATTTTACAAATTTTTATGCGTAATGCTGTAATTGATTCGTGAAATATCAAACTCAGGCTGTCATAATTCTGTAGTCAGTTTTTTGAACTAAGGATACCGTTTTAACACAATTTGTATTGGTGTTTATTTACGTAAAGATTTCTTGTATAGCTATGTAAATGTACATTTTGATTAGAAATAGGTATGAAAATTGTACAAAATCATCTGTAAGTATATATGAAATCATTAATATTATAAAAAAATACGTATTAGGTATACATTATGGTCAATAACTTGTATTAATTTGGCTTTCTAATTGTTTTATCTAATTGTTTATTTTAGAAACGAAAAAGTTACATCAACATTTATTTTATTATTGTGTTTTAAATGTATATAACTACTTTATTCAACTATTTTCGACAAAAAATTAGGTAGTAGTATATTTTAATAAGATTGTTCTGTAAATAAATTGCTTTGAATTGCCTTGCTAGACTGTAAAGTTCATTAAAAATAATAAAATTAGGGTACAGCCTCTAATCACGTTTTTCTTGTTTATCGAATCGAATGCGAGATAGTCTTAAATGTTGGCCAGCAACCTCTTTAAGGCAAGCTCGTGTCCCCGTTACCTAAAATAATTTTCGCAATCTATTCGATAGAAACTGGTAGTGAATAGAAAATAATTTCAATGATGATGTATAAATATCGCTGCTTAATTCGTCATATCGAATCATATCTTTTATTACAAATAAACTAAAATTTACTTATTTTATGATTTATAATAATGATCATTCTTTGTAGTAAGAGAATATATATGTATTTACAACCTGTGTTCTTATTTTACTGGCATTTTACCTCTAATTTGATAAGATTTGAAGTGATTTTTACGTGCATGAAATAAAGCAAAGTACTAAATATATCCACAGATACTCCATAGGTTTATCTCAGAGTAAAGAATAAAAAGTAGCATAACATTTCAAATAACAAGTTATACATAAATAAATTAAACTGAGCTATTTTTCCTATATTAGTTCTATATTAATTATTTAATTCTTTTTACGTGTGTGATGATTGCAAAACGTGGATTCCTATGATCCCATGGTGGGTTAAATGCTCAAGGACAGACATAACTATGCTCAGCAGTCGATAAAAGGTTAGGTTGTGGATAAAATTATAAAGATGAAGAAACCAAACAAGATTGTAGGGCTCTTTTTCTTTTTCTAAAATTGGTGGATATTCCTCTAGAACATGTTTTGGTAAGTACATACATGCTCATAATATCTTATTGCATCTTTGTTTGCGGTGGTGCTCACAATCCACAGCGCAGAAGATTGCTACATTAGAGGGCTGTCAACAATGATTTGAAAAGAGTGGTCGCAATAAAATGAAAATAAAACATTTACCCTTCACAAACTCAAGAAACCTTTACTGCTCGCAGGTAACGTAACCAAATATTGTCTAAAAGCTGTAGCATTTTGTAAAATGAGACGATTGCGTGAGTTTGCCTCCATTTCCGTTTTGAAAACCGTTTGTACAAAGTACATTTCCGCAGTAAAAATAAACGTTCCGTTTCATAAAATTGGTATACCGGAATAAACCAACTTTTGCCTAATATGAAATGCTATAAGATTATTTTGTACTAAGTTCAGCCACCTTCAGTTTTACTCGATAAGAACCTCAAATATTTTGTTTTTGATAAATTCTGTAGTCAATCCAATTTCCAAATAGCATTGTTTTACATATTTTAGTATAGAATTGTTGTAACCATTTGTCAAGGGCTCGTCTAGGGACTTCCCCGGGTGTATGTGTAAGTATATAATTATGTATATAGGTAAGCATGGTGATAATACTTCCTACTAACATGCTTGAAACCTATCTCTGCCGTCATGTAGCGTTGCTATAGGTTTTATTCAGAAGGGTGTGGGGTGCAGATGAAATTACAGGCACTTTATGGCGTAATATGTATACCTCAAGTTGATGGATGCAGGGTAGTACATGATAGTGCACGTTCCTATTGTGCATAATTTGAGATGCAATGCTTGTCTAGTTGATGCCACTTTTATGCAGTTTTTGGGCCATTTGTTTTTTGCATAGAGCTAACGAAGAAATACGAAGACTATATAAGTAGTAAACATTTGTTATAACTTTTTTATATTTTAGAAAAATGATTTGTTACGTCTTTCATTATTTATGTGGTAAGTAAGCAGGTGAACAGACCAAAAAATAATAAAAAAAACATTAAAACTTTACGACATTTGTGTTACAGAAAATAGTACAGAATAAAATAAATGTAAACCAGCATCTTTTGATGGTCTTGAAAAACGTTTCACTATCATTATGAAATCAATACGGTATAGTTGTGTAATTTTTTATTAAGATCAAAAAATACTTTGAACTACTAATTATTAGTTCTTTTCACAAAATAATAACTAGGTTGTTGAAATAGAAAGTACAGAACTGTGAGGACAGTATTTTGTTTGATCTATATATTGAAAGGCTTCCCTTGAACCATAGCCATTAAAAAATAAATATGTTAGACAACTGATAAAACAGAAGCGTAAAACAAAAAAAAGGTGCACAAAATTAAATGCAAACTGTTAAATATATTTTGATTTGTTGAATTTATTTGTTGATTTTATAAGTTGTCGCAATACGACCAACTGAAGGGGAAAATATACAAAACCATGATAATTTATGACCTATCGTTTTGTATGAATTGGAGTTTTGAGCCACCAAAGAGACGGATGAAAGGAGAGTGCATGCAGCAGAGATGCGAATGTTGAAATGGATGTGTGGAGTGACGAGAATGGATAAGATAAGGAATGAGTTTGTTAGAGGCAGTTTGAAAGTGGCACCTCTCACTGAGAAAATGAGGAGGAATAGGTTAGCGTGGTGTGGTCATGTGCGAAGGGAAGAATGTCATGTAACGAAAAGAGTTTTAGGTATGAATGTATATAAGATATATGAGTAGAGGAAGACCAAAGAAAAGATGGATGAATTGTGTGAAAGATGACATGTGTAAGAAAGGAGTAACTATCAGAGATGACGAATGGGAATAGGAATAGGAATGGGAATAGGGGAATAGAGGGAAGTAGAGAAAAATAACCTATTTTGCCATCCCCACACGAAGTGGGATAAATGCAGGAAGAATAAGAAGAAGCAATACCTGACCAAAATGCTAATTATAAAAACAAGGGGTTATTAAAAATAATAAAACAGTTTAATAAAGCCTACAAATACCTAAAAATATATAAGTATTTAGCAGCCTTAAGCAAAACCGTAACAACTCCAAATATATGTACATACCCACCGTAAAAGGTATCCATAAATCACCAGGCGTATGACTCTCGTCAGCCGAAATGAAAGGCAAGCTTTAATAAAAACTTCACATCACAGTCAGAGACGTTTCAGAATGTTTCTCGTCAAGAAATTGTCCGTTGACAGGCAGGATCCATTTAACGTAAAATGAATAAAAACTTTCTTGGATAACAAAAAGCCGCTATCAAACGACGTGAAAAATATTGTTTTTTTTAAACAGACAGGACTAATATAAATAAAGACGAACCTCCTAAGGATCGACGACCACCCTAGAGCAAAGGTAGGTCCTAACCTACCTTTGCTGTAGGGTGGTCGCGAGTTCCATGCAGTGCCGACCGCGATCGATCGTCGATCACACCGATAGACACCGCATTTCAAGGAAATTAAATTATGATATAATATTCTTATCATAATATTATTGTTTTTATTATAATTCTTATTATAATTCTTATTATAAATATTATCATCACCCAATGATGAAGAGACATCTATGTTTGCTAAACATATTTTTGCTTAAGTTATATCAACTAAAGAGGGATGTCTATAATAGGTACTAATAGGCATTCAAATATCTATGCGATATTATGTAAAAAACGCGTTTATCACACATAGTGTAAAGGCAGCATAGAAATCAGACAAATACAAAAAGTGTCGAGAAGAATTTGTCAGTTTCTTGAGTGGCTGCTCGTTACGAAACCAATTTAAGAATTCTTTCAGCGTATTTTTATGTCAACACTTTAAAAACCGCGCTAGTGATTCGGGCACTTTTTTATTCTTTTTATTTGTAATTTTCAGATTAAAGTGATGGAATCCGCTAATGACCCAATAATTGATATACCTTACAAAGTATTGCCTCACAACATTCCAGAAAGATGACTTGTGGCAGTTCGATGCTTTCGAACATAGCTAGATAATAGAATTATAGAATTTTAGTATACAAAAGAACTATGAAAAAACTATCAATACTATTTATTTACACGAAAAACTAATTCGCCTAAGCTTATTCTACTATTACATTTAATCTTGCAACCGTAACAAATCCCAAATATATTTTCTGAGAGCCCATATTCAACTTTGAAACTTTTCCCTTCAGGGTTAGCGAAGCGTAAAAAGTGCCTACACGGTTCGCGCGACGCCTCTTGATAAAACCGATTAGGCGTCCTTCTACTAAACTTTTTTATTCGTACTTTATTCAAATTGACAAGAGGGAACCGACAGGGTGTAAAAGCTGATAGGCCGGTAGTTTAGTACCTTCAAGGAGATAGCATGGCCGAATGTGGGGCAATCTGATCATAGGAGCGGTGTTTTGTCACGCTATTGGATCTTTAATATGGTGCGCTATTGCATAGCACCATGATTTCTTTACTAGCTGTAAGCATATTGCTTACCTAATAATAAGTGGTCAACACCCAATAATCAAATCTCCAAAAGAGCCTCTTTGAGGTGCCCTTCGAATCCTTTCATCATTATGTTTCAAAATAACTTTTTTCACGACAAGAAAACGATCTTTAACCTATGGCATTAAATAAGCCTTAAATGCCAGTAATTTCACTCTGCACCCATACCCTTCATCAAACTGTGCATAGTGGTAGTACGTACACGGCCATCACAAAGAGCTCTACTAATAAGACAAAAATATACCCAAAACTAACATCATACAAAATATTTCAGTAATTAGCACAGCCTACATACCTAAATATAATTCTTAGAGCAGAATTCGAATGCTTGTTTGGTTTGAAGACAGAATTTTGTCAATCTTAAATATAACCTTGAAAGAACTTTGGGTACGTTTGTTGTGACAATAAAGTTTAAAACATATGATTCAAAGTGGTGAGCATATTTTATTCCATTAAATAACAAGGACTGTTCAGAAACGTTTTAAATCCAGATGAAATCTAGTTGCCAGTTCCACGCGACCAAACCTAGAACAGTCACACAAGAGACAGCACAAACTTACGGCTTAGTTCCTAGTTTTTATTTGTTCCTTGTTTGTCGTATCTAATCGTCAAATGATGTGGAATCGAAAGGACGGTTCCTTTCTTTATAATTAAAAGGTGTAGGCACAAACTACGTGCATAATGTGTTTGTATCGTGGAAAAAATGTCCAAAGTAGTATATTTACCTCGAGACGTGATCAATGGGCACTGGTCACGCGGGAGTGTCACGCGACGCCTTCGACTCTTGCCTCACTGAATAGAATAGAATAAACGTTTATATTTTACTAGCTGGTACCGACTTCGTCTGCGTACTTTTCGCAATAAAAAGTAGCCTATGTCCTTTCTCAGGGTCTAAAGATTGTCTGTGCCAAATTTCATCAAAATCGGTTGAGAAGTTTAAGCAGGAAAGCGTAACAGACAGACAGACAGAGTTACTTTCGCATTTATAATATTAGTTGGGATTAGTAGGGATTATATTTTTTTCTATTTTCTATTATATTCTTACTTCACTGAGCTTTACCACTCTGTCCCGGTATATTATGTTACATTATAAAGTCTTATCTTTCATCATCATTATCATTTTGAAAAAGTCCACTGATGGTCGGCCTCCTTTATTTCCAGGAAGAACGATTATGAGCCCTCGCCATACAAGGAACGCGGATCTTCACAATATTGTCAGTCTTGTACTAAGACGTCCCGCGTTTCGTTTTCTAGTTTTAATTATATAGTATGCAAACTTTCTTCATATAAATATCAACATCCATAATATCGTCAGAATTCATGAAGGTCTGTGTTCATGAGTAGATTCTATGTTTACTCAAAGTCTTATTTCCAGGAAATACGACTTTGTATCTTCTCTATCCATCGACTTTCCCTGATCTTAAAACATCAGCGCATTGCTTGTGGGGTGTTCTACGCTTCGTTTTCTGGTTCGAAATCACCATTTGAGAACCTTTATTCCCCAGCAGTTTTAGGTTCACTGCACTGCACTTCAACTCGCTAAAGATTCTTTGAAAATATAAATATTGGTGGACATTTCACACACCGCTATCATGTCCAAACTTAAATCGATTTATATTTATACTAGCTGGTACCCGCGACTTCGTCTGCGTACTTTTAATCTCTTCATCTCTTTTTTTCGCAATAAAAGGTAGCCTATGTTCTTTCTTAGGGTCTAAAGATTGTCTGTGCCAAATTTCATCAAAATCGGTTGAGAGGTTTAAGCGGGAAAGCGTAACAGACAGACAGACAGACAGACAGACAGATAGACAGAGTTACTTTCGCATTTATAATATTAGTTGGGAAGTTGGGATAATTATGCAATTTTGTTATTTTTTAAATGGTGTTCATACTTTCTGTGTAATTTTTCCTGTGTGGTAAATAAAGTAAAATAAAGTAAACAGCAGCTGTACCTGTGAACATTAAGAACTAAATAACTGATAAGATGAAAGCCTGCAGTTATATTGCAGGCTTGCAATGATGAAAATTTACAGCGGAAGTAAGGTCATTGACCCTACAGATTATGGTCTAACCTCGCTGGGCTCCACACGTCCCTCCATGCATAATGTAAACTTAGACGGTCACGTATTTTTCAAGTAGCTTCAGTCCGCTTTTGCCTTTGAATAATTGAAGGACAACCGACTGTTGGAATATGGTGACGATTTGTCTCGAGAATTTCGAGATTGAATATCAAAAAATACGGTCTAAGGAGTCTTAAGGAGATTCAGTGGATAAAGCAAAATATTTTGGAGAGTAGTACATAATTATAAAATACTATTATTATGCTGATAGTTAAAAGAAACTAAACAAGTCTTCAACTTCTGATGATGACTATTCAAATTAATAACAAAATGTAATAACAATCGAATGCCAATGTGTGTATGAGAACAAAGATGACAGCGAAACCATTGTCTAGCAAACAATGGTGCAATAAGTGAACAATACGGTGGCGTATCTTGGCTTTTATCCTGCGTCATGTCACCGATGATGCCTTTAAAAACATGAATTGAAGACAAAAAAATATTTGTAGGTATCTACAAGTATTGATTCTCTAAACAACAGTCACGGGGAGCTTTTCCTAGTTAATCAAGTTGCCTGTAACAATCGCTGTCAGCGATAAGTTCGCCCATTGTTTTACCTAAATGTATGCATTTACCCCATACTTTTGTTTCTGTGTGGTGAACAATAAAGAGTTATCTATCTATCAAAATCCGCACTCACTTCGATCACAGAAGTCGCCTCACTCCCGCTGGTGGCTTTAGTGATGGGTGAATGTATTACAGAATGCCCAATTAAAAGCTCACTGCAAACTCCAGATTCCGCGGTCACTTGGGTGAATGTAGTTTACGAAATAGCATTACTGTAGTGATTTTAATATAAGATAATACTGCACTAGTTAAGTATAACCGTAAAATATGGTAAAGACGGGTCAAAATACAAACCCACATTATCCCGAGAAATTGTATAAAGGTTATCCAAACAAAGTCAAGTTGAACGAGACCGTTTATTCCAATTTCACTCTCATTATCACACTACGTTCTGTGTCGAAAGGATCTCGGTCAAAAGATCCCAACAAAGTAACTACCACGTCTACTATCGGCAGCGGAAACTTTATTTCACTCTTTCCTAATCGTATTTGCTTTGAATCTGTTCCTAGTGTTGATAGAACTTTTTAACTTTTTGTGAAATCATGGCGCTTCGATTTTCTTTCAATTTTCTGAGTGAAGTATAGTTGTGTACTCTAGATAAATTGGTTTGATATTGTGTTTCTGTAATCACAAACTCTTTAAATTTTATTCACGTCAGTTAAACACTAATCCTGGCTCAGAACAACTCAGAATATTTGTTATGGGTCATCTTCAGATAGGCAAAAGAAATATGCCGACTTCGGTAATACTTCTCCGTACGAACTCTTTCTCATAAAACTCAACTAACAGGTTTAAAAAATAATTTTGTACTTTTACTTAGTTCAGACATTCTGACGCAATACGCTTTTCTTCCACCACGTATGTTAGACAACTTTATTTGAAATAACGTTAAAGTAACTTCATTTAATAATGTGTCCCTGTATTCTAATAAACGGTGGTCGGAAAATTACGGTCGTCTGTACCCTATAACCTACGTCAAAATGAGTGCTGATTTTACACTGACTCATTTGACAGTGTTAATTTAACCTTCAAAAAAAGAGATTTCAAATAGATAAATCTATGAATGCCAATTTTGTGCGCATAAAGTGGTATAATATTTATTAAAATTTCAGTACAGTCAGAATCAGGATTTGAATCAGAATCAGAATAATCTTTATTGTAAACTTAAGTCGCGCCGTAAATCATTTTCAAATTGGTTTCAAATCTAGAATTTTTATAAAAATCTAACTACTGAACTTTGGTGGAACATTGGTGGCTTATTTTGTTGCATTTTAACCCTTCTATGACGTCCTTCAAGAAATACTTCGAATTACCGGTAACTAGTAATCGAGTAGGTACGGTATAAGTTGTATGAAATAGTTATTATGTTATGTAATGCAGGACGTCCATTCTAAATAAAAAAGACGATCAACGCTTTTCAAAAACGCTACCCGCGGCAACCGGATGCAGAAAACAAACGAAGTTCCCTGGTTTTAAATATGCAAGAAAGTGTTTTAAGTGGGCTGTAAAAATAACAACATTTTAAGAAGGGACGTGTATAATGTTAACCTACTTTATTTTACTCTTTAAATTATTTTATTTGCTCATGTTGTTTTTATTAAAATAGATGCTACCTATATTCCACGACCATCTCGTGTTCATTCATTTATTTATTTATTTAAATAATAAATAAAACAAGTCTTCAAGTCAAGTTAGTGTTATCTCTGCATAACTTTGCCTTAAATACCACTTTCACTTACGAGTAGCATTGCATTGCGTCATTACTCTGAGACGAAATATCGAAGCAATCTTATATAATGAAATATTGATCCATGTTCATCACACAAACATATTTGTTCTCGGTAAGATTGAACCCACAGCCAGAAGCGCAAAGGCAGAGCTACTACCAACTGAGCTGTGAAAGGCTGAAATATTTAGGAAAAATCCATTGAAGCAATTATATTTCATCAAGGAAATATATTTTTAGACAACAAGTTGTTTTTGTGCTTATCTGCTTCAATAAGCAACTTATGTGCGGATACTTCTGCTACTACCAGTCTCTCAAGAGACTGGTAGTAGCAGAAGTATCCGCAGCAAACATCAAACACTCACACATACACAAACACTTATCACTCACCCTCATAAGATACAAATGTGATACCCAGACTCTTACGAGACTGGTGGTAGCAGGAGTATCACACACACAACATCACAGTACACCCATCATGACCAACACACATACCTTACACAACACACTTAAGTCCACCCGTAATAATAACAAACTTTTCAATGACTGCGTGCATGTATATACATCTCAGACACATATCTACATAAATAAGTTTTTAAATATATATATTTATGTTATTGGTTACCGTTAGTTATTCCGTTAGGCGATGTTTTGTTATAGGTGATGGTTACCACTCCACATCAGGTGGGTGATCTGTATCGTTAACATGTTAACAATTTCTTTCAAAAACTAAACAAAATTGTATTTAAATATATAGGTACAAAGATACATGAAAATTAAACTATACGACTGCCACCATGTAAGCCATCCCTATAGAACTATGCATAGAAACCAGTTTATTATCTTTATTGTTCACACTAGCAGCACTTCACCTACAAGCGAATGTTGCAGAGTTTTATTTTGGCGTTTTGTCATCACATTCACACCTACCCGATTTATAATTAACAACCTATCTAAATAGCTACCTACACATACCTACACCATGACACACTACCTACACTACACATTTCATTACCACGTTTTGTTTTACACATTGTTCTCTTTTTTTTGTGATCAACTTTATATTTTATGTCTGTTTTATTCGTTAACTTTTACCTTATTATTTTGGTTTGTCTTTTCAGTATCATCTGCCTACCTACATAAGTTGCTTATAAAATGTAGATTCGTTTTGGTTTATGCACAATGTATATTATATAGTTCATATTAGACAATAAGAAAACTGTGAATCTAAGAATGAATAAATAAATAAATAAATAAATAATAGTCCTTGTAAAAAACTACAAATCTTCGTTATTTAGATGTTAATCCCATTTTAGGCCAGTATTTCGGCTACCTACAAGTTTCAAGATAAGTAAAATAAGCCAAAAGTGCTTCCATTCTATTCCCGGGCTGTCGTCTCTTTAATTACAAATTAGGCAAGTCATAAACAAAGTCTTTACTTCGCCGAATCGTCTCATCAATCTGCGGTCGCGGTCTCTCATTAATTTTAATAAAATATCTTTGTTTCAGTACTGGGTATACTTTACAAGTAATAGAAGCATTTTCACGGTTTGAAATGTTAAATGTAATATACCGCACCTATATATTTATTACGACAAATTAAAAATAAAAAGCAAACGAAAACTATTATAATTTATTTCTTGTAATACCTGACTTGATCAGCGCAGCGGCCCGATTACGCTAATGTCTGGCTATCGAGATGGCTTTCAGTTTGACATTTGATTCCCATAGTGCACTAACAAATGTATTGGATGGATGGGAATCAAAAGCCATCTCGATAGCCAGATATTAGCGTAATCAGGCCGCAGGTGCTTGATCAGGTAGGTAATTCAACATTAGTAATTCTGTTTAGGAACGGATCAAGGTTCAATGGTTTCAACTCACTGTGATCCGTGGCTAACTCAATCCGACATTGGGATCAGTGGAAACAAGCCCCAAGCAGTGACTCACATTGCTTTATTTAGATTTGTGTGTAATTTTTTTAACTAGCTGATATGGATCAATCAGATCAGAATCTCCACTGCGAAACCGGGGCAGGACGCTAGTAATTAAGTAATAGGCTGATGAGTGATGTGTTTATTGCGTCAATTTTCTCTTAAAAGAAATATGTTTTATAATAACATAAACTGAAATGACTGTCACCTCAACTGATATCCAATTACCTAGTAGCTTAGCCCACTTACCTAGAAAATGTCTACTTCTTTTTCAACGGTTCCCCAAAAATAATCTTGAGTTAATCTGAGGGATATCTATTGTGCCTGGGAATTAAAGCCACGAAGTTGTTTCAGTTTTTCTCTGAAATTGTAAGCATTCAGACAATAATACTGTCTTGGGCAAATGCTGAGAGCACAATGTGCCCAATATATCTGTTTTTCGAGTAGCTTTACTGTTTGTATTTATTACATACTTAACTTGTTTATAGCCTAACATATAAATTATAAATGAAAAAGTGTAATTATTCTCCCTCATCATTAGACTGAAGATGTCCACTCCTGGATAGCTTTCCCCATATACCATATCGATAGTGGAGCTCTTTTACCTATTTCTGTAACAAGCAGCTTTGTTAGTTTGAAGGGTTGGCGGTAAGTTACAGACATATGAGGCATATTTGATATGCCTCAATTTGTTGGACGAGAGACATCGCATCGTAGGACACGTTCCTATCGAATGTGGCATGCGAGGTGCCAGTCACCACTTAACGTCAGGTGGGCCATCTCTACCATCTAGCGGTTTTGTTAAATATTTCTTATTATGCTACTTGTGATGGAACTAATATAAAATGCTTGTTACTTCTCGTTGACACGACAAAAAAGAAAGTCACGGGCTGATGTCAAAATTAATTACCTATTTTATATAATGCGTTTTATTTTATTATAGGAAGTCAAATCGCTGCTTAGCAAAAAGGCCACCCTTTGTACTTTTAGTTTAAAGTTTTTTTTTGTATCGATAAGTTGTGTGTGTGCAATAAAGTATTTTCTATCTATTTTCTTCTATTAATCTATCAAATTGAATAAATTGAAAATTCTCAAATGTCCTGTGCAATTGAGAATTTTCTCAGAATAAGATCTTTCCTAGTCGCAATATTACTTCCACGAAGTGTTTATGACTGAAATGTAGTAGATTCAGCAAAAATATTTAGTTTTGATCCAAACAATATGTCCTACCAACTGTGATAAATATCGATGATTGTTCTGTGTTTGGTTGTTTTATTGTTCTAACAGCGGTTTTACTCGCGTGTTAGTAGGGATTTCTAACAGTTATATTTTAAACGTTTTTATATTGAATATTTTTGTGGGATGCCGAGCAATAATAAACACTTTTTGATATTCTAGACTGCGTTTTATTCAATTTAAATATCTTTAAAGCGTTGACATTTCACTTGACATCAAAGCCCAATAAAGAAGAGAGTTATACATCTCTATAGCTATTTGTTTTATGCCATAGCTTGCAGACGAGCCACCTGATGGAAACTGGCCACAGTCGATGGCCACATGTAACACCAGAGGCGATACTGGTGCACTGCCTTTTAAGAAAATATAACCCCGCCTTTTGGATAATACTTGTTGTTGTTGGTGGTGGAGTGACGTCACGGTCACTGTGGATTAGCTCTGTGTTATTTTATTATTTTTAATTGTTATGAAGGTTTAATTACGGAATAAGTATTATCCACATATAAAGCAAAGTACAACTCGTCTACACAAGTGTAATTTCTCTTGAATATTTGTGATTAGGCGTGAAATCTATGTTGTTGTTGTTGTTGTTTTGTATACTTGGTCAACGGAAGTGACAATAAGTTATGTGTTAACCCATTAAATACCTAATTGGAAGAGTTTATGTGCTTCAAACAATCGGGATAACTGTAAGTGGGCTTTTATCTGCTGGCAGAGCAAATTATAACAAAAATTCGATTCCAAATAACAATCAGCTAAAAAAGGTAAACAAAGATGAGTCATCCTTAAACAACGGTACATAATTTAAATTTGTTCTGACAGTAAAGAGTCCTTTCGGTGGGGAGTTTGAATCAACAAAAACAATATACGCGCAAATAAAATATAAAGCAGATCCATACAATAAATAATATAATCAAAGAATAATTCGCTGGGATATTGTATTTACGCGCAAATAAAATATAAAGCAGATCCATACAATAAATAATATAATCAAAGAATAATTCGCTGGGATATTGTATTTTGTTAAATATTGCAAGATTGCCTTGGTACATACAGTGGCAGTATACACGTACAGTACCCACTGGCTACTGTTATATGAGTATTGTGCTTAGTGGATAGGTGTAGAATTGGGTTTAGCTATAAAACATAACAGACCAAAACAAAAGTATCAGATTATAACTTATTCTTTTTATTAGTAGAATAGTAAGTAGAGTAGTATTGGGTAAGAATCATTATACCTAGTTAATTTATTAATTCATCTTGTGTGTAATTTCTTTTGGAATAAGTACCTACCTACTTAATTAAAATTAACAAAATTAATACATAGGACACAAACAAATTATATTGCGCTGCTAAAATTAATATATATTGCTGGGGTTTTATAGCTGGATAGGAGGGTGCTAGATTGGATTTGTCAGGGTAGCATCAACTGAAGCAGCTGGTCGCGGTGGTCATGTCGTCAACCCGGCCGAGGGCCATGACCATGCCGAGGGCGAAGCCCACTAAGGGTACTACGGGCAAGGAGGGCGTAGCTGGTGAGACAGCGGCGCTGCGGGAGATATCGGTGCCTTGCCAGCCTAGATCGGCTGGCGTGGTTGAACATCTTGCGGGGTTCTTCTCGCAGCCGCTGACTGCGCTCAGGGAGCGCGAGACGGTGGGTCGCGTGGCTGATGCGCCCCGCGGCGCTACTACGCTAGATAACGAAACTTCGAGCCCAACGCTCGTGCCGTCGGTGCGGAGCGTGGTCAGTAGAATGCGGGCGCGGTCAACCTCTCGCGCTGATGATACGCTGCGCCTCGGACGGCGTGCGCCCGCGGGCCCGCCGCCGCCGCGCGATGTTTCCCCGTCACCTGCCGCGCTCCTGGAGCGCAGTCCGCTCACCGACGATGCTGAGGTGGAGGGCTCGCCTTCGGCCGCGGCATCCGAGGTGTCGATGCTGTCGCTCGGCGAGGGCGGGCCACTGCACGAGGCGCCGCGCGTCGCTGGTCAAGTACTGCGCCGCACGCTGGCTGAGCTGGAGCGCTCGCGCCACCTTAGCCACGGAGTCAAGGAGGCTATCTTGTCGGGTCTGCACGCGCTGCATGACATCGTGCTGCGGATCGCCGACTCGCGTACCAGACACATCGCCGAAAAAGAGCGACAGCGCGCTAATACGGAACGGCAACACGCTCTGCAACACAAAATCCAAGCGGGTAAGTTAGAGGCCATCAACTCATATGTTCAGATAAACCTCGACGAGCTCAAGCGGGCCAACGCCGCGACGCTCGCCGAGGCTGAGGTGACGCGACGCCTGCTGCAGGAGATGCGGGAAGGTGCGACTTTCCATGCTGCCGCTGCCGCCACCACCGCCGACACCGCCACTGCCAAGCAAATAGACAGGTTAGTCGATGAAGTGCGCGCTCTTCGTGAAGAGTGTCACCGATGTCGGCCTCCTGCCGCGACCTCCCTCGAGTCCGTCAAGCTTCCCGCGGCCGCCGATGCTGCCGTACGCTCGTCCTCCGAGCGTGCGGACATGTCCCGGTTGGCCTCTGCGGGGGACGGACCCACGCTGAACGGACCCACACTGAACGGACCCGTGGAGCTGCATCGTGCAACCGCCACCGGCCTGTCGTACGCGGCAACGGTCCGCAGGTACCCAATTATGGTCGAGTCGAGTGACCCATCGAGCACTGGCGATCGGATCATCGCTGCGATAAAAAGCGGCGTCGACGTCGTCAGCATGGGGGTTGGAGTGAATGGCGTCCGTAAGTGCAAGGACGGGCGCGTTGCGATATCACTCGAGTCTGAGGACGAGCGCGTGCGCATGGGTTCGGCGATCGCCGCGCTCGGCGAACACCTAAAGGTGAGTGAGCCGCGCCTGCGGGATCCACGCCTGCGCCTCGCGGGCGTGCTCGCCGGGCTGGGGGACGCGGAGCTTGAGGAGGCGCTGCTGCGGCAGAACGCGGCGCTGCTTCGCGACGTGCCGGCGGCTGAGCGGCGCGCGAAAGTCGTGCGCCGCGTGCGTGCGCGAACTGCTGCACTGCATCATGTCGTGTTGCAGGTGGCACCGCAGGTGTGGGTGGCGCTGTGCGACCAGCGCGTGCGACTCGGCTACCAGGTGGTGAGTGCGAGTGACGAGTCACCACTCGTGCAGTGCTACCGCTGCCTCGGATTCGCGCACTGCGCGGCGCAGTGCCGGACTGAGCGCGCTGCGTGCGGCCATTGTGCGGAGGCGCATGATACGCGCGAGTGCCCGCATCGCGCGCGCGCACCGCGCTGTTTGCATTGCGTTGAACGCCGCCCGCACCGCGCCGATCACCCTGCCTACAGCGCTGAATGTCCCGAGCGCAGGAGGTGGGACGGAATAGCACGCCAAGCTGTTAGGTACTGCTGAGGGCGTTAAGGTTAAGGTTTTACAGTACAACTTGGGCAGGGGTCGCGCTGCGACGCAAGAGTGCCTTAGGGAGGCCACCAGGAGAGGATTCCAGGTTCTGATGCTGCAGGAGCCGTATGTAGGGGTCGAACCCTGTATGGCGATCCCAAGGGGTTGCAGGGTTGTTCAGAGCGCGTCCGGGAATGCCAATCGGCCGGTACGGTCCGCTATCGTTGTCACGGATCCCAGTATAGATTATGTTGAGAATGCTAGGTTTATCACCGGAGACATCTCTGGTGCGATAGTTAGGATAGGTAATTTAAGAGTAGGGTTAGTCAGTGTTTACTTAGATAAGGAATTAGATTTAAGCGAGTACTTGGCCACTTTGAGGAGGATCGTCGGGGCGATGGGCGTCGATCGGATTGTGGTCGGCGGCGACGTGAATGCAAGGAGTTACTGGTGGGGTTGCGATGCGGAAGACAGGCGGGGTCTTGCCGTGACAGATTGTTTTGCCGAGTTGGGCTTGGAGGTGCTGAATGAGGGCACCGCTCCAACTTTTCGCGTGCACCGTGCCGGCCGAGACTACACGAGCATCATTGATGTCACGGCGTGCTCCGCTGCGCTGCTGGCTGGCGTGGCCGACTGGCGGGTCGACGATGCGCTCGGCACGCTATCAGACCACCGCCCAATTGCGTTCACACTACAGCTGCGAGTGCGACAGTCAGCAACAGAGGACGGCAACTGTACGCGGGTGTACGACACCAGCAAGGCGGACTGGCTGAAGTTCAGGTCGGAGCTCGAGCTCGAGCTCGCCCGGCTTGACGTTGAGGGCGCGCTAGCCGATGTGAGTGATCGAGAGGCGGTCGACGGTGTCGCGGACCGATATACAGGATGCGTGCTTGAAGCTTGCGAGAGGGCGATTCCTCGCATTTCTCGTAGGAGAATTGCCGGGGCCTGCCGATGGTGGACGCCGGAGCTTGTTCGCCTAAGAGCGGAGATGGTGCGCCGCAGGAGAAGGATCACGAAGGCCGCTCCACGGAGAAGGCAGCTCGTCGTCGACAGCTACCTGGAAGCTAAGGTCGAGTATAGGACAGCGATTAAGTCCACTATGACGAGAAGCTGGAGGGATTTTTGCACTGGAGAGAAGAAGGAGACCATGTGGCAACGTTCCTACAGAATAATGAAGGCCTGCTCGGTTCGGGCTCGACAAGACAGGTTGCTGGAGACGCCTAATGGAGCCACTTTGAACGAGTATGAATCCGCATCGCTACTAGCTGAAACGTTTTATCCTTGGGATGACGCCGGGCAGGATACGGGCGAACAGACTCTACAAAGGATAAGAGCGGCTCGAGTGGTGACAGCTGTCGGGGGGAGTGTACGGGTAGAAGAGATCGTTGGCTTCACGGGAGAAGAACTGGAGGCGGTTCTGCGGGCGATGAGTCCTAAGAAGGCGCCGGGAGGCGATGGGCTCACATTGGACATCTGTCTCCGGGCCTACTCGTGCAACAGGGCCCTGCTTCTGGGATTGTTCTCGCAATGTCTGAGGTGGGGATGTTTCCCTAAGATCTGGAAGACAGCCTATATAAAGGTGATACCCAAACCTGCAAAAGACAACTATAGCACTCCGAAATCATACCGACCAATTGGACTACTGCCAGTTCTGGGGAAGATACTGGAGAAATTGTTTGTCAACCGACTGCAGTGGCAGCTTGGCAGGAATGGCCACATGAGTCCGTACCAGTATGGCTTTACTCCACAGCGCAGCACCGAAGACGCTCTTTTTGACGCCTTGACTATTGTTAGAAGAAACCTTGAAAACAAGAAGATAGTCGTAATGGTTTCACTGGATATTGAGGGTGCATTTGATAACGCATGGTGGCCAGCGATTATTAATGAGCTGCAAGACAAGAAGGTGGACTCCAGTTTGGTTCGGCTCATCGTAAACTATCTCTCGGAGAGAAGGGTGAGGTTGCGCTATGCAGGGGAGATTGTCGAGAGAGACACAAATAAAGGATGTACACAGGGTTCTACTTGTGGTCCTATATTGTGGAATATTCAGCTAGCCTCGGTTTTGGAGCAAACTCAGTATGGAGAAGTTCGGGTGCAAGCATTCGCAGATGACATTTTAATGATTGCGGCGGCATCTAATGGTGTTCAGTTGGAGGAGATGATGAACCGGGCCCTGGCTGTGATTGTTCAGTGGGGAGGTAGACTAAAGCTGAGTTTTGCCCCGGGGAAGACGCAGGCTCTCTTAATTACTAGAAAGATAAGGTATCACACTCCTAGACTGGTAATGTCGGGGGAAGAAATATCTTACAGAGCAGGTCTTAAAATGTTGGGGTTGACAATAGACCCGCTGCTCAACTTTCGACAACATCTAAACGTAATTAGTAAAAAGGCAATCGTGTTCTACAAAATAGTAGCAAGAGCAGCGCGCGCCCAGTGGGGCCTTAACTCCGATATTTTAAGATTAATCTACATGTCGGTAGTCGAGCCTACAATCCTATATTCTGCTAGCTGCTGGGCAGACATCTCCACAAAGGTGTATGCGGAGAAGGCGCTCAATAGCCTAACGCGCTCCTTTGCCATAAAGATTAGTAAAGCACACCGTACTGTCTCTTTCGTATCAAGTTTATTGTTAGCAAGACTAATCCCGCTTCCTCTCAGAGTCAGAGAGCATGCACTAATATATGCCATAAAGAGAGGGGAGCCACTGACATGTTTGCCAGGACGTTGTGTTGAGCTCCGCAGAAGTCCGTTTTCACTGCCACACCCAGCAGAGAGGAAACATATAGAGTTCGGGCTGATCAAGTCACATGAAGATGTGGAGAGACTTGTTGATGGCCCTGTTCTCTATACGGATGGCAGTAAGCTGGAGGGGAAGGTTGGAGCGGCGGTGTCTTGCTGGACTGGAGGAGTAGAGGTTCAGCATACTAGCTTTCGCCTTGAGAACTTCTGTAGTGTATTCCAGGCAGAGCTGTCAGCAATTCTTCGAGCACTGGACATTATTGGAAAACTGAAATATAACAATTTTAACATAGCAAGTGATTCAAGATCAGGATTGGAGATAATCAAGGACCCCAACACAGTAAATCCACTGGCTGTTGATGTAAGGGCAGGAATTCACCGTTTGAACGGGCAAGGTAAACAAGTTACTCTGCACTGGGTAAAAGCTCATTGTGGGATACCGGGCAATGAGAGAGCGGATGAACTGGCCAAGTATGCAGCACTAAACAATAGGCAGCAGCCCAGATACGACAGGTTTCCGTTGTCCTATGCAAAGCACTCCACCAGGTTGAGCTCTTTAGAACAATGGCAGCACATCTACGAGTCGGCCACTGCGGGAGCTACAACTAAGTTATTTTTCAAGGATGTAACCAAAGCATACAAAATACTAAAACAATTGAATATGAATAATTTTATTGCTCAAATTTTTACTGGACATGGAGGTTTCAATTATTATTTGCATAAATTTAAACTGAGGGAGTCTCCATTGTGCTCTTGTGGTGAATTTGTCACTCAGACTGTGCAACATTTACTAACTGAATGTACAAAATTTAATTTATTGAGGTTTGACTGTGAGAGTGCAATGGGGACTGATATTACAGTTGACAATTTTCATGGGATACTAGATGATAGCGATCGCAGACCGGTGTTCCTCACTTTTGCGAGGACCGTTCTTCGCAAAATTGGGAAGGAGAATGGGTCTATTGTGGAGACTATTTAGTTTAATGTCACTAATGTTGAGTTTATATTATTTATTTATGGTCTATTGCTGGTTTTTAAGATTTATAGGACCTACACACTTCACTCACTATGCCTGTTATAATCATTTTACATGTACCTATGATGTGAGTGTAATTTTGCAACTTGTTTTTGTATGAATTATTTGTACTCAATTCTCAATGTATTGTTATCTTATTGTTATTGTTTTCAAAGAGTATCCATTTGTTTTGTTAGGCCTTTGCGGCCTTTGCAATGTAACTAATGTAAGTATTAGTCTTCTTCTTGTTTTCCAAACAGATGATAACATCCTGACATACCTAACAACTTTGACAGACACAGATGTTGTCAGGGTTGCCTGTCTTTTTCTTGTGGTGGGTGTGTACGTACCTATTACGGTCTTTTCTTCTTTAATATCCGTGTATTCAATAGTGAATTTATTGAGGTCAGTGAGTTATTCTAGTTAATTTGGTCTATGAGCGTGGTGAACATTAAAATATTAAAATTGTAATATAATTGTATAAAGCTGGGTATTTCGAAATTATGTTATCATAATCGATTTAATTTGGAAGTCATCTAGTTAGGTTAATTACTTAGAGAAATTCTCTAAGGTTAATTATAATCACAATGCATTGCTTCTAATATTGATAATGAAATAACTAGTTATAAACATGTAATTTTTAATAATTAGTTTCAGCTCATTTTCTTGATTGAAAATAATAAAGTTGTTGTTGTTTTTTTTTTATTTTAATAAATTGCTGCATGAAATAATAATAATTAATTATAATAATGATATTATAATATTTAATATAGATAATATAATGTAGTTATGCGAATGAGTAATAATTAATGAGTGAATGAATGTCGAGTTATAATGTTATGTTAAGTGTGTGTTATAATGTAATGTTATGTTAATGTTATGTTAATATTATTTTAATGTTATGTTAATGTTATGTTATAATGTTGTTGCATTCAATAGCAACAGTAGATATTAAGTAATAGTAATAAAAAAAAAAAAAAAAAAACCCCGCCTTTTGAAGGACACCCTGTCGTAAATCCGAGGGAAACCGCAAAAGGGAGTTCATCCCACAACCTAGTTCTACTCTAAGATTAAGCAACATAGTACTGATATCCGTTTACAACGCTCATTATAGACATTGGACTCCCTATCTGAGATCCCGACTCGTTAGGATAAAACGAGTTCATGAATAATGGACTAGGAAAACAAAACGAGAAATGTACCGGTTGGTTTTAATGAAAAGGAATGGGAGAGTGCTCAAGCTACTATGTAATGGTTTTGGTTTGTGTCCTTAAAAGCGGTACCACAGAGTATTTACCATTTATTCGTTATGAAATCATAAAAAAAATAGAAGATATCGATTTTAACGGTAAAATCGCCACACAATTACAAAATTTTAAAGGTCGCTGCATATTTAATGAGATAATACCTTGGCTGGGCCGTGAACGTGACGGAAAAATGACTGCCTTGGTCCAAAAGCCCCATGTTTGCCACGTTCCCACCGCATATATGTCTCCGCAACAATACATTTTGTATGAAATTATATTTCCAAAACTTCCTGTCCCGTCCCGTCCATGTAAAAACCCGTCACGTATGCATTGGCCATATTTAGTTTCGTTTGGTGTTTAAAAAAGAATTTTTTGTAGTTCTTTCAGACCTCAGTATTGATAATTAGAGCTAATTCAATAGTACAAGAGATCGATGACTACCGTATGTTCAGAGTTTACCTCATGTACCGAGAACCGGCTTTATTGCACTGAATCCATCGCAAAATACATCGCATCTCTTCAGATAAAAATGAAATCTAAAATAAAACTGACCTTTAAGTACCTATTTGATCATACCATTAACAAAGCTAATAATTTTTAAGCTACATAATTCAAATTGATTAAATGGTAAATGAAAAGATTATTATCACAAGTAAATTAATGGGGAAGACGCCTACGAACCCAGTAATCCTCAATAAGAACCTGATAATCATAAACCAAACAATATTTGGATCAAAACATAAGCTGACTTTCCACCACACAAAATGCATACTTTCTGAAGTCAATGTCTGTTTGTAAATAAATGTAATGAAATACTATTTTTAAACTTTTGCAATCATGACACATATTCATGACACTATTCGTCATAATAAATAAATGAAAATAAATTACATGAATCTACACTCAAGTACCTATTGCAACATTGCAAAACATAGAAAACCTGATTAAAATAGGCAGTTTCACTGCCAAGTATTTTTAATTGGGTAAGGGGAAGTAAATCTGTGTTATATTCACGCGAGCGGAGTCACAGCATATTTTATGTCAGCAAATAAATGATTTTTTCTCATGTCGTAAATTTTATAAGGCCATGAATAGAAAAAGGAAAGTAAATGGTACAATCTTTAACTTTCTGACAGTTTAATAAGATAATAAAAATAAACCGCGGAATAAAGTTTTTGCGATAAATTCACACTGGGATCAACGAAGCCCTTATTTATCAAAATGAGGTTTAAGGAGGAAATATTTTGGGTGTTAAGTCATTTTGACCTAATAGCCGCAGTGTAAAATATCTGCCGTTGGGTTCGTTTCCCACTTATACCAAAACATTTTTGTAATGAACATAGAAGTTTGGTCTCTGTCTGTTTTTGTTCTGGTATTTGCATAAAAAATTGTTATCTGGTTCCCATTATTACCAGTTTGTAGTGCAGTGTGAAATGTCCACCTTTGTGAAACAAAAGGAATATCGGTCAAAAAAAGAACTATCTGTGTTCCACCGATATTTATATAATCGATTTTATTTTTTTCTACTTCTATATCATCCATATTCATACCCAAAGTGTTAGGTAGTGTGATGATGATGTCCTCCTCAACGTATCCGTTTACGGCGAACCCTGCTAGCTTCGTTCATGTGAGCGAATATGACTTGCAAAACCAAATTTAGTCTTAAACGACCTGTTACATGGCGCACAATGTAACTGGCCTATTGAATTGTAAGTGTAGATGTAGGAAGGCTTGGGACGGTTCTTTCTAAGTAGACGCTTTGCATGATGAAACTTCTTCAACCGCGATTGTTCGGTGCCAGATGACCGCGGTTGACCATCTGGGTTGAAGGTAAGGCGGACTATTTTTGGGCCACCTTTTCTAGGCCCCTCCCCTATGCAGGGGTAAGCAGATCGATCCTAAATAGGGCTGCTTAGTCGTCAGATGTGCTGCCAAACCCGTTCTCCCGCCCCAGTCGATTCCAGGAGCGACCACTCTCATCTGACCGCCTGTGTGCAGAGAAATAGCTAAGAACCGGACACACCGTGACCCGAATTCCCACCACCATCGCTCCATCGCCACAGGACTTTCACTCATAGTCCAAAGTCTTGCCAAGGTTCATCTGCGCGGGAGTGGTTTAAAGTGAGTAAACGGTTGCGCTGGTGCAAACCCACTCTCTCGTCTTGTGCTACCATTGCCCGATGGACCGGTTACCCGATACGACCGGTGGTAGTAAAGATGCAGTGGATTGGCCGCTAATCATAATAGATCCTGACTAGCGCCCTTTGAGGCGCATCACATCGCCTTGCTACATCGCCGCGGTCGCCTATCGACGGTGCTCGCCTTCCACGCCGAAGTAGACTTCGTGTACCTTTCGGTGGATCGCCCGAAATAGCCATGAGCTACGCTCAAAGCCCCCTCTACTAGGTTTTGCCCGCGGACCAACGCGGTTACCAGGGTGTGGCCTTTGCGTACACTGCAGCTTCGTGGAGCCACTAGTGGAGAGATTATGGACGGCTAGTAGCATACTCAAACGTCGAAACACGCTTAAATGATGAGTCGATCAACAACTATTTGAGAGACAAAACACTACTAAGCCCCCCAATACACCCCAAGGGTAGTGTAGTTACGTATTAGGTCTATTATAGCAAGGAGTGCCTTGCTAGACTTTGACAAGTCCAAAGCAGAGACAGAAATATTGTTACTTTATGGGTAGAGTTGCGCAGTTATGGCCGTTTTCTCTAAGGAGTTTAGGTTTCCTCTCATAAATGATTTAAAATTATCTAAAAAGATAGAATAGATAATATAATAATTGAAGTACAATAATAGTTAGATAAAAACTCAAGAAATTTAAAATGTATCACCTAGCCGTAAACTTAAAACAACCCCTAACAAATAAATTACAGAAAGTGCCTAACTAAAGCAAAACAGACTACTTTTTCTTGCAGAATATTAATGAGCCCGTGGGTACACAATCTCAGGGTATGTCTAAATAATTTATCGCCTCACCAGGTGTCGCCAAAGACGAATTTACATGCCGAGTGGTGTTGAGAATAGGAGCAATTTATAACGACACGTAGGCGTTTTGTCGACTCGTAAAGAGGAATAATGAACACGATGGACTGGTGTCGAAGTCCATCTATCCTTTACGTCCTGTGATAAACTTGCTAGCTCTTTCTTATTTATAGAGTAACTAGCTGCCCTGTCTTAGTAGTGATTGCCAACATTTTATACAACACTAGCGACCCGCCCGCGCGCCCCTGCTTCGCACGGATGCACATATAATGCATGTATTATACATATAAACCTTTCTTTTGAATCACTCTATCTATTAAAAAAAACGGCATCAAAATCCGTTGCGTAGTTTTAAAGATTTAAGCATACAAAGGGACATAGGGACAGAGAAAGCGACTGTTTTATACTATGTAGTGATAGTGATAGTGATAATGTTGTTGGAGAAGTACTTTTTGAGTCTTTTATTGTTTTTTATCCTTTTGCCGGTAATTTTTAGTAAAAGTAGTCTCTTGGCAAAAACACCGTTTCTCCCAGAGGCAATTAAAGAATCTTGCTCGGCTCCTCAGTAATCCTTGGATAACAATGTCACGTATTATCAAGGATACACGCACCATCCTCGCACAGTAAAACAAATTGCGAGGATTACCTTCTCGCCCAGTACTGTAATAAAAACTTTAATGTCATAAAAGCTCATGAAAAAAATGCTTTACCCGTAAACGGTGGAGGTATTACGTAAATTGGCTGCGAGTTCTGGTTTTTCTGATTTTTATCTACAAAATGAGAGTTTAGTAGGATTATGATGAGACATGAAAGTGGAGGCTGTAATGTCATTGTAGAAATCCTTTTCTCGACCGACGAAAAAAACATTCCTTACAATGCCCTTAAACTTTCTTCTATTCTTGTTGAATTAACTTTATCCGGCTTTTATAGAATGGTTCATAGTCATAAAGAAAATTTTAAGGCTTTTGAGGCAGTTAAACGATGCATTACATATACAAATAAAAATTTCTTTTTTTTTAGGATAGACTTATTCAGATAATGAACGAGTATTTTTATTATGGTTTATCAACCCCAACCGAAGAACTAAAAGGTTTAACGCAGAGATCGCTGCTAATAGAAATCTAAATTTGCCTCGAGTAAGCTGAGATTAGCGAAGGCTTTGTCTTCACGGAAAGTTAATGCTGCGGTTTGGAAGTGCCAAGTTTAGTTTGCCTAAATATTTATCGTACAAAATAGTTTCTAAACATCTAAATGTTTTATAAAAGACCAGTACCTACCAGTAGACGTCAGTTGGTTCATTCCCAGACGATCAATTATTGATAAAATTAAACAATTGCAATCAACTTCGTTTGAAAGATTCTTTACGCTTTTATTTAGTCACGTTACGGTTCATTATTATATGTAAACTAAACAGCTGAACGAGCGCTGCTCTCATAAAAATAATGGCTAATAATCGTCAGCTGGTGCTGAGGTTTACCAGAAAGCACAGTCAGCTCGCATGTCAATTATATCACCATGGGATCATACTAGATGTAACGCATTGAATTAATTGTATCTGTAATTTTTTTTCTACTGTAAATAAATTAATTTGAATTTTTTTTTTTTATTTTTTTTTTTATTTGTTCCCGGAAGAAGAAATGTATTTAAAGCTATGGGCCTGAGAGAAAATAGAAGAAAAAGTAAAAAAACCGATGGTGTTTAGAATAACATCCGTTGGAACGATTTTCAAGGTATCCGACCAAAACTAAATCCATCATACTACGCAAATGCCCAGTATTTGCTGTGGACTATTCAGCATTGGACAGAATTCCTGGAGATTGATCTCGGTGAGGTGTTTCGAATCCATTTCCGTCTGTGTGCCGTGTGGATCCGGAAATGGGATGGGGCGCCGGAAGTGCATCCGTTTGCAGGCATTGTCGAGAACATGACCCATAATTAGGTGTGACAGTGCAAACATCGCTTACATCGATCCGATAGAATGATAGGGAAGCTTTTATCGGATAGTGGTACCTACTGGTATATTAAATAACATAATTACGAGTACAATCCCAGTTGGTAGTAGCTCTGCCTCCTGCGATGAAAATATTGTGGGTTCGATTGTTACTAATAACAAACGATTCTGTTTTTTTCTTCTTGTTAATAAAGTATACCTATAATTATCTAGAAAACGTATAAAAGCTTTACATCAGTAATCTGGTTCCAAAGTAAATCTACTATCAAATGTTAGTCATTTAGATTCCAGTTATTGTATAGGTAATGTTTTCAAAACTAACATTGTTTGAACACTGTTAGAAGAAGTCTCATTCTACAAGCAAGCTGATTCCTATAATTGTGTTGACATTTAATTTGTAACCTTATTAACTGTGTATCGCATAAAATATTGTGTACATTAGCAAATCTAATAAATAGGTATTTTGTGATCTTGTCTAAGGGTCTTAACAAAAAAACAATTTTACTAATAAACTATCAACTAATAAAAACAAACATGGAAATTCCCTCCTCAAAACCAGCCGTCATTCCATGTTTGAGAATTTCGTAGTGTGCGACTCTGCCGTTTGGAGTACGTGAGGGTAAAGTAAACGGTTCTCGGAGACATGTTTCGTCACTTTGCCTGAAAAAGCTTAGCATTCAGGTTGTGAAAGACTGCAACACTTTGTCATGGAAATCAACGAACCGGGTAAAGGCATCAATTGGGTAAGAATTTTACATTTGACGCAATAACTGCAAATATAGGATGAAAAGTTGCTCTGACTTTTCAAAAGGTTCCAATGTGTTGGTTAAAGGGTTTTGCCATTACGTAACGTAATGATAGCTCCATTCCCGTATCCACAAGTAGATTCAACGAGAAAGATATTATTATGAGAGATCATATTATTATATTTATCCTGTACAGTCCATCTTAGTCTGCTGTACCACTGTTCTTAGGTGGCATAAAACAGTCCATCGTACAGTTTTATGCCACCTTAGAACAGTGTGACGTCCGCAGAGCCCCTATACAATACAAACATACTGACTTATGTACAAGTCCCGATTTGATAAAATTTTGGCAGCAGCACAACAGCGTTTACACATTTTGTGACCAAACCTTTATTTTTAAACAATAAGAAAAATACTCGAATAATTGAAAATGACGAATAATGATATGACAAAACCATTATTGATAACGATTTGTTTACGAATATGGTTATTATAAATGAATAAGAATAATATTTAATTATGCTGTGAAAAATTCTAAGTTGGCATAATCTATGTAGCAAGGGTCAAAAAACAATTTACCAGTATTGATCGCAACTTTTAAAACCTACTTAGCTTTTTCTGCGCTCTCTGTACCCGCTCTCGATTTAGTCAATATTTTTTGCTGCACGCCCCTGGTTCTATCCACGCAGTGCAAATTGGAAACAAATCAAATATGCATCGTTCGTCCAACCGTGAGATGGAATACTCGCATTAGCGGTACATTCGAATATCTGATCTATTTGAAATCCATTGCCACAGTTGTAGTTCTATGTTATGATTTTCCATTAGATCGATGAACTGCTCTTTTTACTTAACGCATCAATTCTAGATGAAAAATAAAAAAAGATTAAATAGTTGGGAGTTCTTAGGCCGCTTTGAGAACTTGCATAGCTGCATGATTGCTACAGCCAGGAACGACATCTTGATGTGTCTTCCGTAGCGTACATTTGGTAAATGCCAGTAGCGACCACCAAGTGACAACAAAATTCCAAGAGAGTTTTTTATTCGGCATTCTGTCATAGTTTACCCATCACTAGCATTGCGTGAGTGCTAAGGCGAGTGCAAATGACAACGTGAGTGAGTTAAAGCTCGTAATCGAAGTGAGAACAAATCCGCTAGGTGAAACTCTCTGTGATTTTGTTGTTTGGAGAATTGAGACTCTTCTTAAACAAATTTAATACAAAAATCATGTAATATAAAATTTCTAGCTGGCTTATTAGTTTTGTAATTAATGAATGGGTCGTAGTGAGTGGTGTGCTTTGAGTAAATAGTGTGGTTGCAGGATGGACAGACGTTTTGCCACAGATGCGAGCAAATAGTTAGTTTACTTTGAAAATAGCTCATCGAACACGTGTTTAATTTTAAGAACCCAATATCAATATAATAATAAAAAGTAAAATATCAATAAACGGTCAGACGTTGATGTTCAACGTTCATCAACGTTTTTGGGTTTGGTTGTTTAAAAATTAGTGATATACGAAATGACTGGTCTACCATACAATATACTACACAGATTTTAGATATAATGTCCCAAAAGTTATTCTCCGAGCTATTTCCTTTTGTGTAGTGAACAATATAATACTAATAAAAAATATACTACAAGTCTACGCCTAAGGTTTTTGAATAGATGGCTTAAAAAATTAGATAAAATACATAATGTATAGAGGAGGCCTTACTCGTATGTCCAGCAGTGGACTTTTCCAAACTAATGATTATCACTATGATTATAGTGTATAATTTGGCATTATCATTCAATATTTAGGTTGGTACGTGCCCGAGTATATGCATTTTTTTGTGATGACATTATATTTTTCACATTGTAATACTTATGCAAATATTTTCCAACACCAACACAATGTTTATTTTACGGTACCTATATGTAATAAAAAAATATACACATTATGCTATCTAAAACTATTACATAAATATTATTTTGATATAGCCAGTTCAAATTGAAGCTGCACTGTCAGGCTTAATAGCCGAACGCGCTAATTTGCAATGCGTGTGTGGCACTTTTCACCGTCCTGTGTGCATTTTGGACCTGCTTTCGACAGGTAGCGGTAAATGTGTGGTTCTTTGTTTATTTTGTAGGTACTTTACACAGTTTATGCTACTTTAAAATGCAGTTGTGGGGATTACGGCGGGTACTGTTTGTGCTGTTCCTGCTTCAGTATATTGTGAAGGTGCTTTGTTTTGTAGTTAGTGTTCTAGCAGCAGCAATGTGCTTGAATTCTGTCACTTATTGGAATACCAAAACTGCAAAACGTGGGTGTGTTCTGTGTGTTCTAATGAGGTTGTCAAAATGAAAATAATGGAAAGACGGCAATGTAAGGATCGCAAGTTTGTGAAGAACTCTCAATTTTTAAGAGTAGTAGAGCTCTTTGTGAAGGGCTCGTCCGGGGAAGTACTACCACCACGCCTTTTTCAGCCGCCAAGCAGCAACGCTGTGTTTCGGTTTGAAGAGCGTGGTCGCCATCAGGTGGGTCATCTGCTTGTTCCATCAGCTAGTTGTATAAAAAAATATATATATATAAGATTTTGTACGATATTTTTGGTTTGCTGCGCAGCAAAGCAGCAAGGAGTTTCCAATTACAATGTGCTTCCTATGAAATTTTCAAATGGTAGTTACTTGACCTTACCTATGAACAGTGCCTGGACATTGGCTATTTTTGAATAAGTACCATCATAGTGATTTTATGTAAGTTGTTTTGGTTGTGTCAAGTGTTTGACTTGATTCAAGAACTATCCCGTTCCCAACGTACATTACAATAATAATCATTCACCAGGAACTTGGATAGGTTCTCAAAGTTACGATTGCTGAGGAAAGATGAAGCGTAGAGAAGGTAATATTTATTACTAGCGACCCGCCCGCGCGCCCCTGCTTCTTACGGGTGCTGCACATTTCATGCATGTATTTTTATGTAGTTTTAAAGATTTAGGCATACATAGCGACATAGGGATAAAGCGACAGAGAAAGCGACTTTGGATTTTGACTAACAGTCAATCCAAATAAAACAAAGGTGATATTGTTAGGTAGTAATAAGCAAATTCCTAAAATTAACGTTTCACAGCTTCCACAAATATTGTTCAACGGAATACCAATACCTATTAGTAAGTCGGTGAAAAATCTGGGAGTTATTATGGACTCCAAATTTACTTGGGAGCCTTGGATAAATGAGGTTAGTAGGAAAATGTTCGCATCATCAGGATCATTACGTAGATTTAGAAATTTCTTACCAACTGCTACCAAAGTTATGCTTGCACAATCGCTCCTACTCCCTATCCTAGACTATGCTGACGCCACCTATCTTGATATCTCTGAAGCCTTGCTAAACAAACTTGAGCGACTGCAAAACCTATGCATTCGGTTCATATTTGGCTTACGCAAGTATGACCATGTCTCTGAATTTCGTATGAAACTCAAGTGGCTCCCTATCCGCTATCGCCAGAATGCACATGTTCTGTCCCTTCTCTATAATATTCTTTTCAATTCTTCCTTTCCACCTTACCTAAAAGAGCGTTTTGAGTTCCTACATCAAACTAACGATCTATATCTTCGATCCTCTGATACCCTTCATCTTGCAACTCCTGTTCATAGCACAGAAATGTACGCTAAGTCATTCACCATACAAGCTATAGGACTATGGAACTCTCTGCCTGTATCTGTCCGACTTTCAAAATCCTTACATATTTTTAAAACAAATGTTCATAATCATTACTTTTCCTTGTTGTCTAAGTAGGTATATTATCCATTCATATGTTAGTGTAGTTGATATGTATTATATAGTATACTTAGTATATTTATATTTTGTTCATATATAATATATGTATGTGTATTATTGTTAGGAATGCTTAATTATTGTATATGTATTATATTTTATTTTTATTATTTTACTTAACTTTAGGAATAGTTATATTAGTTACACCACCATCTTTATAGTTATTATTGTACACCGCCGCCTCTGATTTTTTTCATATCCTTTCCATCCAAAGGTTGTCTGGAAGAGATCGCATTTAGCGATAAGGCCGCCCGTTGTACCTATTCTTTTTTCAATTTTCTGTATATGCTTTCTTTTTGCCTTGTGTACAATAAAGAATTTATCTATCTGTCTATCTATCTTTGTTTTATACTATGTAGTGATAGTGATGAAATGATGATAAAATGTAAATTCGAACGCTGGAAATTGTTGGTTCTGAAAATCTTCAGCGTGGCCTTATGTCAGAATCAAAAACATATAGTACATTAATTTCCAGTAACTTTTTTTAAATTAAGCTAATTTTGATCTTCTGTCTTTCATTGCATACGTTGTTTATCTAATATGTATAGCCTAAACATTTATAATTATTATATCAGGCTCTGATTGTATCGTATTAAGCTCTGCGTTAATTAGAGTGTTAGGTTTGGTCACGCGAGGGCCCCATTACCGCACCATCGTATTTCACGGCTTTGACTCATCAAATATCTTTCCCAAATTAAATAGAGAAACGGCATCGGACAACAGTGGACACGAAAGAGTATTTTCAATTCGAGAATGTATTTTTCATCTTATGTAATCAAAATAAGGAACATATTATCAAGGCATATTATAGGTATGAATGTTGAGCAAAAAATGATCCATATGATGAAGCCTTTCGATCGGTATGATAAAGCTACAGACTTTTCTCGTGTAATGGGTTCGATTCCCGGTTCAACTATGTAATTATTTAAATATCTATGAATGCAGTTTTAATTGTTTTTAAAATTCAAATAGTAAAATGTTCCATCTACAATACTCAAGGTACTCTCCCTCCATGTGGCATATCCGTGGGACGACTCGAATTGTAATAAAGTTTAACAAAAATATTGAAAAGACATTCATAAAAATGCAAGTTTCTCTCACTATAGTTTGTTTGTTTGTCGACAGAGGGTAGAATAATTATAGTGAGAATAGCATTTATCATCTTCACGTGATATCTTGTCAGTAGGATCATTTATCAAGAGCGAGTAATGAGGGGTCTTCCCATGACGAGTGTAAACTGTTCATGTTATTTTCGAGGTGAACATTTATGCTCATTTTTATCTACCAATTACATTGCTGGCAATTATTTCAAATAGGAACACAAAGATACAACGGTGGGTTTTCGTTCGATGAGTCCAATTTTTTCAATGCTTTTTTTTTGTATTTACTGGTATACATATTATATTGACAGCTTTCCCAGCTCAGTTGGTAGTAACCCCCACCAAGAACAAACATTTTTCTGATAAACATAGATGTTTGTTCTCTGTCTGGGTTTAATCATTATATTCTACGTACATATATTATATATAAAACTTGTGTTATTGAATAAAATATTTTTGATTTTGATTTTTTGACATATACATACAATAAAAAAGTTTTTAAGATTTATATCTTGTTCCCTTCACAAGCTTAAGCTTAGTTTGTAGATAGATAGTGCTGTGTGGAAATTCCAGCTATATTTATTTTATTATTTTAATCTCTTAAATAATGCAAATAGTCGTAAGAGCCCCAGATTCTTATAAAAACCTATTATGAACTAAACGGAAACTGTAATGGAATCGCAAAACTACTTAGAATTAATTGTCGTCTCGAGCGTATAAGTACTTACAAAAGAAACTGTACCTTTTTGTAAGAGCCGGTCAACTGGACAACAGTAACTGTACCCTGATTAATTACGTCATCTGCAGCTGCTCTGGAATTGCTTTTACTTCTCAGAACCAATTAACTTGCTAATATCATTCAAGTATTAGAATGCTTTGTGCATCGATTAGCAACCTTTTATTCTATCATTGTATGTATCGAGTACTTCCCTGCAAGAAAGTCGAAAGACCGAAAGAATAAAACCCTAAGCGCTGGTCTGACCAGCAGATATCAAGCATCTGGAAATGTTTCTGCATCAGACATTCCATGAAGCCACCGACCGCTCCAAATGGAGAGCTATTGACCACAAAGTGGAAAAGAGTCACGATCCTTAAGGTGAAGACAACAGCTAATGTGACTCTCGCTCGCACGTTTTGACTTGTTGGAGGATATAAAATCACTCAACCCATTTTCGAAAAATCGCAAACAACCATTTTGTGCGCAATCACATTGCGAACAATTTAGTAAAAATTTCATTTTGATCGATACATGTTATCTTACTTAAAAGTTTGCTTTTCTAGTTTTCGTACATAAGCAAACTTTTGAGTAGGAAAACTTGCATCAATCAAATTCAAATTTTTACATAACTGTGTGCAATGTGATTCCACACAAAATGGTTGTTTGCGATTTTTCAAAATTGAGTTAAGTGATTTTATATCTTTCAAAATGTCGAATCGTGCGAGAGAGAGGTAAATTAGGTGCTGTCAACGCCTTAATAATAAGGATCGCACTATGGAGAAAGATGGATGGACAGATTATTATATAAGCTACCGCTGAATATCATTCAGGCCGCTAGTTAAACGGTGATGTTTATTTAGTAAAAAGGCTAATGATGTTAGTTGACTGCCACACGGGAACTGTTATGTTGATATACTACGTGGTAAAAGTTCATTACTAACTCAGGATACAACATAAACCTAAAATCAGAGTATCTCACGAAAATGACGTCAATATATACACGTTCTACTTAAGCAACTACCCTCATCTTGTCATCTACTTCTGCCTGTTGGTACCTATAAGTCAGAAGATAGTTCCCTGTGGTTACGAGCGACGGCTAATATATTCTCAACTCTCTTAATGGGTCGCTAAGGTTCACAATCGAATAACGTTGCTTTTGATATTTGTATTTCATAACATTATGTTTGCTTTAAAACAAGTGGACGTATGTCGTGAGAGAATATGGTTTACAAACCAATAATCATGCGTAAATAAACAACTAACATTTAGCAAACCAGTACACAAATTCAAATTTACATTTCAATGGTTGAATGCACAATAAATGCACATGACAGGTAGGAAGCGAACGCATAATTAAAATTCACTCAGTTTTACTTTATTGCGAGAGTGTTTGAAAATAATATGAGCATGCAGTCATGCTTTTTTATAAAGTGTGTGTTTTTATAAAGTAGAACGCGTATAGCCACGAGTGGCAGCTAGTTAATACTTCTAAGTACATTATTTAAACACTATTGTAATCCTTCCCAGCTCAGTTGGAGTAGCTCTACCTCCGGCGCTATGGGTTTGCACCCCATCAAGACGAAACATTTTCGTAATGAAAATAGTATATTTTTTTCTTGTTTTAGGTCTTTTATAATTACTATGTATGTATTTATTTAAGTAAGTATTAAAAAGCTACTGGTTTCCATAGTAGTATATATAGCTCTGCAGTTTGGGATTAGATAGTGGTAATCCAAGTTTTGACGTAAATGTTAATAGATTCTATTTACCTTGTTGTACTTCAAGTGGTGTAATTTGCGTGTCACGCAGTGACAGAAGCACGCGATTTATTTGCGAATACTAGGGCTACCATCAACTTTTAAATGGTTCCAGGTAAGCGAGTACTTTCACTCACATTTGGACAACCTAAATTTGTATGAAAATATTAGTAGGTATTATCAAAAATATACTAATGTAACCAATAACACGAGAAAACATCGTGAGGAAACCCGCATGTTGTAAAACCTAACGAGTTCTATAACATGTGTCAAGTGCTCGAAAGGAGCCTCTTGAGGCGCACCTAAAATCCTTTCACCACACTATTTCAAAAAAACTAGTGACACGATAAGAAGAAGAAGAATAATAACACGAGCAGAATAAGCAGTCCAAAAGATAGTCCAGAAGTACTGGGAGAGTAGAATTAGCAAAACCTGAAGCTACAGTAGAGTAGTTTACGTACGAATTAGCATTTAAAAAACCTACCCCAAGGTTTTTTTTTTCAAAAGAATTGGCAGATGAAAAACGACAGCATTGTCTAGTAGGGCACGCACCAGACATAAGACAAAAGGTTAAAATATAATTATACTTAAAAAAATGAACGTTGATAAAAACACTCTTCAATAACGGAAGTTGTTAATTTATTTTAAAGTTATTTCCTCCAGCTTTGAGTAATACCAGCAATCTCATTACATTGTACGCACCATCAAAACCATCTGGATTCTGTTATAATCATCAAAAGTTTCATCAAAATGGCCACTTATGAGTTTACAGATAACCAAAGTTCAAAACAACGCAACATTTCAAACATACCTACTGTAAAAGAACAATAATCTTGAAAGTAAGAAAGCTAATAAAGATGGATGTATAAAGCTTTGTAATGCGGGAAATGCGGGTATGGAAGTTATACAACTCTAAAAAAATTATGGTTTGTTAATAAATGTACACAGCAATCTACGATCAGTAGTACTCTTGAGAAAATGTTCAACTCTGTCTGAGCACTCTTTTCTTTAGCTGCTTAATATAACACACTTTTATTTATTAGTTGTGGCGCCCCGCAGTTTTACCCGCGCAGATTTAAATTCCGGTATTCCCACTGGATGAAGTGTAGCCTATGTACTATTCCAGACTATAATCTATCTCTCTGCCAAGTTTCATCCAGATCTGTTCAGCCGTTTCGGCGTGAAAGAGTAACAAACATCCACCCATCCATAATTACAAACTTTCACGTTTATAATATTAGTAGTATTTTGACAAATACATAATTTATCTATAATTATCTGTGTTTGATGCTGAAATAAGATATTAATACGTATACATAAACACACGGACTGGCCTAACAGCTCAGTTGGTATATTTGCTATGCTTGGTTACATGTTAGGTACAACATTTACAGTTCGTTATGTTATATTTTCCTGTAGTCTCTATAAAACTCTTCTTCTTCGAATAAATCAGCTTTGATACATTTCCGATGTATTTTTACGTGGATGGCACTCGAAAAAGTTTTAGTTGACGTGGAATCCAAACAAATGTCGCCCGAGAGTCGTTTGAATAAAGTTACTCTCGCAGATTTATGTGAAAACTTTTAACAGTGGCCAGGAATGTGTGGCCCGGTGTATTGTGTACTTATCTCCGTTTATTCTCCAGTTCCGTTATTGCTAGATTCCCAGGTGGTATGCTGTCGCCGGTTGTATTGTAAATAATGTGGCCAAGTTTCGCAAGCAAGAAAGGCGGGCTTTTTATTTGTATAAACATTTTTTGCTTCATCTTTTTTACTTTGAATATCATTAAAATTTGTTTTACGACGTAATGGTTGTTTTTTGGTACAATAAGATCATCCTCATGAAATGCCTTAAAAAGTCAATCCAGTGCTAGACATAGCCTCCCTTATCTGATACATTTCCAGGAAGAACGATTCTGCGAGCTCTCTACATCCACGGACGTTCCGCGATCCTCACAATGGCATCGGTTCATCGGGTAAGGGATAACGTCTTCCTAGAATTGACCTCTTTACTTTATGGAAGCACTGGTGGTCTAGTGGTTTTTATTTTTTAATACAACTAGCTGATGGAACAAGCAGATGGCCCACCTGATGTTAAGTGGTAACCATCACCTATAGCAAAGTTTTGCCTCGAAAGTCACGCACGATAGGAACATGCCTTACGATGCACTGCCCTGCGTACATTGACTTGAGGCAAACAGATGTTAAGCCTCATGTGCCTGTAATTACACACTGTGGGTGTAATTACACTCTTAAAACCGAAACACAGCAATGCTGCTTGGTTGTAGAAAAAGGCGAGTTGGTAATACTTTCCTGCACGAGCCTTTCACAAAGAGCTCTACTACTCTTAAAAAGCAAAGATAATAATAAAGATAATAATAACTCGCCTTTCGATTCTAAAGTTGCTGGTTCACCAATGGATTGTTCCAATGCTCTCAAACGGTGAACGAAAACATCGTGAAAAAATTCGGAATTTATCAAGGTCTTTACTGTACACTTATTCATCGTGCCGTTTACTATAAAGCCAATTCTCTCACCCGGCTTGGGTGAGAGAATTGGCTTTAATTCAAACATGACCTTCATGTTGATAAAATAGGTATCTTTTAGACAAACCACCCAAGCCGGGTGAGAGAATTGGCTTTATAGTAAACGGCACGATGAATGATGTCCCGCTGTATCGTGAGAATTGAACCGGTTAGTTTAGTTTAGCGTCTCCAACGCCACAAGTCGTCCTTCGTTCCCAAACATGCTATGTGAAGTTTGTAAACAGCACCTTTGATTAAGGCAATAAATCGAGCTAAGGGCTATCAGGCGTAGCATTAAGTGGCGACAAGGAGCAGGGTTGCCTCGTAAATAACGCCCCTGTCTCGGTCTCTGTGGCCGTGGGCTAATTATCTTGTTACAAAATTGAGTGTCATGTGAGACCTTATGGTTGACACCTTCGTCTTCAATGGCAAAGAATAGGTAAACGTCAAGGCTAGATTGGATGGGAGTCATCTAGTCCGTTCCCTCGTAACCTCATCGCTTACCATCAGGTGAGCCATTATAGCCATCGGACAGACTAATTTATTATTGTCATTATAACACAGCTATTTGAATAACTTAGTACACAATATGCAAATTTTCACATTTTCCAGTTTTTGAGTATGTTTTTTTCCTTCCTTTTTTTAACTTCATGTTGATAAAATAGGTATCTTTTAGACAAACCATATTGCAACTAATTTGTTCCTAGGATAATCTTCTTCTTTCTTCTTCTTCTAAATATATGTAACTCAAAGGTGACTGACTGACATAGTGATCTATCAACGCACAGCCCAAACCACTGGACGGATCGGGCTGAAATTTGGCATGCAGGTAGATGTTATGACGTAGGCATCCGCTAAGAAAGGATTTTGATCAATTCTACCCCCAAGGGGATAAAATAGGGGATGAAAGTTTGTATGAAACTTTGAATTACTTGGCGCGAGCAAAGCCGCGGGTTCAGCTAGTATTATATATTACCTATAGATAATTAGGTAACTAGTTTATCAAGCAACCGATAAATAAAATTCAATTCATTTCTTTTCACATTTAATTCTCTCGTAACACCCAAGCATTTCGCTTATTAAAATGCAGCGCAAAAAATATTTGATGCTAAATTCCTAAATTGAAATTCTGATAGTTCATTAGCTCGTATTTGCAGGCTGACAGCAAAACCAAATGCCGCGCCAGGCTTTCATTTGACCTAAATATGCTCGTATATTTTGGAGATGGCTAATTATTTACCATGAACATTATTTATCAACTTAATTTTCCTGCTTATGAAGTATAATTACTCAACTACTTATAATTACTATAATATACTTACTTATAATTACTCAACTCTTAACAACATACCTACACAATAACTGAAAAAAGTATTTCTATAACTTCCCATTTCACAGGTTCTACTAAAATACAACAGAATTTTACAATACAGTAGAACTTGATTTTGAATTCAGTGTTTCTAATGAATTCAAAATAAAGGGTAACAAACATTAAAAACTCATTTTTACACGCAACTCTTAATTTCAATTTCTCACTATCCTTCAAGGTTTGATGGAAGATAACTCTTTATAGGTTTAACTTAAATATAACAAAGGTGAGCATAAGCTCACCTTTGTTATATTTAAGTTTACCAATTTATGTTTCAGTACAGTCGACTTGAGAACCGGTGCTCCTTCTTTTTTTGAAGTCGGTTAAACATTCGAATAAATGCCTATAGGGATCATCAAAATCGATAAGCTGTTTGTGTTTTTTTGAGTAACTGTCACTTTTGCCATAATTTAGTATTTTTTACTATACTTGTTAAAAATTATGCAAGTACTGTTAGAAAAGCGTACCTAAAGTGATGTGCTCACTAGAAAACGGCTTAGCACTGCCAGTAATAAAAGCTTCACTTCTAGTGTAAAGAAAGTGGGAAGGGTGAATAATATAGCGGAGAAAATCGTGCACACAATCCCCAGTGTTTAGTTCCTCTTTGCAAATAGTAATTCCACCGGTAGAAAGATTTAAACCGTAATTTGGTTCGTCAATTTATCGAAGTCAAACAATAAAAGAAAGTTTCTATTTATTTAGAGATCCGTTCTGATCCTTTCGATACGTGATCCAATCAGGAAGGGTCTGCTGAATGTAATTAATTAGGCAAATAGAAAGTTGGGGATTTACTGTTCCGTACATTGTAAATATTCTATTCGGACTAAATAGAGTTGGGGAATAGAATTGTTCTTAAGACTGCGTACGTGATGTAAAAAGTTTTGACGTTTATTTCTTAAGAACATGCATTTTCGATGCTGATAATAATGAGAATAATATAGAATAGGTATTTATAATATTGTTCACCTAAAATTTTTGTTTCATGTTTTAAAATATTTAATAAAACTTAATTCATAAAAAATGAATCCCTATTTCTTATCCTGATTGTCCTGGTAATATTTTTTGTACTACTTGCTAACGGAATAAGTAGATGTCCTACCTGATGTTAGGTGGTAGGTAACCATCACCGTAGACTGTGCAAAGACTTGCAAGTCACGCAAGATATAAGTACCTTAACGAGTGTCAGCCCCTTAAAATCATATAGGTATAGGTCCTGTCTCAACATGTTTCTTGCCGGTTCTTCTAGGCTTTGGTCGCACTAAACTGACTCAAAGAACTAGTTATTAAATACCCTTCAAAGTGAGGCTTAAGGCTCAGTTCAGTTTAATCGCAATTGTGATTGAACTGAATAAAGAGAGACTTCTAAATTAATTTCTTCAGACTGATG
Organism: Plemyria rubiginata; assembly: GCA_963576535.1. Classification (NCBI taxonomy): domain Eukaryota; kingdom Metazoa; phylum Arthropoda; class Insecta; order Lepidoptera; family Geometridae; genus Plemyria; species Plemyria rubiginata. Next base: position 8,138,956 of record OY754910.1, read on the forward strand.
ATGATGCTAATAAATGCGTAACCTATATCCTACTAATATTATAAACGCGAAACATTGTAAGTATGGATGGATGGATGGATGGATGTTACTCTTTCACGTCAGAACGGCTGAACGGATCTGGATGAAACTTGGCAGAGAGATATATTATAGTCTGGAATAGCACAAAGGCTACTTTTTATCTCGTGGGAATACCGGAATTTCAATCTTAGCGGGTGAAACTGCGGGGCGCAACTAGTATACAAGTAGGTATAAAAGGCAAAAGTGATTGACTGATGACAACACAGGCCATAAATAAACCCTTACGACTAGAAACTTGAAATTTTGCACACGTATTCCTCTTATGACGTAGGCACCCACTAAGGATGGATTTTTCAAGATTGGGTGAAATAGGGGATAAAAGTTTGTATGAAAGTTTCAAAGTACACGAACGCGAGCGAAGCCGCAGGATCAGCTAGTACTCCATATTTCAAATACAATGAATCGGCTTATTCAAACCAATACTAAAACAAATATTGACGATGTTCGTTCATTCGAAGATATCTATTCCACAAGCTACAAACGTAGAGTATCCTGCGAATTGTCGCGTTTCCGTTTCCGTCTCTAATGCAGCTGTCACCGATTGTTACTCAAGCGATCTGAATACATTTTCATACTTTATGTTTTGGTCCAAGTTATACGAAGCAAGTGAAAAAACCAGACACATAAATAGCTCTAAGACTATGATTCTGCACTTTAGTAGGTACTAATTTTATTTTGTCTGTGACGGTAGATACATAAATCCCCCCTAGATCTAGCTAACAGGCTTAAAAAAAACTAAGCGTCAGTTCGAAACCGGTCGTGCACAAATGGATATTTCTTTTCAATTATTATGTATATACCTTTCAGGTATGAAAATAAATATTAATTAGGGTGTTACAGCAGGTATAGTTAGTCGTCGGCAGATCTAAGAAAACGTGAAGTTATCCCTTCTGATACGCCAATTTAAGAACTTGTAGTGATACTAAATGTAATAATTAACAAATAAATTATAATATAATAAATAATAATAATAATAGTAATAAATTTTTAATACATTTACCCCCAGTTTCTGAAAGGCCGATCAACACTAATAGGCTGTTAAGTCACTTGCTATCTCTATCTAACTTGAAGTAAAAGCTGAAACAGCAAGAGACTTGACAGCCGATTAGCGTTGCTCGCCCTTTCAGAAACCGTCCGACACGATTCTATTAAAAATTGATAACAAGACAAATTAACCAAGAACATGCTTTGATTTTATAAATTGGAATAACTCCTGAAAGGCCTGAAGGGATCAAAGTCGTGAAGCTGCTTCAGTTTTATTCAGACAAATTCAGTATTAAATCGAATATCATAATGGCTTGCACCAAGACTAGAGTAGATATTCTCATTTCACACCCGTTATTATATCGTTGACAGTGAGACAAGGAGTTTCGCGAAATTAGTTATTTATTAGCGTTGTTGTCACTCCTAATTTAGTCAATCTTCTATCAATTTATAATGGTGAAGATTGTTTTCATCTTTTTTCTTTCTAGCTTTTCTTATCTTTTTCTAGTTCTGCCTTCTGCGCCGTATATAGGCGGTGAGTTCAATCCCTAACGAGAACAATCATTATTTTGTGTGATGAACATAGAGGTTTTTTCTCTGTCTGGGTGTAAACAAAACAGAATAATTGCTTGCAAGTAATGTTTTATTCGTGTCATTAGTACGTTGGTTGTAATGGCAGGGTTAGTCAGCTCATCATGGTATTCATAATTCATAACCTTTATTGATCTTTTGACATGTCACATGAACATAGATAAGTCACAGAATAATTAATATAAAATAATTGAAATAATCATAATGAAATATACAATAAAGTTAAATAATTGAACAACAAGAAATTAAAAATAAAAATAAAAATAAAATATTAGCACTATTCAATGTGAATAGAAAATGGATAAGTACAAAGTAATTAAATCACACAATATCAATTTACCAGCAAGAGCTCCGTCAATTTTATAGAAGCTTTTACAAAGCAGTCTATATTTAATTGAATTAAAAAATTCAATGTCACTCTTAAGTGTGAGGGCGTAGTCGCAGTTTTGGTTGACATGTTACACGCGTGTATGGTGTACTACACGCAGTTTTTGTATGAAAATAAGAAAAGCGCCCCTAGCGGACACGACGGACTTTTCTTATTTTCATACAAAAACTGCGCGTTAGTTGTACACCATACACGCGTGTAATGTGTCAACCAAAACTGTGACTACGCCCTCTGATGTCAATTGGAATCATATTATAAAATTGAATAGACATAAAAACAAAACTTTTTTTTTGTTTTTGCTTATGTATTCGTATATACCACATACTGCTGTCAATCAACGCCTATCAGAATTGCATCTCTTATGGGTTCATGCTAATTCAGTGTTTTACAAAATAAGGAACTTCAGGCAACATGCTTTTTTTATAAGAGCCATGTCACGCGAATCGTCAATCAGTCGATAGGCCGCGCGAGTGCTGCGGAGTCAATCGAATTTATTCTGCAATTTCCTCTTTCGTGACAACCTTCACCAGCGAAGTCTTAGAAAACGTGTTTTATAAATGAAATTTTTCATTTGTGGCACCCGAGTTTGTAAGGAAATGGGTGGAAATAGAAAGAAAAATCTAGCATAGAAATTGTCTATGGTAAAAAAGCTGCTGGTTTCTTTTACATGTAGCATTTATGATGGGACTAAGACATAACTTAAAATTATGTACAAAAGGGCCTTAGTTCAGTATGCTATTTTCTATGGGTGAGTTAGACCATCTAAAGTTAACGTCAAATCGTAGCAAAATCTTCGATTTAACGAACGATTACACGTTAAAAATATTAATTTTATTTTAATATACTTATTTATTGTCATAGCGGCAACAGAAATACATCATCTGTGAAACTTTCAACTGTAACTATCACGGTTCATGAGATACCACGGAACAGAGAAAATTATATTTCTGTGTGAGATACAGCCTGGTGACAAGCGGAGTCTGAGTATTAAGGCACCGTTACGGAAACCTTAAAAAATAAGACAGAAAAAAAGACAAGAACTAGCTTATTTATAAACCAAAGTTTAGCCATATATATAAGTTAAATTGTAACCCATTTAAAACCAATCATTCCCGAACTTTCCGATGCTCCCGTCAAATTACTTCGAATCCACGACTATCCATTACTGGAACAGAGTTTTCAGAAAAAAACGTCATGGAAGTGCCGCGGCTAATATATCAAGCGTTCGTGCCCTTGCCACGCGGGCACAGTATATTTCTTATCAGAAAGGACACTTCAATAAATACAAAACAATAGTAATAGGTACTCTTGAGGAAGTTCTCAAACTCTCTGGCACCTCAGACGATTATCTTTAACAAGAAAGGATAAGAAATAAAATTTGAGAGGTATGTCATTTGTAATTTTTTACATTTAGGCAAATTTTAGATTGTCAGCATTTTGATCTCATGAGGAGGGATGAAAGTCATATTTTTTTATCCCACTGAGCGTAGAATAAGGGCAGAAAGATGATGAAGTCATTTGACTACGCTGTGTCACTGTTTGTTGTTACTGTTAAAAGCATTATAATGTGTGTCGCACCGCGTCGCTCTTCTGTGACTGATGTCCGCCACTCATTTATAAATTGACCTCACTTTAGCTTGACGGAAGCTGAAGATCAAATCCGTAAGGAATTCTTCCAGCTCACGCTTACATAAAAGGATGACGGGCTAAAAATAGAACGAATATTTCACGTTTTACGTGAAACTGAAAAGGTTTTAGTGGAAAGGATTTTTCAGTTTCATTGCTAAGTGGTTTTAGTTGGTGTGGTGATTTGATCTTGGAAACATTACTGAAAAAGATCAGTAAATACCTAAACTATTTACAAAAATTTAATAATATTTTTTAAAGAACAAGCACAATTTGTTACTTGAATTTTGACCCAAGAATACAGAAATCCAATTTATAAATTCGGAAGTAGACAGTCACTTTCGAATTTATAAATTGGATTTCTGTATTCTTAGGGTCAAAATTCAAGTAACAAATTGTGCTTGTTCTTTAAAAAATATGATTAAATTTTTGTAAATAGTTTAGGTATTTACTGATCTTTTTCAGTAATGTTTCCAAGATCAAAAAGTTTTGCTTTCAAAGCTAAAATAAAATTTGACAAAAAAGATAGCATGCATTCTAAAGATAATCATTTTTTTTGCGTCTTATACAACAAAAACAACACACTTTTCGATGATTTTAATGACTATTTAATTAAGTTATTTAAACCAGTGCATATGTCATAAAAAGAGCAAGTAGATTAACCTTAGACAAATGAATGGTATATTCAGTCTTGGTTTTCCTCTAACAGACTAATGACTCTTGAGACAGGATAAAGTTAGAATTATCCAAAAGTTACCGCAGAACCGTTGTAGATTTAAGTTTACGAATTAAAGAGAATTTTCATACCAAAGAGTAAGCCACTCAGGGAGTATGATTCTACAGTTGTTACCAGCTTTATTTGCGTTATTCTTTTGATGATGTCAGGATTAGGCCTCTCGCCCACAAGCGCGTACTAAACGCGCGTCCGGGCGCGCGATTTGATTGTTCTATTGTAGGACGCAATGTAAAACGTAAATGTAACCTAATACGTAAAGTAAAAAGAAATGTGTCACTAGTTTCTTTAGAAACAGTCTGGTGAAAGGATTTTCAGTGCGTCTCAAAGAGGTTCCTTTCGAGCACTTGACACATGTTATAAGCTTTTTAAGTTCTACAATATGCCGGTTTCCTCACGATGTTTTCCTTCACCGTTGGAGAGTACTGGCATTGTGCACATACATGTCATTTTTGAAATGAAAATCTCCAATGAGTTTCTGCACCAATGTGCATAACCGGTTCCGAACCTACGATCTTATGATCAGAAAGCAGGTTCGCTACCACTAGACCACCAGTTCTCTCGTGTATAGGTAATGTAAAACGCAATCGCAGGACGTGCCTAAAGAGTAGAGCCTATAACCTTGTGGTCTGGGTGTTTTCTATGTATAATAAAAAATATATATCTATGTAAGTATATAATGTATTAAATATATCATTCATCTAGTACCCATAAGACAAGCTTTGAGTAGCTTACTTTGGGGCTAGATGGTGCTGTGTGGATCGTCCAGCATTATTATACTCTATTGCAAAGCCTGCTCGTGTTGCTCGTGGTGGAAAAAGGCTAAAAATAGAACCTCTCTACCACCTTCCATGGATGTCGTGAGTGCTATTAAATAAAATAAATAAAACTCATTTATTTCAGGCACGCTTTGTACAAAATAGGCACTTAACACAAGAAATGTAAATTGAAAATATAAAAAATTTACACTATACCAATATTGAAAAAAAAAATGTATATGGCACCTATATGTAAAAATGAGTGATACTGGCAGGCCTCCGTAGACTGAAGAAAAGTCAGTACATGGATGGGCTGCTTATTCTAGTTTATCTAGGAATTTTACTCAGTAAATCTAATAAGTAAATAAAAGAGTGCAAGTATGAGATTTCATTAGATGTGTTAGATAGCCTAAAAGTTTATGTAGTTCTACAAACTATTCTACAGTCAGTCTTTGTAAATATTTAATAAAATATACTCCCCGGCTCAGACCAGAATATTGAAAAGCAACTCGTTAGCCATCCAATTAACGTTTCGTATTGAGAGATGAGTATTGTAGATCAATTCTCTAGTGCTGTTTGTTTTATTTCTTGTTTACTTGGTAAACAACTGCTAGTTTAGTGGAAGTGACGACGCCTTCTGATCTTAATGTCGTGAGTTTTAAGAATTTAGTTAGCATTCTAGCAGCGACGATAGGCTTGCAACCTGTCACGTATGAAATGCCAATTGCTGCAAAATTTATAATGTTTGGAAGTATCTCTGACTAGCCCCTTAGACATCCGCAAAGAATCTGGAGTTAGAGATTCTAGGGATAACTACCGTGTTGGTATAAGGAGATCTGAGGGGATATCTAGCGTGCCTGGGAATCAAAGTCGTCAAACTGTTTCTGTTGTTTCTAATAAGGTTACAAGTTCACGTAATCATGCAATCTTTTCACTATGAAAACCTATTTTAATTAAGTAAAATTATATTTTCGCTGCAATGTGTTTAACATGATTCCACACTACTCGATTTATTGCAATTTTTCATATAACATTCAGTGATTTTATATATTTCAAAGAGTTTAAAATTTCAACTCTTTGAAATATTTCTCTTCCAACATTTACCTAATGTGGGATCGAGATGTAGGTACAATTATGTTGTCTTCGCCTTAATAAATTAGTTTTCCAAAACCTTTTAGTATACATTTAATTTAACTCAATTAATATCTACTTATTTCTAAGTAATGTTTCAAAATGTTTTTACTCAAATACGGTCTCAACGTTATATTTCAGTTTCCTTGTAACGTCAAAGGAAATTATGGATATTTCTCTGTAGCGTCAAAGTTAATAATTTAGGTAACGTTCCTTTGCAATTTTCATTTCATATTTTACGTTTCTACTTTATTGTCATGGCTTATTTTCTTTTTTTGAGAATAGATTTTTGTTGATAGGATAGGAACTTGGTATATTTATTTTTGTTCATCTACGTACCACAACGATTTAAAAATATAAGTTGAATGAATACTATGACATTCCCCCGGTTTCCAAAAGCCCGATAAAAGCTAATCAGCTTTCAAGTCACTTGGTGTTTCAGCTTTTACTTCAAATTAGATAAAGATAGCAAGTGACTTGACAGCCGATTAACATTAATCGGGCTTTTAGAAACCGGGGGCTAACCATCTTCTGGTAATAAGCTGTTATAAAATAAAGTCGAAATATCGTCGAAATATCTTGAGCCTGTCCCAATCTTATTTTTACCCGAGTGCCGAGGGTTATGTGTTTGACGTGTATCTATCCATGTATGTATGTATCCTTCCTTCGATATTTCCTTTATTACCACGTAGCAACCAAACGGCTGAATGGATTTTGTTAATTTTAGTATCAAAAGATTCGTCGCAACTTCCCCAGTGTCCTTAGAATAAAAAAAATCGAAAAGTCACGTGGAAAGGAAAGCAGGAGCGATATTCTCTCACATTAAAAAAAAATCTTTTCGCAATCATAGCAATATGGGTATCGAAATCAAGAGAGTGATAGAGTGTTTTCAAATAATGTATTAGTTTTTGATTTAAAGTAAACCCTCAAAGACAAAACCAGACCGCAAAATTAGCGAACTAGGCCATGAGTGATACTAAAATATATCATAAAACCTTTTCTAAAGTCATACAAATTGTTTAGAAAAAACCGCATCAAAATCGATGAAGCCGTTTCAAAGATATTAAGAGTTTTGTTTAAAAAAAATGTGATTGTTCGTAACCCCAAAGTGATTAAAATTAGTTAAACAACCTCAGGCGTCAGTAAACTGCTAGGACATAGGTACACGAGCCTCCGACTGCCTGCGATCATTACATTTTATCATTCGTCAAGACTGATGAATGGATTTAACTATCAAAAATAACCATATTTAAAACATTATCTAATTTACCTACATAGGTACTTTTAGTTAGGGCAGTCGGGTTTTTTTAATTTTTTAATGAATCTTCTTGTTTATGGAAATATTTAATTTATTTTATGACGTGTACCTAACATGAGCTGTCATTTGAAATAAGACCGTGAAGTAATAATTGCAATAAGTATGATACAAGTGGGCTATGTTGCTCATTATAATAAAAGGCTGTGGATTGCAGTCCGAGCCATAGGCGAGGGCGTAAATCAGCCGGAAAAGCAATGCATTGTATGAGCAAGTTGCTCGCGAGTTTCATACGCACGTTTTCAACACAGTTGCTCTTAGTGTACACACGTGCATAAAAATATTACACACTAGTGCATATTAGAATCACGTGCATAATGATATTACACACTGGCCCATAATATAAATACGTCCTTTATAATATTACACACTTCTGTATTATTATTTATTATGCACGTGTGTGTTATAGTTGAGTTATGGTTGAGTTGTTTTGTTCCTAAAAAAGTTTTTATTAAAAAAAAATCATGTTCAATAGAACAAATAAATTAATGTTCCTATTGCTTGCTCATTTCATGCAACTTCTTATTTAAATAGATAATTTTAACTCGTACGTGTTTAATAATTAAAACATTCACTCAAATATAACTTTTGTTTTCTCTGTAATAAAAGAAAACTTGAATTCCCCATTTCGTACGTGGCAGAATAGGCGCAAACGCGCGAACCCTATGCGCGGAAAATAAAAAAAAACCTCATCCCTTTAGTCTGTGGCCGATCGCAACGCACGCGCCTAAAAAACCAAAGAGTATACAATAACTACGAAAACTGATTAATTTTTCCCGCCGTAGCGAAACATTTTTCACAACTCGTTTTCACTGTTGAAATTATAGTTATTTATTAATTAAAATGTCTACAAGTACCCGTTACGAAGAAAATGATTCATTTTCTACACCGCCCGATTTAACGTATGGAAACTTTACTACCTGAAAACTCCAAGGAAAAATATCTGTTCTGTGAGTTTTTATTATTATTTTATTCACAAATGTGTAGAAAAACGTCGAATGATACACGTGTGTATTGATGATTACCGTCCTCGGCTCTCTTAAGACCCTCTCAATGGCGCCTCGGCGGTAATCACCAATGTGACACACTAGTACCATAATGTACTATTACAGGAACAAATATAACTTCCTTTTGTTTCGAAAATTTCACAACAGCCAATCATGTTCATTGGGTTTCTTGTTTATATTAGAATGGGATACATCGCTCTGTACATCGTTTCGAGAGTCCTAATCAATCAACTGTCGACGGGGAGTAAATGTAGCTTGAAACAAACCCTTGAAACAAACTATCCGGCACGTCAGTGCTACTTTCAAACCGTAAGCGCCGATGAAGCTTAACGACTGTGACGTAAGAGCATTATAAAAAACCTGTTTAGTAATGCAATATTCACATACTTTTCCCTCAATTCAGACTTTTAATATAATTATGTATATACATAATTATCTTTATAAGACTTTTTTTTACATTACTTAATATTTTGGGGCTAGATAGTGCTGTGTGGATCGTCCTGCATTATTTATTATTTATTTATAATATTTTATATTATATTTTGAAGATGAAAATTTCATACAGTAGGCTCATTATGAAACTGTCATAATTGACCAACCTTCCACCCATTAGCCATTTTTCAACCTTTTAGCGAGTCAAACAGTGGCGCAATTGCAAAAGTTTAAAAAAACTTACTGACTGTACTAAGACTTATTAAATTATAAATCTAAAAAATAAATAAATAAATTATGCTGGACAATCCACACAGCACCATCTAGCCCCAAAGTAAGCTACCAAAGCTTGTGTTATGGGCACCAGATAACTGATATATTTAATACATCATACAATTACATAGATAGATATTTTTTATTATACATAGAATACTCCTCGTACTGACAAGATTAGAATGATATAACAGTAAATGATTTACAAATTATATTTTTTCATTTGAAACGTTTATTATTTTCACTAACTACAGAAGATCAACTAACACAATAGGTATTATAAAACAATATGGTTATACTGTAAATAACAGCCAGTCCATGAGATTAACTAACACAATATTAGAAAACAGTATAGTTATACTATAAATGAGAGGCAGTCCATGGTAGTGTTTTTATTATGTATGTACACACAGGCTATAGATTGCTCGCCTTTATGTTCTTAAAATAAACGTCATTTTTCTTTGGATTTATATCCGAGTGTACATATGTTGACCCCGATGTAGAATCCTTAATACTTATTCTACATTTGTAAACCCAATATACACGAAGACGCCTTCTCTCGACAAGACAAAGATCGCAGGCTTGCCAATTCGAAACTCCTTCACATTGCTATCTGTAAGTTAAAAAGGGTTTTATGTAAAAGTGTTTAGTTGACCAACATTCGGTCAAAGCTTAACTCCACCGGTCATAACCGCGTAATGCACTACCCACCTTGTACCCACAAAAGCTTACAACTTTACCCAAGTAAAGTCGTAAGCTTTTTTTCGACAGCAGGTTGATCGCGTAACTGCTAAAATTGACATATGCAACCGGATTTTGAATGCAACAAAAGTTACGTGATCAAGGGGCTGATATTAGATGAAAACATCAGAGTAATAAATTTGAACTACGTACCATTGCAGTTGTTACGTTCAACACCACGGAGACCATTTTTTATAAACGCTTTGCTATAAGCACTTGAAACGTACTCATCACTACTTTTGCCAGTGCAAGCGTTCACGATACTGGATGTCCCGGGTGCGTAGAGAGGTGTCAAAATATCTTGCTGTAAATGTAACAAATTGGGTTTATAGCCTGCCCTTGTAGTTGGTTGTTCGGGCTGCGCTGTTGGTCGTTGGTGCAATCCTCACAAAGAACAAATCATTTTTTTCTCGCAGTACAGCTATAGCTGATATTAAGTGGTGCCCTACGCTGCACTGACCTGCTTGACGGTAGGAGTAGGCAACTTGGGGTTAGACAGTGCTAGAGAGTATGGGATGTAGTAATATATTATTTAAAACTTCAATGCAGGTGGTGTTTATCATCATCATTGACCTAAAGAAGTCTACTGCTGAATGTTATAGGCCTACCTATACTAATCCAGGAAGAACTGAGATTCTGAGGCCTTTTCTTCACCTTCTCGCGATTTGTTGTCGCCGTCCATCGGGTAACTAGGCGTCTCACGCTTCACATTCCAGGTTGTAGTCGCCAATAAAGAATCTTTTTTTCCCCAGCGGTTGTCAGTTATTAGAGCTGAGCGGTTCTGGTTCTCATTGCTATTTCAACGTAATTTGCGAGTTATATCGGTTACTTTGGTTCTTCTTCCGATTTTTTCGTTTCTGAATCTACCACGTCCGACTGCTCATCATTATCATCATCCTAAAAAAGTCTGCTACTGGACATAAGCCTACCCTATACGATTCCAGAAATAACGATACTGAGCCCTTTCCATCCACCAACTTCCCACGGTCCTGACAATGTTGTCAGTCCATTGGGTAGGTGTCTAGGTCCATGGACTATATTCCTCAGCGGTTATCAGTTCTTTGAGCTATATGAACTGTCCATTGCCACTTAAACTTGCTGATTCTGAGAAATATGTCGGCTAACGGCTGTCGTATGGTTCTTCTACGGATTTCCTCATTTCTGATTTTATCACGTAGTAAAACTCTCATCATAGCTCTCTCTTTCTCATTGTGCGACTCTGAGCTTGTTGATGAGGACAATAGTAAGCGACCACGTCTCAGTTCCATATGTCATCACTGGCTACACTCACTAGTTGAAGACTTTCGACTTGAGGCTCTGCGGTATCAGTGACGAGAAGATGTGGCATAACTTCCCGAACGCTGCCCATCCAAGTTGGATTCGTCGGCTGACCCCTTTATCGAAGTTGGACCTACCTTGGATCGTCTGACCCAGATACAGATAGTGGTCACCAACATCGATGATATCGCTTCCAACATGCGGCTGCTGCTTGGAATCAAATATCAATATCAGTTACAAGGACTCATTCGTACCTGTTTCAAACTTTCCACATAATCATGTGTACGTTGTATATTACTGTACACTGGTAAAAGTAACCTGAATGGTTCTTTTTTAAAGCTCATTATCGTTTGTGAGTAAATAGTACTGTTTTGAAGTTTCAAGATCAGGTCGGTGTATACACTCATACTCACACCATTGTTTGGAACAATGAATGTGATCTGAAAGGCCGCGTCTTTATAATCCACTTGAAGAACCTGAAACACAGGTCTGGATGTTAAGTTCGACACTTTATCAAATCATTATTATTAATATTTAAAAAAACTGAAACAGCTACTCGACTTTGATGCTCAGGAACAAAAGATACCCTCAAAATCTCTTAGTAACAATAACTTAGGATTCATTAAGGATATTTAAGTGGGTTTGTCAAAAATTCAATTATTACTTTTTGGCATATACTTACCTACAATTTTATTTAATTGATATTCGGCGTTATAGGTTAAGGCTCCGGCGACAGCGGCTCGCAATTTCGAGGTGCGATTGGCTATTATTTCATTTTATTACATTTCGGGGAGGTTGTTTGAAAGAATAACTCTAAAGTGACATGCATAAATACTGTTCGAACACAAATAATACAATAATATAAGGGAAACATGCCCGAATCAGAAATCATTTTGGTATTAGTATGTTTGGTCTTACGTTTACCTAATACCAAAATGATTTCTGACTCAAGCACATTTCCGTTATATTATTGTATTATTTGTGTTCGAACAGTATTTATGCGTGTCACTTTAGAGTTATTCTTTCAAACAACCTCCCCAAAATGAAATAAAATGAAATAATAGCCAATCGCACCTCGAAATTGCGAGCCGCTGTCGCCGGACCCTTAAGCCCATCTCAGCCGCTGTAAGCTAAACCGTAAGTGAGTCAGTCAAGTGGTAGTGTAGTTTAATAATACCGTAAATAAATACTAACTGGTCCCGCACGTCTTTCTTCACTCTTTGAGAGCACTGGCATTGTGCACACATATTAATGCAGTTTTTTTATTTCATTTGCATATAATCTCTGCACTGTGGTGCCTAGATCACTAACGAAGTCCGAATCTATACGGATGGCTCAAAAACCAAACAGGGAACAGGCGCCGGAGTGCACTCGCTTGATCTCAACATTAACATATCAATGTCATTAGGGCCACACAGCCATCTTTCAATGCGAATGTGTGGCCATCACCGAAGCTGCCACAGCAATCAACAGGAGAGAGATCGATAACTACAACATACGGATCCTCTCAGACAGCACAGCAACACTCAGAGCCTTAGAGAGTCACAACTGCAACTCCAGGCTCATATACGAATGTCACCAAGTCCTGGAGAGTATTGCCACAAAGTACTCGGTAAATCTACAATGGATAAAGGGACATAGCGGATCACTTGGCAATGACGCCGCAGACCAGCTAGCCAGAAGAGGATCAGAAACTCTGACGGAAGGACCAAACCCCTTCCTGCCTCTGCCACTCTCCCAGCTGAGAACCTGGATACGGCAGCGCTCGCAGAACCAACACAACCAACGCTGGACACGCACAACTGACTGCAGACAGGCAAGAACAGCAATACCAACAACCACACCCAGACTGACACGCCGTTTACTTAACCTGCACAGACTGGACCTCAAAACCATTGTGGGAACCCTAACGGGTCACATTCCCTTAAACAAACACCTATACAACATCGGAGCCACAGACAGTCCACTCTGCAGAGGATGCCTATCCGAAGAAGAATCAGCTGCCCACGTAGTCCTGGAATGCGAGGTAGTAGCAACTCAACGACAAGAAATCCTGGCCAACCCCAGGTCACTCCTCCAAGCCTGCGAAGCCCCCAGGAAACTTCTGCGCTTTTGGGAGAAGTTGGGCTGGCTACAGATATAGCCAGCACACCCTGACGCACAATGGACCAACCTTGAGTCTAAGTGCGGAAAAAGGAGTCCTATTACAATTACAATTACAATTGTGGTGCCTAGATAGGAGTGCCCTATCGATCGAGTGATCGTGTGTTCAACTTAGTCATGCACCAATAGCTATTTGTGCGCAATGCCAGTGCCTAAAACCGGAAGGCCGACCGTCCAGTGATAGGAAACATCGTGAGAAAACCTCTGCTCTCGTCCAACAACTTGAAACATGCTGATGTTAGGCCTCATGCGCATGACTTTTTCCGCGGCAAGCCATCCTTGAACCCTAAATACAAAAAAAGCAATGTGGATTGGCGACAGAAGACATGGTGCAGAAAATCCCCGGTGAACCCTTCACAAAAAGCTCTATTACTCTTACTCAGAATAGAGCTAATTTAGCTAGAGTAGTGATATTCATTACTTAAAAGCAATCTTACCTGTGCATCAAGTTCTTCGCTATTTACATAATTATAAGTATCACACTGCATTACACCATCAACTTCTCTGGTATTATTATCCATATCAGTATAATTTCCCTTACCAGCTGATTCAAAATCTATTTGCCACAGCGACTAAAATTAAAACACAATCGTAAGGGTTTGTTTATTACCCGCTTTAAAGCTATGTCATAATTATAAATGAACTAGCGACCCGCCCCGCTTTCGCACGGGTTTTTCTCTGCTATATTATGCATGTATTACACATAAACGTTTCTCTTGAATCACTCTATCTATTAAAAAAACCGCATCAAAATCCGTTGCGTAGTTTTAAAGATTTAAGCATACATAGGGACATAGGGATATAGAAACAGAGAAAGCGACTTTGTTTTATACTACGTAGTGATAGTGATAATAAAGATTGTTAATCTTTTTCTATCACCACATTTACGTGAAACCCTACTTAGATTGTAAATGCGAATGTCTGTGGGTGTGTGTCTCGATAACAGCTGCACCGATTTGGATGAAATTTGGAGTAAACATAGTTTGTTACTTTGAATTACATTTACATTCTTTGACTTTTAGCACCGCGCAAGGAAACCCGTGGCCAGATACTGAAACTGAAACAGCTTCTTTGATACCCAGTCACGGTAGATATCCCCTCAGATATCTTGGCATCAAGTTCAACTTTTAGATTCATTCAGAAAACGCTTCTACGCATCTTGGCAGAAATGAGCATGATACCTTACTACCGTTAGTATTACCCTGGACGAGCCCTCCACCAACAGCTCAACAACTTTTTAGTTGTTTACTAGCTGACCCGGCAGACTTCTTACTGCCTCAATCGATATTTCCGAGCATTTTCATATATATTCACCTTTTAAACTTTCTCAGGACTTCCACAAATAATTTACGTCCAAAATTAGCCAAATCGAATCAGACGTTCTCGAGATTAAGCGAGACTAACAAACAGCAATTCATTTATATATAATATATATATACAGATTTTCTATAATGTAAGCAAGCAAATACCTCAAAAACTTGTCCACTGGCGAACACCAATTTATCTCCGGTGCAGGTTTTCGTGAAAGGTTCCGAGCATGGTACTGTATTTACAACATTACCATCAGTCTCCTCTTCAATCTAAAAAATCAAGTATGTTAATACTTTCTGTAGTATACATGAAACCGAGTTCGTTTTTAACGACCAATGTAGTATGTTGTGATGAAATA
Organism: Plemyria rubiginata; assembly: GCA_963576535.1. NCBI lineage: Eukaryota > Metazoa > Arthropoda > Insecta > Lepidoptera > Geometridae > Plemyria > Plemyria rubiginata. The sequence goes on from OY754910.1 coordinate 8,154,123, forward strand.
GAAAGTACAAGCTATTAGCTTGATACCTACTAAAGTAACGCCAAATCTACCAGAAGTGAACGTGAAATATCCAAATTATTGCAAATATATAAAATAAAAATAAACAAGGAATAAAAAAAAACACTTGTGATAACTAAAGATTCCATATTGACATAAAACGGATTTTTGAAAAACGTTAGTTAAAGTTATATTACGAGTGCTTCCTTGTTCGACCTAATTTTTTTCTACCCAAAAATATTTTGCTCCGTTCGACCTAAAACGTTTGATTCAAGTTCCCCTAATACTCACAGCAAATTCCATTTTTCAAAAATGTCAGTTATTGTCATATTACGAGTGCTTCCTTGTTCGACCCAAATTTTTTTCACTCCATAGATATTTTACTCTGTTCGACCTAAAAAGTTGATTCAAGTTACCCTGATACTCACAGCATTGTTAATCGTGCTTTGTACTCGCTCAGGGTTTTCGAAATCGCAGTTATAGGCAGTACCTCCCAAGGTTCTCTTTGCTTCACATTCAAATGGTTTCGAAAATGGATTATCTACGTAAGACACAACTTTGACGCTAAAGCTGTAGTATACACCATTCGGAATGTCGAGTAGCAACAAACAGTTTATGAGCCTCAATACGCACCGGATCTGAAACATATAAAATAGTAGGTAAACATACATGAATGAGAGCCTAAAATATGATGCTTTATATCTAAGGGTCTTGTAGTCGCTTCCCGCGTAGCAATATAAGACGTGTGGGAAAGAGATACCTTTTACATTGCTCTCTGTATATCGCTCTGTCTCTCTCCTATAAATTGCACCGATAGTTTATCGCGGGCAGCGACAGCGGTATGTAACTCGACTAGTTGCCGAGTTTGTCTGATGATAACTATATTAGATTTAGTCCAAATTCATGGCAAGTCAGTGCCAACGTGACCAGAAAGATAGTTCTGATTTCATAGAAATACATTGGTAGTCTCTGTTCCGTGGTTGATTTTAATATTCGCGATTGAATATTTGACGTCAGTCATACTCTATTACCCGCAATCCGGTACATTTTATTTTTACACTTTTTGCTACCAGCATACGCACCAACTAATGTTATTAAAAAATAATAGTACTATAATTGGTATTCATACAATAAAATAGCATTGCAGACCCCTAGCAATATCTGGTAATAAGTTGCTTGTAAGTACCTTGTTCTCATTTTCCAATCCAGAAAACTCCAGTGTTTCGTTATAAGCAGCTGAATAGTTTTGTGTAAATAAACCAATAAAGGACGATTCAATATAAGGAGGCAAAGGTGAGCATAACTCAGCATCACATTCATAAGACGTCACTAATTCCTGGAAAAAGTAGTTACTCCATAAACAAATCGTCAACGAACTTATCGCAATTAAAATTAAATTTATAAATAAAAATTTATAATAAATAATAGCAAAATGTAGGTATTTTATGTATTTTAAAGTAGCTGTAAATCTAGCTGTACTAAGAAATCTTCCAGCAGATATATGGCACAGGTTTTGTTTTTTAGTAATATTGCAATAAGGTTTAAATTATTATGTACAGTGTTCAAAATATACGCACGTAAAAATATTTCCAACCTAACGTAGCGATTTTACTTTTCGCTATTTCAAAGTCCCCACCAGAACATTCGTTGTACTTATCATAACAACAGTTGTTAGAACCCGCACCAGTTGACCCTAAAAAAAACAATCAGCCATATAATGTACACAAAATGTCAACTTATACAGAGATAATAGGTGTTACTTATTTTTATATTGTTATTACTCACAAAGAAAATTACAACTAATAGTTACAATTATTTACAAAATATACAAAATACATATGAAACAGTTGAGCCATCTGCAGACCGTTGCAAACGATCTATAGATAGCTCAACTGATCCAAATCAGTGCCAGTCGGAAGCGTACCCAAGACACTGGCTGCATTGCCACGCTGAATGGCAATACTAATGCGCTGAGCCAGGTATTCACCAGCCCTCGGGTTATTACTTATATTATTAATCTTTATGTTATAACGAAATTATGAAAAATCGCAATCAAAAAGTTAAAAAGGTAAATTAAAAATATTTTTCTAATCAAATATCTAAAAATGTTTATAAATTAATATTGGTGGAAATTTCATACTGCGCTGCATAACCATTAGAGAACCATAAGAGATTTCATAACACATTGTTTCTTTGTACAGGGGCATATTTCTCTATGACATAGGAGATTCCTTGCCTCGAACCGTGTAAAGTCACATCGTGATCTTGGGCTTTAATCTTTGACACAGGAGATACTTTGCCCTAACTTTGTGACGTCACAAAGTGATCTAAACGCAAAGGCGATTGGGTTGTCATCCCAACTAATATTATAAATGCGAAAGTAACTCTGTCTATCTGTCTGTCTGTCTGTCTGTCTGTTACGCTTTCCCGCTTAAACCTCTCAACCGATTTTGATGAAATTTGGCACAGACAATCTTTAGACCCTGAGAAAGAACATAGGCTACCTTTTATTGCGAAAAAAAGAGATGAAGAGATTAAAAGTACGCAGACGAAGTTGCGGGTACCAGCTAGTAGTGAATAACGCTTCAGATGGGAATCAAACCACAACGCAAAATGCAGAGCTCAATTGAGCTGCTAGGCCAGAGATATGACCATATTGACCGTACCTGACCCCGAGTTTTCATTATTAGCAGTTGTCGTTGTTGCAGTGGCTGTAGCAGTGGCATTCGCAGAAGCAGAACCTCCAGCGTTACTCGAATTAGAAGCTGTAAAAATAGCGTTACAAACACAAATAATTTTACCTTTTTATTTTTAGTCTAAAAATCTACAACATAGGTCGTCATGTTGAAACAAATATAACATAATCTCAACATTCAAAATATCTTATAATTTAGTTGACGACCTCAGTGGCCCATCGGGCGAGAGAGTCCGCCTGCGACGCAAGAGGTTGCGTGTTCGATTCCCGCCTTGGAACAAATTTGTGTACGATCGAGCTTTTAGGCCAGCTTGGCCGTACATTACCATCATTATCTGTTGTTGTTGTAGTTTTAACTACAGCGGTGGCTGTAGCAGTGGCAGCAGCAGAAGCAGAACCCCCATCGCTACTCGAATTAGAAGCTGTAAGTAGGAAATAGCGTTAAAAAAACTCAAATAGTTTCAGCATTTTCATAACCCTACTAATATTATGAAGGCGAAAGTTTGTAAGTATGGATTGATGAATGTTTGTTACTCAATTCGCCAGAACGGCTGAATGTATCTTGATGAAATTTGGCGTAGAGATAGAATATAGTCTGGAATAGCACATATGCTACTTTTACCCCGTGGGAATACCGGGATTAAACAATATGCGGGTGAAACCGCCGGAAGCAACTAGTTCTATAGATTTAGTCGAAAAATCTACAACATAACCATGTGATGTATATTACGTATTCTCAGCAAATATTGCCAGTAAACAACGCACATTTACAATATCCCTTTACAGTAGTGCTATTCCGTGGACAACAAAATCACGGAGAGTATCACCTCGTGAATCCGCACTCACTTAGATCACGAACCATCTCACTCATTTTTGACGCCGAAATAACTGACGCGGCCGGCGCTTGTGATAGGTGATTTTGGTGAATGGCATTATGTAAGACTAGTAGCGCCCCGCGGTTTCACCTGCGTAGTTTTAAATCTCGGTATTCCCACGGGATGAAAAGTAATCTATGTGTTATTCCAGACTATAATATAATCTCTATGCCAATTTTCACCAAGATCCGTTCAGCCGTTCTGGAGTTATAGAGTAACAAACATCCATCCATACTTACAAACTTTCGCATTTATAATATTAATAGGATTTTACAGAATGCCAAATTGAAAAATCACTACGAAAACTGAATATTGCATGAAGTTTAAAGTTTGTGTCCCAAAAAAGTGCGTATGGTTTCTCATCTTATATATTATAATCTTCTTATGTTTTATGAAGCACTTCGTTTTAATAAATAAGTATTATTTTATGAAAAGAGATTTTTTTTAAACTCACATGCTGCAGCTGAAGCTGTCGCAGTCTGCTGAACTGTTTGTGTCACTTCTGTAAATATAACCAGAATTATTTCAATTTCAATTGTTTTGATATAGATAGAGCGTCGCTACACTGCCTGATTTGTAAGGCTCGTCGCATATACACTGCGAATACTTTGGACACGATTTAGAATCTCATGCGATAGCCGATAGGTCGATTATCTAAAAACAAGCTGCAACGACAACAGCATATCAGTAGCAATAAATGAGTCGTTGAATGCTTTTTTGTTGAATTAAACTTACTTTCTGACGGAAACTCAGCCGAATACATAACGACTGGAGTTACCTACCAGCAACGACTCTTTTACTGGTATTGCTAGGTTTGGATTTTAGATAACTGACCTGGAGCTGCTACTACTACTACTACTACTACTACTAGTAACTACTAGTCTATATTATACAAAAAAAGTACATGTATCAGTTTTATATCAGCTATTTGGTTCCCATAATACAAACTTTGCTCTCTCTATCTCAAAAAAATAGACGAAGAATGACCCTGTAAAAGCTACGTTAATCAGGGGTTGGATATCAAGGTCAAAAGGGATAAAAAATTATCACGCACACTTTAGTCTTGCATATACCAAAAACAACATGTTTGTGTGTGTATGTCAGTGAGTAGGTGTCTTCTAGATCGTTCTGCTCCAACGTTGGCTACAACGTCGCTTACCATCAGGTGAGATTCTAGTCAAAGAATGGTTGATTCTTTATAAAAGAATGTGACGTATTGATGAACTGGAAATATAACGTAAGCTCCTGTTGAGAGCTCATAATGTTTAAGTACGTTCAAATGTATAGTTTTGGATTGACTTAACAACTTATCAACTCCAAAATAAAAAAAATTAAAAATATTTCAGTACCTGCACTCGAAGCTAACACTATAATATTGACTAACAAAGCAACTAGCAACGGTAGCTTACGCATGGTGTCTGCGTTTAGAAATGATAATAGATGTTCAGAAAACCACCGTATTATATAGGTATAGTAATAAGTAATATAAATGCAAAAAAAAAGTACTAGATATGTCTAAAACCTACTGAATTTTAATGTGTATTCAGATAACGTTATTTGAAGACAAAAATAAACTATTGCTAAATAATTTAGTTTAGTTAGAAACTTTGAGTAATTAAAGTTAGTGCAACTAGCACAATGATAAAAACATGCTAATTTGTAAAATACGAAGATGGTTATGTATTCTTTGATAAGCACAACATATTGGTGAATTTATCTCAGGCCACATCATCATTGACAGTCTGAAAATCTATAGGTAAGTACAGCTGCACTTGGTTATTTTATAATTACCAGAACGATCGCCCAACTTCTGTTGACCTATGAAACGACGATCGATCGTCTGTACATAACGGGGCCGCCTTATCTTTATTTATCGTTCCATTATTTGGATATCGTAATGTAGTTTTCATTTGAACTAGAAATAAGACACATACGACTAATTAAATTCATGTATTAAAAAGAAACTATTCTTAATGAGTACTTACACGCAAGACCAAAACCAAAGTTTATAGACCTCTACGCACACGTTTTGGAGATCTTGTAATGGGCGAGTGATTAGACATCTCGATTATAAAAAAGATCTCTATTTGTGTGCAAATTTTCAAAAAATCTATTTTTCTTTGTCTATGTACGCCTGCATCTCTCAGAGTACCCGTTCCAAATATTAAACCTCAGGCTCTTGAGGAGGTTTCGTATTGTGTGAGTGAAATTTCCTTTATAAATACAAATATCGCGTGGTTTCCATGCACTAATTGACTCTGATAGGGAAATTTTATTATGTAAATGATGCAGAGGCCAGTGTTTTGAAGGAGTCATTAATTTGTTGAAGCATTAGCGCTGGCGTGATCGATAATAACTCGGTTTGATAAATTGCTTTCGGAGTGACATGCTTCGCTACTTTAGAGTATCTATAGAATAGAACAGAAGATTTTTATTTGACAAACAAACACGGGAACAGCATCATCTACCAAGAAACACAAGAAGATAAAACTGTGAAATATACTCGTAGCAAGTAAATATAAGGCCCTTATTCATAATGGCCGCTAAGTGCGCCAATAGCTTATCAGACCGGTAAGTCTGTTGCTGTCTCTTTTCGTTGGTATGATAGTGACAGTGAAAAAATACTCTATTGAGCCGCTATAAAATGACAGGCATTATGAATAAAAGGGTAATTATGTAGGTAGGTAGGAACCTACATAAGAAAAGAACATTTAGAACAAAAAAACAATGCAGGTTTCCTATAGATATCTATAAATCCAATAGTATCTCTTGCTCGCAAATTGTTACATTTTTGGAGTTATGTTTCGGAGAAAAACAAACACAATTATAAAATGTTATCCCTGTTTCCATTATACCTATCAATATAACATCCCTTTTGCTACATGAAATAGAAAGCAATTAGGATTCAGAAAAATTGTAGCAAATATCCAAAAACACCAAATAAGCCAAGTAAAGGTAGAAACGACGAAGGTAAAAACTCTTTTACATCTCGAACTACCCACGTTATCTTAGTTAGACATCTACGTACCGTTTCACCCTGCTCATTTGGATTCCATTTTCTCTGGTATACTTTTCAATTTCGTTACATAAATCATGGGAAGTGCTCCAAGAATTATGATTAGAACGTAAAACTATCTCGAACAAATGGTGCGGGAGATAGTTAATGGTCATGCTCAATAATTTTCAGATGAAGGTTTTTAAAACAGTTATATTTCTAGTTGAAACCTTTTTGAACTATGAACTTGTTGATCGAGCCAACATTTTGTTAACTACTACGACTCAGAAGAATAGACGTTGTATACATAATTATATTGAACGATTAGAAGTATTCGTAGTAGGATTTAGAAAAATTATTTCTCAAAACCTGAAAATTGGATTGTACATGTATTAAAACTTTTTTTTAACAACGAGTATTAGATTGGTTCTCGTCCTAGTGCGGGGACCAATGGTAATTATGAATGTTTAAACACTTTAGTAATATTATTTGGTAAAATAAATGAATTTAAATTTGGTTAAATAACATAGTTGACGACCTCTGTGGCGCAGCGGGCGAGAGTCCGCCTGCGACGCTAGAGGTTGCGGGTTCGATTCCCGCCTCGGAACAAATTTGTGTACGATCTGCAGAAATTTGTTCCGTTGGTCTGGGTGTTTATGTATAATAAAAAATATCTATCTATGTAAGTATATGTATTAAATATATCAGTCATCTAGTACCCATAACACTAGCTTTGAGTAGCTTACTGTGGGGCTAGATGATGGTGTGTGGATTGTCTTAGTTGGAAAATGTATTAGTTGGAGACTGGCTGATATAAAAAATAAATAATGCTGGACTATTCACATAGCACCATTTAGCCCCAAAGTAAGCTACTCAAAGTTTGTGTTATGGGTACTAGATAACTGATATATTTAATACATTATATGCTTACATAGATAAATATTTTTTTATTATACATAGAAAACACCCATACCAACGGAACAAATTTCTGCAGATCGTACACAAATTTGTTCCGAGACGGGAATCGAACCCGCAACCTTTGAGTCGCAGGCGGACTCTCGCCCACTGCGCCACTGCTGATGCTGATGATCAGCGTCTGTCAACCACAAGCGTTCTTAAAATTACAAACAGGAGCATTGTGAAACTGCATACTGGCAGCGCAGCGTTGCAACCATGTTGTAACGCAACGCAACAAACTGAACAACGTGCTTGTTTTGGTGCCAGGAGACATTCATTTATTTGTAATATAATCTGTTTTATTGTGTTAATTTTTCATGTTTTACATTTTTTTAATTTTGTTTTGCTTTTAATTTATTTTTTTATTTTACGAATGTTGCTACTTATTTTTTAGTGTTTGTGTGTCCCGTGTATTGTTACCGTCCGTTACAATACATGTTTTTTCTTTCATTCTTTCTTTATTTTTTATGAGTATTGGGACCGATAACTTTCTAAAGCACCTAAGATGTACAACCTTATAGTGTTTCAGCAATAAGTAAATAAATTTACCGAGTGTGTTTGTTTTACAGCTATAACTTACAAATTGTAAAGATCAATGGTACGGTTCTATTGCATAAAAACTGTGGTGTGCACTGCGGAAGCAAGCACTCCGCTCAATCAGTGCCAGCCACTTAAGTGATTGATATTTGTTCAACTGTGCACATTAAAAGTTACTTGTTATTTATTTTGTTATTTTACTGGAGTTTTACATCCTACTAAATATTAGTTCTAATATCGCGACGTATTTCTTGTTTTATTATATATAATATTATGCGCGGCACGGTAATGTTTACCAACGTGCCTTTATCTTTCTAGACTTCAAATCCTACTTAATATTATAAATGCGAAAGTTTGTAAGTGTGGATGGATGGATGGATGTTTGTTACTCTTTAACTTCAGAACGGCTGAACGGATTTTGGTGAAAATCGGCACAGAGATATATTATAGTCTGGAATAACACAGTAGGCAGTAGTACCCATGAATTCAAAGCCTTCTGTATGTCAGAGGGTAAGGGTTGCTAATATTATCTAGTTTCAAGAATACATGACATGTTGATACTTTTGTTTCTCACTTTTGATGTAAGAAAATAATTAAATACTCAGAATTATTGACCGAGTTAGTTCGGTTGAAACTCGACGACCTCAGTGGCGCAGCGGGCGAGAGCCGGTCTGCGACGCAAGAGGTTGCGGGTTCGATTCCCGCCTCGGAACAAATTTGTGTATCATCTGCAGAAATTTGTTCCGTTGGTCTGGGTGTTTATGTATAATAAAAAATATCTATCTATGTATGTATATAATGTATTAAATATACCAGTCATCTAGCACCCATAACACAAGCTTTGAGTAGCTTACTTTGGGGCTAGGTGGTGCTGTGTGGTTTAAAAAAAAATGGTTCTTAGTTGTAATTTTAGGGAAAGAGGTAGTACTCGTATAAATTACGCGTGTTTTACAAAAAACAACTTCAAATGAGAGCTAAGCATGATATACTTATTATTCAAGAAGAGTTTAGCTTCAGAATAGACTGGGTTTTTATTTGTTTACAAAATTGGGGTTATTCACGCAGACAGCCTTGCCAACAGCTATTTACATTTAGCCTAAAAAAACAAGTTTTTAAAAATTAAACGTTCTTTTAAAATAGACTAACTTCCAGGGTTTATCTCATATCTCTTTCTGGCATAATTTACTTGCTGAAATATCTCTAGAGAACGTCTAAAAAGGTGATAGGCGGAGGCACGTCCAGACATTACATGGCCATATTTTACAGCACGTTGCCCCTTCAAACTAAATGCATGGATATTATTAGATTTTTTTTATTATTGCACTTATTATCACTACATAGTATAAAACAAAGTTGCTTTCTCTGTCCCTATATATGGCCCCATGTCCTTATGTCCCTATGTATTCTTAAATCTTTAAAACAGCGCAACGGATTTTGATGCGGTTATTTTTAATAGATAGAGTGATTCAAGAGGAAGGTTTATATGTATAATACATGCATGATCTATTAGAAAAACAATGTGCACCCGTGCGAAGCAGGAGCGCGCGGGCGGGTCGCTAGTATAATATATTAACAGATCGGTTATCTTTATATTGGAAAATTAATATTGTGCTCACAAAATAACTTAACTATGTTGTTTACGTAAAGAAATTTCATGCAAGTTTGAAGTAGCATTAACCTAAAAATTTCAAATATTACATTAAGTTAAGAAGTTTTTGAACCTGGCTGCATGCAATTGCGATATGCATAACTTTAAACGAGGCTTTCGAAATCTAAGTTGAAGAATATAGAACGAACCTACTTTGTACTGTTTTCTTGTTGAAAATGTATCCAATAGTTTGAACTTATTCTTTACTAAATCGTTGCGCCCCGCGGCTTCACCCGCGCAGATTCCTATATCCCTATAGGGACAGAGAAAGCGACTTTGTTTTATACTTGTAGTGATTCATCACCCGAATCTGCCATATGCAGCGTTGCTCCGTTTCCTTTTGAAGAGTCATTAAGGCTCTGGCGACAGCGGCTCGCAATTTCGAGGTGCGATTGGCTATTATTTCATTTTATTTCATTTCGGGGAGGTTGTTTGAAAGAATAACTCTAAAGTGACACGCATAAATACTGCTCGAACACAAATATGTAATACAATAATATAAGGGAAACATGCCCGAATCAGAAATCATTTTGGTATTAGTATGTTTGGTCTTACGTTTACCTAATACCAAAATGATTTCTGACTCAAGCACATTTCCCTTATATTATTGTATTATTATTATTATTATTTTTTTATTTGGCGACCTCTGTGGCGCAGTGGGCGAGAGCCTGCCTGCGACGCAAGAGGTTGCGGGTTCGATTCCCGCCGTGGAACAAATTTGTGTACGATCTGCAGAAATTTGTTCCGATGGTCTGGGTGTTTTCTATGTATAATAAAAATATCTATATATGTAAGTATATAATGTATTAAGTGTATCAGTTATCTAGTACCCATAACACAAGCTTTGAATAGCTTACTTTGGGGCTAGATAGTGCTGTGTGGATTGTCCAGCATTATTTATTTATTTATTTATTTATTTCTTTTCTGACTGCTTTTGTTTGGTCTTTCCGTTGTTTATTCTACAAATTAAAGAAGGTATTCCATTCTAAAAATTTCTTCAGTGGTGTCCGAACCTTCAATCGACAGCGCAGATGGCAGAGCTTAAACCTATGGAGACATGCCTGTAATTGCATTGGCACACAAACCAATCCAACTGGAACAGTAATTCGAGTTCGTTGGCGACAGATAAAGGTACGGTTTGTTGGTAATACTTTCCTAATAATTCTTTCACAGAGAGCTTACTTCTATTTATGTTTAACATAGTGTTTTGAACAAATGACAAAAGAACAGTAAAATCCGTTTCAGTTTTGCACTATGCACCGAGCAGAGACAGATTCTCCACATATTCCCCGTTGGTGCCACTCCAAGACTCCCTTAAGCTGGAAAATTCACCCAATTTACTTTTCCTTTGATATTTTGATTCAAAAGCGTTTTAGCGCCAGAGATGTTGCCGACACAAAGCTGATTTTGCCTGCTCTGGGTATTTTGTGCTTGGAATTTATGTTATTTTGCGATTTTGAATGTTTATTTCGTTAACATGTCCGGTACGTATGTAAAATAATCATTGTAGTGATTTTGTCATTTATTTGATTATTGTAGTTTATTTGCGTAGTGATAAATTAGTTAGTAAAAAGATCAAAGACATCAGTGAAAAAAGACACCATGGAGAAAAAGAAAGGATTATAATGTTTTAAATAAATTTCTTATTTATTATAAACAACTAGCTGATGGAGCAAGCAAATGGTCCACCTGATGTTGTAACCATCATCTACAACAAAGCTTTGCCCCGTAGGTATATAGGTAAGTCACGAACGATGGAACACTCTATACGCGTGCTTACAGTAAAAAGTCAAAGTCAAAGTCAAAATATATTTATTCAATAAAATCACAAGGACCATCTTGAACCGTCTTAAAACTAGGTGACTCTAGTGCCAGTTCCACGCGACCAACACCGAGACGAACAGGCAACAAACTCGGCTTGGTGTCTATCGCTCTTTTGTATGATTCTCGTTACAATGTAATAAAATACCTACACTATTGAAGCTATATAATACATTAAGTAATCTAACAGAAAAAGGAAAAGTAAACAGATTCATAAAAGAACACACGCTTCAAACTAATAATACTAATACATAAGTAAGAAGTGTAGTAAGTCAAACAACAATAAAAAAAACCTTTTTTTAAATAACATAATAGTAAAGACATTGCAAATTATGTTAGCCGTCGATGGGCAGAGCGACCGGGACATCGGGCCACGCACTTTTATCATTAATATCACTATCTATAGTATAGTAAGCTTAACAGGCCATAAAATGCTTTGTCTAGGACAATTCGACATTGAACTCGTAAATTATTATATCTATTGGTTTACCAATGCTCTAATTACCCAGGGAAGTCATTGCTAATGTGCTGCGGATACATTATTGCTAACGGGATTATGTCGGATGATTACTATGAGCTAGTGATACTATGTGTCTTGTTTGTGCTTAACTTGGGGACATTGTTTCGGTATTGATTTGATTCTAGTTCTTGCAAGTCCGTCAACTGAATACATAAAGGCATAGTTTGGAAATAACTACTATTTGTTTTTATTTAAAACTAGCTGGTACCCGCGTCTTCGTCTGCTTACTTTTAATCTCTTCATCTCTTTTTTTCGCAATAAAAGGTAGCCTGTGTTCTTTCTCAGGGTCTAAAGATTGTCTGTGCCAAATTTCATCAAAATCGTTGAGAGGTTTAAGCGGGAAAGCGTAACAGACAGACAGACAGTGTTACTTTCGCATTTATAATATTAGTTGGGATTAATCCTTTAGGCAGCCATAACGTTAAATGCGTTGTAAAATATAGATAGATAGATAGATAGAAAATACTTTATTGCACACAACTTAAGGATACAACAAATAAACAAACTTAAAACTTAAAGTACAATGGGCGGCCTTATCGCTAAGTAGCGATCTCTACCAGACAACCGTTGGATGAAATGGACTCAAGAAATTTAGAAGGGGTCCTTGTGTGCGTGGAGATAAATAAAAAGAATTTGTGAATATACATACAAAATACAAAGAAATTAGAAACCATATATATATATATACACAATATATACATAAATACTTACATTATCTAATCATAAATACTAAAATACATACTATACCTACTACAATACATATAGCTAATATACATTTATTATTAAAGAAACAAGCAAGGTAAAGTTAGTGACAGCATGACAAATAGTGTTCCTTAACCATGGATTTAAAAATGAAAAGTGATTTAGCACATCTGATAGCAACAGGCAATGCGTTCCACAGTCGAGCAGCCTGCACCGTGAAGGATTTATCAAAGTAAGAAGAGGAGTGTACAGGTGACTTAAGTTGGAGAGTTTCGGAAGAGCGTAAGGATCGGGAGTTGGAGAGATGTAGAAATTGAAAACGATCTTTAAGATAGGGAGGAGAGGTTGGACTGAAAAGGATATTATACAACAGATTTAGGATGTGAGTATTCCGGCGAAGTCGTATAGGTAACCACTTGAGCTTTCTGCGAAACTCGGAAACGTGGTCGTACTTCCGCAAACCAAATATGAAACGTATTCCAAAGTTTTGCATTCGCTCAAGTTTATTGAGTTGCTGTTCGGTAAGGTCTAAATAGCAAGCATCAGCATAATCGAGAATTGGAAGTAGGAGTGACTGTGCAAGCGAAATTTTAGTGGCAATAGGCAGGAAGTTTCGCAGTCTTCGGAGAGAACCTGCAGATGCAAACATTCTACGGCTGACTTCCGTAAGTTGTGGTCCCCATGACAGTTGCCTGTCGATGAGTACACCTAAATTTTTCACCGTCTCACTCTGTTTAATATGTGTGCCATCAAATATTACTTGCGGAAGGCAATCCCAGTCAATCCTAGAGACCATCCGTGAACCCCCAACAATAATAAGTTGAGTCTTCAGCGGATTGACACTAAGACCGTATGCTTTGCTCCAATCTAAAATTCGACCTAGATCACAATTTATGATGTGTATGGCATGAGGGAGCTCTTCAACAGTGGACTGTGTGTAGATCTGGAGATCGTCTGCATAGAGGTGGTACGATGAAGTTAGCTGCTGAGAAATGGTATTTATGAAAATTGCGAAAAGGAGTGGTGATAAAACGCCGCCCTGGGCTACACCGGCAGATATATTGCACCACGATGAGTAAGACTCATCCATGCGAATACGCTGCCGACGCCCGTACAGGTAACTATGAAACCAATCAACCACTGTTGGAGATATGTTAAGAGAGCGTAGGATGCCAAGGAGGATTTCGTAGTCAACATTATTAAAAGCACTGCTGAAATCTAATAGCGTGAGTATAGTGACACGTCCATTATCCATGCCTTCACGTATGTCGTCAGTTATATTAACTAGTGCAGACACAGTACTATGGCCAGAACGGAAACCAGATTGAAACGGATTTAGGAGATGGTTTCTTGAAAGGAAGATGGTAAGTTGCCGATGGACAAGGCGCTCCAGGACTTTGGATAGAAAAGGAAGAATTGAGATGGGACGGAAATCTGAGAAAGAAGTTGGATTAGATTTTTTAGGTAATGGAGTAACCTGTGCTTCTTTCCAGAGCGCAGGAAAAACCCCAGAGGAAATGGAATAGTTGAGGATATGGCGAATTATTGGGACTATTTGATCAAGGATAGGAACAATCATATTTCGACTAATACAGTCGTTGCCGATAGCTTTAGACGAAATAGATGCAATGCTCTTCTTAACATCACAATCAGTGAATTGATTGAAATTAAAAGATTAATAAGATTATTATTAATATACCTGTACACTTAAAAAATGCCTTACTGGTTTTTTATATTTTTGTAATTAAAAATATTACATTCTTTTCTATTAGCCTTCTGATCTACTATCTTCCTGAGTTTTGGGCTACCTGTCTGGAGATGAGCTTTACAGTCCTCTTGCTTTTTTTTCCGTAAGCAGTGTGTTTCCTACAAGAATTCTATTGTACTTTGATGGGTTTGAAAGCTAGTGAAATAAAAGGAACAGTCTCATGTCTATGAACGTATTAGGGCGGTGCATCCTAGGGCACTTTCCTTACGTGCATGACCAGCGAGGCAATGGAAATGGAAACTCTTTGCATTAGGTAGATTCTCTGCTTCTCTCCTTATTTCTACACCAAATTGTTTAAAAAAACTAATAGCTTAATGATTTCTCTTTTTGCAAAGCATTGTAATATTTATCATCTTTAAAAACGCGCTTATCATTATTTTATCGTAATTTATTCTATTAACAAAAGGATCTTTATCTTTAAAAGCGTATTTCAAATTTATGAGCCTGCTTTGTTAGAAAGAGTCTAAACATTTTTTATGTAGAAACTCTTGAGATGATAAAAACTTAGCTCTGCATGATGAAAGTTGACTTTTTCGAAATTTATGTTCGAAGAAATTTATGAGTCTTATTTTTTGGAAATAAATCTTGTGTGTTTGAGATAAAAACTGTCTTACATTATGTTTCTTCTGTTGAAGATGATAACGTTTCAAAAAAGCTTCATTCAGAAATAACTTGTTGCAAGTAACGCAAGTGTAGATTACAAGTACCTATGTGAAGTGCATGAGGTATTAGAAATCGTAAAAACATTTTTCATCTGGTAAATCAATGAATTCGTCGGTAACGTATGACGTCATGAAATGTAGTCCCTGGCAAAACTCATTCACAGAAAGGTCAATTAAAGTTATCAATCTACAATACCAAAAAAAAAATTGCTGTGCTTTGATCGTTAGTGTAATAATAGTAAATAATTTTATGAAACCATATATTATACTGTTAGTTTTTTTTTTTTATAAACTAGTATCTTTATTGACAAAGAAAATTACAACTAATAGTTACAATTATTTACAAAATGTACAAAATATACAAAATACATATGAAACAGTTGAGCTATCTGCAGACCGTTGCAAACGATCTATAGATAGCTCAACTGATCCAAATCAGTGCCAGTCGGAAGCGTACCCAAGATACTGGCTGCATTGCCACGCTGAATGGCAATGCTGATACGCTGAGCCAGATACTCACCAGCCCTCGGGTCACGCGTCGCGTCGATAAGTCGCCTGGATAAAATAGTTAGTCGTTTAATTAGTTAGTCGTTTTTATTTAAAATAATTTGTTATATTTTTTTATGAATTACCTATGGATACTAGCGGTCCAATAGATATTTAATTCATTTTTATTTTCCAATTTTATCTCTTGTTACCACATCACCGGCTTATGCATTATGGATGCTGTTTCAGACAAATGATCGACATTCAGTTCGTTTTACCGTGAACAATTTTCGGTTTGCATGTCTATTGAAGCGATTTGTAGCATATTTTACGCACAGTCCATAAACTACGATTCCCTTTATCACGAGTTTTATAAAACTATGAGTATAAAATATAATGTATTGGCGACAAATAACTGGAAGACGGCTGTTTAGACCACGGAATAGAGAAAACCCGTTTAGACCGTCTAATAATACTGGTTCCGCAAACACTTGAGATGGAATGAAACTGTCAAACGCAACCTAGAAATATATATGTCACTGTGGCAATTGTCACTTACTTGTTTCCGGTGAAAAAATATGATGTGTGCAACAAACAGTGAAGTTTTGATTATAAAATCTAAAATTATCCTGGTGATTAACTTAACAGCGGCGCGGCGTACGACGGGCCTTCGCCGACGGACTGGTGACATTGTTTAGGTAGCGAAAGGTCAGTGAATAGAGTGGGCTCTATTAAGCCTCCAGCTGATGTTCTGACTTTCCGGAATAGACTGAAGATATTGAAATTGATGGATAAGAGGGCTCAAAATATTAGATAGATAGATAGAAAATACTTTATTGCACACAACTTAAGGATACAACAAAAAAACAAACTTAAAACTAAAAGTACAATTGGCGGCCTTATCGCTAAGTAGCGATCTCTACCAGACAACCGTTGGATGAAATGGACTCAAGAAATTTAGAAGGGGTCCTTGTGTGCGTGGAGATAAATAAAAAGAATTTGTGAATATACATACAAAATACAAAGAAATTAGAAACCATAATTATATACATATATACACAATGTATACATAAATACTTACATTATCATCCTGGAAAGAGAAAAAGAGATGGAATCTAGCAGTTTTCTTCAAGTTGAGGTTGATGGTAGTAGTATAGGTAGTAGTAGTAGTGAGATTTTACAACAAAAACAATAACAACGCAATAGTAATAATATCACTGTGACGAAGTGTCGAATTCTACTCAGTGATTTCAAGAGTCTATCTTGGTTTTTCTTTGTTTATTTTATGCTTAGTTTATCTTGGTTTATATTGATCAATTACATGAAATACTACTACAGTGAAGAGGTTTCATTACCACCATGATTGTAAACTATTCTGCCAAGTTAACTCATAAACATTTTGAGGGGTGATTGCATCAAGTTTGGCGGCATGATGACGTCATATATCTCACTGTAATGGCTACCGGAATTCAGACGGTTCTCAATGGAACATTTGCGACGGTATATAGCCATTAGTTAGTGGAGGTGCCACTTAGTTCTCGTCCGAACTAGACTAGGATCTAGTAATTTGGAGTTTTACCGACATTCTAGGCAAACTGCCAGTCTGAGCTCGTTTCCTGTGCAGTTTTGCATGGCATTTGTTACCAAGAACGTAAGGTGGAGTCTTTGCCGGGACCAGACTGAGAAAATAGTCGTTTAGTAATAGAACTTTAGTGGCACTTTGAGACGTTTAAAAGAATTAGCTAGCTCCTAAATTTTACGCTAAATGTCAAAATGTCTTAGTAAGCCCAAAATGTTAAAGATAAAGTCAGTTTAAAATGGTCTTTGTTTAATAAATAACAAAAGATCAAAAGACCTGTGACCACACAACTAGGCCTTGAAGAACAAGTCAAAAACATACTCCTTTGCAAATAATCAAAACACTGGCGTTGGATAAAAACTTTCAATCAAATTAAAAGTCAAGAGATATTTTGTTTTATCACAAAGATTATTTTGAATATTATGTCTTAAAGTTAAGTGAATATAGGTGCTAGTTTGACGACCTCAGTGGCACAGGGGGCGAGAGTCCGCCTGCGACGCAAGAGGTTGCATGTTCGATTCCCGCCTCGGAACAAATTTATGTACGATCTGCAGAAATTAGTTCCGATGGTCTGGGCGTTTTCTATGTATAATAAAAAAATATATATCTATGTAAGTATTATAATGTATTAAATATATCAGCTATCTAGTACCCATAACACAAGCTTTGAGTAGCTTACTTAGGGGCTAGATGGTGCTGTGTGGATTGTCCAGCATCCTTTTTTTAAGTTCTACGCGACCAAGTCTAGAAGAACAGGCAACAAACTTACTGCTTGGTTCATACCGTTTTTTTTTCTCGTATCGTGGGGTATCCGAATCATCAATATCGCAGGACATACATGGGGGTGATTTGGACACCCTATACAATACGAGGAACCTAAATATTATTTTTGGACGTCATCGTTCCAGCCATACCAGTTTAAATTAATTAATTCGTTTTACCTCAGACAGAGTTTAACGACCCAGTTCTAGATTACGTATTCAGTTCGAAAGCAACTTTGAGTATTAACAATTTTCATCTGAAAAACATTGAAGTTTTTCATTTCTTTCTTTCCCAATCATAAATTGTCCATCCTGCAGAATGAAAATATTTAGCCAATTTCATTTAATCCTTCAGCTCCCGCAAGGCAGATTAAGTCATGACATAATCCGATCTTCTAAAGTAACAGACAAGAAAGTAAAGTAGATTAACGTAGGTTTTGCGTTCAATTCCAAGTAAATAACTTGATTATTAAATAATCAATATGTACCTGTAATGTACGAGTATTTCTCATAGTATTTACTGATAGGATGTTGAAAAGAAGCTCATCTGTATTGATAATGCTATAAAATATGAAAAGATGCTTTACTTTACTTATTTATTCACAAATATTTGAAAATAACAATAATAACAGAGTATTTAAAATTAACACGATCCATCTTTTTAAAAACAGTATTTGTGATAAATAAACTGTATAGTATTTTTTAGACCACATGCCAAAAAAAATTTAATTCGTACAATGATTTTAGAAAAAAAATGGGATTGAACTGTTCTCGGAAATAAATTTAAAAACGAATATATATCTACAGCCCTTTGCAAGAAAATTATCATAACTTACCCACTAATTTATAAACTTTCTTGTAGTATACACGCATAGTTTAATTTCGGCGCTCAACAAAATCTTTTTATGATAGCGTTATCGTATTGCATGCCGGAGAGCCTTTTGGGTTTACGTATAGCTTACAAACGATTTATGTTTCCTAATATAGGCAAGAATAGATTACATAATATCATGATTTATGGCTACTTAAGCTGCGTTTACACAAAAACGGGGACGAGTGGATGGAACCACAGAAATATAAATCCAATGAGTTCGGCTACACTGGTTCTCGTACTAAAAAGCTATCATGCTCCTTCCATTTGTAGGGTTTTCTCTATTCCGTGGATGGAACGGTACCACTGAAGCGTAGACCGGAGTAAAGAAGTAGTGAAAATTTTCCTTGCTTATTTAACAACGGTGTTGATTCTGTTGTTGCATTATCCTAAACTAACATAATCTGATAGCTTTAACTCTATAGATTAGAGAGAGAGTTAGAGCTATCACTAAAAATATTGCAATCGTTTTCTAAAAGACCGAAACAACGAGGACGCTCTACAGACGGCTCTATAGCTGTCCTAATTTGACAGCACTAAAACGATTTTTAGTGCTGTCAAATTAGGATAAGTTACGAAAATTAAACAACAGAATTGGCACCTAAAAACTAGTGTCCATATTCCACCCCATTTTGAACGGTTAGCTCTACATTATAACAATAAGTTTAATTATAATATTATATGAGAAAATCCGATGAATATATGACGTACCTACCTATAATTATGAAGCCGATGAAAACAAAAACAGAATACTGTAAAATTGAGTAGGTAAGCTTTAAGTTTTAAACTAGCAGTGACGAAAAATTATCAAAGGCAGCAGAATAAAGACTTATGATGATAAAAATAAAATAATAATTAAAAATTAAAATAGCACTTTGTGCTTTTTTATTTTCGAGTAAATATAGTACTGCAAGGACCTCTCATTGCCACGTATTACTTGAACCTGATATGTATTTCGTTATTATTTAAGTTCCTTTACATCTCTCATATTCGGTAAGTAGGTCCTTATTACCCCCAGATGGGGCTTGTAGGTGACCAATTAGCGTTCTAGGGTAATAATGTAGCAAGAAAAGCCCTAGGGCGGTAAGTAATTAAAAAAAACACTTCACTCTTTCAAAAGACTCGCGTACATCTAACAATCATACTGGCAATAGACATCATGCATTCAGCCCAATGACAAAAGAGGACGCTTCGCTATTGCCTTGTCTTCGTATAAGTATAATAGTCATCAATTTTAAATATCGAACGGCGAAGCTCAATTTCGTTAAAATGTTTTATTCTTGTAATGCCGGTTTTTTTCTACTTACCTCACAATCGAAATGTAAAGCAGAGTAGTTAGCTCGGGTGTAAGCATCAATTGCAACCTCGAACTATAATAGGTGCCCTCGCTGCGCTCGTGCGCCTAAATATCTCGGGCTGCAATTGATGCCTTACAGCCCTTGACTACTAATCTACTATTACTTTGTAATGAACTACATTATTAGCTTTATTAACACTAATAAATGATTGCATACATATGCAATAGGCATACATATGCAATAGGCATACATATGCAATATGAAGGTACATACCTTCGTTTTTTTTTACTGAATTTTCACTCACACGGCAAAGAAATAAGAAACCATACACATATTTACATAAAATGTATCTCGTGCGGACGAAGTCACAGGAAGAAGCTAGTGATACTGGCAAAAAACATTGACGTAGACCTTCTTTATTTGGTTAACAATAACATTTTTTTTACGATTTACGATGCAGTTGGAGCTATAAAACACGAACGCTATAAAAATTAAACTTTATAATATACATGTGAAGTATTATATTTCCTACCAAGATATGCTCAAAAACAATACAATAAAAATAAAAATGTATGTGCGTATACCCGTATGTACCTGCGTCCGACGAAAGGTAATATCGTGAGGAAACGAGTGAGTGTTCTAGCAGTGTATGCACAAGTAACTAGTTTTCATACTTATACAAACTTGTTAGTGAGTACCTACCTAAAAAAACTTGTTCAAATCCTAATGACACTTTTTTATACAAGCAACTGATGGAACAAGCAGATGACCAACCTGATGTTAAGTGGTAACCATCACCTATAACAAAGTATTGCCTCGTAAGTCACGCACGATAGGAACATGCCCTACGATGCACTGCCCTGGGTCCATCAACATGAGGCATACTGATGTTAAGCCTCATGTGCCTGTAATTACACCGGAGACCACACACTTCAAACCGAAACACAGCAACGCTGCTAGGCGGCAGAAAGAGGCGTGGTGGTAGTATTTCCCCGGCCGAGCCCTTCAAAAAGAGCTCTACTACTCATATCATTCTCATTTTCTACTCATTTCTGCTGAACTGTGTACAACATTAAAAAACTTACAAATTGGTTGATTTTTAATCGTAAAGTCTAAGTAATTATTATACTAATTATGAATTAATCAACTATTTGACAAAGTTAGATCAATAATTAATAAAACACTTGAAAATTGCGCAAAACTGTATTTTACCAAACTTCCAACACGTACAGTGCAGTTATTAGGTAGAACATTACCTACTTTGTGAATTCTATTCCACGTACAGAAACTATCTAGGTAATACAAGCTAATTATGAATTTGGTGACAAAATAAGATCGTTGATATTATAACCTAATAAAACAAACTAATTTTGCTCAAAACTGTATTCTGCCAATTTTGTGTATAATGTTACATATAGTTAGAACACGTACCAGAAGTGCAGTTAATATACCAAACATTATTAAATTATTTCTACGCCGCTAACATAAACTATCGAATTCTAGCTCTCTCAATTACTTATTTATAAAACAACAGAGAATAAATGACAATTTACAATACACGAATATCACACTATACACGAATAACTCGGTGGGGATTAATCACACACTCTACAGCACAGAAAATAGGACCACAACCAACTGAGCTGTGTCTATAATTTCCTTAAATATTAATTATCTCTAAACATATATTTGAATTACGGCAAGCATGATAACATTACTTACCGCCGGTTTCTGAAAGCTCGATCAAAGCTCTCGGCCGACACTATCTCTAATTTGAAGTAAAAGCTGAAATAGCAAGGGACGTGACAGCCGATTAGCTTTGATCGAGCGGTCAGAAACCGGCGGTTATTCAACTATAATTAAAAGTGACTTAAATTATCAAACACAAAACGATTTTTTGGTAGATACTGATACTCAATATTTAAATTGCAATATAGCAATGCCAAATGTTAAAGTAAGAAATACAAAACTCAAAAAAAAACTCAAATCTAACGGAAATTTGTGCCACATTGTATATTTGGTCTCAAAAACACTGATGCAGTTTAAGGCTTCGTAGATAGCTGACCGTGTTTTTTTGTCTGTGAATAAAATCAGAAAATTGATTATTAATAATGATTGAGTTCATCATACATTCTAAAATCGCACGAGGCTTAACACAAGTATGCCTCAAAGTGATGGATCAATTGGAATATAGCTGGAGAGTGCATCGTAGGGCACGTTGCTATCGTGTGTGATTTGCGAGCAATAAATAAATAAATAAATAATGCTGGACAATCCACACAGCACTATCTAGCCCCAAAGTAAGCTATTCAAAGCTTGTGTTATGGGTACTAGATAACTGATATATTTAATACATTATAATATACTTACATAGATAGATATTTTTTATTATTCATAGAGAACACCCAGACCATCGGAACAAATTTCTGCAGATCGTACACAAATTTGTTCCAAGGCAAGAATCGAACCCGCAACCTCTTGCGTCGCAAGCAGGCTCTCGCCCGCTGCGCCACAGAGGTCGTAAAAATGCTTTGACTTAGGTGATGGTTAACTTCACATCAGATGGAGCATCTCCTCAAGTACTCGTAGTATAACAAATAATGATAATGTGAAATGAAATAAAATATAGATCCTTTATATAGGTATCTATATAGCAAAAACATTTATAATTAGATCAATAGTTCTTATGGGGGAAAATGTTTTACGCGTGCCTCTCACTCGGGAAGAGAATGAGGGAATGTCGGGCTCTGTAAATTGACAGTCTCTGTCAATGTTGTGACTTTGTGACACTTAAGTGTCACAGCATTACCGACTAAAAAAATCCCTCCCTCATCTTAGTGCTAGTGCATCGTCGACCCACTCATCACCTGACGAATTGTCCGACGCTGCATAATCACCAGACTGAGTCACGGGGTCCCGATTGAGACAAGTAACGCTGGTCTATCTTAAGAAAATGAATATTATAAAATGAAAGAGATAAAACTGAGAGACTGAACCTACGAAATTCCAAGCAGGTTGAATGCAGCTCGACAGCTTTGCTCGAATTTGTCGTATATAATTATACTTACCTACTTATACATGATATACCAATTCGTCTATATTGTTTATTAAATCTCATTTAACTTTGCTTGTTCGATCAATAACGCTAGAAGTCTACTACGTCAAAGAATCATGGGGTAAAAATTACCTCTGACATTGTAGAATACTTTGAACGTATAAAGACCTATTTACATTTATTATTTTCACTTAATTGTCGTAGTCTTTGTTTTCACGTAAATAAATAAATAAATAAATAATAATAAATAATGCTGGACAATCCACACAGCACTATCTAGCCCCAAAGTAAGCTATTCAAAGCTTGTGTTATGGGTACTAGATAACTGATATATTTAATACATTATATACTTACATAGATAGATATTTTTTATTATACATAGAGAACACCCAGACCATCGGAACAAATTTCTGCAGATCGTACACAAATTTGTTCCAAGGTATTACGATCTTATAGCTTCACTAACCGTTGTTAGTCAAAAGTTTCTCTGCAAGCAAACTCTGCAGGTATTCCATCTCATTTTTGGAAGCTTCCATCAGTAACGCTGGAGTTAATACCATAACAACTTCAATGCAACGTAACCCAATCCATGGCAGTACCATGACAATCATCTATTACAATAAAGATCACAGTTTTACAATTACGACTAGTACTCCTGCTACATGCAGGAGTGCAATATGAATGAAATACTTTTTTAGAAATTTACCACAATTTTAGCAGCAGGAGCATGTAGCAAGAGTGCAATTGAGTGCGTTAGTTACTTAAATGATAAAACTTTTGTTTTCATTTCCAAACTGAGGATATCAATCAATTACCTAGCTTGTTTATTATTTAATAATAATAATTATTTAATAATTATTATTAAATAATTTAATTTTTATTAACTGAAAATTAACCCGAAAAAGCAACAAATGTGGAATGCTTACAAAGGACGATTCGGGTGTTCCTTTTATCCATTTTTAAGCAATTTTTTTTTTCTATACGCAATAACGTTAATTATCCCATAAATGCTTACTTGATGATTAGAAGTCCATATTATACAAAAACACACCATTTGTAACTTAAGAAATGATGCTATCACCGTAAATACCTGAAAGTTAATACAATTTCGTTGAAAACTAATTAGTACTGATTAGTTTTCAATTTATCGGTTACTTTAATACATAACATCACTTACATAAACATTTTTTTGAGTTGAACGAATGGTTTTCTGAATAATTTTGTTTAAATAAATATATGACTCGATCGTGTTATTTATCAGAGCGTCAACGGCAACTTCTTGAGTGTTGATTTTTTCTTCAAAATTAGATCGGATGTTTCTTATACGGCAGCGAAATAGCTCGAATATGATTATCGTAGTTATATACCGAAAACATTGCGATAAAATATTAATTATGTCAAAAATTAAAACTATGACATCAGAAACCTCACTCGTTTTTATAAAACTTGCAGAGATAAAATTTAAAAAAATAAATATGGCCAGTAACACATATGCATTACTACAAGTGACACCAAATGCTGGCAAGTGATTTTTGCCATCATACTTGTTAATTTTCAAACAATAATCAATAAAATCTTTTTCTTCGTACAAAAGAGACATTAATAAATAAACAACCAGTTCTATAGTAAGAACAATATCAATTACGAGACTAGCATAATTCATAGCGGTTAAATCACTGTGAAAAAGCTTAACATTGGTATATAAATGCATGGCAACAAGAACTAAATTGAGCAGAACTGCATATGACTTTGCCAAAATTTTGAATGTTTTGTAAGAATAATAACTGTTGAAGTATCCAAAAAATAATCTCACTATCATGATTGGTTTTATTGAAATGTCTGCTAACTTGAAATTTTCTTCCATGTTTAAATGTTTTTTTTTAAGTTGACCGACTACAGAGACTGAGACAGCTCATTTGAATTATTTTTATTAAAAAAGCTTATACTCATGACTAGTCCAACACAATCACTTGCATAATAATATACACTTAGCATAATTATACTTCAGAGTGGAGCACCTATTCAAGTTGATTGATTAATTAATTATGTATTGTCCCTATGCATCATAAGGGCTACTCACAAACCTAGGAGGTTTTTTTTTAAAAGCTTTGTCGCTGGGCGGCCACACTGCCCTATAATACGACATCAAAACTAATTACACCACATATCAAAAAATTTTTTTTTTTTTATTTATTTAAAGGGCTTTGTCGCTGGGCGACCACACTACCCTATAATAAAACATCAAAATACAAATACACATATCAAAACTTAATCTTCCTAATTAACCGTAATTCTACCAATCTTAAGGATCTTGGCTTGACCCGACAGAGAATAAGGCATAATGCTATATCAACATTCATACATCGCCTTCTAAAACAACCTATCTAAATGCATTGCTACCTATAGAAAAAAAATGATATATGCATAATGAGCGGCCTAGTTGGCCGCATGGCTTATCCAATATTATGACTTTTTCGCACACGTATTCCTCTTACGACGTAGGCACCCACAACGGAAGGATTTTTCAAAATTCAACCCCCAAAGGGGTGAAATAGGGGATAAAAGTTTGTATGAAAGTTTTAAAGTAAACGAGCGCGAGCGAAGCCGCGGGACAGCTAGTATATTATAAAGGCAATCTACCTACCCAGGAGGGTACTTACAGAAAATTGAAGATATATGCACAATAAGCGACCTAATCGGCCGGACGGCTAATCCGACAAAACAGCAGAAAGGTAACGTGAAATAGAATTAATAAAAGTTGTAAGATAAGGGGAGATAAATCCACTCTTACATAACAGAGAAAGTGAAGTAAATATCTTCAGCACTCGACCAAATAGGTAACATCAAAGGCTAATAGCTGAAGCTGGTCGGCTTACTTAATTAAACTTTTATACAATATGGTTAACTTTGCTTCTGTTTTAAGAATAGCTTTGTGTATTTTTTACATTAAAAATAAGTAGACAATAAAAGATAAGATATTAAATATGAACTATTACTGTTTTATGGTGCATCAATAAAAAATCCTTGAAGTGTGCCCCATTCCGTCGTAATTTTATTGAAAGCAGCCTTGATAGTTAGACAATATCTAATAGATAAGAATAATTACTGTTTTATCGGTGCATCACTAAAAATCCTTGAAGTGAACCCTATTCCGCCGTAATTTGATTGAGAGCTTGATAAGTAGACGTTATTTGACAAGTAGAAAGTAGATGAGTAGTAGTCTAATAGCTAAAAATAATTACTGTTTTATCGGTGCATCACTAAAAAATCCTTGAAGGGTGCCCCATGCCATCGTAATTTTATTGAAAGCGGCCTTGGATCTTATCTATTTTATTCTATTTTATGACGGAAAGTAACCGGACATAGGTTCGGAATTAGAATAGTAGATAGCTACTTCTACTTAATCATATTTTAAAGATTTCTGTTAATTCTGTAACTAGAGTAAGCGGAAGTTTTAATCCCTACTACTTAAATAAATAAATAAACTACGCAACGGATTTTGATGCGGTTTTTTCTAATATTATAATTTTTTTTTAAAGATAAAGTGATTCAAGAGGAAGGTTTATGTGTATAATACATGCATGATATAGTAGAAAAACAATGTGCACCCGTGCAAATCAGGGGCGCGTCTTCTTCTTGGATCTAAATCTTGGAAACAGCTCTAACGATTTTCATGAAATTTAGTAAGCGGGGACTTTGGGAGAGATAAATCGATCTAGCTTAAATGTCGTTTCTCAGGCAGTAAAAAACTCAACTCATGGAAAATAGGACTCCTGACATCTAGTGGCGAGTCATCAATTATTATTATTTTGTAAGGTTACTTTGTGTTACGTATCGTAGCACTGTGCTACGATACGTAGCATTATGCTAAGTACGTTCATATACTATTTAAATATCTTGTTTGTTAGAGATCTCCAGCAAAATGATCCGAAATCAAACAATTGTTACGTCCGCTGAGCGCTACCGATAGAGTTGAAGGAAGTAGAAATGTGTTCAACGAGATTACTTCGGAAAGGATTCAGATATCTGATTTTGAGAAGTTTTACTACTTTCAGAACGGAAACGGTTATTCGTTTTATATAAAGATATAATATATATATATTCTATATATATTATATCTTTATTTATATATATCTATGAGAAGAATAATGAAGAAGGGTCAGACAGAAGGAGAGTTTAGAGACATAGCAGAGGTCCAAACATTAGTTTCATCGTAGGATTGGACACATGCCTTCCAAATTTGTAGTTGTTTTAGTTTTATGCGAAATAATATCAAATTAAATTATTAGTAGTGGATGTAACGGTAAATGTTTTGTCAAGGAGATGTTTGGGTTTATTCATGAAAACTCTATTAATATATTCAAAATTTACTTTTACATTTTGCGTCTATTCTTGGTACGGAAAATTTAGATGCTTATCAGTCTAGCGTTTTATCCCAAAATATATAAAGAAATAATTTCCGAACGTGCACAGCCGGGACAGGGGGCCGATTCTGGCCTTGTGACTATAAATGTCACGATAGATATGTATCGCGGTAACTGTCAATTTCCTATTGAATTTTGACAGTTACCTTAATATGTATATCTACCTTGACAATAAAGTCACTGGGCTAGAATCGGCCCCCAGGCCACTAATATTTATAGGTAACTAGTTGGTACCCGCGACTTCGTCTGCGTACTTTTAATCTCTTCATCTCTTTTTTTCGCAATAAAAGGTAGCCTATGTTCTTTCTCAGGGTCTAAAGATTGTCTGTGCCAAATTTCATCAAAATCGGTTGAGAGGTTTAAGCGGGAAAGCGTAACAGACAGACAGACAGACAGATAGACAGAGTTACTTTCGCA
This sequence comes from Plemyria rubiginata, assembly GCA_963576535.1. Taxonomy (NCBI): domain Eukaryota; kingdom Metazoa; phylum Arthropoda; class Insecta; order Lepidoptera; family Geometridae; genus Plemyria; species Plemyria rubiginata. The sequence continues at coordinate 8,182,191 of OY754910.1, forward strand.
TTTATAATATTAGTTGGGATAATAACGCCTGAATCACCAATCGTATTCAATGAATTAATAATTCCAAAATTACAGTAACTTACATTGCAAAATTATTTGTCAATAAAATAAAATTATCAGTTTATGATGGCTGATCGTCTATAATGATTATTTTATTATTAAAGAATTTTAATAATTAACATTAATTGTAACCATCTAAGCGTAGATGATTAAGCAACAACCACGAAATAAAACTCGACTTCCACGAATCATTAAAAACCTCTTTAAAATTGGTAAAAAATTGGTCGAAACTCAATGTATCAAATTTTTCCCGAATCATTACAATTTAATTGGCGCTGCATGGTAGGTAATATTATCGTCAATTACTGCGCGTATGTGTAATTGCTTTAGCAACTATTAGCGGGTTAATGGTGTAGTGTTACTTATTACCGATATTACAGAGTTTATTGGACTGTTTACTATAATACTAGCAAAATAGTTATTTTTGGTTATTTCGATTTGATTGTGGATGGCACAAACAGAGAGAGGCGCCCATCACTGAGTGGTTGTGAATGATTATAATATAAAATAATGTATGAGATACGAATTCTGTTGTTAGAAAAAGTTTGCGGACATGTGTCTTTTTATGTTGGGCTGATTGAATGATATAAAATAAATCAGAAATTTTACAAATGCAGTAAAAAAAAGCTATACATAGTCAAAGAATATTTCGCAAAAGTAATTATTTTTGGAGCCTAGTACAGCAGTCATCGAGTGTTTGTTTGTATTATTGCCACTTTTATCATGATAATTTTTATTTCACAAGTTTGAAAGATTCAATTTCTGAACAAAATAAAAGAGGAGTTTAAACTTAAGCTGACATAAGAGCCGAAGACATGGTCGGGCGATTTGCTCCAGATGCTCAGGATAAAGATGCTCTTTGTGAACCTCCAAGAGGGATTTAGGTGCTTACGACAACTAGTTTCCGAAACAGAAACTTGAAAAGTATTATTTCTTCACAAACTGACAAATTTACTATCTTAAAGACGTCTTGAAGAATTACAGTATATACTCCGAAGTAAGCATTTGACATCTTCTACCTCATATTATTATTAATTTACTTGCATATTAATTGTTCCTCTTTTTTTCTTTTGTGTAATAAGTTAACCTTAATATTGCATGGCTAGATGTAAGCAGAATACATTGGACATTTTATAATTATTTGACATCTTCTAATTCACATGTATTTATGTAATAAATGTACTTTGACTCTGAAAAGTGCAAAGTTTGAGTGTTTGTTGTTTGTGACTCCTCAACCATGGCTTAGAAACAGCATTAAATGAAAGTGGAAAGAATTCTAGAAAATAAATGACTAGAGTGAGAGAAATGACATAGATTCGTTTATGGAGTTAGTTTTCTCTCCTATAATATTTGTTTATTTATCTATCTACTTTAATTTACCTACTTATGTTTCTGTATGTTTCAGCTTTGTCTTTATTTTTTTATTGTTTTAGTTGTGTTGTACCAGTGTTTGTAAGTCGAATACAACATAATTCTATTCCATATTTTAAAGGGTATTTGCCGAGCGCTGTAAAACGCTCAAAAATTAAGTTTAATTTAAATGTGAATAAAACTTTATTGATAAAGAAAATTACAATGAATAACGGCCGTACAGTTATTCAAAATCTATGTACATGAAACAGTTGGGCTATGAGCAGACACTGCAAATAAGACGCGTCCCCAAGACACAGGCTGCATTGCCATGCTAAATGGAGATGCTGATCAGATATCAAACTAGTACCTGCTAAAATCACTAGAAAACCCTGTTTTAAAACACAGAAATTATTTCAACTAAATACAACTTTCACACCAATAATGTTCGCTTTATGTAAACTTCACAACCTTCCGACGATTGTCAGAGGAGTTTAGCGAATGATAGACAATTCATTTCCAAGAAAGCTCTTCAACTTCATCCCTTTAGCGGCCGTCAGCCCCGATGGTTATAACAATGGCTTATGACTTCTCGTCAACCAAATGGAAGACAACACTTTAATGAAAACGTCACAGCCACTGAGCCGTAGCGACGTTTACGCTCATCAAAGAAAGTTTATGACGACGGGATGGATATAAATGTTGGGGGAAGCATAATGACTTGTCACTTCTAGTACGTATTTTGCCTATTTTATTTTAGTAATACAGCTATATCAATCATTGGTACGCTTGGAACCAAGTTTAGTTTTTTTTGCCAGTTCTTCTAGGCTTTGGTCGCGACGAACTGGCGGTAGATTCAACTAGTATAATTATAAGAAAGTTCAAAGTGATTGTACTGAATAAAGACCGTTTTGATTTGATTTGTTATAAAATATTGTTTAACTATGAAACTAGTGAAATCTCTCACGGCTTTGTTCGCCGAGGTTATTTCTATATACACTTTGAAACTCTTTTTCAACCCTCTAAGATACAATAATTTTTCAAAATCTTTCATTGATGCCCTAAAAAGTGTCAGACCTCTAGACGCTTTCGAAATCCCCCACTTTTGGAGGTTACGGTTGTCAGCTTTGTCAACCTCTCTACGACAATCGACTTCTACTGCTGCAGACAATGGTAGTGATAGAAGTGAGATCTGTTTATTCAACAATATAATTAATGACGCATTTAATTGCTGGTGCTACTGGCATTCCTAGGTAATTAACTTGTTGGTAATCGGTCATTTGATAATATTTATTTATGAGGTTCTACGAGTCACATGACTTGTTTAAATGTCAATAAACATACTAACCCCCGGTTTCTTAAAGCCCGATCAAAGCTAATCGGCTGTCAAGTTACTTGCTATTTCAGCTCTTACTTCAAATTAGATAGAGATAGCAAGTGACTTGACAGCCGATTAGTGTTGATCGGGCTTTCAGAAACCGGGGGTAAATCTACTAACAATAGGTATCTATGATTATATTCCTACCTCAAAATTCTAATTCGTCCTACCAATCTTATTTCTATTTATTTCCACTTTTTTGCACGGAAACTTGGCAAGCCTTTCAAAGTTTTGTTGATGCATGAAAAGTGCCTTCACGACTACTGTCCATAAAATAAGCCACATTTGGCTCACACCAGCTTTATTCAAATCAACTCAGAATAGACTAAGTGTAAACCTGGTAGGCAAGTGGATAGGCAAGTGATTTAGTACCCACTTGTCTCGGGAGATAGCAGAACGGCTATATTGTCAGATAATCTGATTAAAGTAGTTGTGTTTTGTCACGCTATGTCTAGAAGTGCTTAGGAACGACCACGGTTGAGATAAGGGACGGCTAAAAAATACATTTATGTGACGGAACCCTCGTCCTTAGTTTTATCTAGAAAACTAACATATCTACTGGGATTTTATTAGTTAAAACGGCGCGCGGGGTAAAAAATGTCCAGAGGTTAAGATGTCAATGGGTTAACCGTTCGCTCATTGTCAAACGATCAAAGTAAAGTACATTTTTACGCAGTTATTTGACAAACCTATAAATAAACGAACTTTGTTTTTAACTGTATACCTACTGGCTGAGTGACAGTAAATAAATAAATATTGGTGAACTTCCACACAGCACTATCTAGCCCTTAACTAAGTCAAAGCTTGTAATATGGGAACCAGATAGCTGAATACTTTTTTTTCTAAATACATACTAATAAGGACACTTGGCAAGAAAGAATGACGGGAGATTGACGAAGGCGTCAACAGAGTGGTGGCCAAGGGATGCTCAAAGACCTAGAGGCAGACCACCCGCCCGTTGGTCTAATTGCATTGTAGCAAGTGCTGGAAATGGATGGATGAGACTCGCAAGGGACCGGAAAGAGTGGCGTATTAAAGAAGAGGCCTATACTCAGCAGTGGGTGCAAATGGGGTTGAAATGATGATGATAATGACATACTAATAACACCCAGACAGAGAATAAACATTTATGTATAAACAGTTTTTAAAGGTTACTGATTGGTCAGTTTTTTGTGACATACCAATTAATAGTTAAATATATTATTATATAACATTTCATTCAATATTTCATCGCGCCACCAAGCCCCAGTCATACTGCGAAAATTTTACGTACTTCGTAAATTATGCTTTTACACTTTTAACAATCTTTTAGAATGAGGGGTTTTTCTAAAAGATTGTTTCAAAGTGTAACCACCCCCTCCCACCACACTCTTTGCTGCCTAATTTATTAGCCACGATTTCTGGAAATATGTGTTTGTGGGAAGAATGTATTAAACCGCTATATTTGTATATAATCTGGAGCTCGCAGAATCTCAACTCAATTTAAAATGTTGTAAGTTTGCAATGCGTTCGAGTTTTCGATTAAGCTTGCCATTGAGGATGGGGAATTCATTCGAATTCGGTGTGTATTTTTATCATTTCGGGCTTCGTCAATTAGTCCTTCCTTCTGAGAAAATCTATTTGATTTTGAGAATTTTGTCTGTGATCGATTTAATTAATGTTTTAAACTAATACCTAAAAAAAGAGTCTTAAATAGTAAAAAAGCAAATTGTTATCATAAAAAAAGGGTTATCATTTAGTGCTCTAACCCCCGTTTTCTGAAAGCGCGATCAACACTAATTGACTGTTCAGTCAGTTGCTATTTCAGCTTTTACCTCAAATTAGATAGAGATAGCAAGGTGACTTGACAGCCGATTAGTCTTTATCGCGCTTTCAGGAACCGGGGGTGAAGTGACTACCATGCGGTACCCATCCGAGAGTTAGGTATAAATAGGTATACAACCAAGTTATGCCTTTTTTGTACTTATAAGTTATTTTTGAAGTAGCTGGCCCTTGAAATCAGCATCTGATAGTAGTAGTCTGAAAGTAGTAGTAGTCTGCTGCATTAAACTTCTAAACGAATAAATCGGGAACGTTCTAAACTATTGCAACAGCCATCCCCATTTAGCTTTGTTCCGTCAACAATGTCGGTGGCGTTGTTTATTCGCACGGAACTCCGCGCCACGGGAAAGGGGCTGCCAGACTGCACTTGCGTTCACACTGCGTTGGCACACATGGTTGCTTTGCTGTCAAACCTGTCACACTTCACTGGGACGGCAAAATGAAGGCGGGGGGCAGTGGCAGAGAAGTGGTGGTAACAAAACAGGCGTTAAAGAAAACGATCAACGAAAGCGATACCTGTAGCACACCAAGCCTTCGGGAAGGAGGACACAAGCCAATAAAAATGAAATAAAAAAATGACTACCTCAACACATCAAAAGTATCTATATTATATGTATATTATAGCCTTTTCCTGTGCGAGTGCAGTCTGAGGTTCGCTAGGTAAATGTGTTCGGACCTTTATCTTCACTGCACAACACGTGTTATAAGTTTCTGGGGTTGTTTATGTTGCAAACTGCTGTGTTTAGACCACTATCCGAACACTATCTAGGCGGAAGTAAAAATTTAAACAATTCGAAATCGTAGTTTCACGAACTGGATTGTAATTGGAATGCTTTTGTTGCAAAAGTGGTGTAATTACTACGATCCAGGCTTGCCTGTAATTGACATAATTTATTTTTATAATTTAAAACGAATCAGCATAAAACTTTTTAGTCTCATTGAGCAATTAAGGTTTTTAATAAATTTTAATACTTCTTTTTTTCTTTTCCATTCATGAGCCAACTATCGTTAAAAATACATGTTTTGTGCAATAACTTTAGATTAAATTTGAAAACTCTTAAAAACCCACCCCAGTGAATTGAAAAAAACTAGCGATACGACAAGAAAAAGAAGGACAACACTCTTTCAACGGCTCGTAGGTAATACGAATAAAAATGATAAACATATTTTTTACTTCTTTTAAAGGTAAAAACTTATTCAGCAATCAGAATTTATCCCTATTTTCAGACAGTTAATGTCCACATTACTCGTATCTATATTTAAACGGTGTTGAGTGTCGTCAAAACCACTGCAATATATCAGCAGTTGGATGCCGAAAACGGGCTGCAAATGGACTAATACAGCTGTAAGCCGCACTCCAACAAACATTCCAAGAGCCTTATTTAATTCCCAGTATGTTCGGCCAGTGTAGGCTGGTTAAGTTTTGCTCGTATTGCACTAACAATGGGCAACGACTGTGTTATAATATTTCTATTTTCTATACTTCTATTAATAGCTTTCGAAGTTTTTAATAGAAATATACTAGTAACAGGAAAACGAGACGTAGGCCACCTGGTTTCCTCCTCGTGATGTCGGTGGATGGAAAGTGCTCGGAATGGTTTTTTTGGAAATTCTCCCGGAAATGTATAGGGAAGGCCTATTTAGATATAGTCCTATTATAGGCAAAGCCCAAAGAAGCCCACTGCTAGAGCAGTAGACTTCTTTGAGCTGATGATGATATTAGTGACGTATGTTTTTTGGTCAGTCATGGCCTCCGACAACCAGAGCGTTCTCTGGTGCTCTGCGTGTCTATTCTGACTGGAAAATTTAAGTAAATTTTTACTTAATTTCACTAAGTAGGTTTTACTGCAAATCGTAAACAAAAATCAATGTCTAAAAAACCTGTTTACTGATATAAATATAATTTTTATGTCAACAAACCGTGATACGCGCGGTTTATGTCAACAGTTAGCGAGCACAATGTTAATTGATCTCAGTGAACAAATTATAAGGCAAAGCAAAACCGACCCTGACGAAACAGATTTCCGAGTCAATGAGTCGAGATCGGTAACACAGGCTGTGAGTATTCGTTTTCGCCTTTGTAAAACTGGAATATTGATAACTTCGCTCGCGTGAACCTACAGCCCCTTTTCAACTAATTTTGGTGCACATTTTTGAGTACTTACCCCCTTCAGCCTGTAGAAGTCAACTTGACATTTTTTATCCAAAGATGAATCAACTGATCCAAATCTTTGATTGGTATAGGCTTTGCTTTGTTTGGGGCTATTAAGTGGGCCAACGCTATAACTACAACGATTCTTCATAACTTTAATCTAAAGCCTTTATTTTACAGATGTTAAAAACACATGTAGAAAAGAGCAAATTAGGACTCCATTCCGAAATGGTTGGACTTGTCATTTTGATAACACATGAAAAAGGGTAAAATTGTAATAATAGTTTATATGTATATGGAATAAACGTTGTATCAGACCATTTAAGAGTAGAATTATTTCGAAGGGCTCGTCCGGAGAAATACTATCACCACTTTTTTGCCGCCAGTAGCGTTGTGTGTTTCAGTTTGAAGATTGTGTTTGCCGGTGTAATTACAGGCACATGAGGCTTGACATCTGTGTATGCCTCAAGTTGATGGACTCAGGGCAGCAGCAGGGCACATTCCAATTGTGTGTCACTTACGAGGCAATGTTTTGTTATAGGTTATTGTTACCGCTTAACATCAGGTTCAGTCATCTGCTTGTTCCATCAGCTAGCTGTATGAATATATTATATATAGTCATAGTCTGGCTACCCTCATTAGGCAACAAATTAAAAGAATTATAGTTTTGATTGAAATATAATTTCCAATCTGCCACTTGAGGCCTAGTCCTATTTTTAAGACATTTCAAGATGGTCCTTGTGATATTATTGAATAAACCTATTTTGATTGATAATATCAAAATTTTGACTTTGATATTATTGATAATATCAAAATCAAAGTCAAAATAGGTTTAAACAATTGATTGTTACATAAATAAAAAATATGTCGGATTATAGGGCGTGAGATGGCTCTTTCGCTTAATCAACTCCAAATGCGATTTCGGTTAACTAATAAAATACAAAAATAGCCCTAAACCATGAACAAAAGGTTAACAGGGGTGATTGTCGAAAGGGTTTCAAAATTAAACCCAAAAATACACTGATCGGGACGATACAAGAGAAATAGATTACAGCGTCATCACATCGGTCGAGTAATATAAAAGCGTAGTCTAAATTAGGGATGGTAGCTGTCAACATTGTATTGTTTAACAGGTATATAGGTAACACTTTAACTGTTTCAATATTTGAAAACTTAGGTTTGCTTTTCCTCGGACTTAACGTCGTCCCCACCGTATAAAATCGTAATCGACCATTACGATAGTAGTCCTTTTATTTGAAATAACTATTCTAGAGGTCCGATTACACCTTGTGAATTTTTTTCAACCGATTCGTAAGAGTATTGACCGAGTTAGCGATTTTGTAATGGATTTAACGGTTTTATTCGATTGAACAGAAAAAACACTTTTTTTAGTAGAATAAAAACGTAATATATTAATACTACTACACAACGTATCATTTTTTATGGTAATGTGTTATTACGATTTTCTTCCACGGAACTTTTGATTTTTCAATCACAGTAAAGTCACTCGCGATTACACTCGTAAAAAAATTGGAATACATTGATAACTGTATCATAAATCAATAAAAAAATCCCATCACCTTTATTTTACGATAGCGCGTCGCAATGATTTTTAACCTATGAGCCCGTCTCCTTAATAATTTCCAGCTTAGTCTCAGACTGAAAGTAGGTACAACTAATATTGAAAGTTGGACGATTAATGACGTCGACGATAATAAACATTTTTTTTGTGCGCAACCTACCTAAGTATACGTGTGACATTATATGTAGTACGTCAGGATGTTTATTCACAATTTTCACCTACTAACATCTGTACGGGGGTAAATCATCCTCTATGATTAAAACCACATAAATTTTGTGTTCAGTGTTCTGATCGTGCCGCTACACCTATCGTTGTTGTAGCCGGTGAACGAAGTTCCGCGACCAGTAACTCCAAAAGAATCGGTTATTTTAGAAGGCGAACAAGTCAGGTTTTTTTGAAAATAGCGATTTTGACGGGTTCGTATTCTCTGTGGATAAAAATACTTCGTAAAATGATAATACGTCTGAAAATACTTTTATTACCATAATTTAACATTATATGTGTAAAAAAACCATAAAACGCCATTAAACTGAATGTTATTTAGTTTTTTGAGTCTCTTGAAAAATTTGGGTTCACTGACATGTTCTCTTTTTTAAATAAATTATTCAAAGTCTTGAAGCATTCTTTGTGTGAGCTGACAACTTCTTAAAGTGGACAAATTTTGACTTTTCTTTCAGAGATGTATCGACTATACAAATTGTGGTTTGTGGACTAATAAATAAACTTATACCTAATGCACACATACGTTATTGTAGAGAGAAAAACAACAACAGTACAGACGTTGCAGACAACACTTTACCACGCACTTTTACCATTTATTATAGCCTATATAAAGTAAAGAAGGCTTTCACTTTTAGATTATCCTTAATGTACACTTTTTATGTTATAGTAGGTAGCCCAGTGACACTTTCTGAAAGAAGAAATTTTAATGAACCTTAGAATAAATGTAGATCGTCACCATAAATATCTAATAAGTACGCTATTTTTTATTAAGGTAACACGTGAACAAATCTGGAAGCGGGTCTAGTTTCAAGTAATAACTTCAACACTGAAATCTCACCAACACAGCAACACATAAATCACTTCGTATACGTTTATAAATTTTAATTTGCGAGAAAACTCAAAAGTTCGCAGTTGTGCGAGGTAAAGTTGAGTATTTATGGAAATGGCTTGTGGCAGTTAATTCTTTACGAGGTCATTATGGGTGCCATTAAATGTATGATTACAAGGGTCCTGTTTGGGCCAGTTTGTGTAAGCACATCAACTTTTAGCAAACGACCGACCGGCACTTTAATTAATTGTAGGCCGTTTCTAGCTTTGTTTTTCTTTGAAGTTGAAACAACAAATCACTTTTGAAGACCTTTTATTAATCAAAAATATTTTCCATAAATTATCAAGTGGCGTCATAGAATAACTAGTTGGTTATTATCTGTATCTTACTTTTGATCTTAAAAAAGTAATTCAAAATCACACGCAAAATTGAATTTTTACACCAATAACAATAGTAACGCCTGTTAGATTTTTTTTGCATGTAATTAGGTGGGTCGACTGCTTGTCCTGGAACAAGAATCTTCAAGAACAGATAAGAACGGTTCAAAGACGTTCCGTCTTTCCGACGTTCTAACAAGTAGCGTAATAAAATTGTTGCAAAATTAAAAAATGTGCCTTGCTCTAACTAATTTATACCTACCTCCAATGAAAAGACGATTCACCCTATCATAAAGAAATCTCCGTATCTAAGTATGCCGAACAAAGATAAGAAAATATTTTTTTACCCTGTAATCTTCGCGGGACAGCCGGCTGTCCCAATGCTCAGTACACGCCCTCTTCGTACTCCATGTGGAAATAGTGAAATAGTTTCACGCGGAACGATTTGGGATCCACTAGTAAAGCTATCTTTAAAAGGTTAACGAAAAAGGTGATTTTAGGTTAAAGATTTAGAGGTAAGTTTGAGGTTAAAAGGTTCACCGTCACATTTTTTTTTCAAGATATTTCAACGCATCTCAAATCAAAATTCCTCTCGATCCAACCATAGTAAATCTTTTCCCACATCCTATTTCCTGTAAATTCAATTACTCGTGTGTTCCGTCTTAATTAGACCATGGATTGCAGGACAACACAGCGTCGAATGGACCTATAAAAGGAAAAAAAGCGGCACTCAAGAACAATACCACACAATGTGTTCTGAATGCGGGAGCCATTTGTCTTTCTGTCTAATCTTCCATGATGACTATGTTGTTTTGCGATTCACGTTCTCATTTGCAATAAGTGAGCGAGAAGATCTGTTACCGGTCCATTTGCATATTAACTTCGGGAAAATGCTTGCCTTTTTCTGTTATTCCTAGAATGTTTAGTTCAGAAATAGAGCAAAACAATAATCTAACATTATGTGATGATCCAGCAAAACGTGTTTTGCCAAACATAATTTAACTACCTCATAAACATCACCAAAAAAGTTTACCTTTGAACTAGGATCTAACTTGAAGTGTATGTTTTTTCACAATAAAATTCTGCTGTCAAATGAAAATAAAGTACATTTGAATAATTGGTAATAGGTCATCAATTTATATTTGTATTTTATTCTTGTATCAAAATTTCGAAAATGATTCTGGGTAAGTACCTAAGTTTTTTTTATATGTATGAATGTAATAGTTTTTCAAATAAAAAAAATAACAACATTTATATCCGACTTCTAAGTCTCTGTCACGCTATATTTTATTTTCCATTTCCGACTTAAAAGTGCAAGACGCTGTTGCAGCATTCCATACTACGAGTAAGTTCAGGAAAACCAAAAACTTATATTATTTATTTTCTTCATTTTATAAGCTTCGGAACAGACCGCATCCCGATGGATTCTAATCTACTTTACTTGTACTTTCCGTTTTTCAGTTCCAAGGATTAAATCCGGTTTCCTTTGCCATTGTTATTTGCAGGGATAAAGAAGATGGTCTATTTTCCTTTCTATACTGAAATCACACTGAAAATCATTTATTCAGAATTGAAATATGTGAGGGAATAACAAATAGAAAGTGAAATAACGAGTAAATAAAAAAATACGAATCTAAAGACCGCTCCAAACTGACAATCTTTTATTTTTTATTATTTATATCAGTTCACGTGATAGGGTAAATCTTCACTTCACCAAAGTTATGACCATGCAACCGTTGTTGCATTTGTTGGATTTTGGAGTACCATAAGATTTTAAATCATGTTAATTTTGATTAACTTCCATTGCTTACTGTATCTTATATATACTGTAGTCTTAGAAAACAAGTAAATCCGCTCTATTATAATTAGTACCCACTTTAAAAGAGATCAAGAACCTTTCTAGATCATTGGCAATTAGAGCAAAGAAAAACAGCGAGTCTCGGCCGCTGTCAAGTGTCTCTTGTAGCCGAGTCGTGCTCTATCTTATTAGGGACATGGGGACCGGCAGCTAACTACTGTACCAACTGTTGGAATACTGTAGTGGCTTACACGTGTGAGACGAGTACTGCAAAGAAAGCATTGTTGTTGGTAGATTCTATTATTACTTTTGTCTTGTTACTTGGTGAACATGGTTTCCGCAGCTAGGCCGCTGGTGGACCCTTTTTGTGTGATCTTTTGTAATGGTTTGGTAGATCTATAAATAAATAAATAAATAAAAAAATATAAAAAAGCTTTATTTCCTATACACTATTAAACATATTTAGGTACTATTATATCTTATTGCTAGACTATAATTAACACTTGATTACCTATGTACTTATTTAAAAATTAACAATTTGTGTATGGACCGCCAGTGGCGATACAAGCCTTGGTAGATCTACAAATCGTAATGCTCTAGTTTTTTTATTATTATAAGTTAAACTAAATAAATACATAACTGTAGGTTCACATAATAAAATAAAAAAGTGCATCTTATCGACCGTTCATATCGTACGTGTTTTGCGTGCTTTAGTGATGATTACCACTTAACATGAGGTGAGCTATTCATAAGTCTATTTGAATTCAAAAATTTGTAAGTAAAATTAAGTTTCAAGTTTAGGATTATTTCTGCCTATGCTTTTCCTGAGTGCTGTTCCTACCTACCCACCTCTTGTTTATTTAGATTTAAATTTTTAATTTTATTGTTATGTTAGTTTCCATGAAATCTTGATAAGTAAAAACTTTATTTAATTTTCTGTCTATGTTAATAAAATGAAAACAATTTCATCATTTTATACAGTTTGCGAGAAACAACTAGCCAAATAAAATTTATTGTAGCTTGAAACGATAAGTTATCTCACAATAGCTGGAAATACGTTTGATATGGAATGCAGCAAATGATTTGGAATGAGATAGCAACGTTCCGATAACTCACAGGAAGCTCTGACTCTACAGAATTCTCTTACACGAACTGATTAAAGTCGTACATCCGGTTTTTACCGTCTTTGAAAACGGTCTCGTGCCTGTTTGAACGAAAAATAATGTCATCCTAGCTTTTTAGAAATATGTACCTTAAAATTAAAATATCAAATCATTTTCATAAAGAGCTTCTGACGCCTATTTTATTTTAAAGGTAACTGGAAGAACTGACAACCGCTGGGGAATAAAAGTTCTCGAATAGCGACTACAAACTGGAACACTAACGTGAAACACCTTATTATCTGATGGATCGACGACATGACAATGTGAAGATCGCTGAAAGTAAAAAAATGTTGGACGGTCGGAGAGGGCTCAGAATCGTTCTTTCTGGAAATGTAAAGTCAAAGTCAAAGTATTTTTATTGCTTAAATACATGTATGAGAAGATGTCAAATAAAATTATAATAATGTGCAATGTATTCTACTTAAAACTAGGCGTGCAATATTTTTTGATTACATATTAATATATAAAAAGACAAAGGAAAAAAGAGACAGTCAACAATATTACTATTTAACAATACCTACATAGTCAATAGAAATAAATTTAGTCAATTATGTAATGTAGGCATAGTAGGTATGCATGATAGGCATACTTAGGTGGGCATGATGTAGGCATGATGATGATGTCTTCTTATCCTTTTTGTCATGCCACTAGGTCTTTCGAAACCGTGTGATGAAAAAATTTATGTTTGCCACAAAGGGGCTACTTTCGAGCATGTGATACATGTTAAGAAATTTAGGTTTATACGACATGCCTGGTTTCCTCACTATGTTTTCTTTCATCGTACTACGCACATAACTTTTATGAACAGAATAATAATATAGTACATTTGTGTTATAATTTTGTGGTTATCATCATGTACTAACGTCCACCAAGTGGCAATACAAAGTGTAGAGACTGAAATGTATGAAGGTCATGAGCGTGCTTGTATTTTCACCAGCATTTAAAGGAAGTTGCTAATTACTTGTATTATAGGCAATATTTGAGTTGGCAACATTTTTTGTTAGCAATCAACAGCAAGTAGTTTGTTATGTAATACTTTTTTTCATCGAAAGCACCGCACCTTTTGGCTAATTTCGATATAGTTTGCCGCACTTTATATTACTTTTAAATACGTGTCTGCTCAGAAAATAGCTTGTCGACGACTTTGATTGATATGCGGCCCACACGTCCCGACTGCCGATTTATCATCGAAAACGTTTTCTAAAGCAAAAGGTGCAGCGGATCGAAAAATATGAAGGTGCTAATACAAAAGATTGTATTCATGTCCAAAATAAAAAACTTTTGATTTTTTTTTAATTTGAAATAAGCTTATAAGTCTAGAGTTCAGAAATAAACACGTTAGTTATAGGTTATAGGCAGGCATAAGAAATGCAATCTCGTTTAAAAGTAGTAAATTGTATGTACCTATAAGTAAATAAATCTGGGTGGGCATTTCCTCACAGCGTTTTTGAGCACCAAACTAATTCAATTCAATTTATTTATTCCAGGGCCCGTACCACCATCTCTTGAAGCATTCTTAATTCAATATAGCTTTTCTGTCAATGTCTTATATCAACTGCATAAAGTCTACTTTGTGATCGAAAAGTAAAGTAATATTGAAATTAGAATGCTTTAAGAGATCGCGGTTGGCCCTCTGATCATAATCTATTTTGTTATTTTACACAAATAGAGACATAAAACGAATGTTAGTGACAGCAAAATACGAGATAATTACATTTATTTATATGTTAGACAAAGCAAAGTATGTAGATTGAACGCTTATACATCCTACTATTATTATAAAAGTGAAAGTTTGTAAGTATGGATGGATGGATGTTTACTCTTTCACGCCGGAACGGCTGAACGGATCTGGATGAAACTTGGCAGAGATATATATTATAGTCTGGAATAACACATAAGCTACTTTTATCCCGTGGGAATACCGGGATTTAAATCTGCGTGGGTGAAACCGCGGGACGCAACTAGTATTATTATAAATGCACCATAACATAAGTCATACTTGCAGCAAAATCTAAATTACATTAACAGCGCAGAAGACATAGCTACTAGCTGAGCAATAAGTTCACTCAAATATCTGAAGAAAATTCAAATTCCTTTTCTTTTAAATTTAATTCAACAAAAGGTATAATAAATTACAGCATAAACTCAAAGGTAACTTTCATCGTATGAATGGGCGAGACATTTTATTATCTCAGAGTTTTGTACATAAAATTGTGTAGACAATATTTCAACAAAGCGAAACCATGAATTTCAAATACGTTTTTATAGATAAGGACCCATTGTTGATACAAAATACGATTACGCAGGGTAACCACGCGAGCTCTCCAACGATAAAAATTACAATAAGGTAGCAAGAAGCACAAATCATAAGAATACAAACTTTGTATTAATGGGTACCTGCTTTCCCTTTTTACGATGGAAAATTCTTTTATTGCTCCAAGTTTCGCTGCGTAAAATCTTAGTTTGAATGTTAATACATTTTGTTATTGTTATTTTTGTTGACGGAGTTGCGTAGCTAAGCAACAGCGAAGCGGCCTTGCAGTGGCTTTAAAGCCTTCTCCACATTCTCGCGAGAATCTTGCGAGAACTTGGAGCTCGTTTCTCGTGTTTTTCTCGCGTTCTCGCGAGATGTTTTTTATGCAAGGTTAGCTCTGTCAGCTAATTATGTAGTTTATTGCAGTTCATTTAATAAATATTTATATTAATTACTCTATCTATACCCAAATCCAATGAAGTTTGAAGAACGATGTAATAATATGAATATAGGTACCTACCTACTTCGCGTGATTGAAAGGTGAACGGGCCTAGGGATAGCAACCTATGTTACTCGGGAATAATGTAGCTTCTCAAAGGTGAAAGAATTTTTAAATCGGTCCAGTAGTTTCAGAGCCTATTTAATACAAACAAAAACAGATTATATTGCACCATAACTTATTCCATCCAGCGATTCGAGACTTCCCCGCATAACAATAGTTGAAGTACATAAAAAAACCATTCCAATTATGTATTGCATGTTGTTATTGGTTCATAGGCTGACTTCCATACATTTTTGCCCATCCTCCTTTAAAGTCCTTTCATTCGTTTAATAGTTTCAACCTCAAGCCAAAATCCAGTGTTATTGATAAATATCTCTCTCAAATATCTTATCTCTATTAGTTAGATAAAACTAGCTTGAAAATACACAATTTGTCCCAAAAGAATTTATATAGAACTAAATAAAGCCCAAACGTGAGGAGTTACAATATTATGGTATACACTATACCAGGGAGTGGCGGCGCTAATAGTAGCTATTTCGTAAAATAATCCACGGGGAGTTTTAGCTAGTGACCTAGTGAATCCACGCTCACTTTGATCACAACCTTCAATCATATTGCCACTTTCATTAATTGTCACTTGGGCGAGTGTTGACAGAATAGCATTTCTGACCGTTTCATGGACCATTTGGTGACGACAAGGCAAGGAATTTGAATCGACAAGGAATATAAATACTACGTTAGAGTTATTATATTATGCCAAAGTTTATTTGTTATTTTAACGGCCTGTCATTGACGTAGGTATTCATATCAATGGGTCGTGTCTTGGTTTCAAATAAAAAAGTAAATAAATTATTTGTTTTACTGGTTTTACGTCAAACATTTACATTCAGAACTCATTAAGATAGCATATAACTTATATTGCAAAAAGTTAAAATACAATAAAATCTATATTCACGTAATAAAAATGATTTAACTGATTATCACTGTAGCATTATCTGCTTTTAGGTTCTATATTGGTTGCGTTTACTTCTAATTACTAATTGGTAAGAACTTGTCATCGTATACATCGATCGTTTGATGTTCAATAATTTTATATGAACGAATGAAGTTCCATTGGATTCATAATTTAAATTTGGAAACAATTGTGTATCAGTCGAATGAGTCCATGAAAATTTTAACAGATTGTTTACCAATCGCAGCCGATGTCGTGGAAAATGCAATTTTCACTGCACACTTAATTAAACTCATATATTTTCATGAGCTTCCAAAAACGGCAGTTGCAATCGAGTAAAAAATATTGAAACAGAAGTTTTTGCCTGCTAACAACTATTATGCGCAGAGATACAGCATATTTAACTCGACGAAAACAAGTGAAAAAGTAAAACAGTTTAAAAACGTATTTAATCATTCATTCAGGAGTACGAGTGTTCTAGTGGGAGTGACCCTGCCTTCCAATCTTACGGTCGTCGTAGGATCGAATTCCGTCGTGCAACAATGAATTTTTTGCCTAGAAAATTTTTATTTATGTGCGCGATGACGAAATGCTCTTAGACGGTGAAAAACATCGTGAGGAAACCAGTTAGTATTCTAACAGCGGTGATGGGCTTGCAACCTATCACGTATGGAATACCAACTAGGTACTGCAAAATGTAGCTGTGCCAAATGTAATATAATGGACGTACCTACCTCTGACTACCCCTCTTAAATATTTTCAAAGAATCTGGAGTTAGTACTTGGTGCCCAGAGATCTGAGGGGATTCTACCGTCCTGGGGATCAAAGTCGTGACGCTGATTCAGTTTTTTTAGTCTTTATTAGTCTTTCAGTCTTTATTATACACAATCTGGTGTATATACAATTTTGTCGTTTGCCGTATCGAAGTGATAACAGTAACTGAAGTTGTATGAGAGAGAGATGACTATCCTCAACAGATAAATCAATGATCAGTGCTACCTGCCTAACTAGCCTGCTCTTTTAGAGTTGGTTGCGTGAAACTGGCGCTTTTATTCACCTAGGCTAAAATTGAGACTTAATAGAGGCGCCAGAATAAAAGAGATTATAAACGTATTTGACTTTAAAACTTTGCATAAGTTGTGTAAAAATAGTTATACCTGGCTAAGTTTGATTTTGTTGAGCCAAGTATGAACGTCTATGGAAAATCTAAGGTTCAGAGCGCAAAATGTCTTTAAAAAACACTGTGATTATTTTTAACAAGCCTGAATCACCTATATTCTAGACTGGGGGAAGCATAAATACTGGTGTCCAATAAATCTCGGGAAGTGAGACGTACGTGAGCTCGACGGAATTTAAACCGGCGAATAAGAAGTTAAAGGAACGTGCAACTTCGTTAAATTCAGGCCATTCTTCGTAGTGTCCAACACTTGAATGTTTTATGCATTTTTTAGCATTGAACCTGCTGTGAAAAGACCACTTATGAAAACTTTAACGATACTTTTTTAAAGTTTACTTCTTAATTGGTTCGAAGAAATGATAAAAAAAAATATTGCGGACGCCCAGCTTTTTAATGGGAAAGAGCAAAAGAATAAGTTTTGACTTGATAAGACAATTTGTTACGATGAAAATTACATATTTGCGGAACCTTTGTAATGCTTTTTTCTCCGAAAGTTGTTTGAGATTTTTCATAACGCCTTCAAATAATTTTGTCTCCAACAAAACGTTGATTTGTACGAGTGAGAATTTGTTTGACGTTTGTCTTCGCCTTACTTACGTACGAAACAACATGACTTCAAAATGAAGTAAGGCTACAGACTTTTTCTTACACTCCTCATTAACATTTCTCTGGTCTCTACGTAAATACTTCATTACGTCGCCTCCGACTTTGTACAAAGTACATGCAGTAAATGCTAATTTTACACACATAAATCACATTCGTGTTCTTACTTCTTGAAGGAAATTGTTACAAAAAAGTATATGGTACGTCTTAAATTAGTCACTTTTGAAAGCATCACACTAATATCATAAATGTGAAAGCTTGGATGTTTGTTACTTAATAACGCCAGAACGAATCTGGATGAAGTTTGGCACAGGGATAGGTTATAATTTGAAATAGCACATTGGATACATTTTATCTCGTATAGGAATACCGGGATTTAAAACTACGCACACCACAACCTACTAATGTGAATCTAATCATAGTAAATGAACGGAAGCGATTGCGCCACGACACGACACGACACGCCCCGACACGGTAATATGAACCTAGCTTGAGACCACGGGGCGCAGCTGGTTTGACATATTTAAAAAAACTCGAAAAAAACTGGTTCTTGACTGTTTGATAGCTGATACAATACCTAATATAAACCTATTCTTTGTTTGTAAATATATTAATAAATCGAAGAGTTTTAACAGTTTTACTGACTGACTGACGGCACATCTAAAAATACTGGTTCTTGACGCTTGTCATTTCAAGGGGTGTTTCCGCAATAAGAGAGCGAAAGAAACTCCGCTTCATAAAAGTACAAGCTGATCAAAAACCGCAGGAAAGCAAAGTCCACGCGGATTAAGTTCTATAGACAATGGGCTTGTCCTTGGTGGTAATAAAACCAACAACCTTTTAACGCAGGAATCAAAGCTACTGCCAAATGAGATGTGAGGCCTGAATAGTCAAACCGTGTTTTTTTTCAACTCGGGATGTTTTAAAAGCCAAAGCTACTGCCAATAATTATATGAGGCCTGACTAGTCAAATTGTGTTTTTTAACTCAAGGAGTCCTATCAAAGTGTCACCCGCATAGAGGCACGTCATATAGGAAATTCTTTGTTCGTTTTATTTGCTCATATTTGCGTATTCCTTACTCGCAAAAGATAGGCAAGTAAAGGCGAATGTGGGTCAACCATTGACTTAGAATCCTAATATCCTTAGGATTCTAACTCAATGGGGTCAAGACATCGTGGTATCTGGAAAAAAACTACAGATACGCGAACAGGAATAACCATGTTAAATGCCACGTGCCAATGTACACATGGACTGTAGAAAATAAGTTACTGTTACAGTTAATATACACTTTGGAAGATGACGAAGATTGTGTTTTGGTTACGCATTACTGAGATTAGTGGCCTGTTTGGATAGGACATAATACCTAATATTTGAAAATACAGGACTATTATACCTTCCACTTTGCGTGATATACAAAAATAACATGATAATAAAAAGAATTATTTAGGTATTTCTATATAGGTGACTGAATTAACAAATTGAAGTGACATTGGGCAGCTCATAATAAAATTATAACTCGCAGGGGTACATACTATAATTTATTCTGTAATAAAACTATGAAATTGATTAACACTATACCCATTCAATCATTGTCATGGAAAATAGCATCAAAGGTGCAATTGCCATGAAAAGGAAATTTGATGGCAACAAAGAGTCACGTGATATGGCTAATGTGATTACCTCGAGGATTACGGAGGATATTGCGGGTCATCACCATTTCCATTCTCCTCTCACAGGCTCTTTGAAATAACTGATGCACTTACAGGCTTACATAGATAAATGTTTTAAAAAACCTTGAAAATAATGGAATGAGGCAAAAACTTTTTTGTCGATTTTTGTATTTTGTTTAACATTTTAACAGGCTTTTTGTTATGATTTTGGTTATTATGGGCACGTTTATTATCCTTCTATAAATAATTCTCTCGAAAAACGGGCACGCATTACATAGAGATATAGAGATTTGTTACAAATTTCAAGCGGGTTTTAAACCTTTTCAATGAAGGCTGGTGGTTCTTTGGATAAGTATGTTATTAATCTAAATAACTCAAAGGTGACTGACTGACTGACTGATATAGTGATCTATCAACGCACAGCCCAAACCACTGGACGGATCGGGCTGAAATTTTGCATGCAGGTAGATTATATGACGTAGGCATCCGCTAAGAAAGGATTTTGATCAATTCCACCCCCAAGGGGATGAAATAGGGGATGAAAGTTTGTATGAAATTTTGTCAATTTTAAACCGATCGGGCTGACTTTGCATGCATAAAGCTACAATGACGTAGGCTTAAGGATTTTTAAATATAAATGTAATCTAAATCTAATTATCTATTATAATCTAGCACCGGTGGTCTAGTGGGAGTGACCCCGCCTTCCGATCGTAAGGTCGCAGGTTCGAATCCGGTCGTGCACCAATGGATTTTTCTATCGAAAAATTTATGTGCGCAATGCCAGTGCTCTTAAACGGTGAAGGAAAACATCGTGAGGAAACCAGTTAGTATTCTAACAGCGGCGATGGGCTTGCAACCTGTCACGTATGGAATACTAACTACTGCAAAATGTGGGTATGTGCCAAATGTAATGTTTGGACGTACCTCTGACTACCCCCCTTAGACATCCTCAAAGAATCTTGAATTAGTACCTACTTGGTACTGGGAGATCTGAAGGGATATCTACCGTACCTGGGGATCAAAGTCGTGAAGCTGTTTTTTTTTTTTTTTTTTTTAAATCTAATTTTTCTAATCTTAATATATATAACTCAAAGGTGACTGACTGACATAGTGATCTATCAACGCACAGCCCAAACCACTGGACGGATCAGGCTGAAATTTGGCATGCAGGTAGATGTTATGACGTAGGCATCCGCTAAGAAAGGATTTTGATCAATTCTACCCCCAAGCGGATGAAATAGGGGATGAAAGTTTGTATGAAATTTTGTCAACCGATCGGGCTGACTTTGCATGCATAAAACTACTATGACGTAGGCATCCCCTAAGAAAGGATTTTGATAAATTCCAACCCTAAGGGGATAAAATAGGGATGAAAGTTTGTATAAATCTTCTTAGATTTTCGACTGATTGAACTGAAATTAAAGATTGGAGCTACTATGATGAAGACGTCCGCTTCAATAGGATTTTGATAAATTCAACCCCCCAATTTTTTTACACACGCTTAACAAAAGTAAAGCCGCAAAAACTATGCCTAATTAATAATAATACTTCGAACGCGAGCGAAGCCGCGGGCAAAAGCTAGTGTATTATTATTTTCTAATAAAAATCTGTTATTTTAGCGTGCGATAATAATGTGTTTAATACATTTACATTTGTATTTTAAAATTGTTACAATAGGGTACAATTCGAATTTTCGTTTACCAATAAAATTCCACAATGTAGTTGAGGAAACATTGATGACGTCATTAATTTTATTGGCTTTAATGGCGTTATAGCGCCAGAACATTTGCAACTGCACCCACCTTTATTATGGCCGCAGGTAGCTGCTGGTCAAATAAATAGTTCCAATTCTCCTTATTTTACGGAGATTTATTTTGCTCTAGCTTCGTGCGGCTTCGCTTGCATGAAACAAAGATTAAGTCATTTTTATCCTTTTTAATTGTATCGTCCTAATGCTGATACTAAATGCTGCAGAAAAAACTCCCCCCTTTCAAGGTTCATAGATTGAAATTAGAATCATCTTCCCATAATATCCCTTTTCTATTTATAGTACTTTATTTCGTAATAATTTCCACCAATTATTTATTCTACACAACACATCATTCTTACATACTTTATTTGTTTATACATAGGCATATGCTTATCATTATTGCTTATTATTATTTTGAGGCCATGGCCAGACAAAAACAAACGTTTGTTTATTGAACATAGATGCTATTTTCTTGGTGTTATTGTACTGTATATTATACTGTATAAAAACACCAAGAAAATGTGTTATTATATACATATTATGTACTGTATAATAACACCAAGAAAATAGCATCTATGTTCAATAAACAAACGTTTGTTTTTGTCTGGCCATGGCCTCAAAATAATAATACAGCTCTTTTCCAAATTGTATTTACATCTTCTTATCATTGTTATATCATACGATGATTACTCGTAGATAGCATTACGATAGCATATCGATGTATCAAAGACTATTTAATTTTTATCATTTCTACAGAATAGTGCGTTAGTGTTTACCTACAAGAAGGATGGTTTTTTCCTCTGAAGTTATACAAAAGTAACCATAATCCCTATCATTTTATAACGCCGCTACAAAGTAATACTTAGGTACGGTTAGCCCGCCTTACCTAGGTAGATATATCTACTTGTTTTATGTCTACCTATTTTACATCTTTACAGTAAATTACACGATACAATTTCATTTTTAGCCACAATTTATTGTTTTAAACCTTTATTCTATAGAAATCGATAAAAGAACAAATGTTTTATTTAGAGCTAACTTTACGACTTTTATCGAAGTGACTTTTAGCGACTTTTATCCACTCAGATCAGATCCACAGATATCTCTTAGCAACTCAAAACTCTTCGAGGATCTGGGGTTCACATTTTCCAGTATTGTTTTTCAATATAAAGTTGTATTTTTGGTCTTTCTATCACAGAACCAAGAAATAGCACGAAACACTATCTACACAATGTACAATTTCTGTGTAGGTAGTGCTTTTTCTTTGACTCAGCAGTGCAAGGTTATCGAATCAAACACGGATTGAAAATATCCTATTCGGTTGAATCTCCAGTAAAAAGTATTGTGTATTTTGCATGTTTTCGTTTCCTCCGTGTCTGCTGGTATTTGATTCCGTAACAGTAAGTCTCGGTGATTTTAACCTATACAAACAAACACAAAATATTCCATTGCTCTAATTTATTCAATTTATATAATCACTAGCGACCCGCCCGCGCGCCCCTGTTTCGCACGGGTGCACATATCATGCATGTACCTTCCCCTTGAATCAC
Organism: Plemyria rubiginata; assembly: GCA_963576535.1. NCBI lineage: Eukaryota > Metazoa > Arthropoda > Insecta > Lepidoptera > Geometridae > Plemyria > Plemyria rubiginata. The sequence goes on from OY754910.1 coordinate 8,205,382, forward strand.
TCTATCTATTAAAAAAATTCGCATCAAAATCCGTTGCGTAGTTTTAAAGATTTAAGCATACAAAGAGACAAGAAGACATAGGGACAGAGAAAGAGACTTTGGGACCTACTCGTATACTCACTCGTACTTCCTGAAAAACTCCTTTTTTTCTATCTTTCTAAAAATAATTTCAGTGTTATTCGCTTTCGATGTTTGTAGATGTTCATAAAAGTATATAAATCTGATGTAAGCCCTCCCTCCCGGGCGGTGATGATGACATGCGATCTATTGAACGTACTCTTTGAGGGGATTGATGTGAATGTACCTGCGAGAGAACATTATGCTCCTGAATATTTAAAGGTATTGTTGTGTTATATAGTTATAATTTAGGACCATTTAATTTGTTCGAGTTAACTATTTATTTTAATGTAGAAACATAAAATATTTTTTTGTTAAAATTTTATGAGAATTTTTCTAAATAACGATATGTTTTTTGAATTTACAAAGGTTCACAAAGTTATTATGAATCATTCAACAAAAAGCCAAGTCAAACTTCGGCAATTTGACATATTAAAAAAAAAAAAAAAAATATTGGTGGACTTTCCACACAGCACTATCTAGCCCCAAACTAAGCTTATGCTTGTGATATGGGAACCAGATAGCTGATATACTACTTATATACTTTTTTTTTTTTGTAAATACATACTTATAATTATATATTACACCCAGACAGAGAACAAACATCTATGTTATATTACAATTGAACTTTTTTTAGAAAAATCCTGCTCACACTATTCCTGTTCTTGAAGATGACGATTTTATAATCACTGATAGGTAAGTAGATTGTACCTTTTTTCACTACCAGATAGATACTTCTACTCTTCTTACTACTTCTCGATCTGGTGACGATGCAGTGTCGGACCATTCCTCAGCTGATGAGTTGGTTCAACAATACACTGGCCCTGAGGTGACGGCACATGGGTGGGTTTTTAGTTGGTATGCTGTCTGTTGACAGAGAGCCCGACATCCCCTCCGACTCTATCCGAGTGGGAAGCATGCGTTAGGCATTTTACCCTATTAAAAAAAGGAAAGGGAAAAGGTGATTTTTTTGTCTTACCTCGTAGTAAAATGGATGTAAATAATCGATAAATAACATTTTATTTATTTACAATTTAAGATTTGATGTGTTTTCGTCACATAAGAAAGGCGTATAAGAACAAGCAGGTGGTCTATCTGATAATGAGCAAGTTAAGTTACAATCTGACAAAATTTCTTAATTTAAATTATTATATACCGACGAAGACTAAAGAACTATTTTTCAGATTTATGCAAATTTTTGTAATGTGTTTTATTGATTTCAGTCACGCAATTATGATGTATTTAGTCGATAAATATGGAAGAGATGACTCTTTATACCCAAAAGATCTGAAAAAACGGACTCTAGTGAACCAAATGCTATTTTTTGACACCGGAATACTATTTCCTATATTGAAGAGTATGATAGTAAGTATATTTTTGCATTTTTATTTCTCTACTAAGATTTGTACGTCACACATCAAATATCCGTTATGGACACATTATCACTTGTACAGTTAGCAACGGAAATCGATAACTATTTGTTAATTTGCAATCTTGAGCACCTTAGAAACTCGTAGCATCATGATCAACATTATGGCTAAGCTTTGTCAGAATATTATTCAAACATTTTTAATAAATAGAGATTTTTTAGTATTTCACTTACATTATAAATTAAGGGGAACTACTTACTGATGGAAGAAGGAGATGCTCAACCTAATGTTGAAGTTTTTAGAGATAAAATAACTAACAAAAACAATTTTGACCAAGTCAGAACAATAGATTACTTTGATCAGTCCAAAGACTTTACTGTGTACCACGTACAATTGGGCACTACGAATATTCGTAGATTGGGCACATAATATTGTATCGAAACATCCTTCGGTTGAAAAGCCAATTTGTCTTGATATGATTGTAGTGACTGGAGAAAAAGGGTAAAAGCCTTTGCTCAACAATGGGATACTATGGGCTTAAAGTAAAAAGCCAGCCTTTGTAGGGCAATCTCTGCTTTTGATCTTTACGTTTTCACTACATAGGATCGTAATGGTACCTTTATGTCTAGTGATATTCTATAAGATTACCTATTGCAAACCTTTACTATTAGGTATACATAAGACTTAATAGTCATAGTGTAAGTATTAGTTGTAGATAAATAGTACTACTTGTTTTCTCTACTGTTGCACCAGAGCTTTTCGTAAAAGACTTCAGTTAGAAGGTCCAGTCTGCACATATTTCTCCGTGTTCGAGCTCGTTGTGTTCTGATTTTAAGAGTATGGGTGCCAGTGCGATCAGATGCGTATGAAACCTTGTACCGTCATGACGCATCACTTTTCTCCAAAAATAATTCCCATTTTTCAGATGTAAATTTGTATTACAGCATGCAGTGTTTTACGACAACGCCACATGTTTATCTGAGAGACAATTGCTAAATACCTATGAAGCATATAGTTTTCTAGAAGAGTTCCTTAATCGGTCCAAGTTTATAGCTGGTGATAACATCACCATTGCTGATATATCGGCCATCGCTGACGTCACTAGTATAGCCTATGTGGTGCCACTCAACGCTAAGAAGTAAGTTACTGAAATACAACAGAAAAATACCAGTTTTACGAGTTTTAACCCCAGGCACGGTAGGGGACAAAGACTCACCTTCCCTTAGTAGTTCCCTTAGTAGTAGAACCTTCTTAGGTATTCCCTGACACGTTATAGCGGCTATAATGTTTTTTTTATTTTATTTTTTATCATGCATTTGTGTCACTGTCACTTTCATCGAAACAAAAAGAGATAGCAACAAACTTAGCCAAGGAATTTGAATTATCTATATTCCTTGGACTTAGCGAACATTTTAGCTAGTGAGGCGCGTAGCGACCAATACCAATATAGCGAATAAGGGCTCAAGACAACAGATAGTACTGAATAAGTAGAATGATTCAGGGGTGGATAAGATTCCCTTTCTGATTGCAGAACACGCTTGCGGAAAGATTAAATTGAATGAAAATTACATCAGTTTGTTGTGGGTTGAGCATCTGGCAAGCTAATGTCATCTCCATACAATTTCTCTTTCCACAGGTGTGCGTGCCAACCGAAAGTTGATCTTGTCGATAGTCTAGTTGTAAACAGAACAAACCAGGCAGTAACTTTTGTACGAGTACGTCATTGTTTTTAAATAATGTGTAAAAAAATATTTGCCGAGCCTAGGGAAGGTATGGTTTTTACTTCAAAGTGAAGCTGTTTCAGTTTCAATGTGGTTTTTTTGCATTGTAACTACAAAAAACTATATTGATTAAAAAAAACAACAAAAATAGGATGGTGGACTGAACAATCTATGTTTTTGAGGGCAGTATATTTAAGAGCAGTGAAAAACAAATAGAAAACTATGTTGTAACCTATATTGTGTTTCAATTATTAGAAATTTACTTTCGTTTATTCACAAATAAAATTGCAGATACCCGAAAACAGCAGCTTGGATCAAGGATTTAGAAGAAAAGCCTTTCTGTTTAAAGTACAACGCCCACGGATCTGCCGTTTTAGGAGAACGTCTGCGCCTTTCATTTAATTATCACATTGAAAAATAATAGTGTAAATGATAAGAAAAGCTTTTGTGTTGACTTTATTTGGTGATTATATATTTTTTTTTTTGTTCCAATGAATTTTATATTATATTATGATAATTTTTTCATATGTTATGGTTGTAGTTTTTGGAACCAGTACAACAAACATGCAGACATGCAGCAACCGAAGTCTTCGAACCGAAACACAGCAACACTATTTGTCAGCAATAAACGCATTATTTATTATTAAATATATTTTTTTTACTAGTCTGCCAGAAAAGCTATTTATCAAAAATAACCACAATAGTGTTAGGCTTATTTTAGAGCAACGCTGACCGCACACTGACCGTCAGCACTGATAGCCGAAACGTATAAACGTAACGGCACGCGCTGATAGCTAGGCCTTATTCTAAAACGCTTCCTAGAAGTTCATACGTTTCGGCGGTCAGCGTTCTGTCAGCGTGACTCTAAAACCAGCCTTAGACATGCTTACTTCATAAGCAACGACTGATTTAACAGCTGCTTTTGTAGCAGTTGTCGCTGCGGCTTGTTTTACATAATTGACCCACCGGCACACTCACAGAGTCTATAATTAGACTTATTTTGGAGCATTACACACGAGTATGGTGTCATTTTTACTCAAATTTGTACACACGAAAAAGCCTTTAACCGGCGCTTATAGAACTTCGAGCGAGAACTTGTTACCATACAAAAATTCATGTTACACCTACATATGTGTGTCACGTGACACATCACGCGTGTGATGTCATTGTGTTAATAAAGCTATGCCTTCAATGATACTTGCCTTTACCAATTTTAATTATTGTGATCGCCCAGAAAATTATAACAGAAGCAAGCTTTGCCGCAAGTTCAAGTTTTTCTGTTTCACTATTAATCCAAACAAAGGCACAAGCTTCCTCAGAATTAAATAATTTCGGCAACTAACGAAATAAGTGTCCAACGTTCAAAAGAAAAAAGTACTTGAATAAAATCCCCCCAAAGCGCAAAAGAACAATAAAAAGCCATGTCAGTACAACGGAAATAAAAGTGAACGTCATCAGGGACCTTAAAAAGCCCGCTATAAATAAGTTTTATAAAAGCTAGCTCAACTGGAAAAATCCCTTTGAATAAAGTTTTAAATTGTTCCATTGTTTTTTTAGAAGCGGAATTATTTTCTCGCTAACAATTTTTCCGCTTTATTCTTTTGATGCACTGGGTCATGTTATTAATTAAACATACTTTAATTATTAAAGAGCACGTGAAAGGTCTAATGGCCTTTTTTCCTGGTAAGTTAAATATACAAGTTGCGTAAAACTTGAAATAAGCGAGGTTGAAGCTATTAAAAAACAAGTCGGTGCGTCTAATCTACTTATACAGAACTAGCGGATACTCGTGACTTTGTACGCGTGAATTTTGATCTCCCGTTGTAATAAGTAATTCTTAAGTGAATTTTCAGTCAATTTTCAATGAGCACCGGTGGTCTAGTGGGAGTGACCCCGCCTTCCGATCGTAAGGTCGCAGGTTCGAATCCGGTCGTGCACCAATGGATTTTTCTATCGAAAAATGTATGTGCGCAATGCCAGTGCTCTTAAACGGTGAAGGAAAACATCGTGAGGAAACCAGTTAGTATTCTAACAGCGGCGATGTGCTTGCAACCTGTCACGTATGGAATACTAACTACTGCAAATTGTGGGTATGTGCCAAATGTAATGTTTGGACGTACCTCTGACTACCCCCCTTAGACATCCTCAAACAATCTTGAATTAGTACCTACTTGGTACTGGGAGATCTGAAGGGATATCTACCGTGCCTGGGGATCAAAGTCGTGAAGCTGTTTCTGTTTTCTGTTTTCTGTTTTTTAATGAAATCTGTCAATATTTCGATTAGGTTAAGCATTGAACACGGTCTCTTGGCACGTGCCTCCTCTAATCAAATAAAAATGGTCTTTATTCAGCAGCATCACAAGGTCCACGTTGTAACGTCGTATAAACTAGGTGAATCTAGCGCCAGTTCTCTGTATTTGCAATTGCATACTGTTGTATTAGACAGTTATAAAGTTTGATAGCTTTGCCAGTTCCACACGTATTCACGCTTGAAATGCTTAAAGTTAGACGTGGCGCAATCTTCGTGCAGTTCGTACTCGTACATGCTTGTGACTTGAGCTTCATCTCGTGGGCTCTATATTAGCTCGAATACCCGTTTGATTAAAGTTTAGTTCGCAAACGTTTCGCAACCAACGTGAATGTTTAGTAATTTATCGGTATTTTAGTACTGGGATTACGTAAGAGCATGGGAAGTAAAACATAAGGTAGGTATATCCAAAACCAAAGTCTGAGGGTTTGTCTCAGTTGAATCACAAGGTTTTTTTTAAACGACTGGAATAAAAAGAACTTGTTTATATGAGTAGTATTTATTTCCTTGGTATAAATCTAAGAACAAGAATATTTAAATTACTTGGTAAATAGGTAAATCAAGGAATTTGAATACTTATATTCCTTGAGGTACATCACTTGACTGGACGCTGGCAAGGTGGCCCAAATTGACGTGCAGAACATAAATGCGTCAAAAACGTATGTCCTAACTTTTTGAAAACTGTTCCTTTGGGACTCTAGTTCAATGGATTTCAAACTCACAAGTTCTATTATACCTATACATTAGATGTACTTATAAATCATAATCATAATATACATTATTGCCTCGACATCCATCGCCACTGCTCTGACGTGATTGGATGGAAGTGGGCCGCATGCCAGGAGATAAAGGCATGTCTACAAGATAGACATCTCGATATGTCCTAAGTTGTATCAGAGTGGCATTAGCGTGTTTATGTTGCTGTTACTGTGAGAGGCGTAATATTACAACTTTGCTGGCGTCAATAATTTAGTAGGCGCTAAAACAAAAAACCGGCAACATTTACCTATTTATTTTCTAAATTAATATTTAGTCTATTAGAAAGACTAAGAATTTCAATATGTCTATTACGTAGATACGTAGATCTACGTAATAGACATCCTCAAATCATGAAAATATAAGAAGCAGTCAGTCAGTGAGGTACGTCCAAATCAAGGAATTTGTTGGTCCAAATATTATTAAATTTAGCACATAATCCACCTTTTTGCGTATATTTGTTTAACATTTTTTTGGACACACGATACATACACTGATCGTGTGTATACCATACTGAAACACAGCAACGCTGCTTGGCGACACAAATGTACCTACAAATAGTGGTGGTACTTCCTTAAACGAGTCCTTTAAAAATATCTCTGCTTAGCCTTTCGGATTTTAACATAAAGAAAATTAAGTAGAGAGCAGAAAATGTATAGCAGTACGCAGAATCTGCGTCGTAGATAGAGCATGATATCGCAAATAAATCGTAAGTTTCGCTGACCATGATGTATGCCGGTACAAATTGGATTTATTCTCCGTTCTCCTTGCCACCCGTTCACAATAGAAACTGTACGATGATAAATAAATAAAACATGTTTCTTGCACGTCATGATTTGAAGGGTTGATCGTGAATTCCAATACGACAGTGATCGAGTAGGCGCGTAGGCGGGTGAGCTTTTAGAATGGGGCTTATTTTCTGTGGCTTTTTTATCAAGGAACCTATAATATATATAAATATATCACAGACGGTAACAAGGTAAGACATTAGTATAGATAATAGTGCTCGAAAGGAGCCTCTCGAGGCGGACTCAAAATCCTTTCACCCCACTATTTCGAAATAAACAAGTGGCTCGATAAGAAGAAGAAGTAGTTAAGTAGTATTTCATTGAAAGGCAGTCATTTATTAATTTTAAAAATGTGATGTATGGTGAATATAACTTGTCTAAAAGTGCCTAATTAAGACGTTAGCACCTACCTAATTGCATTTTAAAAGCCACAACTTTAGTTTGAAGTGGCAAGTAAGTATCTTCTAAAGAAATAATGCTTGTAATTTTTGAAACAGAATATTTACAGTTTAATATCATTCTGAAATAATGCTCTGCAGTAGTACTTGCCAATTAGAGAATACCCAATTTTAGTCTTAATACACTGAATATAAAGCCTAAACTTGTCATCCGCTAAAGCGACGACTGAACTTACAAGTCCTGCATGAAAAACCCATTTGCTGGATTTATGTCTCGATGTGAAACGACTCATTCCTATTTTTGCTTCGCGCTTTATTTGAATTTAACCGGGATATCCATTTTTGTTGTTTCTTTTGTAAATCTGATCATCCATTCAAATTTAAGTCGTTTTCCTGTTTCATAGAGCTTAATCTTCTTTGCTGATGTGTAGTCCCGCAGTGGCTCGACTTCAGGGACGTATATTTCAATAACTCCGCTATGGTATTGCGTATAAATCGTAATTTTAGACGTAACGATAAATTCAGTTGATAATTTGCATCCAAAAATGTGAGCATTCATTCTCGTTGCTGCTTTATTTATCTAATTTCTTACTTGCCTTTCGTTAGTTGACCAAGGGTTTGAAACGGTGAACTCGCCAATTTCAGTGTGGTCTAAAGACATATTATAATAAACATTGATTTATATGAAGAAATTAGCCAGAATTATCCAGAATAACAATAAAACAAGAAATGCACGGAACTACCAGTATAACATTTTTTTGCTATTTGGATCAGGATTACATTTTTTTTTATATTGGAGTATACAGTTATACAGCCTCATGTGTCTGTAATTTTAAGTAAAACAAAACTGTGGCATTTAAAGTTTTTATAGCTTTTGTCCATGTCGTTCTTGCGCTAAAAAAGTTAAACGATTTCAGAAGTGCTATTTTCCGTGCGCTACCACCATCAATTATTCACAATCAGTCAGAGCACGTTTGCCTTTTAAGTAATTTTTTTAAACAATTTGATAATAATATGAATAACATTTCTTGAGAAGAGCATTATTAGTAACATATTGCAATCATTAAATAAATAAATAAATAAATAATGCTGGACAATTCACACAGCACTATCTAGCCCCAAAGTAAGCTATTCAAAGCTTGTGTTATGGGTACTAGATAACTGATATATTTAATACATTATATACTTACATAGATAGATATTTTTTTATTATACATAGAAAACACCCAGACCATCGGAACAAATTTCTGCACATCGTACACAAATTTGTTCCAAGGCGGGAATCGAACCCGCAACCTCTTGCGTCGCAGGCAGGCTCTCGCCCGCTGCGCCACAGAGGTCGTCATTGTTATTATACTTCCAAATGTGGGCCTATTGTATTATTTCCTTCGTGTGTTCATTTATTCCAAAAACTAATAGGTTGGTGTGCGATAATAAATATAACAAAAATTAAAAGACGACACAATTAATAATTAATAATTAAAAGTAAAAATTTGTTAAAAGTAAAAGAAATGTCAACTAAAATAAATTCCAAGTCATTAGTTTTAGTTAAGTCAAAAAAAACAAACATAGTAAAAATAAGCATAAAAATTAAATTTTTCTTCACCGTTTTATTGCACTTACGTATTATTACGTACATAACTTTCTACAGGTGGTTTCTAAACTAAACGTGGTAACAGGTACAGCATTCTGATAACCAATAAGATAAACTCAAACACACCACAACAAACAAAGTAATTACGCCCCATTAATTCGACGACCTCAGTGGCGCAGCGGGCGAGAGTCCGCCTGCGACGCAAGAGGTTGCGGGTTCGATTCCCGCCTCGGAACAAATTTGTGTACGATCTGCAGAAATTTGTTCCGTTGGTCTGGGTGTTTATGTAGAATAAAAAATATCTATCTATGTAAGTATATAAGGTATTAAATATATCAGTCATCTAGTACCCATAACACAAGCTTTGAGTAGCTTACTTTGGGGCTAGATGATGCTGTGTGGATTGTCCAGCATTATTTATTTATTTATTTATTAAGTTTATCAAACTGTTTTGTTCGGCTACCTTTTCAGTTGCTATAACTTCAGCTAGCTCACTACAAATCACCAAAACTACTTAATTTGCTATAAAGTAATCTTTGAAACTACGGCCAACACGGACACATCAGTACCTACACTCTTTGAAGGACCTTAGAACTTTTGCTTGCTTATGATTTACTTTTTTTTTATTCGCTCCCTAAGTTGTTCAGATTCAAATATAGAATAGAAGATTTTTAATCATTTTACCACCACTGGAATTGCGTCAGTAGACTAGCTCTAAGCAAAGGCTGACTACGCGTTGGTTTCGATTCAATTAAATATTGTAGCAAGTAGCGTAGGTAATATCAACACTTAAATTATATTATATCAATTAAATAGTTACATCAGTAAAAGTTTGTTCGTTTATTCTGTATTTTTTATAAAATTAATTATATTTTCTATTACTTGTCAGATTAATCAATAATATTCAATCTAGTAAAATTTTATTTATTATGTAGGTAAATTAAAGCAAGGGAAAATATATATAATATTCAAACAATTTATACCTGGGATCGTTACTAAGCGATAAGGCCGCTCATTGTACTTTTCATGTAACCATTTTTTATTATTTTTGAATGGGTTGTGTGAAAGTTGACATATGTAAGAACAGAATGACCTCTGAGATGACTAGTGATATAGGAAAGTGGAGAGAAAGGACCTGGTGTGCTGACTCCACATGAAGTGGGGTAAAAGTTAGAAAATGATGGCGAAGATTGTTTATTTTTGTCTGATGTTATGTAAAAAGCGTTTGTCGTTCATTCATACTGGTTCCTATGACGCTTTACTCAAACAAACTTATTTACCAATAAAGTATCTGTATCGGAATCTGGACTCAGCTTAGGACTAGATCGTATGTATGAATATCCACAAATATTTGAGTATTTTTATATTACTCATTCACTTTTTATTTTAATTCGATGTAATTTGCGATTATAAAAGTATAATCTCAAAGGAGTACGAAGTCTAATCGCAATAATCTTTTTAAGCCGTTTCAGTAAGGCAAACACTTGACAAGGTCTCCTAATGTTGTAATATTAACTAAAAATACATAGGTATAAATTTTGAGTTTCTGTTCGTTAAATTTTATGAAAACATTGTACAAAATCTAGCCACAAACAAAGGTAATGAACACGAGTAGGCTAAGTATGAACACTTAGCTGTAATTAAAACGACGACATATTTATATTTCACTAGCTGGTACCCGCGACTTCGTCTGCGTACTTTTAGTCTTTTCATGTCTTTTTTTCGCAATAAAAGGTAGCCTATGTTCTTTCTCAGGGCCTTAAGATTGTCTGTGCCAAATTTCATCAAAATCGGTTGAGAGGCTTAAGCGGGAAAGCGTAACAGACAGACAGACAGATATTAGACAGAGTTACTTTCGCATTTATAATATTAGTTGGAATTAACTTTTAATGAATCTGGTTTATTTATATTAAAATTGTATATCCATCCAGGGCCCCATACTGAATTAACTAAAGCTTACTTAGGCAACTTTTGGGTGTTTGAACATCGAAATAGTAAAGGTTACAAAAGTAGTAGGGCTCTCTGTGAAGGGCTCGTCCGGTGAAGTACTACCACCACGCTTTTTTCTGCCGCCAAGCAGCAACGCTGTGTTTCGGTTTGAAGAGTATGGTCGCCGGTGTAATTACAGGCACATGAGGCTTAACATCTGGTTCGCCTCAAGAAACACACATCCGGTTTGCATGTTAAAATCTGTGCTAGTTTGGGGCTAGATAGTGCTGTGTGGAAAGTCCACCAATATTTATTTATTCATCAAAACTTTACTATGTGAGTCTGTGTACTAATTAATACAAACACAGGGAAACGTGGGGTCCCCGTGTCTTTGCGGGTGTTGATAATAGATTACAGTCTGTCAGTGTCACCGACCGTTGTCACCGCCCAGCTGCAACCTGTCATGCCTCTATCACATCAAGGCACTTGAAGCGGAATTCCAAATAGCCTTGCTGGGTTAGAGTGTAGAACAATAAAAATGTGGTAAAATAGCGAGTCTATAAAACGTATAGAGGTCCATGCTCTACGTTTTAGACTCGTTATTTTACCACATATTCATCCTCGTGTTCAAAACGAATTTAACGACAATTTCATGTTGCACTGGTTCTCAAAGGAGAAAAAATTGTCTACGTATAATCATAATCATTTATATCTCGACAAACATTGGGTACCTACTACGAATAAATAATGGTACCTACCATATTTTTAGGCAGTCTGAACAGTAGTCTGGCAGTAGAAACCTTTTATATTATAAAAGTTCCCATCAGTAAAATAATAATTAAAATTTTTGGTTGGAAAATTTTATGGATTACACTTACACATCTTGGGTGATTACGATTTTTATCTTCTGAAAGTGCGATTAACACTAATCGGCTGTCAAGTCACTGCTATCTCTATCTTATTTGAAGAAAAAGCTGAAATAGCAAGTGACTTGACCGCCGAAATGAAATATCTTTATTTAACTACCACAATTAGTAGGATAATATATAACAGAGACTAATGGGTTGTTTATTTACAGTAATGTCACAATCTACAAATGTCTATCCAACTTCAGGAACAGGAATAATTGCAAACGCCATACAAACAAGAATTGTATAGACATGCTTATTTATTCTGTGACAAGATCCATTTTCTGCTTGTGTCTTTATATATTTTGAAAAACTACACTGTTTATTGAATATGTAATGATGTAATGTATGTAGTATGTATGTAGTGTAATGATGTAAATATGTAATGTAACCTAACGATAATTACTATAGTCGAAAACATTATACTATAACTCTATACATGAGTAGATAAGTAGTTAAACAAGTACAACATACACGATAAAACTGCTATCCACATTATGTGTTTTTTATATAAAAACAATAACTGTACTGTCTATCTATCAACCCGTATGGATACCGTAGATAAAAACGTAAGTAGCACTGTTATTGTGTCCTACAAACTGTTTCTCAGATGTGAGGCCAGCGGCCAACCAGTCAGTAACTTAACAGCAACATATCCAAAACAAACAAATCGCTTTGTTTTATATGTATATACATAAAGGCAAAGTAAAAGCGATATTGAAACAAATAAAAACTTTAATTTCATGATCGTGTATAAAAGGTAAAATGTTCTTGATAATAACCCCAGTTTGTTGAGCGGCATCATGGTGAACCCACTTCTACTGGTGGCCGTAGTGGCTAATATAATATCATTTGTATCAACAACAGGTTTGTTTTTTTTTGTAAAACACAACTTTTTTGTACCTTATCATCCATACAATTTTTACCCATAAACATGAGAATAATATTAATAATTTTTGATATTTTACACATCTAGCGCCAAATTCTTATACGTATACGATGATAAGATAGAGAAGACATTTTATGTATTTATAATGTTATACTGTCACCCAATATAACGTTACAAAAAAAACATTAATTTGAACTTAACAAATAACTGAAGTACCGAGTAGTTGTAGTAGTATCGTAACTTCTTATAATACGTTACAAATACATAAAATGTATATGTACATATATGGAAAATAATATGGGTAACATGGAAATAATTGCTGTTAGACTGAAACGGATAGACAATTGGAACTACATTTCCTACATGTTTATTTTTGTGGCAGTAAAATTATACACACATAAAATGTCAACGCAAAAAAAAATTACGATACATAGATGAAGATGCAATACACATTCGTTGATTTACCAAAAACACCGTCATCGTCCCCGCACTAGGACAAGTCTGCATGTCCCGCGGAAGGCCGAATCTTTTTCTTCTTATCTTATCTTATATTCTTATATCTAAATATATATAAGTCAAAGGTGACTGACTGACTGACATAGTGATCTATCAACGCACAGCCCAAACCACTGGACGGATCGGGCTGAAATTTGGCATGCAGGTAGATGTTATGACGTAGGCATCCGCTAAGAAAGGATTTCAATCAATTCTACCCCCAAGGGGATAAAATAGGGGATGAAATTTTGTATGAAACTTTGAATTCCTTGGCGCGAGCAAAGCCGTGAGTTCAGCTAGTACACTAATATAATTACTATAATTTTCTACATAGTTATGTATGAACCACAAACATTGATACAGTAGCAGAGCAAAACTTAACACAAATTTTATTTATACTACGTGGGCGTTTTTTTACTGCAGAACACAATGATTGATTTGACTATGAATATGGGCTTTGAATGTGTAGAGGTAGAAGGAAAGATAAGTAAGTAGACAGGAACGGTGTGTGAGGTGTGGGGTGGGAATGTTTGCAAATGGCGAGGTTTCAGGGGTATAATAATAATCTTAAGAAATCCCGAAAGTAATAAATAGTTTACGATCGATAAAATCTTGTTCAAATACCACATACATAGCTTAATTTGGGAATTGGGACATTATTTATTAAATTTTCATCTCTATGCAAAATACATGAATTACAAAAGCATTGAGTTAACCCATTTACGTTTTCAATAAAATAATATAAACGAAATAAAGCAACTAAAAGAGTTTTAGTAAAAAAATACATATACCGATTGTTGTGACATGTAGCTTGTTTCGTTAAAACCTCTATAATTTTCATAATGGTCAGCGAAAATATTTCAAACCAAATCGTTTTTTTCCACAAAAGTTAATACCTATATACGGAAATAATATGTACGGAAGACATTTTGTTCGATTAAAATGTGACTTCAAAATGTTTAAGTAATTCTGCATTTCATTTCGTATTGTCCTCATCAATTTTCATGTCATCGTATTTGTTGTAATGTCTGTCTTTGATTTAATTTACATACTACATACACAGTTTTCATGTATCTAACAATGTTTATTGTAAATCACTCTATTTGCCACTGCTGCTATATCACCTGCAAATCTTCTGTACCTTATAAATTCCTAACTCTGACTCTTACTTCTATTTTTATTCATAATTTAATCTGATTTTTCATAATAATAATACAACTGACGTATGTACTTATGTTGTGTTAAGTGTCAACCTCTAGTAGTTCAGCTGCTAGCAGTAGTTCATCTACTAGCAGTAGTAGTAGCAGCTCCACGTCACAGTTCGAGTCATCCATTAGTGCTGCTCGATTTGATCATGGTACGTCATGTCATCTTGCTTGATAAAAAGCTGTACTGAAACTGAAACTGAAACAGCTTCACGACTTTGATCCCCAGGTACGGTAGATATCCCTTCAGATCTCCCAGTACCAAGTAGGTACTAATTCAAGATTCTTTGAGGATGTCTAAGGGGGGTAGTCAGAGGTACGTCCAAACATTACATTTGGCACATACCCACATTTTGCAGTAGTTAGTATTCCATACATGACAGGTTGCAAGCCCATCGCCGCTGTTAGAATACTAACTGGTTTCCTCACGATGTTTTCCTTCACCGTTTAAGAGCACTGGCATTGCGCACATAAATTTTTCGATAGAAAAATCCATTGGTGCACGACAGGATTCGAACCTGCGACCTTACGATCGGAAGGCGGGGTCAGTCCCACTAGACCACCGGTGCTCTTAAAAGCTGTACTGATAATACAAATACTTATAATTATATTCTTTCTTATGTTCATGCCATTTTATCTGCTGTGATCTGTCTTGAATATGATAAACATTACAGACAGTGGCAATAGTATCTAACAATATTTTGTTTGCATGTCATTCTATATGCTACTGTACCATTTTGAAATCTTATGAATACTTTATTTAATTAAAATTCTTTACTTTTACATTTATTTTTCATTAATTTTCGCTAAAGGTGATCGCCACCGAAGAGTGGTCAGAACTAGTGGCTCTGGGAGCTGTAGACCTCGCGAGCATACTAAAAGTGAGCTATTTGAGGAATGTAATGTGCAAGTGCATTTTCCGTTTTGTGATTTTTTTGATCTTTTTGATTTCTTTTGCATCATCTTGTGTAGAATGAGGTCCTTTGTGTTTCTCTCAAATTTGATTGAAAACCATCGATTGTTGGATGAGCTATCCTGTTCATCATGCTGAAGATCCTTATCAGATCTTCGCCAAACTTTTATGAGACCAACTTATAGTTACTACCTTTCAAATAAAAAAAGAATAATTGAAATCGGATCTCATTTGGTGGAGATATCCAGTATATCAAATAGCCCCCTTTTTGCCCTTTTTTTGGAGGAAGTACTTCTCCAATCAAAAATCCCCGACGACGAAAAAATTCTAATAAGTCATCAAACCTGTGTACCAACTTTCATCCAGATCGGTTGAAAAATGCGACCTGTAGAGGAGAACAGACAGACAGACAGACAGACATCCGGACAAACGCATTTTTGGCCAATGTGGAAACTGAGACGCTTCGCTCGCTTCGCTCGCTCGGTCAATTAAGGTCTCGTTCTGTTGAAAAACGCCGAAGGTGTCAACTGTATTTTTATTTAAACACCATATACAGGATGTGTAAAATAATGGATGCGTCAAGTGCGACAAAACTGGCTTTCCTTTTGGATTTAGTCAGCGAATCAGAGAATGCTATAAAATATATGATAGTCATGTACAAAGGAGAGCTTAATCCTAGATAGAGTTTTCTACTAGCAAACCTTAGAGGAAATAAAGAGCTAAGTATTTCAGCGGTTTCCAAAGTTCAACCTCAAAGCGTGTAATCCTACTAATACTAGTGGCTCTGGGAGCTGTAGACCTCGCGAACATACTAAAAGTGAGCTATTTGAGGAATGTAATGTGCAAGTGCATTTTCCGTTTTGTGATTTTTTTGATCTTTTTGATTATTTTTGCATCATCTTGTGTAGAATGAGGTCCTTTGTGTTTCTCTCAAATTTGATTGAAAACCATCGATTGTTTGATGAGCTATCCTGTTCATCATGCTGAAGATCCTTATCAGATCTTTGCCAAACTTTTATGAGACCAATTTATAGTTACTACCTTTCAAATAAAAAAAGAATAATCGAAATCGGATCTCATTTGGTGGAGATATCCAGTATATCAAATAGCCCCTTTTTTGCCCTTTTTTTGGGGGAAGTACCCCTCCAATCAAAAATCCCCGACGACAAAAAAATTCTAATAAGTCATATAACCTGTGTACCAAGTTTCATCCAGACGCTTCGCTCGCTTCGCTCGCTCGGTCAATTATAAACGTGAAAGTTTGCAAATACGGATGGATGGATGGATGTTTGTTACTCTTTCACGCCGGAACGGCTGAAAGGATCTGGATGAAACTTGGCAGAGGGATCCGAAAATGTTTCAAATGTTTTGAAGAAACCGCTACCATTTTCTTCAAAACAAATGACGTGACTTGACTATGGACTGACTTGACTAAAAAGTACTAAACGATAAATATATCATGTCAAAATAAAATCATCGTATTTTATGTTATTTTATAGTGTTGTTTACAAATCCAACAAAATCGCATTAAACTATTTAATTGATCGTGGCAAAAACATTTATCTAGAGAACTATGTACCTAGCTACTAACTAGTTTATAGGTAGTGAACGTATGTCATACATACCTTATTATTTTATGTTTTTAGTTTTATGCTGTCAATGGCTATTACGTACCTATACTGTTTGATGGATTGCAATCGTTGTTTTAATAGGCTGAGGCACATAACTGTTTCTTTTTTTATTTGTTTGTTATCGCTAGTATCGCTTTAATGCATCATGATTCAGTTACGACAAACACGCATTTGCATCGATGCTAAAAGTACTCGGCTTCCGTCAAAAACATACTCGGTTTCAGTCAAAAACTTCTACATTCCAAAAAAGTTTCATTCATTTTCTACAAGATAATACCTAATCATACTAAGTAACTAAAGGTAGCAATGAATATTGCTATTTTTACAGCTACGATGATTTTAATGAAATATACGAATACGACATGTGCCCGGCCCTGTGTCCACCTCAGCGTTGTGACGTAAAAACATTACCTGCCTACTAAAAGAATAAATGCTACGTTACGAAAATACAAAAAAAAAACTGAATAGATAGAAACCTAGATAGACACATAACACAAACATATAAATAAACCTACAAATACATTAATAGTATAGGAAGCTACTAATATACGATCCTTCTTATACTATGGCTCAAATCCAATCAGGTTGAAACTTAGGAAAAATTATAGGCTGTTATAGGTTAATTATAGGTTATTATCTTAACTATATAAAACAATATATTATATAAAAATCATGAACAAACTCAAAAAAAAGAAAATGCCATTTTAATAATCTATCAATTCCATTTTAATAATCTATCAATTCTAATACGATCAGCAGCTAGTTAGTAATAAAAAAAATGCGAATAATCAGGAAAATCTATTATTGGGCTATTTGGAGATTACATACACCCAGCTATTTTAATATTGTAATTTCTGTTGATTTTCTAGTAAATAAATAAAATTATGGTCAGAGATACTTTCAAACAATACATTGGGCACAACACATGTACTTGTAGATATCATCCAATTATCTAAGTAGGTATCTCCGAAGATACCTGAGTGTGTTCAGCTGATCTATGGTAAATACAATGCACCACATATAAAAATATCCGAACTAGGATATCCGTAAAAACCATGGTGACAGAAACAACACTCAGATGTCTACAAAATATGCATTGCGAAACGTTTTATAAACTAAGTGAATGTTTATAATCGTTTATTAAATTACTAAGTATTTAAAGATTTTAAATTTATAAATTTTATAATAATATTACATTTTCAGCAAAGGCCTCCCCCCCATTTCCGCCAGTCACGCCTTCATCCGCCAGTCCCTCTCATAGGCGTCTAACTCGTCCCGCCATCTCATGCGCGGTCTGCCACGACGCCGCCTCGCTGGCTGTGTCAGGGCACCACTCGGTAGAGTGGTTTTATTAGGTCATCCGGCATGCGACAGACGTGACTGGCCCAGTCCCACTTCATCTTCTTCTTGATCTGACATTGTTAGGATCGCGGGTAGTCGGTGGATGGAAAGGGCTCAGAATCGTTCTTCCTGGAAGCGGATAGGGGAGGCCTATGTCCAGCAGTAGACTTCTGTGGCTGTTGATGATGATGATGAGATTCTTGTGGTGGGGATCCAAACGCGGTATAGTGGGACAGAATAGGCTGAACAAAAAAAACTTCGGTTTAATAGGTATTCACACACAGATCATAAATACCCACCTCCTAATCACTGGTACGGTATCCATATTGAAACCGCCTACTGCATTTAAAATTATATCTCAGGTAATATAATTACGGTAACCACGCTATAAATTGGGGCTTGAGTTAAAAAAACTCCTCGGTGCTGTTTAAATCATCAACAACAGATTCTAATGTAGAGGCGTTTTACGACTTTTTTATCAAGCAGAGGTTTTTAAAATTTCATACCATTAATAATTCTTTGTTAGTTTTGGCCGCCTATCTTTTGAGCCTGCAATTTTTTGAGGGAATTATTTGGAATATTGTTGATTATTCTCAAACTTATATTTTACCTGAAAATAAATAATAAATAATATTGCCTATTTGCACAATGGGATTCCAGCATTTAATTCCATTTTTTTAAATACTCAAACTCTCTTTTTTTTGCGTTTGTATAGAGAATTGCGATAAGCCGAATGAAGAGTATGTAAAATGCCCACCAACTTCCCCACCACAGACTTGTGAAAGTCTCAACAAGACATACCATTATCCTCTGATAAAAGTAAAGGTCAACGAGTCGGAATGTATTGGCGAATGCCGGTGTAAGGATGGCTACTACAGAATCTTATCAATGAGTGCATTTCCAAAAACGACTGCTGTATGTTGATACGATGACGTACTTAGTGTCTAGAAAATACTTTGGGAATAATAGATGGAATTTAATCAATAAAATAATGCGTGTTATTGGTTAAATTCTATTCAATGATTTATAAACGATAAATTTATTAAGGTTAATTTTATTTTGTTGAGAACACTGAACCTCATTAAAATAACCAGCCAGAAACGGTGAAAGTTGGAAAAAAAGGCATATAATATAAGTAGACTAAATACAAATAAGTTAAGGATAATTATTTATTTAGTCTTATTTAAAGTATACTTGAAATAAATTGTGAATGTACCTATGTATGAATGTAGGTCGCTCATCTATATTTCGAAAATTGTAATCTCGAATTTTAGGTGTACAAAAAGCTACTGAAACGTTATTAATCCATGAAAACTATTTATTATTCTATTCTATTCTTCTATTTTATAAAACCATGAACAAATGAATAACAATTTTAATATAAACTATATAACTATAATAAAAACCACGGGGCGCAACTAGTACAAAATAAATTGATGCATTAGTTTAATCCAATTTCTAAACTAAGACCTACCTATAAAAAAAATAATTTATACTACACCTGCTTGGAAAGTACCTTGATACTTTATCAAATTTACGGTAGAAAGTACGTCATTGCATATCGAACAAATATGCGGGGAGAAAACGCATCTGAGCGGGAGAGAAAAGTGTATGAAAATCCATTTCTTACGTGGTTTTTCTTTTTTAATTTTGGGTAAGACTATGCGCCGGTAACCTAAATATCAAAAGCCAAAAAGTTTTTACAGTGAGTTTTTATCTCCAAGTTCGCAAAATGACACTGGCCACTAGATGTGTGTTGGATGGTGTCGGGCTGGCAGTGCGACCCTGCAGCGGCAGGATAAACAATTTGAAAAAAAAAACATGTGAAATTGAAATTGTGAAGTTGAAATTGCAGACGCCATTGGCGCCATTTTCAATTTGTGTGTTGTTTGAGGATTCAGTTTTAGTTTTTTATTTTCCTCGTAGGTGTAGTATAAAGCATATGTATCACTCGAGAGAAAGTGCGATTCCCGATCTCGCGGGTGTTTTAAAGCCCTCGCCACACCCTCGACGGTAATCAGTCACTTTCTCCTCTCGGTGAACAATGTACTATTATATCATTATATTAGCGATTTGTACACAGATCAAACTACACAAAATATAACAAAAATGATGCTTACGAAAATGATTTAAAGCGAGCGGTGTAATTAGCCTGATGCTTACCTATGTGTACAAATGAACCAACCAACCGTCTCAGCAATAAACTAAAGTAATTATGTTGCTGCTGTATAGTATTCTATATTTTTCTTTTATCTACAGCTTCTTGTGGGGGAGATTGCAATGCTGAACCTGGTTGTGGCTTGAACTTGAACAAGCAATGTGATAGTATTGGGAAGAAAGGAATCTGCCCAAGAAAAGCATGCCTACCTCACGGCTGTGAATGTAAAGATGGCTACTACTTCGATAAAAATATTAAGAAATGCGTTACGCCCGATAAATGTAGTAAGTAAAATTTAATTAAATATAAAATCTGAAGGGCTCGTCCGGGGAAAAACTACCACTATGCCTTTTTCTGCCGCCATGCTTGGCGGCAGAAAAAGGCAGCTATGATGCTTCATAGCTGTGTTTCGGTTTGAAGAGTGTGGTTGCCAGTGAAATTACAGGCACATGAGGCTTAACATCTATATGTATTCAGTTGATAGACGCAGTGCAGTGGGTCGTGGGTACGTTTCTATCCTAAAGCTTCGTTATAGGTGCTAGTTACCAGTTAACATCAGGTGAGCTATCTGCTTATTCCACCTAGTAGGTAGTATTTAAAAAAAATTGGCCTATCGTGCAAATTTTGTACGATAATTTCAAAAAAGCTACCGGCCAATGCATACTCTGCTGAATAAATATTATTATAAAGACAAAGAGTGTTTGTCCAGCAGTTGAAATTATTTTGGCAAATAATGTAAAGTTCACAAGATAATAACGAAAAGGAAAGACAAGTTTGAGACGCCCCTACCCGATGGACTGACTACATTGTTAGAATCGCGGGTAGTCGGTATGGATGGAAAGGGCTCAAAATCGATCTTCCTGGAAACGGATAGGGGAGGCCTATGTCGAGCAGTGGACTTCTGTGTAGGCTGATGATGATAATGAATTTAAAGTTGAAATCGGATTATATTAGCGATGTGTACACAGATAACTACACAAAATATAACAAAAATGATGCTTACGAAAATGATTTAAAGCGAGCGGTGTAATTAGCCTGATGCTGTTAACCTATTTGTACAAATGAACCAACCAACCGTCTCAGCAATAAACTAAAGTAATTATGTTGCAGTTGATTCTATATTTTTTTTTTATTTACAGCTTCTTGTGGAGGAGATTGCAATGCTAAGCCTGGTTGTGGCTTGAACTGCAACAAGCAATGTGAGAGTATTGGGAAGAAAGGAATCTGCCCAAGAATAGCATGCCCACCTCACGGCTGTGAATGTAAAGATGGCTACTACTTCGATAAAAATATTAAGAAATGCGTTACGCCCGATAAATGTAGTAAGTAAAAATTTATTAAAGAGTAAAGCTGAAGGGCTCGTCCAGGGAAGTACTACCACTATGCCTTTTTCTGCCGCCAAGCACCATAGCTGTGTTTCGGTTTGAAGAGTGTGGTTGCCAGTAAAATTACAGGCACATGAGGCTTAACATCTGTATGTATTGAGTTGATAGACGCAGTGCAGTGCGTCGTGGGTACGTTTCTATCCTAAAGCTTCGTTATAGGTGCTAGTTACCAGTTAACATCAGGTGGGCTATCTGCTTATTCCACCTAGTAGGTAGTATTTAAAAAAATTGGCCTATCGTGCAAAATTTTGTACGATAATTTCAAAAAAGCTACCGGCCAATGCATCTGCTGAATAAATATTATTATAAAGACAAAGAGTGTTTGTCCAGCAGTTGAAATTATTTTGGCAAATAATGTAAAGTTCACAAGATAATAAGGTTCAGATTCAGCAATAACACGAAAAGGAAAGCGAAGTTTGAGACGCCCATACCCGATGGACTGACTACATTGTTAGAATCGCGGGTAGTCGGTATGGATGGAAAGGGCTCAAAATCGATCTTCCTGGAAACGGATAGGGGAGGCCTATGTCGAGCAGTGGACTTCTGTGTAGGCTGATGATGATAATGAATGTTAAGTTGAAATCGGATAAACGTATGGATATAATTTTTTTTTTTTTTCAGCTCCCTGTACTTACTAAAAACTAACAAAACCTGAACCAGCAATGTAATAAAGAAACATTACATATACATTTCAGGAATTCATTTCACATAAAAAAACTACTTTTGATATTTAATATTAATT
Organism: Plemyria rubiginata; assembly: GCA_963576535.1. Lineage (NCBI taxonomy): Eukaryota > Metazoa > Arthropoda > Insecta > Lepidoptera > Geometridae > Plemyria > Plemyria rubiginata. Next base: position 8,228,030 of record OY754910.1, read on the forward strand.
TTAAAATTTATAAAAACAATGGAAATTTGAAATGTCTATACGATTTGCATTAAAACATTTATGAAACAATTTGTCTACAAAAGTTGTTTATGTATTAATCCTTCATTAATATTAAACGAAACCTATTATTTATTATATCACTGCTGTAAGAGCTTAAAAGAGGCCTCTTCGAAGCAAACTGAAAATAATTTTTCACACAATAATAACACACACGCACAGTCACACAACACCCACCCTACACACTCACCAACACACAAAACACCGCAAAATTTCATTTTTGATAAACTTTATCTAGCTTTTAGTTCTTTTTTTCGAATAGTTAAATTGTGGACGCCTATCTCTTTGCCGAAGGTTGGGTGCTGGAAAGTGCGACACAAGTTTTACTTAAGCAGTTTGCAGTGTTCTCTTATGATTTCGTGTCCTCAGTTTTATGTTCACTAAATAAAAAAACACTACTCGCTGTTTAAAAGGAATTATAACACAGAAGAATTATCGTTGAGCGAATCAATCGCTTGTTTCCTCTATCACATTATGCAGTAACCGTAACCCATTAACGCTAGACTAACGCAATATCAGATAGGCCTCACCAGAAGACAGTTTCCAATAAATAGGTATTAGTGGGACTCCTTCGAGATGGGAATAAATAAATAAATAATAAATAATGCTGGACAATCCACACAGCACTATCTAGCCCCAAAGTAAGCTATTCAAAGCTTGTGTTATGGGTACTAGATAACTGATATATTTAATACATTATATACTTACATAGATAGATATTTTTTATTATACATAGAAAACACCCAGACCATCGGAACAAATTTCTGCAGATCGTACACAAATTTGTTCCAAGGCGGGAATCGAACCCGCAACCTCTTGCGTCGCAGGCAGGCTCTCGCCCCCTGCGCCACAGAGGTCGTCAGCGGAATGTCGACAGCATGCGGATCAAATGAAATTACAAGTAGCGGTGCACTTATCCCGGAGATCCTCAGATGATCTGCTCAAGAAAACGATGTCTAGATATTGCAGTTTGTGAAACAAAGAAATACTTTAATAATAATAGTTTAGTAGAAGGAATCGTCTCTTCGTGAATGACTCGTCTGGGAAAGTATTGCTACCATGGCAATTAATTTCTCCAAGCAGCGGCAGCGTTGCGGTTTTTTGGTTTGAAGAGTATGATGATTGCCGGTGAAACAGGCACATGAGGCTTAACATCTGTATTTTACAAGATGATGGACGGAGGACGGGCAATGATTTATTATAGATGATGGTTACCACTTATCATCAGGTGGGTGATCTGCTTGTTCCATCGAAAAGAATATCGCCCACCTGAAAAAAACTTTTACTTAATTTTTTGCTCGTTTTTTTCATTATCTTGTCCTTGTTGCTGTTTGCGGCTTCGCTTGTGTTTTTGTGAACGCAATATGATTTGCGGCTAAATGTATAAGGTTCGCCCTCGTAGGCCTAGTATAAAGCGAGGTAAATCAGGATCATTAGTTATTTCCACCCTTCATCTTTAAAAGGATTTTAGCAGAAACTTTAGCAGGTCATAGTTGCTTCATGGAGATTTTGCTTACAATGTACACATCGAAACCGGTCCCTTGAGACCTTATTGATTTAATTAAGCAGTGGCCTCAAATTTGTGCAATACAGACCACAATGAACTCACAAAACTACGGATCCTCGTCTCTATCACGTTGGTTTACAGTTCAGTTTCATGGTGTAGAAGTGGAACCTACTGAAGTATACACGAAAGCCTTTTGAAACCATACGAAATGTTGACCGGGAATTTGCAATTAAGAAATGGTCCGAAAATCTGTTAACAAAGTCGAGTCAAAGTAATTGACCGAGCGAGCGAAGCGAGCGAAGCGTCTCAGTTTCCACATTGGCCAAAAATGCGTGTGTCCGGATGTCTGTCTGTCTGTCTGTCTGTTCTCCTCTACAGGTCGCATTTTTCAACCGATCTGGACGAAACTTGGTACACAGGTTATATGACTTATTAGAATTTTTTTGTCGTCGGGGATTTTTGATTGGAAGGGTACTTCCCCCAAAAAAAGGGCAAAAAGGGGGCTAGTTGATATACTGGATATCTCCACCAAATGAGATCCGATTTTGATTATTCTTTTTTTATTTGAAAGGTAGTAACTATAAGTTGGTCTCATAAAAGTTTGGCGAAGATCTGATAAGGATCTTCAGCATGATGAACAGGATAGCTCATCAAACAATCGATGGTTTTCAATCAAATTTGAGAGAAACACAAAGGACCTCATTCTACACAAGATGATGCAAAAAAAATCACAAAACGGAAAATGCACTTGCACATTACATTCCTCAAATAGCTCACTTTTAGTATGCTCGCGAGGTCTACAGCTCCCAGAGCCACTAGTATCAAAGTGGTTTCGAGTAAACAACCTCGGCATATGTGGGACGGATTGGTTTGCGTGGCTTTAAGATTTCCTAATCAATTTTTTTTCCGTGTGTTTTTATACATAGGCTGATTCTACACATTTTGGAATTTTACATTTTGGAAAGCTACGAGTAAACTGTATGATATGAAATTTAAAAAAATGTTGTGTGGTCAAGTAATTATGAATTTTTTAGTATTTAGTTTCCACGGTACAAACTTTACTTAGTTACAGTCTACATAGTTCTACAATAACAACCTATGTAAATTTATTATTTCCGTGAAGTCTGGTGCATACCTAGTTGGAAAAAAACCCATTTTGTTTCAATCAGGCACTTTATTTAAAAATAAAAGGGATTATCCTATATATTAAAATATTTATTATTAATTATTTTTCCATTAATTTAATGAATTTTTAATTAAGGAGTGGAACTCGTTACCGTCGTCTGTCTTTCCTGATTATTATAACATAGTCTCTTCAAGGCAAGAGTGAATAGGTGTCTTCTAGACCGTTCTGCTCCACCGTAGGCTACATCGTCGCTTACCATCAGGTGAGATTGTAGTCAAAGGACGGTCTATACTGTTAAAAAAAAATACATTTTATATTTAGGTAGTTCAATTTCTGAAAGTTTGAAATGAAATGAAATGAAATTTATTAGGATTCGTAACAAACATCACAATATCTTATAAAATAGGGTTGAAACGTGTTACAATATAGGTATTTCCTGGTTGGACAACATTGGTACCCAAACTAGGATAGCCCTGTGTTATGGCATACCAATGCCCTCCGCCGAACAGTTATTTAATTTTAAATTACAATTAAAATTTTTAACAGTATTATTCACTTAAATTAAGAAGTTAAAATAGGTACTGAATTACAATTTATATAAGGAGAATTTTTATCAATTAATTATTTTATCATTGAATACATTAGGTTTACTATCAATTTACTGTATTTCCTAGTTTGGTAAAATAATGGTGCATTACACGGTCGGCTGCAGTGCATAATTTTCAAAATGGTGTCACAGTATTACTGTGAGCGGTAATTATTAGTATTCAAGTATTTAAATCACAGCGATCAATCTTCAACTAAAAATACGTATAAATACCTAACCACCACCAGTTTCAAATACAACGTGGTGAACTGAAATTAGCCGTTGGAGGAATTTTCCATTTGCGAACAAACGGCTAACTTCAGGCCGAGAATATAAACTTGGTAAACTGGTATGTAGATATTGGATTCCACTTTCTCATCATTATCACTGTCAACCAGTTCTAGTTTAGTGCTCCCAAGGCGAGTCTTTACTGAGACTAGATAAAACATAGGTAATTAACTTAAACCCCAACAAAATAGTGGGTTGTCGGGCCACAGGAGGGGCTGTAATATTACAAGTTCTTAAGTTTCTGAAGTTTATTGTTTTCAGCTATCGCTTCGTAATCAAATTAAGCTCCTTTTTAATCGACTTCAGAAAAGGAGTAAGTTCTTAATTTAACTGTTTTTTTATATTTGTTACCTCATAACTATTTACTGGGCGGACCGTTTTTTTTTAATTACGTCAGATCTGACGAGATTTGATTTATGTTAATGCTATGAGTATATATATAATGTTTATTTCAGACAAAAGAGAAAAACATATGAGTTGAGCCATACAGAGGTCTTATTCTAGGGATTTTAGCTTATCAGGCAATCTGGCACACTGGTTACGGAACAATACCTTCCGTGCTAGTTAAAAAACTGTGTTACGGCAAGGTAAGTGCTTCTCTCCCCAGGTGCTACTAAGACCTGAAGCATATATATGTACTATAAGTATGACTGTATTTTCCAGTGCATTTGAAGTCGGTTTTTTCTTGAAAGAGTTATACAAATTTCTTTGTTTTTGTGATCTATAAACTTATGGTAACCATCACCAAACCACTTCAACCTTTTGCTGCGTACCAGCTCTGGTGGGCTTACTAGTTTGATAGAACTCCCAGGAGTTCTGATCAAAGTTCCTTCGCTTTGGAAAATATTGAGCTTCATTCAACAGGTCGAGATAGGTATTTCAGTAAAACTCGGGTAAGACCCGGCAAATTAGCTTCGGTTAGGAACTACCGGGAAACTTCCATCGCTTGTAAAGACCGCTCGCAAATTGATCTTATCGAAAGGGTTTCCGATGCTCATGTCACTGAAAATGTCTGAAATCTGTCATACCATCGATTATGGCTAGTAATTTTATTTAAATCCAAATATTTGCTACTAATATTATAAATATATGGATATCATGCCTTAACCATTGGACTTTATTGGAATGAAATTTGGAACCAAAATATAATGTTATTACCTACATTAACATTATGCTGATTCCTATCCCGAAAATATATCAAGACCGGGATAAACAGTTCATAGTGCCAGTACTCTCAAACGGTGAAGGAAAACATCGTAGGAAACGGCCTGTCGTGGAACCTAAAAACTTTTGAAAACATGCGTCATGTGCTCGAGAGGAGCATCTTTTTTTTTTTTTTTTTTGGCGACCTCTGTGGCGCAGCGGGCGAGAGCCTGCCTGCGACGCAAGAAGTTGCGGGTTCGATTCCCGCCGTGGAACAAATTTGTGTACGATCTGCAGAAATTTGTTCCGATGGTCTGGGTGTTTTCTAAGTATAATAAAAAATATCTATCTATGTAAGTATATAATGTATTAAGTGTATCAGTTATCTAGTACCCATAACACAAGCTTTGAATAGCTTACTTTGGGGCTAGATAGTGCTGTGTGGATTGTCCAGCATTATTTATTTATTTATTTATTTATTTGAGCCACCTAAAACACCTTTCACCACACTGTTTAAAAAAAAGACCTTACATTTCCAGGAACATTACAGGACTAACAAGTATGTGTTCAAATCTACGTTTCTGACTCTTGCTGTAACTTTCATAGTTAGTGGTCCATAATTCATTGTGATCTGAACTTTAACGGACTAATTTACCGGGCCGATCTTTAGTTATAGCGTAGATTGGAAACTTGGGCTCAGAAACTTCGGTCGGTCAGCGGCGGCCGTTTTCAGCTTGCTCAAATAGTTAATTAAAGTTGTGGAATATTCAGAAATTGAATCGAATTGCAATGATCCAGAACCGTGGGTCCCTTTTCTAAAGGCACAATAATAAACAAGCTTTCTATTTTAGAAGTAATTTGCCAACGCTTTATTTAAACCCGTCATCATGATCATTAGAATGAAGAAGTGCACGGCTATAAATGTATAGCCGTGCACTTCTTCACTAGGTAGGTCTAAGGAGGCCTACCCCATTTCATTAAACGTTCTCTGAGTTGTATAAAATTAAATCATGTATTAACGGCCACTTACCTAAGTGTGTTTTTTTGAATGTCTATAATTTGGATGTTTTTCAAGAGACGAGTGAATAGGTATCTTCTAGGTAAGCGTGCTACACCGTAGACCGCATTGTCACATAACATCAGGTGAGATTAAAGTTTTTTTTATACCTATAATTTTTAATAATAAATAAGCATAATATTATTATGCTTATTTATTATTAAAAATTGATTATTATAAAAAAAATTGATTGATTATAAAAAAAACTATGTACTACAAGTATATTTTGATTTCAACAGTTGATAATAAAATCAATAATTAATTGATTCTGAAACTTTGCCTGAAAAACACAGCTTCAAGCAGCAGCTTCAAATACGAAATCACAAATGCATGACTAACTTCAAACTAAAGTTGAACTTAAATAATTAGGTTCAACCAAATGTCTTGGCTGAAATAGAGCAGTGTCCATGTCCAGTACCTACCTTGTATCACATCTGTTCTGTCCGTAGTATCCGTCTTAAATATTCAGCTGCAATTTTCGGCCGCCGAAACCCCCATTCACTCGGAACACTTGCTTTGAGCCAGAGTAGGTAAGGACCTCGAGATACTGGCGAGCAATTTCCTTGTACTTTGGATAAAGCAACAGATAGGAAATTAGGTAATCTTAAATCTGTGATGTACGCTCCATTTTGAGTGGCTTATGTTATCCCATAATATATTCAAGAGGGTGTTGCATTAGGGGATAGTCTCAGATAAAAATTTAGTTTATTTCACCAACCACTCTTTTCTTGAGCACCGGTGGTCTAGTGGGAGTGACCCCGCCTTCCGATCGTAAGGTCGCAGGTTCGAATCCGGTCGTGCACCAATGGATTTTTCTATCGAAAAATTTATGTGCGCAATGCCAGTGCTCTTAAACGGTGAAGGAAAACATCGTGAGGAAACCAGTTAGTATTCTAACAGCGGCGATGGGCTTGCAACCTGTCACGTATGGAATACTAACTACTGCAAAATTTGGGTATGTGCCAAATGTAATGTTTGGACGTACCTCTGACTACCCCTCTTAGACATCCTCAAAGAATCTTGAATTAGTACCTACTTGGTACTGGGAGATCTGAAGGGATATCTACCGTGCCTGGGGATCTAAGTCGTGAAGCTGTTTCAGTTTTCAGTTTTCACTCTTTTCTACTATACACAAATTTTATTTTTTCTCCTTCTACTTTTCGAGTCACTAGTGTCTTTTGAAAAAGTGTGGTAAAAGGATTTTAAGTGCGCCTCAAGAGGCTCCTTTCGAGCACTTGACATCGGCACTCGTCAGTGACAGTGACGTCAGACATTACTGTCACTGACGAGTACGGATAGCGTCGTACAAAATGTATGCTACAATATCATATTCACTGACACTGATGGCTACATTACTGAACGGCACTGTGCTAGCACTGTTATGTGCGGATCGGCCTTACACAAGTGGGTTAAACAGTGATGTGAGTGACAACTATATTTGTACTTAAACCAAACCATGTGTAAGCAATAAATATATTTAATCCTACAAATATTATAAACGTGAAAGTTTGTAAGTATGGATGGATGGATGGATGTTTGTTTCACGCCGGAACGGCTGAACGGATCTGGATGAAACATGGCAGAGAGATAGATCTAGTCTGGAATAGCCCATAGGCTACTTTTTATCCCGTGGGAATACCGGGATTTAAATCTGCGCGGGTGTACCCGCGCTAGGCGCTAGTAGTAACTAGTTTGAATATATTGAATACTAGCTTTTGCCCGCGGCTTCGCTCGCGTTAAGAAGTATTATTATTAATTAGGTTTTTGCGGCTTTACTTTTGTTTAGCGTGTGTAAAAAATTGGGGGTTGAATTTATCAAAATCTTATTTAAGCGGACGTCTTCATCATAGTAGCTCCAATCTTTAATTTCAGTTCAATCAGTCGAAAATCTAAGAAGATTTATACAAACTTTCATCCCCTATTTTATCCCTTTAGAGGTGGAATTTATCAAAATCCTTTGTTAGGGGATGCCTACGTCATAGTAGCTTTATGCATGCAAAGTCAGCCCGATCGGTTAAAAATTGACAAAATTTCATACAAACTTTCATCCCCTATTTCATCCCCTTGGGGGTAGAATTGATCAAAATCCTTTCTTAGCGGATGCCTACGTCATAACATCTACCTGCATGCCAATATTCAGCCCGATCCATCCAGTGGTTTGGGCTGTGCATTTATAGATCACTATGTCAGTAAGTTTGAGTTATATATATTTATAAGATAAGATAAGATTGAATTGATTGATCAGTAGGACCAAAACAGAACACTTGTTTTGTGACTTCGGTGGTCCCTCCAATTTCGCCAATATTGCCTTAGATGGTGTATCCCTACCAGCCTGTTCCGATTTTCGGTACCTCGGTTCAGTAGTACAGAATGATGGTGAGATTGACAGGGATGTAAAAAGTAGAATAAATGCAGGATGGATGAAATGGCGAGAAGTCACAGGAACAACCTGCGATCCAAGAATGCCCCTAAAACTAAAGGGGAAAATATACAAAACAATTATAAGACCCGTCGTTTTGTATGGATCGGAGTGTTGGGCCACAAAAGGGACGGATGAAAGAAGAGTGCATGCAGCGGAGATGCGAATGTTGAGATGGATGTGTGGAGTGACGAGAATGGATAAGATAAGGAATGAGTTTATTAGAGGCAGTTTGAAAGTGGCGCCAGTGACCGAAAAAATGAGGAGTAATAGCTTAGCGTGGTATGGGCATGTTATGAGAAGGGATGAATGTCATGTAACGAAAAGAGTGTTAGGAATGAATATGGATGGATTAAGAAGTAGAGGCAGGCCAAAGAAAAGATGGATGGATTGTGTGAAAGATGACATGGGAAAGAAAGGAGTGACTACTGAGATGACGAATGATAGAGGAAAGTGGCGAGAAAAAACCTGTTGTGCCGACCCCACATAAAGTGGGATAAGGGCAGGAAGAAGAAGATAAGATAAGATTGAAGATTGAATATATACTATCTCTTAGACGCGTTCTTGCCACCTACAAAAAAATATATTTTGGTTTAATAATAAATACCCAGGGCCATAACTAATAGAACATTTAAAACTATGACAAAACCGCTGCAGATCTTGGCGATAGTCCGAGGAAATCTTCACCGTTCTAAAGTCACGTACGTCTTGTATAATATCTGGGGGTTCAGAGAGATCACAGCTGTTCAATACAGCTGGTTCACTGGTTAAGCTTTTACATAATCTAGTTTACTCTTTAGTTTCTCAAGGAATAGGTTGTAGGCGAAATTTTGATAGACCTTCACTGCTGCATTTGAGTTAATTTGCAAACAATTTTTTATTTGAATGAATTACATAAATGCAATTTATTGTATGTCGAATTGAAGAAATCTTGGTTGCCCAAAGGCGCGTTACGTCGATGGATAATCGCTGATGTTACCTGACGCTAAGTAGTAACCATCACCTGATGTCAAGTGGTGTTTGAGCCTACGGATGGGTTCCTAACTGTTGAGGATGTAGCCGGGGAAGTCTTCAATGAATTTTCCTTCTTTACAAATATTTAACGTATATTATAAATGAATCGAATTACAATTTTAAACGAGTAGGTGTAACCGATGAATACGAAATTGCTTGTAATGTCGTGAAGTTGACGTCGAATCAACGTATCAACGTATGAAGTGAATCTCGCTGCAGGTCTTCTTCTTGCTTTTTTGTATATCAAAGTACAGATGACAGTGGCAGCTTGGTCGTCAAGATGCCGTCACTGGGTGCTGTCAATTGGTTGATCCATGGACCGCTAGATGGCGCTAATCGGCGTGAACATACCGGCCGCCTTGGAAGTACCAGGATACACGCTTCCAATATGAAGAACGGATTGTGCTGCTGCTTACTGTCTTGTCGTTACTGGCAGGCTGGTGAGGCTGGTTGAGTGAGGTTGTTGAGCTCTGACTCGTAGGTACGCTCACAATCTTCTGCTTCATGCATTTATGGAGCTCTGACACGTAGGTAGGTACTCGATGCCTGCTCGTGTAGCTCCATCCGATCGTAGCTTCTCAATGGCGTAGGAGTTCCCATCGATCGTCGGGTTCTAGCAGACTGAAGTCGTCAACGGTCGGTCATGCGCGATCAGGTCATGCGCTGGAGTCAGTGGTGAAGCTCGTATCTGAGGACAGATGGGACAAAGGACGGGAATACGGGACGGTTTCAATTTGCGTTTGTACCGTTCCGATCTCCACGTACCATGCCTTAGTGATACACGGCCTAACTGATACTAAAGGACTTGACTCCTGCCTTCCATAACCAGCCAAAATGATGACAGTGAAACGACAAGATAAAAATAAACGAATGTGATAATAATTAAAAACGGAATAGAAAATTAAATAAAAATTTATGAAATACGAATTAATACGAAAATGTGGTAGTGATGAATATATTTTAATTAGAGGAACGGATAGGTATATCTGATAAGGCTTGCCGCGATGTGACATAAAACTGGTTACAGATAAATAACAATCCTGTGTAGGATCAGCTAAATACCTCTGCCTCCGAGGTTCTATACGAATTTCTCGAACATGTACCTACTTAGCACATACCACTTCTCAAGTTCTCACGCATAAAATTTACCCGAAGTTGCTGTTCGCACATCAGTAACCTAGAAGGATGTTTATTACAACACAGCACAGGATGTATTTTATTAGAACGAAAGTTAGTCGCATGACACAACCTAATACCAGCGTTAGTAATGTAATGTTATTTTATAAACGATTTTACGATATTTGTATTCAACGGTAAACTATTCTTATGTTTATGAAATCACTTTAGAACGATTGATGTTGCACTGCGCGCGTAGGCATGCTAAGCGAGCGGTCGAGCTTCTCCACGGATAACAAACCGGTTCTGGAGTCTAGGCTACAGCTGAGCGCGCTTACTAGTGCGATAATGCTACGAATAAAATATGCACAAAAGTGCTGTTAACGAATAAATAAAGAAAAAAGGGTAACGTCAATTAAATGTTTATATTGAAGAGACTAATTTAACTTATTTTCTATGGCACGACAACGATCGTTGGCCACGGTGAATGAATCAGCCAACGAATAATCTGATTCCTTCATAGTAAGTTCGTCTAATTTACAACATCTACGCAATTGTAAATTGACCTGAACTAGGTTGCATTGAACTCGGTCAATGTTAAACGAATAATTAGAACGAATAGGGCCAGATATGATCCACCCGAATTTCGATTCGTGTAGGCATGGACCAGCACTGAGTTTTATTTTAGCCTCCCCAAGTAGGTCCCAAAATATATCCGCACCTAGAAGTATATCTATGTCGGACGAGATACTAAACGTAGGATCTGCGAGTGAGATATGGCTAGGTAAACGTATACCTTCGCAGTTAACGTCTAACGAAGGCAACTTTGATGTGATACTGGGAAGAACTAAGCATTGGATTTCCGTATGGAAATCATTTACTTTTGAACAAATGATTGTTTTGCAGGTGTGAGCACTTTGTGAAACGCTTTGTCCCACACCAGAAATGCGAGTAGTGGACTGTATAGTTGGTAATTGCAAACGATTAATTAACGATTGTGTAATGAAGCAATTTTGACTTCCGCTGTCAAGAAGTGCTCTAACGGTATGTAAGCGATTATTCGAGTCATGTACATCTATGAGCGCTGTAGATAACAACACCGGCTGTACCGCTGCATGGCATGTCAGCACATTGCGCTCAGTGCCTACCGACGTATCAGCTGATCGGTGTTGGCTAGGTATCGGTAGCGTAGATGTATCGCTATGCGCAGACGCGTCCGTACCTTCGCTCGAATAATTGTTGTGAAGCAACGTATTATGTTTGGCTTGACATAATTTGCAAGAACCAAACGAGCATTCATTCGATGAAAGACTGTTAGAACGAATACAATTATGACAAACTTTTTTATTCCTAACAAATTTAAGCCTATCTTCTACGGTCATATTTAAAAATTTTGCACACGAATATAAATAGTGATCGTTCCCGCAAAGAACACAAAACCTGCTTTGTTTGTTACTATTATTAGAAACGAATTTTTGTGACGCGTACGAATGCGTTTGTGGTTGCGGGTTCGAATCAGAGTTAGACTGCTTATTGTTTTGCATTGAGTGTGACCTATTAGAAGCAGTATGCTGAGATGAAGCTACATGTTGAGTGCTATTCGACTTAATCATCTCCAACATATCAGCACGGTTTCTAAGGAAAACAATTAAGTCGTCTAACGTTATCTTATTAGTCGTATCGGATGCGACGTTACCTTTCATTGTGACGAGTAAACCTTTCTGAGTTTCCCACTCGCGTTCTGTGGCCGGGTCAAGTTTTGACACAATTAAATAAATGACTAATGTGTCCCATGAATCGGTGGGTTCGTTTAACGATTGCAGGGCTCTTAGGTTGCGTAATGTCGAATCTATTAACTTCCTAATCTGTGCAGGTGATTCAGTTTGAAGCGACTGAGTGGCAAATAACGATTTGACATGGTTTTGCACTAATAAACGATTATTGTGAAACCGGCTTTCTAGCAAATTCCAAGCGTGAGCGTAGTTAGGGGCAGTAAATTCTAACGCACTAATCACATGAGAAGCAGTACCGCTAAGTGATGATTTTAAATAATGAAACTTTTGTATCGAGTTTAAATCTTGACGGTCATGGATCATGGTGAGATAGGAGTTCCTATATTCGAGCCATTGGTCATATGAACCGTCGAAGGCAGGTAATTGGATTTCTGGCAGCTTAATCGACGCATGCTTGCCTACGGAACCAAAAGACACTACTTGTTGATTTGCGTTGTTTGATATACACTTCGCGGTAGCCATCAGAGAAAAATATTGAGCTTCGAATGCTTCTCTGTATTCTAATTGAGACGGAAGGTCAGATTCTACGGATAACTGCTCAATATCAGCTTGAACCTTATTAAAATTTTCAAAAATAACGGTTTGAGATTGCATACGTAAATCAATTTCTGCTCGGAGGGTAGCGTTTAATGCTACTTCATCTATTTGAATTTTACTGAGATACCTTTCGAATAAAGTTAATCTAGCTTTTATGGTACCTCGCTGCTTTCTGAGGTCAGGGAGGCGGCTTTGAACTACTGTGGTAGCTTGTAACCTAGGGGATACGGGCCTATCTACTCTGATTTTAACGGAATCAACAGACGTAGCAGCTTGGAAAACCTCCTCTTCTATCATTTTGGCAGATTAAAAAAGGCAAAAGTACTTACAGTTTCCTTTCGGTACCGGTTCAGGCGACGTGAGGCACACAGTATGACGCGACTGAAATACGAAAACGGCACAATTAACGCAAATTGTTGGAATGGGAGAGGTTAGGATGGGTGAGATGACCAGACCGTTTCTGCTCGCCGCTGCTCCAACACCTCTTCTCCTCTTCCAATGATCCAGGACTTAACGGGACTCTGGACCGACGCTTCCCACAGCTACAGCTGTGTTCTTCTTCTGTGTTCGGCTCGTAAGGACCAATGTTTGAGCCTACGGATGGGTTCCTAACTGTTGAGGATGTAGCCGGGGAAGTCTTCAATGAATTTTCCTTCTTTACAAATATTTAACGTATATTATAAAAGAATCGAATTACAATTTTAAACGAGTAGGTGTAACCGATGAATACGAAATTGCTTGTAATGTCGTGAAGTTGACGTCGAATCAACGTATCAACGTATGAAGTGAAGCTCGCTGCAGGTCTTCTTCTTGCTTTTTTGTATATCAAAGTACAGATGACAGTGGCAGCTTGGTCGTCAAGATGCCGTCACTGGGTGCTGTCAATTGGTTGATCCATGGACCGCTAGATGGCGCTAATCGGCGTGAGCAAGTGGTAATAAAGCATTGCCTCGTAAGTCGCGGACAATAGGAATGTGTCCTGCGATGCACTGCCCTGCTTCCCTGCCCATCAACTTAAGGTATGTTATGCCTCATGTTCCTGTAATTTCACCAGTAACCACACTGTTCAAGCCGAGCTTGCCAAGTAACCCAGCAGTGGGTGGTTGCGGGTTGAGTGAGATGATAATTATACAAAAGTTAGGTATAGGCAGTAGGTTTTATATAAATAGTCGAACGTCTTACCAAGCTGGTTTCGTCATGAGCTGGGGAGACCGCCCAAATTGGTAGCAGTCGGATAATAAACGGGGCGGATACAGCGAAGTGAGGGGATTTGCGAAACTAGACTTTAAAGTTGGACGTCTGATACGTGGCGCGGCCAAAATTGCACAACTTATGGAACTTGAATAAGTTGAATTAGGAGATGTGACTGCGGTTAAGTAATTTATTCAGCATATAAAATGAAATGGAATAGGTGCTTGGTAGCTTTGATGGGTATGAAATTGAGAGATACTCGTAGTTCTGGGTATAATAGTTGTACTTGATGGAAATCTAATTCAAAACGTAAAGCACACAAAAGGTAAATGACAAAGTAAAAATCTGCTCAGTTGGTGACGTGTCAACGAAAAGAGATTGAAATGTGACCGACTTGACAAAAACCTTTAATAATTATTTCACTTGACCATGGCACAGACAAATTGGCCTTTTAAATTTTAGAGCCCTGAACGACTACAATTATTATGAAACTCACCATAGCACTGTGTTTGTAAAACCACAAACATTTAAGTTTCGTAGATTAAAGTTCGTTAATAATAGCAAACCAAATGGAGTTCATTCATTGCTGTCGAGTGTATAATGATAATATTTTTTATAGTTTAGTACCTATTAACGCGTGTTTGGTTTGTTATTCGCTGTGCCAGCCGTCAAACGCTGCTTGATAGTCACGAGACGGCCCACACCACAAAATGTAAACACGTACAAGTCTATAATTCACAAGGCAAAGGATGAGATCCCGTCGTAAAACAATCTGTAAGCTTCTCGTACAAACTTATCCAATCTTGTCGAGTGTTGAGTTACATCAGATATTTAGTATCTGCTAACAAGTTAATTGAACAGCCTGTGTAATCGGAATTTCTGACAATTTCCTGCGTAATTTAAAGGTTTAATCGTTACTTTGTATAGCAAGTGACTTGCGAGGCAATTTTTTGTTATAGATGATGGTATTTCTTTTTGATGTTTCCATCAGCAAGTAATTTAAAACGAAATAGGAAATCTACCACACGATTGAATTTGAACCCGTGGATAACAGGAAAAAAAGGAACTCCCTGAGAATCGAAAGATGGCTTGCTACCGCCGACTCGCCGACCGCGACCTACTAGATGTCAAATTGGCATCAGTTTTTAGCGGCATTCCGGGTAAATAAAATAGGTTACCTACCTTTACGTCCGGCCCCCGAATTTATTTAAAGGCAAACGTGCTCTGACCGATTGTGAATAATTGATAGTGGTAGCGCACGGAAAATAGCACATCTGAAACCGTTTCACTTTTTTAGCGCAAGAACGACATGGACAAAAGCTTTAACTACTTTAAATACCACTCACAATGAATTATGGTCCACTAACTAAGAATGTTCCAGCGAGAGTCTGAAACGTAGATTTGAACACATGCTAGTAGGTCCTGTATAATGTAGTTCCTGGAAAAGTAGAGGTATTTTTTTTTAAACAGTGTGGTGAAAGGGTTTTTAAGTGCCTCAAAGATGCTCCTCTCGAGCACTTGACGCATGTTTTCAAAACTTTTTTAGGTTCCACAACATGCCGTTTCCTACGATGTTTTCCTTCACCGTTTGAGAGTACTGGCACTCTAAACTGTTTATATTTATAATATAACCGGTCTTCATATAATTTCGGGTTGAATTGGCATAATGTTAATGTAGGTAGTAATATAATATTTTTGTTCCAAATTTCATCCAAATAAAGTCCAATTGTTAAGGCATGCTATATCCACATTTATAATATTTGTAGCAAATATTTGGAATAGAATAAAATTGCAATAATCGATGGTATGATAGATTTCAGACATTTTCAGTGACATGAGCATCGGAAACCCTTTCGATAAGATCACTTTGCGAGCGGTCTTTACAAGCGATGGAAGTTTCCCCGTAGTTCCTAACCGAAGCTAATTTGCCGGGTCTTACCCGAGTTTTACTGAAATACCTCTCTCGACCTGTTGAATGAAGCTCAATATTTTCCAAGGCGAAGGAACTTTGATCAGACAGAACTCCTGGGAATTCTGTCAAACTATAGTAAACCCAGCAAAGCTGGTTCGCAGCAAAAGGTTGAAGTGGTTTGGTGATCGTTAACATAAGTTTATAGATGACATTTGTATACACGTAAATAATTTGATTAATATTTGACTGATTTTGATTTTTGTTTATGCGTGACATTCTTACTTGAACCTACTGTTTTAATTTAAGTAATTATTTGTTAGGACTACTCTATTGTATTAGGTCTTACCTGTAATAATAGATGTAATGTTGAAATTATAAATAAATAAATAAATAAATAGATCTCAAAAACAAAGCACTAAAGCTCTTTCAAGAAAAATCCAAAAAAAACTAAAAATTAATATTTTATATATATATATATATGGGCTGTAATATTACAAGTTCTCAAGTTTATTGTTTTCAGTTATCTCTTCTTATCTTAATCAAATTAAGCTCCTTTTTAACAGACTTCAAAAAAGGAAAAAGTTGTCAATTTGACTATTTTTTTATGTTTGTTACCTCCTAAATTTTAACTGGATTGACCGATATATATATATATATATATATATATCGGTCAATCCAGTTAAAATTTATATATATATATATATATATATATATATATATATATATATATATATATATATATATATATATATATATATATATATATATATATATATATATATATATATATATGTATATATATATCAAATTATAATACAAAAACACAAGCGCAGCCGCAAACAGCAACAGTATTCAGGACAAGGACTACCTTCATTAGAAAAAAAACGAGTAAAAAGTGAGTTGAAAGTTTTTTTTCAGGTGTGTTAAGTGATAACCATCACCTATAACAAATAAATCATATTATCTGTCCTGCATCCATCAACTTGAGAAATACAGATGTTAAGCCTCATGTGCCTATAATTTCACCGGCAATCACACTCTTCAAACCGAAAAACCGTAACGCTGCTTGGAGAAAAAGCCATAGTGGCATACTTCCCCAGAAGAGTCATTCACGAAGAGTCGATTCCATCTACTAAAGTATTAATATTAAAGTATTTCTTTGTTTCACGAACTGCAATAGCTACACATCGTTTTCTTGAGCAGATAATCTGAGGATCTCCGGGATAATTGCGCCGCTACTTGTAATTTCATTTGATTCATGCTGTCGACATTCCCATCTCGAAGGAGTCCCACTAATACCTATTAATTGGGAACTGTGCTCTGGTGGGGCCTATCTGATATTGCGTTAATCTAGGGTTAATGGGTTATGGTTACTGCATAATGTGATAGAGTAAACAAGCGAATCAATCAACAAAAATTCTTCTGTGTCACTAGTCCTTTTGAAACAGTGAATAGTGCAGGGTTTTTTTTATTTATCTAGTGAACATAAAACAGGAGACACAAAAGCTTATGAGAATACTGAAATACTGAAAACAGCTTAAAACTTGTGTCGCAGTTTCCAGCACCTAACCTTCGGCAAAGAGGAGATAGACGTATATACACAAATTCAACTATTCAAAAAAATAACTTAAAGCTACTCGTAGATAAACTAGATCACAAATTAATTTAGCGGTGGATTGTGTGTTGGTTAGCGTGTGTGTAGTGTAGGTGTTTTGTGACTGTGTGTGTGTTATTTTTTTCGAGTTCATTCAAGAAAGATCTTTCAAGCACGTGATATAATAATGTAAGTAATAGGTTTCGTCTAAGATTAATGAAGGATTATTACATAAACAACTTTTGTAGTCAAATTGATTTAATAATGTTTTAATGCATATCGTATAGACATCCCAAATTTCCATTGTTTTTAAAAATGGCTTCAAATAATTAAAAGTATTAAAAGTATTTTTTTTATGTGAAGTGAATTCCTGAAACGTATAATTATGTAATATTTCTTTATTACATTGCTGAATCGGGTTTTGTCAGTTTTCAGTACAGGGAGCTGAAAATAAAATCAAAATTATATCCATACGTTTATCCGATTTCAATTTTATATTATCAGCCAAAATATTTCAACTGCTGGACAAAGACTCTTTTGTTTGGCGTCAGATTTTTTAACTTACAAAATGTGTCTTAATCTATTCAGTAGAGTATGCATTGGCCGCCGGTAGGTTTTTTACCCGAGTGCCGAGGGTTATGTGTTTGGCGTGTATTTATCCATGTATTTATGTATGCATGTATTTATGTATTCTTCCTCCGACATTTCCTTTATTACCACGTAGTAACCAAACGGCTGGATGGATTTGAAGCGTTTTGATATAAAAAAATATGATTTCTGGTAACCCCAAAGTGATCAAAATGAGTTATACAACCACAGGCGTCAGTAAACTGCTACAACATAGGTACACGAGCCTTCGACTGTCTGCGATCATTACATTTTTATCATTCGTCAAGACTGAATATTAAAAAGTACCAAATTAAAAACATTATCTTATTTACCTACCTGCATACTTTTAGTTCAGGCACTCGAGTTTTTTATTTTTAATAAATCTTCTTGTTTATTAAAATTATCGTACAAAATTTTCACCATATGCCTATTTTTTTTAAATACTACCTACTAGGTGGAATAAGCAGATAGCCAACCTGATGTTAACTGGTAACCAGCACCTATAACGAAGCTTTAGGATAGAAACTTGCCCACGATGCACTGCACTCCGTCCACCAATTCAATACATAAAGGTGTTAAACCTCATTTGCCTGTAATTACACCGGCAACAACGCTCTTCAAACCGAAACACAGCAACGATGCTTGGCGGCAGAAAAAGGCGTGGTGGTAGTACTTCCCCGGACGAGCCCTTCAGATTTTCTATTTAATTAATTTTTACTTACTACATTTATCGGGCGTAACGCATTTCTGAATATATTTATTGAAGTAGTAGCCATCTTTACATTCACAGCCGTGAGGTGGGCATGCTATTCTGGGGCAGATTCCTTTCTTCCCGATACTCTCACATTGCTTGTAGCAGTTTAAGCCACAACCAGGCTCAGCATTGTAATCTCCTCCACAAGAAGCTGTAGATAAAAGAAAAATATGGAATCCTACACAACAGCAACATAATTACTTTAGTTTAGTGCTGAGATAATAAAAAAAATAATGCTGGACAATCCACACAGCACCATCTAGCCCCAAAGTAAGCTACTCAAAGCTTGTGTTATGGGTACAAGATAACTGATATATTAAATACATTATATACTTACACAGATAAATACTTTTTTATTATACATAGAAAACACCCAGACCAACGGAACAAATTTCTGCAGATCGTGCACAAATTTCTTCCGAGGCGGGAATCGCACCCGTATTAACCTGTAGCGTCGCAGGCAGACTTTCGCCCGTTGCGCCACTGAGGTCGAAAAAGAGATGGTTGGTTCATTTATATACACATAGTAGGTTAGCATCAGGCTAATTACACTGCTCGCTTTAGGTAAATCATTTTCGTAAGCATAATTTTTGTTAGATTTTGTGTAGATTGATCTGTGTACTTTAATACACATCGATATTACGTAGTGAATTTATTTTTTGATGGGAAGGTTTTAGTGTTAGAAATAGGATTATAGTCGTGCATCATTTGACACCGTGAAAATTCCTTCATATACTCAAAAACCATATAGCAGTACACCACCATTTGCATTGTTTTAATACGTCTCATAGGACTGTTCAACAAATCACTACATAGTATAGAACAAAGTCGCTTTTTCTGTCCCTATGTCCCTTTGTATGCTTAAATCTTTAAAACTACGCAATGGATTTCGATGCGGTTTTTTTTATTAGATAGAGTGATTCAAGAGAAAGGTTTATATGTATAATACATGCATGATATAGAAGAAAAACCCGTGCGAAGCATGGGCGGGTTAAAAAATAATACTAACCGGGACAATCTTTAATGGACACACAGACGTCGTTCTCATCCCTAGCGTAGCCATCTTCACAGTAACACCTCGGGTCACATTTTTTATTCTTTATCGTGCAGTTGTCTTTGGTTTGTGTATCGAGGTCACAACATACGTTGTCGCAAGGCGGGCCACAGGAGAAATACTCGTGAGCGCCTGTGCATTTCACTAAAAATAAAGGTTGAACATTGAATTATACACAGAAATGTTTTCAAGAACATTGCACTTATTTGCAAAATGCAAACAACTGCATATTTATACTTTTCTAAATTTGAAATTATGCACATCCTACCGTCATTGTTTTCTGGTAGAGGCTAGAATGTCTTACTGTTCAACCTATAGTTATGGAGCTTTTAATCATTTATTAATGGTTACCATGGATTAATAATTTTTCTGAAGCTTTGTTTTGTATACCTAAAATTCAATATTACAATTATTGAAATATAGGTGAGCGAACCACATTCTTAGATACATTCACAATTTATTTAAAATAATCATTAAATAATACTAAATAAATGAATTATTATATTTAATTTATTTATAATGAGTCTACTTATGCATTTTTCCAAATTTCTCCGTTTCTATGGTTATTTTCATGTTCAGTGTTCTCAAAAAAAAATTAATTTGCCCTACTAAATCTATTGTTTAAAAATCATTGAATAGAATTTAACCATTAACACATAGTAGTGTAGTCACACGTGGTAGTCGGTGGATGGAAAGAGCTCAAAATCGTTCTTCCTGGAAACGGATAGGGGAGGCCTATGTCCAGCAGTGGACTTCTGTAGGCTGATGATGATGATGATTAACACGTATTATTTTATTGATTCAGTTCTATCCACTATTCCCAAAGTATTTTCTAGAAACTAAGTCATGCGTATCAACTTACAGCAGTCGTTTTTGGAAATGCACTCATTGATTAGATTTCTGTAGTAACCCTCTTTACACCGGCATTTGCCAATACATTCCGACTCGTTGACCTTCACTTTTATCAGAGGACAGTGGTATGTTTTGTTGAGACTCTCACAAGTCTGTGGTGGGCAAGTTGGTGGGCATTTTACATACTCTTCATTCGGCATATTGCAATTCTCTACAAACGCAAAAATACATGAGAGTTAGCATATTAAAAAAATGCAACTAAAGACCCACTGTGCAAATTGGCAATATAATATTTTCGATGAAATTAAGCTGAGAAGATGGAAGGTCATGGGTAAAATCATGGTGTGAGAATAATCTATAATATTTCAAATAATTCCCTTAACAAAATCGCAAGCTAAAAAGATATGCGGCCAAAACTAGCAAATAGTTATGAATGGTATGAAATTCAAAAAACCTCTGCTAGAGAAAAAGTCATATAGCGCCTCTACATCAGAATCCGTTGTTGATGATTTGTACAGCACCGTCTTTTTTAACTTATGCCCCAATTTACAACATGGTTACTGGTTACCATGATTTTACCTGGGATATAATTTTAGATGCAGTATGTAAAACTGAAACTGAAACAGCTTCACGACTTTGATCCCCAGGCACGGTAGATATCCCTTCAGATCTCTCAGTACCATGCACTAACTCAAGATTCTTTGAGAATAGAGGAAGTCAGAGGTACGTCCAAACATTACATTTGGCACATACCCACATGTATTCCATACGTGAGAGGTTGCAAGCCCATCGCCGTTGCTAGAATAATAACTGGTTTCCTCAAGATGTTTTCCTTCACCGTTTAAGAGCCAGTGCTCTTAATGCCAGTGCATTGCGCACATAAATTTTTCGATAAAAAAATCGATTGGTGGACGACCGGATTCGAAAATGCGACCTTACGATCGGAAGGATCACTCCCACTTGACCACAGGTGCAGTATGTAAACGGTTTCAATTTAGTTACCTAGTATCAGTGATTGCATCTCCAATGCCTATTTACAATGTGTACCTTACTAAACCGAAATTTCTTTATTGACCTTATTCTTGTCCTACTGCTAACTAAATCTGAGTAAAATAGTATAGCAAATAAACCGAAGTTCAGTCTATTCTTGTCCTACTGCCAACTAAATCTAAGTAAAATAGTATAGCAAATTAGTAGGTCGGTAAATGAGATAAGTTGGTAAAAATCTTACTCGGACACTTCTCCTCAGGAACACAAACTCCAGTCTCATCCAACCGAAGATAACCCTTTTTACAGGTGCACCCTCCTACACACTTTATAGGATCAATGCAGAGAATGGGACCATTTAGTTGGGAGCAGTTTCTGTGTCCACAGCCTCCGTTGATACAACTGTCGTACACTTCGTCTTTGCCGCATGTTGGTGCTGAAAATAACTAAGCTTAGTAGAGAGTAAGCTGGATTCCAGGATTGAGTAATCATAATAACAATATATTAATAAAAAAATTATTTCAGACATCTCGAAAAATACATTTGTAGTCCATATCCTCTTACTAATATTATAAACGCGAAAGTTTGTAAGAATAGATGTTTGTTCCTCTTTCACGCTAAACGGCTAAACGGATCTGGATGAAACTTGGCAGAGAGATAGATTATAGTCTGGAATAGCACATAGGCTACTTTTTATCCCGTGGGAATAAAATAAAGCTATAACTATAGCTGATATACTATTTTATATACTTTTTTTTGTAAATACATACTTATAATATTATTTAACACCCAGACAGAGAACAAACATCTACGTTCATCACACAAATGCATGTTCACGGTGGGAATCGAACCCACGACCTACGTTGCAGAAGGCAGAGCTAATACCAACTGAGCTGTGTAGGCTGTCAAATTTTTTATGAAATTGAATATAAATTGAAAAGTAATGTCACTTACAACATTTATCAGAAGTTACGCATTTATTTATATTTTCATCCAAATAGAAGCCATCTCTGCAGTCGCAGGAGTTGTATTTGCATATTCTTGGGCATATGAGGTTCTTGCGCACGAGATCTGCACATTTCTTGCCGCAGTTGACGCCGCAACCAGACCGAGCGTTAATATCTCCTCCACAAGAAGCTGAAGGCAAAATAAATGTTACAGTTGAATAATATTAACTAGCGTCCCGCCCGCGCGCCCCTGATTTGCACGGGTGCACATATTATGCATGTATTATATATATAAACCTTCCTCTTGAATTACTCTATGAAAAAAACCGCATCAAAATCCGTTGCGTAGTTTTAAAGATTTAATACATTATACATAGGGATATAGGGACAGAGAAAGCGACTTTGTTTTATACTATGTAGTGATGCTGGACAATCCACACAGCACCATCTAGCCCCGAAGTGAGCTACTCAAAGCTTGTGTTATGGGTACTAGATAACTGATATATTTAATACATTATATACTTACATAGCTAGTTTTTATTATGCATAGCAAAACACACAGACCAACGGAACAAATTTCTACAGATCGTATACAAATATTATGTTCCGAGGCGGGAATCGAACCCGCAACCTCTTGCGTGGTAGGTGGACTCTCGCCCGCTGCGCCACTGAGGTAAATAAAAAAAAATAAGTTGAAATAAAGCATATTATGATAGTTATGAAAAATCGCAAACAACAATATGTTTCAATAAATAACATTGCAAATTTTATTGTCATTATTGTAATAGACTGGCGAAAAAATACGTTGCTACAACGTATTGTACACCCAAGGATATGATAAATTTACGTGACTTACGTAGATATTTTTTTTTTATTGGTGGACAATCCACGCAGCACTATCTAGCCCCAAAGTAAGCTACTCAAGGCTTGTGTTATGGGTATTAGATAACTGATGTATTTAATACATTATATATTATACTTACATAGATATATATTTTTTATTATACATAGAAAACACCCAGACCAACGAAACAAATTTCTGCAGATCGTACACAAATTTGATCCGAGGCGGGAATCGAACCCGCAACCTCTTGCGTCGCAGGCGGACTCTCGCCCGCTGCGCCACTGAGGAAAAAAAAATATCTCGTAATAAAGCATATTATGTTAGTTATTAAAAATCGCAAACAACAATCATGTTTCAATAAATAACATTGCAAATTATTGTCATTGTTGTAATAGGACTGGCGAAAAAATACGTTGTTACAACGTTGTACCCCCAGGATACGATAAATTTACGCGACTTACGTCCAATTCGAGGATGATGGGCATTATTCTCTATGACATAGGAGATTCCTTGCCCCAAACCGTGTAAAGTCACAACATCACCTTGGACTTTATTTTTTATGACATAGGAAATACTTTGCCCCAACCGTGTGACGTCACAACGTAATCTTAACGCAAACGCGATTGTATTGGCCATAGTGAATAACGCCCTAGCCTGTTAGTGTAAAAATACTTACGACATTCCCGCTTCGGTATGCACTTCCCCTCTTTATTCCTCACGTAATCATCTATACAGATAAATCCTGGAGACCCAGGGCAGCAGCCGTCTACTATTGGACAGTCTATCGGGTACCCGAGCTGGTCACAGCGCTGAGGCCCACACGACGCAGAGGGGCATAGAACAAATTTCTCGTGTTCGCTACATTTCGGATATTCTGCAGAAATGTCATACACAAATAAATGTCATACACTTTTGTAATATCAATTTGATCTAAAAGAAAAGCAATACCTAAATATATAAATATATCTATCTCAACTGAGTTTAGATTTTGGGTACTCTTCATAAATCCTACCACTATTATAAACGCGAAAGTTTGTAAGTATGGATGGATGGATGGATGGATGTTTGTTACTCTCGCACAGCGTGACGGCTCAACGGATCTAGATGAAACTTGGCAGAGAGATAGGTCATAGTCTGGAATAGAACATACTTTTATCCTGTGGGAATACCGGGATTTAAATCTGCGCGTATGCAACCGCGGGGCGCAACAAGTATATGAATAGGTATTGGTATAATTTCCACACTGCACTATCTAGCCCCAAACTACGCAACGCTTGTAATTGGAATAAGATAGGATATTTGAGTTGGGTATAATATTTTTCACCAACTTCATAAAAATTAGGTTATCAATTCTACTGCTTTCTTGTCTTTGTTACCTCTTATCTTTTTTTAACTGCGTGAAAGCTGGTAGGTACTTGTCATGTGGTCTCATTTAAATTTCATTTGAGTTTTAGTGTATGAGTGTATTTTCCAGCGCATTTGTAGTCGAATGAGTTTTTTTTTGTAAATACAGTTATCATTTTATTATAACACCTAGACTCTCTGTATAGGCTCTAGGTGATCTTGGACAGCATACTACTACGTAGGTACCTTACTAACTGAGCTATGAGGACGTGCATATTTAAACATCTTAAAAAAAATGTTCTGTGTCTTACTTGGGCATTTTTCAATCGGTATGCAAATTCCTTTAGCCGATCTCAGATATCCTTCTTTACACGTGCACCCGGGCTTGCAATACTTTTTATCTATACCAGTCGTTGGTCCACTGTCTAGCTGAGAGCAATTTTTCACAGTGCAACCATCATTGGCACAAGGATTCAGTACTTCGTCTTTTCCACATTTTGGGGCTAAAAAAAGAAATAAAAGGCCATATTTTTTTTTAATGATGCAACTGTGGGCATAGGTGACGACGATACCTATTGCTATCAAGTATGCCATCTTGTGTTTCTAATTTTTATAAAGAGAATTATGTAAAACATGTAAAATACGAAAAAATAATCAAGCAATGAGAACCTTTCCAATAAGGTGCTAATGTTTTGGAAATTAGAAGACTCGGTTGGTTTATGAAAGCTCGATTAAAACTAATCGGATGTCGCAAATGACTTGTCACTTGCTATCTCTATCTTATTTGATCTAATAGATGAAATGGCGAGTGATTTGGCATCCGATTAAGTTTGATCGAGCTTTCAGAAGCTGGTATTTAAAAGGTAAGCGGGGCTTTTTACGCCCCTTCAATTTTTGACGGGCCGACCTACGAATAAATAATAAGTCGGGCCGACACTGATGATGTTTATTACAAAAATTGCACTTTTATGGGAAATCAAAGACGTATTAAAAAACGGATTAAAAAAAAACAAACAAAGACGGATTAAAACTACGAATAAATCGTATTATATAAGACGAAAAAGCAAACAAATTAATGGAATGAGCACGCAAAGCGTAGCCTGCCTTGTAATTTCTAACTGATCGAAAAGGTTAACCAAACAAAAAACTTACTGCATTCTGAAGGAAGCACACACTTCTTCTTTTGATTGTCAAAGAAGAATCCATCATCGCAGTCGCATGCGTTAACTTTGCACAGCAAAATGCACGGGCCAGGCTTCTTTCCGATATCTTCACATTTTGTCCCACAGTAGATTCCACATCCTGAATGTGCATTTGGATCTCCACCACATGAAGCTAAACATAATGGTATCCAAAATATGTTAGAACTAGTAGCGCCCTGCGGTTTCACCCGCGTAGTTTAAAATTCCGGTATTCCCACGGGATAAAAAGTAGCCTATGTGTTATTCCCGACTATGATATATCTCTGTGCCAATTTTTACCAAGCTCCGTTCAGCCGTTCTGGAGTTATAGAGTAACAAACATCCATCCATCCATACTTACAAACATTCGCATCTAAAACATTAGTAGGATTGTTATCAGGGTCACAAAATCAAAATGAGATATTGTGGTTCTAATCCATCCGGAAGACTTTAATACTTTAATTAAAATGGCCAGTATTTATTTTCATATACAATAAGATACTCGTGCCTAGGTATGTACATACAATAATAATTATAATATTTATGTTGATATTACACTGGACACGTTTTAACTCAATAGTGATGTAAAACTTACGACATTGTTTTATAGGTACACAGTTGCCTTTGATGTCTCTTACGTATCCATCATCGCAGACGCATCCCTTATTGCACGTTGGGGGATCCGTACAGTTCAGTGGGAACCCTACTTCAGTACACGTTTTAGGGCGACAACTTGGATTTGTACAGTTCTCATAAACCTCATGTTTACCAGTACAAATATTAGCTGAAAATATACAATGTGTGCTAGAGAAAAAAAAACAAATGTAAAAAAACATGTGTATGATGTGTATAACACGTGTGTGTATGTAATTGATATTCTAAATACAAAAAAATAATAATGTCGCCAATTTTTCAGGGAGACAACGGAATTGTATTATACCTATGCTTTTTGCTGGGGTACTCACGGCATTCTGAAGGAAGCACACACTTTCCCTTTTGCTTGTCATAGTAGTATCCATGGTTGCAGTCGCATGCGTTATCTCTGCATAATGCGATGCACGCGCCAGGCTCCTTCCCGATATCTTCACATTTTGTCCCGCAGTAGATTCCACATCCTGAATGTGCATTTGGATCTCCACCACATGAAGCTAAACAAAAAACTTTTTTTAATAGTTTCAAGAAACCAAAATGAGGTTTTGTGAGATGTGTTTTGAAAATCGAGTAAAAAAGTATTAATAATTTGATATCGTTAGCAATTTGATCCTCTATATTTCTGAAGCAGTTCTGGAGAATAAATTATTTTGCTGAGACTCCATGAGCAGTGTACCAAATATTTTGTAATACTTACGACATTGTTTTATAGGTACACAGTTGCCTTTGGCGTCTCTCACATATCCATCGACGCAGACGCATCCCTTATTGCACGTTGGGGGATCCGTACAGTTCAGTGGGAATCCTAATTCAGTACACGTTTTAGGGCGGCAACTTGGATTTGTACAGTTTTCGTAAACTTCATGTTTACCTTTGCAAGTATCAACTAAAATATAAATGTTGATATTATAATAAAGAACCTATCTAATATCTTATTTAGGTTGCCTTATAGTGCTTTTAAATCATTACAACAATTTTTCCATCTAAAAACTCCTGCCTAACTTATGCAGTCAAATAAAATCCTATTTCTATAGAGTTTGACTATGAGTTACATAATCAATGAATCGACAGAGAAGAAGGCTATTTAGATGAGATGGTGTTATTATTTACCTTCACATTGGTCGATGGGTATGCAAGTACCATTCTTAGCTCTGGCATAATCCTTTTCACAGTAGCACATTTCATTGCATTTAATATTGATTATCGGACAGTTGGTTTGGTTTTGTTCTTTAAGTGTAGTGCATACATTATCGCAGGCTCCTCCACAAGAGTAGTATTCGTGAGGACCACTACATTTACCTTGGGAAGAAATATATTTGAATCATTTATTTGCTATTAAAAACTATACGGGGTAAGTGATAATCTTTGTATAACACTGGAATCGTAGTTCTAGAAGTTTTGCAATTCAAATCGCTATAAATCTAAAGAGCAGATTTTTTTTCTATTTATTATTGCTTGGTGATGATGGCTTGTGATGTCAAATATTTTTGTAAGTATTAATAAACTCACGACATTGTTTTTCAGAGATGCACTCTCCGTTTATGTTTTTATAGAATCCTTTTTTGCATTTACAACGTCCTTTGCAGTTTTTAGCGTCTTGAACAGGACAATCGTAAATCTTGTCTAGGCTATCACAAGTTTGCGGAGGGCAGTCGTAATCACAAGGCTCGTAGTATTCATTAGGCTTCTTGCACCTGGCTGTGAAATAATTTCATACTTCAAAGGTTGCAGGAAACAGAGATGCAAAAGACCCAAATATAGAATTGAGGAAGCTTAAATAAAACTATTGAGCTCACCCAGTAAGGGGTGATACATCAAACACTGTGATGCAACTGTTAGTATGTGTAGAAGTGATAGTAATTGCTTTTAAATCTGCCATATTTGGTCTCTGTATTCTTATATTATAGTACTTTATTAGATAATATTAGGTAACCCAATAATGTAAGTACTATGAATAATAATAAAAATGGATTCATCTAGAAATTGTGCATGCAAAGTACCTACTCCAAATGCTACTGCTACTATTGTACTTATGTATGTTTGAGGAAATAAAGGCTTATTATTATTATAAAGAAAAATATAACACTCCTTGGGTAAATCAAAACACACATCTAAGTATTAATTAATTAAAATAAACCACATAAATCAATCATAATATAGCACTAGGTAACATGTCAAATGCGAAGAAACACAAAGCAACGAGTTTAACTACCAAATAAAGGTCGATCCTTTATTTTTGGATACTCTGATATAGTGGTGTTGCTATAAAAATTGCATTTTAAGGAAAAAAAGAAAAAGAAGACGTATAGGTACGACGTATAGACGTATGGTAAAAGTATGATTTCCATTTTAGACTCAATTTTTATTTATTTTCTAATTAATCGACCAATTTAAGCAAATTTCACTAATAGGCACCACTTCACTAAGTTTTTTTTGTTTAGACCAATATAAATCTATGCTATGAACCTTAACAAAATGATGTTTTAGCTTGAAATTAAAAA
The DNA here is from genome assembly GCA_963576535.1 of Plemyria rubiginata. Taxonomy (NCBI): domain Eukaryota; kingdom Metazoa; phylum Arthropoda; class Insecta; order Lepidoptera; family Geometridae; genus Plemyria; species Plemyria rubiginata. The sequence continues at coordinate 8,257,094 of OY754910.1, forward strand.
ATGTTACTCACTGCAATCCTCAGCGTCGACGCAGGTTTTGGTAATTTCATCATAATAGAAACCTTTCTTACAGTCGCAAGAGTTAATTTTGCAGATTTTGGGGCAAGGTCTTGGCTTGCTGGGATTTTGTAGATCGTAACATTTCTTTAGGCAGTTGACTCCACAACCAGATTCCGCATTCTTGTCACCTCCACAAGAAGCTATAAAATAATTTTTCAAATACACTTATGATGTTCTATACCTACTTGCTTTTGATCAAATAAATATATTTTATTTATTATTATTTATTATGTTTCTCAGTAGACATTTTCTAAGAGTGCTGTATTAATAAAACCAGTGCTGAGTCGCCGTTACGGCGGGTGTCAGCGGTGGAAGATGTTTATTGAAGGACTAATATCCACAAAAATACAAGATAGAAACAATAAAGATTGCCTTAGGGCGAGGTGCTCAAACCATATTCTTGCCTTCCAGGGACACAACAGAGACAAACTACCTAGATACGCCTCACCACCATAGTTATTGAAATCATATTGTAAGACAGTAATTAATAAAAGTATATTAATAAAAATATGTTTCGCACTTTTTTTTGGGCTGAGATTGGGGAAACAGATTTTCTTGTCCGAAGCTCAGAGCACCATATTATAAAAGCTTGTAACATCTAATATTAGATCTACCTACTATTAAGTCTTCATGTAACCTTAATCTGAACAATAAACTATTTTTTTTTTAATCTTTTTGGATTATTTTATAGGAAATTATAATGTATAGGTACCCGTGTTTGTGTGTTATTTATTTTTTCTATCTTCTATAATTTTAAATTACTTACGACATTGTTTTATAGGTATACATTTGCCCTTGTCGTCTTTCACGTATCCATCATCGCAGACGCATCCCTTATTGCACGTTGGGGGATCCGTACAGTTCAGCGGGAACCCTACTTCAGTACACGTTTTAGGGCGGCAACTTGGGTTTGTACAGTTTTCGTAAACCTCATGTTTACCAGTACAAATATTCGCTGAAAATATATGTATAATTATATATTTAAGAAAAAATATGCCCTTGCAAATTTTTGATCCTCATAATATGTTTGTGTGACAAATAAATTAATTTTCTTTCTTTCTTTCTTTACTTATGATTTGTTTTATTAATACACTCTTCCAATGAATGTGGATTGTGAATGAAAATTCTAAGGTAAAACCGATTTGTTCCGCATTCGCCCCGCAGAGTTTCGCCCCACATGTAAAATTCCGCATTCGCCCCACATTATATTCCTTGTTCGCCCCGAAATTAATTTATGGATATTTTAATATTATTTTTCCGTGTTCGTCCCATTTTGAGTTCCTGTTTCACCCCGCAAGCTTTTGTGATGTATTTTAGTACAGTCAGAACAACCAAACCTTCAAGCATTTTGATGGTCAACTACGTAAATAATATTTAGGTATTATATTTTTAAAACTTACAACTACACTATGCAGGTAAATAATGCAATTTCTTCTCAGATTCCCGATTCAGATTCCCTTTGCTCTCGCAAAAGGTGGTCGGGAAAAATCCCTTGTTTCAAGACCAAATAGGCTAAGTGCTCGGCCAATCACGTCATGGGATTATCAGTAGACCAATCGCAACAGTACGGAACATGGACACTTACTAAGAAGTGATAATATATAGATCAATAATGAGAGTAACGTCGTGTTGACAACAAGTTGCGTGTCATTGTGTGTGAAAGTGCCAAAAAGGATTATTTATTAAAATTAGTGCCAGCAAAAGTGTGAAAAAGGTATTTTTTTTACCTTGGCACGACATAATCGTTGATTATTTAAAATTTTAACTAATTAATAACTTCTATGATTTATGATTCAGTGAGTACATAATAATAAATATTTTTACAAACATTGATCAAATGTTTTTATTTGTCAACTGTACTCCCAATCCCTTTGTTGTAGGTACTTTACAAAATGTGGGGTGAAACGGGAAATATTTTAGAGGTGGGGCGAAAGTGGAAATTTTTGGAATGTGGGACGAACGCGTGGGGCGAATGCGGAACAAATCGTAAAACCAGATGGAAAGAAAGAGAATGACGTCATTTTTTATTCCGAGGGATTTCTACTGTATGCTATTTGTTGCGTTCGACTTAGTATCCACTTTACTTATGCTTAAAACAATACATACTGCATTCTGAAGGAAGCATACACATCTTCTTTTGCCCGTCGTAGAAGTATCCATCATTGCAGTCGCATGCGTTAACTTTGCACAGCAAAATGCACGGGCCAGGCTCCTTACCGATATCTTCACATTTAGTCCCACAATAAACTCCACATCCCGAATGTGCATTTGGATCTCCACCACATGAAGCTAAAGGAAAAAACATCTTATGATATATTATCAAAATAAAAAAATAATTATTGGAGTTGCGTTTCGTAAATCAAACGATAAATTATGAAATAAAATTTGCTACCGTAAGCTATCTGACTTCTACAGCAGATCTGGATAGTAATAATGTTTTTGTGGGACTTCAACACTTACGACATTGTTTTATAGGTATACAGTTGCCCTTGTTGTCTCTCACGTATCCATCAGCGCAGACACATCCCTTATTGCACGTTGGGGGATCCGTACAGTTCAGTGGGAACCCTACTTCAGAACAGTTCTTGAGTCGGCAGCTTGGATTTGTGCAATTTTCGTAAACTTCATTTTTACCAGTACAAACTTTAGCTAAAAAATAGAATATGTATTAAAAAACTAAGGTCGTGGACGTGGGTAAGAAGATAAACCAATTGAAGTTGAAATGGGCAGGCCACTTGGCTAGGCGGAAAGACGGTAGATGGACAAAAAGAGTGACTGAGTGGTGGCCACGCAGGAGTCATAGACCACGAGGCAGACCACCGGCCAGATGATCTGATGATATTATAGTGAGGACAGTGGGAGTCGAGTGGATGCGGTTGGCGCAGGGCCGGAACGAGTGGCGTGCTAAGGAAGAGGCCTATACCCAGCAGTGGGTGAATGTAGGCTGATTAGATAGAGATAGATAGATAGATTTAAAAACATTTGTGTGCATTTTAATAAAATATTCTATGTAAAAAGATAATCACGATAAAATATGTCGCCAATTTTCGGTTCAGGGAGACAAAGCATTTTGTATGCTTTTTATTGGGTTAGAAGCTCGCTAATATCCATTCAATATAAATGTTACTACTGATACTCACGGCATTCTGAAGGAAGCACACACTTTCCCTTTTGCTTGTCATAGTAGTATCCATGGTTGCAGTCACATGCGTTATCTCTGCATAATGCGATGCACGCAACAGGCTCTTTCCCGATATCTTCACATTTTGTCCCGCAGTAGATTCCACATCCTGAATGTGCATTTGGATCTCCACCACATGAAGCTAAACATAATGTTATTGTAATGATAGATTTGTTAACAGGGTCATAAAATAAAATGATATAATGGTGTGGTTTTTGAATACAACTTTCTTAAATCAAATCAGGTATTTACCATGGTAATATACCTTTGGTACATTACCATGGTAAAAAATATTTATAATATTTATTTATTTAAAAAAGTTTCACACAAAACATTGTTACGCTTAGAGGACTTAACGCTAATAGCATTGTCTACCAATCTTCTTGGGCGTGCAAAAAGATGGTGTGGTGTTACAAAAATATGAAACCGTTTGGTAAAATATAACTGGGTATTTAAACTTTCGAAGATTCTAAATCATTTATTTGTTTATTTACCACATTTAAAGGTAATTATTTTTACAGCTTTAGCGCCGAAACGATAACATAGTTCACAGTTTTTTACAATATTTTAACATAACTATACCCACTGGCATATAAAAATAACAGTAAATATAGGAAGTAAAAAGACTGGGTACGAGTCCAGAATTTTAATTTCTAATACGATACTTGTACATACTAATAATGATAAAATTGTATGCTTTAAGAGTAGTACAGCTCTTTGTGAAGAGCTCAGCCGGGGAAGTACTACCACCACGCTTTTTTTTTGCCACCAAGCAGCGTTGCTGTGTTTCGGTTTGAAGAGTGTGGTCGCTAGTGTAACAAGTTGATGGATTCAGGGGCAGTGCATCGTAGGGCACATTCCTATCGTGCGTGAATTACGCGCCAATGCTTTGTTATAGGTTATGGTTACCACATCAGGTGAGCCATCAGCTGGTAGTATAAAAAAAAACACAATAGTGATGTAAAACTTACAACATTGTATTATAGGTACACAGTTGCCTTTGGCGTCTCTCACATATCCATCGACGCAGACGCATCCCTTATTGCACGTTGGGGGATCCATACAGTTCAGTGGGAACCCTACTTCAGTACACGTTTTAGGGCGGTAACTTGGATTTGTACAGTTTTCATAAACTTCATGATTACCATTGCAAGTATCAACTAAAATAATAAAAGTTGATATTATAGAAATTTAGAAATTATGTATCTTTCACATAGTGTTTGGGTTGGCATAGTGCTTTAATCTTTATTTCCAACAAATATTTATATATATCAATACCTTACGACTTAACTTACGACGGTCAACAAAAATACGGTTCATATAGGGTTGCTTTTTATTTATGGGTTACGGTACACAAAAAATAGAGAGAAACAGGTTATATTTAGATAATGATGGTATTGTAATTTACCTTGGCATTGGTCGATGGGTATGCAAGTACCATTCTTAGCTCTGGCATAATCCTTTTCACAGTAGCACATTTCATTGCATTTAATATTGATTATCGGACAGTTGGTTTGGTTTTGTTCTTTAAGTGTAGTGCATACATTATCGCAGGCTCCACCGCATGAGTAGTACTCGTGAGGACCACTACATTTACCTAGGGAAGAAAGATACTTGAGTAATACAAACTAATTTAAACAATATGTGAAACGAGAATCATACATTAAAATAAGAACAACATTTTTATCTTATGGTTCAGGATATCAAGTCTTTTATTCTAACTTATCGCTTGTGATGTCGAATGTTTTTGTTTAAAAATACTCACGACATTGTTCCTCAGTGATACACTCTCCGTTTATATTTCTATAGAATCCTGTTTTGCATTTGCAACGTCCCTCACAGTTTTCACCTTCTTTAATGGCACAAGCGTAAACCTTGTCTAAGCTGTCACAAGTTCGCGGCGGGCAGTTGTAATCACAAGGCTCGTAGTATTCATTAGGTTTAGTGCAAATGGCTGTAAAATAATTCAACACTTTACTGATTGCAGGAAACACAGGGGCAAGAGGTATGCAGAATCGTGGAGAGCGGAATAAAACAAAGGACGGTAACTTATCACTGAAGATAGATATCTAAAGATAGATAGAATACAGGCTTTATAAAATCTTCGTTGAATGTGGTGTTGGTATGGTGAAATAAATAATATGCATGATCATACTGGTAGTTCGTAAGACGCTATCGTTCGTTTATCGTTTGTTTTTCCGTGTTTCGAAGTATAAAGGCTTGCATTTATTACTATTTTCACGCTTGTAGTATTGATATTAATTGCTGTATGTATCGTAGCTTATGTATTAATTAGTATGAATTCATTCCTCTCCAATTTTTTTTTCATTTGTGGCTTTTGTTACCGTTTTAAGCATTAACTTTCTGCAAGGTTGTCTTAAGAAGCGTAACTTAGATTATTATACTTTACACTCGCTGTTCAATCAATTCAATAATTTTATTTCATAGATCATAAAATATAAACCTACCAGAGTTCATACACTCCAAAAACAGCAATTAAAAGTTCGGGTTGATGATTGTCTGTCAGTAAATCAATTGGGATTTTGCTTGTTTTATAATGAAAATGATATTCAACAAAATTTTCTTCATAACATTGAAGAAAATTTTGTAGGTAATGTGGTCATCGATGCAAAGATAAAAAGTGTAATCGGAGTGTGTCAAACTTTTTTTTATAACTTGTTTTATAATTAAAATCTGCTAAATTGCTTATGTATTTGTTTATAACAATATTGTAGTCTGAAATCCGTTCTGAACTCACGTTTGCAGTGTCCTATAGGGACACATGAACCATCGTCTTCTCTCATTAATGGACTTTTGCATAGACAGCCTTTAATGCAATCTTTTGGGTCTATGTCCACACAGTTCACAGTGATGCCAACTAACGAACAGTTTTGTACTGGACACGGGTTGTTGAAACAATCTGAATACACTTCGTTTTTCTTGCAAATTCGTGCTGCAGAATGAATGGATGATGTTCAATGAAATCATGTAAAACAGTCCGACAAATAACGTAACTGTGTCAGTTTTAATAGGTTACCATATGAAACCTAAGGTACCTATGTAAATTTGAATAATTGAAAGTTAATCAATACAGTTGCAATCAAGGTTTTTCAGCAATGCAACTTATATGCAACCAAAGCCGCCATATTTACCTATTTCAGACAGAATCCGATTGAAGCTGATTGCAAAGTTATGTAATTGCCCAACAATACTTACTGCAGTCTTTTGGAAGGACGCATTTTTTTGTGTTTGTATCATACACATAGTCTTTTCGGCATTGACATCCGTTTTGTATGCAAAACAGTGGGCACGCTATATTTTTTTTGTTATAGTCAGAACACCGATTGCCACAGTGATTCCCACATCCAGATTCCGCGTTTGGATCTCCACCACAACCTGCTTCAAAATGATCAAAAGTTTAGTATTTTAGGCGCATATGAAACTGGTACCAGAATTTACTCATAAATACATAAAAAAAAGTACATTTCAAGTCTTTAAGAAAATACATTAAATACATTTTTGTGCTCTCATTGAAACTTTTGTACTGTTTTATAAAAAAAACACTTGTTAAAAGAGTGCTGGTACCTGTTGAATTAATATGATTGTAAAAACATAACAGATAAAGAATGATAATTACTTACGACATTGTTTGATAGGAATACAAACTCCGTTATCATTTCTCAAGTAGCCTTGTTTGCAGAGACATCCCTTGATGCAGTACTTGGCGTCTATTTTTGGACAAGCAATAGGGAATCCGAGTTGGCTACAGTTTTTAGGATTACAATGTCCTTGTATACATTCGTCATAGATTTCATCTGGTCCACAAGTCGGTGCTGCGATGACAAATATTTTAATTAAGAATTGAGTACCTTATAGACATTCCGCCGCGCCGCTCTAGGCTACGCTGCATAGATAAATTCTCGTGTAGAACTCGCTGTATGTGACAGGCAGGTAGCGAATTGTCACTGCGATCATTATTCGCAGCGATGCGCAGCGATTAGTCGCTGTGTGTACATTACTCATACACACAAACATCAAAATCTTCAACCTATGTTAGTCTACTGCCGGATGTAGCTCGTAATATTAGCAAGTTGAAGTGGCAATCTTCACTGTAGTATGAAACAAAGTCGCTCCCGCTGTCTGTCCTTAGATTGTATGCTTAGATCTTTCTTTAAAACTACGCAACAGTATGTGATGCGGTTTCTTTAAATGGGTGATTCAAGAGGATGGTTTATATCATCACTTCACTACATAGTGTAAAACAAAGTCGCTTTTTCTGTCCCTATATCCCTATGTACCTATATTCCTATTTATGCTTCAATTTTTAAAACTACGCAACGGAGTTTGATGCGGTTTTTTTAATAGATAGAATTATTTAAGGGGAAGGATGTATAATACATGCATGATATAAATAGTAGAAAAACAATGTGCAACCGTGCGAAGCAGGGGCGCGCGGGCGGGTTGCTAGTAAAATATACAGGGTGTGGCGTAAAGAGTGGATAATCCTTTACCTACGGGTAGTTATAACTGTTCAGAAAAATCTAAATTTTGTCTAATAAATATTTTACGGTTTTCGAGTTAATGGAGTTTTTCGAAATTTTTATATTTTTTCACCCTTGTCCGTCCATTCTTTTAGATGCCAGGATCACAAATCAAGCTATTTTCTCAATCAGTTTTTTTATAGCATTCTTGGATAATTGCGCTATCAAATACCAATTGCCATTTGTGTGTCAATCTGATAGCGCAGATATCCCAGAATTCTACAAAAAACCAGATTGACAAAATACCTTGATTTGTGATCTTGGCATCTAAAAGGGTAAAAAAAATATTAAAATTTCTAAAATATTTAATAACTCAAGTATCGTGAAATTTTTGCTGGGTAATTTTATTATTTTTTCTGAATAGTTATTATATCCCCTACAAGTAGGTAAAGTAGGCTATCCAAAGAATCAAAATAATTATTTTGTGGAAAAAAGCATGTTAAGAAATCAGGCCTTGATCAATCTTTACAGGAATATTCTTTAAATTAAAAGCTGGAAATACCAAGTGCATACCATTTCGGAATCTCATTGAAGTGGCCAAGTTTTTATTTGGTCACTCAGGTGACAGTGTATTTTTTTTGCTCCACAAGAGGTCAAACTTTTGAAAAAATAAACTAGTAATATTTTTTTTTGTATAAAATTTTTCTAAAAAATATCTGTTTTTTTGTCTAAAAGAAGATGATTGTATAATTAAAAGTTCGGGTTGATGATTTTCTTTCAGTAAATCAATTGGGATTTTGCTTCTTTTACATAATAAAAATGATATTGAACAACATTTTCTTAAATATAATGTAGGTAATGTGGCAGATGCAAAGATAACAAGAACATTTATTAAAAAAATTAAAAAACCCGACTGCCCTAACTAAAAGTACCTATGTAGGTAAATTAGATAATGTTTAAAATTTGGTTCTTTTTGATAGTTAAATCCATTCATCAGTCTTGATGAATGATAAAATGAAATGATCGCAGGCAGTTGGAGGCTCGTGTACCTATGCCCTAGCAGTTTACTGACGCCTGAGGTTGTGTAACTAATTTTGATTACTTTGGGGTTACCATCAATCACATTTTTTTAAAACCAAACTCTTAATATCTTCGAAACGGCTTCATCGATTTTGATGCAGTTTTTCCTAAACGATTTGTATGACTTTAGAGAAGGTTTTATGATATATATATTATATAAAAAAAAAATAGTATCACTCATGGCCTAGTTCGCTAAAGTGACTAAACTACTTTTGCGGTCTGGTTTTGTCTTTTAGGGTTTACTTTAAATCAAAAATTAATACATTATTTGAAAACACTCTATCACTCTCTTGATTTTGATACCCATATTGCTATGATTGCGAAAAGATTTTTTTTTAATGTGAGAGAATATCGCTCCTGCTTTCCTTCCCACGAGACTTTTCGTTTTTCGATTGAGTTAGTTATTATTATTTAAAATCTGCTATATTGCTTATAATATGTATTTGTTTATAACAATATAAGCGGTCTGAAATCCGTTCTGAACTCACGTTTGCAGTCTCCTATAGGAACACATGAACCATCGTCTTCTCTCATTAATGGACTTTTGCATAGACAGCCTTTAATGCAATCTTTTGGGTCTATCTATGTCCACACAGTTCACAGTGATGCCAACTAACAAACAGTTTTGTACTGGACACGGGTTGTTGAAGCAATATGAATACACTTCGTTTTTCTTGCAAATTCGGGCTGCAGAATGAATGGATGACTTATTTTTTTTTGTTTTTAATTGATGAATTTGTTTGGCTTACCCCCGGTTTCTGAAAGGCCGATCAACACTAACCGGCTGTCAAGTCACTTGCTATCTCTATCTAACTTGAAGTAAAAGCTGAAATAGCAAGTTGATCGGTCTTTCAGAAACCGGGCGTTAATATCTTAGTAAAATATAGTACTAATAAATATTTACGGACATGGAATACAGCACTATCTTGCCCCAAAATAAGCCAAAGCTTGTGATATGGGAACCAGATAGCTGATATACTACTTTATATATATTTTTGTAAATATGTACTTATAAATACAAATTACACCAAATTAAATAACACCCGGACAAACATCTATGTTCATCACACAATGAGGAAGCAATTCAAACTAACGATCGAGAGTATCAAACTATGAACATCCTTGTAAAACAGTCGGCCAATTACGAGTAACCTAGCTGTGTCAGTTTTAATAAATTTCTGTAAGAAACCTGTACCTAAATAATTGAAAGTTTTGTAGTTTTAATAATCGATACAGTTGCATTCTAGCTCTATGAGCAAATACAACTTATATGCAACCAAAACCGCCTTATTTACCTATTTCAAAGCTGATTGCTACAAAGTTATGTAGGTAATTGCCCAACAATACTTACTGCAGTCTTTTGGAAGGACGCATTTTTTTGTGTTTGTATCATACACATAGTCTTTTCGGCATTGACATCCGTTTTGTATGCAAAACAGTGGGCACGCTATTTTTTTTTTGTTATAGTCAGAACACTGATTGCCACAGTAATTCCCACATCCAGATTCCGCGTTTGGATCTCCACCACAACCTGCTTCAAAATTATCAAAAGTTTAGTATTTTAGGCGCATATGAAACTGGTACCAGGATTTACTCATAAATACATTAAAAAAAATACATTTCAAATCTTTAAGAAATCTAACAATAAAATAAAAGATAATAAACATTTACTACGTTTATAAAACGTTTTAAATGCAGATTTTGTAGCCACCACCTCAAGTCACCTAAAAGTAAGTGAGTATTGTTTCTATCAGCATGGTTTTTACAGATATTCTAGTTCGGATATATTTATATGCAGTGTATTATAATTACCATAGATCAGCTGACCACTCGGGTCTCTTGGTAGATACTTAAGTAATTGGTTAATAGCTACAAGAAGGAGTGTGTTTGCCGAATATATTGTTTAAAAATAAGGTCAGAATCTTATTTTGTTATTTACCACAAAATTAACAGTAGTTACAATAATACTATTGTCTTAATAGTGTAAGAACATAGTGTATGTGTTTTATACTTAAGGAAATCACAAAGATTTTATAAAATTAATCACGGTGACATCTCTAGTCGATTCAACTGAATGCAACTCCGGTTATCGAGCACTATCGACTCTCGATAGTAATAAGTCAGACCTAAGTAAAGTAATGGTAGCATGTCCCTCAGTTATTCGTCGAGTGTGACTGGACTCTGATGGCGCAGTTGGTAGCGTAACCCCGTATAAAGGAGAAGGTCGCGGGTTTAAGTAAAAATTATAAATACATAGATACATACCAATGCGTGTAACATAGAAGTTAAAATGGCTTTGTGTGTGCTTTTTTAAGCAAATGGCACGTCATGTTATTTCTCTATATAATACAATGTTACTGCTATACTTATTTATTGAACCTATAGTAATACTGACAACAGTAAAATACCTTTTTGTGCTCTCATTGAAACTCTTGCACTGTTTTATAAAAAAAAACACTACAAAAACACTTGTTAAAACTTTGTTTTCTAATAATTGATATTGATATTTTTTAAACCTTTTGTACTGTTTTATAGAAAAAACACTTGTTAAAAGAGTGCTGGTACCTAATGAATTAATATTATTGTAAAAACATAACAGATAAAGAATGTTAATTACTTACGACATTGTTCGATAGGAATACAAACTCCGTTATCATTTCTCAAGTAGCCATCTTTGCAGAGACACCCCTTTATGCAGTACTTTTCATCTATTTCTGGACAAGCTATAGGGAATCCGACTTGGCTACAGTTTATAAGATTACAATGTCCTTGTACACATTCGTCGTAGATTTCATCTGGCCCACAAATTGGTGCTGCGTTGACAAAGATTATCAAAAGTTTAATCAGGAATCGAAAACTAAAACGAAAACTACCTATTACGATTTTTTTACACTGCTTGCAGATGGAACGAGCGGTGGCCCACCTGAGGTGAAATGGTAACTATCACCATAGACAAAACGTTGCCTCAAAAGTCATACCATGTCATGATAATCATGAACGTGCCCTACCTCCATCAACTTAAGGCTGAGAATGTAATTTCTCTAGCACTCATACGGTGACCTCGGTGGCGCAGCGGGCGAGAGTCCGCTTGCGACACAGAGGTTGCGGGTTCGATTCCCGCCTCGGAACAAATTTGTGTACGATCTGCAGAAATTTGTTCCGTTGGTCTGGGTGTTTTCTATGTATAATAAAAACATCTAGCTATGTAAGTATATAATGTATTAAATATATCAGTCATCTAGTACCCATAACACAAGCTTTGAGTAGCTTACTTTGGGGTTAGATGGTGCTGTGTGGATTGTCCAGCATTATTTATTTTATTATTTTTATTTATTATGAAACAAAAAAAAAACTTGTTTAAACATCATGTAATTAAGTACTTACTGCATTCTTTTGGAAGGACACATTTATGTATGTTTGAGTCATACACATAGCCTTTCCGGCATTGACATCCGTTTGCATTGCATGCCTGTGAGCATGCTATAGCCTTTTTGTTGAAGTCGGAACACTTTTGGCCACAGTAATTGTCACAACCAGTTTCTGCATTGGGGTCTCCACCACAAGAAGCTATTCAAAATAATCAATAGTTTAGGCACACGTGTATTCTTATGTTATGTGGTTCAGAAGGACTTGCTTAATTTGGGGCAAAATAGAGTTTTGTCAAATTTCCACATGTATAGGTTCCTACTTATTTTAAGGGTATTATGAAGTCTGTTTCATTTTATACAATGGATGGATAGTCCATTCAACTTGCAGAACAGATCACCACGGACGTAAATGTTCTGAAATAGTGACCACGGCAATCCGGCGAAATGTATGTCTTTTTTTTCATCACATGCATAATATACTTTTTAACAACATAATAGAAGTAATATGCATATAATAGAAGTAGGTACTTACGACATTGTTCGATAGGAATACAAACTCCGTTATCATTTCTCAAGTAGCCTTCTTTGCAGAGACATCCCTTTATGCAGTGCTTGGCGTCTATTTTTGGACAAGCAATAGGGAATCCGAGTTGGCTACAGTTTTTAGGATTACAATGTCCTTGTACACATTCGTCGTAGATTTCATCTGGTCCACAAGTGGGTGCTGCAATGAAAAATATTTTAATTAAGAATTGAGTACCTTATAGGCATTCCACAGCGCCGCTCTAGGCTACGCTGCATAAATATATAAATATAAATTCTCGTGTAGAACTCGTGTTTCTCGCTGATAAATTCTCGTGTAGAACTCGCTGTATGTGACAGGCAGGCAGCGAATTGTCACTGCGATCATTATTCGCAGCGATGCGCAGCGATTAGTCGCTGTGTGTGACCAAAGCTTTATACTTAGGTACATTACTTATGCACACAAACATCATAATCATCAACCTATGTTAGTCCACTAGACGTAGTTCTCAATATTAGCAAGTTGAAGTGGAAATCTTCACTGTAGCATAAAACAAAGTCGCTTCCCGCTGTTAATCCCTCTGTATGCTTTTGTCTTGCATTGATAAAAAACCCCATATTTTAATAACCCCTCATCCGATTTTACCCATATACTTACCAGTAAATTTCTCAAGTACAAGCTATCGACAAGCAGATCGGATAAACGGTTCTCAAGTTATCGTCGGACAAACATATAAACATACATCATAATTATTAGCATAAGTGTACTTACCTACTTATTTATACAATCTACCTACTATAAATATTAATTTTATATTTATGTTTTGCAACAGCTCGAGTCAGTGCCAACATTGACACAAACCTTGCTAGGTTTCACGATGTTGTATTATTAATACTGTTATTTAAGTTTTGCTGAATAAATAAATAAATAATAAAATATATACGTACATACATACATACACACATAAAAAGTAAAGTAAAAAGTAAAAATGTGTTTTATTGACATAAGACAAGCACAGTTATAATTTGAATCCATAGGCTCCCGAACTAGTTAATAAACTGTGTTTCAGGAGCCAGTGGCTTCTCCAATTGAATTAAGCAGTGATTATGTTAATATTACACAACACAATATATACATTTTCCAATAAAAAAGAATAGAAAAACTTAATACAATATAAACATAGGCATAATTTTGAATAAATGCAAATCCAACCAAGTACCTATTGTTAGAGAAGAAAAAACATACAAGTATCTACCAACAAAATCTCTCGTTTAAACTAACATGCTTAGTACCACAAATTACTTAAGGCTTCGGTGACAGCGGCTCGCAATTTCGAGGTGCGATTGGCTATTATTTCATTTCGGGGAGGTTGTTTGAAAAAATAAGTCTAAAGAAACACGCATAAATACTGTTCGAACACAAATAATACAATAATATAAGGGAAACATGCCCGAATCAGAAATCATTTTGGTATTAGTATGTTTGGTCTTACATTTACCTAATACCAAAATGATTTCTGACTCAAGCACATTTCCCTTATATTATTGTATTATTTGTGTTCGAACAGTATTTATGCGTGTTTCTTTAGAGTTATTTTTTCAAACAACCTCCCCGAAATGAAATAAAATGAAATAATAGCCAATCGCACCTCGAAATTGCGAGCCGCTGTCACCGGACTCTTAAATCACTGTTACCTACCAATTATACTTATTTGTACCTACCCTTTGTAACATAAAATGCCAAATCGCCCAAGTTGTTTGTAAGATTTTCGTTCGCTTCGCTCACTCAATCAATAAGTAGGCATATAAACAGGTTTTAATAGCTTGAAGATTAGAAGCACAGGGGTATAATGTTTATCAAATGGCGACCACAAACTGGAAGATGAAGCGTAAACGCCCTGCTACTCGATTGACCAACGACATTGTGCGGATCGAGGTAACTCCGTGCGGATGGAGAAGGCTCAAAATTATTATTCTAGGAAATGTATAGGGGAGGCCTATTTCGAGCAGAAGATTTTGCCTAGCTGATGATGATAATGATCTTATCCGCACTGTCCTATTCTAGAATAAGCTGTTCTATTTTTTCACTTTAATCACGCATTATCGTTAAAGACCAAAGCAAGCATAATGATCATCAGATTCGATAATTTCTCAACTTTGGTTTCGTCTTGTCGACAGGCGGATTGGTTGCCATGGTGTAAAAATGAAATTATAGGTTCTTACTGCATTGCTCAGGGGGAACGCATTTCTGAGTGTTGTCGTCAAAATATAGGCCATCCCTGCAGTCACACGCGTTCTCATAGCATATTGCTGTACAGAAAATCGGTTCTTTACCGATATCAGAACAACGTTTTTTACAGTTTCCACAGCCTGCCACTGCGTTATTATCTCCACCACAGGAAGCTGAAAGAGGGAAAATCTCTTTGAACCAACCTAAAAGTACGACTTCATCCATCCATCAAAGATATTACTTGCTTGGTGATTTTGGTTCATTCTTTCACTTCGCTAGTGAGGTTCCAGAAAAAGCCCAACCTTCCTGATAGCCTATAATTTATGTCCATCTTACAAACTATATCTGTGTTCTGATTTACCGTTTGTTCAGCGATATGGCGTCATTGAGTTCAAATTTCTATATTTCTGTATATTTTTTCAAGTTATGTAAATATTTTACTACCATTTCACAAAGAAAGAGAAAAAATACAGCATAGAGTATATTATATGCTGTATTTAAGTATGAGCACGCTTAGCTATATATATAGCTTAGGAGGAGTAAGAAAAACACTCACGACACTCTTCCTTAGGTATGCACACGCCGTTCTCATTCCTCATATAATTTTCTTCACAAAGACATCCTTCTATGCAATACTTTGGATCTATTCTCGGGCAAGCCACGGGGAATCCCAGTTGTGAACAGTTTTTGGGATTACATTGTCCTTGGATGCAATCGTTGTATACTTCGTACTGCCCATTGCATAATGGTGCTAGAAATAGACATCAAAGTAAGTTTATTATTATTAATATGTTAGTAGGAAGGTGGGATTGTGTGGTGGGAGATGTGAATGTATGTGGGAGTGGAAAATTTAAATACCTATTTACAGATCTGGGTAACATTGCACAGAATACGCCCAGACATGTTTACGTGAGTTTTTTTTATTGACCGAGCGAGCGAAGCGAGCGAAGCGAGCGAAGCGTCTCAGTTTCCACATTGGCCAAAAATGCGTTTGTCCGGATGTCTGTCTGTCTGTTTTCCTCTACAGGTCGCATTTTTCAACCGATCTAGACGAAACTTGGTACACAGGTTATATGACTTATTAGAATTTTTTCGTCGTCGGGGATTTTTGATTGGAGGGGTACTTCCCCCAAAAAAAGGGCAAAAAAGGGGGCTATTTGATATACTGGATATCTCCACCAAATGAGATCCGATTTCGATTATTCTTTTTTTATTTGAAAGGTAGTAACTATAAGTTGGTCTTATAAAAGTTTGGCGAAGATCTGATAAGGATCTTCAGCATGATGAACAGGATAGCTCATCAAACAATCGATGGTTTTCAATCAAATTTGAAACACAAAGGACCTCATTCTACACTAGATGATGCAAAAAAAAACAAAAAGATCAAAAAAATCACAAAACGGAAAATGCACTTGCACATTACATTCCTCAAAAATTTACAAAATTAAATAGAAAAAACATCACATCACACACACACACACACACACACACACACACACAAAATTTTGCATTATAGTTAGTTTTCAATACGTGACAGGCTGCAAGCGTTTAGTCGCTGTTAGAATACTAACTGATAATTATCTTCATGATGTTTTCCTTCACTGAATGAGAGCATCAGCATAATAATAAGCCTTAAATAAGAAATTAATAAAAGTGCACTTAAAGACTTTCAGAAAACACCTTACACGACATTGATGTTGCGGGTGAGGGATGGGTGTCAGGTGAGAAGTAGTGGGGATGGGTATTTTCTACTTCTCTTCAACATTGATAGGTTTCTTTCAAAACTCTGAAATAGCTTTTGCTAAGGCAGTAAATAGCTCACTTTTAATATGCTCGCGAGGTCTACAGCTCCCAGAGCCACTAGTTCTATTTGCATTCGGATTACTCCCGTATAATAAAAGATTGTATAAAAATACTTATAGTGTCTATTAGTTACTTTTTTTTATTGTTTCAAGAAGTGGACACATGACACTCGCTCTTTTATTGAGCCTGAATCATCTGCCTATAATAATTTGCATTACCTACCTCAAGTGGGTAGGTAATTACGTCTTAAGAAGACATGCCATACGATTATGAGGCATTGAACTACTTACAACACTGTGAAACGTCAGTATACGTAAAAGTTAACGTGCTTTTGTATTTTCAGTTTGTTTACTTACGGCATTGGTCTTTCGTGACGCAAACTCCGAAGCTGTTAGTATAGTACCCGTCAGCACATCGACAGCCAGCTACGCATGATGCATCACCAGGCTGCGGCGGGGCCGCGCACTTTATCAACCGCTCGTCCACATCGCACCGTCTCGGCGGGCACGGGACAATGCACGGATCGAATACTTCGTTTGGATTGGGACATGTTGCTGAAAAAGTAAGTTTCTAACAAACAGTTCCTTGCTTTTTATTAGTGTGAAAATAAATAGGGAAATCTACAGAACTGAGGTGAATTTGAACCGAAAATTGTCATTGGGTAATAATGCTATACGGAGATGAAGCGTGTAGTCACTTGGCGAATAAATCGGAGATGTACTTTCATGAAATAAATATGAAAAATTTAATTGTTTTTTTATATTCGTTCTAAATTTTAAGTGAAATTTATATAAATAAATTAATATAAATATTATATATGCCAAATTCTATTTTTCTCCACACACACAAGCACCTCTTCCAAACACTCCACTCCGTCCGGCCACTTCGTACAACGGTAGTGTTGGGCATCGTCATCCACAAAAAACCCACTAGGTACTTGGATTCCCTATTATAAGATATTCTGAACGAGTCTTGCTGAGAATCACTTACGACACTGATCACTCGGTATGCACACTCCTGTTTGGTTCCTGACGTGGTTGTCAATACAGCGGCAGCCGGGTTGGCATTCAGGGTCTCCCAACAGAGGAGGCACGGCGCATAGTATCAGAGCGATGTTTACGTCACAACGCTGAGGTGGACAGAGGGGCGGGCACGGGTCGTATATTTCATTAACACCATCGCAGACAGCTGTAACAATAGCAATATTCATTGCTACCATTATTTAGTCGGTTTGATTATTATTTTCTAGATACTTGAAAATGAATTAAACCCTTTTAGAATGTAGAAGTTTTTGACGGAAACCGAGTGCTTACACCCTGCGAATTTTAGTACCGATGCAAAGGCGTGTTTGTCGTAACTGAATCATGATGCATTAAAGTAATAATAGTGATAACAAACAAATAAAAAAGAAACAGTTATGTAGGTACCTATCACCAGTTATGTGCCTATTAAAACAACGATTGCAATCCTTCAAACAGTAGGTACGTCATAGCCATTGAGAGCATAAAACTTAAAATAACATAAATCGGTATTAATACATACGTTCACTACCTATAAGCTAATCAGTAGCTAGGTAGTTCTGTAGATAGTGTTTTATTTGTTCGTGATCCATGAGTCACGTCAATCAATTAAATAGTTTAATGTTTTGTCATGATTTTGTTGGATTTGTAAACAACACTATAAAATAACTGTGATTTGAACTAATACGACGATTTTATTTTGATATGATAATATGGTCATATTATTTGAACCAATATGTACCAATAAGTACCAATAAGTTACTCACGGCAATTCTCCCACCGCACGCATCGTCCAATATCATTCCTGTAATACCCATCTCGACACCTGCATGTAGGAGGGGCGCAGTCGGGATGTCCTGGTTGCAAAGCAGGGGCGCAAAACACGGCTGCATCATTGATTCCACAAGTACGTAAAGGACAAGGCGCTGGGCAGGGATCGTACACTTCGTGTTTTTTGCAAACCAAACCAGCTGAAATAATAGACTTTTCTCTTTGTCGGTCCGTGATAAGGTCATTGCTGTCAAATGCCACATTACTAGTACAAAATGTGACTTTTAATATTAAATTTCACAAAAATACTGAAACACTACCGCAATGATTATTCTAGGTCTAAAAAATACAGTAAAAAGTTTTTTTTATAAACACTAACTAAAGAATTATAAAACACTCATTAGAAAACCGGAACCTTTACGACATTTTTTATAAATTTTTGGTAGTAATTTATTTTAAGAGTAGTAGAGCTCTTTGTGAAGGGCTCGTCCGGGGAAGTACTACCACCACGCCTTTTTCTGCCGCCAAGCAGCAACGCTGTGTTTCGGTTTGAAGAGTGTGGTCGCCGGTGTAATTACGGGCACATGAGGCTTAACATCTGTGCGCCTCAAGTTGATGGACGCAGGGCAGTGCATCGTAGGGCACGTTCCTATTGTGCGTGACCTACGGGGCAATGTTTTGTTTATAGGTGATGGTTACCACTTAACATCAGGTGGGCCATCTGCTTGTTCCATCAGCTAGTTGTATAAAAAAAAAAAAGTAATTATACTGTTATAAGCAAACTGAATCTAATGTCACTCACTGTTTTTCTGTTTTTTTTTTGCTGTTTTTAGCAAGACCTTACTCGTTACGATGTTATTTTCGGCTGTATGCACATATTTATGCGATACATTTCAGATCAGTTGTAATATTTTAGTTTTAGTTTTTTCTTAGTTGTACTGTGTTTTGTGCCATTAAATAAATAAATAAAAAAAACTGGGTTTAAATTCGTTTAGTCAAATGTATTGTATCAATGAATGAATTAATGAAAAGCAAATGTACAATCTATTATTTTATAGTAATTTCGTAGTGTTTACGTTACGTTCTTTTACGTTGTTGTATCAAAGAGTTCAACAACTTTATGAAATAAACTCATTAGGTACCTACCTGAACGATATTTTTTTATCGAAGTTAATTTAAATAAATAAGTAGGTACCTACTGCCACTGCAATAATAAATAATGTGTAGAGTGAGGTCATAAGAATGTAGATGGATAGATTACTCGTTTTATAAAAAAAAACTTATCCAAATCCAAAATCCAAAGTGAAGTATAAAAGTACCTACAAGGAGCTCTGTCTGGGTGTCATAAAATTTATAATAATATAAATTAATGTTACCTTTTGTTTTTTTACAAAATAAAGTCTATAATTTATGTATTTTATCCGTTATTTTCCAAGGAATTTGAATACTACGTACAGTTATTTCGTTCCCATAACACCAGTTTTGCTAAGTTTTCGGCTTGACTTTCGAAATCACTGTTTGAAGCAAGGAATTTGGATACTGTTTGAAGAAGAGCACTAACTCTTTTAAACACATTTGTACACGAGGTCCAATGTGTCGATGAATTTAACGATAAAATTCGTGATTATTTAAGTATACTTTTAAGTTTAAAGCTAAGATAGTAAGCGGTTTGGTCAGAGCACTGTAAGCTTACTATCATTTATGTAATAAATAAATAAAATAATAATAGTCAGCCTTTGTAACTATGAAGCCTGAGGTATGATGTAATGGAAATCGAAACATTAACATATAGGACCCCACAATATACGAATTACGAACGCAGTGCAAATAGCATGCGAACCCTGGTTATACGATAGCTAAGTATATGTCAAATTAAAAGTCGAAAGTTTTAAAGCTCTCCCCCACAGGCGCGTTTTGGGATTCTGCGTTTCGCGATTTAGTTTTTGCGATATCTGTTTTCAGAACATTTTGTACTAGGACGCGCACGAAGTTACATACTGCGCTGCTATAAGAACGCGCGTTTTGGATGTAAGAAAATCTAAACGCGCGATCTCAAAAACAAGATGTCAAATGGTAACCATCACCCATAACCACAAAGCATTGCGACGTAAATCACCACAATAGGAACGTGCCCTACGTTGCACTGCTCTGCCTCCATCAACTTGAGGCACACATAATGTTAAGCCTCATGTGCCGTAATATTTTACACCGGCGACCACACTCTTCAAACCGAAACACAACAACGCTGCTTGGCGGCAGCAAAAAGCGTAGTAGTAGTACTTCCCCGAAAGAGCTTTTTACAAAGAGCTCTACTACTCAGAGAAAACATAGAAAAATTAAAATAGTTTCTCATAATAAAATAGGATAATACGGAACTACTATTTATTTATTCTGTGATAATACTTACTGCAGTCGGACGGTAAGACACATTTTCTGGTGATCTCATCAAAAACGTATCCCGGCCGGCAGACGCAGGCGTTATACAAATTGACTGGTTCATAGTTTCCAGGTTTTTTATTGTAGTTTGAGCAGAGGTTGTTGGAGTGGTTGCCATCACCACTTACGGCATTCGGATCACCTCCGCAAGATGCTTTAATTTAAAGGTTCAAATTCAAAAACATATTTTATAATAAACTGGTTATATCGCATTTTATGTTTATGTTAATATTCGTATAAAACTTACGACAATGTCTCATAGGTATGCAGATGCCCCCAAAGTTTCTCACATAGCCCTCTTTACAAATGCAGCCTGCTGCAACAGGACATTGGCAACCAGGTGGTATATCTGGACAGGCTACAGGAAATCCTACTTCTTCGCAGGTTTTGGGTGAACAAACCGCTGAAGGGCAGTTAGACCATACTTCGTTTATTCCTGAAAGTAACATTGAACAAATTCACACTACCGTAAACAAAACTTTAGGTGATCATTATAATGCTCAATGCACTTCAGATTTAGTTGACTAGTGTTTAATTTTAGCACCGCAGAATGTATACTTTCCTGTTAAAAGTTTATGTAGCAGGTACTAGTGGAATCGCATAAATTCGCTAGCGTTAAGCGATTGACATAGAAAAATATATCCCCACCCATCGGAAATTATTTTCTAGCACCCTTTAACTACAAGAAAAAGCTACCCACAAAATTCTAAATCTTATGCCTACTGGTGTAATTATTCATTCAGTAACGTGAGAGAGAATGTGAGCTTAATGGCATCTATTTAGATGTAATTTGGAATATCTTAAGGGTAGCGCTCCTTGTGAAGCTGTTTCAAAGACATACATATTTCGTCTGGTAAGCAGTTGTTGCAGTGTTTTGGTTTGAGGAGTGTGTGTATGCCGGTGAAATTAGTAGCTAATGCTGTGTATCGGAGTGGCAAATCGGTGCATCATCGCAAGACATGTTCCTAATGTATGTGACCTGTGAACCAATGCTTTAATTTTATAGTTGAAATTACTTACTGCAAGATTTTTTTGGATGTCCGTTCAAAGGAGCTTTATGGTAATCTGTGAAAATTTTAGAAAACGAATTATTAGAAGGTTAGAGATCAATAACATGACAGTAGTAGATAATGCAAATAAAGCTAAAGCTAATATTACAAAAAAATGTAATAGTGGGTACACACGTACGTACTTGCTCAATAAACTTGCTCGATCTCGAGCAAGTACGAACGTGTGTACCATGCAAGACAAATGCTCGAAGCCAACCAAAATGTTCGATTCGAACAAGATTCAAACGTCCATAATTCTTGCTTGATGTTCGATGCAAACATGTTTGTACATGTAGCCGCGAAGTGGAGCATGTTAGTCGTGATTGATATATTGTGAAGAGGGTGCGAGTGCGCTGTTAAAATGTCGGACTTTCGTTCATTTTCTCTGGATTTTGTGGAACAATTTATAAATAAATAATAAATAATGCTGGACAATCCACACAGCACTATCTAGCCCCAGTAAGCTACTCAAAGCTTGTGTTACGGGTACTAGATAACTGATATATTGAATACATTATATACTTACATAGATAGATATTTTTTATTATACATAGAAAACACCCAGACCAACAGAACAAATTTCTGCAAATCATACATAAATTTGTTCCGAAGCGGGAATCGAACCCGCAACCTCTGCGTCGCAGGCGGACTCTCGCACGCTACGCATCTGAGGTCGTCAAAATAAATATTATGTATCAGGAGGAAGAGTGCTTGTGGAAAACTACGTTAAAAGAATATAGTGATAAGGGTAAAAGAAACGCAGCATATGAACGTTAAATTTTATTGTGCAAAACTGTTGAACCTAATATTGACAAGAACGGAGTAATAAAAAAGATAAATTCTCCAAGAGCATCTGGTGGGAGGCGATGCCCACCAAACACAACAACGAATTGTCCATTGCTCGAAGAGTTTCAACGCGCACTAAACATGTTCTTCGAGCAAGCTTTTACGTGAAGACGCAGGGTCGAGCATGTTTGTAGATAGTCATGCTCGGATGAAACATACTCATCGCGCAAGTACGTACATGTGTACCTACCATAAGAATTGTAAGATTTATGCTGATGTCGTATGCACTCGTATTTTAATCTATGAATAATTAATAAGTCTATATTCGTAGGTTTTAATTAAACGGATTTTTCTCAACTAGATACAAAATATAAAACAGAAATTCTGACGGCAGAAAAGCATAGCAAAGCATTCGGGCTGTGTTCGAATCAGATTTAGAGAGCTTTGAGAGAAACAGAATATAATGACATACAAACAAAACATTGTTGGATACTACGGCCACTGTCTTCAATGTTTATAATAATTATTCAAGACAGATCACAACATATGAAATAATAGTATTAATAAGAGAGAACATAATTAGAAGTATTTGTTTCTTCAATACAGCTTTTTACCAAAATGACATGACGTACCATGATCAAATCGAGCAGCACTACTGGATGACTCGGACTGTGACGTGGAGCTGCTACTACTACTGCTGGTAGCTGAACTACTAGACGTTGACACTTAAAACAAAACAAGTATAATGCGTCAGTTGTTTTATTATGCAAAATCAGAATAAATATATATATAAAGTAAGAGTAGGAGTAGAGAGTAGTAAGAGATAGGAATTTATAAGGTTCAGAAGATTTGCAGGTGATATAGCAGCAGTTACAGGTAGAGTGATTTACAAACATTTAGATGCATCAAAACTGTCGGTATGTAAATTTAATCAAAGAGAGACATTACAACAAAACAAAATTAAATACGATGACATGAAAATTGATGAGACAATACGAAATGAAATGCAGAATTACCTAAACATTTTAAAGGCACATTTCAATGTTTTCCAAAACAAATTCCGAACAAAATGTCTTCCGTAAGTACATATTAATTCCGATTATATTAATTTTTGTGGAAAATGGAAAAACAGTTTGGTTCGAAATAAAATATTCGCTGAACCATTATGAATGATGATGAAGTTTTAAAGAAGCTACATGTCAAAGCAAATCGGAGTACCGCAATGATGTTTTAAAAAGGGGCCCCTTTTTAAAACATCATTGGAGTACCGTATGTATTTTTTTACCAAAACTTTTTTCATTGTTTTATTTCGTTTACAATTTTTTATTGAAAACGTAAATGGTTTAACATTATGCTTTTGTAATTCATGTATTTTGTACAGAGATGATAATTTTATATGTCCCAATTCCCAAATTGGCCCTATTTGAACAAGATGTTATCTATCGCAAACTATATTACATTCTGGATTAATTAATATTATATAATACTCCCTGCACAACCTCGCCATTCATTTGCACACATTTACACCCCACACCTCACTCACACACCGTTCCTGTCGAATTGGTTATTTTCCTTCTACCTACTACACATTCACAGCCCCTATTCATACTCAGTCAATCATTGTGTTCTGCATTAAAAAAATGCCCACGTAGAATAAATTTATTGTATTGTTTATTGTACCTATCCTTCCTACTTAATAAACGAGAAAGTTTGTAAGTATGGATGGATGGATGGATGGATGGATGGATGGATGTTTGATACTCTTTCACGCTGGAACGGCAGAACGGATCTGGATGAAACTTGGCAGAGAGAAAGATTATATTCTGGAATAACATATAGGCTACTTTTTATCCCATGGGAATACCGGGACTAAAATCTGCGCGGGTGAAACCGCGTGGCGGAACTAGTTTATACCCATGGGTATAATTTTACTGCCGCAAAAACATTAGGAAATTTAGTTCCAATGGTCTTACTGCAATTGTTTAGTCATTTATATATTTATAATATAATAATAATAATAATTTACAAAAAACACAGTTTTCATTGGGACTAATTGTGTAAAAAAATTAAATACTTATTATTAATATTATTATCATGTTTATGGGTAAAAACACTACGTGATGATATTATAAAAAAAAAATTGTGTTTAAAAAAACAAACCTGTTGTTGATACAAATGATATTATATTAGCCACTACGGCCACCAGTAGAAGTGGGTTCACCATGATGCCACTCAACAAACTGGGGTTATTATCAAGGACATTTTACCTTTTATACACGATCATAAAATTAAAGTATTCACTTGTTTCAATATCGCTTTTATTTTCCCTGTATGTAGGTATATACATATAAAACAAAGCGATTTGTTTGTCTTTTAACATGTTGCTGTTATGTTACTGTCTGGTTGGCCTGGCCTTACAATATCTGAGTAACAGTTTGTAGTTGTATATAATGCCACAGACACAATAACAGTGCTAACTACGTTTTTTTTCTATGGTATCCATAGGGATTGATAAATAGATAGCACTGTTATTGTGTTTATATAAAAAATGTAGATAGCACATTGTCAGGTAGTGCTTGTTTGCCTACTTACTCATTTATAGAGTTACATAGTGTTTTCGACAATAGTAATTATCGTTAGGTGTACTTAGCTGTTATATTTATTTGATAAACAATGTAGGTAAACGTTTTTCAAAATATATAAAGACGCAAGCAGAAAGTGGATTTTTGTCATAGAATAAATAAGCATGTCTATACAATTATTGTTTGTATGGCGTTTGCAGTGCTGCCTGCAATTATTCCTGTTCCGAAAGTTGGATAGACATTTGTAGATTGTGACTTTACTGTAAATATATTTTAACCCGTTATGTGTATCTACTAATGTAAATAAATAAATAATGCTGACAATCCACACAGCACCATCTAGACCCATAGTAAGCTACTCAAAACTTGTGTTATGGGTACTAGATGACTAATATATATTTAATACATTATATACTTACATACTTAGATAGATATTTTTATTATACATATAAAACACCCAAACCAACGGAACAAATTTCTGCAGATCGTACACAAATTTGTTCCGAGACGGGAATCGAACCCGCAACCTCTTGCGTCGGAGGCGGACACTCGCCCGCTGCGCCATTGAGGTCGTCTGAATGTGAGTGTTAAATAACGAAATTTAATTTTAATTTTCATTATTATTCGTCAGAAAAGTTCAAACCATGATGAAAAAGTAGGCAAAGCGTCGTTAATCTATGCCGTAGTTGATCAAAGTATGCGAGAAATAGGATAGCTATAATGTAGACTGTTCAATAAGTACCAGTCCAGTGATTGATCATCCAAAGTTCGTACCTTCGACGTTGTGGTACCACTCACCCAATTTTAGACATTATAGTATCCGAAACAGTTAATTAAGCTCACAATAGAAACCATTTCGCTTGATGGAAAGCGGCGTGATAAAAGACTGGGAAATTATATTCTGACAAACGGTGAAACAGAAAGATATAGATGCAAACATTTATTACATTGATCAGATTCACGAAATCTATCCTATTTATATATTATATTTTGTGTACATAATGCACGCAGAATATTTTACCAGACTGCCAAGAAATATGGTAGGTATCTAATGTTTTTCAACATAAGAATGATAATATAGGTACGTAGATAATTTTTTCTCCTTTGAGAACCAGTGCAACATGAAATTGTCGTTCAATTCGTTTTGAACACGAGAATGAGAATGTGGTAAAATAACGAGTCTTTAAAACGTATAGAGGTCAATGTTATTGTTCTACACTCTAAATAGGCAAGGCTATTTGGAATTCCGCTTCAAGTGCCTTGATGTGATAGAGGCATGGCAGGTTGCAGCTGGGCGGTGACAACGGTCGGTGACACTGATAGACTGTAATCTATTATCAACACCCGCAAAGACACGGGGACCCCACGTTTCACTATGTTGGTCTTAATTTATACAGACTCACTAAGTACACACAGACTTTACAAGTTTCACTCCGCGGTTTCACCCGCGCTAATTTAAATCCCCGTATTCCCACGGGATAAAATGTAGCCCATGTGCTATTCCAGATTATAATCTATCTGTTTGCCAAGTTTCATCCAAATGCGTTCAGCCGTTCCGGCGTGAAAGAGAAAAAAACTTCTATCCATCCATCTATCCATCCATCCTTCCATCCATACTCACAAACTTTCGCGTTTATAATAGTAGTAGGATAATATGATGGAGGGGTAGATGACTACCTACAAGTTGGAACAAACAAACATTAATAATTATTTTTCTTGTTCACTTCTGAAGATCATTTCAAAACCGCAATATGTTCATAGATCAAATGTAATGGATTTCATATTTACCACTACAGTTCTCAAAGGCAAGTTGAAAATGTGTAAGCTTCGGAAAAGTTTCAGATTTGGTCAATAACGAGCGCCAGACAACCCACGGACAACCTTCATCGCGTATTTTTTGGGAATTCACTACTTATTACTGTAGATGTAGATTCGTTGTTCATCTAATGAGAGTTGGACCCACAATTTTAAATAATACCAATATATAGGTACTTGAAGAATGAGACGGTCGGGGAAAATCAAAGCAGCTTATTCGATGGTAGCTAAGCACAGTCTATTAAGGTCTGGTCAGTGCAATGCACCTACGCTGAAAGAGAGAGCATACATTTTTGAATAGATAAATGCTGGCAATCGTGTAACGATTCTTACATTCCTACCGATTAATTTATGGATAATAGTCTTTAGTCTTTTTTCTTCAAGTCTTGAGTCGTCAAACCGCCATATTATATGAGCGCAGCTGAGCTGTAGCTGGTAGCGTGTAGAACTATACACCTTTACAGTAGCACAGATAAAAGAATACTATACTAGCAGTAGGTAAGTTTCTATACAATAATACTGATCACTGCATCCATGAGTATACGATAAAGCACGCTATATAGGTAGGTGAGTTATAAAAGAATACGCGAAACTCAGGTAGAGTTCGCACATAAATTCACTCTGTACATGATGCTTGTTTGCATAATACAAGTCAGCTTTGTTCCGCTAGACTACGCGAGGCAGCGGGTGCAAGCCTGAAGTATTTCAACCGCAACTGCTCATGTAGGATGTACTTTTCAGGTAAAACAAATAACGTATCACATGTACTCGTAGTACAATTTACCTTGCACCTGAACACCTTGTGTTATAAATCGTTAATCTAGACACAGGGTTGCCAGCCAAGTTTGGAAAAATGTGCGATGCACATTGGCATTTGGCAGTGAGTATAACATTTACCGGAATAATTTTTATCAACTCTCGCTCCATTTCCATTCCTATAACTCAAAAACGATAAGTAACAAAACGTTGGTTCCAGACTTCATAGCTTTGGCTCATAATCGTTTTATGAATTTATTTATATTTATTTATCACTACAATTTACTGTACTTTTCACCACAAGTTAGAAAAGGAAGAAAGAAAATTAATTTATTTGTCACACATAATAAAAACATATGAGGATCAAAAATTTACAAGCTAATAACTAACTAATAGTTAAAAATAAAAGATACAAATAAAAGTATATGTATAATATCTTTATAATATAGATTATCTATGTATAAATAAAAGGTGTATCTGGATGAATTGAAACTTGCAGAAACAACATTTGAAAAACCACATTTTAAGAAACCATAGGTAAGGCTTTTACCTACCACCGTCGACCAACCTTTACTATTTGGTTAAAACCCCCCAAAAGTTACTGTAAACTTTAGTTAATTCAGGAATGAGCCCTGAATAACTCATATACAATTTTAATATAAATAAACCACATTCGTTAATAAAAGTTAATTAAATATTAGCCGTCGTTTTAATTACAGCTCAATGTTCATACTTAATCTACTCGCGTTCATTGCCTTTGTTTGTGGTTAGATTTTGTTAAATCTTACTAATATTATAAACGCGAAAGTGTGTAGGTATGGATGGATAGATGTTTGCTACTCTTTCAAGCTGGAACAGCTGAACGGATCTCGATGATGATACTTGGCAGAGAGATAGATTATAGTCTGGAATAGCACATAGGCTACTTTTTATTCCATGGGAGTATCGGGATTTAAATCTACGCGGGTGAAACCGCGGAGCGCAACTAGTGATTCTAAAAATTTAACCAACGGAAACAGAAAATTTATACCTATGTGTTTTTGTTAATTCACAACAGGAAGTACTTTTTCAATTGTAAGAATAAAATAAAATGTGAGCCCATAGCTATTTTACCTAATCTTCAATCTACTTTATAGACATTCATTTTGTATTCAAAGGGAATCTGATATAAAACAAAAATGTAAAATGTAAGTAAAATTCAGTCTTTGTAGCAATGGCCTTTTCGACATTTCGCCAATTTATCATTAGGCTTACGTCAAAGAAAGCAAATTAACCTAATTGTTGAAGACTCGTTTCACTGCAGACATTCCTGTTTTTTATTATTCCTTATAAAATATAAAAGTCGCAACAGAGTGGGGAATTCGATATACATTTTCATTTTACTACCGACGCCAATTAAACAATGATAACCTTTATGAATGTTTTGTTCTTTTTCTGGGTTTTAGTTTGAAATAAGTATGTTACGTCTATTATGTTTCAAATAAATAAAGGTTTATTTATATCAGCTATCTGGGTTTTGTATTACAACATTTGCTTCATTTGGGGCTAGATAGTGCTATCTGAGAAGTTTACCAAAACTTGTTTTATAGGTTTATACAGTAAGTACACATGCGTCACATGTATATAGAGAGAAAGTTTATATAGAGCATGCTGTGGTTGCCTGTGATTGAAATGGTCATCGATTTGTATAAATAAACAATTACAAACTGTTAAGATAATAAAGAATTATCCCTCTTAAAATCTGAACGAACTCCTACACAAAGATCTCGCCTAGGTACTTACGAACAAAAATATGAGAAAATAGTTATTGAGCTCTAGTATAACCAACGTTTCGCGTGTAGCCAGCCTATAAAATCATGTAATTAACGACCATGGCGTAAGTATTTTATGTAAAATGAAAAGGCTGTTATACTTTTTACACTAATGCTCCTGAGTTCAACGTGCTTGAAACCCCACTTTGCGATTTGGTCCTAAGATTGTATCTCTATCAATTATGGCCCATAAAACGTAATGACTTCATCGTAAATTTCAGCTTACACGACACAATTTTCTTTGGTGTTGAATAAATTAGGTCAAATTACTCCTAGGTGGATATGACTTTTTGCTCTTGGTTTGAAGAACTTTGTTGGAAGTTTCAGAAGTTTTTGGCTTTAGACCTTCTGTAAATTAAAACTTGATACCTTTAACTTTCCTCATAAACTTAAACCCCGACTTCTGTTTGAGAAAACATACATTTACTGTATTTTAGTAATTCAACAATTGTTTAAAATAACTAAACAATTTATTAGCAAATAAAATTAAAATGTATACAATTAATTTCAAAGTGATCAATTTAAACATTATACAGTTAAGTCATCTGCAGACTGTTGTGAATGATCAATTTTTTATTATTTAATAATCAATTTGTCATAATGTGGTAAGGATAATTTTTACTTTTTCGCAAACAATATTTTGGTTCCAAAAGTCATAGATCGCGGCAGTGACGTATACTGCACATAATATATCGTAAAGTTATGCAAAGTCAGTCCCAAACTATTACGACGTGCATTATCACAGGCACACGGTATCTGTGAAACGGGCAAGATATTTCAGTTGACTGACTACTAAAATCTTGCAGTTGGTACTTTGTACTATCTTAGCTCTCATAAACAATTTTTGTCAGCAATAACGCTATTTTTTCGCAGCACAATAAAACGTTAAATCATGCTCACTGATAGGTACTGTTACTGTTGCTCAAAATACTTATAATAATATGTAAAAATAAATAATATTGGTGGTTTCATAATAGTTGCTGAAGGCTCCACTAGCTATAACAGCAGATAAGACTATTGCCATCTATTTTCGTTGACATTTAGGTGAAAATGACATGTATGTCGGGTTATAAAACACGCCGTATAATTATGTTTTGAGTAGTCGGCCCCCTTGTCGCTCGAGTAGCTTGAGCAATCGTGTAAATGTGAAAAGGGCTTTTGGTGGGCATTCACCCACACAACTGTTCCATAATTTCTAACTTACTCGGTGCTAACTTTGTCAAGTCGTCAAGGCAAATTAAGCCCGTACTCATTTCAGGTAACTTATAGTAGCAACGCAAATATGCACTCAAAGTGTCACTGAGATGAATGGCCTCAACTTTAAATTCACACGAACTTTTGATACTGAAAAGCCTGAACCTCCTATCTGAGACGCAAATGGGGTATACTTTTAAAAAATAATGTTTCAACTTTTGTATAATAGCACTAACATAGCTGGGCTCTAAGCTGTATCTAAATTAGTTTTGTTTAAAATATTTTAGGAATCATTAAAACCTACTAAAAATATTAGGTAGGCAAATAGATATGCTATCTTATTTTGCACTTGAAGAATGTAATATTAGTTTTAGAAATCAAATATAAATAACACACTAGGGCATTCAGGCATCTGTCTACCTATTCAAGAGATGGTGATGATAACGCACAGCCTAGAAATTAATTTGTCAAGGTACAAAAAGGTATTGAGTATATAATGGTGGAGAGCGCTGAAAAAGAAAATCCTGAAAATTCGCCTCAAAAAGGATGCACTGGGGCTTAAAGTCAATGTAAAGGTAGCGCGGGATTACACCATTTAACAAAATGTAATGTTTTTTAACTATTTTAATGTAATTGTTTTTGGCAAATAAATGTATTTGTATTTGTATTTGTATTTTTAACAAAAAAAATATCACGTTAAGCATGCTTTAGCGGTCAAACAAGTTAAGCCCAGATATTGCAATTTGGGCACTGTGCCCACTCAATGAAAATTAAAACTCTTTCGAAAAGTTTTTTATTAATGAGTCGTAGCTTTTTTTTGGTTACATCAAGGTTCTGTACAGTAACTAAGACTGTAGCTAAAAAAATATTTCTATTTGTTTATAAGGTAGCCATGTATCGCATATTTATGCTGTCAAAATAAAGAAAAAAAAACTATCGAAATACGTGTTTCTTATTTTTATTCACTCTCTAATCACATTAGGGTTCAAAGGGCTATTTTCATTTATTTCGGCTTTTTCGTACAAAATATACTTCAAACTATGCCAATATACGTCAGTCCCGACTCAAAGCAAGATCTAGCTAGGCCATATTAATTTATAAGCCAAGGTACGAAATGTCCTCTACCTCAGTCCATTGAGGTAAGACTCGAGTATTTCATTAATTAATTGAAGAGACCAACTGTCTCTTGAATTTCTGCATATTCATACTTAGTGACACGTGTTGAACTGAGATGGCGAACAATCGGGATATCCACTCAACATCATCATCAGCCCGAAGAAGCCTTCTCCATAGGCCTATATAATTTTCAAATAAATACACCCAGGCAGAGAACAAACAATGTTCATCAGACAAAACTATAAGTTTGTTTTCGGTGGGGAAGATGAAACCTTACCCTTAAATTTTCCTCTATTTTCCCCATAATCTCCAAGAGATATAGCGAATATAACGCTACGCTATAATCTGTGGAAATGCTATCCGACAAAATATATTTTTAAATCAAATTACTTTTTTATTTATAAAAACAAAATAGGTTCATAAATAAAAAAGTAATTTGATAAACGTAACGTAACGTAAACGATGTCTTAAAATGCCGAACAGCATTCACACAAAGGACGAACATCTACAATATATAATTTCTGAGCGTTTCTAAGTCCCGGGCAAGACTATTTATAAATAATGTACTGGAGTTTATCCTCAACTCTTTACGACGCAGACAACCGTCAATTAACTACTCGCACGCACATTTCACTATTTTTTTAGTTTTAAATTTAAATCAAATCAAAATCATTTATATAAACAACAATACTAAATAAAGATATAGCAAGTGACAGAAATTGGCTGTCACTCAGCATAATAAAAAAATGCCATAGCAGCATCTAAGAAGAAGAACGCAGTATTCAAATTCCTTGAGCAGCATAAACGCTACTCCGTGACACCAGTACGTATTGTACGCAAGGAATATAATACTCTTGGACGAGAGCCAGCACGCAATCACGTAGCAACTGCGACACCCATGTCATTGGTAAATCACTGATTGCAGTGAAAAACCGTTCAGAAAAAATACAATTTTGATGTAAATATTAAATCAAAATCAAATCAAATCCAAACGTTTATTTGCAACTAATTATACAAAAGGTATAACAATAGGTTGAAGATAATCACTAAACTAATAAACTATAACACAAGCAATAAATATAAATAAGACAGTTGCAAACTGTTACATATTATATATTACATATTTACTCAAACTTTTTGTAAATCTAATATTTTTGCTGTTATTGTAATTCTTCGAAACATGGTGGTTTGCGATTCAGCTATTTAATTTTTACGGCCGAAGAATGGAATTTACCGGCTTCTATTTTTACGAATGACTATAATTTGGATGTTCTCAAGAGAAAACTGAATAGGTTTTTTTTTCTAGGTAAACGAGCCACATCGTCACTATCATTTAACATCAGAGATTGCGGCCAAAAGTTTCACCTATACCGAAGTTGTAAAAAAATGTATGGGAAACATGCGAGCGAGTGTCAGCATCTTAAGTAGAGCCTGGTTGGGTCAAAGTTGAAAGCCAAGCCTACATATTGCCGCCGCAGGTGGCCCACGCAAACTATTATAACAAGACAACAGTTTGAATTAATTATAATTTAGGGCCGTTCGTCTTTCATCATTTAATTAGAGCGCAAGTCAGTCTTCATTTGCTAAGTTTAGAATGAAGTTGTTATCAGAGAACTTAGCCGACACACCTGACTTTGTTTACGAGTATCTAGTTTAAAACTAGCCTCTATAGCCTCTGTATTACTGAGGTTGAATTCCCGGAGATACTTTCTACCTACGCAAATAAATACCCTCTGAACTTTAAGTATCTACGACCTCTCCGCTTACTGAAGTTAAAGTTGTGTGTCACAACAAAAATGATTAAAGTATTTCCATTTTTGGTAAATAAATATTTAAATAAAAAGTAAGTAGGTATTTGGTACTTAGAGATCACAGATTTAGTAAAGAATCAAAGTAGTAAAGATTCTTTGTTTCTTTAGTTTTAGTGATAAATAAACTGCCCGTATGTATAAAAACAACTTCACAGTGAGTCAGGTACAATGATATTAACATTTCACTTCGACTCAGTGAACAGCGAATGCACACTGTGGCTGCCATATCGATATGTCATTAGGTGCAAGTGTACCTTTGTTTATTTATGCACTAGTGACTTCGTGTTGGCTCAAAGCTATTTCCACTTGGGGGCATAAACCACTTGGGATCTCAAAAATCGTTTTTAGAGAGACGCCCCTGTTCCAAATTCTAGACCTTAAAGCTCTGAATTTTCGGAGATTATGTTAAATTAATTGAACCCTCTGTTGATATCCTATTTTTGATAAGCTTGGGTTTAATTAGAATGAACCACTGACTTTCGTACAGTGTGTCAATATCTCACTAGCAAAACCGAATCAATCGATGCATAGTTTACTGATCATGACAGTGGAAGATAGTGTTCTATGCCGATACTATTTAGGGCAATTTCTAAAAGCCTTACTTTGAGCGCTTATGTGCATCAGAAGGCACGCCTTTTTTGGCCCAAAAAGTCCTCCAGAGTCTTAAGTCATACCCCATTGAAGCTGCCCTACATGCACTGTCCTATCTATCTATCCCTATCTATCAGCTTGAGGCATACCGACTGATTTTAAGATCTTAACATCTGTCTGTATGCCTGTATGACACAGTCACATGAGTTGACTCATGGTGACTGTGTGTGACACCGGCACTCCCACCTTCAAACTGAAACAAAGAACTCTATTTGGCGATAGAAATAAGCTTGGTAAAAAGTAATCGTAAAAAGTATTCGTCATCTGATGAATTGAATAGCCGACTCAATAATATTGATAAAAGACACACAATTGTACTACTGTTTAATAGTTTAACTACAAGAGCGGGATGTGAACCGCAGTTAATTGTTTTGTTTCAGTTTCTGCGAAAATTTGTTTGCGAAATGAAATAAACCTAACTCTACAAAATCGGGAATGGTTTGCGTGAAAACCAATTACTGATATCCTCTTGGACTAGACTTGGAGTTGGCGATTAATTTTGTTGTTTTAAACAAATTAATAATTCTATTATAAAACTCGTGAATACTACAACAAACGTTAAACTAAAGGGCCAGCCGTTTATGTAGTCCAAATAATAATATATTAATAGTAAAACTTTTTAAACTCGATAATTTTTTAGCACAATTCTTTTGATATTGGCTTCGAAGCAATCAATTTATGCGAAAATAGTCACCGTCCTTCGAATATATTATCATATTTTTTCGGAATTGACGACGAATATTCAGATTTCAGTTTAATTTTCTTACAGAGAGCTCTCCATTGAAATTCAGGCTGATATTGAATTTTAGATCCATTCTTGTCCATATAATAACGGCTTAGGGTTTCATTATTTACTAAACTATCATAATCAAAGCCTTTTTTCGGCAACCACTCATCGGCGAAGGATTCATTCGGCGAAGCGTTCTTAGCCGAATGATTCTTTCGGCAAACTACTCATCTCGGAAGGATTATTTGACGACCTCAGTGGCGCAGCGGGCGAGAGTCCGTTCGATTCCCGCCTCAGAACAAATTTGTGTATGATCTGCAGAAATTTGTTCCGTTGGTCTGGGTGTTTATGTATAATAAAAAAATATGTATCTATGTAAGTATATAATGTATTAAATATATCAGTCGTCTAGTACCCATAACACAAGCTCTGAGTAGCTTACTTTGGGGCTAGATGATGCTGTGTGGATTGTCCTGCATTATTAAAAAAAAAAAAAAAAAAATTAGGCGAACTAATTCACTCACTAAACGTTTATTGGCCAATTTTTGTTTTGCCAAAAGAAATCATCAATCGTTAAATCGTCAACAGTCTTTTGATTCATGAAGGAATATACTGTGAACGTTTCAAAGAAATCTTAATGGTTGTGCTGAATAAAAACCGTTTTGATTTCGATGAAAAAAGTTCAGGGGAACGGTAATTCGCGTGTAAAGTTTTTTGGTTACAAATAAATCTTGTACTCACAAAAATTATAAATGCTAAAAAGAATGTCGCGATATGGGCTCTGTATTTATATACAGAGCCCATATCGCGAAAACCTTTAGGCTTCAACCACGTACTAGCATGTTTTGATACTAAGAGATTTTAAGGGATATCTACCGTGCCTGGGGATCAAAAACGTAAGACTGATTCTGTTTTGGTTTAAAATGCATATATTTCATACACTACCATAGTTTTAGCCAAGTAGTTCACTGTACCACACGAATAGTGGATTATTACTATATAAAGCATATAAAACCCCCGAGGTAGCTTAGACTTTGTCATGCAAATCAGCTCCTTGTTACCGTGGAGACGTATTCTCACTGTATTTCTTGAATATAACTAAAACATTGAGACCATCTATCTTATAAAATCGATTAAACACGTCGTGAAATACACGTAATAGAGATTATAGATGCCAAATAGCCAATTCTTATTTTTCCCTTCTTCTTCTTCTTCTAATATAAGAGCAATGCTCTTGTCGGCGTAATTGATGCATTTCTCTCCAGGTGTTTCTTTTTAGGGCAACCTCCTTGTTTTTCCCTACTAGGTACTTAATATCAATTTTTTTGTTTTTTTTTATACAACTAGCTGATGGAACAAGCAGATGGCCCACCTGATGTTAAGTGGTAACCATCACCTATAAACAAAACATTGCCCCGTAGGTCACGCACAATAGGAACGTGCCCTACGATGCATTGCCCTGCGTCCATCAACTTGAGGCATACAGATGTTAAGCGTCATGTGCCTGTAATTACACCGGCGACCAAACTCCTCAAACCGAAACACAGCGTTGCTGCTTGGCGGCAGAAAAAGGCGTGGTGGTAGTACTTCCCCGGACGAGCCCTTCACAAAGAGCTCTACTACTCTGATCAATATCAATCTATCAATATTATATAATTATGTGTTAACAATTATTATAAATTATTAACAGCTGTCACAGCTCAATTGGCTCGGCCTGCTGCGCTGTGGGCAGCAGGCTGTAGGTTTGACCCCCACCAAGAACAAACATTCAAATTTATGTAATGAACAATGATATTGGTTCTCTGTCGGGGTATTTTCGGTCCTCATGGTCCAGGGGGGTCGAAGAGGTGCCCAGGGGGAGGGAGAGGGGTGTCGAGGAGGGTCCAGAGGGGGGTCGAGATAGGACATACCGGAAAAGGACATAATATGTACTTTTTAATCGCGGGTAACACCGTGAGGCACAGCTAGGCATCTACAAGCATTGATTGCCTCGTAAATCACACACGAAATGAACTACAAACATCAGCTTTGTTAAATTACTCTTGACGAGCTAAGGTTTTATCATGAATAACATTATATTGTTACTTAATGTGTATTTTGTGTATAATTGATTCTAATTCATACACAAACACCATCCGAAGTCGCGAGTATCAGCTAGTATACTGTAAATCGATTTTACTTATTTGCCAAACATTTTGCTCTCAATGAGAAATATCAATTCGCAGTGCGACAGATTTCACCTTTGAGATGCAAATCACCCCTTGGGAATTCATAGCCCGAAATGGGGTGGAGGCAGAACTTACGAATATTACATCTCTAATGTTCTCGTATTCCTTTTCAATAAAGTCAAGTGTGCATACGAAGAGCCTTATATACAAGCCTCTGCTTTTGACTGCGCTCGCGTTATACATATCCGGGTGAGAAGTAGTATCCGCACCATACAACAAAATACTACACTATAAATATACTTTCTATACTATGAGTGCATGCACACAAAGATTCACATCTTTAATAGTAGGAAGTATG
Source organism: Plemyria rubiginata (assembly GCA_963576535.1). Taxonomy (NCBI): domain Eukaryota; kingdom Metazoa; phylum Arthropoda; class Insecta; order Lepidoptera; family Geometridae; genus Plemyria; species Plemyria rubiginata. Next base: position 8,294,869 of record OY754910.1, read on the forward strand.
ATATATTTAAATACAAAGAAAATTTAAATTAATACAAGTTCTAACAGAATACATATGGAATAATTGAGCTATCTTATATACTGATGATCCAAATCAATAGCATACCCAAGACACTGGCTTGGAGGATATTGAGTATGTACCTACTGACCATTATAAATGCTTTTTTTGTTTTGGATCGAAGGGTTTGGACGCCAGAAAAATTACCGACACGGTTTGGATGCCAAAAAAATTACCGACACAAATTTGGACGAATACTAATTTGAAATAATATTATATGCATCAAACGTTTTACGTTATTTTTAAGCTTCATAAGTAACATCAAGTACATAATCACATTGAGTACCTACCTAAAAACTTACTCAAAACTACTGTTGAGAAACCTGAAACAGATACGGGGCACTCGAGTAAGCGTACAGTCAATGACAAAATTAAATGAAAAAATCTGGTTCGAAATCTGGTTTTCTTTACTCCAACACCACCAATGAAAAGCGTGGAAATGCTAGCTGCATTTTATAATATGATAACCTGGATGAATTGAATGATTAATTGAATACTAGAATTTTTTTAATATCTACCTACCTTTACTTATACATAAAAAAGCATTCAAGCATGGTGCCCGTGCGATTAGGAGCCTGCAATATAAAGAGGCATTATTAAACACGCGTTGCTGACCCTATAAAAACGCATTATTAATAACTCCAGTGATAGTATCTTTAGTGGAGGCGAGCAGGGAGGTCATTCCATAACTCAAACGTTCGCCTGAAAAAAATATCTGTGCCTACCTAAATGAATGGAGCAACTACCTTGACTCCTAGTTTTTAGGGTAAAATTTGTGCCCGAGACGAGCTGTGCGGTTTTTGTTAATATTACGACCTGAACCGTATTGCCCGCATTTTAAATCTTTATTTCTGATTTACCAAAAAAGCCGTAAAAACCATATTATAAAAAAATATACTTTTCCATTGACTGTACGATGCCACACCATCAACTGTCTCAAATATTTATTTTGACGTCCCAAGATGTAGCCGTCCTAAGTAAACTCGCCCAGAGACCCAGAGGAGTGAGCCCCCTTGCGACAACAAATCTTATATTTCCTTTGTATTCATAAGAGGAATGCTAATCTTTAGGATGTTTCATCCCGTTTAGGGCCGATTTCAAACTTAATACAATATGAAGTTCCTACGTCGTAGAATGGTCGTAGAGGCTTGCTTCCTACGCGGGCCTACGCCGTAGGGCCACGATATGGCTTTAGGCTTGTATGTTTATGTATATTATTTCCTAAGATGAAATGAGATCCAAAGCTACGTATCTACCTAACATCAATTTTAAAATCTTAAATAATAGAAAATCAACGTATTTTTCGGTAGATCACGAAATTAAAAAACTGTGTGTGTGTCTCCAGCTTCCTCATATTGAAAATGTAATTTCTATAAATGCCAATATTTAAAGCATAATTAGTGCACTCATAGATTTGAATCATAATTTAGCTGCCAAATAAACAACGATGCTATAAGCTTATAATAGTGTGTAAGCTGGAGTAACATGTCTCCAGCTGCCTCAGTCAGTGTGGGCAAACGGCTAATGATAGAGATATATAGTAAACGCAAGGATTTAGTACCAAACGAATTAGCGAGGTACCAAAAATTTCAGGTCTGTAGCTCGGAAACTCTTCGAGTTATAAGACTTGATCAACGTGTAAGCTGGAGTAACGATACGTGAAAAAGCATATGCTCGTTCTCTGGAATGGCTGGAGCTAGCAGGTTGCTTTAAGTCTCCAGATTTAGTACCAAACGAATTAGCGAGGTACCAAATATTTGAAGTGTTTCTGTTCAAAACTCTATGAGTTACAAGCTTTTCCAGCTTTTTTTGTTTGTCCAACTTGCACATGTTGGATCTCAGCAACCACAATAGGTACAGACTCGGTTGATGTCTCTGAACCGAGCTATGAATTAGTGCACTCGGTACCAAAAATTTGGAATCTCTAGGACAAGCAGTTCTGTTGTAATCAGCAAAATAACTAATATTATGATGAGTTACAGAATACCAGATAGTTCCATTTCGACCAGCCTTCAGTTGATAGTAGCTCTATCTCTGTCACTACAGCGAATGCGTCACACTCGTACCTACTGATGCAATCAAGGAATTTGAATATATCTGTCTGTATTCAAATTCCTTGGATGTTATTTTGCTGATTACAACAGAACTGCTTGTCCTAGAGATTCCAAATTTTTGGTACCGAGTGCACTAATTCATAGCTCGGTTCAGAGACATCAACCGAGTCTGTACCTATTGTGGTTGCTGAGATCCAACATGTGCAAGTTGGACAAACAAAAAAAGCTGGAAAAGCTTGTAACTCATAGAGTTTTGAACAGAAACACTTCAAATATTTGGTACCTCGCTAATTCGTTTGGTACTAAATCTGGAGACTTAAAGCAACCTGCTAGCTCCAGCCATTCCAGAGAACGAGCATATGCTTTTTCACGTATCGTTACTCCAGCTTACACGTTGATCAAGTCTTATAACTCGAAGAGTTTCCGAGCTACAGACCTGAAATTTTTGGTACCTCGCTAATTCGTTTGGTACTAAATCCTTGCGTTTACTATATATCTCTATCATTAGCCGTTTGCCCACACTGACTGAGGCAGCTGGAGACATGTTACTCCAGCTTACACACTATTATAAGCTTATAGCATCGTTGTTTATTTGGCAGCTAAATTATGATTCAAATCTATGAGTGCACTAATTATGCTTTAAATATTGGCATTTATAGAAATTACATTTTCAATATGAGGAAGCTGGAGACACACACACTAAAAAACTTGATATTTAGTTATGGGCCTAAAATTGGAGGAAACCAGTAAATCTTGCAAAAGCAGCGATTTGCTAATATCAAGCTTATGTACGGAAATCAACTACTGTAAAATGAGGGTGTGCAAAATTAAATATTTATAAGAAACTTTGACACCCACAAAGAATAAATAAATAAATACAAATTGGTGGACTTTCCACACAGCACTATCTAGCCAAAACTAAGCCAAAGCTTGAAATATGGGAACCAGATAGCTGATACTAATCATACTTTTTTTTAATACTACTTATAATAACAATAACAACAACACCCAAATTTGAACTAGCTTCTACTGAATAGCGACGCCGCAATGGCAATGGAACTCAAATATATTTGAATTTATACCTAGTATCTAAATCCTTTTAAACTTAAAAGTGGATGTTTATATTAACTGGTTTTAACTTATTATGCTGATACTGCTAATATTGCAAAAAACATCAAAGTTTCAAATCAATAACTCTGGTTGCGTGAGCATTTTAGTTGCTAGTAGCGTAAAGTTAATTCCCATTACCATTTTAGTTCTGTGGTGAGGCAGCTGAGTACAAACTTGTGTGGGGTTCAAAGTCACGAAGTTGTTTGTTTCTGTTCTGATAAGTAGATGAAAGAATGCAATGTAAGTACAAAGCTGAAGCGATCCCGAGAGTATTCGCAATAAGAATGTCATTTTGCACGAGCATTTTGTTCAGCTTCAAGCTGGATATTGTCGCGCTATTCCAATACCCAGTCTTTGTGCTTTTGTAGTGTTGTTTTCAATGGCTTGTTCTGACCTCAAGAAAAGTGCTCCAACAAAATTATTGTTATAAGTAAGGCCTTTGCTTTTAGTGTGTATAAATACACACAACATAAATGTTTATTCAATAAAATCACAAGTCAGTCACCTAATTTTGAGACGATTCAAGGCGATCGCCTTGAATCGTCTCAAAATTAGGTGACTCTAGGTGCTAGCTCCAGACTTGCAAATACGTCTGTAACCTACGCTTATTTTCTTTTATTCAGTGACAAAAAGATCTGTATCCTAAACAGATATAAGTAAATAAATAAGTAAAAAAAATGCAATATTTTTTAATAAATAAATAATAAATAATGCTGGACAATCCACACAGCACTAACTAGCCCCAAAGTAAGCTATTCAAAGCTTGTGTTATAGGTACTAGATAATTGATATATTTACTTAATACATTATTTATACTTACATAGATAGATATTTTTTATCATACATAGAAAACACCCAGACCAACGGAACAAATTTCTGCAGATCGTACACAAATTTGTTCCGAGGCGGGAATCTAACCCGCAACCTCTAGCGTCGCAGGCGGACTCTTCGCCCGCTGCGCCACTGAGGTCGTCAGCGGGAATCGAACCCGAATTTGCACCCTACTGCGTTTTTTTTTTCGTAAGTAGTTTATAGTACATTATGGTACTAGTGTGTATCATTGGTGATTACCGCCGAGGCGCCATACAACAGGGGTTCTGGAAGTTCAAGAAATGTTGCTATTTCTCGTGGGATACTGCCAATTTTATTAGTACCCATAGGCTGTCTAACACACTTTCCATTGCGATACTGTAGAAAAAATCGATTGATTTGAGTGTTAGGCGGGCGTAAGGCTTGATATTTCTCAACAATCGTTACGTATTCCTTGCGAATGACGAAGTTGCGGTCTCTTTTTGTCTTTGTATTAGGTAAATTAATGAATAGTAGATCATCTGAATGTTTCTCAATGTTTTTGACATTAAGTTGTGTTAGTTCATTAGTTCGACATGCTCCGTTTATTCCAATAATAAGAACAACCAGTAACTTAAAGAGTATTGTAGTAGATACATTAATAAAATTGATATGAACGCATAATTATGCCTATCAACATCTACTAAGCATACTATTTAATTGAGATTAATATGCTTAAGTAGATACTGAATGTGCAACTGACTTACTTTTGCCGCCAAATATACGGAATCGGGTGCTTCGTTAAGAAACTTTTCAATATCAGATACTGTGAAAACCTTAGATTTTTTTGGTTGATGACCAGATGAGGCTCTTTTTAAAAGTGCCACTAATTTAGGATAGGTATCGATATGTATGTCTTTTTTCATCTTTATTGTTGCTGTTAGCATCGAATACGTACTCCATAGAGTGCTTGCTTTCTTGTTCTCGGATAATTCTATAAAATATGCCAGCAAAACGTTTTCTGAGAAAGTTTTGGCTCCTTTTGCTAGTCGCCACGTGTTGAACATATCGTACTGTTTTAAATACTTCTTGCGTGATTGTTGAGGGAGAAAGCTCATTTTTTATTAACAGTTTCAGTCAATTCTCTTGGCGTCAAACAAACTTCCTCGTCGCTAGAATCACTCATTTTAGTTTTTTCACTTGTTTTCAAGTTTCTTGTTTTTAATATAAGGTTTAAAAATGACGTGAAAAAATGCCGCGTAAAGAACCGCGTAGAAAGTAAATTGAAAAAAGAACACCAAGAAGGTTCCGAGTCTGAGTTTTTAACAAATTAAAAAAAGTTGTATGATATATTCGGCACCATAGAGGTAGCAGTAAATAGGTTTAATGTTTTTTTTATTCACAAACTTAGTGCACACGATGCTCTAAATTCAATTTACTTTATCCTCTAGAGAATAAAAACGGCTTTTGCACTCAGATATTGAAGAGCAAAATTACTCTTTCCGAGATGGTGGGATCAAAAATATATTATTTAATTAGCGCTTCAATTTTATACTACTTTATGAATGAATGAATGAATGAAAATTCTTTATTGCACGCCTTAAAAACTAACAAAATAGGACAAATTATAACAATTTGAGAAAAACAAATATGTATAAAACAAATATGTAATGGGCGGTCTTATTCTTTCTCACCCCGTGCTTGCCATCTACATTTCGCTGATCGTCGCCCTAATTTGCCGGAGGGCGTACCTACTTTATTGAGGCGTTATTATTTGTTTCACCTATTTCTTGTGATACGATTTAATCATAAATAAAGAATAATGAGAAATTTTTCACTTCTCTAAACCTAGTTTCTTCTTATCCGAGCACGAATTGTAAGACGCAATTTCCCAGTATGCCTGTCTTTATTTTTTCGAGCAGTAAGCATTCAATATAAAAAAAACATCGATAGCATTTCTTTACCTGACAATAATACCTTACAAACCAGCATTTCAGAAAGCTTTCAAAGAATTCCTGACGCGGCAACATCGAAAAAATAACGGTTATATTTTAACCCTGCTAGTGCTAAGCTCAGCTTTGTCGACTATAATAGGTTCCAAACGAGAATAATCGCTCAGTTCGACTACTATGCCGAATTTTCGCTGACGTGCATTTTATACGATGGATTTGCCAAAACAGTTTTTAAAGGCTTTCTCATTATAAAAGTTACGGAACTAGCCCATGTTTTACGTGATAATTCAGCGGTTATTTTGGTTTCTATTTTATAATACCTATATAGGCGTAAGTATAGAACGTATTTTTCTCAAAAACTAATTCAGTATTCTTTCTGCTAAATGAATCCCGTAGTACCAGCTTTTCGTAGTTTAGGGTTGTTAAAAAATGACCAAAATTTAAAAAAATATGTGTGACAATGCAGCCATTTTCTTGGCGACGCTTCTGATTGCCACTGATTTGGATCAATTGAGCTATCTCTAGATTATTTGCTACAGGCAACAGATAGCTCAAATGTGTTACATTGTGTACCTATTTTTAAAATACTTGTATACAATGTAATTTATATTTCTTTGAAAAAGGATATATTTTTAGTTCAGATCCTTTTTTATTAACACGGATAATACTAAAAGAAGAGTTAAAAATTCCTCAAACATTTCAAAACCCAGCCAGCAGAAACAAAGAGGCGGTCATTTGAGAACTTTTGAGCAATTCCGCTGAAATGGCGCGGCCGTTTGGGATATTGTTCGTTTTTTAAACGCACCGACAAATGGCGGACCTCGGCTGTACAAATGTAAAAACAAGATTTATTTAAATCGCTGAGTTTTTATTAGTTCAGTTATGTTCGTATACACACACACGTATACCTACCTACCTACTTTGAACAGTTTGAGACAGAAAAATAAAAACGTATCTTAGGTGGCTAGCCCCCGCAACCCCACGTGCAGGGTTATCCACACATTCCCGGACACCCTGTATAAATCAAGCCATCCTCGGTGAACGATCTCTTGAGATATTCCAAATATCGTTTATCCAGGCAATTTTTCTCACCAAAAAATTGCTTTTAACTAAGTAGTAGGTAAGTTCTTTTCGGTAGAATTAAAATATACGAATTTCAATTGAATTAAAATTATGTTCCCTTGTAATGACCGAGCGAGATGTTATTTGACGGTTGTCAGCTCCTTAATCGCTTAAGAAATTACCAAGCAAGCTACGCCACGAGCAATATCTATAGTATTTTCTATATATCTTGCAGATGCAACGTCCATCGACCACAGAGTACAAAAGGCTTTACAAATAACATTGAATGGAAAGAAACGTCTTCAGCATCAGCTATATCTGCGCTTTCCACCTGAGAAGACGGTTAAAAGCCCGGCTATCTGTTATAGCTCGGTCCACCAAATCAACTTAAAAGCTTCGGAGTTTTAGCATTGGATTTTTCAAATCCTGGTTCTAAAAATCGATCTCTATTCAATTTCATTTTGACTGGCGAGACAATCATCTGTTTAAAATAAATAAACACTGGTCCCACAACACTATTAGCCGCTAACTATGCCAAGCTTGTGACTATGATTTGTTGTTGTTACCTTGTCATACATAATGTTGTCTGGTGCAAAAAAAAACGGAACTTCGGTAGAACATTTGGTGACTTTTAACCCTAACAGCCGTCTTGCAAGGAATACGTTGTGTTACCAGTAACCCTGTACATGTGCGAATGAATTATATAATAGCGATGTGTAATGGCACCATTATGGTGGCACTACACAATACCATATTCAGTACGTATTCGATTTTTGTACTGTGTTCGTCCGAGTGACCGATGACACCTCGGTCAGTATCTGAATCGCAGAGAAATTGCTGGTTTATTTACAAACTTGCCACAGCCTGTATTTATAATTCATACATGAGGAGCACAGCAATATTTAGTCCCCCATTACTGCGGCCTCGGCGTCGCGTTTCTTACATTAAACATTTAGCGCAGTTCCTCTTGGATGGAACGCTGCCGCTACTAGACGTACCTACGTATATTTGACGGACTAAATATTTGAATTTAAACAGAAAATCTGCAGAAGTGGCAATCCAGCCGGCGTCTTGCGGACGCCTCCAAATGTGGATCCAAATCTTGCCAAATTTCTAATCTATCCTGTGTTCAAAGGTCCTGTACCTAGTTCTAGATCTTTCATGATGAACAACTCAGTCTGTGAGGGTCTGTCTACTTATTTAGAAATGTATTCGTAGATAGGTACTTACCTGTATTTCATTATTTTTTAATTTAAGCCATCTTTGACCTACAGTTACACACCTTACACACCATGCCCTTCAAAACGCTTTCCTAGCTTACTAATCATTTTCTTCTCTTTTATTTGTTAGTTAGTACCTACCTGCCTAGTAACCATTATCATCGACAGGTACAATTTATTAGGTACACTTCAAAAACGCAATATCTTGAAAATTTTCACGTAGGTAAGGATTTGGTAATAGTTGGCAGCACTTCGCCAGCGGCGTCATCAAAACCACTTCAGCGTAAAAACAAAACTCCATTCCATACACTGATATAAGCGCTGCAAAAACAATACAAATCTGCGCCAGGCCATCAGTGGACGTTGGAAAAAATATAAAACAATTAGCACGAGCGGTCGGTGCCAGCAGCGGCGAAAAAAAACTAGCAAGCGTAGATAATTTACTTTCAATCGCTGGTAGCCAGCTCTGGTTATACCTATTACACGTAGCGTGCCAGAATACCGGTTCAATTCTTCGCTTTCGGTCACGAATTTCATAGCTATACTGGTGTATTCTGTGGTAGACGCTGCAATGTTCTTTTGTTTTGATTGTTGATAACAGGTGGACATTCGGTTGATGTTGGCCTCCTGGCAAATTCATTCGAATAACGTAACGGTAATTTAATTTTGTAGCTCGTATTTCGTAGCCATGCGTAGCCTCGTAGCCCTACGAGTTCCGCGTAGGGCTACGAGGGCTACGCATGGCTACGGATGCTAATAATGATGGTAGCCTCACAGCTCAGTTGGTACTAGATCTTCCAGTGCTTCTGTCTTCATCTTCTACGCTCGATCATCACGAACAAAATAATATTTGTGAGATGTAAGTAGGTATGTTTGTTAGTTGTAAAGAAAATGTAAAAAAAAATGTATTTTGTTATCTCTCAGGTATTAGCTCTGCTTAGGTACTTTAGGTATGAAGACCGGTGTGTGAAAACGTACTTCAATATTTTATTATTATTAAAGTCCCGACCGTCTAGTTAGCCTGAAAATAAATGCCCCAATCATTCAATTCAGTATAGCTATGTACTTCTGCCCAAACATGAATAAATAAATAAATAAATAATGCTGGACAATCCACAAAGCACTATCTAGCCCCGAAGTAAGCTATTTAAAGCTTGTGTTATGGGTACTAGATAACTGATATATTTAATACATTATATACTTACATAGATAGATATTTTTTATTATACATAGAAAACACCCAGACCATCGGAACAAATTTCTGCAGATCGTACACAAATTTGTTCCAAGGCGGGAATCGAACCCGCAACCTCTTGCGTTGCAGGCAGGCTCTCGCCCGCTGCGCCACAGAGGTCGTCAGAATCTACCTAAACAACAATCTGCTCTAAAAAGAATCTGCCATAACCAGAATCTGTCCTAAACCGAAGAAAGTATGGTATACATTTGTTATTTATTTAATTAAAATTTTATTTTATATTGATATTGGAATGGCGGAACTAAACTCAAACTAAGTTGAAAGCGGTTCGAATCTCATTATAAAATTATTATCTTGGGTACGTAGAATTAAGGATATAGGTACTTCTACTTCTTGACGTGAACGTGTCTCTTAAAACAGTGCGGTGAAAGGTTTGTGTTTCTTAAAGAGGCTCCTTTCGAGCACATACCTACTTATCTTACTGTACTTAACTGTACCTTACCAGTATCATCATCATCATCATCATCATCATCAGCCTACAGAAGTCCACTGCTGGACATAGGCCTCCCCTATCCGTTTCCAGGAAGAACGATTTTGAGCCCTTTCCATCCACCGACTACCCGCGATCCTAACAATGTCGTCAGTCCATCTGGTAGGAGGGCGTCCTACGCTTCGCTTTCCAGTTCGTGGTCGCCATTCGAGAACCTTTATTCCCCAGCTTACCAGTATACCCAGGTATAATAAAATCTTAACTTACATCATACCTATTTACCTACCGACATATGGAAATCCTATAAGCAGTGAATGTTTTTGGGCTGATGCTGATGATAACTTCGCAGTCACAAGACACCTACTAAAATGAACTCTAGATTATTTCCAGTATCGTCACGTGCTCAAGGAATTGGTGCAATCTCGACGAAGTCGGATCGGGCACAGATCCAACTTCGGATTCCTTTCACTTCACCGATTTGAACCACTGGGTTTTGATTTGCGAGTGAATTGTACTACCTACCTGCTGCGATTATTATTGTATTACTATATCCTACTAATACTCGTATTATAAACGCGAAAGTTTGTAAGTATGGATGGACGGATGTTTGTTACTCTTTCACGCTGGAACGGCTGAACGGATCTGGATGAAACTTGGCAGAGAGATAAATTATAGTCTGGAATAGCACAAAGCTACTTTTTATCCCGTGGGAATACCGGGATTTAAATCTGCGCGGGTGAAACCGCGGGGCGCAACTAGTAGATAATGAGGGCGCGTTTTCAGTAATAAGCTACCCTTTTTGACGGAACATGCATTATGGTCCACCAGATGTTGAGTGGAACTTCTAGTTTCCATAGAAGGTGCAAGTGTTTAGTTTGGGGCTCTTTAAAGATGGCGTGTGGAATCACATGTGGAATCATGTACAATATCAGGTACAATCAGCAACGTAAATAGTATAATGGTAGGTAGGTACCTAATATTTCAGTTCCAAAATGTAGAACATGATGTTTTGGGGGTCATGAATAAAAAATTCGACGCGGCCGGCGCGCATCTAAGTTACCACAAGCTACGCACAAAGAACGAGATAGCGGACATAGGTAAGTAGCTGAAGGAATACTTAAATTTTAATAATCAACTTCCGTTGCTAACTGTATCTACGCTACAGCTAATGGCGTCTATCACACGCCCAGTGCCCCGGCGGCGCAGCCACCTCGCCTAATGGGTCAAATATTTAATTGATGAGAGCTACACACAGATTAGGAATCGCATTTTTCATCGTACATTGCGCTTTTCGTACCCGTTGTCTCATTACGCAGCAGATGTTGCCAGACATGGACGCCTTGCTAATTGATCGTTAGGAAGCAATTTAGATCTTCTTGCTCGTCTTGTGCGGATTCGAATGTGCTGATTGGTGCCGTGTTTAGGAAGTGTTTAGGAAGTGTTTATTTCTGTTGGCACGGCCAATGCCTTATTGTTTCAAAGGACAAAGGCCTTTTTGTTTTAAATCTCTTACCAACTCGACATTGGCAAATTCGTGGCAACCCCTATCGGCCACTGGAGCCTTATGCACTATGACCATTTGCAGCGCGAGCTCGGCTAAGACAAGGCAGGCGGTGTGAAACGGTCAGGGCAAAGTATCTCCTATGTCATAAAGAATAAAGCCCAATATCAAGTTTTGACTTGTCACGGTTTGGGGCAAGGAATCTCCTTGAATCTCCTATTGGCATAGTGAATAAGGCTCCAGAACAGCCATAAATAAAAGAAGAAGAAGTTGTTTCAGCGGATTCGTTTCCTGTCATCTAACGAAGCAACATAGCATTTTCATTTTAATTGTTTTTCTAGTGTTATTTTGAGCTGTGTTGTGTAATTTTGGTGGTATTTTAACCAACATTACTTGTGGTCTTAGCACAAAGTGTAAGCATTTGAAATGAAAGTGTATTATGTGATATTATCGTGATTTGACCGAAAATGTTTCAAATGTTTTGAAGAAACCGCCACCATTTTCTTCAAAACAATTGACTGACTCGACTTTGGACTGACGTGACTAGAAACATAACTACAAAGAGTATAATCTCTGAATCACTTGACATTGGCAAGATTGTCTATGACAGGAGCCATAAAAAGAAGAAAGAAGAAGAAGTTGTTTCAGCGAGTGACAACATTGCCAGCTAAACCCTTTTGGTGCTAGTTCTGGCATTATTTGTACAAGTCTAGCCCAAAATCTGACAATCACTAAAAGTTAGTGATTGTTAGATTTTGGGCTAGATTCTTAGCAATCATTCCCTTTCAATAACCCAATAACCCTTTCTAAGGAAATAACAAGTGGGTGAAATATGGCTCAACCTCTTACTTCTTTCCACCCACGGCTTCAAAATTACGTGTCAGTAGTGATTGATTGATTAATTAACTATTTATGGCGTTTATTTCCTTATTGGGTTCTTTAATGTTTCAATAGAAGTGGGACCCTGAGTTTGATTGTACTTACCTACTTTTGGTTAAGTTGTGAAGTTTTTCAAAGATCGTATATTTCTCTTTTTTTCTATACCTAAATATCACTAAGTACCTAAACATTCTATTATTATAAGACAGTTTTTCTTGGGACACTGTAGGTATTGGTAGGTAGGTAGGATAGGAAGTAGGTATTGGCATAGATTTTTTTTAATGTTTGGAAAAATCATCTATTGCTGTTGCTCTCTGGTATTATTATTCAAACTCATAAATAAATAAATAAATAAATATTGGTGGACTTTCCACACCGCACTATCTAGCCCCAAACTAAGCTTATGCTTGTAATATGGGAACCAGATAGCTGATATACTACTTATATACTTTTTTTTTGTAAATACATACTTATAATATTATATAACACACCCAGACAGAGAACAAACATCTATGTTCATCACACAAATGTTTGTTCACGGTGGGAATCGAACCCACGACCTACGGCTAAATTATTTTTGAAATTGTATAGCAGTCTAACCCTTCCCTATAAAACAGTCATTCAGTTTAGCGGTTGCTGAACCAATCCAATCCAATGCAATGGCGACGAGTTGGCAACCCTGGCGAGCAAGCCGTCGGTCGGTCGAACGAAAACGAAGTTCGTATCTATGTCTACGTAGTTTTATTATTTTTACGTAGGTAAATCAGTAAATAACATTTTAGAAGCAGTAGGTACAACAACTCTTAGGCCAGACTTGCACATACTACTGTTTCCACAATGTCTCACCAAACTGGAATCCAAGGTAAAAATTAATAGTTATCCCGTAACCACTCGTAACACACTCTTTCTGATCTTTGCTTTCGTATGAGTCCCACTCCCATTATTCTTGCCTTGCTATTCTTGACTACAAGCTAGTAAATCCATTCTGTAACGCTGAACTGGCCGCGCCACCTAAACCCGCCAGCCGAAAGGGAATGGGCTGGACATGATAATGGTATTCCTCCCTTTTAAAGATACGTGGCAGACCGATACGTAGGTACTGAAGTTGCGGAACAGGCTTCAGCATTGCCTTCCAGACTTGAAAAGTAAACACAAAGCTGTGTGATATACTTACTAATATTCCCTTTGATGCCCAGCAGTGTGACATGCTCATCCACATGACCATTTCAGAATCAATTTCATGGTCTGCAGGTAGAAGCTATTATATTATAGGTACATATCCAAGTAACTACTGTTTTTTGTTCCTTTAAAAATGAAATATTTCATTTCATTTTTCTCTGTTTTTTACAGCAAATGCAGCCCTAAAAAAATACTTTAGCAAGTGTCGTGATGGCAAAGTAAGAGTTCTCAAAGTCAGCATTGAAAATGGTAAGCATTACAATTAATAAGTAGTAAGTGTACCTATACAATTGAAAGATAGATTTAAATTATTCTAACGTTGTTAGTAAACCTACTGGAGCTCGAAAAAGATTTAAGTGCTGAAACATACTGGAAGCAATCACTCAAAACTAATTATCTTAGGATATACTCACTGGAGTACATACTAGCACGACAAAAAAACCACTCGAAAGATCTGATTACAGCCACATGCCTGATTGCAAATGAATATTAAAAATATTAAAAGGGAAAATCGTAATTGTTGCTGAGCATGCCAATGGCTTATCAGTCCAATAAGTCTGTTCAATTTTTATTAGATTAATAGTGCTTAGGAAATCACAAACATAAGTCTATTGCTGTCTCATTTCGTTGGCATGAAAATGACAGTGACAAGAATACTCTAAAGAGCCACTTTAAAATGACAGGGATTTTAAATAAGTGTGGTTAGTATGTACATCTTTACCAAAAACTATTTGAGTATTATATTAGCTATCAGGTTCCTATGGGAACAAAGCAAAGCAGGATGGATAATGCAAAGCTTAGAATGCATGCATATCTAGAGAGTGTGGTGTTTATTTTATTTATCCATCAATACCTATAATTGATATTTCAGAGCAACTGGTGTTAGCCAAAGATTACCCTCCAAAAAAGTCCTGGGAGCAAGATTTTGACAAATATGTACCATCATTAATTGTTGAAGATCTGCCATGTTTTGTATTATTTAGGTAAGCAGATTTGCTTTTTTAAAAAGAATTTGTGATGCATGTTTTAGTCTCCATAAAAAAATCATTTGTTCCACTAAAATTGATCCCAAAAACCCAGAAATATAAAAAAAATACGTAACTGACTTTCATTTTTCAATTTTAATCAAAGAAGTACCTATGAGGAAGTAATAGTATTGAATACCTTATTGCCCGTGGATTGAGTGTTTATAACATGATTAATACTTTATAAAAATCAATATACATACCTATTCAGGTTGCATTGGTGTTGATTATATTGTTGCATTATCCTAAACTAACCATTAGGTTAGTCACATTAGTGACAGCTCTAAAATTTTAGCCATCCTTGTTGTTTCGGTCTTTTAGAAAGGGATGACAATATTTTTATTGCTGTCAAATTAGGTTAAGTTAAGAAAATTAAACAACAGAATTGGCACCAGGCTTACAAAGGATATACCTACACCCAAAACTAACGAATAGTATGGTAAAAATCACATAATTAATTAATCTCACAGACAAAGTGAGAAGACTCAAAAGAACCAAACATTTTGAGTTAGTGCAGTGACAAACATAATATTGGGTGTAGTGATAGTGCTACTTTTAATGATCACAAGAACAATGTGTCGCCTTAAGTACTTAGATGCTGTAAGAAAAGTGCCAATGGACACATTCTTAGTAATACTTATTCTATAAAATTAAGTCAAAACAAAATTACTCATTAGTCTACTTGGCTAGATTGTAATGATAGTAGGTTACCGCATCTCATGTGCTAAACTATTTTAGTAAAAATAGAAATAAAAAAAAAATTTAATACAGAATTGTTTGTAATTTCAGACTAGACACAACAAACTCACTGGGCCATGAATGGCTGCTCCTCAGTTGGTCCCCGGACTCGGCCGCTGTCAGACACAAAATGTTGTATGCATCAACTAAGGCCACGCTCAAACAAGAATTCGGGTCCGCACATATTAAAGATGAAATGCATGCAACTGTCACAGTAAGTTATTATTCACGTATGTTAAACTAATTTTTTTACTATGCTATGATTATTTAACTTTATTTCTTACTAAATGTTATAAGATAGTAGCTGTCGCACGCCGCTAAATTTAAATTTTAACTTCATTGAGTCAATTAATATATTCTAACGTTCATGGCGATATTTCGGGATTAACAGTAGCCTATCCAGCCAGTTTACGGCCTATATTTGTTCTAAGTTTCACCCTAATTGGAACTGTCTGAGATACATTTTTATCAAAGGTACTGAATGTAGCCAACTTTAATAGTTACTTATCGCCTTGTGATAACTGTACAAACTTTTAAAATAAACTAGTTGTGCCCCGCGGTTTCACCTGATTTAAATCCCGGTATTCCCAAGGGATAAAAAGTAGCCTATGTCCTATTCCAGACTATATTCTATCTCTCTGCCATGTTTCATCCAGATCCGTTCAGGCGTTCCGACGTGAAAGAGTAACAAACGTCCATCCATACTTACAAACTTTCGCGTTTATAATAGTAGTAGGATAAATGATTTTTTTAAGAATTAATCTAGTATACAATTACATCATACCCATTACTTTACAGTAGGTAGTTAGTATTCCATACATGACTGGATGCAAGCGCATTATTCGAAAAAGTTTTCCTGAAAAAACTGTTTATTTTCAGGAAGAAGTTTCCCTGAAAGGTTACAAGGCGCATTTGAGCGGCGTCAGTGCGCCGGCGCCGCTTACGCACAGAGAAGAGGCCTTGAAGGAACTACAGGAAACCGAAGTCACTACCAACTATGGAACTGACTCTAGGTTAATACTTTTAAAGTAACATTTTGAAAATAGAATATTTGAAATGAAAATGAAAAATGATAAATATTTATTGCAAATAATTAACACAATCAACAGTACGTGTGAGGCTCTGTGTCCTGGAATAGCGATAGCTGTAGCCCAAGAGACAGTGACATTTAGAGAGGAATTACTGACGCATGACGAAATCTACCAAGATTCAAGGTGATCCTTGTGGTTTTATTGAATAAATATATTTTGACTTTGACTTACCAAACTGCAAGTCCTAAAGGTCTGAAAGTCACTATGATCGATTTTTGAAAATTTGCACCAAGTGCTTGAAGATGTATAGTTTGTCTTACCGCGACTGAAGCCATACAGGATTCTAAAAATAATGTTCCTTATAAATGATTCAAGTATAGTGCGCGTCACGCAAAAAGAACGCCGGAAGGAGGGGGAGAAGTGATGGCGCAGGTTTTTTGTATGCGCAAACACATCCCCTCCACGCTGTTTTCCAGCGTTCTGTTGCGTTGACGCGATCTATAAATAAGTATTCTCCATATTCGAATTAAAAAAAATGTACTAGATTTCAAAATTTTCAGGCAATCCACAATGGGCGGCGTGGCTTTTCCTATCACGGAATCAGCTAGGCAAGGAATCAATGATCTCAAACGGGGTTCCTACAACTATTTACAGTTTAGCATAAGTAAGTTACTTAGTCAATGTAAAAGTGGTAGAGCTCTTTAGTAGAGAAACGCTGTGCACCCGTGCGAAGCCGGGGTGGATCGCTAGTATTTAATAAATAATATTAAATACTAGAATGTCATGTAACAAAAAGAGTGGGTATGAATGTGGATATAACAGTGGAGGAAGGCCAAAGAAAAGATGGATGGATTGTGTGAAAGATGACATGGGTAAGAAAGGAGTGACTGCTGAGATGACAGATGGTAGAGAGTTGTGGGATGAAGTGGCTTGAGGGCAGGAAGAAGATGAAGACATACTATCCTACTACTACTGGAATAGCACATAGGCTATTTTTTATCCCGTGGGAATGCCGGGATTTAAATCTGCGCGGGTGAAACCGCAGGGCGCTTTTCACTTTATTACTTTATTGTACTTTTTTTATAAATAACTAGCGACCCGCCCGCGCGCCCAGCTTCGCACGGGTGCACATTGTTTTTCTACTATATCATGCATGTATTATACATTAAACCTTCCTCTTGAATCACTATCTATTAAAAAACCACATCAAAATCCGTTGCGTAGTTTTAAAGATTTAAGCATACATAGGGACAGGGATGTAGGGACAGAGAAAGCGACTTCGTTTTATACTATGTAAATAATATAAATATTTCAGATTTAGAAAAAGAGCAGATCCACCTATCAAAAGCTGCGATTATATCAGTAATCGAGTTGCCGCAGCAAGTACCGAGCGACCAAGCGAGATACCATCTCTACATATTCAGGCATACGCACGAAGGCGATCCTATCGAAAGCACAGGTACGCTGCACACACTTTTTTAAATCACAAAGATTTTTTTTTATATCCCTGCAGCGACAAGAGTGGACGAAATTTTGAAAATCGCGGGTGGAAATGGATTGGGACTGGTACAGGATCGCGGTAGAAGGCACATACTAAGAGAGTATTACTAGCATCAGATCGTCGCTGGCAGGAGAGTTATGAGTTATTGTGAAAAACTACGTAACTACTCGTTGATGGTTAGGTGGAAACTAGTTACCTGTTATGATGTTAATATCTCAATAAATAAATAAATAAATAAATAGTCGTAGCTTTTATACTATGACTGTCCGTTGAATATAGAAACTGGGCAAAAGACTGCTCTCCGTCCGTCACCAGGCTGTATTTCATAAACCGTGAAAGTAAGATAGTTGAAATTGTCACAGATGATGTATTCTTTCTATTCACAATTTTTCAGGGCCGCCATACAACAAACGTGATAGATAATGTTACGGAACCCTTCGTGCACGAGTCCGACTCGCACTTGGCCGGTTTTTGTTTTTTGTTTATTGATTTGTTTTTCAGTGTTCATATATTCAATGCCTGGCTACAACTGCAGCATCAAAGAGCGGATGATGTACTCCAGCTGCAAGGGACAATTCCTGGATATCATCGAGCAGATGGGCCTCCAAGTAGACAAGCGGGTAAGTTAAATACCGCACATACAAAAAACTACTTTTTAAGCCTCAGGAACAAGCAGATGACCCACCTGATGTTAAGTGGTAACCATCACCTATAACAAAGCATTACCTCGTAAGTCACGTCACGATAGGAACGTGCCCTACGATGCACTGCTCACGCCAAACATCCTCGATACATTGTGCAAGATTCAGTAAGGCCGTTATAAGTTTGTTTACGGCCTACTGCCAGTCTTATTCTTGCACTCTATGGGTCAATTAATACATTGTAGTTTATGCTGTAAATGTAGCCTAGTTTTAATTATTAAATGTACCTATTTAGTTTTTTAAGTAGGTATTTATGGCTGAAATACTCTCCGTGTGAATGCAATAAACGTTATTTGATTTGATTTATAGTTTCAACTGCATAGGTATGAAACAAGTCGTCAAAGTTTAACAATATTTTTTCTGAATCATTTTCAGTTGGAGATCGACGATGGCAAAGAGCTGACGGAAGAGTTCCTTCACGATGAGATCCATCCCAAGAGGAATCTGCATCGGCCGGCCTTCGCCAAGCCCAAAGGGCCACCCAACAGGGGCGCCAAACGAATCACCAAATCGCAGGCCACTCAATGATTTGTAAATTTGAGTTTATTTTGCGTGCGTGAAATTGAGCGTAGAAGGGAGAGTTTCGATCATTAAATAAATAAAATAAATAAATAATGCTGGACAATCCACACAGCACCATCTAGCCCCAAAGTAAGCTACTCAAAGCTTATGTTATGGGTACTAGATGACTAATATATTTAATACATTATATACTTTACATAGATAGATATTTTTTATTATACATAAACACCCAGACCAACGGAACAAATTTCTGCAGATCGTACACACATTTGTTCCGAGGCGGGAATCGAACCCGCAACCTCTTGCGTCGCAGTCGGCATTAACGTGTTATTACCTGTCTCTGTCACTCCCGCGTAAAAATATTTATTTATTTACGTCACGCAGATGCTCGTGTGTGACGTAACGCTAGAAACTCAATATCACACGCGCCAAATCTGGCTCGTATCTACGTGCTGTTTTAGGTACCTATAAGTTTAATTCAACTTTACTTTTGGATTATCAATAACTGTAATAAAGTATATTTTATTTATATTTATTCGAGTTAAATTATAAGACAGCTTGTATCATATTTGATTTCTAAAACTTTTAAATTATAATGTTAATACCCAGTGTAACCACGATCGAATTAGTAATTAGAATCGAAACAATGATTAAATTAGTCTTATTCCCGGTTTCTGAAAGCTCGATTAAAGTTATTCGGCTGTCAAGTCACTTGCTATTTGAGCTTTCTTCCTTTTTTTGTTTATGACACCTGCCCGTTTAGACAATCTTGCCAATGTCAAGTGATTTTTATCGTTTAATACTTTTTAGTCAAGTCAGTCCATAGTTTTACTTCAAGTTAGATAGAGATAGCATGTGACTTGACAGCCGATTAGCTTTGATCGAGCCAAAGAATATGAAATACTACGTACACGAGCATTCAGAAACCGGCGGTTAGTGAACTGTTTAATTAGATGTTATTTATCAATTTGAAATTGTTTTAGATATTGCTAATGTTATAAACCTCTTTATTACAGCGCTGCAGCGTTAAGCAGTCTTATGGCTAGTCAGCCAGAGAGCCATAAAACGCTAAACGTGCGTTATTATCGCGCTTGTGGCTTGTGTTTTTGAGAGCCATAATGGACATTATGGCTCTCAAAAACAAGCGCGATAATAACGCGCGTGCTTATCGCAGCAGCGTGTTACTTTGTGCAAAAACGCAATCGCAGAACGCGCCTGTGGAGGAGAGCCTTTATTCTGCTCAAAATATTGAGGCTCAATATAAGATTATTTTAATTTAACCGGTCAGAATGGAGACGTCCAGTGAAGCAGTTATGCTTTAAGTTATAAAATACTTTTGAAGATGGACGAAGGCGCGAACTCGATCTAAAACGCGACCAACTTAAAAGTAAATCTTCAAATATAAATGATAACTTTAATAACGGTGTGCTCACGTGCACATTATGTGCTAAAACTTTTAAAGCGAAAATTGGTTACTGTAGTCATCTTAGAGCACACGAAAGGCAAATTAATACTTAAGTAAAAACTATGTCGCCGTAGCCGAAACCGGCATGGAAGACATCACCATCATCGCCATTTTAATTTAGTTTGTTTTATTGCAAACCTGTTGAACGTTTCAGATTCTACTATTTAAAATGTTCTATATTTTCTATTTATTCTAGATTCTTGCTCTAATTTTTGTAGAATTGTATATCAGTATTAGATACTGAATAAATAAAAATAACTTGTGATGAATAGTTGTGAGGTATCAAAATATGATACAGTTTAGTAGGTCCAAAAAATAATTTGTATTTTTCTCAGTACATAGTGTTTACTAGAAGCATAGAAATCATTAATTTATGTAGGTATTTTATTTACATAATTAGGCATAGGGTAAGTACAACTAGTATTTTGAATAAAAAGTATTATGTTGAGCTTAGAGAAAAAATAAATTGTCTCCATTTGTTGAGCAAAGCAATACTATTTATAAATAATTGTTGGTAAATTGCCTTTTTAGTTGTAAAGATGTATGTCAGTGTCCATTTATTGGTCTTCCTTATCTTATGTACTGGATATAGGTGACATATTATAAATCTTTATCTCGTATAGATGTGAAATTATGAAATTTGTAATCATACTAAAATCTTGCCATTTTGTAAGCTTAGATTTTTATAGTTTCTCTAAATCTAAATAATAATGTGTAATGATTTTAGCTTTTTACGATCATTTTAGCAGACATTTTATAAGCACAAAAATGGTGTTTGTAAGTAAGTATTGTTAACTATTTTTGTATCGTGCTAATAATGTTTAGATGTAAGGAATGTTCAATCTAACTATTAAATTGTACCAAGCAATCAACTACGTCAATAAATGCTTTTAAATATGTATAACAGAAGTTTTCCGCTTTTATACCAGCCCCAGCGCTATGGCCACAACATCGGCTACTGAATATTGATAGAATGGTTAAAATGACTAAGCGCCTATTTATCCATCTCGTGAGTAATATTATAAGTATATCCATCAAGTAAAAAGATATCCCAGACTATGAGAAAATGCTTATTTATATATAAAGTTATTTTCAATGACGTTAATAAAAATTCTGTTTTGTTTGATGATTACTATTACAAAGGTGGAATGCATTTCGCGC
This sequence comes from Plemyria rubiginata, assembly GCA_963576535.1. Lineage (NCBI taxonomy): Eukaryota > Metazoa > Arthropoda > Insecta > Lepidoptera > Geometridae > Plemyria > Plemyria rubiginata. The sequence continues at coordinate 8,316,501 of OY754910.1, forward strand.
GTCTTCTAGTTTTTGCACAGCCTCAGACCAAATAAAAAAGTATTTGATGATCAAATACTTTTTATTCGGTCAAATTTTGATCTGAACACAGCCTGTTATGCTTATTCATATATCAATGAGGTGATGGTTATCACCTAACATCAGGTGGGCCATCTGCTTGTTCCATTAGTTGGCTTATTCCGAATTCTTACAACTTAGCTATGCATATCAATCGAATCGTAAATTCGACCTCGCAAAATGACATCGAAGTTTAAAATGTATTACATCTGCTATATGGTTCCTATAGTACTAGCTTTGGCTTATTTGGGGCTAGATAGTGCTGTGTGGAAAGTCCAGCAATATAACATATTATTATTAATATAATCCATGGTGCGTAAGTAGCGCCATCTTGTACACGTTTATTATTGTTTGTTTTAACTTCAAAGCATTGGAATAGGAAAACTACTGATTAGCAGTTTTTTTTTATTAGACTAAATAAAAACAAAATAACTAATATTTCTTAAACATGTACCTACCTACTATTTACAATTAAATATAATCATACTGAGTTCGCAAATCACTCGACATCTGCTAGCATTTGTTCGCCCTTTTCATTGACCAATTGGTCATGATGTTGGGTTAGAATATCATTTTTGATCATTGATTGTTTGTCTATAGCTTGGTTGTACTGCTCCTCTCTGAAAAAAAAACAATCCTTTACTTTAGTTCATTCACCATTTCATCGTCCGCCTAGACAGACTGTTAGGAACTGTTAGACATAGACTACATTTCTGGGGGTTTGCTTGGTAGGTGCTATTTCCGTATTTAAGTGTCTCCTACCATCTTGTCACACCTTAGTGGGGTAAGGTACCTCGGTAGGTACCGAGCTAGGACTTTAACGGTTATTGGGTGATTTATTAATGGTGCCAATTCTATTATTTATTTTTCCTAACTTATTCTAATTTGACAGCACTAAAAATATTGTCGTCCTTTTCTAAGAGACCGAAACAACAAGGACGGCTATAATTTTAAAGCTAATCAATATGCTTTGAGTTGAGTTTTAAAATTTTCTTGCTTAGTTTAACTTTCATTTACCAACCTTTTGTCCTTTATTATAATTAAAGCTTTTCTTATGTCATCCATGGAAAATCCTGATATTTTCAATATGCTGACAATCATACCACCAAATATTGCCCCTAACGTTGCACCTGAAGTTAAAAAAAATACACTTTATTATGAACATAATCTAACGATAACCTAATGAGCCACTATAGGTTCCTGTTGATAATGTTTCGATTCGGAGAAATGAACTACATCAGACTACAATTAAACATGATAGAATTTGGCAATATTGATGCTAACTGATGTTTGTTATATCTAAAAGTAAACATACACATTGTTGAAATGCAGTTAGGTACCTAATGAAATGTCCTTTTGGGCTTCAAGGGATTTTACCCAATCAATACAAAAGTACTAGGTACTACTTTCCTGAAATAAAATTGAGATAGGTTTTTTTTACACAACCAGCTGATGGAACAGGTGAAAATACAAGATTTTAGTTACGGTACATATTGCTTAGGTTTTAAATGACATATTTAAATACTTGCGCCCCGCGGTTTCACCCGCGCAGATTTAATCCCGGTGATCGGAAAATAATTATACCTACGATTGCTGGTATCACTCATTGCTCAAAACGCAATGATAGCGCGTGCTAATCTTTCCTGTGGCGACATCTAGTTATTATTTAGGAATTAAAATGCATCAGCTAAATACGGTAAAATGCTAAATATCTGCCAACACCCGGTATTCCCACGGGATAAAAAGTAGCCTATGTGTTATTCCAGACTATAATCAATATCTCTGCCAAGTTTCATCCGGATCCGTTCAGCCGTTCCGGCGTGAAAGAGTAACAAACATCCATCCATCCATCCATCCATACTTACAAACTTTCGCGTTTATAATATTAGTAGGATTGTTTGAAATCATATTTTAAAACCTTTTTTACTGTAAGTACTACCTTTTTTTACTGTATAGTAAGGATCGAACACAAATTCTTGATCATAGTATAGACTAGTATGTAGAAAGTAGAGTACACATACCTAATCCAATACCTACAATTGTGGCAGCCATTCCCAAGTGTAGCTTATAAAGGCCGCCAGCCATGGCTCCAGCTGTTATATACTCTAATACAGATGTATTTCCTCTGTATACTGATATTGTTGTTGCGGCCAAGCTGAAAAAACAAAATTTATTTGTAAAAAAAATCTACTATCATGAATGACTGATGGTGATAATCACATTAAATTATTTACTCTGCTTCTGTCTGGACGATAAGTGATGACAATGGTCCAATCTAAACATTGTTTTAGTCTTTTGACATATATTTATAAGCAGCACCATGAGCTGTGTAAGGTCATACTGGCAGATCGATGTACTTAATATAGTACCTACTTATGATGATCATTAATAAATAATAATATAGCCTTTTTATTTCCATCTTAAAAATAGGTATTACAAGTTTTAAAAAAATGTTAGTTAAGTGTTAGTGTTAGTTTTATAACCTAGTTGTTAGTGATAGTGTTAGTTTTCTTATTGTCTATGAGATGTGAACCCCTTTTTGGGTAAAGGCCTCCTCCAACCTTTTCCACAGCTCTCTGTCTGTTCCTGCGGACATCCAGTCCTTACCAGCAATTTGGATAATATCATCAGCCCACCGGCTATAAGGTCTACCAACTTTTCTTTTGCCTGCTGGCCCTTTCCACTGAGTGGTACGTTTGGTCCACCTGTCGGTGTTGCGTGATATGATGATCATTACAATCCAGTAAATGGCCCAATGGATACAGAAGAGAAGACATATTTCTTTCCATTTTTCCCAAAAGAAGGACAGATTTTCCCACTTCCACTAGCACCTCGGTTTAACATTCTTGTGATTAGTTAGAAAACTGGGAACTAACTTGAATATGCCAGTAAATATTCCTAAGCGCCATCCCCATTTTACAGCACCCTTCGCAAATGCTACTGTGATGTAATCTTGCATTTTTTTCTGAAATTGTAAATACATGTTCATAAATGTTTTACAATAAAAATTCTGAATATTGCACAACAAATCAAATTACCTAATCCTAAATTGTTGCAGGTGAATTTTCAAAGGTAACATAATGAGCCTGAAAATGAGCATTTGACTGATAGCTTGAGATATACTTGATGTGTAACTTTAAAAACCTAGCATTCATCAAATAATTTTGGAAAGTAGATCTCAAGGGTTCCGAGATGCTTTGCCAGGGTTTCATGTGCTAGGCAATGTTTTGTTATAAGTTTTATCAGCAAGAACCTAGTTTCAAAAAGAACACTAGCTAATGACCCATACCTGAGCTTCAGCTGTTGACTTGAATATTGTAGCTTGGTTATTTTGTATAAAATTTAAATAAGCACTTTTGGTGAAGACAAAACCTCCAATACATGCTCCAATAAGAGTGCTTGTCATTGTTGCCTGTAATACATTGGTCATTTCCAATGAAACCTCATCATATTGACTGAAAAGTAAAGAAAGATAATACATACATGTTCATGGCAAATTATCCTTAGAATAACCATCTAAACTGAATTTGTCTCCGGTAAAATAAAGGCACATGAGGCCACATCTGAATGCCTCAAGTCGATGGATGCAGGCAGTGCATAAATCATTTATTCATTTCAATCTACAAGGGATCATTGTAGGCCACATTCCTTTGTGTGACTTATGAGGTAATGGTTGATAAAGGTGATGGTTACCACTTAAAATGTGGTGGGCTATCAGCTACATAGTTGTACCAAATAAACTGTACTTACCTACAGGATAAAATAGAAATAGTCAATCTCAAATAAAAGTGTTTACAAAAAACATCATTGGAAGTTTTAGGAAGAAATAGTAAAAAAATATTATCATGGTTAGGTAAGTAACTTACTCTTTTGAGTACATTTTCTTCACTCTCTCCCAGCCAGTTTTAGGAGTATCTGGGGTAGGCTGACCTATCAAATCCACATCATGCTCATATGTTTTATTTAGCAGAGAGAAACTTGAGAGCGGTGTTATTCTTCTGATGGATCGAAACATTGCATCTAGGTTAGCCGAACAATAGAACGGCCGTTAAAAATATAGTTTCCTTGCAACAAGGATCACAGCAGAGTAAGTATTTCCTTGAATTCCACGCGCGATACGATTTATAAACTAAAACATTTTAATTAATTTTTAATTTTTTTTTATTTCATCCCATTTCACCTTAGAGCATTTATAACTCTAAGCATTTCACTGAATAATTTTATTTTTCGAAAGAAAAGTTTTTGCTTGCTCTGCTTTTATCTGTCAGTTGTCAGTCAGTCAGTAAGTCATGTGTCATTCATTGTTGTCTGTCATTGTCATATCATTTTATTTACTTCATTTAGTATAAAATTGCCAGTGTCTGATTATAAGTTTCTTTGGCATCAAGGTTTTGGTCGGCCAGTTTCTCTGGTTTTTAAATTATTTTTTTCTTAAAATAAGAAGGTACTTTGTTCTCATTCAATGGTGATAATGACCTGTTCTGATGATGGAGCTAAGGTCTGTTCAACGGAACTCATAAATAGACCATTTCATTCAGTTGAAACTTGGTTACCATAATTACTTAGTTAGTAGGTGATAGCCAGTCTACTACCTACTCTACTACCAGAGACTAGTCCAAACACAATGTTTGGACTTGCCACTGATTACCATTTTCTTAGATTTCCGGAGCGTTCACGTCGCGTCTTGAAACCTCAGTTCGGGGCGAACTAGGTACTTACTAGTTAACAAGTTTATGAACCTAAGCAATTCACTATGTAGCAACCTATCTACGTTCCTATTTGTGCAAGACTTGAAAGGCATTGTGATTGATGATGATGGATGGCTGATGAGTGTGAATTTAGATGATCTGAATACCATGCAATGGATTATTTGTTCCTGCTAACTTAACCTACGCACACTTAAAAACAGGTGAATGTGAAGCATATCACACACATTGGCTTTCATCTTAAAATTCAATTTGGCGGTTTTTTTCAAAACTAACGGGTTTATTATTCATTAGAATTTTCGCAGCAACAAAGCTATGTTTTTCTGGTGTCGTTTGAGTTCTGCTGTGATTTCGGTTGTTATAATACACAGGCTAATAGGATGCTCCTTTAGGTCTGGTTTTAAAGGCCTGTCCTTCTAGTCTTTGGTTGCGCGGAACTTCACAGTTACCATCCTTCAAAGCTCAGTTGGAAGTAGGTACCTCTGCCTTATGCGCCGTGGGTCGTAAGTTCGATCCCCACCGAGAACAAATAATTGTGTGATGAACATTCATTTGTTTGTTCTCTGTCTGGGTATCTATTATTAAAAGTACTTATGTATTTCCAAAAAAAGTATTCAGGTAGGTAGGTAGTATATCAGCTATCTGGTTCCCATTTAACAAGCTTTGGCTTAGTTTGGGGCGATTTATTGCTGTGTGTAATGTCCACCAATATTATAATATTAGTACTTAGGTAGGTACTATTGTTTGTAACCTACTAAGAAAGAAGTAGGTAGCTGACCTCTACTTTATTCTTAAAGTAAAAAACTTTTTTTTTCAACTATTTATTTTTTTATAAAATCACAAAGAATAAATCTAGAGTTTATTAGGGTTAAATCACTTAGATGTTATATTAGTGTATAATATTAGGTAATAGGTATGATATAATTTGATTAAAACTGCAAATAGTGAGCCAGACCGGTCACAAGAGGACCATTGGCGTATCATAAAATAATTTTCACAATCATTAGAACTTACAGAATACTTAGGATAACTAGTCCTATCTTCACATTGGATTATTTACGCAATATTGTGAATTTTAAAAGTGGAACAGAATAAAATCATAATAACAATAGGTATAGATCCCTGTCTTTTCTCCAATGATTGGTCTTTGAAAGGTATATTGTAATAAGTCTAAATGTTGACATTTTTGGATTGTTATAAACCACTGCGACAGTTAAACAAAATTGTGCAATGGAAGTTAGATTCGAGATATTTTTTACCGTTACGTGAACGATTGTTAAATCTATTTAACTATTTTAACTTTACACACAACCCTTTAATTTGCACATTTTTTAATTTAACGGGATAACTCAAAATACATTCAAAGAAAAAACTTAAGCAGGTTCTCTAGGAAGTTTTTTCGTTTATTAGGTAGAAACTGGAGAGCAACTACTGAAATTAAGGATTTTACTAAATTCTTAACGTATGATTATGTAATTTTTACTAAATGTACAGAATCCTAGTCATTTATTTATTTACCTATTAGTTAAACTAGGTTATTCTAGATGAGTTTAATATTTACAATCCGAAGATTAATAGAAATCAAAACCGCAACTGTCATTTATCAGGATAGAAAGTAGTACCATAAAATACCACCTTCCATCTGATCATCATCGTGGTTAGTTTAGAGATACCTACTTACCCCCGGTTTCTGAAAGCTCGATCAACACTAATCGGCTTTCAAGTCACTCGCTATTTCCATCTTATTGGAAGTAAAAACTGAAATAGCGAGTGACTTGACAGCCAATTAGTGTTGATCGAGCTTTCAGAAACCGGGGGTTAGACTTGAATGAATATTTTCATTTTGTAGGGGTAAATACCGGAACGGTTTGTGTGTTAAGTTCTACACGATTTCAATTTATCGCGACATTTTTTATATTTAATAAAGTTACAGATCATTCAGCCAATGGGGTTTTAGATCTTCCCAGTAATTGACAGTTACAGAATGGCGCTCATTCATTCAATACGGAATGGTTCAGTTCTTTTCACGAAGGAGTAAGAGATGGGACACGGGACGTAGACACCACGGGCATCGATAATAATATTTAATATCTGTTAATTACCCTGTGCAAAGTATACAGGGTTACAGGAAAAATCGTGCTAGATCCGTTAAGGGCGTGGAGTACCCATCATTTCTGACTTATTTCACTATGAAACACCCTACCCTAAACATAACCCTTTTCAAGCAATTCGACTTTTAATTTTTTTATTGAAAATTTTGTGCACCTTAATTATTATTATTATTGCATTTTTACATGTGTAATAAGATGCTTTAGGATGTCAATCATTAAAATAGTGCATAAGTTAATTGAATAGACCGTAGTAGACAAGTGAAAGTTAAGAAATAAGAAAAAATACTAGAAAGTTTATTTTTCTCTAAGGGATATCTAAAAAAAATATTATGGCAATTGTTTGTGAAATAAGTCAGAAATGATGGGTACTCCACGTCCTTAACGGATCTAGCACGATTTTTCCTGTAACCCTGTATATTGATAGTCAATTTAAACAATAACCATTGACTTCAAGTCCCTTACTCCCTTCACAAACAACTCACGTGTAATTCGCCAACATCCCGATGACGAGATTGTTCAGTGCCCGTTAGGGAGATAGATTAGGTATACCTACTTATTATTCACAAGATTTACAAGGACATTATTCTGAAGCTTAGATACAGTGATAAATACAGACAAGTGTAGATTACAGATACGCCAAGGTAACAGTTAAAATTTATAAGCAAGTAGGTACCAATAGTTAGTCTAGAAAATACCAATTGTGTACTTATGTACATTTTTTATATTGATCCCCTTTAATGTTTTATTTACAAATAGTTCTTCAAAATTAGGGTCTTTGGAAACTAACGCATAAATTGTTAAAATTAGAAGATTTCTAATGGGGCATATTTAATATTCAAACCAAATGTACTGTATACTGTAGACAATTGGTATATAATTGGTATACAAAGAAAAGGATTGGGTAGGATAAAAAATAATGAACAAAAAATCAATGATAATAATAGTTTAATTATGAAATTAAAATAAGAAAGAAAGTAAACGCACAATAAGTAGGACTTAAACTAAAATATAGAAGAATACGACACTAAAAGTTAGGCACATTTATAGAGGAAACCGTGAATTAAGACAGATAGGTACGATAGGTATGAGCTCTAATAAAAAAACAATGCTGTGATATACCTATGCGTCTTAGCCAAAATCTATTCATTGATATGTGGCCTCTTTTCATTATATATTTTATAATAATTTTAAAGTAGGTACTACTTAGGTACAGCTAATACAATGATAATAAAATTTATAAGTAAGTAAATGTAGATAATCGCAGTTTTGTATAATGCTGCAGTTAGGTTGATATACAGAGATATGTTTTAGGTAGGTACATTGATAAGTAATATTCAAAGATATAAAGAAAACATGGAGTTGGAAAGTTTCAATTGTAAAAATAGGTAATGTAATTTTACCAATTAACTGGGTTAATAACAGTTTTTCTGAGTTGAAAACATTGAAAAACAACTCTTTCAACGCATAACTTTAACTAACAAATTGAAACAATGTTCACTTACAATGAATAAATTGATAATTTATAATCTTTCAACAATTTATTATATTTTAATCAATATTTTAATCTGTAATTACCATTTACCTAAATATTTTGACTTAATTTGGCATCTCTTACTAAACACCGAACTATTTTTATTATTAGTATAATTATTATCTAAATATTTAAAATACTTTTCTAAACAATTTATTTACTAAAAGTTATCTATTAGTAATCAATCGATACCAATGATGTTGAAAAAAGTTTAGGCCGGTATACGCTACACATGACTACGGTGAGCCGAAGCATAGGTATCTACGATTTACGAGCACACGAGTATCTGCAATTTATAACCAAAATAACTGCTCGTGTAGCGATTGACATCAAAACAATTCAGGTATGTATGTATAGGTAGGTAGTTAGACTATGATTTTAATAAAACCTCTGTGAACCCGTCTTTAAAACGTATGATTATGTATTATTTAATTAGAAATGCGATAACCGCCTTTTCGAGCAGACCACCACCACCTTACATTTTATATCCATCATTCCAAACGCAGCGCAGAACTCTGCGCGTTAGGTAAAAACTTTTTTCAAAAACTACTCCACACCCTGGTCGCCTAACTTTATCTAAACCAAATCTACTTAATGTTCTTAATATAGTAGATTAATACTTATTTACGATTAAATTTTTCTAATAAACTTACATGTCAATCTATTTTTTTTTCCATTAAAATGTAAGCTCTATTTATTCTTACTTATGTGATGTATAATGTTAAACATTTAATAGTGTAAATATTTGTGATTGTATTTTTTCACAAATGTTTCTAAAATAAGTTTATTTAATTTTTTTCCGTGACATGCGATATGCATAAATAATGGATTTAGAGGACAAAAAAATGGATGTGGCGAATTTGAATTACAACCTCTAACCAGGGCGCGGGCTATTTGCCACACGTAGGTATTTAATTTATATCTATTTCCATGAAATTATTAAAACAGCTACAAATCTTGACTTACCTAACACTAGATATCATACCGATAGTGGCATTTCGCGATATGTAACACGATATTAATTTGCGTCATTCTAAATACAGCGCAAGTCAAAGGGGGTTCCCAATGATAACAGTTATGATTTAATTTCGTCACTCAGGTATCTGTTTCACTCATGCTTTGCCTGATCACATAAACTGGACGTGTAACTGAACACTTAAAGCTGGTCCTACGGTAGAGCAAAGGGCGAATTTGACGTTCCAATGAACGAATCAATAAAATCTTTTTACAAAAGCTTTTCTAACCAGAATTTAAACATTCGAGAACTTTTAGTTAATCACTTAAACCACAAACTAAATCTCTTTCATAATGGACTAGACGCATTTTATTTAATTTAAGAAGGCAAAGATGTGTGAAATCCAATCGAGAATTAGCATTATCCGAAGTGTTAGAAGTACAAGCGATCTAGTTGGAGGAGCCTATATACAAAATGGAACATCCATAGGATAGTTAAACTAAAATACTGTTAAACGAAGAAGTTATTGTGACCTAATGTAAATACTGGTTCATAGGTTACAGAGCAAAATCAGATCTCGCTAATACTTAGACCGTCGCCGTGACGTCATCAGCGTTAGTGTGGCAATATCAGACCAATACAATGACAATTATTCTAGAAAAAATACGGCATCGCGATACTGTCCACACTGCGACCTAACGCTCCTTCGATCTTAGACAAAAAAATAATTTATCTAAAATTAACCACTTAGAGAAACGAATGCACGAGCATTTATGTATTTTGTAGCTACCATTATTATAAATTAACATCAAAATAAATGCATCATGTCACTATAATGTCACCGAAAATAACATTAAAATAGTGAATATAAAACTAGATGCCTAACAATAAGAGTTGTGATTACACTAACTAATCGTCAATAACGATAAAAGTAACAAAACAGAACGTCTCAACAACGAACGATAACCAGCAGAAATGGAAGCTTCAGAGAGAAGAGAGGCGCATCTGCACCGACCATAGACAATTGTTACAATCTAAAATATACTTTACTAATATTACCTTTACAACTAATATTGCACACACATACACATTTATGAACATAATTATTCAAGTTTAGAAAAAGAAAAATGTGTATGCGTATAATAAAATTATAATTACTTATACAGAAATGCTAAATTGTGCATATAATATTTTAATAGACAATAAAATATGTTTATAAAATACAATATAAGTGTAATAATAACTGCAAATCATTATAAATGTGACCATGAAAATATATTTCCAATTTTTAACATGAGTAAACTGTAACTCAGAATCGTGATTCACAGAAATTTAACGCCAACGAACAAGTCAATGTTTCACATTGCAGTCAGCCATGCAATACCTGCCGAGTAAATAAGTCTAGCGCAATCTAATTGCAAAATAACTGCATTGATAAATCGATATTACAAAATTACTGAAAAAAATAATTGAAAAAAGTTTATAAAAATAAAACATTCATTAAATTATGGAATGAATATCACACGAAACAGTAAACCTCTCTTGTCATAATTTCTACGCTATGCCCCAGTCCCAGGTCTAATAACAAAGTACGAGACAGTATAGATGCATGCGATGATAGTCTTAGTTTAAGATATGCAGTAACTGTAAACATACGTATATTAAGAAAATAGAATAGCACTTATATTATGTCTAGACTGTTCCGAGTAAGCGTATAAAGATATTTAAAAATTCAGTCGAGTTGTTTCTCGATTGTTGAGAGGTAATCGAATTGACAGTCGTATCTTGTTTAGAAACAATCATTGAAACGAATTATGTTATTGGCAGAAATGTACGCGATATTGCTTATTTATATTGATCTAATACACGGTTTTATATTCACTCAAATCCATAATACAAATTTCTAATACCGACCCCGTGAGGAACCAAAAGGACCATGGTCCCACATTCAGGTATTATCCGAAAAACAGCATTTCATATCTCCAGCTAAACGCAAGCAAATCTTTCTCAATCATTCCATTGCTTTACGAATATTCTTGATTGAAAGCATTGTCAATTCGTGTATAGGATCAACAAAATTCTAATACAATTTCAGTTGGGACACGACTGGCAACACTGTGTGATATTCCGATACATTTGGCATACGTTTAGATGCTCGACTTTGAGAACGAAACTCTCAGGTGGTTGGACTCTGACAGCTGATAGTTGTGCATTTTAATTAGTGCGGTCACTGCATCGTCGATGGATGAAAGCTGCACAAGCGCCATCTTGCGGTCCTTCCTGAAAGCAAAAAGAAAAAAATTGGGTTAAGAGTCTCCAGATTTAAAGTTTCTCTTCAAAACCTTGAAAACTAATAAAATTCCTGAAGATTTTTGATAATAAAATGATTGTAAAAAATTATGTACTTACGGGAAGAATTTGAATGCTTTGATGGCGAAGCCTCGCTTGGAGAAAGCATCCTTGATGTCCTCTTCGGACACGGTCGCTCTGCAAATATTAAAAAAGCCAATCAGAAGAATGTCTAATTATTCCAAAAAAACAAACTTGTTCAAATCTTGAAATTCATAAAAAAATATTTAGTTACAGTAATAAAATGGGGGATCAGATGATTGTTCTTAGTTTTTTCGTGACGTGACATGCAGTATTCACCATGTTTTTGGTAAAAACGAAAGATGGCAACTTACGGAATGTTTGAGAGATGCAGTGTGGCACTCGGGGGGTAGATGTTCTGGTAGTTCTTACTGCCTGGTTTCTTGAATCGATGAAGTGGGCTTTGCGAGTAGTCCCTATAACGGACAATTGGAAAAATGTTAAATATCTTATCGATCACCATCATTCGCCAAGAGCAACTTCTTATTCAAAACGCACTTCTTATATTTTGTTTTCTAAATGCCAAAAGATGTATGTTTTGTATAGCCATGAATAATGGAGCAAAGCATTATATTCACTGACCTAAATAAAGATATGCGTTTGTCGATTTTGCTGGTTGGTACTTAGTATGTGAGATAATTGACGAAAGTCGGGTGATGAGTACAGGAGACAAGATAGAGCCCAGAAGTTTATACTAACCTGGTCAGGCCAGCATCGGGCTGTCCCTCCTTTGGCAGTTGCACGGTCTGATGCTTGCTCAGCATTACGCGCATAGCCTTTCCAAACACGCGCAATTTATCCATGTGAGTCATGGCTGAAAATATTCACATAAATCTTTGTTTAAAGCCGTTACGTCTTATTTACAATTATGTTTCTACAGCAAGTTAGTTTTATAATCTTGTTGAAATTAACCTAGTTTCTAATTTGCGAATGTTATTTGCCAATTGAGGTATAGGAACACTGAATTAGATATCTCAGAAACCCGCTGAATAAACAATGACACTTCATATTGAAAGGAGAGCAAACTACAGGAGGAGAGATACAAGTATTTGCACTGGCGATCCTAACCAAATATTGCGAAACAGTTGTCTTATGGTCTTTATATTCATAGGTTTAAGGTTGCTGTTTTATACGTACCCAGATGAGCCTGGTGGGGCTCAGCCATCTGAATCAGAGCAGAATCCTTCTTGTTGTAAAGGATCTTCACTCGTTGCACGTCTCCATAAACTCCTACATACAGAAATAAATCTTAGAAATTAGATGAAAAGGTTTTTTAATGCTGTTCAGTTATTTAAATAACTTTAAATGTCCCAATTGTATTCCTATGTAATCCAAACGTCCATAATGATATATTGATGTGTTTCGAATAAATGTTATTTTAAGGTTTGCGGTGAATATGTAAGAACACAATTGGAACAGTGCTCAATGTTGTCTGATACGGAAACCTAAAAGATAACAGTAACTAAAAAGGCTAAACCGGAAGTTTACTTCGACATACACAAGAGTATTTCAATAAAAATGGCTTTAAAATATATAATGTCGTGAAACGGGACAGTTAGAAAATGATACAAGAAGAAAACGATTCCAAGCTCTAAATTGGTCACGTTAAGCTATCGATTAATGCTTCAGCAAGTACCAGCGGGGGTCACAGGTTTGACTGCTGAGTCAAGCAAATTACCTACTGCAAATCATTACTTTCTACAGTACACTGGCATCTTTCAAAGTCTTGTTGATGCTGTATCTATAACAGTCCATAAAAAGCTATCTAAAACACAACAGCGTTTTAACCACCAAACGTATCGATTTGTGGTAGGGGTAGGTAGGTTCATAGCATGGTTGGCACGCATCACCAAAAGGTGCTTCCTTTCGGGAACCTGACAACCCTCAAGGTAAACCAAAATAAAGACAACACTGGGTAAACTAGACAATCTATCTAACTTAGCTACAACTAGGGAGTCTGAAACACAAATTGTCACACAGTTAATAAAGCGTTTAGATTGAGATTTGATAGTGTTATCAAGCGAAGCTTCGACAAAAGTGTCGGATGCGGTTATCAGTAAGAAATTGAGAATGTTAGCTGACAATTTGTCTTCCAGGCGACAGGGCTCAGGAGCATATTAATGTTTTAATATCAAATACGGAATGTATGTGCACACGTACCGAAAAGGGTAAAGAGAGCGTCAGGCGTGACCATCTAAAACAATAGGAAAGAGAAAAGAGACAGTATTATAAATAGTCGTAAAAGATATCTGACATCATATCTATAAATAAATTAGCAACTTATTTTTAAGGAGTTTAATAGAATATATAATATGCAACAACCTGTAACGTCTATATTAGTCAATGCATTAGTTAATTGCACATGTTTATTTAACGCTGTAGGTATACCCTGTACATTGGAGTAGCAAACAGACGTCACAGGCTATTGTGTTAGCGTGATGAATAAACTTGCCAATAAATATTGAACTACGACAAAATTTTGCCTAAATATTTTGAAATTGAGCCGATGCAATTTCTATAAGCTTTTCAACCAATCGTTTCTATGAGAAGACAACCAATTTTCGTAGTATATTTTTGGTTTGATGTTTTGTAAACTCTGTGATGTTTGTGGGTTTATAGGGATTGTTGTGGTTGATGAAGATTGTATGGTGTGATACAAACCTCTTCGTTCAAGTTGGACACGAGTAGAACGGTGGCGAGTGGCAGAGGTGGCGCAGTCAAAGCTCGCAGGGCCGGGGAGGCCGGGGTAAGAGTAAGCGCGCCGAATGCTGGAAGGCCTCCAACGCCAACGCCATAGGGCGAGGCCAACCCAGATCCCAATCCGAGGAACTGCGGCGCGAGCACTCCACCACCTGATGATAAATATCATTGTCAGATAACAATGTTTTTTAGCAGGAATTAATAAATTGATATGACTGTAGAAAAGACAAATTGAAATATCAAGATCGATCATCTTTTTCAATGACAATTGAAAAATATGGTCATAGCTGAAATAAAAAAGACGATAAGAAAAAAGGAAGACGGACCGAATCGAAAAAGTCCCTCATTAAAACAAGATCCGAAGAGCAGTTATTTCAACTGCTCTTCGGATTGCCAAGAGTGAATAGCTATACCTATACGAGAGGTAAAATTATAACGATGCTACAAACGATCCTCACATATTGTTATAATCCTCTACGGTGCAGAACAGATTTATGAACAGTCATTAGTCACTGCGAGAAAAGCAATGAAATATGTATATTAAACAAGAAAAGAAATACCGTGGAATGATGGCTTTTCTCAATGTGAAAAAAACGTGCACCGTTAGAAAAGTGTCAATTTATAGACTGAAATGGAAATACAGAAACACAGCAGTGAAAACGCAATGCACAGTAATAGGGTTGAAAGCTCTAGCGAAACATTAACCAAGACAAAGGAACGAATAACATTATACAAATTAAGTAACACTAAATATCGTATAGTAGTACAAAATATTTTGCGCTTTTAGTGTTACTTAATTAATACAAAAGTACAAGTAGTATTTACAAAATATAATTATATTTTGTTAATTCGTTACGTACGCACAGACACAAGTGTTGTCTGTGCTTAGTTAAAAAAAAAAAATTGAAACAGATAAAATAATAGAGAAGATGTAACCAAGGTAATCAGACTAAACTCAGATTGAAAATGTCGGAAACCGTATAGGTAAACGTGGAGCAAACAAAACTACGAGGTAGAACGGTGAGTCAACGAAGCTTCCAGGTGCTCGAAGGATAGGTTGCTTCTTATACAAGGACTAACTCATCCTGGATGCGAGCGCCAGGGCGAGGTGAGCCCGAAGTGGCATCAACTCACTGGACAACAGTTGGTGGTGGGCATCTCCATCGCCCGACGGCAAGGTCGGGTTTGTGTAGTCGCGAGACTTGTCGTTGTTGTATTTCACGTTCAGGCAAGTCATCTTAGAGTAGTCGATGCGCAGCGTGCAGCAACCGTTGTAAATGTTCTGTCCATCGAGAGCCTGCGGACAAAATGCAACTTTTAAATTTTCATTATCATCAACTCAGTGTAGATAAACATCTCACTGTCTCTCACGTTGTGCAACACAATACCAAAGTGGATACAAAGTTTTCAAATACAAATTCATTTATTTACCAAATAACTACTCCGCACTGGGACAAGCCGTGTCGGGGGAGACTGAATTCTACCGTATTAGGCAACAGTTTACTAAGTTTGAACCACAAAATCTATACAATAGCTGAACAAATAATAAACACAAAAGAGGGGAAAAATATTATTTATTTATTATTATTTATATAGCTGTCATACTAGTTATATGCATTATTGTCTCATAGGGTGTCAAATCGTCCCGTAGCTATTTTGTGCGCGCCGCCTGTGGTTGGCTGATAACGGCGGTATTGCGATAGAAAGAGAATTAATTAAAATGCAGCAGCAGCTCTGGTTGCTTTATACCTGGCAGAAACATAGTGCTTTTTTAATACATAATGCAAAGTTTAAAAGTAATGAGACCTGTGGGAATGCGGGCTATTTTATTTGATTTTTATGAATGCATATATTTAATGCTTGTTATTCTTGATGCAGCATTATTCTGGTCAAATTGAATTGCAATTAAATATGAATGGTTATTGGACATTCAAGAGCCACCACGCCTTTTTCTGCCGTCAAGCAGCGTTGCTGTGTTTCAGTTTGAAGAGTGGTTGTCACCGGTGTAATTACATGCACATGAGGCTTAACATATGTGTACCTAAGGTACATTCCTATCGTGCGTGACTTATGAGACAATGCTTTGTGATGGTTACCACTTAGCATCAGGCGGGCAATCTGCTTGTTCCATCAGCTAGTTGTATAAAGAAAAGATACCTGTATTGCCATAGCACTATAGCACACAAGGTTCATAAAGGGAACCTTCAATACGTGGCGTCGGTCGGTCCTCGACGTATTGTTAATCTATTGTCTCGAAAGCGGCCGTTAGGGTGAAAGTATCGTCGGTGTCAAATAAATTTTCCTCGCCTTTCTATTAAATTATTTTCCGAACCTTTTTTGGCAAACCGTTTCATTAGAACCTTCATTTTCATCCCCCGTAGCCAATTGTAAATCAAATTTATTAATTCAAACAATTAGCAGTATTTAACGGCATAAAATTGTTTTAAAATTTGTGATTTGAAGAACTTTCTAACGAAGGAATTGGAAAACTTTTACGGGATAAATAATTTAATTGATTCCTTGGGAAATTAAAAGTGAATAATAAATCTTATACTTGTAAACGAGTAATTCCTGTATATTTATTTATTTGTTTGTTTATTTACTGAATCTCTCGGAAATGGCTCGTGAAATTTAGTATGTCCCTGCATACTAACTACTGTTTCGGGGGCAAAGAATCGATCTAGCTAGGATTCATTTTCAGAAAAAATATTCTCCGTGTCTTCAGGCAATGAAAAACCCAACTTACGGTTGGCAACCAAGTAAATCTCAGTCTCTCAGATATTTATTGTGCTTATATTTTTTAAGATAAGAAACGAACGAAACGAAATAATATCCACCTATTTTAGATCAAGTCGGTATAAAACAAAAGACGATAAAATGAAATGCGGTTATCATTGCTTGTTAAATTAGGAAGATGCGGATGGCCACCAAACTTTTACCAAGGGATAAAAATTAAAGCCTGAATTATTTAATTCCGGGAGAGTAAATTAGGCTTTCTTTTTGTAAACCGTCATCTGTCAAATGAATTATGACATCTTTACGACGGACTCCACTTGGGAGTCCATTAGCCGAATAATTTTTTTTCTTTGGGGTTTATTGCCTAGAAAAACGACAAACGAGTATTTTAAATGACAATTCATTAAGAAAAATAAAAGAAATTATTTTAATTGTCTAACAACTTATCATTGAAATGTACCATTCGTAGTGGGTTTACATAAGCACCTTTTCACAGAGCAATAAAAATATCAGAGACTGAGCGTCGAAGCAAAAGTTCGATGTCGGAACGTGGGATATTGGCTGTAGATTTAATAAATTTCTGTTCTAAATGCAAATGCGACCCCCTGATGTGTAGACGTGAATAGATTGGCTCGTTTAAACGCTCAACTTATATGGTAATGCGAAAGGCACGCAAGAAAGCGTGGAAGAAGATCGCTTTCGATCGTAATTAGTTTTGTTGCCCTCGCGGTGCCGAATTCGATTTTCAATATCGCGAAGTGTGCCTCAAAACGAATGTTTCTGAGAATAGAAAAAATAGCGCAAAAGAATTGGTCGGTAACCTTGAGGTATAAGCCGAAGTCATGAAGCTTCTCGAGTATATAGGTACTGGTATAGTATTCTCATAACTGTGATCTAAGCAACTGTCTTGCCTTCTCTGGTTTCATGAAACGGGCGACAAGAAGCATACGATAGCTCTCAAAAATAATAATACTTTTTTTTTCGGCTATGTAAATGAATACACACTGTACTGTCATATCGCTTTTTTTTCTTGGGCGTCTGTGGCCGACCACCAACAAACGTGTTAGGAACATTTCACATGGAATTATCTTGCCCCAAGTTTGGCAACGTGTACTAAATGATAAAAAAACTAATAACAGTGAAAAACTTGTGTTATAATAAAAAATTCCGGCTAACAGACGAAACCTAAACATTACATCATCATACAATGGTAACACAAATGCGTTGTGATGAATATCACTTAGCATCAGGTGTGTCATCTGCTTGTTTAATGTCAGCAAGAAATATAGAAAATATAATTTATGTACACAAATACTACATTTATCGAAATTACGACACTACGACATACCTTTACGACATTCAGAGTCACCAAGATTTTAATGAATTTGAAAATGAAAAAAAAAACTTAGTTTTTTTTCCTAATTTTTTCAGGTCAAAGATAACGTTTCCAAAAGTAATTTTAATATCAGTAAAACTTGATATTTGCCTTAGATACACCTTCAAGTATGGTAATCATGTTTACTTGTAATAAAGATAAAATAAATAGTCTCCATTCTTAGATTTTCATTTGACTAAGAGTACTTTCTCGAGTTTATTAAAGTATTTGTCGTGATTATGCGACGAAGAGAATAATATAAAAATGTACAAGAGACCCAGAAGGATTTAGAATTGCAGATTAATTTCTTACTTTTTATAAGCATTTCGGAGGTACTTTTGAATTTAAGTAGGTCGTTACTTTACGCAGGCCTTTCAATCTAAAAGTCCAATGTTTTCAAAGTATTAATATTTTATTGCGGGATTGGAACATGAAGTTATGTTCTAAATTAATACTTTCCCAGAAAATTATTTCTCAAAAAACAAAGATTACGTAGAAGATTATATTATTATACGAGCACAGAGTGGTTTTCTAATATTCTCGTTTAACGTCTTAACAACATATCAATGTATCTCCATATTCCCTGGGTTTACTCTACTTGTCTACGCTTAAGTACCCAAGAGACTCCATCCATTTCATTTCCGCGTTTGTCAGTAACATATTTAAGAGTTAAACTTTCTTTTTACTCTAACTTTATAAAAGTATGGTAATACCTTCGTCCTTTTCTGTCACGCTCAATCTTGATCTGTTCATCTCTTTTCTCAGTATGAATATTCGCAGGTATTTTATTTTAATCTTCTCAAATGGTTATTTGCGCTCGAAGAGGGAGTCGTAATTGAGGTGAAAAAAATATTAGGAGAAGTGACAAGGCGATAAAACGACAAACGTCACGCCCGATTTGATATTGGGATCTTTTACAGCGTAATAAGGAAAACGAGTCGATGACGCCCAATCTTTCGGATAACTTATTGGATTTTGTAATTTTTTTATGAAGTCGTAATTGTTAAAATGGATACCCGATTAAACATAAACAGAGTTTATACAATGGTGAATACAAACATTCATTTAAAGAGCGTCTTTGAAAAAAACTGCAATGTCGCGCTGTCAATTGATTAACAAAACTCAGTCTAAGAGGTTGTCGAATATCAAAGATTCCGTTGACGCAAGATGTAACAAGTGTCCTCGTATCTCTTAATCACGACGGTAATTGTTTTATCTTTAGCTCGTTAGAACTCGTTTAAGCAAAGCCTTCTTAGTGAAGGATTAAATGCGGTCCGCCTTAATCCACCCCCACCCCGTCGCTAATTCTGGCAGTTTTTCCGCGGAGACCAGATAAACGTTTTTGTTGGAGGTCCCGCGTTCAGCGTTTAATATTTATAAGAGCTCCACGTAGCTACGAGTGGTTGTTGCCGGTGCAAGGATTACAGCGGTGGAATGCACTCGGTTTTTGCTCGCAGATGACGGAAGAGATATTGTAATGAAAGCGTTTCGGGCGTGCACACGGTTTTTACTACCTTCGTTTTGCTCTCGTTGTAACACGCTTTTACATTTCCTTTGCTAAATATACGAGGTGCCATGATCGTACTACTATTATAAACGCAAAAGTTTGTAAGTATCGATGGATGGATGTTTGTTACTCTTCCACGCCGGAACGGCTGAACGGATCTAGATGAAACGTGGCAGAGAGATAGATCATAGTCTGGAATAGCACATAGGCTACTTTTTATCCCGTGAGAATACCGGGGTTTAAATCTGCGCGGGTGAAACCGCGGGTCGCAACTAGTAAATCTTATACAACTTAGTTTCGGCATCGTGAAGTCAACTCTGTTGATTGTTAAAAACAATCCGAAACGGTACTGTCTCTCTCGTAAATGTACCCATTCGTTTCCAACTGAGAATATAGTTTAATTAATTATACAAACATTGTACCGGACGGGTAAGCGCTTGCTCGATTACTCGGAAGTAAAATATCACTAATCGAACCGACCGGAGAAACAAATACCACTAAAAGAGAGTGCCGATCAATTTATAAATAAACCACGAAGCACCTTTTTTTCATCGACCGGTTCATGATGTTCGATCGCGATATTTTGCTCGTAAAAAATAATTGTGAAGGACTGTGCGTGCATGCTCCATAGTGATAGATTATTGTTCAAACAACTGTGATTAAATTCAGATTTCAGCCGAAATGTCAGTGACGTTTGCAAAGCAAACCGAGCTTGCCCCATTAGACAATGTAATGAATACTAGCGGTAACCCCTAATTATGGCGACAGAATGGTGACGAACGAAAATCGAGTGACAATCGCTAACAACCGCGCCCACCGCATCGGTTTCAGTTCGAAAACAAAACTAAATTGGTGTTAAATGTGTAGTGACATCATGAATAATGAAGACCGTGTCGGAGCTGGGCCGAACATGAATCGGCTCTGTACGAACATGTTGTTTTCAACATTATAATGGCATTGTTTCGGGTAACTAAATGGAGTACGTTAGCTTCGAGCTTAGAGTTTCACTGTATAAAGGCAGACACAAGCTTACAAACGGCTCTTATTGTTTCTGCGCAGCCTTATGAACTGAAAACCGATGGAGGAAAACGTTGCAAAGCTTTTATAACATAATTTATATAAATCTCGGTTGACTTTTATGTCTGAGAAAGCGTAAATTGAATGAGGGTAAAGGTTTTATGATACTCTTGGTCGTGGTCAATAGGCTCACAACCTGCCACTAGGTGCCTATGAATTGTTGATCTTTGAACCCCGCAATTTTGTTTTATCGGACTTGCAGAATGGCTTTATCGTAAAAATTAACTCGTAAAGAAAATCATTCTCCGTCTCTTACGGTTTTAATTAGTTTCCGCCAGAAGTACTAACTTGCGGGACCACTGAAACACCAAAAAACTGCTAAACAGTGTTTAACACGTAGTTGGAACAGCAGGCGTTGTTGACACTGCGCGGTGGCATGGCAGTGGCGAGTACGGGCGACGGGACGTGCAATTTTAAACAGAACTAGCAGGTCATATGTTTGCTGGCCAACGTGAAATTTCGATGAAGTTTCGGTCGCAAGAGCACTACAAACGAGACAATGGGGTACATAGCAAACTAGGTGCATTGTTGCCGTGGCCCGTTCTGTGTCGAGTGGGACGGATTTGTTTTCGATATTGTTTGTGCGATGCGCTGAATATGACTCGTTTAAAGCACACTTGGAATTGAAGCACGAACTTTCTGAATAAGTAGTTCAGTAAGGCGTTCACCAAAGCGATTATCGTTGTTAGTTTCAAGTTGAGCTGATATTTGCCTAAACATAAAGTTTAAATAAGAATACAGTATAATGGTTAACATATTGTTTTATTAATTTTATAGTTTTACTACACTTAAGAAAAACATAAAGATTTTTTTAAGTGTAAAAGATATAAAGTTATATATTTTTTAATGTTTAATTGTGAAATAACTTTCAGTAGGTACCTACTATTTTAAGAAGTCATTTTTTTAATAATAATGTTAAAAAATGCTGTTAAACATCTGCACCGTATATTTAAATCTACATCAAATGATAGAGTTTGACGTCAAACACGATACCGCGCGCGTCTCAACTCGACGATATAACATTTTTGACGGTTACATTGTTTGAGCACGTCCCGGTGTTGACACAGAAGACTTGGTAGACCCGCCGCAGTGCAAAGTGCAATTTTAAAATGTAAACAAAGCCCGCACCTTGAGTCCGTAAACGCTATCTCGGATTTCGCCTTATTGAACCAGCGGCATAATCCTGTCGTGTTTACTTCGTTTATATGAAAATTTGAACGCGTATTTATTTGTAAAATAGTACGATATTTTTTTAAAATTTATTTGACTGTTGATCCAAAAGCTAAAAGCAAAAACGACACAATATTTTTTATTTGTTACAAAAACCAATATTACTTTTAGACAGGAAAACCAGTTTAGATCAGAATGAGTTTTTTACTGAACTTCTACTATGTTATTCTGATAAATATACTCGTATCTTCAAAATGTTTGAATGTGTAATAATATTTTACAAAACCTAAACGTACTGTGAAGTTGAGTCCCTTAATATACTAGAAGCATATTTTGTATTCTTTCTAATCGATTGAATACGGTTCCGTCACAATCAGTGCCCTAATACAGCCACCTTAATCAGGCTAGGCTAGATTCCGGCGCTCCATCAGAAGTTATGATTGATAACCGTGTGATTCATGCGGCCAGCCTACGGTGCGGCATCTAGACTATCGGTGCCTCATCCATAACCTAACTTCCTCATCCATAACCTAGCTTCATTAATGACACTTAGTATTGGTAGTGCTTTCAGGTTTACATCTGTCTGACAAAATGAAAACATTGTAAATGATTCTTCACATTTATTTCTTGCTGAGTTATTTTTATTCGAGAAACATAGTAAATTTAATATATATATATAAAAGTCTTAAATAAATGTCGAAATAGTTTATTAAGCAACACTAATCAAACTTCATCCGTGAAACAAACTTAATATCTGGTCAACACCTTTCCTCCTGAGCGCCTCGCATTAAGAGCATACGGCATAAGCCGCGCCGTCTGAAGAGATTTGAAGGCGGGGTTAGAGATTTATGTCAAGGATCATACATACAGCAGGATCGGGGGATTTCAGAGCTCCTAACATCCGACTGTGCCCTTTGTGGCTGAGCACTATCCGGCTTTCCTCCACTCCGGGTACTTGGGCCTCCACTTACCTCGCGGGACGTTTTAATTCCATTTGGAGGAAATCGCGGTTCGAGAGACTGAATACGAGACGCGGGACAAGTGCTTTCAAGGATTGATATGGAGTCGATTTTACATACGCGGGCTTGATAGATTTTTGTATGTTTTTGTTCACAAAACAAACCACATAGCTACAAAGCTGTTTCGCATAACACAAGCGTAGGCTTAGTTTGGGGCTAGATATAGTGCTGTGTGGGCAGTCCACCTATATTTATTTTATACTAGCAGTTGCGCCCCGCAGTTTCACCCGCGCAGATTTAAATCCCGGTATTCCCACGGGATAATAAATACCCTATGTGTTATTCCAGACTATAATGTATCTCTCTGCCAAGTTTCATCCAGATCTGTTAAGTCGTTCCCACGTGAATGAGTAACAAACATCCATCCATCCTTCCATCCATCCATACTTACAAACTTTCACGTTTATATATTAGTAGGATTTAACTAAAGCATTTGTTGTGTTTTATGCACAGTTTTAACGGACAGATGTTCTATAATTGGGTTATCGCGATATCAAATGTTGTTTTTTAAAAATAGATAGTTTATTACATCAAAGCATAAAATTCTGAGATTATCATCGAATATATATTTAGCAATTACCGAAGCGTATATTATCAGATATCGTCTTTACAAGACTATAAATAAAACAGTTCCATAAATAGGTGGCAGTAGCAGCTGGCAGCTCGTTAAGTCGCATCACGGAGTAACGACGTCATAAGTTAACAGCAATCTTATTACCCAGGTAATGCTATTGCTAATGCCTTGTTATTGCACTATTGATCCGGAAGGGTGAGGGGTATTTTATGAACCAACGCGTCGACTATTTCAAATAATTAAGTTTACGAATATAAAAGTTGTTCGTGCATTAACTTCCATTTTATGAGTTTTCATTTATATACATTTCTATCAAAGTTGCTATTGTTTGGGAAAATGATACAAAAGGAACGGTAGTTATATATTTTTTTTATCTTGGACTCCTTTTTCCGCACTTAGACTCAAAGTTGGTCCATTGTGCGTCAACGGTAGTAATATATACCATATACTTATTTTAGGGTGATCTATGTTTGACACAATACCGTATTTTTACTAAAATATACCCAAATATTTAGAGGACATGGTAAAATTGGTCCAATCATTTCTTAAAAATATATTTAGCAGATCACGGGGCTAAAACATACGAAGATTTGTAATAAGTAGAAGTGATAGTAGGTATTTCTAAACCTAACAACTGCCAATAACAATTTTGTTGTTTGATTTATTTATTTATTTATTGATATGTTTTTTGATTTAGTGTATATAAACGCTAATAGAAAAAAAATCGAACATATTCCCAATAAACAAACCACAAAATATTGCAAATAACTTCCGCAAAATCCTGTAACGCTGAATAACCCATTGCATACTTCGCTTCATGTTTTTTGCAATGAACGAAATGTGGATAGCTGTCTGTTAGCAAAACGAAAATGAAAACTATGGCAGGTATTTGGTTGCATGTTCAATTATAAACATAGTTCCGGGGCAGTTGATTGGTATGTTTTTGCGAATCTGAGTGCCCTGTGAAAGCGATACGCGCTTCCGCAGAAAATAAACATTTTTATTCCAATGAAATAATTCAATCCTTAAATTCAGAGTGAGCGAAGGAAAGGATTTTACTTAACACGTAAATATAAAACCGTAGAGGTAAAATGTTTGGACATTTTCTACGACATGACAGCTACAACCATACCGTTACTACAACATACGTACCGGAGTACCGTTGAAAGAAATATTTAAGGAAACCGAGGAAGGCCAAAAATAAGTTAGGTACATAAGCCAGAGATAAAAGAGGTCGCTGTCATGTCGTAGGAAGTCAAGGAGGCTGCTTAGGAATGACTCAATTGGAGGAAAAATGCATCAGAACCCAACAAGAGCTAAGCTCTAAAATTTACGAAGAAAAAGATACCATTTAGTACTAACTACTAGCAGCTAAATATTAGTCTTTATTTTTTAAATTTGGAACATTTTCAAAAAAATAAGTTGATGCATTATATTTATTACTAAAATAAAAAGACTGCCTTTCTGTGATTATCTCGTGACCTATTTGTACTACACGTCTCTGGAAATAAGACCGCCGAGTTAGGACTTAGCGTTTCTAAGTTTTCACCATCCCTCGCCGCTGAGGATCTCAATTTCGCGTCAGGCTTCTGAACGTTAATTTGTCCATCCATTTACACATTTTAATGATAATCCCTCTCATTTCATCGTGGTGTAATTTCTGAGGACTCGTTTTCGTACAGTCGCACACTTTTTAAATTACGTTATTACTTGACATTTTGTTTATTCAAATAAATTATTAAATGCAACTGACTAAAAATTTTATTTGACTGAAAAACTTTGATTGCTTTGTCAATAGCCATGATAATTACTGATATGAATAAAAACGAAAATAAATAAAATCGAATTTATCATAAAGTTAAAATCCAACAGCGTAACCATATTGGCGCGAAATAAAGTAAGCAACGATTCATATCTGTGTGGCGAAACGAAAAACAAAAACCCAATAATTATACTCGTAAAGTGAGTTTGCGGAAGCCGCAAAACGAAATTTAATTTGCCCTGAACGCTGCATCAGAAATAAAGTTAAAACAGTCGCTGCAGTAGGCGGTCCAACTTCTAACGCAAATGAATAGCGAATGGGAAAAGTTGGGCCGAGAAAAATGATGTCCCAGTCGAGTCGGGGGGGCCACTGTCGTCAGCCTGCACACTCACTGTTGTTTCCTGATATTATTGTTATTAAATGCACATAAACTTCCCGTTTTTGTCAGGCGTTTGTAAAACTGATACTGTATTTTATCCAGCTCTTTTACAGGCTTTTAAAATGCTTTTTTCTGATGACCGTATTGCAATTTTAGTAAAAAAACATGTGTTATGTTTGCGCGTATGAAACATTACAAGTTTAGTTTGGTAAGGCTTTATATTTGTTTAATAATTTTATATTTTCAAAAATGTTCAATTGTGCGAGCGAGATAGCGGCGCGCCGTATGCTGCCACTTAAATGAATTATGTAACAAACAGCTTCCAAGTATCAATGAAACTCTAGGTCCAATTGAACTCGGGACAAGACTGAGTCACTTCATTTCCAGATAGTTTGAAAGAGTCATTAAACTGAATGAAACGTGCGGCAATACCAACTTTGTTTTATGTCTCTTTACAAACTGTTAATAAAAACAAAGAACAATTTAATACTCACCGTTTTTGCCGTTTGCGCCGAAACTGTGTCTGGGTACTGAATGAGGGCTTGGAATGAATCTGTAAACAAAATACCAACGTTCAGATGTAAATTTCAAAATAAATGTTTACAAGCATTTGAATTTTTTATCTACCATCCACAATGGAAACTCATGTGTTACATCAGACATACTGCAGTTTAACCGTTTGTTTTATTGAAACAACATAAAATAAAACTTTGTATGCAATTTTCTTGGAGTTGGTAACTTGTTGTTCCATAATGTGACAAAAAGTACTCGACGGTTAATATCTTGTAAGGTCGTACAAATGAGATGAAATTGGCGCCCAACGCGGGCTCACCGCAGTCTCCGTTACGTTGAGTAAGTCGCCTCAGGTGCACTACACATATATTATCATGTACACCCATATATATGAATGTACACTCAGCCAAATACTAAAGTAAACAACATCCGTGCCTATTTTACTTAAGTTATAAACTTGAATTTATTTCTTACGTCGCCGTGTGGCCCGCTTCTCAACTTAACTTGTGGTTGGAACTTTGATGTAAACTTCCTATGAGTTTGTTAGAGATCGTTATAACTGAAGGAAAAGTGCGATTAATGTTTGAGTTGAGTGAGATTTACATAAACCTAGACTAATTCAAAAACTCTGTTGGCTCTCGAATAACTAAGAACTGTCTTGGAACTCAAAACGAAAGTGGTCGATGCAAATAACTTCCGCAATAAAACCCTCCGTAAAAATAAGCACATTAAGCAGAAAAATAACTATAAAACAATGTGGGCCGCGAAATGTTCTCACATTGAACCATGAATGGTCCCGCAAGTAGGTAATATAGTTCGTCGTGGAGTCTATTTACTGCGAGAGGATAAGCGTTAAAACCCCTAATTTAAGGCGTGAGCCTGCGATCATTGCCGTCCTTTGGGCGAGAACATAAATTCACATTTTTAGGCACCACCACTCCGGCAACATGGCAACACCTGTGTTGCCCACATAACGTACCTACCATTAGGTGTCGTTTCGACTTTCAAAGTAATGTCACCGACAAAGTGTATGAAAGGAGCTGGGTTTTCAAGTGGAACGTTTTATCCTTATTGTTTATTCTGAAAGCTGTACAAGCTTTATTAGACATAAGGCGTAAGTGTGTATAAAAATACCAGTTGTATTGTATATTTATCAATTTTTTGTCGGTTCAGAGTGTATGTGCTCGTAGGTACAATTACTGGCATTCCAATTTTAGGTAGAGGTAGGCCTAAATAGACCATAAATAGAAATATAAAGAAACTGCCTATAAAACGTACCTTTACAAGTAAGCACTAGAAACCAGTAGCGCCACTCAAGGAATCGTCCGAGGCGAGTCGACGCAAATTAAAAGTAACGCGTTGTCTCCTTCATACATAGTTAAATGCTCTTTAAGGCCCCATATTTCCTTGTGCCCATTTGGGAACGTTAAAATGGAATGTATAAAAGGCTTGCCGCAAATTGGAGTTTTTATGTAATTACATTGTGAATAAGCAAAAAGACTTTTACGGCGAAGAAATGAAGATGGAGACTTTTTTAAATGAAGACGGGGCGGCCGGCGGGTTATCAATTTGAAAAGACAGGATGATTCATTTTGTATTCCTTTTGTACCTTTAATTTTTTGTTTTTGAAATGCGAATTATAAATAAATAAACACAATTCAAGAAACTGACTGGCACTGTATTCAAAAAGTATTTATTTATTCATAATTCCCGCGCAGTCCCTTTTTTTTGGATACATAAAATTATTAAAAGCAATTAATTTATTATTCGCCAAGGAACTTTGTATTTACATAAGAAGTTGTATGCATTTGCGAGTAAATTACAGCCGTTCCAACAGTCACCAGTCACCCTTTCGTTTCGGTCTATTTACTCTGAAATATTCGAGAGCTAACTTAATTTCAGCGCTCCGATTGCGCGCAACAAATTCAAATCTCAATCAATCTGAAGCGTGCGCGCTTCATTAACTCCCATTAAAAATTCACCCGAATTAGCTTATGGAATATTTATGGACGGCTGTGTAAACAAAGAAATTGTAGCACCTACATAAAAACTTTCCGTAGAAAATGCGGTTGCTACTATGTTATTATTAAGCGAGGTGAGCTTAGAGCTTAGCCGTTTATCGGTATATCGATATATTTAAAATCTCAACCTGTCTGGAGCGAGCGAGTAGGTACTGCCTTCGTTGAATGCGTCCTCGTTTGCAATTTACACGCCCTTTCAGGAGACCTTAGACACTACGCGCTAATGACTCAGTAACTAAAACATCACTGCATTCGCGCCGCCGCACACCGGTGAAACTGTGGTTACCGCAGTAACCTGCTCTTCCGCAGGTAGACATCAAACCACGACACAGGAGCGCGTACTCCGGTTATAACTAAGACGCTGCAAGGACGATCCGTTGCCAAATCAAATCCTTAATTAAGGGAATCTAACGACGATATAGACACGATACCTACCGCAAACAGGGGACGCATAATAATTGTAGCGGTCTGCTACACCTTAATAAAGCCAATCGGGGCGGTCAGGGGGCGGGTGCGGGTGGAGGCACGGCGGGGAGGGATTACGGCGACTCCGCGCTCTTCATTGAGATTTGTTTCGGGATTAGGAGACGGTTTGATGGTAACCTTCCCGTCAGGTTGAGGCCGCTAACAGCCCGCAACCGCCTGCAAACATTTCCTCTAGACCGCTTTCATTATTAACGCAATGAGTATAACTTGATGGAATATTTATGGCACTAACTTTTGACGTTATGAAATAATTATGATTCGGAACAACAGCAGTAAAGTCAAAGTTATCTGTATTCATAAGGTAGGGTTGATGCTTGGACTTCAAGAAGTTTTAACTAATACCTGATACTTAGTTGCTAGTGACAGCTTCTTGAATTATGGTTTTTTCCATGTTTAAATTTGGCGAACGGAACGGCTTAAACATCACAAATTACATATATTTCTTTGAATCCATGTTTAATGTAAATTAAATATATGCAAAAAAACGAGGCTTTTAATATACTCATAGCTATTATTTACGTAACAATTAATAAAATTCATTATTAGTTAACCATTAGTAGATACCTATTCACTGTAGATCTTACAACATCGGCACTCGTATACGAGACATGTTGAACTATACAATATAGTTCACATTGCCTTTGTGGAAGTAAAAAAATACTTTATTTTTATTTTTTTACTATCCATGGATATAATTTTGTTAGAAATTATTTATGAAGGATGTTGAAGGAAATATTACACACACAACTTAAGACATTCCCTAGCTGGCAGAAATCTGCAGTATTGATTACATCATGACTTACTACTACTTAACGCCATTGTTCAAAAACACTAAAGAAAATTTTTATGCAAGCACAAGTTCAATATAAAATATAGCTGAAGATAATCAAAAAAGCGACATTTGCAAGGCTTGTCCAAAATATATTTAAGCTACTGAAAATACGAAAAGCGTATCGCATTCCAAACTTTTCTGGAACGCTGTCATGAATAGGTACCACTTTGCGTTTAAGTAGATAAATATTTCGAGTTAGACGCTCGTATGAATATTCAAAGGAAACAGAGGTACGGACGAGAGCTTTTTGCAATTGGACAATGATGAATGTTGAAAAAAAGTAAGGTTGGGAAATTGGAAACGCTGCATTGATGCCACAATTTAGATAACTTATGGACAGAGCTGGCATTAGAGAGCGGTGTTCAAAAATTGGTAAAGGTTGATTACAGCTCAGTACGGATGAGACTTTCTTCTGTTTGTTTCTTCATGAAAAATTCACGTGATCTATGTAATTTTTTTGAAAATAATTTTAAAATAATATAACCTATGTTTACCGGGAATAGCCCAACGGTCCAAGAATTTTTCAAATCGGTCCAGTAGTTTCGGAGCGTATTCATTACAAACAATCAAATCTTTCCTCGTTATAATATTACTAGCGGCTTGCCCCGGCTTCGGACGGGTGGAAATTAACCCCCGACCCACCAGTGCAAGTACCGTTCATAGTATTAATATAATTTTTATATACATATATAATTTGACACTTTGAATCGTCAAAATTCGTTAAAACTGGTTTTATCCATTGATGAAACCATTTTAGCGAATTTTTGACAATTCTAAATGTCAAATAAGCGAACGGTAAGAACGGTACTTGCGCGGCTTATAGTTGTAGGAGACAAACGGTATTTGCAGGCAAATATAGCTTTTGCTTCTAGCAAATAAGGTATTTTTTAAACATAGATTATTTTAGAGTTATCGATTCTTTTGAGCTGTTTTTCAATATAGGGGACGTATAAATGTATAAATGTACGAGTATATTTGTACAGGATCATGGTCGTTGTGTCATGGACGCCTACCCGAAATCCCATTTTGGGTCAGGATTATGCTTGTCAAAACCCTGTCAGCAAAATTGAACTTGATTAGTGTCTTAGTACCTACTACCTACAGCAATGAATAATACTCATGCTTAGTTACTGTGTCGCTCTTGTTGTCATGTGTCCTGTCGTCATAAATAAAAACTTTTTCTTTCTTTACTTCATAGAAATACTAATTTTTTTTTCAACTGAAGAGACACAAAGTTTAATAGAATTATAGTCAAAATACATACATATCCAACAAGGTATTGTGAGAATAAAATTTCATAACAGATTTCAAAAATCGGCCTCATGAAATCAGGACCTCATTAAACAAGTTTTATCACCAATAAAATTCAATACAGGGCAACACTGGATAATGCCTACATTAGGCCAAGTATAGGGTAACAACGGTTTTTAATCAGATGAAATATTGATCACTGTAACGTCTTAAAAAGTAAGTACATTTATGTGCTAGTTCGTTGCAACGCCTATGACGCAAGAAGAATACGGCTTGATCGGCTGCTATCGTTTTTTGTTGATCGTTCTCCCAATATGGTACTTAGTTTTTAGTTTCTATAATAAGTTGTAGGTAGTTTAACCCCAAACTTTTTTGTTGTCTTTATGTTCATAATATATTATTTTACTATAGTAGCCCCGGTTTCTGAAAGCTGGATTACTATTGATGTTGTATTATTTTATCTGTAGCTGCATGCCACTATGCTATTGTTTGAGCCTACCAACTTATTGTTGTAATATAATATGGTATAAATACAATAGTATTTCCTTATTTCTACATAATTTTCAGCGCCCTACAGGGTAACTGTACTGGCCTAATAGTTGCCGCAGACCTAAGTTTGACGTATGTACATGTTGGCAATAAATACATCTAAAATAAATGTAATTGGTGCCATGTTATTTGCAACGGGTTCAATGGTGTTTCGACAACAATAGAAAATGGTGTTAGAGGCGCTGTATAATTAGCGGTAAGTAAGCAACGACGCAGGCTCTCCACGCGGCCGCAGGCAAGCGGGCTTATCAAATATGTACCTACCTGCCTGCCTCTTGTATGCCGGATTTATTTAGGATATGCATGAGGGTACGATTTAAATTTTAAACGGATTGCGCCCTT
This sequence comes from Plemyria rubiginata, assembly GCA_963576535.1. Lineage (NCBI taxonomy): Eukaryota > Metazoa > Arthropoda > Insecta > Lepidoptera > Geometridae > Plemyria > Plemyria rubiginata. The sequence continues at coordinate 8,348,524 of OY754910.1, forward strand.
GGATTTACTCCCCATTTCATATTTGGCTGATCTATCACTATAACAGTCCCGAAATTAATTTGAAAGCTGGCCGCAATTCGATTTATTAATAGTTGTTTTAGCCGCTGTAATCCTGCGGGGTCGTTATGGCTACAACGCGCTCTGATAAAAGGCTTATCAAACAACGTATTTAATTACAAATTCCTGAGTACAGCTGCATTATTAATTAGGTGGTCGGTAAACGTTGCGATTTACGCTTTTCTATTTATTACGAGGCATTTGATTTCCTCCGACTTTGTTTTCGCTGTGTCTTTCGAGTAAAACCCTCACAGCATCCCTGGTAGGACTTTTTAGTGAAATGTTAGATCGAAAAACAAATTACCAGCAACAAAGACTATATTTTTATAATATTTTCTGTTATTTTATAAATCAGTGATTTTATGATACAAGTGCCAGTAGTCGGCTGCACTGAGACAATATAACGTTAAAAATGGTAACGCATTGCACTCTTACGCAGCAAAAACTAAAAATTAAAGCTACGAATTGTATATATTTCAGTGCAGCCGACTGTGGCAACAAAAACCTTGTGGCTCGCGCAGAAAAACGCCTCGAGCGTGAAGCGTCAAAACAATAGAAGCCTGCTCTTATGTCAAAATATGAACGCATCAACTAATGTACAACACGAAAGTTATTCTGTGAAAAACCATTTCGCCGAATTTTATAAGCCTTTTACAATAGTAGAGAACTTTTAGAAACATTGCATTGTCACGTATTAACTCAATGTGGATATTTTCTTGATTATATTGAATTTCCATTAATTTGTAATTTTTATTTCAGCCTGCATCTTCCCACTGCAAGGCAAAGGCATACCTATCCCCTTTCCACTCTTTACGGTCTTGGGCCCTTGAGGTCCAATTGTAATTACTTCAAAAATAACTTTCTATAAGGTGAACTTCTACTACTTACTGTTTTTGGTGAAGGTGACAATTTTGAGCACTTTCCCGTATCGTTGGAAGATGGAGTAGAGCACGTCAAGTACTATTGGGTACAGCATGTGTTCGATAATCACACGAAGCACCGTGTTCGGCCCACCCTGTAAAAAAAATAAAGTCAATACAAAAGATACTTGGCATCCTTCTTTTTATACATAAATTAATATTAATAACCATCTAAGCAAAGCTTTCTCTACAACATTGCTTATTATAATAACAATATATAAATATTTCTGAAACTTCTATTGATAAATAAATTAATAATATTTTCGTTGTAGCCTCACAATATACAAATCAATGACAAAAACGAAAAGGAAAAAAATGGCAATAGTTCCAAACAGTCTCTGGAATTGCCTCTTTATACAGGGGTAACCTACGCTTACCCCTAAGATACAGAAAACTTCATAACATTAGCATGCCGTGATATTGGAAAACATAAATATTTTGAATTCACGTACTGTGAAAACCTACGCTTCGTAATTTTGATAAAAATATTTGAATTGAAGTGAATACACCACTCAATCAATTTCCAGAGCCCTTATAATCAAGTCTTGAGTAATCATCATGGAAATTCACATGCCCTTTATATGGATGAGTTTTCAATGCTCTAGTGCCTTAGAACAATATTAAAATGGGCGTACCTAGGCATGTCTTGCGCCTACGACCACCCAATCTAGTAGGCCTTATCCCCAAGAAAGAATCCTTATCATCGACACGAACGGAACTGATTAAGCCACGCTTTCTTGCGGTAGAAATAACTCAAAAAAACAGACTTTAAATTCACTGGAAAATACACTCATACTATAGCTCAAAAACTACTAGTCAGATCTGACTCAAAATAAATGAGACCACATTTTATGACTAGCACCAGCTTTCGATAAAAAAAGAATCATCAAAATCTGTTGACCCAGTAAAAAGTTATGAGGTATTGTTATGTTGTAAGTTATGGTTATGTTGTACCTCGTAACGTAACATAAAAAGTCATAAAATAAGTATCGAATTGAGAACTTCCTCCTTTTTTGAACTCTGTTTAAAAAAGTTTAAAATATCAGACTTTGTTTCATGTAAAAATATCAGCATTAATGCACATTGTACAGATTACCCTGTGTGTACCTAAAGCTCGCGTACGTCGCAAGACGGATCGCTAGATTGTCGCCTTGAGGCTTATCCGATATAGTATCAATATTGCATTAGTACCGACAAGATCGGGAAGACATGGTGCACTAGATTGATTCTTGTTGTAATTTACTCCTCAGATTTATTGTAGTATTATTATATTAACACACGATTGTTGCGGTCGTTCTTCATTCGTCTCATTATAACTGATCATCACGTTAAACGATCATATTTTTTCGAAAAATTGATTTGATGAAAATAAACATTTCTTTGTGAATCTCTATATTCTATCTTTATATTCGAATTTCTAAGAAACTATATAATCTGCTATTGATGCGCCAATAAAGTTTAAGAAAAGTATTAAATCTTTGTCTACGAAAACCGCTACGGCGTAGCGTTTTATGTAGCTTTATTTTGAAATGTACGGTAAGTATGATACCTGTCATAAAATGTGGGCATCTGATAAAATTTTTGGCCCAATGTGTTTCGAACTTAAATTCGTTTACCGTATTCTCAATGAAGTAAACCGGGGGGGTATGTCATGATTTGTAACGCGAGCATTGGTTTATAAACAGAACTCCTGCATATATTTTCTATTACATTTATTATCCGATTTTTTTACCTTTGTTTTAGAATATTGTGTAACCTTCATGTGCCAAATAAATAAATAATAATTATTATTAAATTTGTCAATAACTCTAAACATTGACATAAATGGAAGTGACCCCGCCTTCCGATCGTAAGGTCGCAGGTTCGAATCCGGACGTGCACCAATGGATTTATCTATCGAAAAATTTATGTGCGCAATGCCAGTGCTCTTAAACGGTGAAGGAAAACATCGTGAGGAAACCAGTTAGTATTCTAACAGCGGCAATGGGCTTGCAACCTGTCACGTATGGAATACTAACTAATGCAAAATGTGGGTATGTGCCAAATGTAATGTTTGGACGTACCTCTGACTACTCCCCTTAGACATCCCCAAAGAATCTTAAGTTTAGTACTTGGTACTGGGAGATCTGAAGGGATATCTACCGTGCCTGGGGATCAAAGTCGTGAAGCTGTTTCAGTTTTTTTCAGTTTCAATTTGTTGGTTTGAATGTTTTGAATACATCATATCACCGTGCTCCAAAAGACTATTCCGCGTTCTAGGAACGATACAAAGATATTCATAATTTCTCGTTGTATTCGTGTCACGTGTCAATGCGTCCCCAGGGTAGTGACGTCACATCGCATGCAGTGCCCAAGCCGACAACTTTATTACCCGCCTTCAACTATGCCTCTATTGGGAATTAGCGACTCTAATTGTCGGAAGTATTTTCTTTGTTAGAACTTCGCTGGGGAATGTTGTATCTCTATCTTCTCTGAGTGGTGCCATTTGGACTTGTGTAATTCTGTATGTCTTGTTTTGAAGTTAAATTGATAGTCTTGGAAGTTACAGGTATCATCAGCATTAGCCTGAAGAAGACATAGGCCCCTCCTAGGAATCAGAGGAAATTACTTACTTTAAAATGCTTTAGATGTTAAATATTATAATCGGTTAAATATTCTATGGAATCTACCAGAAAACTACCTGTAAATCTTATAGCTTAGATAAGTGCGACTAGGATCAACCCAAATCAGATTTGGGAAAGAGATGTTCTATTATTAAAGAAGGGCTTTGTGCCGGTACCTGTTTAAGGGTTAGATATTCTACGAGAATTTTTGAGTAGGTACCTACTAAATATAGAACATGTTTGTCTATAATAATTACAAGTTTGTGTTTAGTTTAAGCAAAATGCAATTTTGAATTTCCGCAATCCTCATTTAAAATACGACTAGAAGTGAAACTTTGATGTATCACAGAAAATCAATAAATACCATTTGATTTTGGTTTTTTCTACATTTTTTCATTGGGTTTTTTGAAATCTATACTCGAGGCTCTATTCAAACTTAAACATTGTTTCGCAGTACGGGCCCAAAGGAATTTTGGGGGTTCTTTGCTTAATTAATAATATTTAGTGGTTCAGGAAGTTTCTCATTTTGCCAATTTTCTTCGACATGCCGGTTTCCTCTTTAACCTAATAGAGGGCATCCACTAGATTATATGATATCGTCAGCGTTTAGGGGTCTGTTGTACCAAGATTAGGATAGGACTAAATAGCCTTGGCTAAACAGCTATACCTCATGAAACTCATACCGCCTTACTAATAAAACTTATGACAAGCTTCTACACCCGTCATACCAGTGTTGTAAACATTGTAAAATCGGCCCTAAGATCAGTAGCCTTTAGAGTCGGTTTTACAATGCTTACCACACTGGTATAATGGGTGTATAAGCCAAACGCATGTATAATCGTATGACAGTGAACGACAACGTTACCGGGCTACTGGCAAGCGCAGAAGGCGCTCTGCCATACTTAACGGAATCCTGATGTTATCCAGGAGTAGAAAAGTCCTCTACAATCACCGACTTCTCGCAGTCTTGATATCGGACCATCATATGTGGAGTGAAAGAGGGGGGGAGAGATGCAATACTTTTCGTGGTTCGTGATTGGTTGTAAGTGGAATTTCACTTACTAGTACCTGAATCTCAGTCCCTCCATTGGCTGGCTGCAAGGCTGCGCCGGTGCCGGCGACGAGGGCTGCGCCAGCTGTGTTTGAAATCGCCTGTGCGGCCTGAAGCGCCGCCTGCGCCGACGCCGACTGAAACAAGATTGGCTATATTATGTGAATAGATTGTTTAAAAAAAGGGTTTACGTAAATTAATAAAATCACTTAATTGTTATTAAAATAAAGAAATACCAGTATTCTAGTACTTTTTTATACTAAATGCAGTGACGAACGGTCCTTACCGTGTTTAACGGTGAGGACCGTTCGTCACGGATCGTCAACGGTCGTGGGTTCGAGAAAGGTCATGCGTGGATTTTAATCTCCTGAAAACGTATGTATGGGCATAGCGCTCTGGAACGGGGAAGGAAAACATCGCGAGGAAACGAATTAGTACCCTAGCAGCGATGGGGTTGGTAACCTGTCAAGTGTAGAATTCCAACTACTCCAAAATGTGGCTATGTACAATATAATAATCTGTCCTATCTGTTCTACGCTTAGTCAGTCTAATCCGTAGTCCTATAATCCAAAGTAACAACTCAAACACCCAGCCAATATATCGTGCACAGCGCAAAGCAAAAATATTATATCCCCGCAAATAAAAACACATTTATTGTCACGCACAAAAGTAAACATGTCCATTCGGCTGCCATAATTTCCGGAACAATGAAACGTAATACGGGACGAGTTATCTTTTGCACGGAGCCACTAACCCAAGACACTGTATGGACGAACCAATTTTACTTGCAATTTGTTAGATATGAGGTTTCTCAGACGATTTTAATTTTTAGATTACCTATTGTTACTTTACTAATTGCAATGGGTGGTCAAGGCTGACTTTAAGGGGCGCATAGCAATATTCTGTGTGTGAAATGGGTGGTATGTTGAAAAATAATTACCTATGTAAAACATATACACACTTCACTTCTTCAATCACGAAATAGTCATAAACTTTATTCGTTTTGCGTCTTTGCGTGTCGTGATTATCAAAGATAATAGTAGTTACCATGATATCTATCTATGTAAGCATATAACGTATTAAATATATCAGTCATCTAGTACCCATAATACAAGCTAGTAGCTTACTTTGGGACTAGATGGTGCTGTGTGGATTGTCCAGCATTATTTATTTATTTTATTTATTTATGATTTTATATGTAATATAATATTATAATAGTACCACTCAAACAAAAACAAACATTGCAGTTTACACAATAAAAAAACTAGATACATCGTTTTTAAAGTTCTTGAATGTTTTTGTTTAACTCAATCAATATGGTAGTTCTTAGGTAGGTTACAGAAAGTCGATGGACCTAATCGTTTTCTTTAAAAGACCATCAGTGAACATCAGTGAAGAAGTTCAGTAGTGTAGTTTTTTCTGCAGTCATGATGATTAATTTGCAAATATTTTTGTCTAGTATTTGTAATCGTATCGAACAAAGACATGTCAGGTGGACCCAATTAGATCGCATGACCAGAAATTGGGTGCGTAATTGGGATGTCCGTAGAGCCTTTTATCTGTTTCACGAGCCAACGCGAGTGCTCAAGAAGGAGATAGCGTTGACCACATCAAACAAAGGGGGAAATAAACTTATTTTGTATCGCACATGAACAATTCCGCTACTTTGTTGCGTACAAGTTATGGGGTGACAGGCATTAGTGATTATGTGAGGCGATTAAACCGTAATATCTATTCCATTAGTCGTTTTAGATCTATGATAAACATATCGATCGGTTGGAAGTTACGTGCGTATTTGGTTTTCATTTTAATTTACTAAAACGATTAACAGTTTCGATTTATCTACGTCGAATAGTCAACATATGTAATTTGAAATAAAAAACAATATCAACACATTCGACAACTTGATTACAAATTGTATGTTAGAAATGAGACTGCCGCAATGCTTTTAGCAAAAGAGAAAAATTATCCGACAGCAAAGTGTTCACAGTTACAGAACAATTCAACTTTGAACCCGTATCAAATAGCAAAGGTGTCACCCGCGGTCACCAGTTAAAATCCCGAAAGGCACGCATCACGTAATCGTATACATTAGCGAATCGGTCGCATGATTAACCTTATGAAACCTTTTTCACGCGGAAAGAGTTTTATTTATAAATAAAAAATGTAGTGAAATGACAGAGCAGTGAAATACGTCGTATTTACACGTAACGCTCGCGTGTGGGAACACTTTGATCCTATACTCTCATATGGCTTTGTGCGCGACGACACAGGCTGACAAGCGAGCCCGACCAGACACAAAAATAAGGCTTTAACCATGTCATGGTAAGCCTGCCGCCGACGGCAAAGGCTCCGCTACAAATTCGCGTTGACTCGTTCCCCCTTCACTTCACTTTTCCTTCGACACGTATTGTTTGAAACGTATTTATCGACAGGTAACAGAAACAAAGCGCTTCAACGGAAATTGACTACTCAATTACATAGAATTCTCTGCATATTTACTACTGCAATTTTTGCTACTCCATTTTATATTTCAGGAATACAGTGTGACATTGTATCATCTATCGTTACATCTATAACTGACAAACATTTTAAGATTCGTTGAGCTATGTTACTTCAGTTGAGAGGAGTTAAAGCACTGCACTTGGGCGCAGTCATTCTATCGAATATTTCCATATCACCGGCGGCGCGGCGGCGCGCACGTTTCACAGAACTCTGAGAGCCCTTATTCTGCAGCAATCTTTCACTGTGCCGGCCCAGGCAGATGCTCGTAAACGTCGCGACAATATAACTATGCTATCGAAGAGTCCACAACCACCAAAACATTTTGCATCGCATGATTTATCAAAGCGCTTCAAAATGCATTCGACTATATGACGACGACTCGAGTATTTATAAGAAATATTTTATTCGCAATTTCTCCGAAGACAGTTTGGGGATTAAACCCGAAAGTCTTTCGTCACGTCGCAAACGTGACGTAATAATCCGTAAGAGCATCTCCGTTCATGTGAATCCCAATAACAATGCCTAGTTCTGTAAGCAACTCCCTCGTTATAAGTTTTAATAGTGTGCGATACAAAGAGGTTCCCGAATTGTGACTGAGGGTGGCAAATCCGCATGGAGCGGCATATCTTTTTATTCTATCACGAAAAGCAATAAAATAAACGCTACATAAAAAATATAAAACACCTAACAATACGATTTCATCATTCAATCATAGCATTTTTAAACATTAAAATAGTAATCTTAAACTAGTAGCTACCGAGACTTTTAGGCAGCCAATTTCAGATCAGAGAAAATCGTAAAACTTAAGGGTCCGGTGACTGCGGCTCGCAATTTCGAGGTGCGATTGGCTATTATTTCATTTTATTTCATTTTGGGGAGGTTGTTTGAAATAATAACTCTAAAGAAACACGCATAAATACTGTTCGAACACAAATAATACAATAATATAAGGGAAATGTGCTTGAGTCAGAAATCATTTTGGTATTAGGTAAACGTAAGACCAAACATACTAATACCAAAATGATTTCTGATTCGGGCATGTTTCCCTTATATTATTGTATTATTTGTGTTCGAACAGTATTTATGCGTGTTTCTTTAGAGTTATTTTTTCAAACAATCTCCCCGAAATGAAATAAAATGAAATAATAGCCAATCGCACTTCGAAATTGCGAGCCGCTGTCACCGGAGCCTTAAATAAGAGACATCTGTGCCCGATACCTATTACGGAAATAAGTCTTCAACGGTAACGATCTACAAGGCACGAGTCACATCATTAAGGAGTTACAGAAACAGGAGGAAATAAGTATGATAGACGAACGTCATGGGGTGTATTATTTCTCTCTACCTGAGAGGCTTTCGAAATGAAATTACAGAAGAATGATTGATCAATTTTGAGAAGGTTGTCACTTATCGCGACGTATTTCTTGTTTTATTACCATGTGCTGCACGGTAATGTTTACCAACGTGCCTTTATCTTTCTATACTTCAAATCCTACTTAATATTATAAACGCGAAAGTTTGTAAGTAAGTATGGATGGATGGATGTTTGTTACTCAATAACGCCAGAACGTTAGAACGGATCTGGATGAAATTAGGCACAGCGATAGATTATATCTGGAATAGCACACAGGCTTTTTATCCCGCGGGTGAAACAGCGGGGCGCAGCTAGTCAATTTGTTTTTTTGTTTGTTTTTTCAACTTTGTATTGAAACCAATTACATTAATACAGTCATACATCTGCCTTTTTTTATATAACTAGCTGATGGAACAACCCACCTGATGTAAAGTGGTAACCATCACCTAAAACAAAGCATTACCTCTTAAGTCACGCACGATAGGGACGTGCCCTACGATGCACTGCCCTGCGTCCATCAACTTGAGGCATACCGATGTTAAGCCTCATGTGCCTGTAATTACACCGGCGACCACACTGGCATCGTCATCACTGGCAAATCTGAAGGCAATAGACCAAGAGGCCGAATCTGGATACGTTGGTCCGAGCACTCTCGCACCACTTTCTATGTGAAGGTACATCAAGCTCAACAAAATGATTCATGGAGGGGGTTACGACCCTCAGTAGTGAGGAGTACGACGCGAGATGAAGGAGGACTTTACTAAAGAATGAAAATTAAAGAAAATGCTTTTTTCATTCCCCATCTTTTTTTCTCAGTAAGGCTGCTGTTTTTAATTTCTGGCGTAAAATATTACTAGTGTCAAGTGAATTAAATAACTCGTAAGCAAACAGTCAGGTCAGTGTGTATTTTAGGGAAAGCTGTGTGATTATTTAAGTCATTAAATTCAAATTAAACTAGGGACCTGATAAAATCTAGTATAATCGGTTAAACATTAGTTGTACCATCACGTCCAACACAAGAAATGAGGCCAATTAACAAAGGTCCTTCAGGTGTGCGGTTCAGCAATTTCCCATAATATCTACATCGGCAGCAATTAAGCTAACGGGAACATCATAATGATCATTAGCCACAATACAGGAAGGGTAAGCAAACGATAGGAAACTGATATTTTGTAAAAACCACTCGAGTTTAGCGAGAAACAATTTATTTATGACGTGGTTTTAAAAAAGATACGAGAAACATTTTGCTTCGGGGTGAGTAGCTATTTTGTGCACAAAATAAAACATTTTGATGCCCAGAACTTTTTTAAAAGCCTTATTTAGTTCGACGATGCAGCTGACTTTGCCGAAACATTTGCAGTTTTTTTTAAACTGTGTTAGATATCAAAGCAAATAGATACCGTAAATTCCTAGTTCAAAACATTAGGTTCTCTTTAAATAAAAATGTGCATGTATTTTTCGCAGATATACCTACTTTCATTTTTAAATTACAGAAATCAGACTTATAAATTATTTATTCCATAACAAATACTTGTAGCCCGGAGGGTAGGTACGAATGTTTATCAACCTTTATAGGTCCAATAAAACAGCCCTTAGTAATAGAGCAATACCATTGTCCTGATTTTATGTCTACCATTTATTTACCCAAGTTACTAGAAAAATATATGTTTATTCCAAGTAAGTATTGTTACCTATCTCTCAAGAAAGTAAAAGTGTACCTACCTATCATGTCCTGAACATTTTGTTACCCCCTAAGACTGGTTTCAACAACATGAACATGGTAATAATTAATAAATAATTATGTTTTAATTTTTTTATCGATTGAGCGCACTCCATTGGAGCACGACTGGATTCGAACCTCGACCATACGATTCGAAGACGGCGCCACTTCCGCTTCAAACCATCTCTCTCTTTCAGAAATAGTTAGCATTTCTTCAAAGTAAGACTCAATCTCCTCACCACTCACTAATTAATTATATCAAAATTACTTACACATACTTTGAGAAGTACTACAACTTGAGGCACATATTTGCCAACAAATATTTACATTACGCCCTTGGTGCGAAAGCGTACAAATAGATAATACACTATTATACAGGGTGTATCAAGATATACTTATATTTAAAACTGAAAAGACATAAAGCTCCTTATTAAAATGTTTTGGGCCCAAGAAGGATTTTACTAGAATATTATTTATTTGATTACTATTCCAAAGTCCTGCCATTCAAAGTCGTATTTGGCATTGCTTTCTATTAACATTTCCTGATACTGACAGATTCACCAGATAAATACATTATGCAACAGGGGTTTAAAAAATGACTACAATATAAATGTCATATGACAGCTCCTGTCATTCAAATTCCTTGCATAATTAAATTTTTTTTGCGATAAAAATATTAATTTTGCTAATAAAACGTTCAATTTTATCCATGTATACCTCATAATCCATCACGGAAACCATGGCTGCAGCTAACGATAAAGAGATTTTGGAAGGGTTCCTGTGTCTAATATGCAAGGCTGACCTGAAATCTGCATCGCAACTCATGGTCCATTTCGAGAGCCTACACCAGGAAGAGCAGGATGTCCTTAGATCCTTGAAGGATATATTCGGAAAGGCCAAGAAAATTATTCTCAACAACAACAACATCACAGACAGAGCGCTAAAGTATAATCATCGGGAGAAGTTTGTAACACTAGATAGGTATAAGAAATAGTAGCACCTGGGGAGAGAAGCACTTACCTTGCCGTAACACAGTGTTTTAACTAGCACGGAAGGTAATGTTCCGTAACCAGAGTGTGCCAGATTGCCTGATAAGCTAAAATCCCTAGAATAAGACCTCTGTATGGCTCAACTCATATGTATCTCTTTTTTTGGCTGAAATAAACATTATCTTATCTTAAAAAAAAAAAAAAGCGAACCATCGTTTATCCCATTACTGTTTCAGAAATAAAATTTTCGCACCCTGTATTTGTATAAGCACACTATTTGTACATATCCGGTTTAGGTATAATCATCCTATTAATTAGCCTGTGTATTTACATACACGTTTGAGCGAACAAGCGAGAGAATTTGATCAAACACTATCAGTTACGTATTTGTTAACTTATTTACATATTTGTTTTAAGATACTTTTACTAAAATAGGTATAAATCTAAAAAAATTAGGTACTTTTAATAAAATAGGTATATAAATTATGGGTATCAAAATACATCAATCATATCATAAATATAATATGGTTTATAGACAATTTCGGTAAATTATTCACCTCATTAACGACGATTACAAATAAAACGTTATTTACGTTTTTATCACATTATTTTACAAAGCTAGTTTAGGTTTAAGCCGTTTAGGTTAACGGGAACCAGAGAGCCGCTAACATAATACTATTTTTTGTATTTACACACTTCTAAATTTTACAACACCCAGTTAGAGAACATATTTGCAAAAGTAACAACTATTTGAACATTACACAATTTGATCTCGGTGGGGATAGTAACCCACAGCCTAAAATATAGCCCAAAAGACAGATCTATACTACTAACTGGGCTGGGTACTGCTTTCATGAGTTTTCTCATCTAAAGTCATAAGTATCGATGCGATCGAGCAAAGTAAGCAGCTTAGAAATGTTAATTAGGCATGTTTAAAATTGAAAATGTCAATCCATCCGATTTGGTAGTCCGAAGACTTCCACAGATACAACATGAAGACTCAACTTCCGCTAAAGAACAACATCTGCGCAGTATCGGCGCCGTCAGGTTGGTTTTGTTTTTGATAGGTTTCGTGGAATGAAACTAATTAAACGCTTTAATTAATCCTCCCATTGGGGGTTAAGTTACCGAAAATATTGATTTCAATTCTGACTGCGACAGCGCCTTGGGATACTGATGGAAGTTATTTGCTACTCAATAAGTATTATCTTTAACGTGGAATATTAGTTTAAGTCACAATTATTACTTCGAAACATCTAAAAGCGTCGAATCTAGGTGCCAAAAGAAGTGACTTTAAAATACTTATAGGCAATGCTTCAACGTGAAATATTTTTTTATAGAGAGCATGTGTGCCATTATTTAAAAACTTATTTTCATCTATATCTATAGACCAACGAATTATTAAAACTGGTGTATCTACAGAACATAATAAATGTCCAATTAAATTAGCTCTGCCACAGTAAAATGGAAATAAAACGGGTTGAAAGTAATCAAGAACACATATTTTAGTGCTTTATAGTGCTGAAAGACTGGTAATGCTAAATTTCTGTCTGAAATTTCGAATACAGCATTTTATGGAGGAAATAATTCCAGAAACTTAGAGGTTTAGCAGTTTAGTGAACTGGTAAGTTTTATAGTAATCAAGTTTTTGTGATACAATCAAAATATAAAAGCCTATATAGCCAAGGCGAGCTTTAAAAAAAAACTGGTAAGAATTTTAAACATTCAAGTTATCATCATTATTGTCATCATCAGCCTGGGTGGACACCGCATAACAAACGCATGTTTCCACGCTAGGGCGTATTAATAAAAAATGCAAAAAACGAGGCAGTTTTTGCGACCTACCAACCAACTACTGTAAAATGTATGTTTGTACCAAAAATTGTTAGGACGTAGCCTTTGCTACCCCATTAGATACGAGTATACTCAAAGAAACTTAGTAGTACTTGGTGGTAAGAAATCTGAGGGGACACCTACCTGGGGACCAAAGTCGTAAGCCGTTTATGTTGTTTACCTTGCAAAAAGTAAGTAATTTTTCTGTGCTAAAAACAAACGCTCAATTTCTTCATAAAACATGCGATGAAAATAATATGACAAAATCGTAGAAATTATAAAACTATTAGAAATGCCACTAAGCTTAAGTGGATCGAGATTTGAAACAATAATGGCATTATCAAACATAAGTTCCATTTACGTTATCAAATCATTCACGACCGTTTACCCCCATAAATAAACTTTGGAATCGTCTATTCGGATCACGCGCCTTCTCGTATCACGATTGAAACAACGAGTAGCATTATAGCTAGCTCACTGCCATTGGGCCTATTTAAGTGTACCTATTGTATGCATCTGAGTGTAGGTATGTAACTAAATAGTTTTGGACCTAAAATGTATTTTTGATGATTCTTTGTAATGTTTTTCTCCGAAACATGGTAGCAATTTTTTATAACTACTTCAATTCAGCGATTGTGAATTGAAGTAGATCTTCAAATATGTTATAACGTGCGAGCGAAATATTTGACGTGAAAACCGTAACACCGACTCAAGACAAAGTGATTCGTATTTCACTGAATAAACTCTTAGCTACATAATGCTAATAAACGCATTAAATTGTAAATGATAATGTAATTATAATAATAAATTTTCATACCTAGAGATATAACATGATGAAATGGATGTCCGGAGTGACAAGGATGGATACAATAAAGAATGAGTATATTAGAGGAAGTTTGAAAGTAGCGCCTGTGACGGATAAGTTGAGGAGTAATAGGTTCGCGTGGTATGGGCATGTCATGAGGAGGGAAGAAAGTCATATTACGAGAAGAATGTTAGACATGGATGTGATAGAAAGAGAGGTAGGCCAAAGAAAAGATGGATGGACTGTGTGAAGGATGACATGAGTAAGAAAAGAGTGAGCACCAAGATGACGAATGATAGAGGAGAGTGAAGGAGTAGAACTTTTTGTGCCGACCCCATTTTTTAGGAAGATGATGATGATGACCATAAAATCACAAGTGTCCTAGAGATATAACTTGCTGGCCCGAATATATGTCATATGTCTAAGCACAAAATGTGTACTGAACTAGCTGACTCCACCTAACCTCTATAATGAGACACAACAGTAATAGTTGAGTAACTCAATCAAATCGGAACAACGGAGGATGTCCCGTCGCGGCATGCGGGTTTATTGAATACAGTTATCTAAATTGTGGGTTGTTGATGCCCTGAGATTATTATATTAACAGCTCGAGGGTTGTCTGTCACTGTCAGGAATACTAGATAATCAAGTGGCACTACAAATTAACTAATTATAAATAAGTTGTCTCCCATATTACAAGCTTTGGCTTAGTTTGGGGCTAGATAGTGCTGGGTGGAAAGTCAACCTATATTTATTTTATATTGTAAGGTTGTCTGGAAGGGATCGCTTACATCGATGAGACCGCCCATTGTACTACTATATTTTATATTTGTATGTGTTTTTAATTCATTTTGTAAAAAAAAAATGTAAATTTCAAGAAAAAAAAAATAAAAGATTGTTTATTTAAGAGAAACTTAGTAACTAGGTAAATATATTATTACCTTTATGAAACGTAAAAAACAAAATATATTCTAAGAACTTTTGAAGATACATAACTTACTGAGTTCGGCTGCATACAGATGAGGCTACAGCTAGGCTGGTATATTTTAGTTACTTCCATAGTGTAATGTCCTATGGTATCTTGCTATGGGGTAGAGCTGCTGATATACAATGTATATTTGTACTTCAAAAACGGGCGAAACGTGCCATTTATAAAATGAAACCACGTGACTCATTGAGGGAGCGTTTTAAGGAAATTAATATTCTCACAGTAACTTCACAGTATATTTTTGAAAATTTATTATACACTCATAAACACATAGGCGTAGCTTTAAGAAAAAGAGTGACGCACATAACGTTAACACTAGAAATAAAAATAAATTATGCATTCCGAAATTTCGATTACACAAGGTAAATGGCTCGTTCATGGGGAACGGTATACGCTTCTATAATAAACTTCCAGAAAGTGTCACTGGGCTTCCTATTAAAAAATTTAAAGTGTACATTAAGAATTTTTTTTTTTTTTTTTTTTTTTTTTTTTTTTTAACACAAAAGTAAAGTAAAGTAAAGTAAAAATGTGTTTTATTGACATAAGACAAGCACAGTTATAATTTGAATCCATAGGCTCCCGAACTAGTTAATAAACTGTGTTTCAGGAGCCAGTGGCTTCTCCAATTGAATTAAGCAGTGATTATGTTAATATTACACGACACAATATATACATTTTCCAATAAAAAAGAATAGAAAAACTTAATGCAATATAGACATAGGCATAATTTTGAATAAATGCAAATCCAACCAAGTACCTATTGTTAGAGAAGAAAAAACATACAAGTATCTACCAACAAAATCTCTCGTTTAAACTAACATGTTTAGTACCACAAATTACTTAAATCACTGTTACCTACCAATTATACTTATTTGTACCTACCCACTTTTGTGTACTATTATTTGATGTAATGAACAACCAAATAGAAACAAAATTTGCTACGGTGTGTTTACCTACCCCTACAATAATAAATAGACAGATATATCTATTGATATTATATAAATATTGTTTAAAACAACGCCTACCACAAAATCATAAAAGCGAAATAAGAATATTACCTATGTATAGAAACTAGCTAGCATTGTTTCAATGCCATCGTAATCAAATCCTCTCAACCAGGCAAGGATCACACTCTTAATACCATAATTACTTAATTTTTTAATCTTATGTACTTTATTGAGTGCATTATAGAGGTGTGGAACCACAACATCAAATTGTTTTTGAGCGAATCGCGTTTTAACTCTAGGTGCGGGAAACCGCTCCACTCTTCTACTTATGTCAGGTAGGAGAGGTACTGTTTTTCTATGATAACGGCGTATGCCCTCATAAACAAACAGTTTCCTAACACTTAGTACATTGGTTTTCTCATATACGTCTGTGGTGGAGTGCCGAAAGGGTAAGTAGAGGATAACTTTAAGAACAGCGCGTTGGGCACGCTCTGCGGTGATTAAATTTGTTTTAGCCGCTCTTCCCCAAGCGCTTATGCAGTACCTTACAATGCACTCGCACAGAGCTTTGTAGGTATCGATTACCAGCTTACTTTCAGCAACACTGCGGAGGGTTTTAAAGACGTAGATAAGTTTTCTTACCCTTGCAGCCAGCGATTCTATATGAACGTTCCAGTTCAACTTATCATCTATGATGACTCCAAGATATTTAATGGAGTTAACCCTGGTCAGAGTGGAACAACAGCATGATGCTGGACAGCTAGTGAGGTTACAGGGGTATGTGTGTATTTTTAGTTGTATGTTGGTTCCAGGATCTCCAGCTGCAGTTATGCTATAGCACATGTATTTTGTTTTATTTATATTCAGTGTTAGAAGGCTATGTTCCATCCATTTAGTTACTAATGAGAGGCAATTCTCAGCTAGGGCCAACACATTTTGCCAGGTTTTAGCATGGAGAAGAAGCACCGTGTCATCAGCGAACATGAGCAGATCTAGGCCGGGCAGGGTAGTGTTACATAGGTCATTTATGTAGACTAAAAAAAGTGTCGGTCCTAGGGTACTACCCTGTGGCACGCCATACGTGCAGACTGCACTTTCACTTTCATGTCTTTCAACACGTACCCGTTGCGTTCTTTGTGTCAGGTAATCTGTAAACCATTCAAGAGCCAGACCTCTGATTCCAACATTTTCCAGCCTAGCGAGCAGTATTGGTATGGAGACAGTGTCAAAAGCCTTCTGGAGGTCCAGAAAGACTCCTAGACATTTGTTTTCATTGTCGAGATATGAAGTTATTAGCGATGTAAGGGTCAGAACCGCGTCCTCAGTTGATTTTCTTGCTCTAAAGCCGTACTGGTTAGCGCTTAGAAGATTATTATATTCTAGGTATTTCATAACTCTCTTCTTAACTAATTTTTCTAATATTTTGGCTAATGTTGAGAGTAGAGAAATAGGCCTATAATTTGAGGGGTTTTTTTTGTCTCCCGCTTTAAAGACTGGACATACGACAGCGGTTTTAAAAGCTGTTGGAAACGTCCCCGTTTCCAAACTGAGGTTACATAACAAAGCTATGGGTTCAGCTAGAAACATCACGTGGCTCTTAAGTAGCTGGGCTGTAATTTTATCCCAACCAGGCGCACTATGTGATTTTAGACCGAATATGATAGTTTTTATTTCATTTGGATCTGTAGGGGCCAGTGATAAAGAGTTTACCGGAGAATTATTAGTTCTAGCCAGATCAGCAAGTTCACTTTCTGTATCAGCAAGTTCACTTTCTGTGAACTTGCAATTATCTGATAAGGAAGGCTTACTATACTATAGATAGTTATATTAATGATAAAAGTGCGTGGCCCGATGTCCCGGTCGCTCTGCCCATCGACAGCTAACATATCTGCAATGTCTTTACTATTATGTTATTTAAAAAAAGGTTTTTTTTTATCGTTGTTTGACTTACTACACTTCTTACTTATGCATTAGTATTATTAGTTTGAAGCGTGTGTTCTTTTATGAATCTGTTTACTTTTCCTTTTTCTGTTAGATTACTTAATGTATTACATAGCTTCAATAGTGTAGGTATTTTATTACATTGTAACGAGGATCATACAAAAGAGCGATATATACCAAGCCGAGTTTGTTGCCTGTTCTTCTCGGTGTTGGTCGCGTGGAACTGGCACTAGAATCACCTAGTTTTAAGACGGTTCAAGATGGTCCTTGTGATTTTATTAGATAAACATATTTTGATTTTGACTTTTACTGTCATATTTTTCATGTGCATTAGCAGCCATGCTAGGTGCAACCTGTGTTACGGCTGATAGTAGTAGGGCGATGGCAATATCACGGGTACGTTGTACACAAGAGGCTATAGCATATTCAAAATTAGCCGGTCGAATGCAAGCGTTTCCAGGTTGTATTCCCGATTGGCCACCCCATAATGCTTGACTAATCCGCTTGTAGTAATAGAGCTAATTGAACTGATGTTAGATTGTAGGTAATGTAGGTTCATAGAGATGATACCATCGTTGGTATACGTAGAAATGAGAGATGGTAATATTAAGAACTTAGACATTGGAATGGGATAGGATGTCCACTGTGTCTATGAATCCCGGTTGTGTTTGTGAGCTCATTTAATTTAACACATAACCGACCCGGATTTTGAAAGCTCGATCAACACTAATCGGCTGTCATGTCACTTGCTATTTCAGCTTTTACTTCAAATTAGATAAAGATAGCAAGATAGCCGATTAGTGTTGATCGCGCTTTCAGAAACCGGGGATTAGAGTCTTAATCCGGCAGTGTCACATCACATCACACTAGTATCACAAAAATGTGAATGTCTGGATATTTGTTACTCAATAACGCCACAACCGCTGAACGGATCTGTATGAAATTTGGCGTAGAGATAGATTATAATCTGGAATAGCACATAGGCTACTTTGAATCCCGTGGGAATACTGGGATTTACCTAAAACAACGCGGGTGAAACGTCGGATAGTCACTACATTATATAAAACAAAGTCGCTTTCTCTGTCCCTATATCCCTATGTCCCTATGTATGCTTAAATTTTTAAAACTACGCCACGGATTTTGATGCGGTTTTTTTTAATAGATAAAGTGATTCAAAAGGAAGGTTTATACAGGGTGTCCGGAAGGTCGATGCAAAGCCGTGGGGGGGGGGGGGGGGGTAGGTCACCTCGTTACGCATCTATTCAGGCTAGATTACCTTAGTCCAATGTCGTCGAATTCCGAGTTATCATAATATGATTTTTGAAAAATTTACCAAAATCATATGCTTATTCGTTCATAGTGTTCAAACAGACAGTTACTAGTACCTAACAATTTGTTTGTGTTATTTTTATTTTGTTTTTTTTTTATATAGCCTGAATAGATGCGTAACGAGGTGACCTACCCCCCCCCCCTCACGGCTTTGCATCGACCTTCCGGACACCCTATATGTATAATACATGCATGATATAGTAGAAAAACAATGTGCACCCGTGCGAAGCAGGGGCGCGCGGGCGTGTCGCTAGTGCTTTATAAAATGTTGAGGGTATATTGATTCATTCACGTGCGGCTTCCCTTGATACTTATTCATCTAAAAAGTAGCCTTTATGTGGACCTAACTTTCGCATTCATGATTATTAATATATTTAGTGTGATATATTTCCGCGTATGTTAATCTTTATAAATGCTATACGAGTTTCAACTCCATTTTATTATATTTTAATTGCCTAGTCAGATACCAAGTTTCAGAATCTATTGAATTTCGGTCAGTGCCAATTTGCTTTTGTAGAGATTGATATTACACATTAGATTAATACCTACTGAATTGATTCGATAATATTCTAATCCGTCTGGAGATGTACTCTTGTATCTATCTTGCTAAGCTAGTAAGTAGATTAGTCACAGACATGTGTGAGCTTAGCACTGATTCCACAGATTTCATCCACAAAGATGAGATAATTAGGAGTAGGTATTTATTTCAAAAGCTAAATAGCACCTCAGTCTTGCGTTGTCGGCCGTCGGGTTCATCCCAACCGAGATCAAACATATTTAGTTTTAAGAATATTACCAATGATTGTTCTTTAATTGGGTGTTATATTATTATAATTATATATGTATCAACAAAAACAAATATTTCAGTTTTATATCAGCTATCTGGTTCTCATTATAAGCTTTGCGAGCTCAGCTCAAAGTAAAGCGTTTGTTGAAACTGTAACTATACTTCTAAAGCTATGAAATAGAAATCTCGCCTGAGGCTCCGGACGTTTATACTCCAAAGCCTAATAACCTCTCTAATATATACCACCAGATGTAATGAGTTATTTTATTTAAAAAAGCCCTACGTAGCCCAGATAAACAATTAGTAAACAGTTTTTTTATATCTTAAAATAAAATAAAAATATCGTGGCTGACTAAGTAAATTTAGTTTCTAGAGAAGTTATTCTATTCACCACAAGTTCTAGTCCAGATACATAATAATAAACAAATATTATTATAAGTTACTACTAGCAGCAACAATAGAATACCATACGCTAGTAGGTATTTTATAAGTATCAAATCGAGATGGAATTATTATTGTGTTTTGTTCTTATTCATCGTCATCATACAAATCATGAAGAAGACTAACTGGACATAAAGTGTTTGGCATACATTTTAAGGAAAACGATTTTGGTCTTTTCCATCCACAGACTTCTCGCACTTTTTACAATCTAGTTAAAATTTTAGTTTTTAGAATCTCAGGGTTAATACTTACGGCATTGCTATGCGTCTGATCAGTTTTGAGTTCCTTGTGGTTGGAGAACTGCACGTAGACTGCTCTGCCGCGCAGTTGGGCGACGCAGCCGCCGAAGTAAGCGACCATGGCCACGGCAGAGATCTCCTCAGCCATTTCTAGGAATGCCTGTTGGATATTACATATTTTTTATAGCTATCAAAGACATTTCACTATTTTTTTTAATAAATTAATATTGGTGGAAAATACACACAGCACTATCTCGCTCCAAACTAAGCCAAAGCTTGTGATATGGGAACCAGATAGCTGATATACTACTTATATACTTTTTTATTGTAAATCCATTCTTATAATGTTATATAACATCCAGACAGAGAACAAACATCTATGTTCATCACACAATGAACCAACGGCCCAGAAGGCAGAGCTACTACCAACTGAGCTGTAAAGGCTGTTTTAACTCTATATTTGGGAAGGAAATATTGAATTAAAACAGCTTTCAGTAAAATAGTACGATATAAACCTAAACATACTCTGAACTAGGAAATACTGGTAGCTCCCAGGCAAAGACACCTACCAATGTATGAAGTATAATGCGGAGGACCGAACAGCATTCAACCTATTCGCCCCTTTAATCTGCTAGGTCCAACGCGTCGTCTGTCCATATTTAGCAACAACAGAATCACCGTGCTCCCACAAAACAAAGAAAACAGGTGAACCTCGCCACAGCCTATCTAAGTGTAACAATCGTTTAAGGGTACGTTGTACGGAGAAGCAGGGCACATCGAGCGCACAATAATCAAATGTTCAAACAAAGCACGCTTTGAAACGCTCGTAGTAACTCTCAGGCTCAGACCTTTCTGATAAATTAAACTAGGTATAGCGGCATGGTCACCATTTGGATTGTTTATTGAAGTGAGAAGTGGTATTGAGTGCTTTTGATTGTTGCAGGGCATGTCAAGGCGATAGGATCTCAATCATTAAGAGCTTAGTACATTTTTTGTTGAACAACTTTTCAAGACAGTGAAATGTGCGAGCAAAGTTGTTTAACGGTTGTCAGCGTCTTGATGTCGGCTACTAACTACGAGGCTTCGATGACTTTCCTTATTAACTCTTAATAACAAGGAAATATCTTAAATTATCTGTTTTCTATTGACCACTAAATAACAGGTGATCATTGCTGTACGCTCTATCATACGCAACCATTTCAATAGGTGAATTCAGTGCCTATTCCGCATAGCCGCATCTGGTTCGGAAGCGCTGTATGATTGTTACCTAAATGAAAGCAGATAATATCGCTATGGTTCTAACGTAAGCCGCAAATGAAATATAATTGCCTGGGGATAATTAAAATTATGAATGTTATGAGAGCGAGCGCAGACGGATATCCAAACAGGGCTTCATAGGCTAATATAATAATTAGTACCTATTTATTTTACGTTATATAATGAACTTGAGGCAGGATCAAATTATACTTTTTGAGCCTCGTATTACATGAACTGAGTGAGACGATGTGTGTTCGATTTTAACTCAAAATAGATTATAATGAATACCTACGTCTAACTGCGGCACTTATGTTAGCAAGTTATTTCAATCTTTGTCTTTGACTAGTTACAACATGAGTTGGCACTGATTTGGATCAGTTGAGCTATCTATAGATCATTTACAACGGTCTGCAGATAGCTCAACTGTTTCATATGTATTTTGTATATTTTGTAAATAATTGTAACTTTAAGTTGTAATTTTCTTTGTAAATAAGTTACCACATTACCTTTCTTTGTCTATCTTACTCTGAGTTGATCGAATACCCTGATAAACTCAATTTTGTTTTTGGTTTCTAGTTTTATAAGATTAACTAGAAAAAAAAACGCACGAATAAACTAAACATGGTTCAGTTCACTACGATCACTGTAGTCTTTAATCAATCGGAATTCAATCTACATATTGTTTGTATATTATCTTGGCCATCAATATTGTGCACCTATAGTATTGTTGTCACCCATTTACTTCCATAATCGCTGCCTTCGGCGGATAGATGGATGGGCCAAATTAATAACGTATGGGGTGCTCGTAAAATAGTGTCAACGCCTCTTTCGCTTTAATCACCGAGAGTGGGCCAAGTGGGGCGATTGTTCGGTCCACGGCTCTCTATAGTATTGTTTGCCCACCTCTCCGGCCAGGCCTTTGTAACTGGACCCAAGGTCCCAATGATGCTTCCATCATCCACTCAGGCTCACGTGTGGTATGCTTGTTATTGTAAAGTCTACTTACTAATTAATATTTTTAATCAGAACTTTGAAACTGCCAAAACCCATCACGACAAATAAATCGTACTACTATTATAAACGCGAAAGTTTGAAAGTATGGATGGATGGATGGATGTTTGTTACTCTTTCACGCCGGAACGGCTGTACAGGTTTGAATGAAACTTGGCAGAGAGGTAGATTATAGTCTGGAATAGCATATGGGCTACTTTTTATCTCGTGGGAATACCGGGATTGAAATCTTCGCGGGTGAAAAGGCCAGAAATCGATATTTTTTTTACAACTAGCTGATGGAACAAGCAGATGGCCCACCTGATGTTAAATGGTAACCATAAACTATTATAACCTATAATATTTATTCTAAAAGATTATACACAATAGGTACACGAACCTACAAATATAATCCCTTATCAACTGTTAAGACGACAGTAAAAAAGCGAAAAAATCGTTTTCTCACCTAAGTGATGGTAGAGCTATGAAATATTCCGATACAACAAGGCGACCGCTAACAGAAAAGTATTTGACTTGTTTCACGTTGAAGACAGGTCGTTTTCTCTTTTGCTGCTTAAAGGGTGCGCTTATGTTTTCTTTCAGAAATTATTTTTTGATACACACACACAAAGTGGAACAACATAGGAAGGACATTTATTTCTTGGCAATTTCTTTACATGTTTATGCTGGTGGATGTACTGATGTGTGATGTTTAAATTACTTGGGGGTTTTTTTATTTCTTCTATACTTGTAAAATTCTTACTAGTATTACCAGTCTAGTGCCCATAGTAGGTATCTATGTGGGGGTTAATATCTCTTCCGGATATAGCATCGGTCATCACGGCGACTACATAATAGAATTTTATGTTTTTTATGTTGTGGTTGTAAACTAAACTCATTTTAAATTTGTCAGCGTCTATCGTAAACTCTTGCACGTGCTACGGCGGGTGTTTTGACATAAAACAAGCAGTAAAAGTACCTTACAACCCGTTGGACTCTACGCTCGTGTGATGACGCTGGCATGTTTTTGATGGATTGCTAACCGTACCTTTATGGCTGGCTGTCTCGTCCTGGGGGTTAATTCTAGACCAATACACTTTTTTTTCTCTCAAAAACTGTCAAAATGCAATTGAAATACAAGTACAACACCAAGTCATTTATGTCACTAACAAATGACTTTACGAAAAAACTCACTGCTTTGAGGTGCTTAGAAATGTATGTAACGATGGTTGTACTGTTACTTTGACTAGCTTAAAGTGAGTTAATTTACTTCGTATCATGATAGTGCTCAAAAGGAGCCTGTTTGAGGCGCAATTAAAATCCTTACAATAAACTATGTGACAGTACAACAAGAAGACTTCTTATATCATTTATGGTCATTATATTTATGATATTAATTGAAATATCGCAATTTTTTATAAATTTTACAGCGGAAACAAATCACATTTATATTGAAACCCGATCAAAGTCGAGAGATACCTATCTATGTTAGCACTCATTCAGGACCCTTCCCGTCCTAAATTGAAATTGACTTAAAACGTCATAGCGCCCTTTAATTTCCGCTAAATATAATTTCAGATGCAATCTCACTCGGTTTCACTCCAAAGTAATGTGGTAAAAATGGAGACGAACCTTTTACGAATTTAAAATGTTTCCAGTTCCATTTTGACCCTGTAATAGATAAATGTCGGTCGTTTGACAGGGGTAAGTAGGCTGTCGATCATATCTTGCTGGCTTGTCGGCTCTCGTGATGTACTTCAATGTGTTTTTTGTTGTTTGGCAGCCTTATTCAAATTCTTATAACGTTAGTTTTTTAAGGAAAACCTTACTCTCAATAAAATATCTATTTTTTTTCTACCTTTCATTCCAGACCAACTGCGGATTTTCAGTTGAGGTTACATTTATGATTTGATATTATCCAATCGGTCAGTAAATTAAATGAAGAGATGGAAAGTATTTCAATAGTAAAATGTATCTGATAAAACGAAAGGACCTGTCTTTCGTTTTTCAGTCTATTGCGAAGAGAAAATGCTTCATTATCGGCCGCGTTTTAACGATGACCTGGTTTTCAATTTCCCAGAAAATCATTAAAGTTTTATTTTAATTTCGTTTCACTACGAGTTGGTAATGCCACCTCGAAACTATAAAAGAGTTATTTACTACCTGAAGATTTCGAGCTATTGAATTTCCAGTTCTACGAAAAGTTCCACAGTATACGTAAGTTGGTTTTTGACCAATGGTTTTTGCGGCAAGGTTTGTCTATTAGGTGAGAAGTTGAAATAAAACCTCGCACCGCACAATGGTCGGCGGCCTATTTGCGGCTGGACGGCCGGACGGCGCGCCGCCCACTTGTTGTGTTTCCGGTCTCCATCCGCCACTGTTACACAACCGAGCTAATTTACTAAATGAGGGTAGTTCTAGTTTGTATACTGCCAAATGTGGTTCAGCGACCAACCAGTATCAAATTAAATGGAGAGTCACTTACCCCTGTCAATTCTACAATTTTTTTAGGACTTACTATTGATGCAAAATTGCAGTGGGGTCCTCACATAAAATCACTTGCTGGTAGACTAAGTTCGGCTGCATACGCAGTTCGCACTATAAGATGGCTTACAGATGAGGCTACAGCTAGGCTGGTATATTTTAGTTACTTCCACAGTGTAATGTCCTATGGTATCTTGCTATGGGGTAGAGCTGCTGATATACAAAGTATATTTGTACTTCAAAAACGGGCGATACGTGCCATTTATAAAATGAAACCACGTGACTCATTGAGGGAGCGTTTTAAGGAAATTAATATTCTCACAGTAACTTCACAGTATATTTTTGAAAATTTATTGTACACTCATAAACACATAGGTAGCTTTAAGAAAAAGAGTGACGCACATAACGTTAACACTAGAAATAAAAATAAATTATGCATTCCGAAATTTCGATTACAAAAGGTAAATGGCTCGTTCATGGGGAACGGTATACGCTTCTATAATAAACTTCCAGAAAGTGTCACTGGGCTTCCTATTAAAAAATTTAAAGTGTACATTAAGAATTATTTGATAAGGAAAGCTTACTATACTATAGATAGTTATATTAATGATAAAAGTGCGTGGCCTGATGTCCCGGTCGCTCTGCCCATCGACGGCTAACATATCTGCAATGTCTTTACTATTATGTTATTTAAAAAAAGATTTTTTATTTTTTTCTCCATTGTTGTTTGACTATACTATCAATTTATGAATCTGTTTACTTTTCCTTTTCTGTTAGATTACTTTGTATTATATAGCTTCAATAGTGTAGGTATTTTATTACATTGTAACGAGGATCATATAAAAGAGCGATAGATACCAAGCCGAGTTTGTTGCCTGTTCTTCTCGGTGTTGGTCGCGTGGAACTGGCACTAGAGTCACCTAGTTTTAAGACGGTTCAAGATGGTCCTTGTGATTTTACTGAATAAACATATTTTGACTTTGACTTTGACTTACTTGGTCTACTTCTTTATTGGATACAAGCTTTCGCTTGTGGTTTTACTCACGCGATTGAAAATTGACAACATAGCTAAGATGGTCTTCTAATTTATGTTTTCAAAATTTCATTTCGTTATGTACGTATCATATTGATTAATAATAAGAAATATGAATACTCCGATAAACTTGACGCGAGTCCACATAATTTTCTTTATATTCAAATGTTTGAGTAACTAGTAAAAAATAGGTATTTAATTTATTTACCTGGTTTTTGCCTTTGAGCACGAGGACATTGGTGACTCTTCCGAAGGGCAGGCCCAACTGTATAATTTCGGCCTCCGTCGTTTCGTTGGGTATGTTCCGTATATGGATGACCCGAGACGGTTTACCCACATTTTGTTCCAGTTTCACCTGTAAAAAATAAACACATTCAATTACATGAAAGTCTTTACAGAAAAAATTCACATCTTAAATAATAGTCACAGACAAGAGATTTAGTAGTACAGATCAAAACTCTTTACCGAGATTTAGGAATGAACTCGAATCAATAACAAAAATAAAGCGAAGAAATTGAACACGCCTTCAAATGAGCCTATTACTTACTTAAATCGAAACGTAAGACTCAAAGGACCATTTTCCCATTCTCGAGAATATCAGTTAACAAGAGAACTAGAACCCGAATTAAAGAAACAAAGAGCAATTAGAGCAGGGCAACTTCCCTTTGTTCGTGAAAGGATACAAATAAATTGTATAAATCCGTACGACAAGGCTAATGGAGAACGTTCGGTACAAATGTAGTACAAATGAGTAGCTAAAAGGCGCGCGGCTTATAAAATGACCGTTATAATATACATAAATAAAGTTAGCATTGTTGGGGAGGCTGGATAATTGAAAAGTCGATGTAGTATAATTGTCGGGGCTTATCGGGGACGAGCCGCGATGTGGGCGCTATTGTTCCCGCGAGAGCCTTTTGATTACGGCGCCGGCCGAACCGAACCCCGAATATATTGTAGCTTTGTATGACACTTCACTTTCCATTCAGGTGAAAAGAGCAACCTGTACAGACGACGCTTTCATTTTGTCTCATTGGGAGTTCATAAGCTGTAAATCATTTCAGCTCGTGCACAAATGAAAAGTTCTATTCATTTTTGTACGAGGATTTTTATACAAACAACTGCTATTGAAGTTAATGTAAGCGAATACGAAACATTACATCCATTTTAATCTGCGTCTGGGAAAACAAATTAGAAGAAATCAGTCTTGAAGGCTGAATGGTTCGTCTTGGCAGTGTCGTTTACTAGTAGCAAGATTTGGGCAGAGGCTATCCGTCTATCCCCCTTTTTACGTTCTTTGGTGGGCGGTGAAGCATAGGGGTGTAACAAATGAGTCTAATGCCTATTAGTTCGACCTTGTTAAGTGCAGACAAAGTGAGCACCAGTTCCGATAAAACTGCAGAAAAGTCGAAAGTTGTGCTTCGTAAAGTTCTTTTGAGTATGAGATTGGGCTTAGAGACAACTTTGGTGAACCAGATGTCTGAACAAAATACAGTGTACAGGTAAGGTTCGCTTTGTTTTTCTACGATTACAAAATAAATATTGTGAATTAATCTTGCATAAAATCTTATCTTTGCGATAAACATAAGAAAATAACTTAACAAAACAAATAACTAAGGGGAAAATGCTCACTCATAAATAAATAAATAAATAAATAAATAATGCTGGACAATCCACACAGCACTATCTAGCCCCAAAGTAAGCTATTCAAAGCTTGTGTTATGGGTACTAGATAACTGATATATTTAATACATTATATACTTACATAGATAGATATTTTTTAATATACATAGAAAACACCCAGACCATCGGAACAAATTTCTGCAGATCGTACACAAATTTGTTCCACGGCGGGAATCGAACCCGCAACCTCTTGCGTCGCAGGCAGGCTCTCGCCCGCTGCGCCACAGAGGTCGTCATACCTACTCATACCGATAATATTTATTTTTTAACAATCCCGATTCTGTTACAATCGACGTCAAAGGACCCAAATCTCCGGAAATAAACAAATAAAAAATATTTTCAAAGTTACTTGCAAAAAGGTGAGGTATAAATCGCGGCGCCCACGGGGGTAGATTTCGGCATTTTCTCCCGCGAAAGAAAACAACTGGTACGTAAAACGTAAAGAAGGACATTACTTTCGCTGGGTCAGAAAATCTGCGAGGTACGATTTCCACTTCAGGCACTTTAAATCATCCGCTCCGTCTCACATTTCATCCATAAATATTAAATTTTGGCTCGGTTGCCGGGATAGAAAAAAGGCGATATCGAATGACATGAGTGCGAGGATTTCTCTGAATCGGTCAATTTTCCCGGTGATCGCGCCACCCGTGTTTATTCAAACACTTATTTCTCAGTTGGTCGCGTGTCATTATCATTGGATATGTTCTATGATAGGTACATATTCAGTGCCTTCTAAAACGTTAATTAGTAATGCAAACAATAAATTTGAGCACTTAAAAACTGTTCGTAAAACTACAACAGGATCGGCTGGACTGCTTTAATTCGGAAAAATTTGCTATATTATAAATCCCTAGCACACGAAAACATACCAACGAAAACCAACAATAAATAATTTAACACAGATTCTGCACCAGGAAATATCACAGTCCATTCCCCTTCATGAATTTTTCACCTCGCTAAGTACCGTACGAGCCATATCTTGACAAAATACGTAGTGCTACGCCATGTCTGTGTATAATCCGCTTGTGGCGCAGATCGCGACTGGGGCCCACAGGAATCGGGCTTGGACCACTCCTGTGGTATTAAACACGTTTACGGATTAGATCCGGTGGTTTATTTTGTTCTTTTTAGCTGTAAACCTTCGCAGGTTGTCTTGTAGGCGTTTCATTTTCTACCCCACAATGTAATGCGTTTTTTTATTCTAATCTTTCCCGATGTTATAATATTTAAATTTTTCAGGCATCTATATAAAACCAACCATAAATTATGCTCGATACATAAGTGTAATAATATTTGGTTTATGGGGAAAACAGCAAAACTTCAAAATACCGCGACGTATATCTCATAAAAACGTTGGCACCGTAACGGCAGAAAAGTTCCTGTGGTCTCTGTAGTTTATCTTTTCATAACAGAGGCTCCATATCGCTATAATTCTTACAGGACACGTCCCCCAGCTAATAAAATTACACCTTTAATAATATATTAAACCCATCTTTCGTTTTCCTGTATAGTGGGGAAGTGGCGTTGCTATAATGGACAATGACTGAGCGAATAAGGCCGGCAAAGTCCACAACAAGTAATCGATTTCGTGATGCAGACACGCTCCGAGGCCTTGTCCTGATGGAAACTGAAGATAAGATATGGATTTTATATCTTGAAAGCTTTAAGTTTCACGGGGAAAGCTTACAAATTAATACAACCTGTCTTTTGTACGCGCGGTTAAAGGTTGAAAATATTTTGGCTGCGTTGTAAATTTTATTCAACACTAGCCGATCTCGCGGCTTCGCTCGCGCTCGTTACTTTGAAACTTTCATACAAACTTTTACCCATATTTCTCCTCTTTGGGGGTTGAATTTTGAAAAATCCTTCCTTAGTGGGTGCCTACGTCATAAGAGGAATACATATGTGCGAAATTCATTTTTTCCTTTTATAATTATAGATTTACACAGACACACACTACAGATAGCGTTTACAAATATTAAAATCTTAAACCTGAAATATCTTAAACCTGAAAATTATGAATACTAAAATATGATCTAGATCCTACAAGTAAAAAAAAAAAATGCACAATAATTGACCCCAAGCACGGTAGAGCCTCAGTATCGTAGTACTAAGTACTCAAGATCATTTCCTTTTAATTATGTGAAGTAAGTACCTAAGTCAAGAAATAAATTAATTAGGAACTCACCCACACCACGTAAGACCGATAAAACTACATCTAACAAGAGTACATGATGGATGAATTTGTAAGTTGTTTGAAGTGATCGCCACAATCCTCCAACTACAGCAATTGCAATTTAGTGGAGCGCAACAACTTGGATGGAAGTCTGTCGAAAGCAATGCTGGCATGGGGTACAAGTGACAAGAAAGTTCATCAGAAAGCTCACCTTTGAACATGTATTTTTTGTATCAATCATGTGTGTAAAAAAAATAAGACCCCAGTGTATCATTTATATGACATGCAGAATTCGTATTCAGACTTCTACAATTTGTAAACTTTTAATTAAAAAAATTATAGGATAATGTCTGTATATTCTCCTTTGTTAATGACCTTTTTTTGTATTAGTAAAAGTATTTTAGCCATTTTGCAGACACTGAAACAGCTTCACGACTTTGATCTCCAGACACGGTAGATGTCCCTTCAGGTATCTTAGTATCAAGTAGCAACTGATTTGCATCAGTTGAGCTATCTTTACATCGTTTGCAACTGTCTGCAGATAGCTCAACTGTTTCATATGTATTTTGTAAATAATTGTAACTATTAGTTGTAATTTTCTTTGTCAATAAAGGTACTCTTTCTTAGATTTATTATTTAGTAGCAACTAAGACTCTTTGAAGATGTCTAATCTTTTGCTGCTATTTTGTTATTAATTGGAGGTTAAAACAGTTGAACAGTGTAGTGTAATGTAACATAGGATTCTACCAAGTGCGACGCAGTACTATAAATTATACAAAATCTTTACTCCTCTGACTTGAGCCAATCACTAAATCCATGGTTTCCCTGAAATGCGACATCCGTTTTAAAACGTATTATACAGCAATAGTTGGAATTTACAAAATCTCAATAAAATAAAATAAATACTGGTGATAAAATGTATGATATAACTTCATGTGCTCAAAAGGAGCCTCTTGAGGCGCACTTAAAATCCTTTCACCACACTGTTTCGAAAGAAACTAGTGATTCGACAAGATGAAGAAGATATGATATAACTAAACTACCACGACGCAAATTTTTTGCAGTTTATTACTTTACTCATCTTTTGTGTCTGATCTTTTGTTTTATTTCAAATATGAAAAATATTGTTTTAACTTTTTCTAATAAAAAGTCACTAATAACGATCACCATCTCACTCTGAAACCACGGCTTAAAGTTGCATCCCAGTTAAAATTTCAAGAGCATTATTACATCAGAATTCGCTGAAGCCTGATTCGTCGGAACTTTTAATTGGCAGTTGAGTGGAATATTGTTATTGTATTGCATTCGACGATTACTGATACTCTATTGAAACTTGGACTTAGCTGAGTAGAGCCAATAAGTTTCCAGGCTATTTTTTTTTTGCTTCGAGGTATTCACGAGTCGTGTAGAAACCTCGGTTTACAGCGTATTTAACATTAAGCTTAAGCTTTTCCTTACTCGTATTACTTGAGTTTATGCATGACTAGTTACTAGCCCTGTCACTGTTTGTCAGTTACCATTGGTAAGAGATGACAAAAAATGCATGACAAGTTACTAGGTACACTGTTTGTCAGTACCCACTGGTAAGAGATGACAATAATATAAACACTGATCTTTCGTCAATTTCATAAAAGTCCGATTTCGAGAATACGCCGGATGTATGATTCTGTAGTAATACATTCTGAGCAGAAAAGCAGGTAATTTTCAATACTCGCAGGTTCAGAGCAAGCAGTTTTCACAACTCAGTTGGCTGTAGCTCTGCCTCTGCTCTGTAGGTAGATTAGATCTACTTACCTTTACTATACAGTTTGTCTCTTTTTTGTTTTTCTTGTTATGTCATGCTGTACCTACTCGTGTAAGTGTGTCGAATAAAATATATTCTCAGTTATATAATTATAGCCGCATACTTACTACCTTTTTTTCTTAATTGGGGCTTAAAACTATGTGTCAAGTAGGTACACATTAAAATTACTTAAAAAATATATGTATTTGTATACGATCCTTTCACATTCTATTAAGTATGCCAAGTAGGTAAGAAACTTTTAGAAAACTCTTTATCTAAGTAAGCTATTTACGAGAGCGGAAACCTCATAAAATCAGTCGATCTTGCTAACCGTTATTAAATTACTTTATCGTTCATTTTACTATCCCTATTACCGGGTTCTGTCTAGGTTTTTCTTCGAGTTTTGCAGACGATAAAACGGTGAAGGCATATTTATTTTATCACACAACGACTACAATGGTTCAGCGGGTGCTGGACGCTATTTGTAACGCTAGAAGTAATGGGTTTGATTTCCATGGGCGGTGGCCGAAATAAAAACAGGACAATGCAATTATAATATGGCAAGGTATTAGAGAAAATGAGCCGATGCAAAATGTGGTACTGGTAATGTTGGTATACTGTTACTTAAGATTTGAAGGGAAATATACCATGCCTGGGGACCGAGGTTGTAAAGCTGTTTCCATTCTTTTGTTAAAAAAAGATCATACAAAAAACGTTAGGAACAGAAAACAAGCCTGTATGTATATTACACAAATGTTTGTTCTCATTGGGACTCAAAATCGGAGCTACTACCAATAAGTGTGCTGCGAGGGCTGTCAATACTTATTTATTTATACCGACAAACTTATATCTTACTAAATTCTATAGAAACTTAATAGATCGTCTTAATTATTAACATTGTAATCTACCCTCAGCGTAATGATGTTAGGGTCGGTTGTCACTTCCGAAACCTTAATTAAAGGTAAGTTCCATAATTGATTAAGAGATAAGTAAGACACAAACTTGGTGTTTTAGAAACTTTACAAAATCAAATGATAATAGCAGTTATACACATAATTCTTGTGAACTTTAGCAATAATTTGAGTTTTTATTCTGTTATTTTTTATTCCGCTTAATAAATGCTTAGCGATGGCCTTGTACCTCTCACGCTACTGCAAAATGTGAGTTGTACCAAAGTGTTTGGACATACCTATGTTACAAAGATTTTATAATGTCCCAAAAGCGGGATTTGAACCCGCGACCTTCCCCTTGATACCTATGTTAATCAAAGGAATATCTGCTGGGTGGACTGAAGATCAAGGTCAGTTATTTAAATACCAATAAAAATTGTTCATAGTGACCAAAAGCTTATCGTATCCAAAAAAACGAAAGGCCCGTATTATATTCTTACAAAATTGGTAAGTACATAATATTGTGTATTGTGTATATAATTGTGTGTCAAGTAACGAAGACAACAAGTGTAAAAGGCAAATAGGTCCTAATAGTCGGGAGCGCTGGGCGATTTATTATAAATAAAATATGGATAGCGACGTGCACACAGTATTACGTTTATTGGAAGAAGAACGAACAAAGTACAGACTAAATTTAATACAACTTGATGTTTCCAACAACAAGTGGGTAGTTTCCTTCGAACACTACTCCTAATAAATATTCAAAGGGGTAGGCGATAGGCAACAAAACATAACCCTTACGATACTTCTCAACTAAAACTGCTATATAAATCACACGATTCATAAACTTTTCCTTTTTGTAAAGATGTTTCGCGTTCTCGTCGTAAAATGAGATAGCTAAATGGTAAAGTATCCCCTAAAACTAGCAGTAAAATAGTAAGTGCTTCAGCAATGAATAACTTTATGAGAGCATTTGATTGATTGCACCATTCTCCAAAAACAGCGCTTGTGGTCGTTTTAAAATCCACACGTTTCAAAATAAGTAAGTACCTACTTAAATTCGAGTTTTGCTTTTGGTTATGGTTTTCTGTATTGCGAGCCATCAAACGCCTCTATCGAGGGTTTTGTAAACTCTCGTGGCTTGCGACAGTTGGATTGACAATGGGCAGCTCATGCAGGTGCAGATGCAACTCGAAGAATTGACAACCGATGAAGAATAAAGATTCTGGAATGACAACCACCCAATCTACCGATGACTTTGTGAAGATTGGGGGATGTCGGTGGACGAAGAGGGCTCAGACTCGTTCCAGTTAGAAAATAATAAGATGCCTGTGTCCAGTAGTGGACTTCTTCAGGCTGATGATGATGACAATGAGGTCCACGTGGATTAAACATGAATTCATTCAAAATCAGAGTTTGAATTATGTTTTATTTGATTTGTTATTATTAGGCAGCATGTTCATGATTCAGTAAACATAATACCGAACTATTGTTAAATGTTCGTAAAATGTATGCTACCGAATAACATTTGCACTCAAAATGAAATAACAGTAAACGTTAAATAAACTAACCAAGTAGGCATACATACATGGCGTTAGTAAATTATAGTAGTTAGTGGCCAAGTCTGGCGACTCGGCTAACCCCTTCTACACGGTTTAACGATTCTCGAGTCCTGATAGATAGAACGCCTGAAAACATTGCTGTTTGACATGGTAGATGAACCCTGTCAGGCAACAAAAGATGAGTCGGGGCCTAATTGATTTCAAATCCAAACAACATGACACAGGATCGCTTAGGACTTTATTTTATTTATTTGATTGTTATCATACCTACTACGCATTTGTTCGCTAGCTGTCTGTTATGTATTTTATGTATGTCAAACAAATGTATAGGTTTCTTTTAAGTTCTTTAATTGTGTTTTTTTATATTACATACGTGTCCGTGTCGTTACCAGCTCTAGGACCTGGCAGAATACCAGTGTTGCTCTCTGTGCTGGTGCGGCAAATACTCAGCCAGGAATCTAATTGGCCTAACATAGTTGTTGGATTGTATTTATAAAAAAAAAAGTGTGGTCTTTAAACTGCTTTTCGTTCATTCTTTATATAATTTGTTTTATCTTTTTTTATAAGCGAAAGAATGTAGCTTGACTTAGTTACGGTTACATAGAGTAGGACCACAAGCAATTTTCAACACGA
Organism: Plemyria rubiginata; assembly: GCA_963576535.1. NCBI lineage: Eukaryota > Metazoa > Arthropoda > Insecta > Lepidoptera > Geometridae > Plemyria > Plemyria rubiginata. The sequence continues at coordinate 8,383,521 of OY754910.1, forward strand.
GGGCTTCGTAGTAAATAGCGTAAGTACATAAAAGAAATAGAAGGTGGATTCGCTACCAAAACAAGAGCAAACAAACCTGCACAGTACAAGGGAAGTCGTAACTCCGTAAGACAAGCTCGTAAATGCTTAAGTAGTGGTAAACGCAGTCCCCTACGGCGTCCTCTGATTTGATTGATCTTCACGGAGTAGGCTTCTCCAGTCTCAACGTTTTTACAGGACTCACGAAAATGAGGGAAAAAACGGGGAACATAATTAATTACTTTATTTGGACATTAATGACCCGGTCAAAGAGGACGAGGGTTGATTACTGTTCCCAGACGTTCCTTCTGTTTCAAAGAATTACTTTGTTACTCGCTAGAAAGCCAGTGTATTTCAAACTTCCTGTACTAAGGTAAATAAGATAATTGATTCAGCGAAGCAAGGTCTTTTAAACATTTTAAAAGAAGGTTTTTTAAATTTTTGTTTTTATTAGTGCTTCTTTGTATTTTTATGAGGCTTGAATTATTTATCTTATTTCTAATTTACTTCTAAAACTATTTTGCTTTGCATTTTATGGATTGTGCTTATTATTCGAAACATAACTTCCACAGGGGTCGAGCGTATTTTCGGCATATTCCATGTGATGTCATGAAAACTTTACATTTTTAGGATAAAAGTAGTCTTCGTGTTCTAAAGTAGGTAGGTATGTATAAAGTTTACCTTTTAAAAAATATCTAACGATCTACGTTGAGCCAGACTTACCAATATTATCAAGATCTTAGTGCATAGCGAACAACTAAAGCAAAATAAAAACTCTTTCAATATTTGCGCAGCAAGTGTTTGAAGTGCGGCACAAAGGGAGAATATAAAATATACTTTTAAAAAACGAGTCGCCATTCCGCCGATAGGACCAAATGAATATTCACAACGGCGAAAGAAAAGGGGTGTCGGAAAAAACGAAGAGCCCAAATATTTACTGCGAAAAAAGACGCAATTGCAAAACCATAAAATAACAAATAAATTGGCGGAAAGAGGGACACGTCCGTATTTAATTATGAATTAAGGCCACGCGGTAACGAGATCACAATGTAATTAAGATTACTGCGGGCTGGTTTTTCACGGCGCCCCTAGCAAGTGAGAGTAAATGGCCGGAAAAATACAGCAAAACTAAACCTAGTTACTTTGTTTTGCTAGAGCTTTGCAATTTTTCTTAGTACAGAAACATAATTAAGTGGATTTTGCTAATTAGGCAAATAGATTTAATAACCCTCATCCTTTTGGAATAGAATTGTATATTTTGTCACTTTCACTCGGTATACCGAGAGTGTTACATATTTAACTTTTTACAAGATGATGACCGGTTGATAGCGGGGAAAAAAACTACCTTCAGGTAAAAACGAGAACATGGCCTCATTTCAACGCAACTTCAATATTTGCTAAGTCAACTTGTCACACTGTAACTAGCTCTGTGACTGAACTACTATAAAACCTGAAAGTTTATTATATCAGTGTTTTTATTGCATTTTCTTTAATAATTCCCGACTACATTACGCATTGGACAAACATCGTTACTGTCCAAATAAAAACATACATCCCAATATAAGTTTTGGCAAATTACAATGGCAAGAGCTAGAGGCGTATTTATTTAGATAACATAATGACGTCACTAAAATGCAAGCTGTGTGTAAAATTTCATTCTCGATCGTTCCAGCGGATTATTTCTAAAAATGTACCATACTTTCAAAATTTTTAATTAAAACGGATTCATAATCTTCGGGACTTTTTTTAAATCTATGTTTCATCTTTTTGATTATCCCAATAGTTTTATGTAAAAGCGATTACAAGTTGTAAATTGTGTAGAAAATAAATACCTAAAGAAATTAATCTTTTATTTGAAAACTAGATCACCAAGCTCATTTCATTAGTTAAGAACCCATAATGGACGACGCAATCCATTCACTGCGTTGCGTTATAACGGTCTCCACAAACAACTCTTTGTTTGCTCAACAGAGAACAAAGTGTACATGCAAAACCATGCCCATATTTATGTAAATACACTATAAAACAACTGTGCAACAGGGAAAAGACCCGAAAACTCAGCGACCTTGTTTGTTTTTATAACAGTTTCCTTTCTGCGTTGATTGTTTTCTGCTCTTTGCCGTATGTGCGTTGTACCCGGTGGGTAAATACGGAACACAGCCACAAACTCTATTCATTTGATGAAAGAGATTTTTTTTGTTTCCAGTTATTGCAGCAATTGAATTATTTTAATTAATATAACTGTTAAAGCTATTACTAGATTTATTGTAACGGTCTAGAGATAGCTTTAAATAAAGTATATTATTATCTTATAATTTGTCTTTATAGAAGTAATCTTATAGATTGTTTAGATTTTGTTCAGTTGTTTTCACATATTTACTTGAATGAATGATTATGAATTTTTGTACAACTGAGATATCATGTCTAATATACGCTATAGTATTATTGAAATATATTGTATATTCCAATATTTGTAACCCTATTTATTTTTTGTTCATCTAAATATATATAACTCAAAGGTGACTGACTGACTGACTGACATAGTGATCTATCAACGCACAGCCCAAACCACTGGACGGATCGGGCTGAAATTTGTCATGCAGGTAGATGTTATGACGTAGGCATCCGCTAAGAAAGGATTTTGATCAATTCTACTCCCAAGGGGATAAAATAGGGGATGAAAGTTTGTATGAGATTTTCAAAGTAAACGAGCGCGAGCAAAGCCGCGGGATCAGCTAGTTTAATTATAAAAATACAAATGATGTAATTTAACTGAATAACGTGTAAACATGAATTGAAAGAACATGTAAAGTACAAAGATACTCATGAACTTATTGGATGGTAATCTAAAAGACGTTATTCACTTATCATCGATAGAACATCGTATCTCGTCGTACAAATGTAATTTTCTTCGAGGAGTGAGAGAAGAAAATACTTGAGGAAACAGGATAATGGAAGTGCCTTTGTTGATTCACCTTGTTTTATGGAAATTGTGTGAACAACTTTACTTTGAGAGCCACTCATATTTGTTTATACACGTACTTACCATGTTTTAAATTATCGATCTTTTTGGTCGCATTTTCTTAACGCGGAAGATAAATTAGCTGATCAAATCAAAGGTAAACAAAACGTAAAATTATATAGGAGGCTTTGCTTTTTCACCCAAGAATAAAAATACAGCTGGTAAGCAAAACCACTCTCCAATTTAGGATGGCTAACATACATAAAGCCGCAGGTTAACAAAGGCGGAATCGGGTCATGGCTGATCGTTTACGAGATTAACTTACCAAAAATCATCAAATTCAATTTATTTTCAATATGTAAAAATTCAGTATCGGAAACCTAGGGGGAAGGGGGAGAGATTAATAAAAATTTGCCTCTCGGAGCCTTTAGGGAAGCCCCTTTATGGCACGTTGGCTTTTTATGAGCAGCCCTTTATTTTAATACTTATTACGGTTTCGCGATTCCGTCGTTTTATCGTTTTATCTCGATTAATCGCTTTTCGGTTAATTACACAATTCATGAAGATATGACTTTTGGAGGAAGCTATTACAGATTTCAATTAGCGTATCCGACACAATTTCCTGGATAGTAACGTAAATATATACCGGAGAGCAATAAATAAAATAACTTGTCTTGCGACACATTTTACTCTGCAAAATGAAGCGGGAAAATTCTCAAACATCAAAAGCCTGGCGCGACGACCACGATTCATTGATAAAGTATGAAGACTTCTTGAACAACAATAAGGGAAAGATATCAAAACCTCAAGTACTCTTTGTTTTTATTACAATATGAAGATTTTTTCTAAAAATACAGAGGTAAATTAAAATAGTAACTTATTAAGGGATATTCGTTTTCAAGACCATTTGACTGTATCTGGTGACTGTCAAAACAGACGATATCAGTTTACTTTTACCATTTTGTCACGCCACGCGGGTTCAATTCTCGCGTCGCGTTGTGACTATATAATAATAATCATTTTCTGTATTTTTAACCACGTTAGATATTTTTATATATCTACACTAATATTATAAAAAGGAAAACTTTGTATGTATGTATGTTTCGAATAGGCTCAAAAACTACTGGTCCGATTTCAAAAATTCTTTCACCATATGAAAGGTACATAGGCCCCTGAGTAACATAGGCTTCATTTATTACTGGAAAAAATTAGGGATCCCTACTAAAACTTAAAAAATGTAACCCGAGGTGTAATATAAAATATCTTTCACCGCATGCGCTGCGGAAACTATAGATGATAGAACAAAAAATGTTCTACAATGTTAAAGAACACATCATCATCTACAATTAAATCAGCGATAGCATATGTCTAACTATTGCAGTTATGTTACTATAAAAACTTTTCTGTATTTAAAATGTTGATAAAAATGCCGACCAAAAACAGACCATGTTATCTATACCTTTATATTAGCCCTTATCCAAATAAATCCTTTTGTATGCAAGGCTGTTTCAATACCTATCGATTACTTCTTGAATTTTTTAAATCGGACATTCCATTCAAAAGATATTACGAAATTAAAAACTTTAGTGCGCCTTAAAGCGCGAAAGCTAGGCGAGTTCTCACTCAGCGTGGACACAAAGGTGAAAATACACATGCCCGTAGCTGGCACACTTGCATGCAAGCTACAGACACATACGCTAATTGGCATGCCTGTACCTGGCATGCAAGTAGTTAGCACAACGTTCTATTTTAGGTCAGCTACTGGCATCCACGTGATGGAGGGGACTCGGGGGGGGGGCTACGAAACCGGCATGTGTGAACGTCGCGACAGGTACAGGCATGCCAGTACCTGACGTGTTGGCATGCCACGTAAGCTAGGGGTCGCGGGGGGCTACGAAACCGGCCCCCGAAACCTGACGAGCTAACGTGCAAATGAATCCACAATGTGCCCGTAAATCCTGCATGCCTGTAACTTGCATGCTCGCTACTGTACCATTTTACTGGCACGTGTATTTTCACCTTCGTGTGTTACGAAGCGCGGGAGTCTAAGTTTATGCTAAAATGTTGAAAAAAATTATGTTCACGCATGCGAAGCTGGGACAGGCCGCTAGTATATCATATAATCATTATAGTTATTATAGTTTTTTATACAGTTTTATTCCTAGTGGTTCGCCCTAAACTGAGATCATGATGTCCTCTCCAGTCTTTGATGCCAATCACAATGTTTAGACTGGCCTCTGACTATCCACAGCTCACTTGGCAAGGTAACCCACTTTCAGCACAATTGGCTTATCTGTTGAGAATTCTTAGCTCGATCATCAGACCAGCCGCTGTCACCATTCTACTGACATCTACTTAACTCCTAATATCCTAACATACCTTTTTCGCTGCAGAATCTTGGTTATTGTTATCTGCATGGTGCGGAGCGGCGGGCGCCATGACGGTCACGCCACTCTGCGAAAGAAGCTCGTCGGAGCCCCTCTGAAAAGAAAGAATACAACGCTTTGAGTAACAATGTAAAAGTAGGTGTTTGTGACAAGTGATGAATACATTGATGACCTCTGTGGCGCAGCGGGCGAGAGCCTGCCTGCGACGCAAGAGGTTGCGGGTTCGATTCCCGCCTTGGGACAAATTTGTATACGATCTGCAGAAATTTGTTCCGATGGTCTGGGTGTTTTCTATGTATAATAAAAAATATCTATGTAAGTATATAATGTATTAAATATATCAGTTATCTAGTACCCATAACACAAGCTTTGAATAGCTTACTTTGGGGCTAGATAGTGCTGTGTGGATTGTCCAGCATTATTTATTATTTATTTATTATTATTATTGCAATGGGCTCATTTTCAGTGGGCATCCTATCCTATCCCACTATTAAATAGATGCAGAAATTGAGATGATTGGATGTTTGTATCTAAGTCTCGTCTAAACCACCAAAGCGATCACTTTAAATGATCGCTTTCGTGTACGAAATAAATATAGTTCGTAACGGGAATGGGACAGAATACATGAAAGAATCAAATAAGAGATTATATATGAATCTGAGCAATCAATACGCGAGCGAAGCTGCGGGCGGTAGCTAGTGTTCTACAAGGTAATGCAATCATTAAAGATTAACCTCTCAATGTCAAATAGAGCAATTGCTGGTACGATATTTTTTTTTTTATTTAAGTAAAGTAAAAATTAGTTAAATTGACATAATGCGTCCCACTCTCGTCTCTCGTAAGTTAAAACGTTATATTAGCCCTTTTTCTATGAAATTTATAAGGCTGGAAGTTCTAGTTTGACTATTATAATAAAACAAATATCATAATACCTCTTTGAAGCTATTCATCCTGAGAGCCTGAATACAGTGAATGGCGAGCGTACGAGCACTGAGCCCCAGGGCGCTCGAACTACATCGCGATAACTAAGTTTAAAGCTTGCGGTATCAGATTTGTTGGGCTTTGCAACTCAGTAGCCTGCTTCTACAAAACTACGGGCAGATGGACTATTTTCTATTGGTTAAGGTGCACCTGGTAAGTAGTATAGTTTAAGTTTTTTATAAATTAAAGGTTGACAAAAAAAAGGGTAAAAATATCAGAATTTTTAGTTTGGTTTCATATATATACTAACCTCTCGCTTGTACATTGTATTTAACCCTGTTTTCGGTTACTTGCGAGACAAAAACTACCCTTTACACTAATCCAGGCTAAGAACTGTATCTGATTAAAATTGGATCTCAATCAGTTCAGAGGTTACGGAGCGATTGAGTCACAAAAATCCAATCCTTGTAATTTTCCATTAATATATTAGAAAAATTCATGTAGTCTACAATAAACACATCAGTTTTTTATTCATATGGCATGATTCAGAAAAGGACAAAGCTCATTGTAATTATAAGAACAATTAGCATTCCTTATGAATAAACGATTGTCATTACCTAGTAAAATTTGTGATTATCCCTCCACTTTTATTCTCATTTTCTATTGTGAAAAATGTTATTTAATTTTCGGCAATTATTACGCGCGCTCTACGAAATTACTCTAAGGAATAGGTCCGCGGATGATTTGTTATTTCATGAATTTTTTTACTTAAAATGCGAAACCTTCTGTTCGTTGGATTGATGAAAACAGTTTTTTTTTTAATTACTTCTCTAAATGTGTTTGAATTATCGGACAGTGTAACAGTATCCCGAACAAGAAAAAAATGATTTTTTTTGGCGTCGCACATTCGGTACATTTGCCATATTTAATATACAGCGTGTAACGGAAGGGGGGTATCAACCCTGAAGGAGGTGAATGTGCTCATGAAACTCAACAACTTTCCCCAAAGAACATTGGTCGAAATATGAAAAAAAAATTTGGCCCTCCCTTACAAAACTGACTACCAGCTGATTGATTTACTATGGGAGGGCCAAATTTTTTTTTCATAATTTGACCTATCTTCTTTGGGGAAAGTTGTTGAGTTTCATGAGCACATTCACCTCCTTCAGGGTTGATACCCCCTTCCGTTACACGCTGTATACATATTATGTCAAGCACTACAAGGAAAACACGAACCATTACGGAATAAGCATAGTTTATAAGGCGGGAAAAAAAATCCAGAGTTTACTGACATGTACCAAAACTTCGAAAATGCCGAGGATCCCTCAACGTTAGCAAGATAAATACATACAATATATTTATTTAATTGTTTACGCTCCATCTGTCGGCACAAGTCACCGGTGAAATAGGAGCTGTCATTTTTCTTCAAGAGTGATGCGTTCGGCTTTATTAAGTGTCTCATGATTGATATCTTCGCGTGGCAGGTGGAAACAACAATGGTATAGTGAAGAGGGGAGAAATGTTCTCAATGCCGTTTAGCTCTATTATTTTCATGAAAACGTTCACTAACAGAATGGTTCAAGAAAATAGATAATAATTTAGCAAAACAAGCATATTTAGCGCTCTGAATCCTTCAAGTTTTTTTTTGCAAATTTGATGTACCTACACAAAATTAAAAATCCGGTTCACTGTTAGTAGATACATTAACTTAGTCACTGTTTTGAGTAACAGGAACATTTATTTCACTAGAATTAGACCTATAAACTTGCTACGGTAACAAAATGAACAGCAACAACATTGAAGTAAATTAAAATTACATTACCGATCGTTTCGTAACTTTGCATGTTGGCGAGGAATTTAAGTTCTTACTACTTTTATTCTTACTTATGTGTCTATTAAATTAATCGGTCGTGCATCTTCATCTAAAATTTTGAAGTTATTTACGTATGCAATTTCCTTCAGACAGGCATGTTACTGACATCATCATCATCAAAAATATATACTCGCTATAAGCAGCTCATGAAAATAATGATACAGCAAAAATCAATGAAAACAATGGATTAGAACAGATGTGACAAAATTAATAAAATGTAAAAGACGCACTCAAAATCCTCTTACGGCCGCATCTACAGTTCCCAATTAAATCGAAGGGCACATTAAATATTATTTTTATGAAAATTTAAGAGCTTTCAATGGAACATTGAAAAGATCTTTTAATTTTTATATAATATTATTATAAAAATATTATGCTTACGTTATGAAACGACAGTACTGTCAAACGATATTGATGTTTTATCCTATGGTTATCTTAACCCGATTGTCGTCAGCTTTCGGAGATCTAGTCACCTACACTACCCTTTACAAAACCGTAGCATCATTTTGTACATTTGTCTTACTACTCGCTTGATTTATACCACGCCCGTTGCGTTTAACTGCTCAGGTCTGTCATTTCGTCGTCTTAAATTGAGATTGATCCCAGCAAAGGGAGCCGTGTGTGATATTGTGTTTTTGTTTTATTTCGCTCCTTTCTTCTTACGTACATGCAAACCCGTTTGACATGACCTTATTTAACGCTTTATTGCGTTTGATTTTCAAAATGGAGTCCAGAACAAGAGTCATTTCGAACATCTTTTAGAGAATTCGTTTATATTCATGTTTCTCGTGAGACATCGATAGAGCTGCCAGATGAATTTTGTTTGTTCCTATCAGTGCTTTTATTGTCATATTATACAGATAGTGCGCTACTAGCATGTGGTAAGAGAAGACGTGAACATAATAAATGAACATAACGATAATATCTCACGGTTTACTGGAGTTCATTTAAATGACATAATATCAAGGAAAGAAATGTTTTGAAAAGATCCACATTTTTATTTCAAGAGCGAAGACAAATATCATCTATGAAGAACCAATACTTTCGTAGCTGAAATTGTTTTCAACGTATGAATCTCAAATTCAGATCCGGTGAGTTTCGTGTAACAATTTTTTTGTTTTGATTTCTCTAGTTATATACGAACCTTTGAAAGTTTGAAATGCAATTGGGAAATAAACGCACACACAAAAGATTTATTTTTAAACTTTAACCCTTCTAGATTAAATTCCATCATATCGAAAGGATAGAATAAACATAAAAGATTTAGCTGGTCACAAATCAAGCCCTTAGAGATAGCAAGGACCCGAAATGATACGTTTACGGTCAAAGAGAGCTTATCCATTGTTAGAATCAATAAGGATAATGCATTAGTGGTATTAATGTTGTTGCCGGAAGTTCGTAAAAGGGGTTTTACATAGAGGTTCGTATTTGGGTTCAGAACCTTTTCTATTTTTGGTATGAGCCTCGGTCTAGTAAACACACGAAGACAGAGAATCCTTCTTAATTTTTAACCGCGTGTCTTTCCCAATTGCAAACCAGTGTTTGAAGGTATTTATTAAATTAAATGACTAAGCTAGGTGAATCTAGGTGCCAGTTCCACATGCCTGAGGAGGCACGGTCTTCAATCAACAAAACAAGACGGCAGATTAATTGATTTGAGAAGATCTGATAGCTTACAGTAAAAAATACCAAATTAAGGCGTTGACAACACCTAAATTTCCTCTCGCTCGCACGATTCGTCTTTTTGAAAGATATAAAATCACAAATCCCCAATTTTGAAAAATCGCAATCAACCATTTTGTGTGCAATCACATTAAACACAGTTTGGTAAAAAAAACATTTTGATTGATGCAAGTTTTCCTACTCAAAAGTTTGCTTATGTACGAAAGCTAGAAAAGTAAACCTTTAAGCAGGCAAACTTGCATCGATGAAAATGAAATTTTTACTAATCTATGCGCAATGTGATTGCACAAAAAATGGTTGTTTGCGATTTTTCGAATATGGCTTCAGTTATTTTATATTCTTCAATAAATCAAAACGTGCGAGCGAGAGTCACATTAGCTCTTGTCTTCACCTTACCGATATAATAATATGTGGATGTCAAGGATTTACGTTTATTTATTACATCAAGCACCATATAACTATTAAATATCTAAGGAAAGTGATGTGCATTAATGTGGTGTGTATATGTTCAGATATATTCAACTCTATCAAATAAAATACTGCTATGAAACATAAAGCAAAGAATAAGTTCAACGACTACTTCGCAGGTACTTTGCGATTTTTATAGAGGTTATAAACACGACTGAGAGCACACTATCGATGTCAAATCAAATGTTTATGTGCACTATACAAAGGTCATTAGTTTATACACTCGCTAGTTTTATAATGTTTCGTGAACTACGATATATCTATTTACATTATACATTTGTATATATGAATATATAAAAACTAAATGGCTTAACGAATAAACTTAGCATTACATTCCCAGGCACGGTAGATATCTTAGTACAAAGTAATCAAGATTATATAAAAAACAGACTTCAAATGCACTGTACAATAAACTCATACTACTATTATAACTCAAGAACTATTCATCAGATCAAAAAATGGGACCACATGACAAGCACCAGAAACCACCAAAAAATCGACATCAAAATCGGTACATTCAGTAAATTATGAGGCAAAAAATAATAAAAACAGACGAATCGTGAACCTCCTCCTTTTTTTTGAAGTCGGTTAAAAATGTTTTGTGTATACCAACGAATACAGTATAGTAGCACCCAGGTGAATTAAATCAAATGGCTAAAGTACCTATCACAGGGATTTTAAGATTAAGAATGACCAACCATGCTAATCCTTAGCAGAATGTATCTTGGGCTCGGCAGTAACGCTGTAGGTAATCGTCATACGATTGTACCGTTATTTTGTTGAGAAAAAAACATGCTATTCCAAAAGTAATTCGAAAATAAGCAAAGGAAAAGAGAAACGGGTAATAATATTTATGACAATTTCAAGAGCTTACTGCCTGATTTAACTCGGCGTGTGTATTTTATGATTTAATTTAATAACCGACGCTGAAAACGAGGGTTATATGTTTTTTATGCGAGATAATATACTTTTCATTAGGAGTGGTGGTTATTCACTGTTTTCGGTTTACGGTTGGAGCACCCACAGTTGTTAAAATAACAAATAGCTGACGAATGTATGCATAACTTACTGTTTTATGTGATTTGTTGATTGCCTTATCACTGCTAAATATGTGGATGAGTTTATTGCATAAAACATCAAACAAAAGGTTTGGTGAAGCGAGTCAAAAACCAAAACGTCATAATCTGTGTATCTTTTACCTAAATTTCATGTTTTTGTGGATTTTTCGAAAAGCTTTACTGCTTGTATTGGACTCCTGTATCTGCATTTAGACTATACTCGTACTATAGGATGGTCCATTATGCGTGATTCAAAAGTGTTAATCAATTTCGATAAATATAAGTGTATCAGATTTTGACGGTGTCGGTTGTCGTCGGACGGTTCGGTTTCGGAATGTGTAACGGTCTTTCTTATATTACACTTTCAAAGCAAAAGTAAAAACACCCTTACTGTTATCCCGAATGTACTTTAACACAACTGAAAATCGTAAAAAGCTGGTGAGTCAAAGAACTTTGAACACAATTGAACTAATTGTATTACAGTTCATAAAGCTTTGTGCAACTCAATTCGACAAAACAATTTAGGGCTTTTACAGCGGTTGTTACTGCAGTCAGAGAAGGGACCAACTGTTGTGTAATATATATATAATTCATTCATTGATTATATAAATTATATTAAAACTGACAAATAGAAAAACTGACAAATTCAAATTATTTTAAAACACTGATTATATAATATTAATAATTATATGGTAGCATAAATTCATTTATATCTAATAAATAAAGCAATAGAAAATAATTTTAATTTAAGCATCATTATCATAAAAATACAAAGTTTGTAATAGAGTAATTTTATTGTTTCCTTCCGTGGTAAACACATGGCCGCACGAATTTAGATGAAACTTGGAATGGCCGTAGTTTATAACCTGCCTGATGTAATAAAATAAAGGGTTTTGACTTTTGGCAAGTATATGTATGTTAATACTAGTTGCGCCCCGCGGTTTCACCCGCGCAGATTTAAATCCCGGTATTCCCACGGGATAAAAAGTAGCCTATGTGCTATTCCAGACTATAATTTCTCTTTGCAAAGTTTCATCCAGATCGGTTCAGCCGTTCCGTAAAGAGTAATAAAAATCCATCCATCTATCCATCCATCCATACTTACAAACTTTCGCGTTTATAATAGTAGTAGGAAGTTTTTATATCAGTCGACGCTTAATATTAGCTCAGCTCTCAGCATTTTAACAGAATCACAATAAGGATTACTCTGAAACTTGTTAAAACTGAGTGAATCTAGATGCCAGTTCCAACAACCTTTGTGTTAAGTAAACCGCAAAAACCACATCAAAATCCGTATAATAGTTCAAAACGCCAACATCATCTTCGTTTGAAGAATGAGCTTGTTCATTCCTTTTGAAGTTTCTCTCATAGTTACTAATAGCATCAATTCCTTTCCATCATTACGCGAATACCAAGAAAGCCTCAAGCCCATTCATCTTTCAATTGAATATTAGCATTAACAAGACAAATGTGCGCTGAAGTTTGATAGTTTCTCATTAGTGGCCTGTGGCGCTGTCTATAGTCACATTGCAAGTCGATTTGCCATGACTGTAAAGTAGAGGATAGCACACGAAGGATTATGCGTAGCTAATATAGATCATCATTGGCCTGTTACATCTATTGAATAATATAGAAAACCACTAATAACAACATATTCTTACCCACTTACACAAATTCACTTACTTAGATTCAGTTCATTGAAAGTATTCTTAAATATACAAGCTATCGAGATAAGTCCTATGCTATAGAGAGTAGGACTACACATATTACTTGTTTCCACAACAAAATATTGAATGGCAAGATAGCTTCCTAAAAACTGGCTGCCGCCCGAGGCCTCGGTCGCGTATAAGTAGTGATATTTAAGAGCTTTCCTATTATTATTATTTTTTTTTATGCCAAAGCTGGCAGACGAGCAAACGGGCCACCTGATGGAAAGTGGTCACCGTCGCCCAAAGACACCTGCAACACCAGAGGCGTTGCTGATGCGCTGCCGGCCTTTTAAGAGGAGATAAACCCGCCTTTTGAAGGACACCATGTCGTAACTCTGAGGGAAAACCGCAAGGGGAAGTTCATTCCAAAACTTGTTCGTGGTAAAAACGACCGAATGGAATTATTATGGATTGGTTCATATTTTCTATCCCGTTCCAGGTATATTTTCGGGATAAAAGTCCATGGTATAAATGAGTTTCATCTCGATTGGTCCAGTAGTTTGATGAGTCACTTATCCAAACATCTTTGCATCGTAAATTTTGCATTTAGGTATAGGGAATAGGATAGGATTCGTTCAGCCTACAAGAGTAAATTTCACATAATTTAGTAGGAAGAAGTTGGAATAGGGAATAGGATAGGAATCGTTCTACCTACAAGATAGAACTAGCTGTGCTATTTACGCTGTGCTAAAATTACTTTCCTTGTATTGATATTAGAAGGCACGGAGCTGTGAGAACACCTCTAATTAGACAGATCGTTGGGAATATTCAATGACTTATTTGTTGAGCGTTAACTAACCACAGAACTTAAAATAGCTATTATTTCTATTTTATTTTTTTATTGCAACGTAAGTTATTATTTTTGTTCGTGTGTGGTTTGTTTAATTTTGAATCATCTTATTAAAACAATAAAGCAGAGAACGATGAGCAAAATATGTTACAGGATGAAGCTTAGCTCAGAATGATCTTTTTTTCCCTTATTTTCCATCTCTAGGCTCATCCAGCCTAGCGATGGAAAATAAGGGAGAAAGAAATCATTCTGAAGATGAGAGGACAACTTCAAAGAGATAGCTGGCGTACTTTGAAGGAGGAAAGCGGAACTTTATACAGCGTTTACACAGCCCATGTCCGTGGCAACGCGAACATCAACGCTCTCTCTATATATATATATATCTCTCTCTCTCGCGTTACCGGACTCGTTCCCTTTCACCCCTGCACATTTGATTTAAGTGTAAACGGGGTACTAGAAGAGTGGAAAGCAAAACAACCTCAAACCTTCTGTAGTCAAATAGATTATTACGAGGTTTACGAGTAGATACTTTACATAATGAAGTTAGTATTAAGATGGTTTTAATAATAATTAAAATTGAATAATGTTGTAACAATTTGTTGATCATAAATAAATTAGGTTTATTACTTGATAGATTTTATTTAAATTAGTATAAACCCTTGTAGATAAAAAATATTTGACTGTTTGTACCTAAAAAATACAGTTATGGGCACTGTTTTTTTTAATTCAAACAACTGGTGGAACTAGCAGATGGGCCCACCTGATATTTTTTTAAGTAAGTTCCAGCTAAGCTTCAATAGCAAAGCAGGTAAAGTATTATTCCCGCTCACTAGTCCTTCAGAACGAATGGCGACCATTAACACGTTTCTTATTGTGACATTAGCCTTTATTGGATCCGGGAAAGTAACTCAATCTCATAAGAAAACGTAGTGGGTTGGGATGTTTACGATGCCGATTTATGTGCTGTTGCTAAAATGGTTAATGATGATAAAAATAGGTGTTGTGGTGCAATGTTATACAGAAGTAGTAGCCTTGCTGATTACACTTATAATACAGTAGACTACTAATAAATGCCATTTAATTATTCGAATATTGTCGCACCTCGTTGGCCAATGTAAACTGTCACTATTAAATAAGCCAATGACATCTGATTAAAAACATAATTTAAAGTCTATTCATGTTTGTTTTATAATTCACGTGTAAGGATCAATTGCAATTATCAGCATAGTATGAACTAGATTTATCGATGAACTAGTGATCGGGTTTATGAAGAGCTATCAAGGTAAGTCCTCTCTCAATTCACTAAAGCCTGTAGATTGTTTTCATGCAAGCCGAGTGCAGGTTAAGGAGTTGATCTACTGGGTTATTGCCTGAACAGGTTCTACTCGTAAAAACAAGCGAAGCTGTGTTGTGTATTACATTATTTTTTATTTCAGTCTGTATCATCCCACTACACGGCAAAGGCCTCCCTCCTTTCCTTCATACTTCTTCATCAATGGTCTCAGTGATCGATTTTTTTTTCAACAGAATAATTTTCTAAGTTCATCTAAGGGCCAATCGATCACTGATCGTGTTTAGCCACTAATCGCATTTAGGAAGCTAATCACGATTAACGTCTTGCACGTGCATAATAAATAACCCGCAAAACATGTATAAGCGATTTGTCAGACAGAGAATGATGTTTACTTGAATTCTGAATGCGGTAGAGATAAACCATTCTAAAAATGCACGCCCCTCTACCTGGCTTTGCTTTGCTTTTGTGGGTGAAGGCAGGTAGAGGGGCGTGCATTTTTAGAATGGTTTGTCTCTACCTCATAATGTTATTTAAGATTTCCCGATCAAAAATGAATACAGAAAAAAAACACCTTTATGATTTTGATACTCGCATGATAATCTCGCTGTACTCTATAAATACTCTAGCATGATACTCGTAGATATTCATTTAAAATTCTTAGGCAAGCACCTTTTGAGGCTACCCCGTCGGAGATAAAATTTTCCAAATATTACTTAAGGCCTATTGGTATACCATACGAAAACGAATGCATTAGTTCTCAGTAGGTATCATATTATAAGACGATTGATCATTGATCAGAATGAACCATTATATAGAATTGCATTATTTCTCCATGCAAATGCGCTGGCCCTTTGTTTCTTTCATTGATCGTACTACTCTCCCGGACCGACCAGATTAGTTTTGCTCTAACATTATCGTAAATTGAGGGGCCATTAGCTCGAGTTAGGAGGGAATGATCCGATCTATTTTACTTGCCGTTTTAAACTACATTGTGATACGTGACGTCATTTAGGATTATTAGACAGCACCCGTCCTTTAATGAAGTATCTTGAAGTGGATTATAAATACTTTATAGTGTACCCCTAGATTTTAGGAACATAATTGCCACTTGTTTTCTTTCTAATTTTGTAGACAAAAAAATAATTAAGCTATCTTTCTTTACTGGCTATTATTAGGCTTTAAATATAATGTCTGAAGTGTCAAAAGTGCTGGTGCCCAACCGATATATTTAGAGATGCTAATTGTGTGTTTAGCTATTTATTAGCGGTCATATTTTTTTAAGTAGGTACACGTATGTAAGCCTATCAAAAGAATGTAGCACAGAATAAATTGTTCCACCGGATAGAGTATGAAATTAAAAATTCAAAGTCTACGTGCATGAGGTGACCGCACCGCTTCGGAGCATGTTTCTATTGGCAAAGTGTTGGCGACCACATCGATAGTGTTAGGTCAGCATAGTTCAGTTATGCTAAAGTTAAAATGGTATGCAAGTTACGCTGGAGTGGCGGTTGGCGGCTGCGTCTCTATTCATTACTAAAGTAACCAGCCTACAACTTTGTTCACACAAACTCTCCTACTTTCCCTATAAAGTAGAGTTGTGACAGCGAGTAATGTCTCCTTATATTGTTCTGGGGCTAAGAGGTTTGCTTCTAGTAGTGACGAGAATTGCTAACTTTTACATTGTCTTCTGTTGGTTAATTTATTGTAAGCACGCTTTGAATTTTACAATATGCTCATCTAAAGTTTGAGCGTATAACTTCGGAAACACGTGAATAAGTATTCTCACATCTGGTCTTAACTTAAACTTATGTTTTTGTAACGTATAATTTTGAAGATAAATCTTAAGAATCTCTATATAATGTTATTTTAATTTTACGTGTATCTAAAGTCAGCGAAGGTAAAAGGGTGCTCAGCTAAGTTCTTGATTTCCTTGAACCGATTAATGCATATCGATTATGAAAGTACGAAAATCATCGGCACGGCTGGAGGCTTGACAAATGCCCGTTATAAGCGCAGAACAAATTGCTGCAATTAATTATCAAGTGGAGTTGGTTGCTAAGCCGGCAAATATTATCAAGATCGTTAATTTCGACATCTCTCGAAGACGTAGGGTGGAGTGTTTCACGGATGCTGGATGTTGGCAATGTAGGGGTTATTGGTGATTAGGTAACCATTAGAGTCGACTCGTTCTATTAAGATTTAGATTTATATATATATCATATTTCAGACAACATGTTCAATCACTTTTCATAGCCATTTACGAGAGCAAATTGATAAACGAAAACGTTTAATAATTTTCTCTGTAGAAAAATAAAAATCATAAATCTGTTAAACAAATAATTTACATCACTTTGGCGTGATGAAAAACAAATAGATTCTTTATAGCAATGTAGCAAGGTAACAATTCACCCCTCAATGGGCCGTAAGGAATCTAAAGCGATCGTAATTCCGTCGGGCAATATTCTGCCTTTTCATATTTTCCTTTTGCCTTCCAAATGTTATACCTATCGTGCCCAATACAAGACAGCGATTTCGTTTGTTATTTCAAGCCCCCTCACGCCTCTCCGATTCAGTATATCGACACGTGAAGCATCAGTTAAACAAATATATGGAATCACTCGACTCTTTTCTGAGGTATGAGTGAATCTTGTTTGCTCAATGCATAACTCTAAGTTTCTATCTTCCAACGGATATTTAGTTTAGAATACGCTGCACAATGTTTTGCGAGCTAAACACAGTTTTGATATCCTAGATGCGTCGCGCTGTTTCAGCATTTTAAATCTACATTTTATGTTTCAACAACTGGGAACGGAACAAACGTGTCTCTTACATACTATTTTTGATAAGAGACAATCGCAGTTGCATCGGAAAAGCTATGAAAGAATGTAAAATGTGACACCCCGTCTAGTGAAGCGACTTCAAAGAGAGGTTCACGGCTTATGTTGATGCGAAGTCTTTGAAGAAACACATACGGCACTAGATTATGTATGCTGCCTTTTAAACTACGTCGAGGAATATGTTTTGCTGAACCATCGAAGCGATATTTGAAACAAATGTGTTTCGAAATTGAGAATATTTCGACGTCCGTGCATTATTGATTTATTGAGTTCTTTGTATAGCTGTCAGATAGTTTTACTATTTATGTAACCGTATCGGCTAATGCCTCGAGGGATCAGTAGCGAAACCGTGATGTGAGCGCTTACTAAATTGATTGATGTTGTGTTCGGTAATATATTTTGGAAGAAACTTGTTGATTGTAAAATGGTATAAGTTTAAGTAGGAAAATCTGAGTGACTGTAATGTATACGAGCGGTTCAAAGGCATTGCTGTGTTTACATTTGTCTCCGGGAGAGCCGCGCCACGCCGGGAAGCCGTGGATATTTAACCGCCGACGGCGCTTCGCAAAGATAAATACGAAGGACTGAGATTTAAATACTTTTTTCCTTTCAATTCTTCACTTTTGCCGCGAGCTTTGTGTACTTGCGAACGTTTTAGGTTATTTTATGATTAAAGATAATGTTTAAAGTACATTACATTATTCTATTTACTTTTAATTCCGGATATTTTCCCAGTTAGTGTGTTTGAGATTACATCGTTCATAATATAATTCAGTCCAGCTGATATTGCTATCGTTGTTATACTACTGATGAAATAACAATCACGAGATTTACCCGATTTCATTGGGCTATTGAATTCGTTCCCCGAAGCTAGAAATACGAGGATGTAATGTATGTGTCTGTCAGTACAGTATATCGCATGGTGCAGTTGGGATATTACATTACATTACCCAATGTACGTATATATTTCAAACCTGGAGTTAAATCCAGTCCAAGAGGATATACCAGTCCAGTCCAGTCCAAGAGGATACGGTGCGGCTTTATAATTCAAAATTAAACAAGACCAGTATTTCTTGGTAGGTCCATTAAGAATCAGCATAAAATAAATAAAAAATAATTCACAAAAAAGTTAACCGAATTCTCAAACACTGAATACAATAAAATAAAACACCGACTCCACCAAACTTTTATTTAAATAAAACAGATTCAAATATCAAATAAAATAATTGGATTCAGATGTCTATAAAAAATTCATGAACGCAAACGAAAAGAGAAATTGCAACAAATGATGATAATATTTTCATAAGCGTGATAGATAACAGCATGTATAATTCATAAGCAGCCGCTACCACTAGCGTGTTCACAAAATCTCTGCCGAGGAATAAAGTCTGAACGTCTATATTTGAGGCAGAGACAGGGGACCGATAACAGATTACCCACAAACACGTTTTAAATTCATTTCCCGACCCGAGCGTCGATCGTGTCCCGATAAAATGTGGGGACGGGACGACGGGAAGACCCACGGAAAGGGGGCATATTTACTTTGTCTCCCCACGGCCACTTCCTTGGTCAGGTAACGTCCCGAAGTGGTAAAATATTTGTACTGGCTCGTTACCCGTCTGCTACGATTTAAGGGTATTAACTGACCGCAAATCTGATCTAATGTTCACTTCTGCTGACTGTAAACTGTTGACAACACTTTTCAGTATCCCATTTTCTAATAACTTTTTAATTTAATTCTACTACTACTAGGTTTCTAGATAAAACTATGAAACAATTTGTAACTGATCTGAGTATTGTTAAATCCTCCGGTGAGTCTTTTTTACAGTGCAAAACACAATCTTTTGTGTTGTTAGTTTCAAGGCACATAAAAGACTGAAAAAGTAGAACGAAAAAGACTAGGTGAAACAAACAAGTTAGCTCAGAGTAGTTTAAAGTGGACTTTTCAAAAGTAAAAACAGTCTGAAAATATATTTTTCCAAGCTAGCAAACAGCTTTGACACTGGAGAGTTTCTTTTCAAATGCATTTACTTTGAACCAATTTGGTGTCGAAAATGTTTGATTTTGTTAGTGACACGAAACTGCTAACCCTAACATTGTTGCAAGGCTTTGGGGAAAGTTGACATGAACTAAGTCTGTTAACGTGTGTAGAGATTTTCAGGCCGGATATTTTGACACAAGCGCTTATTCTAGTCAAAGCTTTTTGTTCACTTTATTCTTTATTTAATTTAGTTTGGCTTAAACTGGGTTTAAGCTTATCTAAAAGATTCTATTTAAAACTTAAACAAAAACAAAGAAGCAAACAGATTTTTTTTTGAAAAGTGACAACTGTAAGCGTGACGTGCACAAGGAAGTCAGTAACGTGGAAGTGGAGCCTAATAAGAGCAACACTGAGTTAATTATTTCGCTACTAGAGCCCTTATAAGCCAGTCTAACAACGCTTCAGCTGAGCTCAGGGCTCATAAAACCTACATAATATGCGGTGGCGTAAAACTCTTATTATTTTAGTATCTGCCAAACGGTAGCGGAAAACATCTCGTAAAGCAAAACCTGTCGCCAGATGCAAGGCTTTCTGTAACGTAGCAGCATCGCTCAGCCAATGCACGGGTAAATCCACACGGCTTTCGAGCGGACATCGGTTAGGATCGAATTCAACGGCTAGGTGGATTTCTATGGTAAACACAGACTTTATGGTAGCCGGGGGATAAGTTTCCATTTTAAATTGAAGAGAAACACTGAGATGTTACCCTGCCTCTCCAGACGGGCGAGCCTGAATAAAAATTCACGTCAGGTTCACCAGGAAATATTTACACAAACCGAAGAACTTGATGTTGCGAGTGCTTATATAAATAGATGCTTAACCTTATGGGTTTCGTTTGAACGTCTCGATTGATTTAACGCTGCGGAAAGATTTCTTTAATCAGAATCATAAATACCTAATAAGTAACTGCAATACCAAAACCTATATTAAATTGTATATTTAGCTGTTTAGGTATATTACTTACCTCAATATTTACGATTTCAGGTAAATTTTAAAGAGAATGAAATTATTCAACTTTTTTGGGCAAAGTGCGACTAAGTCCCGGATACGCCCATTTACATAGCCGATGTCGGCGCGATGGTGCGTGGCGACTTCAAATGGGAATTATAATACCAAATTGAATACAAAACTTTCCTTTCAATGCCGAGTAATGGAGGAGTCTATGCACCGGAACAATCGAAAAGACAAATAGAATGAGAGAAGAGACACAGCTCTGTTGAAATAATAAGTGCCTGACGTCTTTTTGGAAGTTATTTTTTGTAACGATAAATTTTTACGCTTTGATCTTTTCAATTCAAATAGGCTTTTTTTCTCGTAGAATCTGAAGTTATAGGAATATTTCAAAAGCTTTAAGTCAGACGACGGAGTGGATTTTCCCTTCCAGTGTCTATATCGCCCTGATTGAAATGCAAATGAAATGGTGTCCGTTCAAAATGTATTTATTTTATCTTAACTCAGAGTTAATCTTTAATATTGGCGTGATTCTCATAATATTCGTATTGAAACAGTCAAAGTAGAACTTGTCGTTCTACAGAAAGTCGTTAAAATGTATATGTATATATACACTATACTATACAAAATAATGATATATATATGTACTCATTTGTTAGGTAATTGTACTGTAGTTTATTTTAGAGATTTTGCAGCTTGCGCGATCCCCTGTTTTAATATATCGCAACATAAGCAGTAAAAAAAGTATGAAATTTTAATCTGCTGTCTGCAGTCTCGCGCAATGACAGGGATTGTTTGCTGAAGAATCTGAAGCGGTTCATTATTCCGTTCCGAGTTATTTGGCGCCCAACGAGGGGCTATGCTCGCTCGACGGCGAACATCTGACGAATCACTCGCAGCTCAGTTTTATCTCCGGAATGTTTCATTTTTGTGCCGCGCACTCTCTGCGCTTGTATGTAGATTCGTTACCGTGTAACACAATAGTTGTAACTTCAAATCCCGCAGAAGTTATACAGTGAAACAAGTTGCAACAAAAACATTTGCCTATGCCGACGTTAGTGAATTGTTCTCCCGCTCGTGACTGGGTAATTTCCATACATTTCAAGTTCCATCGCCTGCGGGACGTTCGTTCTTTTGTTGATAAATGTTTGACGGGAACTCCAGGGACGCCATTAAAAGTTTTTTCGTGAATAATTTCAGTTTACATACGCAAATGTTTACTCGTGAGTTTACGCGCTCACCCATTCGATGATTTCTTTTCACGGTGACGTTTGTTCGAGAAGCGGTGGCTTTCTACTGAAGCGACTCCTTGAATAGGTAATTGGAAAACTTTTTGTATTTTTTTTTTGTCATATAACCCTAATTTGAATACCATACAACAGCATTTATTATAGGACTGAAGTTTTAGTTCGAACAAAGTGACCAAAGACGCGTAGACCTTAAAGTTGTCGGCGACGTGGTTGGTTGAAGTGGTAAGTTCCTTAGCTATTACTCACGATCCAAGTTGCCCGATCAGATTGTGTGAGACAAAAAGAGGTGGTGCGACGTCACGAAAGCAAGATCGCGTGGATAAGCGAGCGTGCTCCCGACACCGCGGGGTGAGCTTACAGAGTCTCTACCGTGCCCTGGGAACTGTTTGGAATTGTTGACTAACTTAGCTCAGGGTTTACCCGATACATATTTGCACTTTGGGAATATACCAGTTCAATATTGATATTCAGTTGGTGTATCAGATAAACACGGGAAGTGTGCATTTATTTTTCAAAACAACAACAAATTGAAAGTTTTTGTTCAAATACAGGACGTACGTTAAATCCTGAGTAAATAATCAGAGTAC
This sequence comes from Plemyria rubiginata, assembly GCA_963576535.1. NCBI lineage: Eukaryota > Metazoa > Arthropoda > Insecta > Lepidoptera > Geometridae > Plemyria > Plemyria rubiginata. The sequence continues at coordinate 8,406,350 of OY754910.1, forward strand.
CTAGTCATTATAAATAACATCAATAATACACAAATGTAAGCCAAAACATTGTTCTTGAGAACGTCAGAAACAAAAGCACATAAACAATTCGTTTCAGGATCAAAGTTGAACAAGAATTTACCAGTTGCTCTAAATGAAAGAGTTGTTCGGAGACAGAGAGCTTCATTCAGATACTTTAAACAGATGTCACAGTAGAGTAAGCACTGCGCTGATTACATCTTGTTGAAGACGATGCGATTTAGAGTCTTTTCAATGCAGTATTTAACGATATTATCATCTTAAATGAGGTTGTGAACCCGATTATTTCAGCTTTGTTTTGTCTGAAACTGTTTCAGACTTCAGAAATAAATGAGGACTTCAGAATAAATGCATTTAACTTGTGAATACATTATGGTTGCAAGTAAGACCGTTATTGTTTTTGCGTTTTTCTCATTTTTCAACCTCAAGTGAGGATCTGGCATCTCTGATTACTTAAATTATATGGTACAGTCTCGATGAATTAGTATTTCTTAAATAAATAAATAATTGTTAATACAACATAACATAACATTCAGTAGACTCCAAAATACGAAAACTTATAGCTTTAGCGGCATCAATGATTGATATTATCTTATACCTGATGTTGAAGCAACGTCATCCTATATTTTCAGCAAAACTACCATTCAGGTGAGAAATAAAACATAATCAATCACCACTGTCATCGTGTTTGCAAAAAGCTGACGCACACAAAACCCGCACAAACATAATCAATCGCAGGCAAAAACGAGTTTTAATGTCATAAAAATAGCACACATTCTCCCTCAAATCAGAACGAACACACAATGTTTATACCGGGTTGTGTGTACAAATTTCCTATTACATGGAAGGGAACGTAAATAATTTTAAGGATCAGCAAAGGCAGGCAGCGTGATTATTTCACGCTAACGAAATTAATAAGGTAAATTTCAGCGGTGTGAGGGGCTTTATTGCGTTACGGAACCGCTTGTTTGATGCGAGGCTAGAGATGCCACTGAGCAATAGAAAAGTCGGACTATCGGGAATTACAATTGTAAAAGATTACGTTTTCATCGCTTTAGCTCTTCAATAAGCATTAGTTTTTAAAATACAGCTATCAATGGAATGGAATTTATCAAAGTATTTACAAAAAAGTCATTTAATTAATAAAATTGTATTCAGTCAAAAAACAAAAGTCACTGAAAAACAATTTATGCAAAAGATTTTTGTGAATCTGAAAATGGTTATTCAAGGTTGTTCAATATTCGTTCTTTCTTACTGTCTGATTCACTACTGTTCCAGACTGTTTCGAAAGAATAAGTCTTGTTCTTTCGAAACAGTCTGGAGAAAGCATTTTAGGTGCGCCTCAAAGAAGCATTTGATGATTCAAAGGAACACTACCATGTAACATAGTGAACGAAAGAAAGAAAAAGGTTTAATTTGCCACACAAACATACTGAGGATCTAAAATTTAAAAGCTAGTAACTAATACTATTGCCTAAAGAGAAAAACAGAAGGTGCAGGGTAGTCCTCCATTTGCCAAGTGCGACAAGTCTCGTCTCAGCTAAATGCTGCTGACCATCCATAGATGGTAATCAGCGTTGGTTTTCATACGAGACCCGAAGGTGGCTTCACGAACACAGTCGTGCTTTTTTTTTAACAAATGCAACTTTTTTCGGGGTGACAATGCATGTGGTGCAACTCTATTACGGAACGTTTTTCGTAAAAGTGTAGCACATTGTGCTACTTTGTACAAGTTTTACGCGGATGCAATAACCTATTATGTTTTGGGATGCCTCAGATTTAAGATGCTCGTACATGCTTAACGATGGTTATCAAATGAAAGGTATGGTTACATTGTTGAGGTCATTTTCCTATGATATTTTAGAGGCTATATTGTTTCTAGTATAATGACCAGAATGCACAGAAAAATAAAACCATATAAGATTGTCGTATGCATTTGTATGGCTGGCTTATTTATTGGATTGTAGTACGCCTACGCCTTTGTTAATTTAGTTTATTGTTCTGTATCCCATTTTTGGTGTTTCCTCCATCAATGGTGGCCAAGGGATGCTCAAAGACCTAGAGGCAGACCACCCGCCCGTTGGTCAAATGACATTGTAGCAAGTGCTGGAAGTGGATGGATTAGACTCGCAAGGGACCGGAAAGAGTATTAAAGAGGAGGCCTATACTCAGCAGTGGGTGCAAACGGGCTGAAATGATGATGATGATCCCATTTTTGTGTTTGTGTGGTCTATATACCGCTCGGTATGCTATGCTATCATTATACAGCACAGTTTAGGTACAGGTTGTTGCTTAGTTTAGCTACCGAGGTGGAGACTTTTATAGAGCACATATAGCAGTGTTTAAGTTGTTACCCGTATATTATGAACTAGCTGGTACCCGCGACTTCGTCTGCATACTTTTAATTTGATTAAAGTTTCATGGTTTTATCTTTTAAAATTAAGAAATCCCATACAATTACAGGCACATGAGGCTTAACATCTGTATGCCTCAAGTTGATGGACGCAGGGCAGTGCATCGTAGGGCACGTTCCTATTGTGCGTGACCTACGGGGGAATGTTTTGTTTATAGGCGATGGTTACCACTTCACATCAAGTGGACCATCTGCTTGTTCCATCAGCTAGTTGTATAAAAAAAAAAACTTTCAACCTCTATTTCAACCTCTTCATCCCTTTTTTTCGCAATAAAAGGTAGCCTATGTCCTTTCTCAGGGTCTAAAGATTGTCTGTACCAAATTTCATCAAAATCGGTTGAGAGGTTTAAGCGGGAAAGCGTAACAGACAGACAGACAGACAGACAGACAGTTACTTTCGCATTTATAATATTAGTTGGGATGACAAACTGATTATCCGTACTAGGTGTTTGGTATTTGAGCAGCGATTCAACTCGATTATTGTTTATAAGCGCACCACAAAATTGATATATCATCATGCAGACGGTACCTATAAATTGATGTTTTGCGTTTGTTTTTACTTATCGACAGAGCTTATAGTAAAGTTTAAAAAAAATGAAAATCAGCTTTAGCTTTTATGTAGTGCGTACCAAGATTCGTGCAAGTTAATAAATATACGAAGCTTTTACGGCCCATAACGTCACCTCCAAGTGAAATAAAATGTTATAACTTTTTTATGCAGTAGGTATGCAAGAATATGGGGCGTGTTAATATTAGAAACTTAACTGTTGGTGTTATGTGTATAAATTCAAATAACCTACTATGTGGCTTATTTGTTTAAATAATGAATAAAATAAATAGATGTGATAAATGATATACCTACTTTTTAGTTTGCTATTTAAGGCATATTATATACAATATTTCCTTAAAACATAAATTCAATCGAAAAAATACTACTCTTCGATTCGGCAAGCTATTATATAGGTGCCCCTAAATAACACAATAAAATAATTAAATAAACAATTATTTAAAGTGCCGCGTTAAGTTATTTGATGATGATAAATTAAATAGTAAAGGTTGCTGGCTCCCTCGTTTCCGACCTTTAAATCTTCAGGGGGTTAAACTCCCCTTTTAGAACTTCATATCGTAATCCGGAAGGAAGACTTCGGCTGGAGGTTCAGTACATATTTTGCGCGGCTAAAGTTGCCTGAAAATTTATCCGACTTTCATTCTTCGATGAACTTTTCATACCTTTTACTGGTGAATTTTATATGAAATCCTCAAAACCAAATTCTACATCAAAAGAAACCCATATTAGGGCCAATAAATAACTATTCAAGGGATAGAAAATAAAAAACTCAGCTACGTCAAGAGTTCATTACATTAACTGTTTCGCATCAAAGAAGATTCGAGAATGTCCATATGGCAAGCAACTTACGAGTTACGACAAATTATGTGTTCGCGAACTGATAGCAATATTGTCGCGCCAAAAACACTTTTCCCTTGTTCTCCCGAAAATGTAACAGAAGTAGTCAGAAAGACAACTTGATCCGAAGCGAGGGCAGCAACAAGTCTGCTATTTACACATGGGAAAACAAACTTTACTTTCTAAGACAAAGAGTTTAACTTACTTTGGAACGGGTTGAAAGAATTCTCGATTGTAGATAAAGATCTTATGTGTGTGATGGAGTGTGTAGACTTCGTGTTAGAAACAATGATAAAATATATTGGAGATATAGGAGTTGGAGTTTCAGTGTAATAATATTTTTCGTTAAGTGAGTGAACAAAGACTTGTACATAAAATTATAGTTAGCTTATTGTCAAATACAAATAAATTGTAAATATAAAAATATAGAGAAAAAATATGATACTCAGGTACATTTCAATGTATAATTCTATAGTAAAAACTCCAAAAGAAGTCCGACATGAACGGGGGATGACCGAGCCCTTAAAAGAAATACTTATAAAAGAAGTTGAAGTGAAAATCGAAAACTTGGAGTAAACAATAGAACGCCGGTTGGAAGGACACACCACAGGTACAACTTTTCTATTAATATAAAGAAAAGTTTGAGACGATTTGTAAACTAGACATCTATATAATATGACTCGGTATACAACAAGGACACAAGAACCTTTATTATATTTGTCGTAGGAAGAAACCTGTAGTTTGTCAAAACGCAACTTATGACTCAAACACGCAGCGTCTTCTATATTATACATATAATATCTTCAGTCTTCAATCTTTGTTGGTACATTGTTTTTCGCACTACTACTTTACTGTCCTGTCTTGACCAGTGCAGACTTATTTAAGAGATTTATTTATGGCTTTATAAATTAAGTTCACTCTCGGCAAAGATTCAGATCGTGATCGCGAATCACCTTGCATTTGCTGCAATCACTCAAAATAGATGATTGTGCAGAATGTGTCATCAGTAGGCACAGTAGGTATAGTTTGGTATAGATGAAGCGTGAAGTTCCCTCGGAAAGGTTACCGTCCATTACTCTAATTGCGAGCCGCATTTCACCTAAGCATCGCAACTTCGGCCCGCCTCGCCGCCGCCGGCAAAGACTTCACGAACAAACTCGACAAAATTTACAGAAACCGACCATCAAAGAGTAGCGAAGTAAACGAGGACACTTCGGTAATAATACTAATTATGCTTTTAATGTAATTGAATGAACGCAGACACGTCGCGCGCGAGTCAGCGCACCCCTTCGCGGCCAAAAATACTCTCAGATAAATTACTTAGAGAACGTTCGGCGCGCATACAAATCGGCGAGAGATTCGCCATATTTCACTTTGGCGAACACCCGGTCGATTTACACACCTTTGGAAGTGTTTGGCGATGGACGAGCGGTGAAAACCCAAGAATACGGAGGATTAAGCCATTTCACTATGGGCCAAGTTTATTACTAATCGGGTCACGTCACAAAAAGAATTTCCGATATACAATTAAAGGTGAAATGGGTGTTGAGGATCCGTTGTGGAAGGTGGGGCGATATTGTTGTCGCCTGTCGCGGAGGGTAGACCGGGGCACCTGTGCACGATAATACGACGCCCCGTCTGGCTGAAAGGGCGAGGAATCAATTAGGACGTTGCCGAATTGCGTAAAGGCTCTAGTTACGAGCGTTACGAGTGGGCTCCCAGCTGCTTTTTGCTCGTCCAACCTCTTGTTATTGCGCAATCGACATTCGACGCCTCAGATTAAGATATTACGTATTCATTGAACCTTTTTACAATAGTTTTATTGGAAATTAGACGAAGTAAACGGGAGACGTGATTTTTTATTTCTAAAATGTAACAGTTCTCGAAGATCGTTTCGATTGTTTTATCGTTTGCCTGAACACATACGTAGCCAATCATTTCCAAAATGCAAATAATCATAGTAAAAATCCCATCTATTTACAATGAAATTAATAAGTGAAATCTCAATTTGAAGGCTTAATGGATTACCTTAAACTCAGTGTATCACCGCTGTAACCGCAACGAGAGGGATTTCAATTTAAAAAATATAGAGGTATTTAATCGGATCGCGAGCTCCAGTTTCACGTCGTTGATTTGCTGAACACGCAACGTGATTAAGTCTGACGGATTGGTTCATACTGTTTGTGGAAACTTTCACATAAGTGCGGTATCGAAAAACTATGCGGTTCAATAATTGCGTTGAAAAATGTTTTTCGCATCTGGCAGTTATAAACTAAATTTTTTGGAAGGCAATTTAGTATGGGAATTGGAGTTACAATGAAAGATGACTTGTTCTAATTTCTTAATGACTGAGATTTATACGCGGCGATTTTCCAATGCGGATTTCCCCGTGAAGTGTCTGATAATTACGCCCAAAAATCTTAAGTGGACATAAATTAAGCGCAGAAATTAATCAACGTCTGTTTAATTCCAATAATGGTCTATCGGTTGGTGGACAACGTCACTGGTATTAAAAGCAATCCGAATTAATTAGTCTGTATGGAGTCGTCAACTGGATGGTAATTTTATCAATACGCGGTATAGATTGCGGGTCAGGGTTACTCGTATGTGAATTATTTAGAGGCGGTCGCGCGTTGGAGTGTGCCGCAATTAATGAAGTGCTCAAAGTCGTTTGTCAATGGTGGTAGACGGCCGAACCCTCACCTACACCAATCTGTTACGGAAAACGTGTCTGTTTCACTGAGCCTAGCGGTTGATTCATTAATTGATACTGGGGTAGATTGCCCCGAAAATAAGGGTTTCTCATCTTAGCTTATTTTCGTAATAAAATAATCATAAATATCCTATAAATATTATAAGCTAGCTACTTTCATTCGCGGCTGCATGAATATCTACAATATTTTCCCTTTCTTGGGTTCGATAATTTTTTTTTACCCCGTTCCCGTAAGTTTTTGGATTTAATAGATGCCATGTTTATCAATGCGTTACGAACTATATTTCCTCCAAGTTTCACCCATATTGATTCCGTGGTTAGGGCGAGATTATATTATATAGATACCAACTTTAGGTTTATTGATGATGTCTAAAGGTACATCCAAATATTACGTTTGGGCGTATGCCCACATTTATCAGAAGTTGGTATTCCATCTCGTAACAGATAGAAAGCCCATCGGCAGTGCTACAATACTAATTGGTTTCCTCAAAATTATAATCTACAGATAGGTTTATTTAGATATTTTTTTAACTAACTCGTTATTGTTACAACCACAAAGTTCACAGGAAAGCAATAGTTACTATTTATGCTTATTCCAAAACATTTTACTGGTAGGTACCATCGTAACGCCCGTTTAACCGTTAGCTAAGCATCCACACTTTCCTGTGGTACTAATGTCGTCGACCCGTCGTTATAGAGGTAAACCTACAATTATTTGTTATTCAGATCACATCGTATTATCTCGCCATTGAAATAATCTTAATAATAACTATTGAATGGTGCGGACTCTAAAAGGTTATTATAAATCTGGAGAGGTCGGAAGCGGGCTGGCGTTAATTTTAATAGGGAGATTCATTTGTCCTCGATTACATGGAGCTTGATCAAATTTCGCAGCGTTTTAGTTTGAAAATAATAATATATTTTGGTGGACATTTCACACTATCTAGTCTGAAACTAAGCAAAGCTTGTACCAGAAAACAGTTAACACTTACTCATATAGTAACTCATATACTTTTTTTGGAAATATGTACATGCGGTATGTTATACACCCAGACACAAAATAAACACCATATGTATATGTTCATCACACGTATGTTTGTTCTTAATGTGGATTGAACCCATGGCCTACAGCGCAAAAAGCAGAGCTAATAACCAACTGAGCTGTAAGAACTGTAATTCTTTAGGATTAGCATAATGTAACGAAGATTATTTTTAAATTACTTTTCATTGAGTGTTCAAATTAAGTTATTAGTACGAAGTATTCACTTCCACTAAAATGAACCTAATTTTTTTAAAGATAATTCTATATTTTGGTTTTATAACATGGTGAAAAATTGCGACAGTAAACTACGAGATACGAATATACTGATAGCATGCCGTTTGAAGGTGGCTACAGTTCTCATTAAGCGATGTACCATCAAAGACGGCCACCATTCGGACCGTGAAGTGTCCGGATGCAAGCAGCTCAATTATGTTAATGGATTTGCAGCATTCACTGACGACAGGATTGTCTTCGCCTGATTGATATGCACTGTGTTACCTACGTTTACAGTATATCCACATTTATGAATCACACAGTGCTTAAACAAGATTATCTAATAATACAATATGGCACACAATTACATTATACTCACTTTAATAATTAGCTATTATTATTGCATTAATATAAACTGAACAAGTGTCTGTTTGCACGAACATTATGTATCTCACTAAAGATAACGTTTAGGTATACGAACAAAATTGTATACGAGTAAGAAAAAGCACAACATCAAACCACCACTCGACAGCGAACAAACAAAATTAGAGCACGAGGGACCTACAAGGGACGAGTAACCAGCGCAGCGTGTATCTCGTAGATACGGCCGACCGACAGTAATTTCACCAAAAATCAATAGCTAAGCACCCTCAATAAAACAAATACATTTTATTTCTCGACGTGTCTAGGCACAGTGGATGATTGATAGTGCTTTGAGCACACACAACGTTATTGAACGGAACGGCCGAGGGGACGCGCCGAAATACGAAATAATAACAATTTTCATCACGTCGGGCTTTTATCAATAATGCATTAGGCTTCCACTAAAAATGGTAATTAACAGGAAAGTTTTAAAAGGATTGATGGAAATCAATTTGTCAGCCCTATGCTTGGGATCGATGGGCATGGGACGGGTCGAATTTTAAAATGTAGGTGAAGCCGTGACTTCCAAAAGGGTCGTCATCCCATGTCAAGGAAGTGAGAGGGCGGCGCGGCGTATGGCTGTACACGTTTGCGAGAAGTCGACTCGCACTGGGAGTGTGGCAGAAGATTGCCGAGAAAATGCCGACTCACGAGGCCGGTGTTCGCTTACCTAAATTACGCGTAAAGCCAAACACAAAGGCTATGCGTATTCAAATTCCATTAATCTCCTGTTCGGGGGAAGGTGGGGTAAAATGAACCGGCGCGGACAAAAACAATGCCGCCGGCAAATAACCGGCTCAGCATTGTTCCGGCAATTAGAAAGCTTTCCCATGTACCGGTCGTGTATAAAAACAGTGTAACATCAGCACGAATCGCTGCCTATTGCTCGTTACCGTTGATGTTTATTACGGTTATTAGGAATAAGCCGTGCGGTTATGTTATAATGTTTTCGGTGGAGTTGAGATAAAAATTTATCATTGAATACTAGATTTTTTAATCTGAAGATTGTGGTTGATTAAATATCTGCCAATAAGCTAAATCGATCACGGATAATCTCTGACAGTCATAAAACCTTGCAGGTGATTCAGAGTGTAAAATATGACGGGGCTGAGTCTACACTTAATGCCGCGTTTATCACAATAGCAAAATTGAGAATTACTATAAATCAAATCTAAGCTTTACTGCAGCATGAGTAGTTTTATTTCCAGTCTATTGACAAGACTCACATTTATATTAGGTTCAACATTGTCGAACCCACTCTGCAGTAACTGGAAACTTACCTGTAACAAATAGGTTATTTATAAAAAAACATTCTATAAAATTACAATAAGGACCAAGTTCCAAGCTGCGGCTACACTAACCGAGCAATGTAACGAGAACAATGCGGTCGCGACACAATCACAAGGAGCCTCGCTCTGTTGGCTATTGTTTTTACCTCTGTACCTCTGTTATTGCGGAGTGCCGAGTAGCAATAAGCGACTCTTGTTTGCTTAGGGCCACTATTGTACCGGGTTATTAGGACAGGTCTGCGGCGTTGCGGGTTAACTTACCCTTTCTTGCTGACGACGCTTGAAACGTTCAGAGTAGTAAGCGTGATTTTAGAATTGCCAACAGCATTATTTGTGAAACGATACAGATTCTGTTTAAAAAATATTAAAATTTGCTAGCAACAAATGATTTTATTTTATACAACCAGCTGATGGAACAAGCAGATGGCCCACCTGATGATTAAGTGGTAACCATCACCTATAACAAAGCCTTGTCTCGTAAGTCACGCACGAAAGGAACGTGCCCTACGATGCATTGCCCTGCGTCTATCAACTGGAGCCATATAGATGCCATATAGAAGCCTTAGTGCCTGTAATTACACCGGCGACCACACTCTTCAAACCGAAACACAGCATCGCTGCTTGGCGGCAGAAAAAGGCGTGGTGGTAATAACCGATTTATTCCGAATTCCGATTGATCTATTCCGAAGACACACAATATCATTAAGCGACGCAGTTAGTTGATCCCATACGTTGCCTTTGCACCACGGACTCAGCTTAACAATAGGGCCATAAGCTAACAGGTTAGTTCACATATAAACGGGCTTTATGTTGTTGACTTTTTGTACGTAACTATACGAATAGGTAAAGTTCGTAACTAAACATCTTTGATAAAAGCACGTTTGTGTATTATTTTCCATTGTAATATTCATGTTATAACTATGATTCGTCTCATAACATTTTTTTGGATGTGAACAAAAAAGGCCTTACTACAAAAAAATAGGCAAACGTTAAACACTGCCTAAACTTTTGACATCTCTTGCCATTGCGTAATGGCAAACAGAGACAGCGCTAATTTTAGACATTGTTTAAAGTTAGACACCTTTTTGTAGTAAGGCCCAAAATATTTTTTCACATAATATGTGATCCGAATAGACTGATCTTCACATTTTTTTTATATTTATTTACCGATCCCCATTATTTCACAGACATAACTATGGTGTCGCCGTTTGCGGAAGTAAAACGATACCTAATTCGTAGTTCAAATAATCGGATGCCACCAGAATCCGGTTAGAGGGAACAAACAGTTTCGAGTAAACATATACGATACAATGCGGTTGACACTATGCCCACAATGCACATCACTATATGTATATTATAGGCATATTATAAAGAACTTTTGTATAGACGATTTAAGAGAAATTAGTTTTAAGAGAAAAACATTATAGACTAGGTGCGCCCCGCGGTTTCACCCGCGTAGATTTAAATCCCGGTATTCCCACGGGATAAAAAGTAGCCTATGTGCTATTCCACACTACAATCTACCTCTCTGCCAAGTTTCATTTAGATCCGTTCAGCCGTTTCGACGTGAAAGAGTAACAAACAATATATGAAAGAGTAACAAATAATAGTAGTAGGATCACTTTGACGAATTGTTACCTATGAATATGAAATTGCCTTTTTATCACATTTTATTTAATACTTTTTATAAAATAATAAATTGACAATGTATTATGTACTAAACGAATCTAAAAACTTATCCATATACATAAGAAAATGTCTCTATTTAAGAGTGATTGACTATGCTTTGGGAATAAGCATGTCTATGACTGGTTAACTTTTACTTACCAATTGAAGATTCTAGATAGAAGATTTTATTTCAGAACTAAGAGCAAGCCAAGATACAAAAATTAACAACAAACAACACCCCTATCTCTCCAAAATGACCAAACAAGAAACGCCTCGGGCACCGATACTGTATAATATCTTAAAATATCATTGCTTTAATTTATATTGCGTATTTGTGATGGTCCATATATTCAGTTCATTGCAGTACATAATGCCCTTAGTTCAAATCGAGTCGGTTGTTATGAAGGCAATCGTGTAAAGCGTGCGTTGGACCGTTTAGCGGTTAGCCGAACGTTGGTTGTCAGCATTTCCGATACATTTTTTTCCATTACGGAATGGTCATTAGTTTAAAATAATGTTTTGGATAAGATCTGAGTAATGCTAGACGATTTCAATGAAAAGGCGTGATTGATCACAAAGTAATCTATTAATAATCTATGTTTGTAGGTATACCTAAAAAGTTTTGTCAAACTCAAGTCAAATAGGCTCACCTCACGTTTTTTTTTGCAATTAGCAAATTCAAATAGTATGGGTGTCTGACCTTTTTTTTCGCGTAGTGTTTTGTCAACTTGGAAAGTTATATGAATTTTGCTAGAAGGCCATGTTTATACAAAATGTTGGCCATAAACTGTATAGCCGAATCCGTTTCATAAAATATTTTGTAAGCACCAAAACTAGGGATAAAAGGCTCACGACACGGACACCGGTGTGGGAACTCCGCAGGTTCCGTAAAAACAACGTTGGACGTAAAGCGTTCGTCTTTTCATGCGAAAACTCCACTCATTTATCAAATCAGCGTTGTCTACATTACAGAGCCGAGCGTATTGTGAGCAGGCTAAAAAGCCCATTTACACAAAACGGCCCAACGCGACGATTCACGTACAAAACAATTACGCACGAAAATGAACCTTATACTTCGGGAGATTAAGCAAAATATCCCAAGAAACCATTCAGGAAGGTCGATCGCAGAAGTAATTTACGCGCAAATTAAACGAGTTAAATTAAATAAATAAAATTAATGAAAGTGAAAAATCACAGCGATTTTCCAAACAAACACGTCATTACGTTTGCTGAGGATTCTTGAAATCTTGATGATGATGATTATCATCCAGTTATACTAAATTGTAAGCTGTTTGATTTAGTAGTATGTCATCGCATGGCTAAACATAATAGTAAAATAAAAGTGAGGTAAACACACGTTATTATAGCAATTAAGTTAGAAATGATCATTTTTTTAAGGGAAAGCCGGCTTTCTCTAATCATTACAATAAAAAAAAAAATGTAATTGTGCTTTGTGACATAGATTTTTACACGTTTTGTAACAGCTCTTCAAATTTAGATAAACTTGGAAACGGCTTCCCCTTACCGAAACTAAATGAAACTTATAACTACTAATATACTACTAATATAAAACATGGTTCCTGATATGAAATCTTTCTACCCAACTTATCTCTTACCCCAAATTTCGTTTATACGTAAGGTATAAATTGCTTGTTTACCTGTTCATGCATGGTCATTTTTTTCATGCAGTTAGCAAGTTAGACCTATAACTACTTTATGTAAATGCAGGTTTATTGAGCACTATGCTGAAAAAACAATGTTGACAAACAGACGGCGAAACATAAAAATCCGGGAAATACGTCATACACAGCGTGCATTAAATTTTCACCGCCTTTTAGCAAAGCGGATTGCCGTGAGGCAAAAACGACGTATGAAAACTCTTTCATTTGTTTAGGAGTGGCTTTACCTCCTTTAAGTGCTCCAGCATGCGGAAACAGGCTGAATAACCGTGAGTGTTGCAGCGAGAAAGGCTTACTTAAAAATTGGCTGAGTAATTTCTATGACGAGCACGTACCGCCCGAGTGCATTCAAGGCTCGGATTGGACGCTGTGCGCCGCCACACTACTGCCTCGCGCCGCGGCCCTAGCGCCAGCACCACACATCTCCCGGCGCAGATTGCTTAAGCCAATTTCGTCTTAGTGTTCACCTTATTACCTGCTTCAGCGCATGGACACTCGCTTTACTCGGACGTGATTATCGCCTAAGTGGAATTTATTTCATCGGCTGCCATCCCGCTACCATACTGCGCTCCATTGTCTAATGGAACATTCTTTCTACTTACACTATGAGGTGTAAAGATTTATCGCCTCGGTCGAAACGCTAATTTATTTCCCTTCGAAGTCAGCAAAGCTGAAACCGAATAAAAAAGCAAAATGGGAAGATAAGCCGCTTTCCCCTTTCTATTATTATTAAATATAAACACGCACTTAGGCAATTCTTAAGCTGGGAATGGAAAAAATATTTGCGCGGGGAGTTTTCACGTCGGAAACTCATATAAAAGACATTTTGCCGGAGCTCGTTGCCTATCGGAGGTATTATTCAAATTAATTTAGCGCGGTGAGGCAAAAAGTGCTCGCGTCGGGAGCGACTCCCCATATTCATAGAGCTGCCCTAAATTAGCATCACAATGAAGTGTTAGAGGCGCGAGTGGCAGCGCTTAATGCTACCAGCCTCTACTTACACGGTTATGTTACCTAATGAGTTAAGTATAACATTTTACAGCCGCAAATTGTTGAGGCTTTTGCAAAATTCGCTAAGACGATAATAATTACTTGCGGAGTAATTATGATAACATTGAAGGCTCATTCGTACGCCAGCATGGCTTGGCGGAGCGGCGCGGTGAACGCGGCGACTCGGAAACCAAGCCGTTTGTGAGGAAAACAATACGAAGCGGTATGAAAGTTTATTCATAGAGGCATATTATGTTAAGTGTCCCTACGAGGCTGCGAGCGCCAGCTGAGCGGCTGTGTATATTGTTTTTGGACCACCCTTTTACGCTTTCACGCCTATAAATAAATCAAAATATTCAGGAAGGGCTCGACTTTAAGGCGGCTTAGCGGAATCGTAAAATTCAACAACGTTCGCACAGCCAGAGGGTTTATCTTTCGGCTGCGTTTGCCGTGTTTTTGCTTGAATCGTAAAAGAGTATCACGGTGTAGGTGTCCCCCGTATGAATAGAAAGGAACCCTTTTACCGAGGACATATGGAACGGGGCACTTTACAAGTTAATGCAGAAAACAGATTATCTCCCGAGTATGATTTCATGGCAACACTCATTGCTGCGTGGTGCGAGTTTTGAGCCTCATTAAATGAGGATCAAGTGAATATTATGTAAAGTATTTTCACACTGAGTGTATGAAACTGCAATATTTTGCTGATAAATTCGACCTATTCAATTATCCATTCAATTGATTGAATGGATTATCCATTACTTAGTTTATAACTATGTGATTGCATTTTAATTTTTAGGGATTTGTACCCAAAGGATAAAACGGGACCCTAATACTAAGACTTCGCTGTCCGTCTGTCACCAGGCTGCTCATGAACCGTGATTGTTAGACATGACATTTTCACAGATGGTAGATAGAAAATACTTTATTGCACACCACATAATAATTCGCTGTGTTTCGGTTTGAAGAGTGTGGTCGTCGGTGTAATTACAGGCACATGAGGCTTAACATCTGTGTGCCTCAAGTTGATGGACGCAGGGCAGTGCATCGTAGGGCACGTTCCTATTGTGCGTGACCTACGGGGCAATGTTTTGTTTATAGGTGATGGTTACCACTTAACATCAGGTGGGCCATCTGCTTGTTCCATCAGCTAGTTGTATAAAAAAAAAAAAAAAAAATTACACATAACAGAACAACATGATGTATTTCTGTTACCGCTATATCAACAAATAATTAAATTAAAATAAAATAAATATTTAAGGGAAGCTCCTACACAACCCTTTGTGCGCGAGTCCGGCTCGCACTTGGCCGGTTTTTGCACAGAGGTGTTAATACTATTCGTGTGAAAGTGTGCTTGAATTAATTTTAAATATACGAAATTTGGTACTAGTTCACCGGAGCGCAGCAGTACCAGTGGTCTAGTGGAGCTAAATGGAAGTAACCCCACCTTCTTATCGCGAGGTTGTGGGTTTGGAAAAATGGTATAGTGCACCAATAGATTTTTCTCTTCGATAGAAATATGTGCTCAATGGTGCTGTCAAACGGTGGAAGAAAACATCGTGAGGAAACCAGTTTACTTTTCTGGCAGTAGCGATGGGTTTGCAACTTGTTACGTATTAAAATACCAATTACTTACTACTAAATGTTGAAGATTTTTGTCTAGTTAAACAAAAATCCTAAGTTGGTTCTAAGAGATCAGAGGGAATATCCACCGTGCCGTTGATCAAAATCGTGAAGTTGTTTCTGTTTCTGATTGTTATTTTCCGTAATCACTCACATTAATTTACGCAGACGAACCTTGGAATCCAAAATGTATCCTCAAAACGGGCCATTATTATTCGCAAGAAGAGAGCGTTTTGGTCATTAATAATAATATATTTAGCACAAGCCGTAATATCAGTCCACAAATAACCTTTGTGTAAAACGTAGACCAGTTAGTCAGAATAACAGTTGGGCCAATAAATTGGAAGATATTTTTTAATATAATAAAAAAACATTTATTACTAGTTTTGTCAGGAATCGCTTTATGGGATAAGGACACCCGTCACCCGTTATACTATCAACCCTCAAACTAAACAAGGCTTTACTCGTGTACTTGCCACTGCCACACAGCCTAGTGGGCACCTAAGTATCAGTCGTGAAGCGTTTTATGACAGTATACAATCTTAAATAACAAATAGACAATTCACATAAATAAATCAAACTACACAAAGCCAAAGTGCTTAATACAAGGACATAGAAGCGAGCAGTACTATCCTGAACACTAAGTCTGAGTTTTATCTGATTAATTAAACCCGAAATAAGAGTAAGTGTACCAGCTGCTTTTGAGATCTGTGTCAAGGATTTCATATTAAATAGGGTATAGTTCCCAAATTGATTAGATAGTTTTTGATAAATGACGCAAGTTTATTTCGTGCCGTTTGTTTATATTAAATGCTGTGACTTTTGGCAGGTCTTGGTAGGTCGCTAACATATTGGAACATATAATTTAATTTATGTATCTCTTTTACTGACAGCCTTCATAGCTCAGTTGGTAGTTGCTCTGCTTCGCCGTAGGTTCGATTACCACCGAGTACAAACATTTTTGTGATGAACATAGATGTTTGTTCTGTGTCTGGGTGTTAGGTTAGGTTATTTGAAAGGTTTCTTGAAAAAATATTATAACAGCAAGGTTGTGTTGCCGAATACTAAAAGTATTTTACACTAAGTTTTTGTCAATATGTCATAAATATGTTTTGATCGTCTTGGTTATTAAAAAAAAAAGTTAAATTTAGTGTTGACAATGACGTTGAAAATCATCAGTGAATTCATAACAAAAAATATGAACGTTATGTTATCACACCAGCTTAAGGTACATTTTTTGTTTGTTTAGGCTGATAAAGATTAAGTATTGTCGTAAACTTTTATAATTCCGAATTTTCTATCAAAACGTACCCCAGAGTCCTTATCTGAGAGCAAGCAAGCGGGCTTTTTGTAAAATACTTTGAGTACTTAACACACAGACAAAGTTTACTCAGACAAAGTTGAGGTTTCAAAAGTTTGGCATTCACAACGACCTGGCCCATTGTGGTTAATTCAAGGATGTAATTAAATTTGTTTACATAATATTCTGTTAAAGACGAAGACTTGCTAGAGATACACGCAGTGGAAGAATCTTTTTGGGAAAACTTTCAAAGAAGTTATATCAACTGAATTGGAACGCAATTGTTGAAACAACACTAAAAATCTCAAAGGTATTATTTTCTCCTGATAACCCTAGAGCGACAAAAACTCGTTCTCGAAATTGCTTTACAGAAAAGTGTATTTCAAACGGCATAAATCAACATTAAGACTGTTCCGAGTTTCGTTTGTAAAAGCATTTTTTTGGAGAAGAAAAAATAATGAAATTACCCTTGGAACTAAAGTGACCCCGCCCGCGGCACAACAACAATATTCTCGGCCCTCACTACAAAGAGGGCAGCATTTGTATTATCATTCCATTAAACAAAAGTCACCGGAGTTTCAAATGAAAACACAGAACTCATTATTCCTGGGGCAGAGAAATGATTTCAAATGTTAACAAGATTCGCCATAATAGAGTTGCTCAGAGATTTAAGAAAAACAAGCATGAGTGCGGTGCCTATCCTATTGTGTTTCCAAAGAATTGCGTTACTCAATAATAATGTCTCTGACTGAACCAGTAGAAAATAGGTATTCCTAGCTTTCTTTCGCGTTTCTTCGCGGAAATGTTTGATATACCGTATTATTTCATACGAATAATGTCAATGTCATATTACGCGCCTATTCAATTATCTAATTTCAGATTCCGTGAACTTAAGTTTCGAAGGATACTTAATACCATTTACTTTCAAGAAATAATCTACGTACTGCGGTTCTCTAGAAATGGAGTTGTTTATCTGAAACTGAAAAAAACTGAAACAGCTTCATGAATTTGATCCCCAGGCACGGTAGATATCTCTTCAGATCT
Organism: Plemyria rubiginata; assembly: GCA_963576535.1. Taxonomy (NCBI): domain Eukaryota; kingdom Metazoa; phylum Arthropoda; class Insecta; order Lepidoptera; family Geometridae; genus Plemyria; species Plemyria rubiginata. The sequence continues at coordinate 8,424,170 of OY754910.1, forward strand.
CTTAGTATCAAGTACTAACTCAAGATGCTTTGAGGATGTCTAAGGGGGTAGTCAGAGGTAAGTCCAAACATTACATTTGGCACATACCCACATTTTGCAGTAGTTAGTATTCCATACGTGACAGGTTGCAAGCCCATCACCGCTGTTAGACTACTAACTGGTTTCCTCACGATGTTTTCCTGCACCGTTTAAGAGTACTGGCATTGCACAAATAAAATTTTCAAAAGAAAAATCATTTGGTGCAAGACCGGATTCAAACCTGCGACCTTGCGATCGGAAGGCGGGGTCAGTCCCACTAGACCACCGGTGCTACATTTCTAAAATAGGAAGAGTAGAAATGTACCACGTTAAAAGGGTCTTCTAATTTAATGTTTTTATACTGCTTTTGAAAGATTTGAGAAATATCAACATCCTAGAAAAGTTTAAATGGTACCGCCAATGCAATTTATGTTGGCAGCAAACGTAAGTTCAATAACATTTCTTCCAGTACTTTTTCGGACAGTAAATATTTGAGGTGAGAAAGCTACGAGTTATTTCCTTAAGGCTGCGCGGTACATTTCGCGATTCCCCGGAGCCCTACATTACACATAATATATAATACATTGGGGAGGATCATTGTGCTCGTTGGATATATCAGAGAATACTCGTTTGTCAAATGCACAGTCATTTATTCAATGATAGGCATTTACCCGCATAACTGAATGGTTTGTTCGTGCTTTTTAGAGATAGATTATTACTGTTTACTCTAAGATATGAATACTAGAATTGAAAATAAAAAATACTCAGCTGTTACAAACTTTACTCTCGATAAACTTATCCCTGTGGTATATTCTGGTAAGTCTAATGGCGTAATGGAAATTACCAGAAACTTTTAATTTTACTTGATGATTAACATATTTTGTAGAATAGATGCCGAAAGCCGTTGATTTCTACTTAATTTAATAGATTACAGTTGTTAGTTAGATATGCTGCCACAAACAACCTAAAAACCCATTTCTTTTTAAAATAGGCAGTGTGTTCAGATTGAACATTTTAATGAACAAATATTTACATCAAAACTGGTCATGTTTACACACGGATACAAAACGAGATCATAAACCGAACCCAAACAAACATTCAAATATGGAATAGAACAAAACATAAACCCCTTCCTCCAATCAAACGTGAAATTCTGAGCAGAGCGCATTCATTTCATATATCTGATGTTATGTAATATAACCACAGACAGTGATGTGTTTTGTTCTTGCTTGGGTTACAATTTTGCACAAAAAGACTTGAAAGCTACAGTGTATTTTAACTAGACTAAGATAAGAGTGGAATTCCTTACCAAAGTCTGTTTTTCTGGATGCATATAATTTTGATTTTTTCAGTAATGATATACCTACTAAACAGTACAAGTGATCATAATGGCTTTGCTAAAATTAACCTTCTACTGCTATTATGAGCAATTCCGTTCACTGACAACGCAATTTGACGAGCTATGTGATAATACGCTATTGGGTATACCTATAACACTATGATATCTCATCAATGTGACACTGTGAAAGGGCCTTTGAAATCTCGTTTATGAATTCAGAGAATATGCATAGCGAACTGGTACTGATGATTGCATGGTAGGTTTAGCTAGGTTTAGTTAGGTTCGGTTAGAAAGCACTTGATTAATAAACACTTGGTTAATAAACAGTAATATCATAGTGAGGTGGAACATCAGCTTGTTCTTCTTCTAATTTAAGAGCAATGCTCTAGTCGGCGTTATTAATTCAATTCTCTCCAGGTATTTCTTTTTAGGCTTAAGTTTCTGGTCAGCTTGTTCTAGAAGTGGCAAAAAAACAGTAATATACTAATATACTTTTAAAGCAATTGAAGGCTGCTTTGATATTAATTTGTCGTTTTATTTATTTCAAATAGACTCAAAGCTTTTTAAATGCGAGCTTGCAATGCTTTGTAAGCTTATTCACTCTCCGATGTTCTTTCAACTGATGAAATTAAACAGTGCTGCAATAGCTGTAAAATACCTCTGATAAGAAACAAATAGCTGTCGTGTGAATATCTACTTTTATCATGAGTTTGTATAACAGAGGATTTCGCATAGATTTTCTATTCCGGTATGAATACCAAAGCATTCCATAACGTTTTGCAAAACAAAGCGGAAACATCCTTCAATTTGAGCTAGGCATGAATTTCGAAATTATTCAATCATTAAATGGCAATCCATTTGAAACCTATAAACATTTCCACATTGCGTGACGTGTTTATTAGTGTGATTATAGCACTGGAAGCGATTCATGGTTTAACAAACATTTAAATATTAAAACGACAATAATATCAAACAAACTGATTTCAATAGATTCCATTGCATCACCTAATCAAACTGATAGCTGGAAAAATAAAACCTTATCAAAATAAAGGTTGAAACTATAAAAGATCACAACAATAAACATGGTACATACCTGGTATGTACGGCAGACATAATTCAATAAATTCAAAGGTGGCAGCCTCGTAACGATGAGATTGTAAAAAGTTTCCCGTCGTAAAAGCACCGCGTAGTAAAGTGAAACCTCCTTATTTATTTCTGTTATTCGCTAAAAACATCGTAAAGTTAATAAAGGGGTTTTTTGTAACAAACAGACCACGTTTAAGATAAGCCCCGTTGCTGGTTCGAATCTTTTAAAACGTCGTTAAAACCAACCCCGGTTCGCAGACAAAGACCTAATTGTTGACGAGAAATATTTTCGATGCAAATTCGCACTCTTTACAGCCCATTCTGAATTTGTACTGAACCCGAAAGAAGTTAACGTAATTAGCCCCCGCGGTGGGAAGCCGAGGTTTTGTTTAGTAGTGAGTGCTTTGATTCAATTCGAGGGAAATTTATTTGAATTTTAATGCGAATGGGAAAGGATTTCTATAAACCGGTAATGCGGCTTAAAAAATAGCAAAAATAAATAACAAAATATGAATGTTTATCTTTTTGACTAATTGGTAAACAATGCCTGTGTTTACTTTCATAAAACATTTTGATAACAGCACTTTGGTATCAGAATACTTGGATCAGCTCATGAACATTGACATAGGTACCAAAGACATACAAACACATAAAAAGTTAGTACCAATCTCAAAATATTTTATTGTAGAATCATTATTTTTGCGAGAGATTCACTCAGACGAGACTAATAATACGCTGATCTTCGAATGAAATACTATCTGCTTTTTGTCATACTAGGGGCATATTATAAATTAGGATATCGGGCGGCGGCTTTTTGTCTTGCCGTTTCAAATATATGTATGTATATAAGCAGTGAAGGAAATTAAGATCTTACTTATAGGTTTAAAATTATTTTAGTTTCTTCTTTTTAAAGAAAAAACGACCAATTTCCAAGTAAAAATGGCGGAGAACATAAGTATTTTCTTTACACAAGATATTGTTATTGTGGAATTCTTCAGCTACTTATAAGTGGAGACATCTCAGACCTTTAATTTGGATTCCTGTACAATAGTCCACAATTTCTCGGCTCCGAACGTTACAATTACAACGAGGTCTTGTGGTTTCTAAGTAGTGGGTGAAGAAATAATAGGTAATAAGATACAGTATGTAGTGCATACGCGCAATTGAGACTGTAGTAGTCTTTAATTAAGTAGATTGGTCTCTTAGATGAAGTATCTACTGTATAGAAACACTACCAATATTATTGTGATCTCGAGCTTTGTACACATTGTAAAGTAATAATAAAATTATTATGATTTTAATCCGGAATTTAATCCGGACCAATCATTTAGATCAAAGAGACAGGTACAAGAACTTAAGAATGCAACTACCTAAGGCAGCATCTTTGAGACGTCAGATTTGAAAAGAATTTCCCATATTTCGAACTATAAGATGAGAATAACGGGCATACTTTCAATGCTCCTTTGAAGTTTGAGATCATATAAAAGAAGAAGGATACGAAGCATCCGGACCGCAATAAATTTTTCAATCATCTTTGAGAAACAGTATGACCGAGGAACTAATATACTTTAATTTGGTAATATCTTCATAGCTAACCTATAAAAATTCGCTATCAAATACACTACAAGAAAAAATATAAAGGCCAAGTCTCTGCTCTCCATAGGCATGGTAGATATTTCCTCAAATCTCTTAACACTTCAATCTCTATCAGCTAACTAACTAAATTATCAACTCTAGGTTTTTTGAGGATGTCTAAGGGAGAGCGTCCAAAATATTGGAGCTAAAGATTTGGTATATCTTGAATTTTCTTAGAGTGGTCGTCCAGTTCGCCTTCACCGTTTGAAAACTAATATTCCTCTGCAGTAATGCATAACCTGGTTAAAGTTATGTAATTGTCATTCAAAAAACCTCTACTTTATTGCAGTTTAAAAAACAGATCTATTCCCAGATTTATGCAGCGAGACAGCGGAGACAACGGGCTGATCGACTGAGATACTTTTATTAATTGGTACCTAAGGGTATCCAGAGAGCTCATCGGCCACTTCTCCCCGAAGACAAAGGTCCTTCGAGTCCTTGCAATCTGACCCGAAGCCGTCGCCGCCCTCTCGGTAATTTTCTCGTTAACGGAATGAATAAAACATTTCATTCCTTACCTTTCTTTTGCAATTGTTAATGGTTGATGGGTTTTGGAAATTTATGCTCTGTTCTTTCCGTAACCTCTTCGGTTGTTTTCCGATAGGCATGCAGAACTTTTCGCCTTAGGTTAACAGAAAGTAAAATGTTCGTAGATAAAAGCTAAATGCCAATCGATATTATTGTGCAAACTGGATTTTAAATGATAAATAAATATATCTAACGCGAATCATAGCATAGTCAGTACGGTTCACTCATTGAATAAAATATTCTCTAACACGACCTTGCGCAGGTGTGCAAGTGGTCAAATGCCGCCATCTACGTTGTGATAAAAATAACAAATCTAATCTTTGTTGGTGAGTACTAATCTGGCAGCATAATAAAAGTGACTTCAAGTGGACAGGCAGACAGACGGATACAGTGGAGCTGTAAAGGTTGAACTTTATAACCCGCTGAAAAGGGTTCCGCGATAGTCAATTTGCAAACGAAAATATATCACGATAAAAAATGTAGCTCTAACGAGAACCTCAAAATGGCTCGTAAGCAATGAAACAGCGCAATTTCATGAGAAAGGCGGCCCACAAATAAACCAAAGCGGAGCACATTCCCGCCTCCATAAAACGCAGACTGAAATAAACGTAACAGAGTCGGGGTTCTTTAAAAAATCCACCCGACGACAACCGCAAAGCTCAGCAAAAATCTCTAGTGTGAGTGGGAATTCCAGCGAAAGAATTTTCATAACTGGCGCATGGTGTTGGCGGCCGTTGAAATCCAGGTGAAAGATACTGAATTTATATCCCGAGGCGGCCAGACGGGCGCGATCCGACGCCTTCGCGCTAGCTGGCATCGCTCGGGAATCCTGCACCGCTAGTTTATTAGCTAGAAGCAGCCGAGCTGGCGGCGGCGCCTCTCACGAAATATGTCTGCGGCTCGCCGTTGACAACAAACACCCAACGAACGCTGCCCACATGAAAGGCTTTATATCCCCAGGTGTACATGTTTCCACACGAACATAACGCGTCCCTTCACCGTTATTAACATTGACCGGAATCATTACATCAGAATATATCGAGTCGGGATTTTATCGCTCGTCTCTTTGTTGGGCACAAAAACTAAACATGCTTTCACCAGTAAAATCAAACGTTACCATTAGCACGATATACATATACTATAGGTGTTGATAAACTAGTTAACAATTGCAGAATAACAAGAGCCTTGTTCGACAGGAGAGCTCAGGATATGGTAGGAGACACCACACCCGACAGAGATTACGCGAGTTTTTCATATAAAGCCATTCAGCCAATTTCCTCATATCCTACACAGGAGCATAATAAGGGAGGCTTTTGTGAAGTAAAGAGGTTCGTGCACCTACAATGCGTACCGGTTGTAGGGAAGGGATGCGCAATATTTCGCAATCGGCGAGATCGCGCTCTCAGACACTCGGCGCGATGGAGGTGAACAAATTGGTTCTCTAGTATGTCAACGTTAACTAGGTGATGTTCGGTTCCCTATTCAATTTTCACAGCTTTGAGTGATTCTATGTAAATTATTTTGTGATTGAACCCTTGTAAGCTCACTAGCTGCTTTAGTTCTCTGCTTAGAATCATTTACTGGGTACTTACGTCGACGTCGTCTTCGTGATGAAAATAAATTGGGTTATAAATCATTTTGCTTACCTGAAAATAAACAAAATAAAAGGTAAAAATAAGACAAAAAATACAGCTTAATGAACCCCGCGTCTTAAAATGCAAACATAACTTTTAAATGAGCTTTTATATCGTTATGCTTACTTCACTTATTTGTTGTTTTAGTTTTTCTAGAAAAGGATGGCAAAATTTTTACTACTTTGGTAAAATGAATAAACCGAATGGATTACCGCGAATAATAAGGTTCCATTTCATAGCGAGCTTGATACAAAATAAAACTTTACCGGAAGTTGTAGTCAATTGTTGTTGACTGAAATTCGTCGTTACTAAGTATAAGAAAACTTATGACCAGGCTAACATTTCGAAAGTCTTCGCTTCAAACTTATATTAAAATAAGACTTCGGAAGCAAAGAGTTCTCTAGCGAATTGGCTGACAAAACGAAAAATAATTCGGAAGAATGGAGTAGTTTATCTTCAGGAGTTGCTATTGGTCACAATGTTTACTGTTTTTACACAGTGTTAGTGCCGTTTTAGAGTTTCACATAGCCTGCAAGGTTCTATAATTACTATGCTCTTTGTAAAAATAAAAATGTAGAAACCTTACCCAGAGTAGCTAAAAAGAAACCTCCTAAAGTGGGAACACATAGTTACAATAGCAAACCTTTCGCAAGCTATTAATAGCCATATAAGTTGACCATACTCTTTCTTTCTACGTAGGTGTATAAATATGTATGAACGCAAAGTACATAATTGAATAGCTTCAAAATTATCATTCAAAATAGTAAATAATAGTTTATTCTGCTGTTGTTTTCCCAAAGGCACAAGACCTTTTGCAACTGTAGGGACTTTATGGGATCGTCATGATAATATTTTATTCACTCATATCGGAGGAACACAATTAAGCTGGGTTCGCACGAAACAGCTGATGTTGACAGCGGCCGCTGCGGTCGACCCGGGTCGCCATGTAACCATAGACTACATGATCTAGGTATAGTGTATTGTATACCTCGGATAATATTCGGTAGTGTTATTGCTACGACATTTTATTCCGTCAGTTTACTATTTTATTCAGTCATATTAAATTAACAATAACATTCACAGATAGGGTTATTGGTAGTTTTGGAATGCGGGGGTTCAGAGTATAGGTAACCCAACACAGACACATAGTTACGGGTATTAGAAGCTATGAATACCAAGCCACCACACTTATTGATAACACTATTAAGAGGAATCGGAAATTCATTCGCATCATATTTAGTTATTATTCTAGTTATAATTCAATTTTTATTATTAATTTTAGAGTCAGCTGTTGCTATTATTTAATCTTATGTAATTGCTATTTTAAGAACTTTATATTCTAGAGAAGTAAATTAGAACAACAACAAGAACAGATTAGAAGAACAACGAGAACCTCCAAACACCTTTGTTTTTGAACCCCAACCCTTCATGTATCTGCCAGTAGTGAAACTTAAACCCTAACTTTGTCTCAGTGACCGATACTACCCAAAAAGGCCTAAAAGGTCAACAAAGAACTATTGTATCATTACATCGTTTGCCAACAAACATATCCAGATCCAAACATCCGTATTTGTTCAGGGCGGGACCATAAACCGCAATGATAAAGTCCGTAATACAGTTATACTAAATCGCCTATCTAATAAAATATCCGAACATATTTCAATACACGTCTATAAGAGAGCGGCCCTACGGAAATTTATTTGTGTAGTAACACCCCAGTGGCTGGTGGACTACGAAAACGCCATTGCCATAGCAATAAATCGTAACAGACGTGCTCCGCAGCGGTAACACAGTTACATAGTCGTTTTTACTGGCGATAGTTTCCTGTGTTAATCTGCAAATAAAAATGCTGAAGGGCCATAAGGACCGACACTTACTGTTGAGGGTAAAAACGAGTAACTGTTTGTCTATAAATAACGTATCTCATGTTACAGTAATTGTTTAGTGTAGATACCTTACATACCATATGTACAAACTTCGTGCTCGAGAAAGTTCGCGGTCCCGACTACCAAACACAAAACATCCGCAACTTTTCAATGCTCCTGAATTCAAAAGCAAAAAGTGCGCTAAAAATCGAGGATTTTAGCTTATTCTTACGAAATTATAAAAAAAATTGTGTATTTTGCAATCAATGAATATTTTAGTATATTATTGTAAAAAACACTTGAGTTTTACTACTCATAACATGTCTGTTTGCAATTAACAGTTAGTGTACTTTGAAAATTGCACATAATTACTGCGTAGTGTCTTCTTCACATCATCTTACTTCTCTTCAATACAATGACACTTACGTACACCAGTATAGTTTATGTCTGGTGTAAAACATGGCCACCGTATTTTTACGATTCCGCTTAACATATAGTGCCGTAAAACTACAAGTACCTTAACAACGTAAACATCTGAGTTCGTTAGCTAATTGAATCCTAACGCACTTTTATATCAACCCTAAATCGAATTATTGAGCGCTCTAGATAAAGTTAAGACATATAAAAAGTAATGTGACGAGTTACTTATATTGTAGTTCACAATTACTTTATTTATGGTTATTCAAGATAGAAGAAATGGTTTATCTACAATTCCAAACCCTATCATATAATGAATAATGGTTATACCTCCTACATATTGCTATTATATCTCGTATCATATCACCAGAAAACAAAACATTGTATTGTTGGCAAAGCTCGCAACACTAATTATAATTATTTGTTTCTTATTAATACATATATACTTCGTAATTTTTTCACGTATTTTTCACGTTTTTTTTAAGTAATCATATAACCTGGCATTTCGAATTCGCAGTCAGCCATGTTTCTCAGCCGCGTGGCATACGCGAAAGCAAACTTTTAATTATCATGAATATGTTATGAAATGTCTTGTTAAGAAAGTTTGTAAAAGGTAAATGGCGTACGAATTTACAACATGATACAGTACATTAAAACAAGCAACTCGTAGCCAAAGTAAACTGAAAATGATTGTAGTAAAACCATTTTGATACGCTAAACGTCCCGTTTCAAAAACATTGAACGTAAATTACGCACATTTTGATGTTCATTCGTCGGTTATTTTTATTTAATTCTAGGTTGCTGGGGCCGTGTTCGTCCAATATTTTTGCACGATTAGCATGCTGATGAAAAGCCAACATCAGACCATCGCTGTTTCTGCATACGCAGCACAATTGTAGATTCAATTCTTTGACTCATTCACACATAGTGGTTCAGTACGATCATGTTATAGTATCAATTTATGACCCGCTGAACTGTAAAAGCCAAACTAAATTTTATTCTATTTATTTTCAAAACGCATGAGTTTGACATTATGTAGCATGAATAATTTGGCTAAGTTTTCAAAAAAAAAATAAGTTTTCAATGTTAAATTTACATTGAAAACTTATTTTTTTATAAATATAATCAATAAATATCCATGGGTGGACATATTTCACGCAACGCTTTGAGCCCTAAGCTTAACCATAGATTTAAATATTACTAAAACTTATTTGTTCAGATGTTGAGAGATTGTGGTTTCCCCGAATATATCGAGATGAGACCAAGATCAATATCGAACCGAAGCTGCGAAGGTTTAAAATATGCAGACTGCCGCTCTTCGCGGATTCGTGTAAACAAATGTTGCGATGAGACCGATCGGAGTTGGATCATAACGGGCATTATTGTGCTCATTTCTTTGGGGTGTTCTTCGATTTATACATTTTATCATTCAGCCAACTGCGTGCGTTGATAAAGATTTATTTAGAATTTTTTATGCTACGTATTCAGAAGACCTGAATTATGACTAAAATACTAATATACTAAACTTAGAATAAAATAAAACAAATGATAGTTATGCTATAAATGTAGATATTAAATTAGCTATTATGTTTATGAAAACTTATGTTTACTTATGTATACTTATTTTAAATTATGTTTATGTAACTCACTATTAAATGTCACATAAATAAAAATAAAAAATAAACAAGGTTTAAAATTTTACCTTTTCTGTTTTGTAATATACTTATTGCTATTATTAATAGATTTTTAAAAATAAAACATTTATTTGTACGCGTTTGTTACGGACTTATAGATCAGTCAAACTCAAATGTATAGCTAAGTATATAATAGGTAGTCAGTTTCATGCAAATTGAATGCAAATCGTGTCACAAACCAAGTAGTGTAAATAACAAAGAACGTCGATACCCCAGTGTGCCCGCGAGTAATCGCTTACATCCTATTTAGAGGAAGTAGCTACGTATTGTACATACACCGTTCCGTGTCGGAACACCGGAGAACACTCTCGGAAACAAAATTAATGGTCACAGTCTTACAAAGTTTGACAGGCCCGAGCACAGGTGGGTATGACCACTGACATAATGTTCTCGCAAAATATTCATGGTGTTTTAATGACGGTACGGACTTACGCATCTGCATAATGTAATGAGATTTAAAACAAACAGATTCATAATTTACTGGTACTTTTACGACGTGGAGCCGTAAACCAACACCTTTCGATTATGATACAAATAGTAATGAAAATTGTAGGTATCCGAGATTGAAAATCGGTACAAAATCTATATTCGTTCAAAGCAATTTCGATAGCTAATAAAAGCAAATTGGCGTTTATGGATCCACGATGTAGTTTAATGGTTAGTATGGAAATGTAAAAATATGTCACATGAAACGTAATTCATATGCAAATAACTAGCATCCTGCTGAAGTTAAACGGCAGGAATAAAAGTTGCAAAAATATGTTCATTTGATCGTAAAAAAATTATGCGACGCTATCTGCTTTGAATAGAAATGTGCTTTTTGTGAAATAGAGTGTGACAATAGGTCAAAGTGAATATTAAGACGCAGACTACGGTCAAACCACTTGAAGCTAGCTCATTTCAACATATAAGAAGATTTTTTATCTACTTAGTTTTGGATTAAACTAAGTAAATAAAAAATCTTTTAGTAGGATTACTTGTTAATTTTTTTTTTACAATACTCCGAAGCTTGGTTGTTCGAGATTTTCCTACCAACATTATAAACGCGAAAGTTTGTAAGTATGGATATTTATTACTCTTTCACGCCGGAACGGCTAAACGGATCTGGGTGAAACTTGGCAGAGAGATAGATTGTAGTCTGGAATAGCACATAGGCGCAACTAGTAATACCATGAATTAGTGATTTTAAATCTTCAAAAAGTTGTAATGTGCAAGTTATTTGACAGTTGTCAGCCACTTACAAGTGGAACAGTTCCAGCTGGAACGTTTAACCGGAAGTCAGCCCTGCAAGTAATATATTTTTAATTGATGCATACGGCGACCGATGTGTCGAACAAACATTTACGCGCTTATTCACCGATGACAGGGGCTTTGTTGGACGATTCCAACTCGAAAACATTAATTGGTGGAAAAGTGTGCAATTCGCGTGTTAACTTTCAGTCCATAAATATTAACTCTGTAATTATGAAGGCGTTGATTGTGAATCGGTTAATGGTTTTCTTTGTTTTGCAGACTAATGTAGGTACAGAATGTTCAAATAGGCACTAAATAGAGCGATTTTACTAAAACGATTAAGTAATTAGTTTGTCTACGAAGGTAAAACTTTTATTTTAACAAAACATATTTTTAACCTACTTTTTAAAACGGCAAGGTTCAGTCGGGTTAATTTTTTTGCAAAACCATACTGGTTTTCTGTATCTTAACTTTTTATCAATGGATTTATTTATAAGAGAGCCAGGGGAACTTAAAAGAATTTTTGTTGCATTTATTCTGAAAATCTATAAAACTACTTTATGTAAAAAGTAGGCACGAAACTTTATCCACAGATAAAAATTCAAATGAAAAAACCCAACCAAGGTGAAAAGGTAGGTCGTAGGTGTGCGTATGCCGGGCAATACAATCATTTTTAATTTCCGTAGGGGCGTCCGATGCACTGAATACCAATTACTGAACATGTGGAATGTGAAGCTTAGCTCTCAGGTTCAGTCGGATTTGTATACCATACTATACTTGTAGATAGCAGAGATCGTCGAGATCATCATGTATTGTATGCATATTATATCAATGCTGCATATTGTATATCAATCCAATACGTGTCCGATACAGAATTGTGCAATTATGGTTGAGAGATTAAGAGGGATTACATCAGGACTCAAGTGAATGTGAATACCTACCTAGACTTGATGTATATCTCTCAAGTGCCTTAGAATTGGATATATTATTATCATACGAATCGAGATATGAGTAAAAGATATACATATTTCCCATATCCCATTTTCATACCTTTTTTATCGAATCTACAATTTTCATACAAACCGTATTTCTCGTTTGAATTTATCGTGATTAATATACCTGTGAAACACAGAGGCTACAGACAGGTTCATGCAAAATAGAGTCATCAATCTAACACCGAGTAAAGCTATCAACCGAGTCTGGGAACTTCTTACGTTATTGAAATTTACTTTTTAAAACAATGTTAAGTGCATGACTCTTCTTATTTACGCTGCAGTTGCGGTTACTGGCAAAGTTTTTACGATGGCCCGTACGGTGGAATATTGTTGGTGCATTAACGTTTAATGCCTTCTACAGTTTGCTGAAATTTAAAATTGGTTCGCGAAATGGTCTCAGATTAGAGATAGTGAGGAACTAATTATAGCTTAGTGTGTTGTGTACTTAACTACTTTATTTGACATTAACATATTTTTAGTTTATTAACACTTTTTGTGCTTTGCTTTATGCGATTGGATTATCACATGTTTGGTAACTTTATACATAATATTGTGATTTAACTTCAACTAGATATAGCTTTTTAAATGTTGGGTACAAAAATATAGCATTTTTGTAGGGGTTATGAAAGATGCTACCCAATTTCACAACTTCCGCAGAAACTCGATTTTAAATCCTTGCAATCGAAAATACATATCTGGTACAGTGAGTGACAACAGTAATAGGTATGTAAATATTTCTGGTTAAAGTTCAAATATATCTTAACATTTCTTGGAGAACTGCCTTGATCCATACTAGAAATAGAGAGGCAGTGTTAGCGATCTTCAGGCACGGTAGATATCCTCTCAGCTATCATAAATGTGAAAGTTTGGATGCGAATGGATGGATGGATGTTTGTTACTCGATCACGCCAGAACGGCTAAACGGATCTAGATAAAATTTGGCACAGAGATAGATTATAGCCTGGAATAGCACATAGGCTACTTATTATCCCGTGGGAATATCGAGATTTAAAGCTACGTGGGTGAAACCTCGAGGCGCAGCTAGTAGGTATAATAGTAACTGGTTTCCTCACGAGGTTTTGCTTCACCGTTTGAGCACTAGCATTGATCACGTAATTTTGTCGATAAGAAAAACCTTTGGCGGTGCACGACCGGTACCGAGCTATCTGAACCCAGAAACTCAAAATTTCCACATTTTTTTCATGTTTGAGTTGACCAGTCACCGTGAGGTTCTACAAAAAAACACAATTTGATTGTTTTAATAAAAGTTCCTGCGTGCATCGCAAGGTGACTTGTCAGTCTTATTGTGATCGGAACGGTTTGGCGTGTGCTGAGCCACAGATGGAGTAGTACTTGTTACCAGACCACGGACACTAAAGTGATTCAAACTGATACATTGTAACCACGACGGTGAGTTTTCTGCCTTTGTATGTGTTGGACCTACCTACCATTGTGAGGATCGCAGGAAGTCGGTGGATGGATGAGATCTCCTTGAAATGTAGGAGTGGACTAAGTGAAAAAAGCTCAGGGTTCATCATAAGCCTTAAAAAGTGAACACTAGAGGGCCTCGCGCATCAATTTTAGGGAGATCGGTTTTTAGCATTTCCCATCCATCGATATAATATTGCTTACTCTATTCTCCGTAATGGTACATGGTGTTTATAAATAGTATGTTTTTAAAAAAACGCGACAAGATCAACGAATTTACTTTGGCAAAAATATCGTTGACGCCTATTTCTTCCACCTTAGCCACCAAGCCATTTTTTATCTTAAAGCTATGGAAATAAAGGTCACAGAATCAAAAGTATCTCACGTGACCATGCTTAACTTTATGCATGGACACAGAACGACGAGGACATCGATGTCAGAACGGTATCAATTTCCGCCCATCCTCGGCAATTTGATTTATGTTTGCGATCGCTTTTTAAAAACAAAAACATTTTCAGGCACGGGGGTAAAGAATTTTATTTTTCAGTAGATTTGAAGTGAGATAAAAATCGATTCGACAAGAGACACACTACAAGTTAATTAATAGTTATTATACTTCACGTTAAGTGCCTTTTTCTGCCGCCAGGCAGCGTTGCTGTGTTTCGGTTTAAAGAGTGGTGGTTGCTGGTAAAATCACAGACTCTTAAGTCTGTTAAACCTCTTAAGGTTTAACATCTGTAAGCCTCAAGTAACTGGACGTAAGAGAGAGCATCTTAGGACACGTTCCTATCGTGCGTGTTTTTTGAGGCAATGTTTTGTTACAGATGGTGTTTACCACTTAACATCAGGTGCGCCATCTGCTTTTTCCATTAGCTAGTAGAATAAAAAATATCTCAGAGTAACGCTATCTCTGTATTAAAATACACCCGTCACTATTTTATACTAAAAAAAAACACAGATGTGTATACAAAATTCACAGAAAGAGCCTTGATGCCTTAATATGTCGATTTAGTATTTAGGTACTGTTATGGCATTGAAAAAAAAAATTATTAAAAAATAAAATAAATAATAAAAATATTTTTACTTGGCGGATAGACCAAAGCGAAGGCCAAAGGTGGTGAAATATACGCTAAGCCAATTATGATGCTGTTGTCATAGTTTCGTTAAGGATACCATTAAATATTTTTACTACTACTACATAGAATTATGTCTCTGTTAAGTGTTGAGTTGATGTTTTTTATGTAAACAAACAAGGATGTTGGCAACATTCTGTATTATGTAGGGGAAAGGGGGGAACCCCGGACGGCGGGTACCTCCGGACACTTCAAATACGAGGTGTTAACGCATACTTAGTAAACAAATAAACACACCTATAGATGGAGCGATTACATGTAATAAATGAAAAATGAGAACCATTTTTAAAAAAAATTGTTTTATGATATAAATAATTATATTTATTTTTCAAAATTAAAACCAACCTTTCTTGACCCACTGCTGGGCAAAGGTCTCCCAAAAAATGTTTCACACATCCCGGCGTTTGGCGACCCGTTTCCCTTGAAAAACAATATTTTTTAAATGTGTTAGAAGCCACAGTACATGAACCAGTTTTTAAAATTCATCACAAAATTTTCGATAAGTGTATGCCAGCTAAATGATCAAGCAATAATATCGCTATACACTCAGTAGCAACGAATCCGGGTCACCAATATAAACCTCAAGGTTTTCCGAAACAAAAGGCAGCAAAACTGAAATAAAGTATTCTTTAGACCACTCGCTACTACAAAAATCATATTTAATGGATTACGAACTTCGCACTTAGAACTTACCACTCCTAGCTTCTAATACTATCTGAGTTTATCTGAGCTAGCGACTCCGATTCATTGCTATAGAGTGTAGTTTGACCTTTATCTCAGAACACAAAAACAGTGACTAAACACAAATGACAAACACACTGAAACAGTGAATTCGACAAAAGTGCTACCACCACAATATTGTCAGCAAACAGAACCTCTCAGGTACCGTTCAATGATTAATGTTGGCGCGGTGACACGGCGCATGCACTGTATGAGTACCATACATTTTCTTGGTATACCAGATGGCTGTATAACGAGAGAATATGGGTTCTTGCTTTTTGCCTTCAATATAGGAAGCAGGTTTTGTCGGCGCGGGCTTACTGGGGCATACAGTTTTTGTGATGATAATTGAAGCCAGCCAGTGTTAGTAGTAGTAAATCTATTCATCGTCTTCTAACTGATATAATAATTATTAGTAGATTATTGATTGAGAGCACCGGTGGTCTAGTGGAAGTGACCCCGCCTTCCGATCGTAAGGTCGCAGGTTCGAATCCGGTCGTGCACCAATGGATTTTTCTATCGAAAAATTTATGTGCGCAATGCCAGTGCTCTCAAACGGTGAAGGAAAACATCGTGAGGAATCCAGTTAGTATTCTAGCAGCGGCGGTGGGCTTGCAACCTGTCACGTATGAAATACTAACTTCTGCAAAATGTGGGTATGTGCCAAATGTAATGTTTGGACGTACTTCTGACTACCCCCCCTTAGACATCCTCAAAGAATCTTGAGTTATAGTACTTGGTACTGAGTGATCTGAAGGGATATCTACCGTGCCTGGGGATCAAAGTGGTGAAGCTGTTTCAGTTTAAGTTTCAGATTATTATATAGAAAAGGAGTGGCCAAGGGGTTGAATGTCGCCATAAGAGTGGCATGCATTATGAATCAATAAATTGTATAGTCATCATTTAGGATAATTACAATCAAATATATACATAAAAACAGTCGTTATTTAGTTCTATCACAAGGATTACTTTTAAACGTCTTAAAAACTAGATGTATCTAGGCGCCGGTTCTTTTAGTTGCGGAAGCTTGCTTGACTTGACGCAAGCATTAACTCGGCGGTAACCAGACTTCTAGTTGAGTGGAACCTAAAGGCATGAGTTAACGCCTGGGTTTCGGCTTACACTAGTCGTTAGCAACAGTAAATGCATCTTGAAATGTATAAATAAATAATGCTGGACAATCCACACAGCACCATCTAGCCCCAAAGTAAGCTACTCAAAGCTTGTGTTATGGGTACTGGATAACTGATATATTTAATACATTATATACTATAGATAGATATTTTTTATTATACATAGATAACTTGGAATTGAACCCGCAACCTCTTACGTCGCAGGCGGACTTTCGCCCGCTGCGCCACTGAAGTCGACAATGACTGACCAATGTCATAAAAAAATACCAAAACTGCTGGATTCCGATTAATATTTTAACAAATTATCAAACTTTTATGATATTCTATAAACTATCAAGTAAAACAAGCAATTTATAATAATAATTGCTTGTATAAACTTCAAATGTAACGCAACTAACAGATATTGAATTTCAGAAAAAAAAAAATACATTTTACCTAAAAATTGTGTCGAAGATATTGAACGTGAAATACAGACAACCATAGAGAAACATGATAGGTCTACATCGATACGAGAAACACAATAGTTTAAAAAATACCTATTTTCTTTGCCATGATTGATTGATCGATGAAGCAGAGTTTATTGTACGCCAAAATAATGTTTTGTAAGTCTATTTTATAACTTCGGAATGATGGAATGAAGAAATTCTGTCATGAGCTAATGATAAATGATATGCGTATTATAGCGGGTAATATGGTTTGTATTAAAATAGCATTGTATTGTGAACGTAATTATTTTACATAAAAAAAAGCTAAATACTTTTATGTGCTTATTAGTTATTGATTGGCACAATGACTTAAACTTCAGGCATTAAAAGGTGTAGTGGACTTGTGTCGAACATACTATTTGGTCGTGTCTCTGACTAGCCATCTAATATGACCTCAAAAGCTCAGGCGCTCAGGAACCATTTATGAGAGGTTGTGTACCGTAGCGTGTAATCGGAACTCTTGGAAATAATAGCTACAACGATTCCTGCCAACAAGATTAGGCCACAATTAAAAAAAACAGGAATCACTGGTAGGTTGGCGCGCAAGCAGAGCCGTTAGCATTTCATCACTACATAGTATAAAACAAAGTCGCTTTCTCTGTCCCTATATCCCTATGTCCCCAATGACCTCAAAAGCTCAGGCGCTCAGGAACCATTTATGAGAGGTTGTGTACCGTATCGTGTAATCGGAACTCTTTGAAATAATAGCTACAACGATTCCTGCCAACAAGATTAGGCCACAATTAAAAAAAACAGGAATCACTGGTAGGTTGGCGCGCAAGCAGAGCCGTTAGCATTTCATCACTACATAGTATAAAACAAAGTCGCTTTCTCTGTCCCTATATCCCTATGTCCCCAATGACCTCAAAAGCTCAGGCGCTCAGGAACCATTTATAAGAGGTTGTGTACCGTATCGTGTAATCGGAACTCTTTGAAATAATAGCTACAATGATTCCTGCCAACAAGATTGACCACAATTAAAAAAAAACAGGAATCACTGGTAGGTTGGTGCGCAAGCAGAGCCGTTAGCATTTCATCACTACATAGTATAAAACAAAGTCGCTTTCTCTGTCCCTATATCCCTATGTACCCATGTCCCTAAAACTACGCAACGGATTTTGACGCGGTTTTTTGTAATAGATATAGTGATTCAAGAGGATGGTTTAAATGTATAATACACGCATGATATGTGCACCCGTGCGAAGCAGGGGCGCGCGGGCGGGTCGCTAGTTTTAAATAAAATACTATTCAATGACTAAGGTTCTACAGAGTACAAATACTTGTTTTATAATTTACCTGATGATCTTCGTGTGTACAATCCCGCGCGTCATGCACATACCTCAGACTAGACAACATGTCACGTAGACTGAACACCATTTTGCACTTTCACAGTAAACAGCAAAAAGATAGAAAGATAGAAACAGAAATATGAAAATAGAAAGTAATTAGAAACACATAGCAAGAAAGATGGAGGCGCACTGAATGCCCGGTGCCGAGACCACCAAGCACTGGCGATTAATGGTGCCGCCTACCCTCAGTTATTTTTTTTGTTAGTCGGTGCAAGACGTTTAAGCGCATCACAGACGACGAAGATACCATATTATTTCATCATAAGATAAAATATCGGTCGTTAAACAATCATGAGCCATCACAGACGGTTAAGATTTCATATTAACGGTATCATAAGATACTGACCCATAATGAATGATGAAATATTAAGTATCTTCGTCATCAGTGATGCGCTTTGCGAACTTCTACCATACCCGTAATATATTTTATTTATTGACAGAAAAAAGAACTGTATTTTCAAAAAGACAGAAAGGATTCCTTTTTCAAACAAAAAAAAATAAAACATATCACATTATAAGGCTAACTTCACACGGGCTGTTTTATCAACTCGTGATTACCACGACAAGAGCGTAAAACGCAATTTAGTTTACCTTGAGATTTATTAGATCTGAACGTGATTGTGTTTACCCGTAAAGCCAGCTCCACATGTCGGCGTGTGTTCGCATATAATCAGCGAAACGCTGTCGCACGCGCTCGGCCCGGTAAAGCGGAGGTTTCAAACGACAAACTTCACGGCACAAACCTCTTCAGATATCCTTTCGATTTGCCATGTAGACTGTATGTCGCTGACGTGCCGTCCCCTTAGGCGAATAAAATTTATTTATCGATCCAAGTTATTGGGAACTTTGTCCTACAGCCCTACATACCTACAATTCTACTTCCTACTAATCCTACCAGGTATTATAAATGCGAAAGTTTGTAAGTATGGATGGATGTTTGTTACTCTATAACTCCAGAACGGCTGAACGGATCTTGGTAAAAATTTACAGAAAAATATTATTATAGTCTGGAATAACTAATATTATAAACGTGAAAGTTTGTGAGTATATGGATGGATGGATGGATGGATGTTTGTTACTCTTTCACGCCAAAACGGCTGAACGGATCTGAATGAAACTTGGCAGAGAGATACATTATAGTCTGGAATAACACATAGGCAACCTTTTTATCCCGTGGGATACCGGGATTTAAATCTGCGCAAGTGAAACCGCGGGGCACAACTAGTCTGGAATAATACACAGACTACTTTTTATCCCGTGGGAATACTGGGATTTAAAACTACGCGGGTGAAATCGCAGGGCGCTACTAGTGATAGATAAATGTTTGCTTATTCGATCACTTGACGTGTTAGCTATGTGAGACAGGCTGGCATTCCAACCTGATTTGTTTAATCGGTTGTGAGAACATTCGCGCACTGTGTAGGCACTTCGTAGATATGCGTGCGGGGTGGATACGTGACATTCCGTGATGGAATTAGTAGTGCCAAACTTTTGAAATTAAAAATGTCAAACTTTATATTCCTTGGTAAGAAGACAATGTTGTTTTGTGCCACTTAAATAATCACGCTTAGTCACATCACGTCACAGTAATATCATAAAAAAAAGTTTGGATGTTTGTTACTCACTAACGCCAGAACGGCTGAGCGGATCTGGATTAAATTTGGCACAGATATAGATTTTAGTCTGGAAAAGCACATATGCTACTTTTTATGACATGGGAATACGAAGATTTAAAACTACGCGGGTGAAACCACGGGGCGCAGCTAGTACCTTTATAAAAAAAAAATACTTTTACAATAAATCGTACGTACACGCCTGCCGTAATCGCTGGGGTCTCGTAGAAGCGGCTGTCGATTAAGGTGTCATGTAGCGCCGTCCAAATCGGGATTAGATTCCGATTGCAGACACATCTGTACTGCAATGAACGATGTCATGTGAATACCCAGTCTAATAGACCTATCAGCTGACGCGACGTAGCGTACGTGTGTATCCGACTCTTCGGTATATTTAGGACTCATTCGAATTTCAAATTGGGCTGCCATTACAGTGTGAAACTTTTTAGTAGCTAATACCTATTCCAAAGAGTTTTTATTAGAGACATTTATTTGCCAAAATACACTGAACTATATATATATATATATATATTTATTTGAGGTCAGTGGCCAAAATAACACACATACACACACAAAAAAATAAAGAAATGACAAACAGCTAATAATAATTACAGTAGGTATGTAAGTGTTTGTGTGCTGCAGCAGCAAAAGGGTCTCGACCGTGGTCTCGACTCATGCCTCACCACTAATTTTCTAGTTAGGCGCTGTTATTCGGGAGATACCTTCAGCCAATAAACCTTGTGAGAAAATTATAAGTGTGGAGTGTAATTTCATACTGATAAAAACGACACGCAATGTAGGTACTAATACTAAAACTAATTTATTTTGCTACCAGCATCCAGGCAACATTCAATTCTATAAAGATGGCCATTCAGTGATCTATTTGAAAATACGGACAGTATCCGTATATTTAGTTGCCCGAACTACCTACTTCCCAAATGTAGTGAACGAATTTTACGATTACTGCCCACATTCCCTGGATAGTGTTGGCGCAAAGGAATAAAATTGGAAAATAGTGTACACTTTGTGACAGAATAAAAGCAGGTCTGCCAGTTCTAGTTTTAAAGAATTTAAGGTATCTTACTCGCTAGTAGAAAAAAAAGAATTAGACGTAGTAATTAGGTAGGTATGTCATAGAATCAAGGAATTTGAAAAATATAATTAAGTAGGTATGTAACGTGTCTGAAGATGTAATATCATTAGATTACTTAGCATGAATTAAAAAAGTTGTCACTTACAAGTTATTGTTACACTAAACAAGTATGAAATCGAATAAAAAATTTTTTTTATATACAACCATCTGATGAAACAAGCAGATAGCCCACCTGATGTGAAGTGGTAACCATACACACACACACACACAATACACACGTAATATTTTGTATGGTGTATAAACAAAAGCAGGAAAAAATCGATTAAGTCATGAATGAAAAAAAAAACAACACATTTCATTTGTAGATGCGTCGAGAAACAACAAAGCACTCCTTCAAATATTATTCTTAGTATTCGAAGTGCTGCGTTTCTGAGATAAGAATACCTTGAGCGTCGAGACGTCGGTGCGCCGTGTACGTACGAGTCGTTATGGAATGAACGAAATTATTTTACTCAGCTATTTATCAAAATTCTTCGAGGAAAGGGAATGAGCAATTTTACAATTCGGTTCCCCTCTACAGCTGGGGAGAAAGAAACAGCTAGGTCACTCTTTTCCGGATGGTAGTATAAAAGCAAAACTGAAATAGCTTCACGACTTCAATTCTCAGGAACCGAAATATTATACTGCGTTTACACTCAGCTCATGTCCGTGGAAACGCTAACGCTCTCTCTCTCTCGCCCTCTCTGGCGTTACCGCACGCGTTGCCTTTCGTGAATTTCCCGTGTCGCTGCCCATGCCCCTGCGCATTTGAGCTAATTGTAAACACTGTAAAACAGCTGACACAGAACCCGCATTTTAAAGAGGTCTTTAAGTGACAGGTATGGCATGAGCTTATACGGACATAATTTCGTAACAGAGGTTTTAGGCCGATCGCCACTTGCACAAGTAGATGGTCCACATGTTACCTATAATGAAACATTGTCTCTCAGAGTAAAACGGCTAATGTGCCTGTGAGTTCAACCATATCTTTCAAACCTAAACACAGTAAACTGTATTTTTGATGATTTCGTGATAAGTGAGTAGATTTCTCTTTTATAAAACAAAGAATCTGTCAAACGAAAACCAATCAGGGAATTTATTCGCCCACAAAACATTTTTTTTTTTCTACTAGGTATATTTTTATACTATGGAGTGAGCTATCTGTGTTCTTAAAAGACGTGCGCGACAACCCTTCGTGTGTGCTTGCGTAACTTATTATAATTCATGCATTTAAGCCGGTATTGTATTTTAAATCATACACAACCCGTTGCGCATACTGTAAATTTTATCTTTCCTTGTGCGTTTTGTGAACATGATATAGGTACTGGATGAATTTAATCATGAAAGCATTGTAGTTTTCTTCAAATTGAAACTCAAATTACTTGCAAAATATTTAGCAAAGTGACAGGTACTTTTAAAAATCTACTTACTGAAGATGGTACAAGCAGATGGCCAGCTGATGGTTAGTGGTAACCATCACCTATAACAAAGCATTGCCTCGCAATCACAATAGGAACATGCCCTACGATGCATTCCTCTGCGTCCATCAACTTCAAATATAACTTTTAAAACAAATTTATAGGTGTTCGGAAGGTAGTTTATCCAGTTCATTGTTTAGCCGTGAAAGTTTATAAAACAGACATCACGCTTGCTGATTCAAAGAAATATTTTATGTTCGCTGTCGTTTTTTTGACAGCTGTCATAACTGAAACTACCCACCTATTAGAGGCCGGCTTACGAGCTACCTAGGTAGCTACTACTAGCTAGACTAACAACTACAGAAATTACATATATTTGGTAGGCTTTGAATGCGAGTTTTTTTCTAATGTTGTGTATGAAATCTTGTTAGTCAACTTTCCGCAAGATAAAACTAGATCCATCAGGATCATACTGACAAGGACGTTCAATCTAAAATGAAGTTGAGATGGTCATTATCATCAACCTCTGCTAGTCCACTGCTGGACGTAGGTAATAAATAATAAATAAATAAATAAATAATGCTGGACAATCCACACAGCACTATCTAGACCCAAAGTAAGTTATTCAAAGCTTGTGTTATGGGTACTAGATAACTGATATATTTAATACATTATATAATTACACAGATAGATATTTTTTATTATACATAGAAAACACCCAGACCATCGGAACAAATTTCTGCAGATCGTACACAAATTTGTTCCACGACGGGAATCGAACCCGCAACCTCTTGCGTCGCAGGCAGGCTCTCGCCCGCTGCGCCACAGAGGTCGTCAATGTAATGGTAATGTTATACACTCCCCTAAGACGCGACACTGAACCCGGTTTTTGGCTTTTCTCATCCAGTGCTTGCCAGCTACATGCTATATTTCGCAGATCGTCGCCCCACCTTGCCAGAGAAGTTGAGATCTAGTTTATGTTTAATACTTAGCGTCTGTATCATGTTATTTTTTGTTTTTATCTAGCCATATTTAAATAATGCTTGTTAATGTTATTATTATTTGTAAAAAACTAAAAAAAAAAATTAAAATGATTTATAATATTATAAAAATAATAATAATAATAATAATATTTATTATATTTATAATATTAAATTTTTAACTAAACCTTTATGTCTAATCTTTGTTCTCTTTTGATATGTATGATACCTGTTTTCTAGTAATTCCAAGCCTAATTGTATATGTTGTGTGTTCTTTGTGGCAAATAAATAAATGTCAATGTCTATGTCTACCTAAGACAATCAAAATATTTACCTGCGGTAAATTCAAGAGATAAAATAACATTAAAGAAATCGACATAAATTTCTCGTTTGAGCAAAGTCAAGCTTAGCGACATGAAGTATTACCGAAGTACAAACAAATACTCCGCGGATTATTTAAAACAACTCAAGAGCGTGAAATTTCAAATGAATATCCTTAAAACGCGAAGATTAAACATGAAAAAGTTTTTGTATTTGCTTAGCTCTTCACCGTTGATATAAGTGGATTGCAAAAGTTTTAAGGATGAGCATAAAAATGCTCAAGTTTTGGAAGAAAGAAAATCAGTATGAGGTGTCGCAATACCAGAATGTGTAGTACTTGCAAAGTTGCGTTTACTTGAGTAACTAGGTAATGTTGGTATAATAGTGAAATAACATTTCACGAGACGACAACGCACTTTAGCTGCGTTCTTTTTATTTACGGTTATTATTTTATTCATGTCTTTACTTGGCTCTGTGGTTTCAGTTATCTTATTATGACGCAAATGTTTTGTTTCATTTTTGTATTATAATGACAAGACAAGACATGGTATATTTCTAAAAAAATCGTTTTCTGGAAAGAATATGATTCTTTTTAAACTTGAACTGATCCAGTTTATCGCAAAACTTATTAAAACTAGTTTAAAATACAAATAATAATCAAATTATCTGTTTCTAAGCTAAGTGGACAGTTTTTCCTTATTCGAAAATCGTGTGTTCAATGACAAAATACGGCGGAGTTACAACGTTTTTCCCTAAACATTTTGTGAAAAAAACTTGCAAATTCATGATAGGGCTACAGTTAGCTAGATGGATATTATCTATTCATCGGAAGACCCTGCCGGAGTACAAAATAGGATCACTTGTAAAGGAAAAATGTATTGAAATCACAATGTAACCATCGGTCTTTGTCCACTGAAAACGGTTTTTCATACACTAAGAAAGTATCCAAAATGTTTACATAACAATAGAACTCAGAGAGAAATTACTTATTCAGAGCACGTTTGAATTGTTTTCTTGATATTTTACTGTTCGATGTTGAATTTTATTAGTTTTCATCAGTCTCGGTACCTAAATTGAAATATATACCGAATACCAATAATATAATATAAGAGTAGTAGAGCTCTTTGTGAAGGGCTCGTCCGGGGAAGTACAACCACCACGCCTTTTTCTGCCGCCAAGCAGCAACGCTGTGTTTCGGTTTGAAGAGTGTAGTCGCCGGTGTAATTACAGGCACATGAGGCTTAACATCTGTATGCCTCAAGTTGATGGACGCAGGGCAGTGCATCGTAGGGCACGTTCCTATTGTGCGTGACCTACGGGGCAATGTTTTGTTTATAGGTGATGGTTACCACTTAACATCAGGTGGGCCATCTGCTTGTTCCATCAGCTAGTTGTATAAAAAAAACCGAAGTCAATTTAGTATTCGACACTGCTTTTTTATGTTATTGAGTGCAACTTTAAGAACACAACACATTGCCAGTTTACACCTCAGTGGCGCAGCGGGCGAGAGTCCGCCTGCGACGCAAGAGGTTGCAGGTTCGAATCCCGCCTCAGAACAAATTTGTGTACGATCTGCAGAAATTTGTTCCGTTGGTCTGGGTGTTTATGTACAATAAAAAATATCTATCTAAGTATATAATGTATTAAATATATCAGTCATCTAGTACCCATAACACAAGCTTTGAGTAGCTTACTTTGGAGCTAGATGGTGCTGTGTGGATTGTCCAGCATTATTATTATTATAATAACTAAACTAATTAAAATTGTCTTTATCCTGTATTACTAGTAGGTATTGTGTGTCATCTAAAAACCACTAGCTACTACAATTTCAAAATTAATCAACTAGACAAAAATTTATTTAATGTATTTGTCAATTCAACCGATACAATACTAATAAAATTATGAGCTGATGGCCTGTGCGTCCATAAAGCCTGATTTTATAATACCGTGGGGAGGACACCATTTCGAGTATCTTGTAAAAAAAGTCACAGATGTAAAATTTATTACGCTGGCCCATTGTAAAGAGATTAAAAGATTTACTAGGGATGAGGGGTGTAGCGTCGACTACGGCGTAGCAACGTAGCTTCAAGGCTTTACGTAGCTTCAAGGCTCTACGCAGGTTCTACGAATCAAGTCTTACAAGTTTAAGAGCGTAATCCTTTTCGTCGTAATTAGAAAGCTATATCAAGTTCTTTATAAGCATTTAGAAGCGGATAAGTATTGCTTTTTAACAAAAAATATAAAAAACAATTTGTTTCTGCAGATACACCTAGTTATGTGAACAAAAATTCCATATCCATGTAAGTCTATTTAGAAAAAAAATATGTGTTTTTGATTCAGTGGTGTCTGTGCCGACGCTGCGTGTAAAACTTACTACTTTTCCATCAGCTCGTATTTTGCTTACCTGAAAAACAAAAGAAAATTATTAAAATATGCTCATTTAGCCGCTTACAGAAAACTGATATGTACTATAATTATTCGAATATACAAACGGTTCATTTTGTTTATTAAACGCGACAAAAAAGGTTAGTACTTTTATATTTTTCAAAATGTTGTCAGCCGATTAACCAGTATTTCAATGAATAAATCACTGTAAATCGTGAAAAGCGCAAACGCTGCCAAATAAATAAACTTCACTCGTCAAATGAAAGGAACAGTTGACAAAGCTGGGCCGTTAATTAAAATCAGCTTTCTTAGGGGACTATTATGTTTGCTGATCGAGGCTGTTTACTCAGAATCAGCCCATTCAAGTACCTTCAGAACATTAAGTTATATTTTGATAGCCCTCACAGCTCAATTGGTAGTTTTCAGCCTTCTGCACCAGGCCATAAGTTCGATCCCCAGCGGGAACAAGCATTTCTGTCCTTAACATACATGTTTATCCAATGTCTGGGTGTTATTATACGAGTAATACTACAAGTTAATATTAACAAAAAAACTACATAAGTACCGTAGATTTGTATCCTGATGCAATACTATTTTAATTTTTTATTTCTGACTGCTGTATCTGATTCTTATTACGAGGTTTGCTTAGTTTGGGGCTAGTTGATGAAATTCTTGAAAAGGAATTAGTGAAATGTCCACCAATATTTCTTTAAGTTTGCAAAGAGTAAGGATTACTTTTTATAAACTCACTTAATTAAATATTTTTGAATCTTTATTTACTTTCATAATATCAGTGCTGTGTAGTATCTTATGCAAAGCTATAAGTAAAGTTTGGGTGCCCTAGTAGCAGAGGACAGAAATAAAACGAAAATCGAAATACATACTTCATTTCGCATTTCGCGATTTCCTAGTCTATTTTACAGGTAGTTATAAAAAGCTAAAAAAAAAATACTAACTCCGACGAAGGTGCATTAGCTGGTGCTTTTGAAGGAGATTACTTAATGGTCTAAACCAGACGTAGACTTGGAAGGAAAAAGGAAAAGCAGGTAGGGTTTGTTTTGTGTTCGCGAATCGGGAACAGGCAACAATGGCCCTTGTTGTAAGATTGAAAACTTCACGATTCAAATTCATATTTCAGCTATAATACATGTATACTTTTCTTTTTTAAATACATACACATATTATGCATATAATACTAGTGGCTCTGGGAGCTGTAGACCTCGCGAGCATACTAAAAGTGAGCTATTTGAGGAATGTAATGTGCAAGTGCATTTTCCGTTTTGTGATTTTTTTAATTTTTTGATTTTTTTTGCATCATCTTGTGTAGAATGAGGTCCTTTGTGTTTCTCTCAAATTTGATTGAAAACCATCGATTGTTTGATGAGCTATCCTGTTCATCATGCTGAAGATCCTTATCAGATCTTCGCCAAACTTTTATGAGACCAACTTATAGTTACTACCTTTCAAATAAAAAAAGAATAATCGAAATCGGATCTCATTTGGCGGAGATATCCAGTATATCAAATAGCCCCATTTTTGCCCTTTTTTTGGGGGGAAGTACCCCTCCAATCAAAAATCCCCGACGACAAAAAAAATCTAATAAGTCGTATAACCTGTGTACCAAGTTTCGTCCAGATCGGTTGAAAAATGCGACCTGTAGAGGAGAACAGACAGACAGACAGACATCCGGACAAACGCATTTTTGGCCAATGTGGAAACTGAGACGCTTCGCTCGCTTCGCTCGCTCGGTCAATTATGCAAGAATGTCGTTTCAGTTCCAAAACAGCGCCTGCTGTGGGTATCATGCACATGTAAATCTTTGCTACGATTTATTTGCACGGAGTTCAGTACAAGTGCACATCAAGTTTTCAATTACACTGATAGTCGCTGCGTTGCAGGCGCACCGCGAAAACAGCTACGCGGTCTGCCGACTTGACCGATTGCACACCACTCACAGCACACGAAAGTTATACCAAAATAAACTCTAAATCCGTAACCAGTAGAGAACCTTTTTAAACAATCACCCCGCCCACTAAAGTCGAGACAACTCGTTTTCGAAAGGTTGAAGGAAAATTCGATCGCTTTTCCAGTGGGAAGCTCTCAGTGGTTTATTGCGTTATTACCTGGACGTGTCTACCGCGTCGGGACAGCCGCAATTTGGGGCGAAAGTACGATATGTTGCGAGGAACGGGATTTTATAGAGCTCCGGCGACGGCGGCGGCGGCGCGGCTCCGAGAAAAGACTAAGCGCCTCACCGTCCACGCCTCGCGTAATTTTCTTTGATCGAAAACTCTACAGGAATTGGATGAAAATAAAAACTTTAGTTTTTATTTTCATCCAATTCAATATCGTTGAACGGTTTGTAAGATCCGAAAACTTTTCCTCCTATTTTTCCACGTTTATTTACGTGTTTCCGGTTGAATAATGGCGAGTGTTGAGATAGTTTATTAAAGCTCAAAAGTGCTAGATTTCTCCGATTACTAAGTGGATAACTTTGTGTCATATGTCGTTTACGACAATCAAATGAACAATTGACACCAAAGTCCATCTAATAAAACGTAAAGGCGGTCGAGGACCTTCCCAATAATGGTCCCGAGAACGAGCGACAAAAACTGTAACGTCTTAGTGCCGATGAAATACGAGTGGATGCTCCATAAAATGAAATAATAACCGGTCAATAAAATTCGGGTTCGGGACAAATCTGTCAAATACGTCTGGTTCGAGACGGGGAATAAAGGTAGCCGTCAGAGGGTGGTTGGGGTGAAAAGTGCTCGGAACTTGATCTGAAGCAGGTACCGATCTCGGTTATCAATCGATTGATAATTGGGGTCATGTCAGCTGAGAAAACGATATCGCCAACGTAACAAAAGTGCCTAAAGTTATTTTGAGCTTTGAAAACATTATTGTATCTTGTATACTTATTGAATCAGATACAATGCTGGGGCGAAACCACTTGATATATATTACATTTACATAAGGAATTGAGGGGAACAGTTAAGAATTTATTTGAGTTATAAAATATATGTGTTTTATGTTCTATAAACGTTTTCACGACTAAAACTCTTGCCACGTCCACAAAATTTTTAGTCGATTGACAAAAAGGGAATAGTTTTTGCGTTATTTGAGAGCCACAGCTATATTACCATTCTCGTGGATAGGCTAGCAATCTGTCATGAATGGAATACCATTTATTTATAAATTTGGGTATGTTGAAACTGTCATATTTGGTACGTATACCTAGTACCTACGACAGATCAAAAATTTTTAGATCTTAGGTGAGATCCACTGCGATCAAAGTGAGGCTGTTTCTGGTTTTTTCTAAAGTGGATAAGAACCCATTATAGTATGCTATTGACGAAATCTACTAGATCCGTTAAAAAATTTGTTCATATACGCTTACACGTCTCATAAACGGGGTATAAATACCTGACGATGCAGCAAAAACCTATATCAATAATTTCATATTCCCTATAATGTAAAAGTAAAATCCTCAAGGAATGCTTGTTCGTGTTTTCCATAACAATTGATGCTTGAAATTGCCAAGTGGTCCGGGCACGCGCAATTCCTTCTCATTATGCAGATTGCCCTTCGATTCTTAAGCTGCACTAAGCATCTTAGATAACTAACCGTATTGACCTTTCTGACAGAAAAGGTAAAACTTTAATATGAGTGCATGTAATGTAATTTATATTTAAATTAAGAAGTGTCCACTTTGTTCCAAGTAATACAGTACAATAAAATAAGGTGTAAATGACATTCTCAAAATAGAAAGAGGATCGATAATGAGAATTGAGGTCTTAGTATTAGATATTAAGATATCACAGGGGATATCTAACGACCCTGAGAATTTCAGCTACGCCCGTATTTTTTTTCAATAAGTAAGTGAATGAGCAAAAACTTGACTTTATATTTTTGTAATGAAGACAGAGAAACGCTTAAAGAAATGCTTAGATGATTTTAATCATAAGACAGGGAGTATTCATTTCAAGGAATTTTTTTTCATTTGTTCATTAATTTATAGCAAGCAGTGACATGATCCTACTGATATTATAAATGCGAACGTTTGTAAGTATGGATGGATGGATTTTTGTTACTCTATAACTCCAGAAGGGCTGAACGGATCTTGGTGAAAATTGGCATAGAGATATATTACAGTCTGGAATAACATATAGGACTTTTTATCCCGTGGGAATACCGGGATTTAAAACTACGCGGGTGAAACCGCGGGGCGCTACTAGTTTTATATAAAGTAAGGTCAAAATTACGGAACTTTTTAAACGAGAATAATAATTGTAAAATACTAATTGACAAACTAAAATTAATTAAATTACAAATCCTTTTCACTCATTTTGTGTGGATTCAGTAATTTATTTATGTTAAACTCGTCAGCATCAAAGAGACCATCAAATTCTATTGGTTATATGTAAGTAAAACATGTAGTTGAACATAATCTGCATAATTGACGCTCATCGTAGGATATTGCGTCCACGTGAGGCGAAAGCAATTTTCTACGTCATTTCCTGTGAATCGTCCACTCGGGCCGATGCCTCGCTAGTTAACTTTTACGTTTAATTGAAACAAAGTACAGCGCATCTGAATAAATACATTTTACATTGTAATTGGTGTGTTTTTACAATTGAAACTTATAAAAATAACATGCCAGTCTCAGTGTGTTATTTTTTTACAGCGGGTTAATTGAATGAATGAATGAATTAGTAGTTAATAAAGTAAATATTTATTTTACGTCACAAACAGTGACGAATGACGATAAGGGGCTGGTGTCTTGATCTATATAGTCTTGTTCATACACATATTGCGATCCCACACAATATACATTTCACTTAGCAAGTAAATTGGTTTTGAACTTTTTAATGGCAATACTACTTACTCCGCCGATATAAAAGTAGCAAGTTTAGGGAACAACATAATATATAATTTCATTCCGTTTACCTTCGTCACCAGCGGTAAACATCCAAATACATATTTAAAATTGTTTTCTAAATAATGTTTGCGCTGCGTATACATTATCTGATATCTCAAGATTGATCAAAATATGTTTGTTTAATTAAACAGTTCAGACGGCTGTCTGTCAGGGTTGCCAGATAGGAATTTGATTCGTGCCCTTTGATTACATTTCCCCTGTTTGCCTTCGCGGATATCAAGGTACCTACCTTAATATAATTATTTTTGTACGAGATGTGCAGTTGAAATGTGCTCAAATCAGTCGACGAAGCGAATATAATATGGGGCAGTATTAGTACTGGTATACATCGAAACGGCATTTGTTTGATATGTGCATTTGTATGAAAAATTAAAGTAGGTATATTATTATAACTTCAAACCCACACCAGCAGTACAAGTACCGTTCTTATCGATCACTCAATTTGACATTAAGAATCGTCAAAATTCGTTAAAACGGTTTTATCCATTGTTGAAATCATTTTTAACGAATTTTTGACGATTCTAAATGTCAATTAAGCGATCGACAAGAACGGTAGGTACATGCACTGCAGATAGACTGAACAAATTTATTGGGGGATGAAGAGGTTCTTCCCATGATAACGGTGGTTTTCTTCGCGCTAAAGAAAATGATGATGATTCATTACATAACATAAGTTTAACATCAAACCAAACTTTAACTTGCTTGCCTCGCAAAAAGCCTTCAGCAAATTTAAATGAGAACTTAGATAAGTAGTTCCATTACGCTTTCAATGCATAATGCTTATAATAACGCACAAAGGCTCAAAGCGTACAATGCCCCAGTTACCCTAACTCGCAGCTGCGTCAAAATTATTTTCATTCTACCCGCGCCTACGATCAATGCTAAGGCTTCGTCTACATCAGAGGATCTGTTTAGTTAAGGAATTTGTAATTTGTATTATATACTACAGAAGTAGTAATCATTGTACCTTAAGTGTATACACATGTATAACACTTTGATAAATAACAAATTGTTAAATTCAATTATATCTTTTTTTATCCTATATAGACTCCTACGTCATGAAATATATACGTTTTATCTTAGAGAAAATACAGAAAAGGAGTATTAAATATACCAACCCAAAAAAAGAACAGCGCCATCAATATTGATGTTGGCAATCACCGCGAAATTGCGGGATTCAATAAAATCGTTATTCAATAAAATCCCAGACTACTTTGAAATAGTCACATACCGAATATAAAAGAAAGTTACCTACTCGTAATTAACATAAAACATTAATGGTGAGTTTTGTAGTAGTCGATGAAGGCCACGATGATCCACTACCTTAAATAGCCGATAAAACTGTTGTTGTTTTGTTGACATTAAGGAGACAGTGACAAGAATATGGCCATCATTTCCATTAAAAAAAAAGTATATGGCCGCTTATTATATAGATCTGGGATTATGAAACAGGCCTTATGACTTTCAAGTTTTGGGTGTGGGTATTTGAAATGAAATTTGTGATAATAAACATTGAGTAATATAATATACCTACTACTAACTCCCGGTTTCTAAAAGCTCGATCAACACTAATCGGCTGTCAAGTCACTTGCTATATTTCAGGTTTTACTTCGAATTAATTAGAGATGGCATGTGACTTGACCGCCGATTAGTGTTGATCGAGCTTTCAGAAACCGACGGTAAGATATTGAAAAAACAAGTTAGGAAGCGTTATCAATAGCGCTGCAATTTAAGAATAAGTTTAGTAAGAGTGTTTTAAATCAAAAATATGAATTCCGAACCGCTGCTATACTATAATCTATACTGTTTCATATTAAAAATTATAAGTAGAACATTTTTATGAAAATCTCAAACGATGGTGTATTCGCTTGGTTGTTCTCTAATGTCGACTAAGCTTTTCATCCCGTTCGTCACGCGATGTCGTGCCAAACGCCGTTTTTTCATCTCATTCGAATATTTATAACGCAGATAATTTCAACGGACCACTGGTTCAGCTGTTTTTGTCCCGCATGCAGCCAAAGATACCTTCAAACATACTAATTGACAAGTAGTTAAGTGTAGCTATGAAGTTTTTCAGGCGTATCAGAAACTTTTGCCGAAGAAAGTCGGAGAAATAAAACATGGTAACAAAATATCTACAGGTAAATTATAAATAAATAAATAAATAAATAATGCTGGACAATCCACACAGCACCATCTAGCCCCAAAGTAAGCTACTCAAAGCTTGTGTTATGGGTACTAGATGACTGATATATTTAATACATTATATCACTTACATAGATAGATATTTTTTATTATATACATAGAAAACACCCAGACCAACGGAACAAATTTCTGCAGATCGTACCTACACAAATTTGTTCCGAGGCGGGAATCGAACCCGCAACCTCTTGCGTCGCAGGCGAGCTCTCGCCCGCTGCGCCACAGAGGTCGTCATATGTATTATGTACCTAATACTACAATATTTTACGACACTGCTTAGACACTGATAGCTCTTTATGTTATCCTTATTTATAACAAAGATGATCTTCTTCCTTTCTGAAAATCCAAACAAAAAATATCCATAAGGTACCTCAGATTGGTATTAGTGGCTAAGAATTTAGACAGGAAATACATTTCACTATGTTACCATTACTGATAAATGTAAGACAGTTAAATTTTAATTTCCAAGACGTCAACTCGATTTAGAAATAATTATGTACTTACTTAGTTTTTGTTATTTATTTAAAAAAAAAAATTGAATTTAAATAACCAAAAACTCTTTTTAATGGAACTCATTTGAAAAACATTTACAACTCATATGGAAAAAATCTTGTTCAATATAAGTTATTTAAAAGCCGGTTATCAAACTTTCAGCAGAATTCCATATTAAAGTAGATTAGCTGAGATTATGTTAGGAAGTGACCACTCCAGCTGCATTGAGACCACAATTGCAATGTCATCGCATTTCACGTTCCTACGTGACTCCATCTCCTAGTAATCCTAGGACACCTGCTTTTCAAATCTTCCCTTTGTGCGGCGGCGGGCGGCATGAAATTTCAATTTTATTTTAGTGTCACTTAAATTGAATGTTATTTTTATAACATAATGCTTTATTCGGCTTATGTTGGAGATTGTAGCGAAACAAATATGATAAGAGGAATTCCCTTTATAACATCTTGAGAAAACTTTCTTATCAAAAAGCGAACTTTAAAAATTGTGTTAATAATGTTTCATATTGTTGTATTCTTTGTATTATTCTTTTTTTAAGAATTAATTATTGACCCCTCCAAGGTTCTAAAAATAATTGTATTTAAAATGCGAATATTGCTTCGCTAAATTTAGGAAAACAAATTGGTTAACATGATGGACGGGTCGACGCAAAACCACAGAAAAAATAAACAAAATCACAAAAAATCGCTTACAAAAGCTTTCAGCGTAAAGTGGTACACTGTTTACGTTTATTTGTACCTTTAAACAACTTTTTTGTGCAACTACGAATATCGGGTTAGCTTTACGATTCGCATGCACAAACTTAAATTTTGGACCCAACTGTTTACCCTAACATTAACCGGATCCTCCCAAGTTGATCTTAATTAATCTTTTAAGCTATTTAGTCAAAGAGAAGGAAATTCCTTTAGCAGCTTTATTGAAAGCCCGGAAAGTTGCCTTAAAGAAAGCACCGATACTGATGTCTGGCAGTCTTTAAACGATTTCCTAACTTAATATAAAGTTACGAGATTGTCTAGTCGGTAACTCAAAGGGATAGTAAGATTTTGAAACGATCAGAAATCGAGTATTGGAAGTTGTTATATCTGTTAGAACAACTTCCAACACTTTAAAAAAAGATTAAAGTACAGGTGAGTTGAGATATAAGAAAAGCTAAAAAATCAATGAAAAAAAAATACCATAAAAGACACATCTACGTGGTAACTACCACCTGTCATAAAATTAAACTAAATTATCTTTCCATTGTCATCTGACAGCGTAACTAACGCGGAACAATACGGAAAAACTTTAATCCATTCGGCTTGAATTGACTTCAAACATGGGCTTAGCAGAGTAACAGAATGAAGATTTCAAATCCTATCCAAAACGGACTTTATTCATTCGACGAACGAATTAGTCGCACAAATTACAATTGTAAATAGTCGTCGGATGTAATAGGGAGTATTGAATTAGAGATGATGTATTGGCACGGAACGAATCCAGTTTTTCTCGTTGAAAACCCTGAGGGAAATTCCGGACAGGCCGTGCAAAAACTTCAATTTATGCGAAGCCGTCTATCCCGGCAATCTTGACATACGGCGGAGAACAATGCACTTTTGCTGCGAGATTTGTTTTTGTGATCAATATTACAAGTCAATTTACTTTAAGGATTTGAGATGAGAATTACGCGAGATATTTTTAAGATGTTTATATAAAGCTGATGAATTCTAAGATCAACTCATACAATCTTTTGGAGCATATGCCCTGAAGTATTAAAAAAATTAAGGATTGTAATTGAGAACTCTATAATTTATGCAAACATTTTTTAATTACAAATAGAACAATATGAAAAAGGATAGTCATAAAATAATAATACTACCACTTTTTAGTTCTTAATTTTTTAGCCGATAGTCTACTTAATGTAAGGTGGTAACCATCACCTATAACAACGCATAACCTCGCAAGTCACGCACGATGTTTTTAACCAATTATGCCATCGTTATACAAAACAACAGGTTTTTAAGCTTCTTGAAATCTCCATAAAAGCATTGAATGAATGTTGAACAAAACAAATGGAATTGCGTCCTGTTTGTTATAAACCCATCCAATCACTACGGCTACAATGTGCGACTAAACGCCAGCCAACAAAAGCACTGTAAAGAATGGCCCGCCGACATACTAGCGCTAATAAAATAGTTCGAGCAACAGGTTGGCACGCCCGACTCGACAATACAATGGGAATAGTATGTGTTCTACACTCGAGTCGTATACTTATTGGCGCCTTTGCCTATTTAAGGCTGTGTGCCAAAAAGTGCAAATATCTTTGTGAACTTTTATGGGGTTTGGTAGGCTTGCGGTTAGCTTCATTGTGTTGTCTTTAATGAACGGACACATGTAATTGTTGTTAAAGGTTAAAGTTCTTATCTTGATTTAGGGACTTTTTAAAACCACGTTTCTTATTTCAACCCACTCAATTGTATTTATTAGTCCTGAGCTCTTTTAAAACGAACGAGTTATTGCTTCGTCTATGAAAGCAGGACGAAACGCTAGATTTAAATAATCCAAGGAAAAAGTGTCAGCTGTAAAATAGATAGGAACTTCAAAACTGTACAAATTTTACAAGACAACGCGGACGCTAAAAAGTATGAAATAAACTACAGGACTACTTTGCTCTAAAAGAAATACGCTTTAAATAAACAATTTTCTTCATATTTCCATGCGAAGCAAAGTGGGGCTAAGTGATTTTAGAGGATTCAGGGATTCCACCTCCAGGTAGATTTACTGTTTTAAATGAAACAGTAAATAACAGTTTCTTCCTTGTAGCCTATGAATATATAAAACAGGAAAGCCTGAACACTATCACTAAAACACTATCTGTCAGGATCAGGACAAAAAATCGTAGTAACATAAAAAAAATCTTGTCATCTCTTCTTCAATCAAATGCCTTTTTTATATTCTCTGTGCAGAACGATGTGATTTAATTGTATTTAATCATAGTTAAATAGGTTTGTCCAATTAAACGAAATTAGCGTAAACATAGTTACGGCTGTCTGAAAATGGACTTATCATGCTTTTTTTACCTTAATCTTTGTCTCACTAAATGATTAGTAATCGTTGTCCAAATGGCTATAATATGACAGTAGTAGAACCTCGTATTATTTGCAATAAGGGTTGTGATTTCAACGGTGGAAACTAATCGCGGTCAGAAACTAATGCTATATAGGCTTCATCTTATCCACTTACGCAGGAGTAGTTCGCCACTCGAGCCTCTATTATATTCCGCTCTGAGAGCACCTTTTGTTTGCACCTGCATTATTTTGCCATCGAACGCACTCGAATGGCCTTTAAGGTATGTTGGTATGGATTAAAGTAAAAAGCTCTCGATATACCCATGAACTGGAGTTACTATAATGAGCATTTGAACTTCGATCCTGAGAGGATATCTGACGTAGGAGATACTTTGCCCTGACCGTATGACACCGGCTGCCTTGTCTTAGCTGTGATCGCGGTGCAAATGGTCATAGTGAATAAGGCTCCAGGTGTATGCACTATTAGGGACTAATTGCGCCCCGCGGTTTTTACCCGCGCAGATTTAAATCCCGGTATTCCTACGTGAAAAAAGTATGTGCTTTTATGTACCTATGTGCGATTCCAGACTATAATCTATCTCTCTGCCAACTTTCATCCAGATCCGTACAGCCGTTCCGGCGTGAAAGAGTATCAAACATCCATCCATCCATCCATTAGTAGGATTAGGTATTTCGTCAACTTAAAGTCTCATACTTATCTAAGACACAATAAATATTTTACGAGAGAAAATTGTACGAGTACCTTCTCAGTCTGTGACGACCGAGCTTTTTTAGCGATATCGATATAAATTGAATTTACAGACATTGTAGAGGTACACTTGAAAATATAGGATTAAGGTTTCAAGCTACAATTTGTTCGTTATTTCAAAGCTTTCTAAACTTCCCTGTTTGTATTCTTTGTTACATTTTAAGACTATTTGCTTGCATTTGGATTGCAATATTTTTGTTGAATACATAGCATATTTGAAAGTGAGTTTAGGGTATTTCTTTTTTACTATCTTAGTTACACTTTCTCTGCCCAACCCCCGGTTTCTGAAAGCTCAATCAACACTAATCGTCTGTCAAGTCATTTGCTATTTCAGCTTAATTAGATAGAGATAGCAAGTGACTTGACAGTCGATTAGTGTTGATCAAGCTTTCAGAAACCGGAGGTAAGAGTGGATTTTTACCAGGACGTTACATCTATACCTGCTGGTTAATCGCCATTCCAAATACAAGAATTGAATATTACCTTTTTATAATTTTAACCTGTTATTTATTTATTTATTAGAAAATCAACTGCAATTACAATAATAAGAAATATAGCTATTGTGAACAATCTTAAAAAAGGCCAGTAACAGATTATACAATTTTAACCTGCTATTTGTTATTTACGCGTCAGTTGACAGATAATGCCTTTGTTTATACCCCTCGTAAAGCTTTCGGTAAAAATGTATTACAAAGAGTAAGTCAATAAACAAACAACAAGATAGTTATTCATAATACAACGGTCGAAATAAGCAAAGATAAGCCCCGAGACATGACCGAAGCTAACCACTATTTAGTAGACCAAAGCTCGAATGTCGCTCCCTAATTCCACCACAGAATAAATAGTAATTCCCTTGTACCTTGCGGTTAGACAGGATTTACAAGTTTTCTTCTATTGGCCTGAATGCTTATTTCAGCGAGGTACGACTTACATAACTTTGGCGACCGTCTTTTCTCAAAGTTGTAAGTTGTAACCCTTTGGTATTGGTCGTGGTTTTCCTGTTAGGTTGTTATATTTGCAACTTATAGTTTTACCTTAGTTTCAAATGTTAGGTTTACTAGTTCATCTGTTGAGAGCGTTACTTGCATATTACAACTTTCGGTTCTCCACGAGTCCTACGTTCAACTTGAGGATCGAATACGGTTTAGTAATACTCCAAACACCTATGGGATTATGGAAACAATAATAATTGCTGTGTTCGATATCTTCCAAGTTAATTATTTATTAATTATGAATTCCGCATCCAGATATCTTCCAAACTTCGTGAAACAACTACGGTAACGCAATAACACGGCGGCCAAAAGTACAAGCCGTAAAGCGCGATATTTAAATTTGCCGCTGCGGCAACTTTGCCGCCGGCGACAATTCAATTATACGTAATAGCCTCTGATTCATGTTTGTATTGTTAATTAGTTGTCTGCTCAAGTTTTGTCACTCCTCACTTAGCGATGTTTTGTTTGGTAGATTGTTCTTTGGTTGAGGTTGGCATTAGTTCCGTTATTTAATGCACATTTTCAGCTTTGCAGCTTCTTTACGGTGCTCTAGACACCTATAAACAATTTCGTTGAATTCAACGAAATTGTCGAATACAATAACATTGTGATGATTACCCTACTTGGGAAAATCTTTAATTGGCCTCTTTTAAGATTGTATTTGCAATTTTGTTTTTTTTATTTTAGAATTGTAATTGCTGTTTTTTTTAAACTGAAACTGAAACAGCTTCACGACTTTGATCCCCAGGCACGGTAGATATCCCTTCAGATCTCCCAGTACCAAGTAGGTACTAATTCAAGATTCTTTTGAGGATGTCTAAGGGGGGTAGTCAGAGGTACGTCCAAACATTACATTTGGCACATACCCACATTTTGCAGTAGTTAGTATTCCATACGTGACAGGTTGCAGGCCCATCGCCTCTGTTAGAATACTAACTGGTTTCCTCACGATGTTTTCCTTCACCGTTTAAGAGCACTGGCATTGCGCACATAAATTTTTTGATAGAAAAATCCATTGGTGCACGACCGGATTCGAACCTGCGACCTTACGATCGGAAGGCGGGGTCACTCCCACTAGACCACCGGTGCTCAATAAATAAATAGGATAAGTTCTTATCACGTCCACTTTTTGCTAGAGATATTGGTTTTGGTATTATTTATTGTAGTTCTCGCCTTCCCTACTTATTTCAATAGAGCTGATGGTAATGCGAAGTATGTCATACTAAATTTGATTACTTGTAGGATAGTGAGTGGGTGATACAAAAATAAAAATAATTTCACGTTGACGTGTCCCTACACGATATCCCTGACAAGAATTACAAGTGGTTGCGATTACGAATCAGATAAAAGCAGTTATTCCAGCAAACATGTCATTCAATCCGAACATTGGATTTCAATTCTCATCGTTTTCGGATCCGCTAATACATATTCATAAAAATCATATGGTGAATTAATACGCAACGATCGAATATACTTCTCCAACGAAACGCTTTAAGTTTTGTTGTAGTACAAGCGTTCACCCACGGCTGCACTCTTGTGGGAACTACCCGGATTAAAAGAAGCCTACTTTTAAACCTGAAAAAATATACTTATTCAGGTTTAAAAATATGTATTTACCAAGTTTCATCCAAATTCGTGCTCCAGTTTCAGAGATGAGTGGGAACAAATATTAACATATTTACACACGCCCCCCACACACACAAGACTAAGATGATAATTTGAAACGATGATGAAAGGTTTTGTTCTGGTTTTATATAAAAAAATACAGAAAACACTCCATGATTTTGATCCTCAGGCAAATAAATTGGTAAATATCCCCTCAGTTTTTTTTACAGCTGAATAAAAATTCTAATTTTTGGAAACACTAAACGCTATCCTCGTTCAGAGATAAAACGAAAACGTTCACTTGAATTTTGCAAAAAACTCTTGTCGTTGCTACGAGAAAATTATCTCCCCCATTGACTAAAATTTT
Organism: Plemyria rubiginata; assembly: GCA_963576535.1. Classification (NCBI taxonomy): domain Eukaryota; kingdom Metazoa; phylum Arthropoda; class Insecta; order Lepidoptera; family Geometridae; genus Plemyria; species Plemyria rubiginata. The sequence goes on from OY754910.1 coordinate 8,465,142, forward strand.
TCACGGCAAGTTTGACTTCAATCCATTAAATTTTTCCCCACTTTTATCTCAAACCGTCACGACAAAGTTGAATTGTGTTAATTGCGAGGTTGGATACTTTTTGTGGGAACATTTCGTTCGTAAAAGAATTTTTTGTAAGCGTAAAATTGTTGATCGTAGAATAGTTTGCCCGTTGATAATATTTTCAAGCTTCATTAATTTGAGTTATTTCACCAACTAACTTTATTTTTTTTTGCATTTAGTGCCCGAATTTTACAAAAATTTTTAAATTTTTAACTGGTTAAAATGTTCAAAGGCAAGATTTTTTTGAAGAAAGTTTTCGGTGTTAGGGAGTATGGTGAATATTCACGGTTATTCATGGTGAATACATCACTGTTTTTGTAATTACAAAAACAGTGACTAAAACTTAAAAAAATAGAAAATAGGGTAGTAACTTAAAAAAAAAATTAAGTTCCTTAAAGTAGTACATTTTTAGATTTTGGAATCTGATTGCCTGTGTTACGAGCCTATATGATTTGTTTGAGCGAAATTTCGTTATCATACAACGGTTCGTATAGAAGATAATAAGGACTATCGTATTTTCTGTATTTGTAAAAAAACGAGAGATTTTTTTTTACTTTGATGTGCTTATTAACGTGGCCAAAGGTGTACACGAAAAATAAACTTCACAAAAATGGACTTTTAACCAAAGTGCCTTCAGTGCCTTCAACAGAATACCCCAGCCAAGTTACGGGTATGTATGTTTCTTAGTAGGACTATTTGGGTTGGTGACCATTTAAGGTTTATAGGTACGCTGTTAATAAGTTTCAAGTGCCCCCTTTACGCTGGAACTTAAAGTTAGCTCTAATTGCATTCCATGCGTCACATAGCCCCATTTACATTGTAAGGGGCAGGCGTTCCTGATGTTTCATATCTACAATCAGAGTGCCATATTTTATGTCTTAGACACGTAGTAGCACTTTAGTTGGCGGTGTTTAATTATTTTACCATTTTACGGTACAAGCACATGATTGAGTAAATAAGTATGAATAACTTGCTTTGTGAGCCAATGCAGACTAATGACTAGATATATTTTGAAAAATGAGAGGACCTTGGATTCATGTTTAGCAAAAATGAAATTGAGTATATAAAAGTTACTAGAAAACCATACCACGCACAGAAAGGATAAATCACTTTCAATGCAGAAAAGTTTACTGTAATCGAAATAGATGTCACCACAAAAAAACGCTATCGTTGCGTTTTGACAACCGACGCATATATTGTTTATCTTTTTAATTTCAATTCAGATTTATAATTTTTTTATCTGGAATTTTTATTTTCTTTATTATTAATTTCAAATCAAAGTTGAATTGACTTTTATATTAGGTATATTGTAAAATTAATTATGAATATCTTTTTGCGCTAAAATCTATTCACAAGCGGGTGTTTTGTCTTCTTATTACGAGTAATTATTTATTAATTAACCTATTGTTTGCCGCTGCGTACCAATGATCTCCCCAAAAAGCATCCACTCATCGGTTGGCGGAATAAGTAGAATCTCCTTTTTAAAAATGTAGGTCAGAATCACTTTGGGATATCTTTACACACCGCAATGGGCGAATGGGCCGTGGATGATGATAAGATATCTAAAGAAAGTAAGAGCAGTTGACAATTCTGGAGGACTTTTTAGGGCGTCATAAGGCTTTACGGCCGCTTAAACTAGTCTTAATCCTAGTCCAAGTATATTCAAGGTACATAACTTATTTAGTCCTTTGAATAGTTATTTTGCCATTATAAAACATAAACAACATTATACCGGTGGTCTAGTGGGAGTGACCCCGCCTTCCGATCGTAAGGTCGCAGGTTCGAATCCGGTCGTGCACCAATGGATTTTTCTATCGAAAAAATTATGTGCGCTCTTAAACGGTGAAGGAAAACATCGTGAGGAAACCAGTTAGTATTCTAACAGCGGCGATGCGCTTGCAACCTGTCACGTATGGAATACTAACTACTGCAAAATGTGGGTATGTGCCAAATGTAATGTTTGGACGTACCTCTGACTACCCCCTTAGACATTCTCAAAGAATCTTGAATTAGTACCTACTTGGTACTGGGAGATCTGAAGGGATATCTACCGTGCCTGGGGATCGAAGTCGTGAAGCTGTTTCAGTTTCAGTTTTTTCAGTAAAACAACTATGAGAATAATCATCACACACAGTATATTAAACAGATTTGCATTAAACTAAGAGCTATTATAGTCCCAACCTGAGCTGACAGATAGTTTATTTTTTATACCTAATAAATAACAGGAACAGTGGAGTAGGAAACGAGTCCGCTTAGAAAAGACGACGCCTTATAGATTGATCTTAGCAGTCCTCGCTGCTACACAGGAAAAGCCACATAGTTCGGACCGATAGTTCTTCATAACCGCCAGTTTCAATTACCTAAGTACTTTTGACCTAATCTTCCAATAAAACATCTTAAATTACTAATTTGGCTCGCAAAAACAACAAAGTAACATTATTTATCGGATGAGTAATTACAAAATTAGGCAAACCTTTGTGTAAACAAAATCTGTAACACAAAACCGTAGGTATGTTTTTGACTTATTTAGTAAAAGCCTTTTAGAAGTAACAATTAATTTAAGATAGTATTTCGCATGAATAATATAAGACAGAGATATCAAAGGCACTGAAATTATGCTCGGATTTTCTAGAGCTCTAAACAACTTTAGTATTTTGATTCAAAGTGGTTTGTGGCTTATTTAGAGCTGGAAGCTGGAACTGTAAGATAAAAACTAGTTGCTTAGTTTAGAGCTGTTGACTGTCTCTTTTTTCCTTTGTCTTTTTATATATATATATTTTTTTTTTTTTTTTTTTTTTTTTTTTTTTTTTTTTTTTTTTAGAATTTTGTCATTTATATTTAAAATAAGTACCTATCTTTTTTATTTATTATAATTATTATGTAATCAAAAATATTGCACGCCTAGTTTTAAGTAGAATACATTAGACATGATTATAATTATTTGACATCTTCTCATACATGTATTTATGCAATAAAAATACTTTGACTGACTTTGAGCTACGCAACGCTGTGACGGTCTTCTAGGCGTTAATGGGACGCATGGAACAGACAGACAACTAGATCCATCTCGCTTGAAGATTTCAAAATGAGTTTCAAGACGTTTCAAAATGAGTCCTCTGATTCAAATTAATTATAGTTATATACCTACCCTTAAACATGCATAGATTTTTATGGCTTAATTACGCCCTAACCATAGGACGGTGATTTAGATAAAACTTGGATAAATAAATAAATGAATAATGTTGAACAATCCACACAGCACCATCTAGCCCCATAGTGAGCTACTCAAAGTTTTTGTTATGGGTACCTACTAGTTATTTAATATATTTATTTTTACTTACATAGATAGACATTATGTACTTACATAGATAGGATTAAACATAGTTTATAACGTGGATAAAAAATAAGCATAATGTTTTATCTACTTATAATATCATAATGTTTTATATACTCACTTACTTTACACAATACATGAACCCAAAAGTTTGAAAAAGCCAAAAACGCTAAGGTATAAATGTCAGAGGCATTTACGGCTTCTTCAGATTCAGTTAATACTGGCTTAGGAATGTCGCACGCATTGATATTTCGCGGCCCAAACGAGTGAGATTTATCGGATGATCTTTCATGCGAGATGAGCGAAACGATTTAACTGATTTACGCACGCTTTTTATGGCGTCAAATTTAATTGAACCGTTTTTTACGCTCAGATTTTGGAAATAGGTAATGTACTTTCTCACTTAAAATGGGATGCTTATCATGATTTGTGAGTTAGATTGTTTTAGATTTTTCGTCATAACTACATAAATAGCATACTAATTTGATAATTATAGCATGTTTTTTCTGAACTTTAAAAACTAGCAGCGGTGATGGCCGTTTAGCCGGTCACGATACTCACGATTGGAATTCGAGCTACTGCAAAATATGAGTACATGTTAAATTAAATTTTTAACGTCTCAAAGAAATTCATAATTCAGTCTGCCCGCGACCACGGCTATTGCAACATAGCCGAAACGTCGGGAAATTAATAATAACGTGTAATATTTCAAATTAATTATGTGTTATGATCGCGAAAGTTTAAAAAACACTAATTCATAATTAACTTTGAGATGGTAATTGTTACTAAGAAAGTTGTTTTTTTTTTTCAAGAAACCACAATCTCCTTAGTAGTGTCTGCTATAGTTCTTTCTCAACTTGGACCCTGGTTGAACATAGTTGCATACAGTTGGGCAAACTCCAAAACCCTGTAATTAATTCACTTACGAAAACTTTTCGTTCGAACTACAAAACAAATAAGTCAGAATACTGCAGTTTGCAGTCTTCATACAGATACGTCTTAGATCCGTATCTTTACCTTTTGACTCAACTTCAAGATTCGACAAGAGCTTTAAAGCTAGACAGAATATAATACAACTCTTGAGTTTGGAACACCGAAACTCTACTTTGCCTTCGCTCTGTACCTCAAATAAGAATTGATCTAAATTAAATACATTATGAACCTGTAATATACAGACTTATATATTTTAGACGTCCTGAGTATCATTAGTTCTGAAAGGAGAAGTCTCTTTGTAACTAATATTCTATTCATTAATAACAAATTCTCACACTAACTGACTTTCGTTTCTAGAAATTTTAAATTGGGATCATTTGCTGTTTGTATGAATTAATATATATATATAATTATACACACATCACTATCTAGCCCAAAACTAAGCCAAGCCTTATAATATGGAAACCAGAAGATGATATATGTATGATGATTGATGACACATAAATTGGTTTCGGTGATATGGGTAACAGTGTGTACACAGGAAATCTAAACGCGGGAAAAAATGCGCACAACTGTTTAGGTACAAAACGCAAAACTGTATAACAAAAAAATAAATTAAAATTTTTTACATCAAATGAATTCTTAAGGGTCCGGTGACAGCAGCTCGCAATTTCGAGGTGCGATTGGCTATTATTTCATTTTATTTCATTTCGGGGAGGTTGTTTGAAATAATAACTCTAAAGAAACACGCATAAATACTGTTCGAACACAAATAATACAATAATATAAGGGAAATGTGCTTGAGTCGGAAATCATTTTGGTATTAGGTAAACGTAAGACCAAACATACTAATACCAAAATGATTTCTGATTCGGGCATGTTTCCCTTTTATTATTGTATTATTTGTGTTCGAACAGTATTTATGCGTGTTTCTTTAGAGTTATTTTTCCAAACAACCTCCCCGAAATGAAATAAAATGAAATAATAGCCAATCGCACTTCGAAATTGCGAGCCGCTGTCACCGGAGCCTTAAAGTTGTGAAACGCGTATTGGAAGTATCCTCTTTAATGCTGCTCAAAGAAGTTGTACTTTATGAGCTACGCTAATTTACAGTTTTGAAACGAACATGCGAGGATTGTAAGAGTGAAGAGCTTTCATGACTTAGAATGCCGGGGTTAGTGTCCTCAGCTGGACTTTATCAGATCTAGCTGGATTAATTAACTTAAATGCAACAAGTCCCAAGTTTGCTCTGCACTTGAGACAGACCGTGTTTTATTATGGAAGCTGCTGAATTAAGTAAGTAGCGAACTTCAGATTGTATTGCGTCAGTATAATGATATTCGTCGAATTAATTGCTATTTTGAGTTTCAAATTACGGCAAAACCGAGCCGATTTGATGAGAAAAAGTTTTTTAAAGATAAAGCCATTAGAAGTATATTACATCAATCAGAATGTCTACTGTGCCTAGAGATTACTGTCGTGAGTCTATTGAATTAAAAACTTTTTTCAATAACAAAAACCTTGTTTGACGCCTGAAACGATCTCCAAGCTTTCTCAATTACACTTTTCTTACCGTTTTAGTAAGAACTTGAAATATGAAGCTGTAAATATTGAAATAGGCAATTCTTGTGCCGTCCATAATGAGATGCTAATGACTGGACGACCCATTGTGTTCATTATTTTGTTTCCAAAAAACAAACCCAACTTTTTCATAAACATCCTTATCCTCAGCCCAATTCCGTACACCGAAAATCGTTCCATTTTTCAACCAACCCGTCATATAAAACCAACAATTTATTAGTCAAAAAATCTGTTTCAATTCGATCGAGAGTCCTACGGCGTCCGTTATTGGGTTTTCGGGATCCGTGGAGTGAATTCTGCAAAGATAAAGTTTGACGAGTTATTTGATTTTGAGACTTGGTGCGTTGCGATAAGGCTTTTGGGATGGTTGAGGTAAGGTTGCGGGGGAGTTCGGAAGCGGCCTAATGACGACATGGAGCACAATAGCACGTGTGGGCCCTTGTTATTGGTATCTGACTTGACCGCTACGAGCGATTTGTCTAAATGAGTTCCGGCCTGTTTCGATGCTTTGTAACTTTAACGTAATATTCATGCATGCGATAAATTTTTTATTAAGAATATTTTGAATTTTATCTAACTGACGACAAGCTAACTCAATATTCTGTAAATTCAAATGACCAAGGCGTGGAAAATTAGGTAGGTACCTACTAATTTACGCAGGATCAAGCAGTTAAAACGGTTGACATAATTTATTCAAAAAATAGATAACAATTTGAGTCTTAAACATAATGTGGTACAAGAAGTAACTATTGGCATTTAAATAGTATAATTTTTATATTTCAAGAAAGTTTCTAATGAGCCTGCCTGAAGCTTTTTATAATGTAGATTTTAGTGAATACTAATATTAGTGTTGATTTTATTATTGAGGATGAACACCTTTTCACTATTAACCTGGGTATGAGCAGTTCTAGTTTCCTTTTAAACTAATTTAGAATTATAGACCTTATAATTATAACACTGTTTAGTATGTTGAGTTTAGAATGTCCAACTAGTACTTGAAACTAAGGTAATCCGGAATGCCGTCGATTAATCTTCGTTGGCTCTCACGAGGTGGTTTGTTTCGGGTGAATTTGTGGGGATAGCCACGATTTGCTGGCTATGGGCCTCTGGGGTCATCTGCGTCATAATATATAAATGCTCGTGGTTTAATAGCCCCTTTTATGGATCTAGATCAGTATTATCGTCGTGGCTGGTGATCGATTTACGTGGATACCGTGTAAAATATGTTGGTATAATTCGTCAATTCGTACCATTGTATAAATTGCGGACACACGAGATTTCAATTCGGGACGAATCACTAGACTAAATGATATTTGAGCATTTACTAATACAAACCGCGGAGGCTCTTATTAAAAAGCATTAATGACATATTAATGCTCTAATCATCTTTGGACGTTCCTAAGCAGCGCCTACTTTAGCTAGGATTTGTATGATTACGCAAATGAGTATCGTGCGTGTCCATAGAACAATATTTTGAATATTTGATACTTCTTGAGTAAAAACATACATTAACAGGTTGGTACTGTATTATTTCTGAGTAATTTTGTGTTCATCGGCGTGATTATTGCTACGGGACGGGAAGGTGATAACAACGTAAGTACTTTCCAGGGACCCCATGGCAGCATCTTTAAATCCTAAAAATCCGTCACTAGAGTTGGCCGCTATTTAGATCATAACTACCAAGAAGCTTACTAAGGGAAGCATTATTGACAAAAAAATCTTTTCCCAAAAGAACGAGGGACGTAGATTGTTGAAAATCTGACATTTGAAAAAGATTTTCTTGGTATCTACACTTTGATCGTAAAAAAACTAGTTTTTAAAATGTTTTTCATGATATCAGTAAGTTCTTCGTTTGTACAAATTTTCTATAAAAAAGTCGCTTCCGTGTCGAGCGCGTTCCGTCGTGTTTGAAACGGCATCTCCGGTAAGCAAAGCGCGTTGGGGCGGATCACGTGACTACACCCTGCCTGTCTAATGTTTTGCTCGCGTTTCAGTGACAACTTTTTACCTTCCTCCAAATTGTATTTTCGTGTTCGGTCGAGTTTTCCTTATAAATACTGTCATTAAGACAGTGACATTGACAGCTGCTAATACACGAAATATCGAGACCATTTGTACATAATGCAAACAATACGTGTTATGACTCCTGTGACAGCTTTGGTGTTTGGTATACTGTTTCGAAGTTACTCAACAATTTACGTTCACATGGAAATGAGAGATTTTTTTTGCATTGAGCAGGTGAATTATTGATATTTAATTACAAATTAACGTGTGCAATGCCAGTGCTCTTAAACGGTGAAGATGGAAAAATGGAAAACAGCTAGTATTCTAAAAGCGGCGATGGACTTGCCATCTGTCATGTATGGAATACCAACTATAGCAAAATGTGAGTATTTGTATGTTTGGACATACCTACTTCTGACTACTCCAAATCAACCTGAGGTTTATAATATGAGGCCTAATTAGGTTTTATGCAACAAATAAGGATGAATCACAACAAGTAAATGTATACCCATGTTCCAAAGGCATTGTAGGGTATAAAGTATAAGCCTACAAATGATATTAGATAATAAACTGACAAGAAGTTCGTTGAATAAATTAGTGAAGGCTTGTACTCTTAGCACGATTCTGTCGCTATCGAATACAAATCCATCGCAAACATCGATTAGAAAGTATTCAGATCTATTCTTTACTTTACATAACTACATTTAAAAAAGTAGTTCAGGGTTTGCGACCGATTCATGGTATTAAAATGTCAGAAAACGGTGCTAAGGATGCTGTTATCTCTATGAAACTTTCGAGTGAGCGAGTCTTTTGAATTTAATTTACTTGCTTCGAATTCGATAATAAGAGCATTAGGGATATTATTTGTTGGCTTAAAACTTAAGATACTCATTAGATAGGTATCTTAAGATTTACTTTAAGTTTATGCAAGACACTTTACTCATAGATTTAAAGGTTGCAGAGCATCGGTGGTCTAGTGGGAGTGACCCCGCCTTCCGATCGTAAGGTCGCAGGTTCGAATCCGGTCGTGCACCAATGGATTTTTCTATCGAAAAATTTATGTGCGCAATGCCAGTGCTCTTAAACAGTGAAGGAAAACATCGTGAGGAAACCAGTTATAGTATTCTAACAGCGGCGATGGGCTTGCAACCTGTCACGTATGGAATACTAACTTATGCAAAATGTGGGTATGTGCCAAATGTAATATTTGGACGTACCTCTGACTACCCCCCTTAGACATCCTCAAAGAATTTTGAATTAGTACCTACTTGGTACTGGGAGATCTGAAGGGATATCTACCGTGCCTGGGGATCGAAGTCGTGAAGCTGTTTCTGTTTTTTTTAAAGGTTGCTATACACTGAAGCGCTCTTTAGACATGGTTTCCTCATATAACAAATAACAGATCTACGAAGTGGCGTTCACTTCTGAGTGCTTCCGTGGAAATGAACACAGCGCGAATGAAGTCAAAGAGCATGCACTAGTAAATACTCAAATGGGTTCCAGAGGCTGTAGTTACTCTTCCATCATCTGCGACCGAGGGGGCACCTCGTCATTACCTAGCCCACGTCATTTGTTTATTAAACAACCTCCGAGGTGGAATAGAATAATGGTTCAGCAGACTCAGTCACGGCCGCTTTCCCTTGAAATTAAATCGTAATGATACGAACCCCACTCGTTTTCGGCACCCCTGCCCCACCGAGTCCCGTCTTGAGGTCAAAATGAATAGATTTTTAAAAGCCCAGTGACAACTGCCAGCATGAAAGGAATGGTGAGAGGTCTCACGGAAAAGTATTTGTAAAAATGGAGGATGTTTTCAACCCATGCTCGAGGTCGGAGTCGACCGTAATCTACTAATAGGATTTCAGTTTTCTTGTCACTGTAAGCAAATTGTAAAGAATACGTGAAGGCGTACTTTTTCTCTCGAATCTAGGTCGACACAGTTTATAAACGAGTTGTTACATCTGATGTACCTACATTTACTGCGTACATTCAATCTTTTCAAAAGGTAAAACACTTAAAAATCTATTATGAAATGTTTTTATAAGGAGTAAATAGGCACGAAAAATACCCTTGAATGGAGGTATTCAGGTGTCTGAATGTCTGGTATCTCTGATGCCTGAAGATATTTATGAAACAAGCTTAACCGTAAAATGCAGCAGACGCTTAACTAATCTTCTATTATGTTTTATTACATTCTACTCTATTATGTATTTATAACTAGCTAGCTAACTAGTAGTGTAAAATGACAAAAATACACCCCAAAGCATTTGAGATACTGAACTGAATTTAAAAAAGACACATATGCCTGCCTAAGTACATAATTCATATACATATACGAACATAACACAGCATCGGTTTTCAACTCATAATGTTATGCAAAAGCTAATAAAGGAAATTTCACGTTATGACATTTCTAAACACCCAGCAAGGTTACGCACAAGAAATATACTTCTCGTAAAAGGGGGAATGTAAATTCGCAAAGACACGAGAAACACGAGACAAATAGGGTTGAGACCGCAGGATGGAGCATCGCGAGTGGTACATTACAGACACCCTTTCATCTTAACTGATCATCTGAAAGTCAATGTACAAATCTACAAATCACCTGTGTACATTTCCAAACTCAAAGAAGCATGAAATCAAAGGCAATCTTTACGCATCAATAATTTGTAAATATTTTTTTTACCGGTTTTAATCGGGTGTTTGTGGAATCAGCGCCTATGTGAACTCTTCGGTCATCTTTATCTATTAAATTAGCAGTTATTATACTATTTGATATATTGACGTAAGTCACAGGGTGGTTAGAGCCAAATATATAACGATTACAGTTGGTATTGTTCTGATAAAGATTTTGCACTTTGCAAGTATTGTGATATAAGACGAAAATATTTACCTAGTATAAGTTTAGAACGAGGTAATAGTTATCGAAATGAATACACTCTTATTTTTGCTACTTCATCTTGCTAATTCTGCAAGTTTGTCTGTGACCCCGGTTCTTCTGCGGATTTCCTCATTTCCTAATTTACCACGAAATTCTCAGCATAGCTCTCTCCATATCCCGTTGTGCGGCTTTAAAATTGTATATCAACCAGTGGACTGCAAGAGATTAAATTTTCTACAAAACATTACAGTACTACAAGCTACGAGGAAGGCTCCCCCTCTTATTCAATTAACTGAAACGATTAAATTTTTACGCGACTTAAAAATACTTGCAGTGAGACTATATTGTACCAACATTAAAAATTTAAAACCTCCAAGTTACTGCCAGGTTTAATGTCTTTATTTTAATGGAATAATTATGTCGCTAATTACTTCGACCCATTTCACCTTCGCTGGAGGAAATTAATGTAGTGCTGACAGTACATTTGCAGGTATGTTTGAGTATATACAACTGTCGTGAGAACTGGAGGTCGTACAACATTTTCTGGATTGCAGTGGTTTCAAAATAGAATTTTCTGAAAGTTTATGCAAGAGGTCTAGCATCATCATCATCAACAGCCCAAACAATTCCACTGCTGGACATAAGCCTCCCCTATACGTTTCCAGGTAAAACGATTATGAGCCCTTTCCATCCACCGACTTCCCGCGGCCCTAACAATGACGTCAGTCCATCGGGTATAAGGGCATTCCACGCTTCGTTTTTCTGTTCGTGGTCGCCATTCGAGAACTTTTATTCCGCAGCGGTTGTCAGTTCTATGCTAGCAGCTATGAGAGCTAGCTAGCTATGGGAAGTCTATGCTAGCAGTCAACTTTTCAGGCTATTGACGACAGATTTTATCAATATAAAGTTCGAATCTAATTGCAAACGGGATCACCCAAGCAAAGCTGGTACCTAGGAGGGCTATCTGCTTGTTTCATCAGCAAGTATAATAAAAAAACATGCCTGTGATACAACAAGATGCGCTCCGGGTACGCAAGCCAAGCCAGAGCCTATTGTTTACCCGAAATCAGATTGCGAGGGCACCTCCGACCTGCGCCAGCAAGTCGAAGCACACATAAATCCACATGCACACACTCCTGGGAATAAGTGAGGAGTAATTTGCGAGTACGAGTTTGCCTCGCGTCGCTGACATTAACTATTAAATTCGTTGCATATTAAACTACAACCTTAGAGCGCTGTAATCCAGAGTGTGGTGAGCGTTGATCATGCCTCAAGAGACTCTTCAACTGTTTTTAAGCATGAGTAGTTTGCTTCAGAGTTGACAGACCTCAGAACGCTTAGAATATTACAAACGGGTTTACAGGCTTGCAAGCTATCATCATCATCTTGGAGGAGTCCAGGGCTGCGCAATGCTTCTTCTATACATTTCCAGGAAAGATTCTGAGCCATCTCCATCCACTGACCTCCCGCGATCCTCACGATGTGGTCAGTCCATTGAGGAGGAAGCGTCCCACGCATCATCTAGCGTGGTAGCTATTCAAGAAAATTTATTTCCCAGCAGTTGTCAATTAGTCGAGCTGTATGACCTGCCGATTGCCACTTCAACTTGCAGTCTATGTAAATGCATGAAAAAACCACTCACTTTGAATATTATAAAAGTAACAGACATTATACGTAGTAAAATTTGATTCCCAATATAACTGCCAAAACATAATTAAACAAATTGAAGAAAGCTGAATCATCATCTTTGAGTGCGCGAATCTAAGTCGATTCAGTTCCCGAAGAATGGGGAAGCTCTGTCGAAAAATGCTCTCTTTGTTCCCGACAGCCAACAGGCTCCAAGAGTGTACTGAGCCTCACTTGACACGCTTCATTTTTACCTTTTCTTTAAATTGAAACTGGAGCAAGTGTACGCCATGTATCACCCAACTTCATTATGAATTAGCAAGATTTTTCGGAGCTGCATTAATATTTTCACTGCATTTTAGACTATTTTAAAAGCAATACAGCCAATTACGCCGGTTTTGAACGCTAGGAGCTTCTATTTGAATGGGCGTAACGCTTGTTAATATTACGGAATATTTCATAAAGGAAAAAAAATAAACTTATTGAAATTTAAACATGTTTTCCGAACTCTACAATAATTACATAATATTATTAGTATTAATGTCTTGAATTTACTGACGTGTGTTGGAAATTTTAACAACAGAGCTGAAATGAAATGTCTTGGTCTAATAAGACGCCAAGCTCCTTCAATATTCAGTCATATACTAGCACTCATGAGCACGTAACGGAATTTTGCGAAAATTCCATACTTAAATGAAAATCTTACCACGTCATCATTGAAGCATTTTTTTGCTCATTTCTATGCTCCCATCTGCGCCACCGTTATAATTCAACAAAGGAACCGCGCTTATAAGATGTTTCCCATAACATTTCCCATGATGGTGCATATTCTATGTATACGAGGAACCTTTCCAATCGGGTGCGGCGCGCTGCGGCCGTGGCAATGCACTTTCGCTGACCCCTTGCCTTCTCCCACGGCAATCCTCTCTTTCCCTCCTCAAACTTTCTTCGCGAGCCATCTCTTTCTAACCTTGGCTGCGCTTGCGCTTCCCGTGTACCGAGGTAATAACATTCTACGACGCGGTACACCGCCGGAGTGGAACGGGTTCTGTCGATGACTTCGACAATTATTCGTATGAGAGACAATGGTCGATGCAATGAACACTGCTCGAGTTGAATTTAGTTTTATTGAGTTATCGATATTATGCGTCTAAAACTAAATAAAAGAGATCTAAACATGAATGGATGACGTCAGTATATACACGCGATGAAAAGAAGGAAACTGTTTAGTTATAAGCTATAATAGCTTTTTACAAAATATTTAGAACAAGTGTCTCGTATGGCCACAAAGATATAATAGTATTCAATATTGGTTAATAAAAGTTTGTATAAAATAAAAGGTTGTATAAACGTACTGGCACGAATACTTCTGTATCGGGACACGCTCTATAAAGTTAGACTTATCTATTCCAATTCCAGGTGAGCGAGCGATCTTCTAACTCAACATTCTTATGATTCAGCTCAAGAATTTTCAGATAGATTCGCCTTGTTAGTATGCAAACCCAGAGGATTATTGTGGGCCACGTAACCTATATTTTCTAAACAGCTCATACCGCAGTCAGTAGAAAACTCGTAGTATAGCAACCGTGAGTCAAGTTACGGATTAGTAGGGAGTATGCTGAAATGATCCCATACTCCCACACACTTGGAAAGAGAGATGTCAAGTGTGCAATCAGCCGTCACAGATATTTCGACTTTATCTATCAAAAATTTAGGACGACATTCGTTAGCATCGTACTCGAGGGGACGCCGTTCTAGGTTCGCGAACATATTACCCGACGAGAAACGTGAGGCTCTAAGCGCTTCCAGGCGGTATTCTATTATGAGACATAAAGCTGAGGATTTGGGTAGAGATTCGATCGGCGCGACGTTAGTTCGTACGGGGGAATGCGACTCGGAGCATTCCATCGCACAATGAGTAATTTAAAAATTCAAAAACTCGTCGAGGCTCGGTATGCGAGGTGAGGCGATCCGACGAGTGCCGCTCTGCAATTGAGACTGTTATCTGTACGCTGCTCCACAACGTACGTACAACAAAAATAATTCACCTCGGTGAATAACACGGTTACATGAATAAGCTTGGCTGAGCATTAGATGGAACACAGGAACGACCGCGATTGAAACTACAAACATTGTTGGATCATAATTCACTTGGAGATTGGAGCGCAAAGTTCTTGAATACGGTTGTCAGATGGGAAAAGAAAATACGACTCTTGGAATTAAATGGGAAAGCAAAAGTAACCTTACATCAGATCGGGTACTTGGCTAATTGGTAAACATGCAGCGAACAAATTGCCCGAGATCAGACGGTTCGATATCCCCACTATGCTTAAATTAAATTCTATCCACTCATATTTTCCAAGCTATCATTACAGCGGAGTCAAGTTTCGTTGATTTTTTAAAATTCCACATGTCTAGTATTTGATTGCATTTTAATTATTCAGTCGTTATTCGATGCGTTCTACATGTCAGATCTGCGGTGGGCTGGGGTGTTTTCCGATGCTGATCTGTATTTTACATGCAAATTAAATTATGGAATTTAAAATTGATCGTCATAACTTTCCCAGCAGTCAAAGAATTTGTAATGCCAGTCTTATCTCCATCTATGAGCCATTAAAGCAGTGTACCTGCCGAGCGACTGCCACTATCGCATTTACCATCTGACAAGTCACCAGTAACAGAACTAGCGAATATTAGAAAGAACAAAGTTTACAAGATTATGAACTTGCAGATATTTTTCCTATTAAATAATCCGTTTTTCATCTATAAATAAGCGAACTCGAAACAAAAAAGTGGGTGGAAAATAATTACAGTTATTAGTAATTACAAACTCGAGGAGTATAACGTATCTTGAAACCTAACCAGCTCGAAAATGGTTCGCCGTATCGCGATCAACTTTCGTTTTAATTTCGGAAACAATAGAGTTTAAAACGCCCTGTTGGCTCCCATTTAATTTCCACGGATTGAGAAGCGAGAACATGAGCCTTATAAGAATACAGCTAAGTGTCAATTTGGTGGAACGGCGAGAAGTATCGGAGTTGGTTGCACAGGATATTCAACGCTGAATCGATATGCGAGAGAGTTTAAAATTTATTCGAGTTTTATTAGAGGTTTTCGCTTATGGATGCAGTGGAAACATGTTGGAGTGAGGTGGTAAAAACTGGGCCGTAATTAGTCTTTGGAGCCGAACCGTGAACAGATGCGGAGTAGTGCTGCAGATTAGCGAACAGTTGGTATTGCACGGGATCAGGTCGACCGATGCGTCCAGTTTGCTCCTGAATTACGTTTCTCGGTGGCTGTGGGAATTTATGTTTTAAAAATAGAACTCGGCTTGTAAGCCAGATTGGTTATTTATTTAGTTCCACAATGCGGTACAAATGAGATGGAACCATTCTTATTTAGATAGCACAGGTTATAGGACTAGGTTTCAAGCACATTATTATTTAAAATATGTTATTAATTTGCTCTATTTAGTCACTAAGAAAAACAACATTCACATATTAATATTGTCAGTATATTATGTTGAAAACTCGTAATATGGTGTGATATTATACTAACATAACGAGATGTAAAGTCGGAAAAAAGTACGCAAATAACTTTTAGTTGAGAGCCTCTGATATTTCTATAAGTATGAAAACTCTCGTTGATTAGCTTCGGACTTTTTATTTCGACGTAGGTATCTACTTTTTCCTCTTATTAAGATTTGAACTGCTTCTGCCGAGTGGCTCAAGTTTGTCGTATGAAATATTACTTTTCGCAAGACTAGATCTGATTTCGTTTCGAGTTTTATTTCAGACTAAACTTTTGCTTACGACTTCGCGCGGACGTTTTATCTCCTTTTAAAAATGTCCGTAAAAAGTGTACTATGATAATTTCCATTCAACAATAATGGTCTCCAAAATTTAATTTTAAGCTAAAAATATAAAGGTCAGACATTTGAACCAAAAATTAAATAACTTACACCTTAATAATATAGATGAAGTATAAGTTAGCGTCGATCTCTTTGATTACTAATTATTATTTGGAAACGATATCAAGATTCAAGATGTATTATGAACTGATAAGTAATTAATGGACATTTTAACACAGTGCCTATCTTGCCTAAGACTACTAAGCAAAGTTCGTCTATGAAAACCAGATAGCTGACATTTTTAAATAACAAAAAAAAATTAAAATTCACAAATATTTCTTCTTGAAGTGTTTCACTTTATTTGTTTGAAGGATAAACTTTAACAAAATTTGGCAGCTCAGAGCTCAAATTAATAAAGTGAAAATCAAACAAAGTGCAATCGCGAACGAAAATAAAAAATGTTCGACGCAAAAACGGTGTTTAATTTTGAAATGGACTTACCGTGTCGGACGCTGTGTAGCGCCCGCTGCTGCACTCAAGCAGTGAAGATTCACTCACCTGAAATAAACAAACAATATATCACTTTTTGTAATAAAACTTTATTGCTAGGAACTTAAAATAAATGAACTCGTTGATCACACTTATTCCACTTAAATCATAAATGTGAACGTTTGGATGTTTGTTATTCAATAACTCCAGAACGGCTGAACGGATCTGGATGAAATTTGGCACAGAGATAGATTGCAGTCTGGAATAGCTACTTTTATCCCGGGATTTAAAACTACGCTGGTGTAACTGGTGTGGCTCAGCTAGTGTTGTTACTAAAGTTAAATAGGTAAAAGTTTATTATAACTAAAAAAGAGCTATGGATTTTGTTAACTAAATAAATAAATCGCTATTTTTGACTGAATTACAATAAAACTCTAAGTTTTTCGAATCATGTAAAGTAAAAATGCTGATGAACATCCCAACCAAGTATCTTAGTTTTCTATAAGGTTAAAAAAATCATCCAGCCGACATTCCAAATTCAATTCCACTATAGTCAATCCGATCGCGACTCAGCCAGTCTCATCTAACGTAGTTTCTTCGGCAAAACAGCGGAACGCAGCCCCAAGGGCCCTTGTTGCTTGATGTCTATTTGCATGACTAACCGTCCCAAAGCCGAGGCCAGCGTGGTCAACAATGGAAACGTTTAGCAATTCGCCCCCATAACGAAGTTAGACGAGATTGCAGAGCTTATGGAACCAGGGCATACAGACAGCGTTCAGGCGGGAAGAGATTCTCGACTATCGATATTCAAATGCCTTTTGTTGTGATGCAAAATTGCCTCACACGTCTTACTTTGTGTTGAAAATAGTCACTGGCTAATGAACGCTATGCTAGTAGTGAAACGTCATTGTAAAGATCGCGGAAAATGGAGAAGACTGCAAAAACGTTCCCCCTGAAAACTTAAACACGTTCAGTCTGATGAGCTATGCCATGGGTTTTTATTTACGGTTTCTTGTAAGTAAATAATTATTTATAGAATATGCTTCGATCGCGCTTGGACCATACGTGTGCACGCATCCTTAGTTTGAAGCCAACAGTCCCAATGTGTTTGTGCATTGACGCTCTTGGCGAAGGAAATGATTGGTTGATTAGTTATAAACTGGCAATGTTTGGATCGAATGAATAATGAATCTAGCGTGTTTTCAATATTTTTTTGTTAGTAATGAAAGCATAAATGTTGTTGCTGTTAAACTGAGAAATAAATATACTTATTGCAAATAAAGATCCTTGAATTAATATTATCGGAAACTGCTAAAACTGTTGTTGTTTTTGAACAACAACCATGCCTATTTTTGCCGTCAAGCAGCGTTACTAATGTTTCGGTTGTAAGGGAGTGGTCGCCGGTAAAATTACAGGCATACGAGACTTACCGACTGTATGCCTAGGTTGATGGACACAGGGCAGTGAGGCTCATGAGCCTGAATAATATATCCCTTAGGTATCCAAGAGATATGTATTCTACTAGGTACATAGCTACCATTAAGGGCTAAGGAATTGCAGTCAAAAGCAAGCATTCTGAAATATAAAACCTTTCTAAAAGGTTTATAATTGTAAGCTCCGTTATTTACTTGCAACCGCTCATTTTTCCTTGTTAAAAGATGTATATCTAACTGAGGGGGAGTGTCTTGCAATCTACGCAATCCAATCAAATCTAAATATTTTCCCAGACATTTACAGAAATAATCTGGTATCATGGTACCATGTTTCTGGAAATTGCTTAACAAAAACATTGGTTGAAGAATGTTTGACTGAGAAAGAAGAACAAACACAACTGGTTCTACCCAAATACAAATTTTAAACTGTATCGCTAGAGATCAAGAACATAATAGGTAAGATATATAAGACTAAATATAGAAATACTCAATTTAGCGCTCGCATATTTCTTCAGAAATGTAACCATATCACATACAAGTTTCGGTATACGAACGTCTACAAAGTTTCCCGTTCCCAAATACGTTCCGTTCATATTATTCCACACCAGACCCAAGTAAAGTTTTTATTTCATCAGAATAGACCGGCAATACCGGATATTAGCTCCATAATCTGGATACAGCTCCGTGCGCTACTCTCACGATTTATCGAACGATGAGCGGCTCGCCATTATAACCCTTACCCCACTTATTAATATCTACGTAATTTATTGTAAATTACATTACCTAGCCGTGCGTAAGGGGCTTGAAGCAGCTATTGATTTAAGGGGCTGGAAAAATATAATTTTGATGTGGTGACAATACAATGAAAGGTTTTAAGAGTAGTAGAACTCTTTGTGAAGGGCTCGTCCGGGGAAGTACTACCACCACGCCTTTTTCTGCCGCCAAGCAGCAACGCTGTGTTTCGGTTTGAAGAGTGTGGTCGCCGGTGTAATTACAGGCACATGAGGCTTAACATCTGTATGCCTCAAGTTGATGGACGCAGAGCAGGGCATCGTAAGGCACGTTCCTATCGAGCGTGACTTGCGAGGCAATGCTTTGTTATAGGCGATGGTTACCACTTAACATCAGGTGGGCCATCTGCTTGTTCCATCAGCTGGTTGTATAAAAAAAAATGTCATCGATTGGTTATGGGGTTAAGGACAGGTGATGCGTGGCAACGACAGTAGGGTTTTATTTCTATATTCATGCTTCTATAAATTATTGTTTGTACTTAATTGTCGTTAATCTAAAGGTTAATATACTAAGCGTTTCCTGCGTGACGAGCTTTGAGTTCGCACAAAATACTACCAAAATCTCCAGCGCGGTCATACCAGAGCTTAAAATCCCTCTCTATCTCAGTACAAAATTGTAGAAAGACGACTTTTGCAGGCGAATTCCCTTTTAAAATACGCGATAAAATGAGAACATGCAGCTCTCTGACCACCTGAATATATGAATATACGGCAATTTATTATCATTCTTAAGTAACTTTATAAAATGGCCATGTGTGTTCGCTTGCCGTGAACCCCGGCTATTTTAAATACTCTTTAAAAATAAATTTCCCCGTATACAAGTGTATAGTGATTTAGTAGGATAGCGCTGAGTGAGAGTTGCCAGACGTACAGTAACGCTTATATTGTTTTTGGAGTTGGTTTATAAAGAGAGAACATTACGGAATTTATAGATAGACTATCACGTATTTGTTTCATGTTAACTTTGTTTTTTAAGCAATTCTCTTGAAGAAATAATTTTGACCATCGAAAAGGCAACTAAACTTCCGAAACATGCAAAATTTGCATGTATTTCTCGGTACCGCTTCAACATAAAGAGACGAGACACCGTATAAGGCTTAGAATGAGGAAATTTTTGCAATATTACGTCACGCGCCTTGCAATTATTATTCGCCGCATGCGTCACCATTGCATAATGCATCTAATGACGCGACCTGATGCCCTTCCGTTTCCTCTGCGGAATTAATTAGGTCTCCCAACGCAGAGATAAGGCAAATTTATGCTACAAGGTTAAAATTTACTAACTAAACCTATTTTGAAAATTTAATAAAATTCACCCAATTATTAATATGGTAGTATTTAGAACCGGGAAATATTATTTTTCTGTTTATAACTTTGGCGTCTTTTAACTTGTCAATTAAAAGAAGATTGACCTATATTTTCATGTCACTTTGAACACAGTTTTGAATTTTATAACCCCATCTCAATCTGAAAGTAGCGTCTTTGTTTTTCACGAACGTGAAATAAAATACGGAAATATTTTTATTAGACCTTTTTTTCGGAAATAGTTGTATTTCTCACCCTGAGATTGTAAAACCAGTCCTGAATTAAACAAGGATTTTCAACATGAAAAAAAATAGATAGCACCCAATCCTTTCCAAATTACAAAACGATTATAATCCGCTGCCTAAGGATTATTTCACATAGCGCTATTTATAAACCCAATGCCCTGTAAAATGAAATAATCCAAACACCGCTCGGCTAGAAAATTACACGATCGCTTTTTTCCTCACTGTTTACAGAAAAATACATAAAAAATAAGCAAGCATTGAAAAAAAAACTGTCATGGTGAATGTCTTCTTGTATTCACTATCATTTATAGAAAAAACTAATATTTAACGTATATAAATATATTTTTTACGATTCAGAGTTATGTAAAGCCACAGAGAGGGCACGTCCTGATGCTTTGAGATTAATTCAATTGTCACAGAAACACGTAGCCACTCATTACCAGGGAGACGATCACTAGTCCTCTCATGAAAAACTGATCGAAATATTTTATGATCAAAATTACTGTAAGCCGATACTGAAATAGTTACCAAAAAATCGAACACTCTAGAATGTGTTTTTGTTTAAAAAAAGAGCTCGTAATGAAATAACTATAAAACCGGCAAAGTGCGAGTGGGACTCGCGCACGAAGGGTTCCGTAACATTATCTATAAAAAATGTATTTTTTTCCCTTGAATATTTTTTTATTCTATTTTTTAGTATTTGTTGTTATTGTGGCAACAGAAATACATCATCTGTGAAAATTTCAACTTTTAACTACGCGGTTCATGAGATACAGCCTGGTGACAGACGGACAGGCAGAAAGGCAGACGGACGGACAGCGAAGTCTTAGTAATAGGATCCCTTTTTACCCTTTGGGTATGGAATCCTAAAAACGGTACCCAAACAAACGAGTGCCTACCTAATTAATGTCTGCAAAATAATAACAACAACGTTTTAGCGGAATGTAGAGGGTTAAAAACAAATGTGTTAAGACATTAAATTACACGTGATGAACCCATTTGCGCTACACACCTATATCCGCTTCCGCGTTAAATTAATTGGCTGTAACCCCACTGCAGGAAGGATGTATGACTGCCACTACTCATGTGGATGTAGGTGTCTCTTACATAATCCAAGACGGGCTATGAAACAACGCGTGAGGAACGGCCGTTTACACCATCGTTGTTTTCATAAACATAAACAGAATGCAAATGAAATGAGAATGCAGCGGGAAAACACGGCGCTTAACTCATAAAAATTTGAAACGGGAATATATCATGGATAATTCCTATTTTGATAGTTTTCATGGCAAAGTCAAAGTCAAAATATATTTATTCAATAAAATGACAAGAATCACTTTGAAACGCCTTAAAGCTAGGTTAATCTAGGTGCCAGTTCCACGCGACCTCCATAATGATGAAACAAGCTGATGGCCCACCTCATGTTGAGTGGTTGCGTTTTTCTATAACAATTGCATTGCTTTCAGAGAACGTCCGCTGAGGACGTGTCCTCTGTGGCATTTGTAGAAAGAAGTAATAGTTTGACCCTCTTTTTTATATTCCACAAATCTTCTATTTAGATGTGATTAGATCTAGAGATTTGGTGTGGTTACTAAGCTTATTAAAAAGATTTAGAATTTCAATTAAGGTGAGGTGAACGGGGCACTGCTCATTTCAAAAGGTATCTAGGACAGATCAAATTAAATTGGTTCAGGTATAAAATACCGTTGGCAACAACAAAACGCTAATGTCTGCCGTGAACCGGCTCCTTAAAATAATCCTTTGAAACAATAACAATCCCAGACACCGTTATTACAAAACCTACTTCCAAATCCTTAACCTTGTCTGTACAATTAACCCGAATCTGTTTTCCTATAGCATCTGAGAATTGTTGGATACTAATCTAATTAACCTTAGACACGAGTCCAAATGTGTTAACGGGAGTCTCCCAAAAGCCAGGGTCGGGGATGCCGAACCGTAGCTTATTGTAATAGGGATAAAGGCGTGATTAGCGTGGGGTGTATTCTCATTAGCATTCATCCTGCGCTCGCGACCGCCGCTCCCGAATAAAGCATCTGTTAAATGTCTCGTGCTTGCTAAAACTTGGCCGTAATTATCTGTTAACATTCCGAAGTTTGACCTCGCGAAAATCTTGGGCTAAGCGGGTATTTTCAACTTCTATTCGGTTCCAGACAAACCAAAAAAGCAAGTTCATTTGCGATTTTGGTAGTAACCATTTGTTTTATAAGATTATCGTATTATTTACGAGGCATAAAATATGAGTTGGTATAAAAAGGATATTAACAAAACACAATCTCAATTATAAATTTTTCAAATTCGAGAGTTCAAGGAGTATTGTAAACTTGGTCTTCTAATACTGATGTACCTATAAACAGTTTGCAGCTCATGCAGTAATTTGTCACACCGCGAAAATCAAATATTCTTTGCATATGAGGCGATTAGAAGTCAGTTGGTCCACATAAAGTTTTTTTAGTGCACGAGCGGTTTTCTCTGGTCTATGGAGCCTACCGGAGGCATTCTGTTCCCTAATAATCGGGCGCATGGAGATTTTTAATGAAAAAGATTGTTCGCCGTAATTTCTAAAGTTAGTTAAAGGGATTCAAAAGTTTATTTTGATTCAGTGTTGCTCGAAAAGACTGATTGTGCTTTTTAAGACAGATTGTGGCTTGAACGATAGGGGGCTGTTTACTTCCTATTATGAATGAGTGGTGTTGAATTTTTAAGACGACATTCGAGTTCGTCATTCGGCGTGTGAAGTTTCAAATACTATACAAGAAAACATTGTTAAAATAAGACCAATGATTATTTATTAACAAACACATTCGGCCATCTATAATCATATTATGTACTACTTTTACTGATAATATAACCTCCCCGTTTTTATTTTAGTTGGTTCTTCTTCTTATCGTGTCACTAATTTCTTTCGAAGCAGTGTGGTGTGTTTAGTTGGTTAAAAATACTTAGGTTGTCCAGTGCACGTCTAGCACAAGGTCAATGTTTATCTCTAAAAAGAAATCAAGCTTAATTCGTTGTGATTTCTATTCATTGGGATTATTCATAACACCGATTCAGATTTCACCCGGGCGGACTGTGAAAGACGCACCTACTCGTATTCATTATGCCTGATCCATTCGCTAATGCTTTTCATATAAAATTTCTATTAATTCAGATTTTTTAAACCGACACGACTTTGAAATGCAGAACTCTATATAAAAAACGGAATTTGTTTAAATATGATTTATTTCACAGATTTGCAGGGTCTTTAAAAACGGATAGCCTCCTTCTACTTTAACAGTAAAATCGAGCAAATATTTTGATGAAATGTTTGAGACTTTCTCCTATTCCCAACAGGCAGAACAACAATAAAGTTAAAAGCACCTTTCAAGGAAATAGACCCTAAACATTTATAATACACATATTTCAATTTGTTCCTAAAATTCAGCAATTTAAAGCAAACGTAGCTTGTGTTTAATTGAATTTATTGAAACAGTCTGAAATTCCAACAGAAAATTATAATCAATCGCCGTTTCATTTCACACATTCATTTCAATGTGCCTTCAATGTACCCAAATGATAAGCAATTTTTGTAAATCATTAATAACCAAATTCACATAAAATCTAAGTCAATAAAATGAAATAAATCATCCTGACATTATAAACCCCGCGTCAAATAGGCAGCATTATTTTTAATTCATGACCCGAAATTTCCGTTATTGTATTCTCAAAATCGCAAGTATGAAAAAGCTTCCTTTTTGGAGATAGATGGCGCTCCCTGAAATATATGTAGTATGCAAAACTTTTTCGCGCGAATTAATAACCTGTTTTAGTATTCATTTTTATAAATGTAAATTTAATGATATTATCTACAACTACATACAACTTTTTTCCATAAACGCCTTAAATGTCATCTCGGGGTTCACTTTCTTACGACACTCTTAGATTATCCTCTTCATTTTTATGCTCATTTGTTAAATAGTTATGGTCTAGTACCAGAAGGGAGCTTAAGATATCTACTAAGTTAAGATAATGTATCCCTACTTCCTGTATCACAAGGATCACTTCAAAACGTCATATCGTTTATAAGACGTCATATTTTGTGAGAGTGTGAGACACATCAGTGCTGCAGTGGTGTGAGATCCCGACCGAGCCTAGAACTAACACCAAGATAGTGCACAATGATACAGTTCCTATAATTTTTTTTATAAGATCAACATGCAGCTTGATTATTTATTTGTATGGAATGATCGAACTGTTTTATAAACACTATGTTATCGGGCCAAAGCAAATGAACGGCGTGCAAAGTTAGACGCTAAGGTATGTACTGCTTATTGATTTTCAATTAATCTTTTGTCCCCTTTGCGTTTGGACAGATTCATTTTTCTGTGTCGCAAAACAGTATAAGGGCTTTTATTTATCCTAAGACTATGATTTTAGCAATGTGGATTATGTATGCTGACGATTCTTTGCCATCTAACTAGTAAAATACAAAATACAGAGATACGTAGCACCCCTATCAAGCGGCAATCATTTTTTCTATTAATATAGTTTGGGATAAAAATAGTAATTAATATTTTAGAATGTCCCGAAAGATATGCGTGATATTAAACTACTATTTTATTTGAGATTTTTTATGTGTAGATGATAACATAAAACTTGTGAACAATGACCAAGCAGGTCGCCACAAGCGCATCAAACCCCAAGTACGAATTGGAGCGTATATGCGCTGTAGCACGAGCACAAGAAGGAACGTTATAAGTGTGTTTTTATTTATTTTCATTTCGCTGTTTGCTCGACTATGTGGATACTTGGGATCCGGCGTGCTACGTCTCGAGCCACTGTATGCTAAACAAACAAACATACGCAAACATTGAAATCGCATGTTATTCATTCCTATCGATGTCGCTTTCACATTTTCTGATTTCTCGTGTTTATTTTGTATTTACTAGAAAAATAGGAAACTATTCACCATAACAATTGTATCTCTTATTTGTATTTATTTACTTTACCTAGTAAAAACTAAGGTATCACTATAATTCTTGCCATCTTATTCATAATCCCAGCCATTTTATAGCGGCTCTATTATAGAATATTCTTGTCACTGTCACTTTCATGCCAACGAAGAGACAGCTACAAACTTTTTCAGGCTAGTGATGATGTGGGGTCTCTTTTGTTTTACTATGGTTAAATTATAATTTAAATAAACTTACAAAATTATTCCACCGCTGTCGGGCAATAGTCACTAGCAATTAGCAATCTCCCAAACGAGTAATGAATGAGAATCGGTATTCGACGTTAGAGCAAACCAATCTCACTAATATCCGATCACCCGGATGAGCTACGCAAAGCGCATTGAAAGTCCGCCAAGTCTTTTCTTTTCCGTGTAAACAGCACCGTATTTTATCCGGAAAAAATAGAAGGCCGTTACAAAAAGTCCCGATGAATAGTCGTCTGTGCCGGAAAGTCAGGAAAACTCTGCAAAAATCAACTAAAAAAACCGGCAGTGTTTCGCGCCTGCCCGTTTTATGGTCGATATGTTAATAAATATTGGACGTGCATTGAATGGATAAGTTCAGTGTGGCCAACTCAGCATCTGTTGTGCTAAGTTGAGCACTTTTTATCTAGCAGTAAAAATAATGATATAGCATAAAATAGCACCAAATGTAACGCCTTGAACAACAAATAAGGCGAAACAGGCTGGGCTAATTAGCAGAATTATTTATAAAAATAAAGTTTACGTTTAATATCTTATTTTGAAAACGTTCCCGTTTGAAGAGAGGCAAAAATTTAAAACATATAGAAATGTGACCAATACGTGTTGATAAAAAATACTATCTACTCGTCTAGTTTTCATGGTTCTCTCACACAATATGTGTTTATTAAGAATTTATGGATAATATAATTATTAGATTTTTGAATTATACATGATACGGGTCGCCATCGTTATATTCACGGCATGCGACTTCAAAAGTGTAAATATTTAAACTAAAAATTTCATTATCTGAATTTACACCGATTTATTTCCAAAAACCTTATTTTACAAAGGAAATACTGAAACACTTCTCGACTCCGGATTTACACCTGTAACACTGAGCTGGCAGCACTACAGAGTATGGAACATTCAGGACCTGGCAAAAGCTCGCAGGATTAATAAACTCGTATTTATATGCCAGGACCGCAATAAAGATAGTGGCAACACTACACACGAGCAGCTTAGTGACCATTTTGAACCTAAAAGTTAGAGTGAACTGCTAAAAGAATGAAAGATTGGGGTTAATAATTAGGTACTAGTAAAATAGGTTTCTGGTATTATTTACTTTAGTTTAAGGAAATTGTTACTTTTCTACTATATTCTTTCTATAAAAAAAAAAGGATCCAAGAACACACTTTTCCACGTATATTTAAAACCTTTCTTTTATATTTACTTTTTTTTTAACATAAATATCTACTTATAGAAATTTATTTGAATTGACTAATTATTTATGAAAAGCGACTTGCTTATCAATTGTTTTTGTTCTTATTTTTTGTTTCATTAACTGCTATAATAAAAATGTACATGCGTCCATCGAACATATTTCAACTTTAGCTATACACAATCTGTACAAAGTTATACCTATTTCTAAGTTTATTTTTGCCTAAGGAAGTCGTATTAATGCATTGAACACGTGTTGAATTTACGTTGAACCATACTGAGTAATAATTTACGTTTGTTCCTATTTCGGGATCCATTTCCTAACGCTGTTAATGAATAAGAACAGTTTGGAATGTAAGGAAACAAGTATTTTAGCTAAGAATGTAATTTAGATAGAACATAAACTTTTTTTAATAATTCACAATAAAGTAGACGTTATTTTTATTAAATTCTCACCTTCTTTAGCCAAGAGGCTCTACAGGCTTCGCTTTATGGCCCAATTTAGGGATGCCCCGCTTAATATAGGCCAAGAATAATGCACTGTCTCTCAGTATTCATAAACTATGCGTAGGTCTTGTAAAATCGCGTAAGCGAGAAAGCAGACAATAATTCCAGTATCTATATCTACACATAATTTGTTTATATGGTTTGTATCGTTAGACGCGACCCAAACTTTATCAGCGCTACAACCCACCAATCGAAATGTTTCCTAATTTGCCGAACGAAATACTTTCATCAAAAACAAAGAAAGAAGCGGTCAACAACTCACACGAACAAAGTCGACTCTCCTGAAAAATTGACGATAGAAGTCTGCAAGTATTCCGTGATCAAAGGCCAGATGGATTGGCTGGCGCCATGGCCGCTGAGCATTCTCGAGTCTTTCTGGAACCTCTTTAATTGCGCCGTTTTATGTACCACAGGAATCTTCCGCTTTGAAGACGAACAGAAACTAATTTGTAGTTAGTAATCTTGTCCAAAGTTTTGTTTGTTGTTCGATTTAATAAATGTAAGAGCGTCTTTGTTGGAAACTATTCTGATGAATGTCCTTTACCCGCCCCGTTAGGGGGGTTCCAAAGTTGGTTAATACAATGTTTGTCGTATAGTCGCGTAACGGAGGCACGATATTAAATAGACAAAATGTGTATCTTAATAGGGCACAAGTTTGTCGGTTGGCTGTTTCACTTGAAGTTTCAGAACTTCTGACAACGCATCTTCCAGGGTATTGTTTAAAGTTTATTAAGTTTTGAACATCGCATGACGCGAGTTGACGTCGAGTAGGTAATGAACCGAATAAGGCGCCTGTGTACACTAAGCCTTTTTAATATTTTGATCATTAGTTATTCTCTTAGAACGGTGTTTCGGGAGCTTAAATAATTTTAGAAGCTTTGTGAGGAAATTTGCGTTGGGTAAATATTAAGAATTCCATTATTTGCTCTACGGAACGATTTTAATAATTTATATCAGCAGTTTTCTTTTGAGTAAGAGGAATTATGTATTGGAGTTTTTGAGATAAGATCTTGGTGCAGAAGCTGGTTGGGTGAGGATTTCGCCGTATTTTATTAAGCATTTAAACACAGTGTGCTCGGGGTCCCATTCGCAGATTAGAAAAAAAAAATTACAATTTTTGTGGTAGGATTTGGGGACCGCTTTCAAATTGCTGTTTTATAACTTTGACAGAGACTCATTATAGATTGTTAGACTTATATTAAAATTCTAAATTGAAGAAACACACACATCAAACCAAAGACAATCAGCAAAACAAACACTGCCTAAAACTACGCTTTATTAGCATCAGCACACGAAACATTCCTCAAACATTCAAACATGGTCGTAGTAATTAGCTAAGTTGATACAAGGTTAAGTTTCGTTTAAGACATGACGATGCAAGTTCAACTTGCATTAACTTGTGATCTTCCCGGGGCATCATATGTTCGCTTACCTGGTGAAGGTATGTACTAAGACTGAAGTTGAGAAAACCGCGTCTTAGTTAAGAAACGCCCGTCTACTTTTGTAACACAACAGAGAAAGAGAGCATGCTTTAATTAAAATTTGTTTTATGCACATAATACGGGGAAAATTGTTGTGCTTTTCTTGTCGCGCTTTGTCTTCTTGATTACAAAGTTCTGAAGAGTTTTATAGATGTTGTGCATTAAGGGTCCGGCGACAGTGGCTCGCAATTTCGAGGTGCGATTGGCTATTATTTCATTTCGGGGAGGTTGTTTGAAAGAATAACTCTAAAGTGTCACGCATAAATACTGTTCGAACACAAATAATACAATAATATAAGGGAAATGTGCTTGAGTCAGAAATCATTTTGGTATTAGGTAAACGTAAGACCAAACATACTAATGCACTGTCCTGCGTCTATCAACCTGAGGTAAACAGAAATCCATACTAACAAATTGTATAGATACTTGTAACATGATATCACAGAGTCGATAGAAGTATCACCACACGCTCGATGTAGCGTGAAACGTGCCCCTTGACGCCTTTGCTAATACATAACTGTCGCACGAGGCTTCGCTCGCTCGCATTATTCGGTTGCATTGCTTTATGTTTTTTTCTGCGTACCCAGTGTTTTGTAACAAATAGTAGCATGTATAATAATCCTGGTTACGAACTACATATTATGTCCAAAGTTTTACCAATGTCTTAAGTTACGGCGTGGGCCTCAAACATCTGTATCCATCAAATTGATGGACGCAGGCCAGTGTATCGTAGAGCGTGACTTAAGAAGCAATGCTTTATCATAATGTATGGTTCCCACTTAACATCAGGTTAGACATCTGCTCGTTTCATCATCAATCTTCATCACAAGTTATATAAAAACCATCAATACATTAACCAAACATATCAACTTCCACATTTATATTTCTTTTTATTTAGGTATAACGTGATAATTATTACAGTGTATGTATCATTTTAAAATAAAACAAGTCCGGGATAACTATGAATGCAAACCACACATTTTTTCATAAATAAATGGACGATTCTCGGAACGTTATGACTGCATGATATTTCTTCCAATCACTGGTTCCGATATTAAGCAAGAATTTCTGCATGAACGGAATGTGGCTAATATGGAGCCTTTACAATCCCATACCTATTGTTCAGATTCCAATATCATGTTCGCTTTTCAAGGAAAAACGAACAAGATAATATTGGAATTATTCTTGTGTTAGCTTTTATAAGTTCAACAAAAGTATCTCATTTTTTTCTCTCTTTTGTTGAAGATCGTCGTCTAGAGCAATTGTCGTCTAACTAGCTCACAAGTTTTAAATCAAACCTATCAAATCTGATAAAAAATCTGTCTTATTCCTTGCTCTCAATTTCCGTATTAATAAGGCACGATCGGTAACCCAAAACCTTTTCCAGTAAATGACAATAGGAGTCCAAAACATAACAAAGTTACAAAATGTCTTTCTGCGGCACAAACTAATCTACCCACCAACTTGGTTATCGAAGCACTTAATTTCGCCAATAATCCTCAACAAAGTTGTTTGAACTAAACGAAAATTTCACCAAACGCTTATCGCTTCGTTATTCTGCCAATTATGTTTCTGTGCCCGCGTCACAAATGCACGTAGATGAATATCGTGCGAAAAGACCGCGTGAGTCAAAGTATACACGGGTTTAGGTAATATTGAACAAGATTTATTAATATACTTTAAACGTTATTACGTACTTCAAACATTGCACATTGTAACCATTGACTCTTAAATAAAAACAAATAGTGCATGAACATTCCACACAGCACTATCTAGCCCTAAACTAGGCAAAGCTTGTACTATTATGGGGATCTTAGAGCTGGTAAGTACTTAAATACATTTTTTTACTATATATTGTTAATTATATACAAGTAAGTGGTCTAATAATCTATCGCGATTTGTCAACTGATTGTAATTTATTGAAACATACTTATATACAAACACAAAACATGCAGTAGTTAAAGTCCAATAGACTTTTGTGAAAGATACATTGCATCTTTATTGATTGGAATAATTTAAATTTAAATGATATAATGATTACTTTGAAATATTACACGGGTATTTATCGCGTTTTACCTTTAATAAGTACCAGTCTGCCCGCGACCACGGCTATTGCAACATAGCCGAAACGTCGGGAAATTATTAAAGGTAAAACGCGATAAATACCCGTGTAATATTTCAAATTAATTATGTGTTATGATCGCGAAAGTTTAAAAACACTAATATAATGATTGAAATAATTTAATGTTTACCAACTGTAAAATTGTGATTAAAAATAAATTCACTTTATGAGTATTGTTATTAAAATTCGCAACGTTGTTTATACATTTGATTTACTCCAGCGAAACAATATCGCTGCAAATACTTTCATAAGTACCTCTCGACGTAAAACACTCGGTTCGCAAGCAAATTGGCTAGAATCCGTTGTTTATACAAACGGATAAGTAGGAACGTTAATTATCAACCAGTTCTGTTTGCACGTAAAAGGATTTGTTTGTTTAAGAAGTACGTCTCGCTACGACAAATATTTCTTCTAAGAGAACTGTGCCATTTGTTTTTTTGGTGGGCTCAAGCTGTTTGCTTGAATGAAAATGGATCTTAGGACGATTTACACCATCATAAAATATAACAGATAGATAATGATTATTAGAAACATAACGTGCCTCAAAATCTAGGAGCATTTCAGTGTGATCCTTCGTATCACACTGAAATGGTTAACACAGAAATAAAATTATATTAGCCAATGTCCCACGCAATCCGTCAAACTGACAGCAAGTGAAACGGCCGCGTTTTGACGAATTCTTGTGCACGTTCATTTTGCGATAAATCTGAAAATTACTTTTTTTATGTGGACATCCCTATTTTCCAGTGTTTATTCCCCAGAATGTTCTAGGGCTTTCTCGAGCTTAATTGCTCACATTAATTAGGATGATGCAAACACATTTGCTGGTAACAGGCTGGAGTTAATCTGTTTGCTATTGGCTAGGTAGTAGGTTGTTTTGCTTAGTTGGGTTTGAAAGGCTAAGCCTGCTTTGTTATGGTACTTTTGTCAAGTAAGCTTTTTTGTAGAAATCAAAGAGCATTTATTCAATAAAATCACAAGGATGACTTTGAATCATTTAAAGCTTTTAAGGCTAGTTGAATCTATTTGGCAGTTCCACACAACCAACTCAGAAGAACAGGCAAGAACCTTACGGCTCTTACGGTTCCTTTACCGACCTCTTGGATGATCGATTTGTCGATTCTTTTTTGACCACGTGCTTCAAGGACTCAACTGAGTTGACTTTAAACAAGATTATTTATTTCACCGTGACTGAAAACAGTAAAACTATTTAGTGTAATCTAACCCTTACTTAAATGTCTCATCAAATGATTTAACGCCTGAATTGCCTGCTTAGTTTCCGCCTTGTACAAATATTAGACAAAGCCACAAGATCTGTTTAACATTCGCTACTCAATCTATACTCGTAGGTAACAGATTAACGCCAATATTATCCGAGGGACGCGACCGAACTACCGAATGCTCTCCAAGCTTCAACGTTCAATCCTCACTAAACACTATTAGGTACAGACCACATAAATTTATTCAGCGTCGATCGCTAATAAATCAGATAAACTTTCTTCATCGTATAAAACGTCGTAGCTCGTTCTCAACCTTAGCGGGTTTTCATCTCTGCCTATATCAACTTAAGGACTATATTCGGAAGTCTCCCTCTGGACTCAGTGGTGTCGTGCAAAATGAGATACTAGTTGATTGACAGAAGTCACGCTGTATTGTGTGAGAGGGATTGGCAGAAACTTAAACTGTCAGTCTCGTTACGAAGTTCAATGGGTCGAGGCTTAGCGCCGAGATAGGAAACTGGTGCGTCTTTGATCTTCATAACAGCTAATTAATTGGGTAAGGAAGGCTTAACCGAATATATTGACGGCCCTTAAGCCTTCTAAAGTTGAGGGACTGATATTGTTTGTAGATAAACAAACGATTTTCTAATCCTCGGGCTAAATAAATATTTCGTTGAGCTGTCCTGCGTTACCCGCTACTTCAAATAGGTAATTTTGAAACTTGCTTCTGATTCCTATTTGTAACATTTTTAAAAGAATACGTATTGTATACGGAAAATAAACAAACATTGATTAATCTTGTTGTCATAGTGATTACGCGTTGTTTTAACGACATAGTTTCGTGTTGACATCCATTAAAGCGTGTTCACCATAGAATTATAGGTTATCAATATCGTGGTAGGTACGCTTTGACAGAAATAGATGCCGTTTGCCTGATAGGTGTTGATTTTCAGGCGGCCATTGATTTCAAAGTGACAAATTGAATCGACTTGGAAAGAAAGGCAATATTTTGTTGTACATTAGTTACCCAAAATTATAGGCACATGAGGCATAACGTCCGTATGCTTCAAGTTGATAGACGCGGGACAGTTCTTAGGGCTCGCCCATTGTGTAATACTTGCAGGGCATGTCTTTGATAACGATAACCGCTTAAGATCAGGTGGGCCACCGGAATCAGCAAGAAGTCTTAAAAAACAAGTAGTTATTCATTAAAATGTTTTAATTTTCCATATTAGCGCATCGTTGCCGCGTGTATTTTCAAATCTTTTCAATAATTATTCAGAAAAGCCATGTTTGGTCTATTTTGTATAGATTTACTTTTTTGCTTGTTTTGTTCTTGTTTTGGCAGCACAAGTAGTTATTAGTATGCATAAATTTGCTATTTTTGACATAATATGTTACTTTGCTCAAAGCAATAAAATTTGTTAGTTAAAAAATTTCAGACTGTCTGTATCAAGCTTGTGAACTGCACCTATAAAGGCTTTTTTACTTTTATAAAGCGAAAAAAGTACCTTAATATTTTGGTTGGCAGCGCGGACGATATTACAGACAGGTGTTCGGCGCTCGTAAAAACAACTACATATGAATTTATCATTTAAACTGTTACATGGCACCTATTGTTGCCACTTGTTTATTGTAACAGACTGGTTCTGTTGAATTTATTGTATTGAATTTAAAAAATGTATTACTTACTCGTAAGTCAAGGGTTACATCAATTAAACACCGTAACAATAAACCTACAAATAAACAGTAAACATTATTATAATTTTCTTTGCTTGATATTAGCCTTGGCACTGTTTAAACGGTGTAAAAGCTTTGTTTTCGTGAAAAATAAGTCAAAAAACGATGACAAAATAAATAAATAATAAACTTGGCACCTAAATGAACTTACAATATTGCCGGTACATTAAAAACAAACGAACTGGTCTCGTAAAGGGAATACATTAAAAAAAAGGAATTATTTGAGTAATCAAACGTAAAATTTCAACAGATTTAATAATTTAATCATTTGGGCGTGAAATTTATCGAGTGACTACAGTTCGTGTACAATGCAATGGACATGATACTTAGGCATTACTGAGCAAAAAAGAATCAAGAAAAACGCTTTGCATATATTCAATATATTGAATTGAATAGCGGTTGCTTTATGCAAACAACAATTATTATAACATACAATAACTACTTTTCAGGCTAAAAGGTATTTTCTAGACTAACGGCGGGTTCCTGAAAATTCGATCGAAACTAGTCGACTGTCAAGTCACTTGCTATCTCTATCTAATTTGAAGTGAAAGCTGAAATACGTGTAGCAAGTGTCTTGACAGCCGATTAGTTTTAATCGAGCTTTCAGCAACCGGCTGTACAAGTCTCTTACTCTCTAATTAGCGGGGCATCTATACATAAGTTTGGTTTCGAAATCTTTCTAAAAGTTGAAACTTTAACGAAGCAATATCTTTTCAAGCATAAAAATATATTTGAACTTTGAATATGAAACGAGCCATATCCCTAAATAGCTTAGAGGCCAAGCTAAGAAGCTAAACCGTAGACACACAGTCACTTCTTTGCACCAAAGGCTTCATTAATCAGCGACTGTAAGTTTCAGTTTGGTTTAAACCGGTGTCTATTACCTAACCAAACAATTGGCGACCGGCGATAAGTAAGTTGCAAGTATGCGAAAACCTTGCCAAAGAATATTGAATGTAATGGACGTGGTAAATCTTCAGCTCCCTAATTGAAACTTGAACCGTATTACGTTAACTGTGAGTGCCTTTTGTTTGTGTTTGGTATCTCGCAGGAGCAGCAAAACGGGTTCAATTTTAATATGGAAATCGTATGCGTTGTCCATGGTTTATTGTTGAAAAGTAAAATACTCGCCAATTTTAATTTCATAATTGGAATCAAAAAGTATTTTTAAGGTTTAAAACAATACGAGAATTCTTGGTTATATTTTATAAAGATTAATAAAAGCATGAGTTAGTAAAATCACGATACGAGTATTCTTGGTTATATTTTATAACGATTAATAAAAGCATGAGTCAGTAAAATCACGAATGCATTACTCAAAAAACACAAAAAAAGTGTACTAAATACATTAGCTATGTGCATTTAATATGAATTTCATCTAGATTTTACTTCATGGACACCTATTTGATATAGCATAGAATAATTGTGGTGTTTTTGTCTTGAAGTTCATAGTTTAAAACCAAAACTGTCTTTTTTCAGAACAATAAGGATACCACACTTACTGAAAAAAGTCTGAAACTTTTGGGGAAATCCATTTCGGCTGAAATGTTGATGCTTATGGACAAAAACTGGGTTTTAGAATAACTAGGTAAACCTTAACACAAACAGGTTGTTTGTTACTTAGTATTATGCGGTCGAGAAGATTTAAGTTCGTGTTGAAGTAGCGTTTACACGTGTTGGTCTCAGTTTCAAGTACAAGGTGCAAAGTATCTCTTGGCCCGGAACTTGTGATACCGTTTGCTCACCACCTCTTGTGTTTGTCGCTAGTTTAGTAAGTAGCAAAATTAAGTCTTGGTTTAGAGACTTATTTTGCTTTTAAAAATAATTCGATTGTTTGAGTTTTCTGGGTTCTAGGACAGGCCTTAAAATGTTTTCCTTCACCGTTTGAGAGTACTAGTACTGCATATACATTTTAACTCTGTGATTATTAAAAAATAAGTGGATGTGGGGATTGGGAGTTACTGTTGAAACACATTTGACTTTCACTGGATTTATTTAGGTTTTCCCTTTTGCTAAGCACAACAACCGGAACCGATCGCCCGTGCGCAGTAACTGACGACGGCTCGTTCATACCTTTCTCATGCACTCTAAATCGCTGACATACACAATTCACATTCATACCTACATGTCCCTACATGGACATTCCACACAGCAACGCCTATCTCACCCCAAACTAAGCCCGAACTTGTGATATGAAAACCAGATAGCTGATATACTACTTACATATTTTATTTATAAATATTATGCATATACTTATAATATTGAACAACACCCAGGCAGACAACAAACATCTATGTTCATCGCAGAAATGTTTGTTCTCGGTGGGGATCGAACCCACGGCCTACGGCACAGAAGGCAGAGAGAGAGAGATATCAAGATGAGAGATGAGACAGACCAATTGGGCTGTGAAGTGTTTTGGCTTCGTATTTTTAACTACACGTCTGTTTCGGCATATATGTCCAGCAGTGGACTTTTATGGTCCGATGATGATGTAAAATAAATCCATATTTCCACTTTGCCTACTTTTGTCTGTTATCTTTAATCAGTAGCGTGTTATCATGTCGGAAAAGCAGTGAGAGATGCGATAAATGCCGTGATAAACTGACGAAGGATAGAACATTATTGATTTTATATCACTGTCATCATTCTATTCTATCGTGTTTAGAATTACCTATAATATGAAATTTTGAAAGTAACGTTGTTTAATAGATGTGAATGTTTATGGAAAGTAAGTTAAGAAGAGGCGGTATGTCTATTTTTTTTTAAGGCAATAATAATATTTAAATTAATGTAAATAATTTAAATCTATAAACCAC
Source organism: Plemyria rubiginata (assembly GCA_963576535.1). Taxonomy (NCBI): domain Eukaryota; kingdom Metazoa; phylum Arthropoda; class Insecta; order Lepidoptera; family Geometridae; genus Plemyria; species Plemyria rubiginata. Next base: position 8,501,972 of record OY754910.1, read on the forward strand.
CGTAAATAATAAAAAAGAAAATAAGGAAAAATATTAGGCTAGACAGGCTATACAGGGGTTTTAAGCAAATACCCGTAAAATATATGCAGTTTCTTTTTAGGTAATAGCATTCAACGGGCTTTTAATGTTAAGTGGTCACCGGCGCCCATAAACACCAACAACACACCGGATGTTGTCGTTGCGTTGCCTACCCTTAATAACTTAGATATACTAAGTGTGTAAAATTAAAAGAAAATTATGCAGCACAATTTGCAGAAATGATACTAGAAAATCCTAAAATCGACCCTGTCGCCCCACGTCTCTTGTCAATAAATATATCAGTAGTCTTGAAACTCCCCGCGCTAATCTTCGGCTTACAGAGATACAGGTATCATCTGGTTCTTAATAGGTACGAAAACATTTGGATAATCCAGCGTCTATTTCCCCATTACTTATACACAAAGTGACACCCCTACGTGTGTAAGTAGAGAGTTTTAAATGCATTGAATGTTTCCAAACCTCCATTTTGCTTCATGTGTGTGTGTGTGTGTGTAAATAAATAATTAACTAATAAATAAAATAATGTGCAATGAATATAAAATAAACAACAAGAGCTAGATAAATGCGAACCGAAAAAAGCGTTGTTAGACAGCATACTCATATTTTGTAAGTCGCTTTCAACTGCCCCAGTCATAAAGACGAATAACTCTTGTAAATTGTACGTTTAGTTTATGACTGACAATCCCACATTTGCCAAAACAAAGCTCACAATTGCAAAATTTCAAGCCTATTTTGGCTGGTAATCAAATCGACGCTCCCCGCGGGTTTCTTACAAATCACCGGTTGTGTATAAATCCTACGGATCCCGTCCGAGATTTATCCCCATCTCGTTTGGACGCCAGACCGTGCGAGTTGGGTTAATAAAGGGTCACCACACTAGGTAGCAGGCCTAGAATCCGAGTAAATCGGTTATTACAATAAAAGTATTCAAAATAGGTTATTTGTACTAGCTTCTACTCGCTATAGGTAGACTGTTGTACAGTTTTGTACTCGAGTTGTACAAAGTACCCTGCAATTGTACACACGGATACGCATCATCACAGCTCGCTCTTATGTTCTTGCAGTAGTTATTTTTGTTTGGCTTTGTGTAGATTGGACTTTTTTCATGTGTAATGTGCTATTTCAGCCCACGGACTATTCAAAGTTTTCTATTTACTATTAAAAATACAAATCGGTCCTAAGTCCAAAGATCAATTGAAATTTTTGCATGAATATATTGAAATTTTTAACAAGTTCATTTTTTTAGTTACTGTACGGTCATTCTAACTGTTGAGACTGTAGCAGCAAAATTTATACTCGTATTGACATTTTACAAATCTGTCTATAACAACGCCATCTTAAAATCTCACAAAATCTGATCGCCTGGCAACCCTATAATACGGGGTGTAAACCGCGCTCGTGGTAATTTACACACGAAGGTATTTGGCACTGTTTAAATAGTCGTCCGAATTCAGCCCTAAGTAGGGGTAATAGTGGAAGTTTAACGACCCGTGTTTGAATAAAGTTTTAAGAAACTGGGTGACTTATACGAGAGGTTTTAGGTTCAGAAGATGTTATAGAAGATACTCGTGCTTTACAGAAAACATGATGTCTTTTACCAAAGTCAAAGAATAATGTATTTATTAAATTGAACGACCTAAATGCGAATATGCGATCAAACCTAGAAGAACATGCCTGATGGCTTGCATGTATCATGAACGTTCCTTTCAGAAAAAAAAAACAGTTATAAAAATACATGATGCTTACAAAAATACGTATTTTGGAAAAATAGTTCTCGGATTTCTTGGAAAAAAAGGTTTCTATTGAGAGATACTTATTTAATATTTTTCCCACGCGTCAACGTATTCTTTTATTATTTCCTCGACATTTTGACCGCGCTGCTCTAGAATACAAAGCCCGAAGTTTCACTCCAAACTTACAGTTTTCAATATTTTTCCCTCCCCTGGGGTTCCCAGGTAGCTCCCACAACAATGTCATCATTTAAGCCGCACATTAGTGAAACTTGCGCCATTTGCACAGACACCTGGGCCCAGCGATACACTACTCGATATTTTACCGCCAAAATAAACCAGGCAAAATGTAAATTTTCTGGAAGGCAATATATCAAGAGTTGGGTTGACGAGTTTGTGTAAATGTAAAGTGGTAGTGAATTGAAAAAAATGTGAAAGAAACGCGTTATTCACGAAGGAAACTTACTAATTTCAGAGTTACTTGGAAATAAATATTACTTTTGAACATGAGACTGAGTGTATCCTTAATAATCCCTAAATCCGCATATTCATATATCCGTATCCGTACCATATCAAAGTCGAAAGGTATTTATTTATTCAAATGAATCATAAGGATCACTTTGAAACGTCTTAAAACAGAAATTGTGGCAATTTCAAGCTGTAACTGTATACCTGTCTTGTTGCAGCAACAATTTGCCACAAAACTAGCTTGTTTATTAAGGCCTCTACTGTGATTTCAAAGGGTATAGCTACCGTGCCTGAGAATCAAAGTCATGAGCCTGTTACTGTTTCTTTTTAACAGTTTTAGTGTTGCTATCTAATAATTTATAAAATACGCTTTCGAAAGATGTATAAAATTTAAATATGTATACCACCCAAAATCTGTATCGGTAGTGTCCCAAAAGGGGTTGAAAGCTTTTTGTTTGCTCAGCCTTTCATCTCTGGAATAATCGTTTTCTAGTTTTTTGTCTACTTGTTTGTTTCTGGCCTCCTTATGTCCTAGAAGCCAATTTTTATTGGAAGCAGACTCTTTCATCGAGAACCAGTAGCTTTATAAAAACTCTAGCAGCTTTACAATTTTGATCCCCATGCGTAGTAGATCCACTCGTATTTCTTTATCCAGTCTTATCCAGTTACATTTATTTGCTTTGTATGTAAGATATGAGAGAGAGAGAGAGGAGATGGATGATAGAAGATTAAAGAAACAGGTGCATCACTCGAGTGTTAATGGAACTGCTGGGAGGGGAAGATCTTGGCGAACGTATCTGGATCAGAACAGACATTTTAGAGAGCCAAGTCAAGAGAAGCCGAGTCAAGTAACTAAACCGACGAGCATCTATGAAGAAAGAGGTATGTCATAGTCGTAGCAAATGGAAATCTGTGGTCTCTGTCTAGCTCTATGGAAAATAGGCGTGATTTTATGCATGAATGTTATTCTTGCTTAAATAATAGGTACATTATGGCACATAAAATCTTACAGTAGCATATATTAGTATTTAGTTAGACTATTAATGTTAATAAATCTGGTTCGCTAGTCATGATCATCCTGAACAAGTCCTTTTCTGGACATCAACCTCCCGCGATCTTACAATATCACTATCGGTCTATCGAATAGGAAGGCTTCCCACCCTTCGTATTCCAGTTTGCAGTTGTCTTCCCACCTTTATCCCCCAGCGCAGTGGCTGTCACTTCACGAGTTATATCACCTGACCACACTACAAGCTTTGTATACTTTGAAGCTGTGTGGAAACAAATATTTTAAACATCTTAGAAGACTTAGTGGAACCTCCCTCTAGACCACAGAAATACTCGTATATTCTAGACAGTTTCTCACTGACACTAAGTCTAGATCTGCAACTGCAATATTAATGAAGTGCTTACTTAAACTAACGAAGCTACCTTTCTTTGAAGACGTTGAAAAATTGCAGTTTATCTTGAAGTTTTTGAAGCGAATTTACCTTGCAGATACTTTTGTGGCATTTTCATTTAAATATGACTTAAAAAATTTAAGACATGTTTTTATTATGTAAGCAAATATGTAATATTGTTTAAGAAACATAAATTTTCTTTGTTGAAGGGAATTAGCTGTTAACCAGTTAAATATTTAACTTGTCTTCTTCTTCTTGTCGTGTCAGTAGTTTTATCGAAACAGTGCGGTGAAAGGATTTTAAGTACGCCCCAGTGAGGCTCTGTTCGAGCACTTGATACATGAACTTCGTTGAACTTTAAAAATTCTACGAAATGCCGGTCTCCTCTCGATGTATTCCTTCACCGTTTGAGAGTGCTGGCACTGTGTAAAAACCGCTTTGCAAGACCTGCTACTTACGTAGCGTAGTTTCAACCGCTACTTTTCAACACTGACATACCTGTAAAAGAAGAAATATTACGTTAATATCTTCTATTCTTTTATATAGACGTATTTCATTTCATTTCAGTGTCGCAAATGCCCATAGTTTGGATGTTTTCAAGAGACGAGTGGATAGGTATCTTCTAAGTATTAGTTGTAAAAAATCTTGTTAATGTCCAAGAGTAAAAAAAGCATCAATCATCACGGGTCCTCGAATGATTCCAAATTCAAACGCAACGAACGTTCGGAAACAAACCAATAGCCACGCGGGGAACCACGATCGCCATGCCAGTTAATCGCCGCCAACCAGTGGGTAATCCTTTCGAGTGGTGTGCATATAACGACTGCATTCCGTGATGCACTCGCCGAACGCAGACCAGGCCATTGAAATTGCGGCGCAGTTAATGGCTACGCAGATAGGTCAGTTATTTCATAACCCATTGAAATACCACAACATTTTTATAATCTAAGTTACGGAACACTATTACCTAACACATTTATTTTTCAAAACCTATGTCACCTATTTAGAGGTTTTAGTTGAGCTATTTTCAAACATATCGTATATTTGACTGATTCTGCTGATGCATAAACTATGAAATACTTAGTGGTCTTGCATCTATGAGTTTGTGTGGCCTCTAGATTACCTAAGCTGCATAATAGCTATAAAAATATATATCGCGTAGTTAAAGCATCGTTAGCGTATATCAAGTTTATCACAATTTTACGGTTTTGCAATAAAACACTATCACGATTAACGGACAACTGAAATCCAGGTGCACTAAATAGGAAAATAGCTGGAACTGACTATCTGATTTATGTGTTACCGACTGAGCTAGCTGTTCTCTCAGCATGCAACGTGAAGTGAAATTGCGGCACTCGGCGGCTCAAAGCGTTGACGATGCCGAGGGGGCCGTATCATTGCATGATGTGCATCAGTACGAGTTGCGTACTAACTGCTACACGCACTGTGGCACATACTAACTATACACTACACAGGGGTACGAGTGAGGGCATGTTTGTGGAACTAGTTCTAAATTGGAATTCGCAAAGGTTTATGATGGGTTAATCTAACTATGCTTTGTGTCTCGATTTATCAAAATATTAGCACACGAGTCTTAACTATGTCTCTATATACTCGTAGTTTTCATCTATTTTAACTGACTTACTTTCTGAAACTCACAAAACCGAACAAAGTTAGGTACTGTATTCTCAATGCACGAACTATAGACCATCCACAAAAAAAACGTAAGGGGTTTTTTTTTGGATATCAAATATTACACAATGTATCCATTTTTAGCACTTGTATTTTTAGCTATTTCTAGTCCAGTATTCCAAACATGATAAGTTGCAAAACTATCCCCACTTATCACACACATAGACACCTGGATTTCTCTTATTATTTGAATAAAATTTTTAAAGAAATGTTATTCTATGGTGTTTAAAACAAGACCAAGAAAAACCCAATGTCCCAGTGGCATTAAAATAGTTCACTATTATAGTACAAAGCTGAGTGATGGCCAATTTTGTAATATTATCCTATTGGATGAGAATACAAAATTGTTCTCTATATTTCTCCTATGTGTTTGTAACACAAATAAACGTTTTTTTGTATGATAAGTATCAAACAGCCCGTGCATTGCGACTTTCTCTGAGCAGCATTACCATTACAACGAGCACTGAACCGCCAACCGGTTTGATGCGAGTAAAACTAACAAATAGAAGAAAGGGTCTAACTAACTGGTATCACAGTCGACAAATAAACAATGAGAACTAGATGTCTACCTTCCAGTTTTAGACTTGTCGTATTCTCTACCCAAGCTTCTTTCATATCCATGGCAAAACTTTATGATGGCGTTATGATATGTAACAAAGTTGGAACTGAACTAAGAATCTCATATTTTTCATCTGAAACAATGACCCAAGAATCTTAGTTTTTATTGATTGCACACATACGAGTAACAATACAAAGTAAAAGAGTATAAATAGTGTACAGGGTGTAACATAATTTCCCTATTAGCCCGAAAGGGGGTATTCAACACGTTATGGCAAACATGAAGGAAAATAAACTTGCAATGAACATACGAAAATACATAATGCAACCTAAATATGAATTGGTTTTGTAACAGTTTTCAGCGATTTTTGAATTTTTCAACTGTCAATCAATAGATTCTTTGTTTGGTCTGTTGAGTTTGTTTAGTTCTGACACAAGACTGCATCGAATAGTAAAACAGCATCGCGGTATGGGCAGGCTGCGCCGGCGCGTGCATTGCCCTCGGACCCTCCAGCGAACGCGGCTGACTGCATTCCACGACGCTTCCTGGCCATGGCAAGTGCACGCCCATTACTGCAAGTACTCGGGAGATGTATTACACAGGGTTTTGTTTCGAGACTGAATCTGAGACGCTTTCAACCGTAAGCATAATATCTTCAAACATTTGAGCGTATCAGAAACGACGAAAATTAAGATTTCATATTACGGTATCTTAAGATACTGGCCCATAGTGATTGTATGGGAGCGTTAATTATCTTAAGATGATATATTAAAGTATCTTCGTCGTCTGTGATGCGCTTTATTGTGGCGGATTTTTTAAAAGATTGAAAATCTAGTCATGCACAGTGTCAAAGTCAAAGTAATTTATTGGTAGAAGAACAAACGTCAGTTGGAGGATGGCTGCATAAAAGCTTCTAATAAGCTAAGAGACAAGCGGCTCTAGTTTTCAAAGAGAATCGGTGATGTCTGCAGTCTGCTTTTTTTTTTCAGTAAACACCGATGAGTGCAAGTTTTGAATTACTTACCCAAGATTAAGTTATAAATCTTTATAAGGAACCGCACCAGAGCTTTCTAATATTAGATATTCGGTAACCAGGAGTTTTAATTGTATTACATTTATTTAGATGACATGAAATACTAACTACTGCTAAATGTGGGTATATATGCCAAGTGTAATTATTTAGACGTACCAGCACTGAATACCTTCTTAGACATTCACAGAGTTTTTCAATATTTTTCTTTTATGTTGTACACCTTCCCACCACTAAATCAGCTCTCTCTATCCTCTAAGGTTTGCTGGAAGAAAGCTTTATCTAGGGTTAAGCTCGCCTTTGTACATGACTATTATGTATTTTTTGTTTAAACCATTTTGTGTACAATAAAGAATAAAGAAAGAATCTTGTTGGGACTTGGCACTAAAATATCAGAGGGAATATCTTCCGTACCATAAAAGGATCAAAGTTTTTTCTGTTTCCTGTTTCTATAAATTTAATATCGCTTATGATTGTGACTTTAATGTATTTCGCAACTGATTATGCAAAGATATCACCAGCGAACCCAAGTTTTCGCTATCACAAAGAATTCGACCCTCCAACGCAATCACGTAATTCAATAAACTGATCAATGGCATCTTTGATATGCCTTTGCCCTCTTAAAAATAATCACAAAAATCTAATATTATCATGAAAAATAAAGGGACCTTCGCTACCCTCGGGCCTTTTGTAATCTATTGCATTAACATTATCGTGTTGCCTGACATCGTCATACCTTTAAAGTTTACCGGTATTTTTAACCGACTTTGATAAAAGGAGGTTCTGTCTTCGGTAGGTATTTTATGTATTTGCACCGATTACTCTTAGATGACTTGTTCACTTTTGATAAGTGTTTTACTGTGTAGAATATCATTTTGAAGGAGAATGTATAAAGCGCGCAGAAAATCTTGTCGAAATCCTTGAAAACCTAAACTATTTCAACTAAATGATTAATTCCCTAGTCTAATGGAAGCCAGTCTTCAAATTTTTTTAAAATTATTACTTAGCTAAGTACTTGCATGTCTTTGCATCTTTTTAGTGTTTAGCTTTAATTGTTGCCATTTTAACGTCACAGTACTGATGTATAAATAATGATGAATACATGCTTACTATTAAATTGACTCTCGACACCAATAGGATCATGAGCCTAACTATTAAAAATATCTTCTTAAAATTGGAAATGTATATTTTGATCGCTTAAAGAGCGCGTTCGACATCGCAAAGCGAAAGTATGGCAACACTCCGTAATAGCCGGTCTGAAAGCGCTTTCGTGGAGCTTTTAAGCGCTTATCTCAGAATGATAGCCGCGACCGGACGCTGAAAGGCCTGCGACGGCAATTTGCTTACATTAGGACTAGAACATGCCCCGTTGAAAGAATTTTTCTGTGCGATTCTTTCAGTATAAAAAAATGCGCATGTGTCTGGTTTTGTTTTGGTAAATACAAATGAACTGCATCGGAAGAAGTTATCTGTGCAATCACTCCTTATGTGCTAACCCCTAAAACATTTTTAAGGGAGATCCTAAACAGCTAGAGAACAAAGATGGTCTAATCATTGAGCTAATGAAACAATTTATAATAAACTAAAAAAAACTACATTTCCTTACATCTAAGTAGTAAGGTATGTGGAACCAAACATATAAAAAAAAACATTACTTATATATTTGTTATTATGACCCTTAGTCTCTTTTCCACACTCTCTTTGCCACCCCTCCTACGCCTACTACAACTATAACCATTTAAAATTGAATATAATCCCTAAAATGTAATCCTCCATTGCAGTTTCGCTGCCGAGTTTGAACTCAGGTTCACCTTTCACTCGTAAAATTCACAGCTCAAAAAGCCAACATCATTGAATACCTCATGCATTTACAGCAGCATTTGTTCGAAGTGCAGTCAACTATGAAGCAGAAACAGATTCAGTAACTACGCGGAATGCACTGTTAGTGCAGCCCAGCCGCCTATTAAATTGTTTTTAGAAACAATCAGCCGGGCTTTCTAGTTTTCCGTGAACAATGTACGATATTGGAATATTTTTTTATTGTTTGTATATAACAAAAGGGGAGGTTTTATTACAAGTAGTTTAAACGTAAATAAAAAAGGCGTAATTTATTATTTTCTTTATTGATTCCAGACCAGCACTATCTTGGTCCAAAGTAAGCCAAAGCTCTTGGTAAGCTCAAATGTATTTATTGTTTGTAACAGAAGGTGAGGTTTTATTACAATAGTAGTTTAAACATAAATAAAAAAGGCGTAATTTATTATTTTCTTTATTGATTTATTCTAAACCAGCACTATCTTGGTCCAAACTAAGCCAAAGCTCTTGTAAGCTTAAGTTTATACTTTTTTTAAACATACTCATAATATTATATAATACCCAGTCAGTTATCAAACATGTTGTTCAATACACAATTCTTGTTTTTGGTGGGGATCGAACCGACGTCATAGGACGTGAAGAAAGAGCTAATAATAACTGAACTGTGAAGGAAATTCTACCTCAACACATAGCCAAAAAATATGAATATAAATAGTTTGTCTAGAAATTATGTTAGCTTAATGATTTGCGTTGTTATGCTGCTTAGTAAAAAATATATAGGCAAGTAGCCTTTATATTTTTTAAAGGACTCCACTAGCTTCTGCTGTCTTCCAGGTTTACAAGTTACTCAATCGAATATCAGTTTAAGTTATGCATAAATCAAAATATAAAAGTAATAATAGAAAACAATAAAATAATATTCTTCGTACTGACGACGACGCTGCCTGGCGTAAGTTTTCAACCTAACCTACTTATAAGCCAGAAAAGGGTACTTGTTGATAAGTGCAAGTAAGAATTGAACATTATGCATAATGTACCTACCTGCTTGCTTTTTACGTTTCTGTTATTTGTAGCCGATCTATTTACTCTAATAACTTAGTCTTGTATCATTGTACAACTTGAAAACAGTATAAATTCTATGGATATTTATATTTAAGGCATAAGCCGCAGAGAGCGAAATATATAGGGCAGTCCAATATTACAACTGTAGCGATTTTTTCCCCGTTCCATTTGCCTTGTTGGAATTGTTCCCCTAATTGGGATATAGAGCGTTTAGTTCGTTTATTTTTCGTCAGCAATTGTTCACTTTCAATCACTCTGAAGGATTTTCAAATATTTTCTATGGTGCTATTGTTTTAGAACATTGATGTTTTCCATTTAGAAGTAGTATTGTTAATCGCACATAATATGGCGCATCCGAATTCAGATTCACACCGAAATTTTAAGCGAAATCAAATGGAGATATTTGAAAATAGTGTTCATTGTTTGATTGAGCTGTTTTTTTAGTCAAATATTATGTGAGATTGTAATCATATTAGGAGGAATTATGTTTTTTTAATACGAATGATTATTAAACTCCTTTTTGTTTGTGGTGTGTTTACAACAGCAAGCTAAGCCAAACTATCCAAGTTTAGTTCGACAACTGCGAGATGGCATGAGCTAAGGTTAATCTAGATTAGCTAGGATCGCAATAAAGCCTGGGCTTTCGACCGGTTTCCTGAGCTAAGTAAGATTTTTATGAATTTCTCGGAAGTTCATGAGAACCTAATTTATTTAAACTTTATTGCTATTTATTTAAACTAGTTTGTCTGCCGTAATAAATAAGACTTTCTTGGAACAGTACGAGTAGATCCTTTTATCTCAGCTTATATTTTGTTCATGAATTTTTCGAAAGTGTATACTTTTTACAGATGAGTATTTCTCAAAAAAAAATTACGTAACGGAAAAATATTTGTTACGAAATTTTACTAATTCGTAACATAACTCTAGGAACAAGTTACGAAAAAGTACTATGTATCTGACCTTAACATGGTCAGCTTCATAGTACTTTTTCGTAAATTTTCCTTCCTTAAGTTCCTAGAGTTATGTTACGAATTAGTAAAATTTCGTAACAAATACTTTTTCGTTACGTACATTTTGTTTGAGAAATACTCAAATATATATTACAAATATTCATCAAACCATAAAAATATATGCTTGTGGTATTAAATTTAATGCTTGAGTTCTCCACCCAACACAAATTTATGTGCTATACAAGATTTTTACTTTCGTTTTCTCAACTAGTTTTGTTGTTTAACCTTCTCGGGATCGACTATAACTCACGGAACAATGCCGGTTCGGCCAGAAATAAAACCGGGAAATAAACATACGCCTTACGTACACCGCACTCGACCGCTTTTATAATCTTCCAAATATAACTGATATTATTGGGTTATTGATCTAATGAAGTATTATTTCCTTAGTGAAGTAAGCCTTAGAATGCATTGTACTATTGCATTCTATATAATTAAATCAACGTAGGAAGTTTCAGCCTTCAGTCAGCCTTCAGATGGAATTTGGTACTTCTCTAATTTTCTTCCATGTTAGTACTAGAATATTTGAGGGAATATCTACCGTGCCTGTGGATCAAAGACGTGAAGCTGTGTTGTGTATATGTTTTCTTTCCATAGCTTTTAGAACTATCAGCTACTTTCACCCGCGCAGATTTAAATCCCGGTATTCCCATATAAAAAGTCCTATGAGCCTATGTTACGAGTATAAGCCTGTGTGCTATTCCAGACTATAATCTATCTCTCTGCCAAGATTCAAACAGATCCGTTCAGCCGTTCCGGCGTGAAAGAGTAACAAACGTCCATCCACCCATCCATTTATACTTACAAACTTTCGCGTTTATAATAAATAGTAGTAGGATTAGTAAAACTTCTTTAGCAATACGTAGTATCAAAGCCGTAAAATCGAATGTCCTTATTCTCCAATTTGTGTCGATATAATAACGATTCAAATAGCATTCATTCGAAACATTTATCGGTACAACTTCAGCTCCTTACGATTGAATCGCGGGGATAGTTCCGATATCGCTCCAATCGGTATCGTTATTGGTTCTACGTAAACCAATATCGCTGTTAATGGCCCACCATTTGAATGTTTGTAGATTTATATTTCATATCGAAGATTTGTAGGAGGAATGAATGCAAGTCACTGGATGGAATTATTTGAACGGGTGTTGGACTGCGCAAGGGGAGCACTTGCACGAAATCAGACGAGGAATCCACAACGTCTGAACTTCGGACCTCGGATTTGATATATTCGATTGCCCGTCCAATATTGAAAATATTAAAGAATACACAGACAGAATGTACGGATTGATTGTTTAAGAATCTTGTCTTACGATCTAAAGTTGCGATTTTTGGATATTTTTTTCTCAATCATGCCTTAACCACTGAATCTCAAATAGTTCGTAACTTTTTACCAAACAAAAAAATGAAAATGTGGTATAAATTATTAACGATAAATAAATAAATAAATAAATAATGCTGGACAATCCACACAGCACTATCTAGCCCCAAAGTAAGCTACTTAAAGCTTGTGTTATGGGTACTAGATAACTGATATATTTAATACATTATATACTTACATAGATAGATATTTTTTATTACACATAGAAAACACCCAGACCATCGGAACAATTTCTGCAGATCGTACACAAATTTGTTCCAAGGCTGGAATCGAACCCGCAACCTCTTGCGTCGCAGGCAGGCTCTCGCCCGCTGCGCCACAGAGGTCGTCGATGCCTTAAATATTAATGTCTCTACTAATTCAGTAATACAGGGATCGATAAACTGTCTAGTTTATCGATCCCTGTATTACTGAATTAATCTAAGATTTGTTCTAAAGAACTAAGCAACTCATCTTCTAACAATAAACCTAAGCGTTAGTTACTTATAGATTCAGTGAAGCGTCTTGTCATCTTGAATGATGGAGAATGTATGTTTTTCCTTTTAAGTCAAAAATGGAGTAGACTAAATTGTTTTAAATCTCTAACATGGAGTTATACAAAATAACCCTGTGCGCTAGTCTAAATTCACTTAAAAAAGTGTTGAAAAAAAATTAAGCATTTTAAACTTATTACTTACCTATCATGTACATACGAGTAATTATGTAGTGTGAAAGAATTTTCGTTCAATAACTTCAATTTCTCTCTCCATAGTAATGTAAATGAAATGGTACTTGTATCCAAGTCTTAGCGATTAAACATCAGATTTGCAATAAAGTTTGTATAAGCACCATATTTATTATAAAACATTATAATACTGCTGAACCTGGGGCGAAACTGCAAAATTGTCGGAATATTTAACGGTAGTGAAATTTATTTTACTTCCTTCGCAATTCCTTAGAAAACGACATAGCTTAAAGGTGCTCTTCCGTGCTTTATTAAATTTTCGGTAGATTTTTCATTGTATATTCCTGCTTAGCATCCAGCTACCTATCATAGTCGCAACGGAGGAATTTTCAAATATCCTTTTTAAATCTACGGGAAGATATATAACAAAGCCATTGGAAATATTTGTTGCAAAGGGAGGTCTAAGTTAATAAGCTTATGCATAATCTTTCCTTTGAAGGTAGTCGGGCCAATTTTTTTCATTATCTTCACTGTGAGGGCATTTTCACTATGGTGTTTACATTGTTGCTCTCTGACGTTCTTTTTTATGAAAATGACTTGATAATGGCTCTTTTGTTGTCGAGACTATCTGGGACAGTTAAGTTTTCCTCCAAAAAAATATTTCACCAGAGATATTAGAAAACAAATTTCCGTTAGAAGAGGTTAAAACCAAAGAATTCATAATTCGTAATAGTGTTTTATTTATAACAAAACAAACACAAAGTGGAAATCATACTTTTGGATTGCAGTAAAAGCTAGAAGAAGAAAAAAAGCTACGGTATAAATAACTTAAAGTCATGTCAAACATCAGATGCAACGTAACTGTCTTTACGAAGATTTTATCGACCATCAAACAAGATGAAATTAGCTTTCCCACATTCCCAGCGATAAAATCCATCAATTTAGTTTTCATTAACAAGTAGGTGAGGTTGTAAAAATTCCCCGAGAATGACCACTGGTCGGTGCCTTTATAAAAAACGTTCTAACGTCTGTGGGGCCCCTTTGCGTCACTGCTGAGAAAATCATAGGTATGAAGTCGTTGTGATGAACTTACAGCGAGAAAAAGGGCAAAGCTATGCTACTGTTTAGGCTTTTTATTCACCGAGAAAATAACATCTTGTATATCTTGTAACATACTTATGACTAAAAAATGCTAGGTATATGCTTATCCAGGTTTGTAAAACATAGGTTTCTTAGCCATTCCAAGTTGTATATAAATGTATCGATCAAATATCCAGATTAAAATACTAGTCCTAAAAATTAAATCAAAAGGTGGGTAAATCAAATGGATGTGTTACTTGATTAAACCTAAATATACACAGTAGGCCAAGTGTGCCCATACCGGCTCGTATTTCGCTACTGCTATTAATTTGCGCCACCACATAAGTAATAAAAGGTCATCGTGCTAGCTCCAAACCGGAACGAGCGTAGATTCGAGCTAAAAAACTAGCCTCCACACTATGGCACTTACGCCTTTGTTCCTTGGCACCTCGGCACTTACGACCACGTTGTGTTTCATTAATGTGTGGAATATCTCACGTATTATTTGCTTGTCGCGTCGTCGGTGCCGTGAACCGTCTGGTACATCATTTAACATTTGTAACTACCGAGAGCTTCCGGAAAATTCATAGGAGCATTGCAAAAACTGCACCCTCGTAATACTTTACGCACTTACAAACACCACAACTGTTCCTCCAAAAGCATAATGTGAAGCTGTAATTGCCCCCGCAATACCAAAATACACTAGTCTCTCTGAGTAACGAATTTTTCTCCCTAATTACTCGGTGTCAGGGCGATTGTGCAAGAAATGCCCTGCCGTCGGACAAAGGAGCCTGGGACGTTCATTAATAGGATCTTTCTAACTGCAATTTTGCTGAATAAAACCTTGTACCTCGGAAATATTAATATCGGCTGTGCGCGTTAACCTATTTAATTTGTTTGCAAGCTGAGTTGCTGTTTTGAATTGTCCATGCAGTGAAATTAATGATTTTCGGACTTGTGTCCGGTTCTGACATCAGTTCTCAAGTAGAAAAGTCAGGTGCGAAACACGCTGTCAACGTTGATTGTTAGCATATTCGTGTGTGCCCATTTTATAAAAAAAATACTGTGGTCCTAAAGCTGTGCCGGGATTAAAGTTATTTAGCACTACAGTACCCGGAGGGTATGTAACTAATTCCATTGTTTTAAAAACTGTTTGCGATTGCGTTAGCAAACGCGCCGGAACGCACGCGCTAACGCAAAATGAAAAGTAAATCCGCCCATCACCGTCCGCCCTACAAAAACTCGTTTTAAAAACTTTGAACTGATTTTTTCACCTACGTTTGAGAGAAGTTGCAGCTAGGTTAGTTCAGCAAGCGTAACATTGTTTAGTCTGAAACTAAACGTTGTATTTTTTATTATTATTTGGCGTACTAAGAAAACAATGTCCATGCGCGTTCTAGTTTATGTGAGCAATATTTCGATATGCGTAATTCTTGCGTTCTTTTAAGATCGATGTTTAGTTTTATGTATAAAGTATTTCATTTAACTTCATTAGAATAAATTTTTAATCAATATATATTTAATTATAATCCCTACCTTATTTATCAATATTAGTAATATTAGATTATCAATAAATAGAAAAACGTAAAACTCCTCTTCGTGATAGAGAAAGATTTTGCATCAGATTTTTTGTGGTATCCGAATGAATACGTTGTAATTAAGTGCATAGTTGCGAGGCAAATAACGATGCGCGCGGGCGCACTTCGCTCCACTTTCGAGAAATCACGGTGAAACCAGACATGCGATCTTTGTGAATTATCATTTAATATTTAGAGTACAACCAACGTGAATCTATACAATTATTGTGTGTAACTCTCATAGACGCTTTTATCCAACCTTACTATTAGCAAGTAAATAGGTTAGTTGATGCTGTAAATACTAGTATTTTTTTTTGTATTAGAATCTTAAAATAGGTCAGCTGAATTTACATTTTATAACCTAATTTGGCAGAGTTTTATAATTATGAATCCATTTTATTTTGATTAATTACAGTGGCATACATTTAAACTATGTCATTAATATCTGAGACGTGTTTAGTGTCTTAGACTGATGAATCCCGTTATCAAAACCCAGACTTCCTGGGAAATGTAAAAATGGTAAGTCAATTCTATCGAACCATTTCGCAACCCGTTATGTTGTCGCGCCTTCAAATTGTTTTTGTACGTGACGCAAATTAATTTGATTGGTCACAAGAACCGATCATTATCATATTTTCATTTTGAATTTCAAATCAATTATATGTACTGGCTCAAGTCAGAATCAATTTGTAGAAAATAACCCTCAAATTGGGTTATTGGGATCGAAATTAACTTGAAACAGCTTTTGAACTATTTTATCTTGATTTGAAGGCTTGATTATATTATTTCACGCGGCTCATCATAAAAAAAGGAAAAACGATACCTTTGAACAATATTGAAGAAAAGCCAGAAACGCTCCGCGCTAGAGAGCGGCAAATCAGATTTGCTCGCAAGTTATAAAATAACATAAACACACCTTTGACGGGTGGTCTTAATGAGAAAAGTTTGATACGACTTCCATTTAAGTCAAACTTCTGTCATCAGCATTTACTTTCGTGGGTGGGGTGTGGCCGGCAGGTGGGATTCTCAAGATAGATTGAATCTCAATCTAAATGTAAACAACACTCTTTCTGTCTCAAACTTTTCGATTTCCGCCCTTGCTCTTCTTCTGGGATTGCATTCAGAATTGTGTTAAAAGTTTGCATCGACAAAGTTGGTTGGCGGCGCGAGTTGAAACATTGTTTTGGTTAAGAATAACAAACTCCGATCGGCTGAAGTCGTGGGACGCGCTTAAAAGAGTTTAAGTTTTAGCATTTTATTGAAAACAAAATTAACTACCGTTTTAAATTCTCACAAATCTTCAATAAAAACTTTGGACATTTTATCAGCATAGCAACCTTTCCAAGTTAGACTCGGTGGAGCTATTTCTCCAAAATATAAAATCTATTGCAAACTTCTGCGAACAGTTTGAAGTTCCAACTAGATCAATTAATTACAATATTCTCGCGAGATCAATATACCCCAACGAAGTTAAATTCACCGCGGAGACGTTAATATGCTTAACTTATGCGTGCCAACTTCAACTTTTAGTGAAACAATGCGAGTTAACCAAGTGACGACACTTAGTATATCTCCAAGGAAACTTTATGTAGGCAATATCACATAATAATAAATAAGTAATGGTTATTAATGTGTGTAACAAGTTTGAATTGTGCGGCGCTGGAGCGGCACCACGGCAGCAGCGCAGGCGGGAAGCTAAGGGCGCGATCGTATCGCCATACATTAGTCGGCGGTGGCCGGGAGAGTTATTATCAGATCTGTTTGTTCGCAACTTTGCGAGCCGTGTGCGCCGAACTTATCTGTCTGCCTCGACGCGGGTGGCGCTGGCGGCTTCTGCTGATAAGCGGGAAACGAACTTACCATGTTCAAGAGCAGCAGTCTGTGGTGTTTAGCGAGTTGAGGATCTAGGGCTTGGAGTGGGAGGGCGAGGGGCAACGGGAGAGGCAGAGACAACGACAGGGGATGCGGGCCTGGCTGCACGAGCAGCGGCTGGCTGCAGTTGCACGGCGTCACGTAGGACACGCAACCGATCTGCGGCGGGAACAGCGTGGCGGCGGCCTCCCGGAGGCCTCGCACTCTGCTCTAGGACCGCATACACGGCCGACTCCTAACTCTAGGCGACGCGAGCCGCCAACGAAAACCGAGCGGAAATCACTCCACACAAGAGAACCGCGCGGGAACTTCAAAAGTTCCGAAAAGTTGTTAGAAAGTGTAAGGTCGGGACGGGAAAGGTATCGGGTCGTCGCGAGGGAGCGGGAAACTGAAAAGCGAGAGACGATACAGAGCTCGCGATAGTGTGTTAGGAAAGTGGCGGCGTGCACGGAGCACAAGTCGCCAGGCCGGCGTGTGGCGGTGGACTGAGCCGCGAGGCAGGTGCGCCGCGGCGCGGAGCGCGCTGGGGGCGGGCCCACCTCACTCACCTGGGCGCCTGCGTGCCCACTACGCACACACCCGCGCCGACTGGAGCTCAGCCTCCGCGCGCCCAACCACACCGCTGGACCGACACACCACACCATCTACCACCAAACTTACTACATACAAAACTTACTTTTCTACGGAAACGTCTAAATTTAGGATTTCATACTTTGTTAAAATATCTACATACTTCAGAATTGTTTTTATATGATTTTAACCAAACTCAAAACTCAATTCAAAACTTTGTTAATGTGATGGTTTTACATAACTAAAAAAATCTATAGGTAAAAGTAAATTGGTGGGTCACCCTCGCAAATAAAAAGAATTATCTTGCGGAAATCTCGGCTAAACGAGAAAAATCTCTACTAAACGAGAAGAATCGCATTGATCTCACAAGTCCGGGTTTGAGAGGACATCTGAAAGCTTTGAAGCAGGCCTTATAAGCTCATTCTTGGAGATTGAGGCAGGCTTGTGCCACTGCGAAGCGGTTTTTAATGCAAAATGAGTTTTATCGAGGTAGAATGGACGAACCATATCGGGGCGCAGATATATCACTTCTGCCAACAAATGTAGCGACATGAGAGTGAATCTTCTGCACGTTCCTACTATTATTTATTCTATGTTTGAGAGGATTAAGCACCTTTTAGCGTCGCGCACTATTTACTCGAACCTTTCCAAGAGACAAAGATTACACGTCTCGTTAGTAGCCAGTCTGTAAACAAAATACGCTTAGAGCATGTTGGACCTCAATGTTCCTTTAAATAAGGATTAGAGAGTGGATTGGAAAAATCTTGCGCTAATTTACTTTACGGACTGCGAAACAATAGCACCTTGTAAACTGAGTACGCTTTGTGTTTCAAAATAAACCAAAAATAAACTGGACAACAGTACTCTGATAAACGCATACCAACGCGCATAACAACGCACAGCGAGACTCAGAACGGAAACCCTGTTTTTAGAGCTTAGTTACTTGCTGAAGTTTGAACAAGAAAGATTTGATCATTGAAAGTCCGTTGGTCATAAAAAGTTTCCATGTCGAAATAATGAAAGAAACACCATTTTTAAAACAACAAATAAAATTATCAGACAGTAAAGTACAGTGCAATGAAGGGAAAACTAACAGTACGTCATCGCGCTGTATTACGTTGAGTAAGGGGTTTAAAAAGCCCCAGGTTCAGTACAAGCATACCTTTTCGTTTCAACGCTTTATATACTTACCACTTAGACCGATTTCAGCGCTATAACAGCGCAACAAAGTCCCTGAATTAATTTAAAACTCAACCACAATTCAAAACCAAATTAATTAAGATTCTCATAGGTAAAAACCTAATTTAAGCCAAGCACGACTAATGTCCCCGTGTTGCTCCCGTCGGGATAAGAAATTCATAACCCACCAACTCCGAGTGAGATGATTCTGATTCGATTTGTTTAATTATATTCAATCCGGTGTGGCATTGATTAGGGATAAACTTGGGACTCGTTTTAAAATTTCCACGGAATTGGGTAAGATTGGTATATAAATTGCGAGCTTTGGGCTGTGGTTCTCTAAGCAGCGGCTCCTGTGATATTACGAGTGTGATTTTTTAATACATCTTGCTGATGATGCAAGCTGATATCCGACCTGATGTCTTAACATTGTCTTGACGCAGACTATCGCTAGTGTATTTATCACTCGCACATTTTAAACATAGTAGAATCAAAGAGGGTAAGTTGCATCGCCTAACGTTAACGTTAAATCGTAGTATCTCTGATTTGACGTTAACGTTACATGGTGCGCCTCGGCCTAAAAGAAGTTATGAACATAGGAAACAACCATGTTTCATAGAGCATTACAAAAGTAAAGCAAACATTTTATATTGATTTAAACCACTTTTCTTAACAAATATATTATTATGTTTAACTACATAGTTTTCGTATTTAATAAATCTTTTAGCAAGGCAAAACTTCTAAGAATCAAAACTATACTTCCAGCAACTGTTTAAAAAAAAATTGCAACACTGCAGATCGGGTGGTAGATATTTAAGGATTTCTTGGATAAATAATACAACATATTATTATTTATTTATTGTATGACTAGATGCGCCCCGCGGGTTGACCCGCGCAGATTTAAATCCCGGTATTCCGACGGGATAAAAGTAGTCTATGTGCTATTCCAGACTATAATCTATCTCTCTGCCAAGTTTCATCTAGATCCGTTCAGCCGTTCCCGCGTGAAAGAGTAACAAACATCCATCCATCCACCTATGCTTACAAACTTTCGCGTTTATAATACAGTAGGATAGTAGGATGCGATTGTTACTGACGGACACCGCTTTTCAAGACCCTTAAAGTTTACGACTTATATAAAATCATGGCCTAATGGGTTTTGTAATCAATTATAGATTACTTAACTTAACACTTTATACCGGCTTATAAAGTGACGGAAAGGTTAAACTAAGACATTATACTAAGGGCCCGGCTACCACCAACTGATCTCTGATCTCTCTGTTTTCTGAGCTATGAGGTTGTGGGTTCAATACCCATCGAAAACATTTTATACTGTATGACGTTATAATTCACAAAAATTTCTTGTTTTTTCATAGTGTACACTTAACCACATTTTTAAAAACCTTTCTAAGACAAAATAAACTTATTTCTTATCGTATCTATTGTATTAATTGGGGTATTTTAATAACAAAGACACTAGACATAAAATTTAAAAAAATAATTTCCCTAATTCCAACGATTCAATTTCAATTTTTAATAATTTCATCAATTTAAATTCAATTATCAATAATTTCAACACTGTGACGTAGACATATCAGCGAAAGCTGCTCGTCTATAAATAAAATAAATAAATAAATAAATAAATTTTACAAAAAAACTGGCCAAGTGCGAGTTGGACTCGCGAACAAAGGGTTCCGTAATTTTTTTGCCTTTATTATCATATTTATTTATTTATATTCATAATTTATAAGTTTTTTACAATATAAAATAAATAAATAAAAAACATTATATTATAAAAAACCTAAAAACTAGAATGCCACCGACAGCGGGGCTAGGCCCAAGCTACCGGTGGTTAGGGCTGCAGCGAGAGGAACCTCCTAACAATGCGAGCCGTGTCAAGGATCACTGCCTTCTGCATCCGACCCTTGAGCCAACCCTCTAGCGAGAGCCTCTTGTGATGTTGGTCGAGGCTCTTCGCTATAAGGCCGTTCGCCGAAACGACTATCGGGACAATGATCGTCGAATCAACATCCCACATGGCGGTTACCTCGTGGGCCAAGTCAGGCTGGCTCAAGGATCTAAAAAAGAGGCAGGATCCGATCACGATACGCAGTCAGGATGGTTCCCCCCTCTGTAGCCTCATAGTAGGCTCGCATACAGTTCTCATTCATGGTTTGAGACCATCGTATGCGACGCACTACACCACCGGTAGCGAGGGCCGGGCGCGGAGCAGGTTGCCCCATAGGCCCCAAGCGTGCCGGCAGCGGTGGACGTCCCCGTCGTGCAGGTGGTTTGCCTTTATTTATTATTATTTTTTTAGTATTTGTTGAAAGCGGCAATAGAAATACATCATCTGTCAAAATTTCAACTGTCTAACTTTCACGGTCCATGAGATACAACCTGGTGACGAAGGACAGACAGACAGCGAAGCCTTAGTAATATAGGGTCCCGTTTTACGCTTTGGGTACGGAACCCTAAAAAACAAGTATTTAAGTATTTCATTTGCTATGTGGTTCCCATAGTAGAAGCTTTGCTTTATTCGGGACAATTCAAGTTACACCATCCATCAGATACCTTTATGTGATATGCGTACACCTAACTCCTTACCAAGTTCTGCAGGCAAAACTACAGATCACAGCACTGTGTTAATTAATGGGTGGTTAACCTAAATCCCTTTGATTACACTTGCCAACTACACATTGTGGCTGACAAGACCTATGCGCATAAGACGATTAGTTACACTCTGCTACACTGTTAGCAAATCGGAGAACTAAGCCTACTCTGAGCATTGTTTTCAGGTGTTTTCAATATGGTAAAGTCCTTCACAAAAATGAGCAGTGAAGTAAGGTTCACGTTTGCTGTAGCTTTAAGTTTTTTTTATGCGACTTACGTAAAACATGAATGTTCAAATCCTATCCCACTTATAATAATATAAACGCGAAAGTTTGTAAGTATGGATGGATGGACGGATAGATTGATGTTTGTTAATCTTTCACCCAGGAGTGCCTATACCCAGCAGTGGGTGAATGTGGGCTGATTAGATAGATAGATAGATATAATCTTTCACACCGGAACGGCTGAACGGATCTGGATGAAATTTGGCAGAGAGATATACTATAGTCTGGAATAACACATAGGCTACTTTGTGTCCCGTGGGAATACCGGGATTTACATCTGCACGGCTGAAACCGCGCGCCCGCAACTAGTATAAAATAAAACAAATAAATTCAACATCGTGACGATCCCTAGCCACTAGTGAGTAAAATCCCTTGAAGAAGTGTAAAGAAGATAAGGAGATACGTCCAAGTATTACATTCAGCACATAAACAGTAGTAATAGTTTTTCATATTGACTTTTAGAAGACCTGCCTCCTGAGTTGGCGCGAGGATATCTGGGAGTTTAAATATAACTAACTTGTAATGAGGTAACTACTAAAAAACTATTATAAAACTGAAAAAACTAACATCTAACACCTGCGCATTTTCCCGGCAGGTAACAAAATCTTGTTCGTGTGAGTCAGCGTTCGACCAAAACTAGTCTGTACCTACCAGTCTATACTTATACGCATGTGTGCGAATTCCACAGTTCAAAGTTAGAAGGCTCTGCGCCCGCGCCGGGCCCCGGTCATTACCCTCTACAGATCACACGATAGTGTGAAGCCGCCAAGCCGTCTACCATATTATGCAATGTGACCTTAACATTGGACTGTGGGAAGTAAAGACCTCAAACAGCGTAGTTGTAGTGCGAACGTTTATGGAGCATTGTTTAATTTATAGTGCAGCGTGGGCACAGACTATTTGTCAGTTACTACGATATAAACAAAACATTTGACGACCTCAGTGGCGCAGCGGGCCAGAGACCGCCTGCGTCGCAAGAGTTTGCGGGTTCGCTTCCCGCGTCGGAACAAATTTGTGTAAGATCTGCAGAAATTTGTTCCGTTGGTCTGGGTGTTTTGTATGTACGATAAAAAAATATCTATCTATGTAACTAGGTATTTAATTGTATATTAATCAGCGAAATATTAGTACCGTGAAAAATAAACCCTGTATTTACGAGTATTAAGTACGGCTATAGAATTTGAATGGTTTTGGTTTATGGGTGTATCGCCTGAAAAAGTCGGAAAAGTTTGAAAAGAACGATACGATGATTGATAGATGATGATCTGCCCTAAAAAAACCGAAATAAACGACGTACCTTGTCCATACACCGACTTCCTAATCTCATTTTTTGTTAGTTTGTAAGGTGTACAATAAAGCATTTTCATTCATTCATTCATTCATTCCCGCAATGTTTACACAGTCAAAGCGAATGCAATGCGTACGCAAGTCAGTTAACGGTGGAAATATTAATGTTACTCATCAACAGTGAATTAATATATTAATATAAAATGTTAATGAATTATTCATTAAACTTTTTTTATATAATACTAGCTGATGGACCAAAACTAAGATCCACCTGATTTTAAATTAAATCCTTCTTTTATAATAACACATTGCCTCGAAAGTCACGTAGGATAGGAATGTGCCCATAACTTCATCAGTAGGAAACTTGAAACATAGCGACGCTAATTGACGGCAGAAAAAGGCATGGTGGTACCTACTACTTATCCAGACGAGCCCCTCAAAAAGAATATTACTATTAGCTAACCCTCTTCTTCATAATCCCTGTCTTTTTATAACGGCTCTTTAGAGTATTCTTGGCACTGATACTTTCATGCCAACGAAAAGAGACAACAAAAGATTTATAGGTCTGATAAGCTATTGGTGCGCTCAAAGAACATTATGAATAAGGGCTTATACGTATAACACGTGTTAGAACAAGACAGTCAGTTTAAAGTATAATTTTTAAGTTTTTTATAATTTTATTTTAAATTCTTGATTTCCTAATCAAATAAACCAAGCGACAAATACGTCTATACTTTCCGTATTTCAAAAGAAAATGCGATAAATTTAAAACACAGATAAGAAGGAGAAATCAAAGAGTAAACGGCGACTAAAGAGCTTCGGACCCATTGCATCTTAGCCTATCGGAAAATCAGTTTAGCCGACAATGCTAAAGAGATTCAAGATATTTATTGTGGAACTACCCTCTCCCTGCAACTTCTGTCGTTAACAAAAAGCTTTATTGAATAGCGAATTAAATATAAACCAATTTCATTTCAACGTGTTGCGGACAAAAAACGTCCCAACTTTGCATTTACAATATTAGTAGAAGAGATAAAATAAAAAGGCATTGAAAAGGAAACGAAACAAAAACTCATCAAAGCTCTAACAGAATCAAGCAACTCTCTCGTAAACTTGGATTTGTCACTTGAAATTCAGGGATGATTTTTTGTCAAGCTAAGTAGCTAAAATCCCATTTAAGTTTTTAATTTCGTAACAAGTGACCTGTTTTAGTTCACAAGGTTTACGTGGGATGACGTAAATTAATTGAATGCCTCTTATAAGTACCTACCTACACTGCAACAAAGATAAACTGAAACAAAAATTAATTACAACAAGAGAAGCGTCACACGTCTAATAAGAGGGTGGGTTGACGACATTGTAAACGTTGTAGGTCGTAGATGAATGAGGGTAGCCTAAGATTGTGTAAGGCGCTGCGCAATCGTAGAAACTTTTGGTTCCCAGTTGCCGACACCGAACACTTTGTTCGTCAAAGTGTGAGTTATGTGGAAGCAACTGGACACAGAAAATGTTTACTGGTTCAATAGAAATCAAATATTCATCGGTAGCTTATATCTGTCAAGACACAAAAATGTCCACGTTAGCACCCTGCCTCAAATAAAAGAGCAGAGACCTATGCCCAGCAGAGAGCTAAGTCAGGATGCGGATGATGATGATGAAGAATGTATGAGAGTAAAAAGTGGATAATACCTTTGTCCAGCAGTGGAATAGGATAGTAAAAAAAAGTTTAACAATTCAAAAATAAATCAGGTTCTAACACTACCTCGCTCGATAGTTCGTTTTTAAAGTCCACCAATATTATGATATTTATTATATTATAGGAGCACTTGAAAATAATATTTACGTCTCAAAGATAAGATCATTCAGAAAAATCTACTATCCCTATATAAATCTACATCAGATATCTAATATATCAGATATATAAATCTACATCAGATTCAATACGACAAGATCAATTTATAAATAAGCAATACTAATACATAAACATGCGATCACAGCCATAATTGAAAGAAAACACCAAAACATTGGGTTATTCGATCCGCATTTCGTTCAAAAAATGCAAAATAACGGACATTGAAAAGAAAACAGAAGGTACACAAGTAAATCGTCCGTGGAATCCGAGAACAAAACCGAATAAATTGTTTTAATAAGGCATAAATTGAAGAAAAAATAAAGCCCGTCAGGTGCGTACCACAGGAGACGGAGTGGGGTTCCGTGGGTTTGAAATACTATATTTTTTAGAAGAGTTTTTCATATTAACATCTTCAGAACCAAACTGTAATTTTTTTTCTGTCTTTTAAGAGAGATCCTAGTGTGTGTGTCTCCAGCTTCCTCATATTGAAAATGTAATTTCTATAAATGCCAATATTTAAAGCATAATTAGTGCACTCATAGATTTGAATCATAATTTAGCTGCCAAATAAACAACGATGCTATAAGCTTATAATAGTGTGTAAGCTGGAGTAACATGTCTCCAGCTGCCTCAGTCAGTGTGGGCAAACGGCTAATGATAGAGATATATAGTAAACGCAAGGATTTAGTACCAAACGAATTAGCGAGGTACCAAAAATTTCAGGTCTGTAGCTCGGAAACTCTTCGAGTTATAAGACTTGATCAACGTGTAAGCTGGAGTAACGATACGTGAAAAAGCATATGCTCGTTCTCTGGAATGGCTGGAGCTAGCAGGTTGCTTTAAGTCTCCAGATTTAGTACCAAACGAATTAGCGAGGTACCAAATATTTGAAGTGTTTCTGTTCAAAACTCTATGAGTTACAAGCTTTTCCAGCTTTTTTTGTTTGTCCAACTTGCACATGTTGGATCTCAGCAACCACAATAGGTACAGACTCGGTTGATGTCTCTGAACCGAGCTATGAATTAGTGCACTCGGTACCAAAAATTTGGAATCTCTAGGACAAGCAGTTCTGTTGTAATCAGCAAAATAACATCCAAGGAATTTGAATACAGACAGATATATTCAAATTCCTTGATTGCATCAGTAGGTACGAGTGTGACGCATTCGCTGTAGTGACAGAGATAGAGCTACTATCAACTGAAGGCTGGTCGAAATGGAACTATCTGGTATTCTGTAACTCATCATAATATTAGTTATTTTGCTGATTACAACAGAACTGCTTGTCCTAGAGATTCCAAATTTTTGGTACCGAGTGCACTAATTCATAGCTCGGTTCAGAGACATCAACCGAGTCTGTACCTATTGTGGTTGCTGAGATCCAACATGTGCAAGTTGGACAAACAAAAAAAGCTGGAAAAGCTTGTAACTCATAGAGTTTTGAACAGAAACACTTCAAATATTTGGTACCTCGCTAATTCGTTTGGTACTAAATCTGGAGACTTAAAGCAACCTGCTAGCTCCAGCCATTCCAGAGAACGAGCATATGCTTTTTCACGTATCGTTACTCCAGCTTACACGTTGATCAAGTCTTATAACTCGAAGAGTTTCCGAGCTACAGACCTGAAATTTTTGGTACCTCGCTAATTCGTTTGGTACTAAATCCTTGCGTTTACTATATATCTCTATCATTAGCCGTTTGCCCACACTGACTGAGGCAGCTGGAGACATGTTACTCCAGCTTACACACTATTATAAGCTTATAGCATCGTTGTTTATTTGGCAGCTAAATTATGATTCAAATCTATGAGTGCACTAATTATGCTTTAAATATTGGCATTTATAGAAATTACATTTTCAATATGAGGAAGCTGGAGACACACACACGAGATCCTAAGTGATCAAGTTTTTTTTATTAAGCTTGAATCAAATTTGAATTTTAATAAACTGTTATGCCGTTGCCTAAACAATAATTTCATCTACGATTTGGAGTCTTAATTAACTGAAAGAATTGGTCTATTAAAATAAACAAACCATTTTTTTTTCAACAAGAACTTCTTTGGAGAATTTACGATTCAGTTTCACGCTACGAACACATTATTTTAGACAGGTGTCAGCCTCTTAAAACAATTTAGCGAATAATAATAATAAATAATAATAATAAATAATGCTGGACAATCCACACAGCATCATCTAGCCCCAAAGTAAGCTACTCAAAGCTTGTGTTATGGGTACTAGATAACTGAGAAGTTGATAATAATACTGAGAGGTTTCTAATTGGGGAACTCTAAGAATCGAAGCGATCATGCCGTTACGATGGGTGACCATGGCATTTACGCTCTGCCGGGTTCTGTACATGGTGGTTTAAACGTACTTTTTGTATTGATTGGAGGCTGGTTTTTGCTGCATAGTGCATGTGCATAGCAATTTGCTATTACTGTTATGCGCATGCACATCGGACTTTACTAGGAGTTAGGTGAGCGAAATTAGATGGTATTGTGGGCAGGTGAGGAATACGACTAATATAAGCAAAAAAAAAGACAGCAAAGTATACAAGCAAGATAATGGAACAAGCACATGTTAAATGGTAAACATCGCCTACAACGAAACCTTGTCACGCACGATAGACACGTGTCCTACGATGCACTGCCATGAGTCAAATTTTAGTCATACAGATGTTACGCCTCATTTGCCTGTAATTTCACCAAACATTCGAACCGAAATACAGCAACGCTGCTTGGCGGCAGAAGAACGTAAGCTGGTAGTGCTTCTCAGAACTAGCCCTCCACAAATAACCCTACTCATAATTGTGTTTACGAAGAAAGTTCCGTTTACTTTTGATTAAGCAAAAATAATTTAGTATCAACATAACATTTCATAAATACAAGCTTTATTGTTGAAGAAATCGGCATACAAAACAAGTGCATGAATAAACAGAGCATTTTAAAATAATTACGCTATCAAATTAATTTGCTTGCATACCTACAGAGTACAGAGTTTACGCGAAATAATTACAATATCAAAACATTATCCGTGAACATCCAATGAGGTCGGCTAGAAGTATTCACCTACGAAACCCAAAAAATAAAGTTCATAACCTAGATCAGCATAACTTTCTATTTATTCCGAAAAATTACATGCGTATTATTTATGCTACACCTCTTTCAGGAAAAAAAACCTATGTATGTAATGCACTGGAAAATACACTCATACCACTTAAACTCAAAAAGTACCCGTCACATCTGACTCAAATTGAAATTGAACCACATGATAAGCACCAGCTTTCGATAAAAATCGATCCACCCAGTAAACATTTACGAGGTAAAAAACATATAAATGTCGAATTGAGAACCTACTTCTTTTTTAAAGACGGTTAAAAATACTACTAAGCCTGCTGTAGTATCACAGTAGCTTTTTGGACGTAACACTTGAGAGTTCAGTCAAATGATAGTGACAGTATAGTGAGCTAGTCCAATAGTTAGATAGCTTCAGGTGAAAGGGGCTTCAATCCGTGCAGTTTCGGAAACATTGATACTATAATAGCCGAAGCAAATTAGTGCAAAATGTCGATGATTTTACGCAGAATCATAATAATAGAGTTGATTGGAGAGTGTTTTGATGCTTATTTTGCATGAAAGGCGATATTAAAGGGTATTATGAACTTAGAATGTAATGAATTGCATAGTTTGTGTGGACATTTGCATTAATATTCATATTATGCGCCATTCATAGATTAGAAACGAATACAGATCAAGCTACCCAAAGCCAAAGAAAAGTTACGGACATTAAAGCTTCTGGAAGTGCCTTATACGTATCCGTGTGTATCCTAAGGCTCATTTACACCAAGCGAGCGAATGCTCATTCTATCCCGTCTTCGTCAAATTCTTTTGGTGCATACAGAGATAGATAATTCCTTCGTTGTTCTATGATTACTCGCATAGATTCTATGGAATATTCCAAGAATGCTCGCTCGCTTGGTGTAATCGGCACTAGAGCGCGCGACGATAGCTTAGAGCGTTCTTATGTGTTCGAACGTGCTCGCTCTCCGAAACGATCCCTTCAGTGTTTTTGTGTTCTAGCGAATTCTAGTTCTTGGTTCTAATTCTCGCTTGTTGTTCTTTTGGTGTAAACGCAAAACTGGTTTATGTTTGTTTCCCGTTTTTTGTTGAACCATTAATTCAGAATGAAAAAGAAAACAACCAGAATTGGTCAAATAGGAAGTGAAAAATTGCATTGATTACTTTCTGACAACATTCAAAAAACTCTTCACACGCTGTTAACGCTACATCATCTAACTAATCCCACTAAGGAAAGTAGGTACTGAGATGAATAGACATCGTCTGTTCAGGGCAAACTCACTAGTTTAAAGTGCCAGTGGTCAGAAATCCACCTCGTTAAGCAGTGCGAAACTTGTCCAGTCCTGGAACCACGCCTGCTGCGTCAAAAGAGTTTCCTGATTTTGTATTCGAAACCCTAATTCCTACTATCCTATCCTACTAATATTATAACCGTGCAAGTTTGTAAGTATGGATGGATGGATATTTGTTACTCAATAACGCCAGAACGGCTAGACGGATCTGAATGAAATATGACACAGAGGTGGATTATGGTCTGGAATAACACATAGGCTACTTTTTATCCCGTGGGAATACCGGGATTTAAAACTACGCGGGTGAAACCGCGGGGCACAGCTAGTAACAAATAATGCATTGGTCTTTAGACTAATTTGCAAAAACTTAGCTACGAGAATTATATATATCACAGACCGGACGCACCGACGTTTTTATCATGCGTGACTATAAAGGCAATGCTTTGTTAAGTACCACTTGACACCAGGTGGGTCGCTTCGTCCATCACTAAGAAGTAAAAAATAAACGTTGCTATTATTTTTATATTATTATTACTTAGATAAAGCTATGAAATGATAATTTTGATTTAAGACCTCATATGTTTGCAAACCTTTCTGAACCCATAAAAAGCTTCGAGATAGCTGACAGTAGAGGTAAGTAGAACAATTGCGTTCTGAAAATTAATTACGTGTATTCAATTAATGATGTATTTTGTATCTTAAAATAAATAAATAAATAAATAATGCTGGACAATCCACACAGCACTATCTAGCCCCAAAGAAAGCTATTCAAAGCTTGTGTTATGGGTACTAGATAACTGATATATTTAATACATTATATACTTACATAGATAGATATTTTTTATTATACATAGAAAACACCCAGACCATCGGAACAAATTTCTGCAGATTGTACACAAATTTGTTCCAAGGCGGGAATCGAACCCGCAACCTCTTGCGTCGCAGGCAGGCTCTCGCCCGCTGCGCCACAGAGGTCGTCAAATATATCTAATCTAATATCTTAAACAAATATTTTTGTTACCGGTTGGTAAACTCAACAAAATCATTAAAATGTCCGCTACATAAGCAAAGGTATGCCTTTCTTCCTACCCCTACGCAACTTTTAATAATTTACGTTTAAATATATGCTAAAACGGTTTACAATTGATTACATTTTGATGATTTTTCACACAATGAAAGTTCTATTAGCTGAAATGGCTGATAAATCTGATGCCGTCTCTTTTCAACAAAACAGATCGATGGTAAAAATATTATAGAGCCGCTAAAAAACATAGTAATACAACAATATAACTCCGGTCCCGGGCTCTATAGTGGCCCGTAAATTGAGGCATAGCTAAATACGTCCCTCGGATGCTGTATCTGTACCGTCATCTTTATAGTAGAAGAAATTGTATAGGTACTACAAGCAAACAAGCGTACAGCCCACCTGATGGGAAGCGGTAACCGTGGCCTATATGAACGCTTGCAACACCACAGGTGTCACACGCGGTACTGACTTTAAATATTTTAAAACGCACTTTTTGAAGAACCCCATGCTTGTAGTCTTCAGGAAGATCTTTGCAGGGATCACATTCTACAAACTTAAGAGTGCACGTGAGAGTAACTGTATGTGACTGTATTACAATAATATTATGCATGTGAAAGTTTGGATGGATTTATAGTTTGAAACACAATCACGTCAGAACGGCTGAACGGATCTGGATGAAATTTGGAACGGAGATAGATTAAAGTCTGGAATACCAGGAACTACGCGGGTGAAACCGCGGGGCGCAACTAGTGAAAACAAAAAAAAATCTTACCTCCAAAGCTCAAACCAACTGAAGTAGCCTTATTTATTATAAGATAATTTGTGGACACTTGAAAGTACTCTACATAATTTCTAAAAGCAAAATTTCGTTAGCTCGCAGAGAATAAAATTACAAAAATAGACCAAGAGCCGGTCGGTGGGTAATTATTTTAAAGAGCAAGCTAAGTAACACGCTGCATGATCCTTAGGTGTGGCACTCATGAGCACTCGGCTTAGAATTCTTTATGGAGTCGAGTCCCGGACTCTGCGGTACAAGTAGTGATGTTCACTGAACCTATCGATACTTTACAAACACCAGCTATGTATAGCAGGATTAGTCTACACTACAGGAAAGACCAGTTGAACCACCAATCAAAGTGTCTTGACACTTTGAAATGTGTAATAATTCATACTATAAATAAACTAGCTTTTGCCCGCGGCTTCGCTCGCGTTTAGAAGTATTATTATTAATTAGGCATAGTTTTTGCGGCTTTACTTTTGTTAAGCGTGTGCAAAAAATTGGAGGGTTGAATTTATCAAAATCCTATTGAAGCGGACGTCTTCATCATAGTAGCTCCAATCTTTAATTTCAGTTCAATCAGTCGAAAATTAAGAAGATTTATACAAACTTTCATCCCTATTTTATCCCCTTAGGGGTGGAATTTATCAAAATCCTTTCTTAGGGGATGCCTAAGTCATAGTAGTTTTATGCATGCAAAGTCAGCCCGATCGGTTAAAAATTGACAAAATTTCATACAAACTTTCATCCCCTATTTCATCCGCTTGGGGGTAGAATTGATCAAAATCCTTTCTTAGCGGATGCCTACGTCATAACATTTACCTGCATGCCAAATTTCAGCCTGATCCGTCCAGTGGTTTGGGCTGTGCGTTGATAGATCACTATGTCAGTCAGTCACCTTTGAGTTATATATATTAATTAGAAAAATTAGAAAACTTAGATTTAGATTAGATTTATATTTAGATTTAGATAGAAGATAGATAGAAGATTTATACAAAATTTCATCCCCTATTTTATCCCCTTAGGGGTGGAATTTATCAAAATCCTTAAGCCTACGTCATAGTAGCTTTATGCATGCAAAGTCAGCCCGATCGGTATAAAATTGACAAAATTTCATACAAACTTTCATCCCCTATTTCATCCCCTTGGGGGTGGAATCGATCAAAATCCTTTCTTAGCGGATGCCTACGTCATATCATCTACCTGCATGCAAAATTTCAGCCCGATCCGTCCAGTGGTTTGGGCTGTGCGTTGATAGATGACTATGTCAGTCAGTCAGTCAGTCACCTTTGAGTTATATATATTTAGATTAGAAAAATTAGATTTAGATTAGATTTATATTTAGATTTAGATAGAGGACAGATAGAAGATTTATATAAACTTTCATCCCCTAATTTATCCCCTTAGGGGTAGAATTTATCAAAATCCTTAAGTCTACGTCATAGTAGCTTTATGCATGCAAAGTCAGCCCAATCGGTTTAAAATTGACAAAATTTCATACAAACTTTCATCCCCTATTTCATCCCCTTGGGGGTGGAATCGATCAAAATCCTTTCTTAGCGGATGCCTACGTCATATCATCTACGTGCATGCAAAATTTCAGCCCGATCCGTCCAGTGGTTTGGGC
This sequence comes from Plemyria rubiginata, assembly GCA_963576535.1. Classification (NCBI taxonomy): domain Eukaryota; kingdom Metazoa; phylum Arthropoda; class Insecta; order Lepidoptera; family Geometridae; genus Plemyria; species Plemyria rubiginata. The sequence continues at coordinate 8,534,937 of OY754910.1, forward strand.
TGTGCGTTGATAGATCACTATGTCAGTCAGTCAGTCAGTCAGTCAGTCACCTTTGAGTTTTATATATTTAGATAAATAATGCTGGACAATCCACACAGCACTATCTAGCCCCAAAGTAAGCTATTCAAAGCTTGTGTTATGGGTACTAGATAACTGATATATTTAATACATTATATACTTACATAGATAGATATTTTTTATTATACATAGAAAACACCCAGACCATCGGAACAAATTTCTGCAGATCGTACACAAATTTGTTCCACGGCGGGAATCGAACCAGCAACCTCTTGCGTCGCAGGCAGGCTCTCGCCCTCTGCGCCACAGAGGTCGTCAAACTATAAATATATATTTACCAAAAAAGTTTATAAGTAGGTATCAATCTAATTTTTTTATTGCCAGGTAATATATTTAGGGCGTTTGTTTAATAATGACCATAACCAGATTTATAAATAATATTATTAATATTATTTATAAATCTGTATTTTTAACACGTAAAACGTTAAAACGTGTTAAAAATACAGATAAATCTTCGCCAGCAATCTTACCTGATGTTAATGATGATGCGGTCTATTACGGGGGTACTGTAAATTGATTTAGGCTACCCGTTTTTCAAATTAATGTATAATACGTCGTCGTCGTCAAATTGAACCGCAGTTGACCCAGACGTCTGCCTTAAGCCTTTTCCGATACATTATATCATAGATAGTTTTCATCGACAGATTTGTCAGAAAGCCTTCACAAATGTTTACTTAGCCCATCTCTAGCGAGGCTCTTTGGTGTCAGCTCCAGATCAAATTAAAAACAGAATTTATTATAAGTATCATTTATTATTTAATGCAATATGCTGTTGCCCGACCCGAGTGACCACACCTCGTGTTTTTGTTACCATTTCACTGCCTAATTTTGTAGGACAAACAGAATAGGATATTTAGATTAACACGAAAGGATAGTATAGTAATTATGTAGTTGAAAGAATAAAATAGCAGCGAGTGAACGCCACTAGCTTTGAGAATTTACGTAGAAACCTTGTTTTAAAGAAGTGGTTCGGTAAAACGACTGTGTAATTCTTAACGCGTTCTACAAACACAGGAAAATACTTTATTTATCTTGAGACAAGACCGCCTTGTCAAAAGTTCTCTAAAAAAAATCTATTGCGCTTCCGGAATTGAAATTCCGGTATTCTAAAGGCTGCCTGTCCACTGAAGCGGAGCGAGGCTGTGGAGCGGAGAAACGGATAAATATTAACCTATAGGATTGTATAAATTCTCTGCTCAGAGACTGTAGATTATATAGAGCAATTATTTTTTTCGTGAATTATTTACAAGACCATGTGGGTAACAAAAACAATCATTGTTTGGTTTTATCGTTTTTCTTTCTTTTATTCCTCTTCTTCATCTTCTCTTCTTCTTCTTCATCTTCTCTCTCTTTTATTTCATTATTTATCTTGACGACCTCAGTAGCGCAGCGGGAGAGAGTCCGCCTGCGACGCAAGAGGTTGCGGGTTCGATTCCCGCCTCGGAACAAATTTGTGTATGATCTGCAGAAATTTGTTCCGTTGGTCTGGGTGTTTATGTATAATAAAAAATATCTATCTATGTAAGTATATAATGTATTAAATATATCAGCCATCTAGTACCCATAACACAAGCTTTGAGTAGTTTACTTTGGGGCTAGATGGTGCTGTGTGGATTGTCCAGCATTATTTATTATTTATTATCGTTAAGTTTTTTGTAGCTGATGTTTACTTTATGAATTATCAGAACTAAAATTTATAATAAAAGTACCTAACAGTTTCATTAAAATGATTGATCAAAGCAAAGCACAGGATAAAAATTATGATAGCCCTATTTTTTCTTTTTTTTTGGCACTAGTTTTTATTCGAAACAGTATGGTGAAGAGATCTTCTGTGCGCCTCAATACAAAATGTTTGAAGGCGCCTATGACTAAATCCTCGAATTATTATAAGCAGGTTTGTACTAGATTAGTAAATAAGGCTCTGAAGGAATGTCTACCATGCCTAGAGATTGCACTTATGAGCATTTTTTTCCAATATACGGGTACAGTATTAAACAAAAGAGTGATATACAGAGAGAACGTCGCTGAAATGAACGTTTCATCATTCCAAACCCGTATTACAGAATGTTACAGTTAGCATCAGAATTATACTGAAGTAAATAATTTCAGAATAAGTGTTTTTAAATTATTAACCAACAAGTACCCAGTAGACATGTATCTATAACAAGATCATCATGTACACAGCCGCCTCTCTGATTTTCATTTTATCCTTTTCCATCCACAGGTTGTCTGGAAGAAATCGTTTTTAGCGATAAAGCCGCCCATTGTACCAAATTTTTGTAAAAAAAATCTTATATATATATACCACCAATAACTCAGTAATTTCATATCTTAAAAAATATTAAATGTGCGAGCTAAAAGATATTTGATGGTTGCGAACATTTGAAAGGTGATTGTTAATATTTTGACATAACTTTATTACACACTTATTTCTAACTAATTTCTAAAAAGTCATCAATTTCTGATGCCGACTGTTCCGACCTATTTGACGCCATGATACTTTTCCAACCATAAAGGCAGTGCGCACCGTCTAATAATCAACAGTCGACACACATAGCTTTAATCAATTATTACAAACATCTACCCTTGTTTAATGAGTGCCGCGACTGTGAACCCCGCTTTATCTGCACTTAGCTGAGAGCAAACATAGGGAATAGTGCTGATTGAACTATTGTAGGTTGAGTTAGCGATGATAAGACCTTTATTTGCAGAAGAAAGATGAAGCGGAGGGCGCTTTACTTGAAAGACATTTAATGAAATAAATAAATAAACAAATTTTTGAAAAAAATTATCAAGTGTACAAACCTACATAGTATTATGAAACCTATGAAGTGAACAGAAATCACGATTGTGCAAACAAAGTAAAATCATTGCAGCTAAAGAAAATGTCAAATTGGACGCAGAGCGTCGTAGGGCGTGTTCCTATCGTGCGTGACTTACTTGTCGATGAAATAAATAAACAAATTTTTGACAAAATTTATCAAGTGTACAAACCTACATAGTATTATGAAACCTATTAAGTGAACAAAAATCACGATTGTGCAAACAAAGTAAAATCATTGCACCTAAAGAAAATGTCAAATTGGACGCAGAGCGTCGTAGGGCGTGTTCCTATCGTGCGTGACTTACTTGTCGTTAGTTGTTAAAGGTGAAGGTTACCACACTTACCACTTAAAATCAGGTGGGCAGCCAATCTGTTTAAAAAAATAGTATACAAAATGTGATGAAAAATTTATGATTTTTTTTACCACCAGACGGAACTTTTCAAGACATACAAACATTAGTTATGATCATGAACAATGTCGTCAGTTAGCCAAAGGGCATTTACGAGTAGAGCAAATAGCAATCCGTACTTATTGTAAAATAGGTCTAAAGCAGACCACAGGGACGGCCTAAGTAAACGTCTCTCCCTCGCTAGGGCGGGGATGTTGGATATCGATAGCTTTGCCACTATGAGTTCATCATTAATGTAATCTATCTACGAGTAGTGTAGATATTTAAAAAAAAATATTTGACATTTGAATGCAATCGGCATTCAAATGTCAATTCAAATATATCTATTGTTAATTCAGTTATGAACGTTTTTTCAATCGCATCTACGATAATCGATGTTTTAGTAAATATATTCAGTCGTTAGTAGATAATTATCAGTCGACTCCTTGGTTACATATTTTTTATAAACCTTCCCATTCCAAATTTAATTTTGCCTAGGTTTTTACTTCTCTTAAATAGGGTCATACGCTGAATTTGTCTATTTACTTAAATTATTGAATGAAACAAAGTATTTGCCTCTGATCTCGTTCATCGATATCGAAACGCCCAAACTGTTCATCCCTATTCTTACGCGAATATAAGTAGAGAAGAAACGGTTTGACCCTTCAAGTATTGTTGTTAGACAAATATTCACATATAATTTCCTTGTCGTTGCTTTATGCGCACTAATATTACAAATGGACAAAGGAAACAACTGAGAAGTTTCTGGCCCCGCTTCTTGGAGAATCGCCATTAATATGCACAGAGCTTTAAATTATTGAGTCTCAGTTTTCGCTAAATAAATAATTTGATGTAACTACCCTTTGATAAGGGTTCAACTTCAGTTCAGGAGTTCATGATTTCACAACAATTTAGACACAAATTAGGGGTATGAACACGTAGTTTGTGTATTATATAAAACAACTTTATATTATGCTTTCTAAGTTGATATAAGTAGCTTGAATCAAATACATCGGGCTTACGAGCTAGCGAGTGTTGTCAAAATATATTTGCTTATTTTTTATTATGTTTATATTTGACGTCTGTCATATTTGACATTTTCTTTTAAATATTTAACATTTTATGCATTTAATTTTAGATGGTGCAACACTCTTGAACAGGCGAAATTATTTTTATTGTCATAATCCCTACCGGCTACAATACAAAATTGTCATAATCCCCAATCCGGCCAGAATTAAAATTATAAGGAAAACGCCATTTTTTTTGAGATTGTCATAATCCCCACTGATGGGGATAGCTTAGTGGGGATTATGACAATAAACCTAAAAAACTCATAGGGGGCTACTTCTTGTATAATTTGTTTTACCATACAAAAAACTAAGTTTTTTTATTAAAAAAATCTAAAACATTTTAGCCGCAACCATAATCCATTGGATTTATTTACCCCAACACTTAACGTGAAATACTCCTCTGGATTTATGTTTAAAGTTTCACAGTAAGTAATGTCCCATGTGTTCAAGGAGTCAATGATAAAAGCTTTCAAAGAGTTTTGGAGGCGTCAAGGTCAGTCGTTGCTTGGGAGGATAGGGGCAGGACAGACGGAGCGTTTTTGAGCTGTTGGGGCTATTGTGTAATTCACGACACGGAGGTGATAGATAACATAAATTGTGTTATCTGTTCCCGACAAGAAGGTGATCGGCATAAAATGTGCAATCTGAGAAACAAACCTTTTTGCATTACGTATTAGACACGTCCATTTATTGGCAAACCTGCCAGAAACCCACAAAATTGAGTTTTACTACTCTATTATACTTTAAAATAACATTAGCCTTAGTTCGCGTTCTAAAAATTTTGAAACTTCGCAATTTTCGAAACATCTGCCATCACAACAGTTAATCTAGGCGTTAAATGTACAAGAGGCTTAACTTGAAAGACATGTTTTAGTTTCATAGGAAATTTATTTCTTACCTAGATTCTGTGAAAGACACCTGTTAAGATAGCTCATGTTAGTTTTTAAAATATTTTTGCTAAATATTACGGCAGACTATTCTACGCCCGTTAGTGCTAGTCACAGAACAAGCTACACAAAGCCAAAGAAAAATCACGCTTATTACAACGACATAAAAGCGAATATATTAGCCTGCTGCGAATCCGTGTGTACCGTGCACTTTTGTTTTATAATTTAAGCTGACAAATCTCAAACTGATTTAGTTGTCAGCAACTCGTAATCTTGAGGAGTAGTCCAAGATTACATGGCGGTTTTAATGGTGATTAAAATAGTTAGTGTGATCTTTAGTTTTATGAGTTTTGCCGTGAACGCCAATTGCAGACTGAGGGTTCAAGGATTAGAGGTGGAAAAAACCCCTTGTTTATGAGGATAATAGGAGCATTGAATCAGTTATATGAATAAACTTTTTTTTGAAAACGTAAAACTGAAAGTGACCTTCATTATATTTTTTTAGATTGTGATTTAAGTATTAAAAATAAAGGCTATTAAAAGAGAAAATATAATTTTAAGGGCCTTATTTAAAAAAACACCTGACAACCCTGTCAAAGCTATGCATCAAACATAAAAATTACAGTTTATTTTTCGGTGAAATTTTCGGTAAGAATATGAAAATTCCTCTGCGCTTCAGGCTAATAAACTCCGAAAACATAAAGCTGTCAACACATTGCATTCGTGTGTATGGAAAGGTTACTTTTGTTATCTCCGTTAACATGATTGCTTAGTTTATACATATACAGTAGTTTCAGTGGTCAATTCCGATCGTAGACGAAGTTTGGAGCCTTAAGACGTTTGTTTATGCTATGAGAGTAATTTTTGAAGCCTTTGTTAAGTTATAGTTTGAAAAACCAATAACCATTTTATTATATTTAATTATCACTGGTGACACTGCCGATCACATAAACTAATGTAAGATGTTATATTGAAACTTCAAATACAATATTCTAAAGGTATAATACTACTTTCTTACCTTATTTAGAGATGAAAATCTTACCTGAAACAGAAGATTACAAATATTACTAGGTATCTCATAAAAAAATATATTGGGGTTAATAATGGGGCCTACATGTCTTATGGAAACCACACATCCTACTTATAAAACAAATAATATTATAAACGCGAAAGTTTGTAGGTATGGATGGATGGATGAATGTTTGTTACTCTTTCTCGCCGGAACGGCTGAACGGATCTGGGTGAAACTCAGAAGAGAGATAGATTATATAGTCTGAAACCGGGATTTAAAACTACGCGGGTGAAACCGCAGGGCGCTACTAGCTATTTAATATTCAAAGACAATTCAATCAATCGGAACAGCAGCGGAACAATGACTGGTTTAAGATTGGTGAATGTCGGTGTACAGGAAATTTAAAAAATATCACAAATACACCAACATTTTTATATTAAATAAAATAACAAACTTTGAAATACCTATGAATTCATTAGTACTCGTATATATTATCAGAAGTAACTAACTAAACTAACATGGTGTACTTTCAAATCAGGGACAGCTCCAATTAGCATACACCGCTACAAAATGCCCTTCTATTACGCCCTTTCAAATCTCGCGAATGTTTGTATCAGATAAGTCCGTCGTAGGCACAATCAGGCTCCCAAAGGTCGGCAAGACACTACCTGAGCTGAAACTCTTGTTATAATATTCACTTTGCCCCTCACCCCGATGTCCCTTCCGAAAGCTCTTAATGCCAACTCGGCCTGACCTCATGCCAAGTCTATGCTGTTGAGTACTCTATAGAAGTGTAACTCGGGAAAGTATAGAGCAAATAATAGAGAGCAATATTGGCCGAGGGGTAGCGTAATGTCGTGGGTTCGAAACCGGTCAACTTCAAAACTATGCACAAAAGAGTTTTTCTGTTAAGTAGTAGTTCAATAATTTAATAATAAAATGAACCTATTTGAGGGGTACTTAAAAACCTTCCACCACTCTGTATAGAAAGAACTCATGACACGACAAAAAGAAGAAGACTACAGAAAAGAAGTTTAAAATTTTTTTGGGCACGACATGCCTTATCTGGGAAAACGCGAAGGGTTAATTTGGGTCCATTTTCTATCCTCTAACTATATTTGAGTTACAAGAGTCAACTAAAGCATTGGAGAGCAAGAATTTTAAAGAAAATAGAGAAACTAATGCTCAGTCGGGAGACACAGCAAGTAAATGGGGGTAAAATACATTTAACCTGATAAAAAAATATGAAGTGGATTCGTTTCGCATCCTGGGGATCACCCTTCCAGACAATCACCATGAATTTATGCTGAGTGGCAGCCAATTTGTGTCACTTACTTTTAATGTCTATTCTTGTATTTTATAAATTGTATTGGCATAATAATGATAAAAAATATTTTGTATTGTATTGATCAATAAAATTAAGGACAGAGGTGCTTAAAAAGCATGCTTTTATTGAGCCTTGCTCATAAAGTAGCACGTGTGTCTAGGTGTTGCTAGTAATAAGCGTGCTTATTTGGTCGTACGTCGGTCGGTTGATTTTTGAGCATGCTGAGAATAAACATGCCTATTTTGAGCAGTGTGTCAGTACCATTTAAATGGTTATAGATAAAATGTGTACCTAAGTAAACGTTTTTAAAGAAGCTGAAAGAGATTTCTTTATTATTTATTTGACTGTTAGACTTATTTGTTTCTATTTTTATATACATCCGCGGAAACTTGTGATTGGTCATCAGTACACGTTTCGTAACTTTACCTTGTATATTTGCATGTTTATCATCTTCCCACCTACCCACCCAACACCCACCTCTAATAAAAAAAAAATAAAAAAATACAAACATACAATGAGTTTCGCTTCTTTAAGGTAGTTAGTACCTTCCTATCGTATGCCAGTTCCATTAAGCCGTTTATACATAATGTATGAATTTGTTATGCCGTTTGATGTAAAGAAGCTTTAGCAGATAGTGCTAAGGTTTAAGGTCAAAATCTGTAAATAATATTTCGTCAATCGGTTTTGTAAGATAAGTCCCGCCTTTATATCCAAACGTCAACCATAAAGGTTTAATTTATATACCAAGAACCGAATCACAAAGTAAAATAGAAGCTTTTTTTTTTTCTAAACACAACTTTTTCAATTTTTATCGTAGACTTTCTGTTTACGATAAGTCAAGTTAGAAACCGGAAATTTGCTACATAAAAGCGGTTCTTTGAAATATACGTCTGAGTTAAAAAAACAGTCTTAAGATAAAATTCCAAAATCTAACGGATATGTCTCGTAACTATGATGTAAACCAAAATATAAAATTTGATTGATTTTTACGATAATCGGAGCCGTAATAAATTCTTTATTCTAAAATATAATAATAATAAGACCACCAAAGTGTAGATCAAAAACCTAAGTAATAAATAAAAATGTGCCTTTGAAATTAAACCGAGAATAACACAAACCAGAGTAATAAATATAAAGATCACATAGCCTTCTTATCAAAGTCAAATAATTTATGTATTTTTTACATTATTATCGTAATGTCAAGCAAAATGTGCCAATGGGTAAACTAATAAATTCCGCTAACGTATGCAGACACCATTTTTTATAAATTATCATCGTTTCAATGAGCATGAAAGGAGTAAATGGGTATGACTTCCGATACTGTCATGGCAATTTTTGTATATTTTACACCCTCAAACAAAAGTTTATAAATACCAACAAAATAAATTAATCCCACTTACTGTAAAAGGTTAGTATTTCATACGTGACAGGTCGCAAGACCTAGCCGCTGCTTGAGCCGATGGGAACACTGGCATTGCGCACATAAATATAAATAAATAAATAATGCTGGACAATCCACACAGCACTATCTAGCCCCAAAGTAAGCTATTCAAAGCTTGTGTTATGGGTACTAGATAACTGATATATTTAATACATTATATACTTACATAGATAGATATTTTTTATTATACATAGAAAACACCCAGACCATCGGAACAAATTTCTGCAGATCGTACACAAATTTGTTCCAAGGCGGGAATCGAACCCGCAACCACTTGCGTCGCAGGCAGGCTCTCGCCCGCTGCGCCACAGAGGTCGTCAAATGGTAGGTACATACAAAAAACCGGTAGCAAACGAAGCGTAACTTTCGTTCTTCTTGGCTTGGTCACTTCATGTGTGGTCTACTAAGTGATCTATGTATTTTATTGAAGAATAACATTTGTCTGTGTCGCAATTAAAACATGTTCTAGTATTCTAGAAAACTTCTTCGCTTGCTAAAAAACCAACGCGATTAATTTGAACTAGATTTCTTTGCTCACATTAAAAAAGGTAGACATAGACATAGACAGACATTTATTTGCCAAAAAAACACACATACACATAAAAAACATAAAAAATAAATGACAAACAGTTAATAATAATAACAGTTGGTAGGTATGTAGGTGTTTGTGTGCTGCAGCAGCAAAAGGGTCTCGACTCAGCGTATGCCTCACCACTAGTATAGTAGTTAGGCGCTGTTATTCTGCCGAGACCTTCAGCCAATAAACCTTGTGAGAAATTTATAGTAGTTGTGTGGAGTATTCTGTTATAAAATATGTTTCAAGTAATAAACAGTACATACAATTAATTGCCTATATAAAAAAGTGGTACATAAACTTACATAAAAGGTACAGTAATAAGTAGGTAAGTGTGTGTTATGTGAAACCCACAACATGTGTGTGATAATAAATCTCCTAAATAGGTACATATATAAATATATATATATATAAAAATAGGTACATAGACTAAATAATTTGACCATCAAATCTAGCAAGTAGGTAAGTGATCAATAAATAAATAATTCGCAAGTTCGTACCTACAGATATATTCAAGTCTTTCATTAAAACTTACAAACAGAAAAGGTTTAAATCAGGTCAGCCCGAATTCAAATGAAGGAACACTGAATTGCAGAGAAACTACCGCCCCGCCCCTGCTTTGGATTCAAATGGGATGCTCATTATAATGTAAAAATACGAGTTGTAAATAAGGTTTACTCTGAAATCCTAAAACATCCTTCGACAGATTCAATTTTGCATGTTATTTGGACTGAAAGAATACAGCGCTATTACTTGTCTGTGAATAAGAAAGGACTATTCTGGAGTCTACGAAACATTGAACATTATTCGACGATGCGCAACTGATTTTTTTAGTGTAAAATGATGAGATATTGGATTTTTTAAATGCACATTATTACTTAATTCTCATGCACAGTGACATTCATCTTAGCTCTATCTAGTGATGCCTGAGAGGTTAGCCAGAGGTACATCCAAAAGCACATTAAGCTTTTGGTAAAAGTCTAGACATCTGAACACCTTAGAACTATTAATATTAAATTTAAAACCTATTTATCATAAAGACGTATTCCCTAAACCAGACATGTCTGCCTAACGACCCTGGCTGGGTACCTTGTTGCACGTACAAATGTTTTGAGCGTTCTAAGTAAATGGCGAAATAATCGCAATGCATCACAAGACACAGTGCTCGAGTTGCAGTATGAAAATTCTTACGTACTTTTACAGAAATACTTGTTGAGGATCAACTGATTTGTCATTGATGATGGTTGGTCACCGCTAACCATCAGAAAGAGGTTGATGTTCTAGCTCTCAATATTGGTGCATCGGAATAATATTAAAAAACTTGTGACTTGCACATTATAATGTTTGGAACTATCATGGTTATGAACATTATTTTCACTTAAAACGGGATATTTACCATGACTTATAAGAAATAATCATGGTAATCATTATATGTCAACCACATGGATCACTGGGGAGCATAAATAAACGACCTACTAAATTATAATACAAAACCTTCATAAAAAGACAACGTAATTTGATTGAGGTAACATTATCATCGGCCAAATTTCACCTCGATCATCATCCATAGGATGATGTTTCCGCTGCCTCGCATACTAAGGAACCGACTTTCTTATGAATGATCGCATGAAAGCCGCCTGCACGCTTCGCACTAAGCGGTTTGCTTCTAGCTACGTTATGCGAACTGCTAAGGAATGGAACTCGTTACCGTCGTCTGTTTTTCCTGAACACTATGATCTAAACCTCTTCAAGGCTCGAGTGAATAGGTGTCTTCTAGACCGTTCTGCTCCAACTTCGGCTACATCGTCACATACCATCAGGTGAGATTGTAGTCAAAGGACGGTTTGTTCTTTTAAAAAAAAAAAAAAAAACCTGTAACATTTTACGCTACAAGCACTATGTACCGTCAACTGAGTACCATCAACTGTGTTGCATCAGGCGCATTACTTTACCATCTCGAATATTACCATCGCTGAGCGTTTATGAATCAATTTCGACAGTCTGATCCTTTGATTAAGGAAGCGGCTCACAGTAATCCGCGTAGTGCCGAATCAAAGATTCATAGCATTAATCGTGCGAGCTATTGAGCTGAGCTAAAAGGATGGTCTATTAACTAATGTAATGAGGTTTGTGAAAGATTTACTCGTTGTGACCTTTTTGGGACGCATTTTCTATCGAAGTAAATGTCGGTGGCTTACTTTAATTTATTTTGTAAAGACGTTGCAATGATATAGAAATCTCTAGGAGGTGCCTCCTAGAGATTTCTCATAAGGTAATATCTCATAAGATCATAAGGACAAAAAATAAAAAACAAAAACACGTTCAATAGATATAGTGCAGAACGAAGGGTGGTCTTATCACTGAAACCGATCGATTCCTGACAACCTTTGGATGGGCAGGATTTCACATGCACATTAATAATATTAAATAATGCTGGACCATCTACATAGCACCATCTAGCCCCAAAATTACTCAAAGCTTGTGTTATGGGTACTAGATAACGGATATATTTATTATACATAACCTAGACCGACGTAACAAATTTCTGCAGATCGTGCACAAATTTGTTCCGATGCGGGGATCGAACCCGCAACCTCTTGCGTCGCAGGCGGACTCTTGCCCGCTGCGCCACTGAGGTCATCATTACTATCGTATTGAAAATAACAACGTGTATAGATTTGGAAAAGTAGTTATTCTTTAAGAGTGCGAATGAAACTCTTGAAAGTGTCCCGACGGCTTCGTAAAATTTGACATGATATTTCAAAACCGCAAAGAAAAAAACGAACGTGCGTGTATTTTTAGGTCACTTCAATCGGAACATTATTTTTTATGCTAACAAATGTGTACTGCGTAGCGACGGGCATTTATATAACCCGAAGCATTTTTATTGACCAATTGATCCGATGCAACCATATTTTTTTCCAATCACTACACGACACTGTAAATGTATTTTTATCAACTTTTGTTTATTTGAGTTGAATTGGTTGGTACATACTGTTTTGGAATCGGTACCTATCCCAAATGGTAGGTACTTTTTTGCTAACGGTGGCGTTAGTTTACTTATGTGTTAGGAAAATAATTTTGGAGCTACTACTGAATAGTAAATAGTACCTTTGTAGGTTTTTTTATTCTTCAAAAATTTAATTACGTTTTCAGTATGGTAAATTAAAACGCTTTTATATTGATGGATGCAATACAAGGTCATGTACGCCATCAGCGGAAGTTCCTAGGCAGCAGCGGCAGGATCTAGTGTTATATCTATAACCATGGCCTGTTTTTTTATAAATTTACCTAAATTCATAGAGAATAAATTCTTTATGATTTGCTGGTAGAATTATTTAGCAGGAGTTTCAAAATAAATTGTGAACATTCCCCGTGAAGTTCCCTCCAACCTCTCATTTTCTCCAATAACCCGGAGACAAGATGTCAGTGCCGTGTCGTGTGTCGCATACCGCACAAGGCAAGCAACAAGTGACACTCCATCTTTTATCTCTTTGTGCCGTCGTAGAATGAAATTGATGAGCGCTTTAGTAGTTAGAGTACCACTTCGTAAATTTTACAACTGGCTGCCGCCCGCGATTTCGTTCGCGTAATTAGTTGCAGTGATTGCACAAATTTATAAAAGTCTCCTCAGAGTTTATTAGGAAATCTATTTTTAGGTTAAGCTCGCATTAGTAAATGTCTTTTGTACATTTATGTACATTTATAATAATAATTTTTAAGAAGCAATATTAAATACGTTTATTGTGTTGTTTTAGTAGAAATCATTATTATTTCAGCGTCAACAAAATGGTTAATGCGATTCGTTATAAGTCGAGGTGGATCTTTGAATTAAGTTTAATACTTTCATCAGGAAGTTTTATGGTTTAAGATATAACTGAACTTACAAACCAGAAATGTAAAAATTACGTAGCGAGATTGCTCACAAACTAATTACGTAGGTAGCGAGACGGTCGCAATAACTTCTTCTTCTTAATTGAATGGCCTTTGCAGTGTGGCCCGCAATTTCGCCAATGACTCGTTTACAAACGCCTAGAAAATGTCAAGTCAATCAATGACAGCAATCACAGGGAATATTGTCAGCTTAGGCCAAAGATTCGTTTTATATGCCATTTAGCTGTTTCATTATATTTGTATCAATAGTAGTACTTTGATTGATAGTGTCGGGAGAAATTGATTTTTGTTTAATTAAAATGTGTTTTTTATACATGTATGAAAAATTTGTTTTATATACAGATATGAAAAATGTGTTTTATATACATATATGAAAAATGTGTTTTATATACATTATATAATACATATTTATGTAAACATTTTCTTCAAACCATGACAGTCTGACTTTAGGTAATGTGACAGATAAGGTGAAAAACATTTAGTTATTGACACTGGCAAGATTATACGAGTATGTAAAAATGATAATCAATGAAATGATATAAGATAACTCCTGAAGCGCGGGAGGAAAAGCTTAAAAATGTTTACTGTATGTGTATTTTTATTTATTAATACACATAAAATAAAATACCTTCATCGCTTTGCAACGGCAACAATGCCTTATAAAAAACATTAAAATTTTATTTAATATTATTAAAAATAATAGCAACTATTCCAATTAGGGCATTTTGGCAAATCCTAAGTAAAACTACTCAGACTATATTACCTCTATGTTTTCTACAAAAGCTCCCCTGATAAATGAACAGCATAATTTTAATCACTAAGTAGGTACATTGTCGGCAACTTTGCAACACTGTAGTTGCAATTTGGAACCAAGCTAAATGTAGCGCAGTTAATCAAGAGAACTGTTCGAGCACACAAAAAACTTAGCGCCGCAGCGAGCGACCGATGCTAAACGGTGTGGTGTTTTTACTTGTCCACTTTCCTTTAGTCTGTTCTGTGCAGTAGAGCTCTTTGTGGAAGAGTTTGCTAATTTTCACCAAGTATTCATTTAAATTTTATTATTTCTAAGATATCTGAGGGGATATTTACCGTGTCTAGAGATGAAAGACATAAAGTTTCTGTTTTTTTTTCTGTCTCCAAGCTAGTGACTATTGTTCTGAAAATTTTTGTTATTATACAATTTTTTCAATAGCAAACTGGGATTTTTTTAATTTTGATATTTGCAAGATCATTGATAAATCACAAAAATATGCATTTACTTACGTACTTTCATGCGTTTTTGTGCACATATATCAACGTTTGCAATCTATTTAACCCTCTATTGCAGCGTAGTTAGTCAAATCGCATTTGAAACCTAAGGCTCCTATAAGATGTACAGAATTTACTTAAACGTTAGAGACTAGGGAACAGATACAAATTTAACCGCTGCTGCTTGGAACTCTTGGAAGTTCAAGACATAAAGTAGCGTAATCCCATGTGGACTCGTGGCGCTGCGGTCGCGTGAACCATCTATACTTCGTCCAACTCTTACTACTCTACATAGTAGATGTCCACAAGCTAGGCTTGGTCGCGTGGAATACCGGCTCCTGGATTCACCAAGCGTTAAGACGTTTGAAAGTGAAGCGTGTGGTGAAACTGAATACTTTGTACAAAAAAATTAAGAAATTGAGCACGTACTTAAAATAAACTCTCATCAGACTACCCCTCTCTTTTTTTGTTCTGTCCTTTCCATCCAAAGGTTAACTCGAAGAAATCCCTGCTAACGATAAGGCCGCCCATTGTATTATACCTTTACCATTTTTAGTTTTTAATTAAAAATGTATATCTTTATTCTGTTGTGATAATCAATAAAGAATTATCTATCTTTCTAAAGCTACATAACGAAGTACATTATTCTGTATTATCGTTGTGAGTAATCTTTACCAGACTGACTATATTGGATAACAATCAAGTCAAAAATAACGAATGAACACCATTGGATTGTTGCAAATCTGTAATACAAAGCTTGTTAGCCGGGCCCCGAGTCCACTAATGGCTACCCGCAAGTTCATTCGGAATATTATTCCGTTTCATAGGCTTTAGCTGGTACGGCATAGTTCAACACGAATAGTAGAACAGGTTTCTACTAGTATATAATCCTATTTCCTTCTTCCTATTAATTTATAACATATGATACGATGTTTAGATGTTCAGGTTGTTCGGAGCATATTTACACCCAAACCATGAAACCGATTAAGATTAGCATTAGAAAAAGTATAATCTAGATAAGGCAAAAAAATATTGATCCCATTAAATCACCGAAAATTTGCTAAACGAACTTGATACATAAAGAAAGAGAAGCAAGATATCCCGAGGTTTTTTTTACAGATTCATTACCATTATGGAATATCGAAGGCTCTACCAGTACCAGGGTAGTCAGAGGTACATCCAAACATAACATTTCGTTCATAACCACATTTTGCTGCGGTTAGTATTCAATACGTGACAGGTTGCAAGCCCATCGCCATTGTTAGAATACTAACTGGTTGTGTCACGAAGTCTTACTCAAGAGATTGATTTAGTTTTTAGGAACCTCAACATATATTTAAGAGAGATATGCATTCAAAGAGTTGTCACAGTTTCAAAGATAAGATCACCTGCTTCTCTAGTTCAGCTATGCTTAGAATTGAACTTGCATCGCTTCACTTTCAGTTCACATAATGCCTCGTTAACCGGAAAACCAAACAGATTTTGATTCGAAATTACGTACAAAATTCACATGCGCGTAAACATTCCGATTGTCCGGCATTCAAAAACGTTGCACGCCCTTTGATAGAAATATACAAGTGAATTCTATCACATACACATTATATTCAACACCATAATTTCAGCTGTAGGATTTTGTAGTAGGTGTATTCCACGCGTGAAAAGTTGCAGGCCACAATCACTGTTAGTGAACTAGCATTACAATTTTCAGCTAATTATAGCTCAGACATAAGTTTATGTAAAATAGGAAAAAGGTTAAAAATAGGTAACAATTATAAGTATAAAGATGATAATGACGAAAACATCTAATTGGTGATAGCTATTTTAAGACATTTTAATTATAAAATTTAAGAATGTTTATTTTACAAATGAAAAAAATTGCTCTATCAGCAAAGAGTAGCAAAGGAAAACGGTTCGAACATCTCGCCTCGTCAAATCACTAATGAAAAAGCCGTAAATATTTTAAAAAAACATTAAAGTGCAGTCAGCATACGGTCAACGCTGCTTAATAATTTGTTGAAGTTCCACAAAATTTAATGAAGTATTATCTTTATCACACTATATTAAAAAAACATTAAACTAATAATTCGAGACATGTTTTTTTTATCATAAGCTTCAAGTTTAATTTTGAACCCGAACATTCAAAATTTCCTTCATACTCTATATGTCACTCAAGTCGAAACACTGCTCAAAGTTAGTTCTGTCACTGTTTTGCAGTTTTGTCGTTACTATGTGACTGCTCACTGTTAGTACACTGAGGACCTGGAACCGAAATCCTAATTATATTGAACTAGAAATTACTTTGATCGTATTCTATGCTTGTTTGGTGGTATTCATTGCCTGAATATTCAGCTTTTATGCTACTTTCGGAAGGCTTTGACGGAGTTGTACCTTTGATTGCGGATGGCAAATGTTTGCGCGAGCTCACAGGAGCCGCATCAATTATTCAAATAACTACGGTAGGGAACTGGCAAGGGGCAGATACGAATCTAGTGCGAAATGGGACAGCAAAACTGGTTATCGAGAACTGCAAAGACTAGTTTTGCCCCATATTACAAACAAATGAAAAACTGAAAAGTATGTTATCGTTACCCCAGTATGTTTTATGCTATTATTCATGTTATCGATATTGGACTTTTAATAAATATTTTTCTAACATACATATCGACATATCGGCCAGAAAATAAATCAGAAAGTAAAATTACAACTATTTCGAAATTTATCAAATTGGTTCAAATATTTATTCCTTACACAAAATTGTCAAGAAAAACGTAAGAAAATACGATTCATTCTTTATTTATATTTTCATGTCGCGGTTTCGCCCGCAAAATCTAGTGCCTCAAGTATAAACATCACACTTTACTCACTTAGGTAGACATATAAGTTGGCGAAGCTCAATTTCATAAATGACCACTTACACACTTAAGCCGGCACTGTCTCTTGCGGTAAATTTGCGAATATTACCCATACAACGGACTAAGCCGCTTACAAGTTCCCGGGATAACTTAGGGATACCAGTTCATGTAAGGTGCTTGTTCGAAAGTAGCTGGCTTAGTTAATGTTGCTTCTAGACGACCTGGTAAGACCTGAGGCTGACATGAAGACCTATTACTATTATGACGACCTCAGTGGCGCAGCGGGCGAGAGTCCGCCTGCGACGCAAAAGGTTGCGGTTTCGATTCCCGCTTCGGAATAAATTTGTATACGATCTGCAAGAATTTGTTTCGTTGGTCTGGGTGTTTTCTATGTATAGTAAAAAATATCTATCTATGTAAGTATTAAATATATCAGTCATCTAGTACCCATAACACAATCTTTGAGTAGCTTGCTTTGGGGCAGGATGATGCTATGTGTATTGTCCAGCATTATTTATTTATTATTACGATCCAGTCGTAGACGTATCAGAATGATGAAAAAAATTATGGCGACATAAAAGTAATTTCATTTCATTTAATAAGCAATAACGTATCGATTCCAATAGTTTAATCTCAAGACCAAGCCTCCGTTCCCATTTTAAATAGATAACATTTAATCAAATAAATTAATATTCACTGACAGATATAGCGTTATCTAATGAAGCAACCCCAAAAAGGTGGTTTAATCCAGAAACGACCATTATGCATGACTTGAATATAATTTTATAAGTATAGCATAAATATAGATGGAAGAGATTGATTGAACTACTATCTCTGATTCACCATCCCTGACCGTGGCGAGAATACAAGCTGAGGTCCATAAGTGGTGATCTTGTGTTTTATGCCACAAACCTTTTTATATGGCAGATCATAAGAGTTTCCAACAAACTTAAGAACTATTGTGAGCTAGAATTAATTTACCGTACATAAGTTGCTTTCTACTACCTACGTGCCGTGTGTCGTGAATAATCCTTTAAGAGACTTAATGACAGCTTCGTACACGTTGAAGTGGTTAGTGCAATTTGCTTTTGCTCTTTCATCATATAACTACGGAGCAAGAAGACTTAAGGCAGTTTCGACCAACTCAAAGAACATCCCACGAACGACTATATTAACGTTATTAATTTTGACAACTCTGAAGTAGAAAATGAATGATATATCGATCAAACGAGCTTCACAAGTGAAGTTAGATCGTTATTATATGAGTCATTTCATTCGAAGATATAAGTATATTCCAAACGTAGTCCCTTCAACCTACAAGGTAGACTGCACGAATTTTTTAAAGTCGAATCGATATTTCAAATCGATTTCGTAAAGCAATCTATGGCAACCCTACCGGGCTGCCACGCCATCCCTGCCTCCTCATTCTATATAAAGATTTAACAAAACTTTCCCTTGGGACCTCGGGAGGGTGGGTACTTATATCTTCGAATGAAATGACTCATATAATAACGATCTAACTTCACTTGTGAAGCTCGTTTGATCGATATATTATATTACGTCTATTTCATTCTCGATATAAGTATATTCCAAACGTAGATGTTTAGAGTAGAAAGTTTTGTTTAAAAAATAAAATAAGCAGGGAAATCATAAATCAGCTTTAATAATTAAAAATAAACAAAAGACATTGCGTATTATTTCTTATTAATAATTAACGATGTACTTAAACATAATCAATTAGGTAGATGACGGCAAACAAACGGATCTAGCAAATTCACTAGCATCCAGAATAGGCCGGTTATAAAACTTTGCAAAAGTATATGAAGAACTAGACCATCCAGCCGTCTTCCGTATGGTATCTATGGACACACCAGCTGCGTTCGCCGCAGACGTCGAGGCGTGGCGGGTGCTGTGTGCCCTGAACAGAGTTGTGTCCACACCGCTCTCCGACAACACTAGTTTTATCCATTTGCTAATCGTTTGGGCGGTAGCATTTTTGTAAGGTCGAATACATGTTAAGAAAAGGTTACTATTTTGATTTCTAATATCTTTCGTTTTAGTCAAATAATCCTGAAGGGCTGTAACTGGGCAAATATTAGTATTTTCATTGAACCGTGGGAGAAAAAGAACTGGCTGCTCCCGGCCAGGTCCCGATGTCTTTATTAAACTATTAATAACTATTTTAACACCACCTAATTGGATATCAATTTGGTCCACTTTGATCAGTGACAAGGTTTGAACTCTGTGAGCCGTACAAAGAACTATTAGCACTTCTAACTTTTTCGTTAGTTGGGAGATAGTTATTTCATTATGGGGCACCCATTTCGCAATATGATTAAGAACTAGTTGCGGGTCCCATGTTGAACTATACCTAGGGGATGTGGGCTTTAATCTATAGGCACCCTTCAGTAACCGTTTAATGCGGTCATCATCTCCTATATTACTATTCAGTAATAGCGATATAGCCGAGCGATGATTGTTCAGCGTGCTGTAACTAGCTCCGTTACTAAACTGTTTGGTGATGAATGTCATGACAATTTCATTTGGACATTTATAGGGTTCGATATTTTTACTGACACAAAATTGCCACCATAACTTGAGTGATGTACCATACTGTTTGATGGTGTTGTCGGAAAGCGAAGCAAGCATCAACTCTAAGGTTGATTCTGGGGAACCTCGCTGGATGAACGCCGCCCGCAGAGCTTCGCGGCACCCAGGGTAAGTTGTTTGTGTAGCGGGTGATGATCCCTGGAGGGAGATATTAAAAGGTTTTTACCAGGTCCAAAAAAACTTATTTCAGAAACTATTAAGCTATTTAGCATGGGGAACCATGGCTGAGAAGGCCAGTAAGGAAATACTAGAATTCCGCTTGCTTTGTCATCGATGATTTTCCTCAAACATCGAAGTATTAAGGTGAACGGAGGAAATGCATAGAAATAATAATTACTCCAATCTAATGTGAATGCATCAACAGCCATTGCATCGGGATCTTGCTTCCAAGAAGCGAATAGCTCGCACTTGGCATTCGTGCGAGAAGCAAACAAATCTATGTCGGGATGACCAAAAGAATTTACTATGTCTTGGTAGACTGACTTTGAAAGTTCCCACTCTATGTCAGGGTTAACTTTACGAGATTCTTCGTCAGCTTCCTTATTGTCTCGGGTGTTAATATAAGATGCAAACAACCAGATCTGTCGCTTCTCACACCACTGCCAAATTTGTCGCGCAATATCATTCAAATGAGAATATTGTATCCCGCCCATTCGGTTAATATAGCTGATGGCTGTAGTATTATCTATGCGTAACAGTATTGCGCAATTACTTTTATGGCAAACAAGACTTTTGAGTCCAAGAAATACTGCTAAGAGTTCTAAATAGTTAATGTGACAGTTCCTCTCATTAATACTCCAGCTTCCATTGACGCGAGTTCCGTCACTAAATGCGCCCCAGCCTGTCATTGAAGCATCTGTAAAAATTTCTTTACAGTAATGTTCTGACCTCATACTGTTTGAAGTAATTTGTATATTCTGTGACCACCATGTAACATCATCTAAGATTTTCTTTGACAGGTAAACTTTTGCCTCATAATTACCACCATGTTGCTTTAGCAAAATATATTTTTCCCTTTCAATATTTTTTGTGTACAACCAGCCATATCTCGCGGCTGGGCAAGCAGAAACAAGTACTCCAATGAACTGTGCAAATTCTCTAATTGTACAACGGGGCAGACATATAAATTTCTTAACTAGTTGCGCAATACTGTTGCGCTTTTTCTCTGGCAATGATAGGGTTAAACTGTTTGTGTCAAAGATAAAGCCTAAAAACTTATGTACTTTTTGAGGATTTAGGCTACTTTTATCATAATTAATAATAAAACCTAGACAACTAAGTAAGTTTACAGTTTCATTCACATTATTTACACACTCAGAATAATCATCACCAATACAGAGAATATCGTCCAAGTACTGAACAGATTTAAAACCACGGGCCCTTAATGAAGTAATGACTTCTTTCATGATTTTACTGAATATACGAGGCGCCACAGATAAACCATAAGGTAGGGCTTTAAATTCATAAATTATGTTTTCGAAGATAAATCGTAAATATTTGAAATGCGTTGGATCAATTGGTATTAAAAGGTATGCCTCTTTTAAATCTATTGTAGCCAAATATCCATCTCTTGGTATTATTTTTGAAGCGGTTCTGTGATCTTCCATTTTAAAATGCTCCGTTGTGATAAATTTGTTCAGTGGCTTAAGATTTAAAATGAATCTTTTACCGCCATTTGATTTTGATGCAAGAAAAATTTTAGATATAAATTGATCAGGCAAGGGAGAACAGGGGGCAACTGCGCCTAAATTGAGTAAATTTTGAATAGCTATAGACATTTCAAGTTTTTCTTCTTGAGACCAAGATGAACGAGGGACCGTTTGTTGCGTTACGGGCTGCTTAAATGGAATGCTAAAGCCGTTGCGGATCCACTTCAAAACTAATTAATTTTTTGTAAAATTTTTCCAGCAACTATAAAAATGTTGGACTCGGCCAGCATGCGTTACCTGTCTTAAGACTGAGTCTGGGTCCGAGTCTGTGGCTTGGCCGGATATTTCGCCTGTGCAGGTTGCGTTGCAGGTGGTTTGCGCGTGTTCGCTGCCGCCGGCCTTCCCCGCATCCCTCCCCGTCCGCCGCGGCTCTGCGGGTAGCGAGGAGGGGCTCCCCAGTTTCCCCGAAGCTGCTGAGGACGAGGGTTTGCCGAGGTTGATGGAGCAGTTGAGGTTGCAAAGGTCTTTTTGATCTGAAGACCTTGCTTCTCTATAGCTTTTGAGGCTTTTATCTTTTCAGACAACTTGGTGCCGAATAAAGTTTCGTCCCTGCAGGTATCCTGAATTATATTAAGGAAACTTTTATCCAGGCTAGGAGTTATCAACTTTATCCTCGTTTGACTGTCACGGTGATGTAGGTCGCTAAGTATGCGACATGCGTCACTCAGGTGTTTGATGACCTTCAACTTGTCGAATTCTTTGTTCAGAAGCAGATCCATCGCTCTGTTTACGGCCGTGATGCCAGCACCCAGTTGTTGTTGTGAACTTACAAGTTTTTTGTCCCGGTTTCGAGTACTTTCGGCGACTGCTGCCGAAATTTCAGGGTTTAATTTCGGGGCCTGTAACATATTGCAGT
Organism: Plemyria rubiginata; assembly: GCA_963576535.1. Taxonomy (NCBI): domain Eukaryota; kingdom Metazoa; phylum Arthropoda; class Insecta; order Lepidoptera; family Geometridae; genus Plemyria; species Plemyria rubiginata. Next base: position 8,557,708 of record OY754910.1, read on the forward strand.
TCTGTGGTATGAGAAGGTCCTTAAGGAGTTTTTCTTTCTCCTCTTTAGGCAAACCCTTCTTTAGCAGCGGCAGCCATAGCTGAGCCAGGTTTTCATGGATCTTTTCTCCATATTCAGGGCCATCCGATGTACTGGCTCCCAGCGCCGTCAAAATTTCAGAGTCTAACTCTTCGATAACCACTTCTTCGTCTTTAGGCGTATCCACAATGTCCAGCAAAAACGCATCGATTTGCGTATCTGTGAAGGTCTCCGCTGGCAGTTCATTAACCAGTGATTGGATTGCCGCGACTTCGGGTGTACCGACACTACCGCCGTCATCTAAGGACAATAACATAACAGCATTATTTTTGGGCTTATAGCTCTCATTTTGTATTCCTAGTACTTATAATCTCCCAGTGTAGAAAGACTTTGGTTTAAAAGGAATACTAGTACAGTAGGTACTATGTATAGTTTGTGTCGATTTTGATATGTTTGTATCAATTTTACTACTCGTGTTGATTCACGACCAACCCTCGAGCGTTACAGTCGTCATAAACGATTTACCATTTTTCCACGTAACGGGAAAGGAAAAAGAGGTTAAATAAAAACCTCGACTGATAATCAACTTTTGTTGTTGACTGTACCTTCGTGTTGATTCACGACCAACCCCCAGGCATTTTAATTTTTAGATTAGACTAATGATTTTTTCCCATTATAAACCTTCGTGTTGATTCTCGATCAACCCCCAGGATTTTAGAAAAAAATAAAAAATATATATTTTTACATTAGTACTTAGGTAGGCACCTAGTTTTCTATCCTATTTTATTAGATAGATTATCCTTTGTGTTGATTCTCGACCAACCCCCAGGTTTAGGTAAAACTTATTTAAGGTAAGTAACCTGGTACAACGAAGTCGTAAAACTTACCGTTGTTATCCTCGGAAGTAGATGATTCCGACGATGAAATTATTCGCCTTCGGTGATTAGTCACTTTTTTCACTTCTAACTTCCGTATTTTTTCGTGGTAATGCTTGATCTTTTGTTCAGCATTACGTTTCGACATTTTCACAATTTTATAAACGTGTAGGTAGATTTATTTTTTGTAGAAGACAAAGTCTGATACGTGTGCGCGCTACCGTGCACGAAAAAGGAATGAGGAGGCAGGGATGGCGTGGCAGCCCGGTAGGGTTGCCATAGATTGCTTTACGAAATCGATTTGAAATATCGATTCGACTTTAAAAAATTCGTGCAGTCTACCTTGTAGGTTGAAGGGACTACGTTTGGAATATACTTATATCGAGAATGAAATAGACGTAATATAATTTAATACAAAGAGCACATGACGTGTCATAAAAATGTTAAGTGGCTTATTTTTCCATGTGCAACACGTAATCGTGATTAGCTTCCTAAATTCGATTAGTATCTCGGTAAACACCATTAGGAACAGTTGTGCTAGCGGCCCTAGTACCTCTATAAGTTTTATTTGGTGGACAGACTATTGTATAAAGTACGTAGGTACATTCTAGGTGGTCTAAACCACCCTAAATGATATTACGCTAAGCACTCATTGGGATTTGGGTTCCTTACCTACGTACGGGGAGACATTTGCATAAAATGTGTCAGCCCGAATCAGGATTTAGGATAAAGGAGAGAAGGATTAAAAGAGAAGAGGTCATGAAGTTGACATTAAGGGATTAACCGTACCAAATGCTGTGCTGTCACACTAACCTAATAATATTATAAATGCGAGTGTTTGTAAGCATGGATGGATGGATGGATGGATAAATAGATTGATGAATGTTTGTTACTCTTTCACGCCGGAACGGCTGAACGGATCTAGATGAAACTTGGCAGAGATATATATTATAGTCTGCAATAACACAGGCTACCTTTTATCCCGTGGGAATACCAGGATTGAAATCTGCGCGGGTGAAACCGCGGGGCGCAACTAGTATTTTAATACATCTGCTCATGGAATAAGCACATGGCTCACCCGATGTCAAGTGATAACCATCACCTATCAGAGTATGGCCTCGCACGACACGCACGATAGAAACATGCCCTACTATGCACTGTCTTGCGTCCATTAACTTGAAGTACACACATGCCGATCCTGCCTGTTATTTCACCGGAAACTACAACCAGTACCTTAAAGCCTATTTGTTTTCTTGACTTGAATCTTACAGGGATAATTTCATATTATTTAGATTTGGGGATGGGGATGATGATGATTATTTATATTTTCTCTGATAACCCTTGACTTGTTGACTATGCCATGTAACGTACCTAACTGAATAAATATTATCTTATCTTATTTGGAGTACCTCTCATTACCATTAGGTACCATTAGGTAATGAGAGGTAGGTACGATGGGTTACGAAAAAACAGAAACCGCTTCGATCCCTAGGCTCGATATATTTCCTCATATTTCTTAGTGTCTTACCTAGTAAAATCTCTGAGTACCTCTCATTACCTAATGGTAAGGAGAGGTACTCCAAATAAGATAAGATAATATTTATTCAGTTATGTACGTTACATGGCTAATGCCATTCTTAAAGTCTTGTGTTTTTTAATAGGTGTACTTTTTATTGTCATCTCGAAATGACTCTAAGGGATACTCTTACAAGTGGGTCAGAGATTTTACTAGGTAAGACACTAAGAAATATGAGGAAATATATCGAGCGGTTTCTGTTTTTTCGTAATCCATCGATAGGCATAGCCAAAAGTTTGAAAGCCCGCAACATTACACAGCCACCAGAACCAGTGAAGCCTATAATTTCTCAATCGCTATTTTACTTGGAATCCTTAATTAATACCCTTAGCGTTCGCTTAATACTAAATCATTAAAACCGCAATGTTCTAAAACTTACCTGCTTTCAAAGTTGGATAAACAAAGGGAAGTTTACGGTTGAACTTTGAACGCAGGTACCTACTGCGTCATCGAGTAACAAGTCACTTTTGACAGGTCAGGTGATAAGAAAGTGGACAATATAAGCTAAATAAGATGGAAATTATTACAGTCTTAAAAAATGGTTTCACATCGTAGGTATATTATATACCTAAAGCCAAAATGTTCTTTTTAACTATTGGTTGTGTTTGTAAGTTAGTGACTAAGTATGGAGACAGAGTTTTAACATCAGTTTTAAAGCCGGCTAGCCACCGTCATAGCTTAACGACTGCTAGAGCCACGGCCAACAACTTTACTTCTTCTTATCGTGTCCCTATTTTTTTGAAACAATGTGGTGAAAGTTATTTAAATGCGAAAACTAAACGTACGATCCAAGGTACGGATGCTCTTTACTGTAAATGTCACTAGCGCACTAGCAGCCACCACTCCCACCTCGAGAGTAGGTACATTGTGTGCCTATAAATAAACATAAAAATACGAAATTGTCATTCCTTTTTTATGCTGACCGTACAGCTCATGAAAAGATCTCGCTGCGAGACTCGTTGCTAACTGTTTCCTTTTTCATTTAAATTATACTATTTCCACAACGCTCGGAAATACAATAACATTGAGCAAACATTCAATAAAATTAAACAGAAAAGTCGAAGACAACAAAAAATGTTTTGCGGGCAGTTAATACCCTAGGGTGGAAACTAAGCTACCCACCAGTGGTCACAGCTTGCAAAGAACAGCACGTTAACTTGCTTGCAAATTTGTCAAAAAACTAACTCAGAACCATCTTGGATAATAAATCATTTATTTATTTTAAGTTACGGTTTATTTTTAAATATAATTCGACACTACCCGTTTGCCCTTTTTTGGCAAAAGATTCCTTCAAGCTCTTCCACTCTTCCCTATCTCTCGCTAAACTGCGTTTTGCCTGCAGTAATAAATCAAACATTTTTGAATGTGTTATAAGATTTTATGAATGCATGTATATGTTTAAAATATTTTTGAAAGTTTTTCAAAAATATTTCCCGGCTTCACGGATTTGGAGCCTAATCCGTAGCACAGTTGTTCGACGAGGTGTCAGCCTGTTAAGTTAGTGACCATTTGTAGAATTAAAGGGTGAACTGTGACAACGTTTTTATAAGTAAGCTACAACTTAGCTCGTTCGCAGTGTACTTATTAAAGTTTGAACGTAACTGACGAGCTTTTTAAAATAAAGGGAAAATTAAATATTTTGCGAGGCCAGTCCGACTGTAACATTTAATATTTAAGCGAGTTTCGATGTTGCGGTGTTCGGTTCTTTGAGGCAACGTTTTTTCCTTTGATTATCAAAATGTTTTTCAGCTGTTTACAAAACTGTGGTTTAAAATAAGTATTTGCTAAATATCGCTTAATTTAACATTTTCCTGACCAACATGAAAATTTTCGCTTTTATGTTCATTTTCTATTCATTTCACAGTTAGCGACTATTGCTACTTCATCGTATTTATATCTTATCAAACGCATTTTTAAACCGCTACCTTTCTAGAACCAGACTTACTATACATACAACCTTCCGTAAGGGATAGTGCATAAAAACACAGAGCGAACACGGACAGGATGTTTATCAGGCAACGCAACGACAGAAACCCCTAGTGTTGTTGGTGCCTATGGGCGACGGTGACCACATAACATCAGGTGGACCGTAAGCCCGTTTGTCTTTCTATAACATAAAAAACTTAAATATTGCTAATTAATATTGAGCCCTGTTTATATCAATTAGGTACGTATTTCGTTTTGCACAACATTCCACACAGTACTATCAGTTCATAAAACTAAGTAATGTTCGACTATGAAATAGTAGGTACATAATACTATAGCAGTATTCTCTTATCTGTGATAATACCTACAGTTTCGTAAGAAATTGCAATAATTTAAGGTCTGTTTTTTTTAGATTTTAAGATTGTCGTACGAGTAAGTTATCTCTGCACTTAGCCTCTTAGACCGTATAGATTCATGTGACAATTTCAATGACTTTTTATATTTACCTACATATTTTATAACAATTTACAAAAAATTAAACAAACAAGCCGCTTGTACGTGTGTACACGCTGCTGTAGGAAAGTACCAGATCAGAGGGAAAACAATAAAAATCAAAAAGTTGGCAACACAATGTTGTTATAAACTCGTTTGACACAAAAAATCTGCAGAACCAATTTTGCATAATAACTTAATATGACGTGACGTAATTGGATTGTCTGTTTCGTCTGTTGTACGGAAATGCGAAATGGAAAACATAATGCCGCCTTTTGTTGTGCAGGTAATTTTTAGTACCAGGCTTTGAACTAAGAAATGGTTTTTAGAATTCTGTAAAGTTTTTGAAGTTGAAAAAACAGAGACCGCTTCACTATTTAATACCCAGGCACGGTAGATATCCTCTTCAATCTCTAAGTACTGACTCAAGATTATTTTTGGGAATACAAAATACGTAATTACGTACGTAATTTAATATTAAATTTAGCACATGCTCCCATTTTGCAGCGAAGTTTACTTAGACGTCATTGAATATATACGAGTATAGTTGGAAATATAGTAGTATTATTACAACATTCAGCTCAGTTCTTTTCTGTCGAAATGGTTATTTGCCTAAAGACTTTTCACATAATAGCCAACCGACCTAATTTGCTGAAAACCCCACAAAATCATTTCACTGTATTATACTCAGCATTTCGCCAACCAATGGAGCATGTCGAAAGAATGGCTCCTATCAATACGGGCTCTTCCTTACGGTCACATACGTCTTTCTGACTCTTTTGCACGAGTACATACGTCTTTCTGCCTCGTCGGTCTCACCAATATGTCTCTTAAAGTTAAATTGGGGATGAAACCAGTAGAGACGAGGTTCTCCGACCGACAAATTATACTTTAGCCAAAATGAAGTGTTTAAAATGTAGAGACAATTCAATTTAGAGGATTTCAAGCGACGAAAGATGTTGATTGATAGTACTATTAGTCTACAATGTAAATTTACTCGTTTCATAGAGGTTTTATTTTATAACAAGATTTATGAACCGGGTTTTGACCCTCATTTTTATCCGGAGATGCAGTTACCAATTGTGTCATTAAAGTTATAAAGCCTACAAACTACGTACATAGATCATGAAATAAATTTGAATAAATAAATAAATATTGGTGGACTTTCCACACGGTACTATATAGCCCCAAACTAAGCCGAAGTTTTTAACGTGGGAACCAGATAGCTGATATAATACTAACACCCAGGCAGAGAACAACTGTTCATCACACAAATGTTTGTTCTCGGTGGGTATCGAACCCGCGGCCTACGGCGCAGAAGGCAGAGCTACTACCAACTGAGCTATGAAGGCTGTCAGAACTGAAACAATTGCTATAATAGAGATTGAAATACTTACTCGATTTTATTTATTTATAACTAGATGATATTAAAATGTTAAAGTACAATATCCCCAGTCATGTCGAACAGGCATGTACGTACAACGTTAACACAGCATTGCGTACGATACAGATCACATAATCCGTTTTACAATACTAAGCCTAATGCAAAATGAGGCACATTGACAGACAATGGAATCATTGGCTTTACAAAACACGGCTACATGGTCCGAACAGTCCAATGCCAGGTATTTATGCGCCGATGCGGGCAATATTGCGGTGCTTCGTCTATTTACTTAATTAATTTCAAACGTAATCAAATACACTCCAGTGCGCGGTATGTCCGACTTAGCTGATCAAATACTGCTGGTATTTGACAAGATTTTAATAATAGTGATACTTTCAGAAGGAGAGATAGATGTTTCAAAAACTACAGACTTTTTAAATGAATCTCAGAATGGCCTCATGGCTATACTTCCTTTTGTAGATAAAATCAATTGACGCCTTCACAGTTGAGTAGCTCTGCTTTCAGCAGTGCCACCTAACATTTATGTGTAATGTTTGTTTTATGTCGGGGTGTTATATAATATAATTATATATATTTAGAAATAATAGTATTTCGGTTATATATCAGCTATTTGGTTCTTATATTAAAAACCCTACAATTATTCTTTGGGGCTAAATAGCGCTGTGAGAAATTGAAATTATTTACAATTATGAAAAATATTTGTTTAAAAAACTAATACAGTTAAAAAAAGGCAAACATCTGCACTGCACTAATTTTGCCGAGTTTTTTTAATAAAAGCTCAACATTCATAACATAAAAGTGAAGGTAACATTTAAGTGAAAGACAACGTCTACAGCATGCACCGCACTGAAGCTCGCTTAATTAATTTACCTTTAGTAGAGTACAGTGGAACCAGTTCTATAGGTACGAGCTTCGTTCACACTGAATGAAAAAGTCCACCACAGACTGTGCAGGCAGTTCATCATCAGCCTTGAGAAGTCCACTACGGGACTGTGTCTCCTTGTATCTCATGAAGAACCATATTGACCCATCGAAGAGTTTGTTGGCTGTTCTTCTCGGCGTTGGTCGTGGGAACTGGCACATAGAGTCACCTAGATTTAAGACGTTTCAAGGCGGCACGTACACTGAAGACACGTCATATTCATAACTGAGTTGAATCTGGCAATCTTTTCGATTTCGTTAGTCTTGTAAGGGACAGAATACTGGCTGGTTCCTCCCATACCTTCCCTAGTATCGCGCACATAAATTTTTCGAAGAGAAAAATCCACTGTCGAGAAATATTTACTTGCTATATGTAATTATTTTAAAACAACCTATTTTACCAATTAGTAGTGACGCAAGCACAGTTCTCTAAATATTATGTTTAAAATGAAAATGCCATTTAATAAACCTCTGTTATTTTATACAGTAATCATTTTCATGTTTTTGTGTTATTTTGACTTGTAAAATACGTGAAATAAAATAAATGAATATTGCGTGTTTTTCGTAAAAAATAACATTAAAAACTCATAATTTGTAAAAACCAACCCCTTTCTTAATCCGTAAACAAAGTACAAATACCCCTGAGACCCCCGGTATCCCCTACGATACAAAAAAATACGATAAAATATTTTATAATAGTTTAACTAAAAACTTACCAATTATTAAAAGCCATAAAACGGTTTACTGAAATCACGTACTTTTAACATTCCCATCCAATTTTTACATGACATTCACTACAGATTCAATGAACGAATAATGTTTAATTAAAAACGGTTATTTTCGATAGTTTTCCGGTTTATTGACTTTTATTGCCGCTGTAAATAAAGTTCGTTTGAGTTTGTGTACAAAGAGGACGGCTTAAAGCTTTACCACAGTAAAACTCGGCGTTTATTGACAAGTTTATAATAATTATCCGCATTTGGTTTGTATTTGAATTATTATCGGAATTTGGAAGGAGAATCAGTTGTAGGAAACTATAATTTTTCTTAGTAAATTATTGACATTTAAAAGAAACGTTTGATTCATCTGCGTTTGGTTAAGTTATAGATAGTAAGATCGAAAAAATCTCAACTCCTCAATATAAAGGGTCAATTCTAATAAGACTAAATTATCATATATATTTCCAAAACAAAACAAGGAAGAAAAAAATTTCTTGGTCCTTAAAAAAGTTCAATAGCGCATGGAAAAATGGATGGTATCCTACTATTTATTCGTAGATGGCATCGCCGATTTTTACGCTCACACTATTGGTTATTAGAGTTGTTTAAATTGATTTGTACCTTAATCACCTGGAGTTTTCAGGGGTAGTTCGATTATACAACCAGTTACCAGTATGTTTTTTTACGTACAACATACCTACTGTTGATCTAGCGCGCGTACTTCTTTCCTACCTTTTTATACCACAAGAAAAAGCATAAGGCTCACCTAATGTTAAGTAGTAACAAAGAAGTCACGCAAGATTTCTTACAAAAAATAATGTGTGAGTTTTTTAATGCATCAGCAAGTCAAAGGAAAAACCTAACGGGTTATAGAAAAAGAATAGGTTAAATACAAAGGCTATACAGCTTACACATATATAAATTTAATTAACTTTCAAACACAAGTCTCCTTTGTGGCGCCGCGCTGGTTATACAAGCGCAGGCACGTGTTACAATAACCACAATACCGCTGCAATACCTATTTATCTATGATTATATTATAAGTAATATATTTCAAAAAAAGTATATAAGTAGTATATCAGCTATCTGGTTCCCATATCACAAGCTTTGGATAAGTTTGGGGCGAGATAATGATGAATAAATAAATAACGCTGGACAATCCACACAGCATCATCTAGCCCCAAAGTAAGCTAAAATTTCGCTACTCAAACCTCGTGTTATGGGTATTAGATGACTGACATATTTAATACATCATATACTTACATAGAGACATAGAGTGATATATGTAATGTCCACCAAAATATTTTTTTTTTATTTATCATCATAATTATTGGTAAAAATTTCACACATGACCATCTAGCCTCCTAGCTTATAAGTAATAGAACGAATATCTGTTTCTTTGTTGTATTGTTTTTACTACATTTTGCTTTTAGAATTAATATTTTTCATTATTAGCTAGAGTAGGATAAAAAATATGAGCCACAGTTGTTGGTCCACTTATGGCTAGGCGTGGTTTACTGTAATTTTATAAAATCCTCTTACTTCATCCCTTTGAAATAATCAGGTAAATACAAGATCTGAGGAGATATTTTATAATTTGTCGCATTGAAGAATGTAAATTTATTTATTGTGAACTGAGAGAGAAACTATTCTTCATTTCAAATAACGTCGGACTAACTATTTACTTAGCTGAATAGTGACGTCATTATTTTTTTCTATAAAACTTCACTTTACTTCACTTATTTATTTTATATGGCTCTTGTCTATAGACAATCTTGCCAGTGTCAAGTGATTCAGAGATAAAAGTTAATTTAATGCAGGTTATTCAAATATGGAACATGATATTCAGAAAAAAACTTATAAAGTTTAAAATTAAATCCAAAATGTAGTTTTTACTGTTTGAAGTTTAATTATTAAGCAAAAATGTCTTTCATGTTTTGTAATATTATTATCCTCATGATCAACTGATTGTATTTTAATCGAATTAATGAAATACCATCGCATGTTAGGCAATCCGCTTTACAGGGCAATGTAGCTCGGAGCCAGTATTGCATATTCATTCATCAGAGTATCAGTTTATTGAATGTATGTGTTCATAAAACATTGCAGGTAATGCTTAATTATCCCACTAATATTATGAACGTGAAAGTTTGGATGTTTGTTTCTGAATAACGCCGGAACGGCTGAACGGATGTGGATGAAGTTCGGCACAGAGATTACAATCTGTAATAATAGCACATAGGCTACTTTTTATCCCGTGGGAATACCAATATTTAAAACTACACTACGCGGATGAAACCGCGGGGCGAAGCGGTTTCATCCGCGTGATTTATAAAAAAGAGCAACTTGAAACAGAAACATCTTCACTGCGAAGATCCTAAGAAACAGTGAACTCAGTCAAGTTGTTTTAAGGATTTTTAAAGAGGGTAAAGAAAGGTGGGTTCGAAAATTCCATAAACGTGAACGCTAATTATTCTAGCACTATTATAATTAGTAGTATTCAAGCAGCGGCGATGGGTTTGCCACCTGTCCTCGCACCTCTCAAATCTCAGTCGGATACCCTCTCGTATTATCATTATCATCATTTCAGCCTATTTGCACCCACTGCTGAGTATGGCCTCCTCTTTAGTACGCCACTCTTTCCGGTCCTCTCTTCGTATTATATCTAACTCTAAATTTTTATGGAAGCTGCGCATAATATATATGTATACTATGTATCCGCTTTTTACAGTGATATCTAGGAGTATCAAGTATACTATGTCAACGATAAGCACTGAGCGGGTAAAACAAAGACTTTCAAATACCTACCAACACATAATCACTAAGTCAGAAACAAGGCTCTCGGACTACGAAAGCATTGAACACCATTTACCCCGAAGGCCTCTAAAAAGGTCTTTAATTAAATCCTTCTCCGATGACGTCATAATTATAGCGTAAATTCGAAGGAGACGCCCTCTTGTTTTGTTAAATGTACGTTGAAAATTTTAGTAGGTTAATCGAATTCTTGTTCAAAACAATTTTAATCAACAACTAAATAATTGTTGAAACAGACAACAAAAAAAACATTTTCCTTTCCAAGAAAATCATTTGAGAGCACAGCGTATCTAAAAACAAAGTGCTGAAAAGTACTAACATTAGCTCATCATTTAATATAAAAAAGTTTTTGCTTTCAAGTGGAAATCTTTGTCGCCAAAAACGTAGGTCGGACTTTTATCACTGCAATAATTTAATGACGATGTCATGATGTTGTCCTCTGTTGGATAAAGATCTTCTCATGGATCGCCCCGGAGTCAGAACCAATTCTCTCCGGTCCAGCTACTGCCCACTACCCTGCGCAAGTCAGTTCCAACTGTCTGAGTGTGTTCTATACACGTTAGCATGAATGCAGGTTCCACTGTGAAAACCACTAATAGCAAGGAGAGTAAAAGAAAAAAATAAAATGTTTCCGATTCGGAACGTTTCCGAACATTTAAAAAATAGCCCTGCAAAACTCGATGACTCCTGCGTAGTAGATTATTTGGGAGATTCCCGGTCCTCTATGCCACTTATGCTAAGCTACTTTTAACCAAGCAGCATCTTTGTTGTCTGTTCTTCTAGGCTGGGTCATGTGGAACTGGCACCACGAACCTGCTGGATTGTCCCAGTAGGCGGAGAGGTGATACTCCGACGTGGCGCGTCCCCGGGTTGCGGATAGGGGGTCTCGGTTTGTCGATAGCTTCGAGTTGGAAGCTAGCGACAGACCGGCGCGGACAGAACACACTGGGGCGCCTATTTGCTTAGCAAAGGGCGCAGTGGAGGAAGTTGGGCAGAGGAAAGGAGTTCCCACTCTGTTTGACGTAGTGGTAGGCTCTGAGGGAACTGATGTCACTCGTTACCATCAGTCGAAGAGGTTATGGCGAACTGGTTAATACTAACACTATTGATCAGTCTGTCGGAGAGTTTTGCCGCCTCTTCATCCGGTATCCATGTTGTTGCTTCAACGACCCCTTTACATTGGCCTAAAGGGGTACGTCGCAGCAGCATGGACCGAAGGGGACTTGCCTTAACTGGCCGGGCCCAGAGGAAGGAAAACCTTGAAATAAACAACCCGTGAGAAAACACGTTAAAACCTGCGGATACCAGGGGACCTCCGCAGTATATACCCTTCCCCGACCACAGGGGGCACTGGTCGGTGGCACCTCGGTGATGACTTCTTATTTCCCCCACACTCGTGGGATCTAATATGGAAATAAACAAAACTAATAAAAATCAAGATGTTGGCTGTTCTGGCCTTGCGGATAAAACTGCTAGCGCATTTGTGCATGATGGTGCCGAGAAGGCGCAGGACGTGGCTCGTGTTTCGGCATGCAGCAACCGTTTCGCTCTTTTGGAGAGTGATTGTGAAGTGTTTGTAAAGACAAAACAACCGAGTGAGGCTGCCGGTAAATTTGTTAAAGGCCCTTCTCAAGGAAAGGGAAGAACTGACGTATTCATCCAAAGGGAGGATCGCGTCACCAATGAGGTTACATCCTGCTCGGATATGGAGTTTTCAGGCGATTCCACGTCTATGGTGGACAGGATTCGGAGCCGCCGAAAGCGTGTGTCTGGTCCGATTTTAGTGGCCGGGCCTTTGGACTCGGACACAGAGACTGAAGGAACGCTGGTTGCTAAGGGGGGGTCAGCCAAAAGAGGCAAGGGCAGGACCCCTAAGGCTGGCCTTTCCAGGCAGGATTTTCTTAAGCCTGCCCCGGTGCCGCCGTTGGAAGATGTGTTAAAAAGTAGGCAGTATAGGAAGGGGTTGGCTGCTACAGTCGCCAGCCTTTCTGATACAGAAAGTAGATCTGATGTTGAAGACACGACGGCGTGCGACCTCAGTGGGCTTAATGCCCAAGAATTAAAGATACAGGCGTGCGAAAAGCTAGCCGGCATTTTGGAGGTTGCCAAAAAGTCTGGCTACCTCAAAGGACAGTTTGTCGGCCAGCTTAAAAAATCTGCATCGACACTTAAAGAGGTGGTTGAGGCTCTGGCAATCAGGAGCGAGGTGGAGGAGACGAGGCGGCTTCGAGCGGATAATAGCCGCCTTCGACTCGAGGTCGATGCCTGTAAGGCTGAGGTGAAGGCGCTGCGTCGAGGCTTTTCAGAGGCCAAAACGCAAGCTGCTGCCGCTAAAACCGCCGCTGCTGCAGCTTCCTCCGAGACGCAGGCACCCTCCACGTCCATGCTGGGAGCTACTGAATTAGTGGAGGAGCTGAAGCGCTCCTTGACTACCACGTTTGGGCAAATGCTGAATGCCCGACTTGCGGGGATCGAGGACCGGCTTCTGCCTGCCCCAACGGTCCGTCCACCGCTCAGGGTGGACAACAGGAAGGAGGTGGACACGGTCCTGCCACAGAAGTCAGTGCCTGAACCAGCTCCCAATGCCGCTCCCGAAGCGCGCAAGCGGGCGGGCCGGGCTTCAAAGATTGCTGCCACACCAGAGGCAACAGCTGCGGGCCCCTCAAATGCTCCGGGGACCCAAAGCACCAGCGAGGCTACACCCTCCACAGCTCCTCAGGCGGATACCTGGGCAACGGTGACAGGGAAGGGGAAAGGCAAGGGAAAGGGGAAGTCCTCAGTCCCATCTGCAGCTCCCGGAACTGCCTTCGCGGCTAGTGCCTCCACTACCGCCAAGAAGAAGATCAAGACGACAGCCTCTACGTCAAGGGCAGCGCTGAGATCCCCAAAATCCGCGGCTGTTGTCCTGTCGCTTAAGCCCGAAGCCGTGAGTAAGGGTGTCACATACCATGACATTCTTGAAGTAGCGCAGGAGAAGGTTAACATCCAAGAATTGGGGATTGACCAGATCCGATTCCGTCAGACGGCCACAGGAGCCAGAATGTTAAAAATCCCTGGTTCTCTAAACGGTGAGAAGGCAGATAGGCTTGCGGAAAAGCTCCGTGGGGTCCTGTCTGATGTGGCTCACATCGCCAGGCCCATTAAATCTGCGGATTTAAGGATCACGGGCTTAGACGATGCGGCCACTAGAGAGAAAGTGGTGGCAGCGGTTGCTAAGGCGGGTGGTTGCAATGCAGAGTTGATTAAGGCTGGCGAGATCCACCGTGACTGGGGTAGTACCGGCTTCACCCTTGTTTCCTGCCCAGTTTCGGCAGCCAGAGCGTTACTGGCAAAAGGCAGGCTTTTAGTAGGGTGGAGCTCAGTACGTGTGGTGGCGCTAGACGCACGTCCCATGCGCTGCTTCAGATGTATGGGGCTGGGACACACGCGCCCTCAGTGCCCTTCGTCGTCAGATAGAGGGGACCTGTGTTTCAGGTGTGGAGACACAGGACATCGGGCGGCCAGCTGTCGGAAGGCTGACCCACGCTGCGCAATCTGTGCGGAGTCAGGTAGGCCTTCCGGGCACGTAATGGGGGGACGCAAATGTGCTCCCCCGAAGACGAAGGGAAAGGCCACTTTTGCCGCCCCAGGACCCGCAAGCCGCGATGCTGGGAATGAGGAGGTTGTAATGTCGGATTGATATGGATCACATCCGACATCACAACTTCCTCCAGACGAACTTAAACCACTGCGCCGGGGCTCAAGACCTGTTTATGCAGACCCTGGTGCAGTGGCAAATAGACGTAGCAGTTGCTGCGGAGCCATACTACGTTCCCCCTCATCCCTGCTGGGCTGGGGACCTGGATGGCTCGGTTGCTATTATTGCACGATCAGGTGATGGCCCTACCCTTTCAGTTATAGAAAGTGGGGCGGGGTACGTTGTGGCAAAGTGGAGGGAGTATATAGTGGTCGGTGTATACTTCTCCCCCAATAAAACCGCTGCGGAGCTAGAAGCCTTCGTGGACCTCTTGGCCGCAGTGGTAAGAAGACAGGCACCACGTCAGGTCTTCCTCCTGGGGGATTTGAATGCCAAGGCACGAGATTGGGGCAACCCCTTCACTAACTCTCGCGGGGAGATTGTAAGGGAGTGGGCGGTTGCCACAGGACTGACCCTGCTCAATAGAGGGTCTGTCCATACATGCGTCCGACATAACGGGGGGTCCGTGGTGGACGTTTCGTTCGCCACTCCGGCTGTTGCGGCATATGTAAGGGCCTGGAGAGTGTCAGAGGAGGAGACTCTCTCAAACCATAAATACATAAGGTTTGAGATCTCCACTTCCCAAGGAGGGGCTCGGCGTGTGGCACGGGTGGTTTTCCCACGCTGGGCTTTTTGTCGTCTCGACGCTGAACTGGCAAAAGAGGCGGCTTTGGTCCAATCGTGGTTGGCTGCCCCCATGCATCCGGATGTAGACGTAGCAGCTGGCCGCTTCCGCGAAGCGATAACCGGCGTGTGTGACACGGCCATGCCTAGATCCCGACGTCGCCCTGAGCGCCGTGAAGTTTATTGGTGGTGTTCAGAGATAGCGGACCTAAGAACCACTTGTTCAGGAAAACGTCGGTGTTACGCCCGATGCAGGAGGCGGCGTAACGGCCGGACCGACAACGAGCTGTCGGCTGTTGAGCTGGCAGCTGAGGGTAGGCTGCATAGTGAGTACCGTGATGCGAAGCGGGAACTGCACTTGGCCATCCGCCGGGCCAAGTCCCAGGCCTGGAGCGAGGCTCTGGAAAGCCTTGACAGGGATCCTTGGGGGCGTCCGTATAAGGCCGCCCGGAAAAAGTTCCGGGGACAGACGCCACCGGTCGCTGAGTCCCTGGAACCAGAGCTCCTGGACAGGGTGTTGGCGGGCTTATTCCCCGACAGCAGTCCAGACTTCACTCCTCCGGTGATGGCTCCGTCCTCACCCGAGGAATTGGACTCGGATTCAATCCCACCTGTCTCTGAGGTGGAAATGGAAGTCGTGGTCGACCACTTGCGAGGCAAGAAGACTGCACCGGGTCCAGATGGGATCCCGGGGCGTGTCCTCAGGATTGCCTTAAAGGTAATGGCTGATCAGCTTGGGGAGCTGTTCAATGCGTGCCTCACATCGGGGCGGTTTCCGAAGCTATGGAAGGACGGCCGATTATGCCTATTACGGAAAGAGGGCCGAGCCGTCGACTCACCATCCGGATACAGGCCCATAGTCCTGTTGGATGATACGGGCAAACTGCTAGAGAGAGTAGTTGCCTTCCGTGTCATACGGCACTTGGAGGGGACTGGGCCTGGACTCTCGGAGGCTCAGTATGGGTTCAGAGCTAGGAGGTCCACAATAGACGCTCTGCTCTGGCTCAAAGATTGGACGCAGGACGCGGTCACACATGGGCAAAAGGCGTTGGCAGTATCGCTCGATATAGCAAACGCCTTCAACAGTCTCCCGCACGAAACGATACAACAAGGGCTTCAATATCACAAAGTGCCCTTGTATCTTCGGAGACTGTTGGCTGACTACTTGCAGGATCGCGAGGTCCTGATTGAGGGGCGTGATGGCTTGAGACGCCGCCGCGTCTCCTGCGGGGTTCCACAGGGTTCCGTTCTGGGACCACTCCTGTGGAACATAGGCTACGACTGGGTGCTCCGTGGCACGCTTCCTGCGAGTATGCGGGTTGCCTGCTATGCGGATGATACCCTTGTCGTGGCTAAGGGAAGAGATCTCGGGGAAACGGTGCGGTTGACAACGGTGGGCACAACCATCGTAATGGAACGCATACGTGCCCTGGGACTAAAGGTCGCTCTTTCCAAGACCGAGGCCCTGTTGTTCCATGGGCCACGAGGAGGACCCCCTCCAGGAACGAGGGTCATACTAGACGGAGTTCCAGTCTTAGTCGGAAAGGAGATGAAATACCTGGGTCTAATCCTGGATGGGAGGTGGAAGTTTAGCGCCCACTTCGGTTGGCTGGCTCCACGAGTAATGGGAGCCGCTGCCGCCTTAGGAAGGTTGTTGCCCAACGTGGGTGGCCCGAGTGCCAATTGCCGCCGGCTTTACTCTGGAGTGATCCGTAGTATGGCCATGTACGGTGCACCGGTTTGGGTGGACGCCCTCAATCGTGATAACAAGACCTTGCTGCGACGGCCGCAGCGAGTTATCACGACGAGGGCGATACGCGGTTACCGGACGGTGTCCTGGACCGCAGGGTGCGTATTAGCCGGTGATCCCCCCTGGGAACTCCAAGCAGAGATACTCGCCGAAGTGTATCACTTCGTGACGGCGAGGAGATCCCAAGGAAACCCTCCAGCGTGGGATGAGGTAGCTGGCATACGGCTGCAAGCTAGGGCTGCCCTATTGCGGCGATGGACGGAGGACTTGGTTCCACCAGTCCCTGGGCAGTGGACGGTGGAAGCCATCCGCCCGGTCCTTGAAGAGTGGATCGGTCGGCCGTTTGGGTCACTGACTTTCCGACTGGTGCAGGTACTATCCGGACACGGATGCTTCGGAAAGTACCTGCACAAGATAGCTAGACGTGAGGCCACTCCAGCCTGTCACGAATGTGGGGCGCTAGAGGACACGGCGCCCCACACGCTGGAGGTGTGTGCAGCCTGGGGCCCGCAGCGACATAACCTAGTAGCAATAGTGGGGCCGGATCTCTCTCTGCCGAGCGTAGTCAATGCCATGCTGGTGGACGAGAGATCGTGGCAGGCGGTAGTCTCCTTCTGCGAATCAGTTATGGCGCAGAAGGAGGCGGCGGAGCGAGTTAGGGAGGACGATGTCCAAGCTGACCTGCTCCGGCGTAGACGGACAGGAGGGAGGCGGAGGCGGTTCGCCCGCCTTCTCCCGCCTATGTAGTAGGGTCACCAGTGGAAGATCGGGGGAATTTCGCTGGCTAATGTGGCCCTAATGACTTTGAGAGGCCTTGGTGAGCAAGGTTGTGACGCAAATGGCCCGGTTTAGTAAATACGGGTCCATCGCCGTGGCGAGATGGTGAATGCAAACGCGACCCCATCTCGCTACACCTTTTGGCGGAGGATGTCTCACAGGGGGGTTTTTAGTGGGTTCGAGCCCCACATACCCCCTTCCGTCACCCCCATGGCGGAAGGGAAATGCGAAGGCATTTTCCCCCTTCCAAAAAAAAAAAAAAAAAAAAAAAAAATGTGGAACTGGCACCTTTTTTTTGATGCTGGGCTAAATGCGTTACGCATTCAGGGGAAATGGAGGACGTGGGGATATATGGGACTCCCCGGTCTGCTTCCGGTATACCCACTAAACAACCCAGCGGCACTCCCGCGTCGTCTTTGTTGGAAGGGAACTATCGAACCATTATCAAGCTAGTCTGTTTTAAAAAATATTTTCCAGGTGCCAGAAAAGATTACATGGAAAAATATTGTATAGACAAATATTTTCTGTATGACTTTAGAACACAAACGTAAAAGCACTTAAAAGGGAAAAATAGAAGGGTTTAAGCTTATTTACGAGTACTTTGTTTCCTTACGCTACAAAGGACTGTTCTGAAGTGAAATTCAATTCCAAGCAGTGAAGTTTTCTTATGCCTTGTTTACACAAAACGGAGAAACGTCAGTGTTGTCTTTTTTTAGGTGCGTTCAAAGACCTAATAGTGATAGTCCACAGAAGAGCAAGTACGGACTCTTACAATAGTTTTTTTTTTTCAATAAGTTTTCTTTTCTAGTAGTCTAATTTTCAATTAAGTTCTTATAATAGTAGACGGGTCGAGTTGAATGACTAATTAATGTAGCTCTTTCTTATGACTTAAGTGATGAAAAATATTCTGTGCCTAAGTATTAATCTTTGATTAATTATTGAGCAAAGGCATTTTTTTAAAATAGGTACCTGCTTAAATAAAAGCTCCGCAGAGCAAGATATGTCCCATTTTAAATATATAAAAGAGCTTGGCGTACCGTACAATACTTTCAAGTATACACTTAGCGGGTAGAACCAAGGCACCTGTATTCGAATGTGTGGCTTAGGCATAAACTCTATACAGTAAACTGTTAAGTCATTCTCTTATGTTGTAATAATGCGTGACTACGACAAAGAAACAATGTTGCAGCGATCTCTTTGTTAGAATATTTCTTTGAATATATTTCGTAGATTTTCTCATTATTTGTAGAGAAAGCTGATATTTTAACAGGTGTAAACATTATGCAGTGCAAGGCAATCAGCACGGGAAAAGCTAGTAATCAAATAACGGTTTTTCTTATTCCGAATGATGAATGAAAACAATTGGAATACTTTTTTTAATTGTAACTTCCATTATCAAACTAACCTGAAATCTGAGACTAACAGATAAGAAAGTAAACTAATTAATTAGAACTAGCTAATATTTATAGAAACAAAGTTGTTAATTATATTTCTTCAAACTGTGGTAGGTACCTACTAAGCATTAGGTTTTGGTATTGCTATTATAGAAATCCTACTAATATTATAAACGCGAAAGTTTGTAAGTATGGATGGATGGATGGATGTATGGATGGATGGATGGATGTATGGATGGATGGATGTTTGTTACCATCACGCCGAAACGGCTGAACGGATCTGATGAAACTTGGTAGAGAGATTGGTTATAGTCTGGAATAACACATAGGCTACTTTTTATCCCGCGGGAATACCGGGATTTAAATCTGCGCGGGTAAAACCGCGGGCGCAACTAGTATGAAATAAGTCGAAGAGTGAATTCACATAGCTTGCATTACGAAATTGAAGTGGTAATGGTACTGACACACGTCTTCAAAAATAAACTTGCCTAATTTGAAAAAAAGTTTGTGAAATAAAATTAATTTTTTTTCACAAACTTTTTTTCAACTTTAATTTTCATCTGTTGAGGATCGTCGTCATTAAAATCTGGTCTAAGCAACCAAAACAAACAACCCTTATTGATCGATACTCGGTAATTGGTTACAAGATACATGTAAACAAGAATAGATTTACATGTTACGCCTTCAAATTTACCCCTCCATCGAACTTTACTATCTTCGTATCGCCGTACAATTTTCTAAATGTAGGTCAGTGTAATTATGAGTTCTTCAAAGCTCAAATAAAGCACTTCACAGAAAACCTCCCAGATTAAATGTAAATATTTTGCCAGTTCCAGAATTTAACACACAAATCTGTATTGCAATGGAGTGTTTGATAGAGGTTGTGGCGAAAACCTGTGTTACGAAATACACGGTCAAGGTACATTCAACGCACGGTTTGGGGAATACAAAAATATATTATGTATGTTGAAAAATACATTTTTTAAACAAGTTTTGTTAAAAGAGTAAATATCGTAGCGGTTCCAAACTTATCAATCCCAAATATTGATTTTGCTTATTTGTACTGGAGGTTATTCGATTTTAAAGTTCTGTGTTCTTTATTTTCTTCCCAGCACTTTTGATTATCGACCTAAGTAGCGCAGCGGACGAGAGTCCGCCTGCGACGCAAGAGGTTGCGGGTTCGATTCCCGCCTCGGAACAAATTTCTTATACACAATTTTTTTCCGAGGCGGGAATCGTATCGTCGGGTAGGGTGTTTTCTATGTATAATAAAAATATCTATCTATGTAAGTATATACACTTTAAATACTTAGATCAGATTATATAGTACCTACCCATTACACAAGCTTTGAGTAGCTTACTTTGGGACTAGATAGTGATGTGTGGATTGTCCAGCATTATAATTTTTGTTATTCTTCTTATCGTGCCACTGGTTCTTTCGAAAGAGGCGCCTTTTTATCACTTGACACATTGTGCATTTTTTAGGTTCCACGACATGACATTTTCCTTCCGATGTTTTCCATCACCGTTTGAGAGCTAATATAGCTTATTATTTAATCTTAATATTAATAATTAGCCTTTTTTTGATTTATAGAATAGAAATAAAAAAAAGGCTTATTGGTTTTATGCCGGTTTTGAACCCACGTCTTTATAATTGAAAGGTGGTCGCTACCACTAGACCAGAAGGGCTCTATACATACCTATATGGATTTAATAATGACAATTTACTGACGATAAAGTCCTCAAAAACAGAAACACATTATAAAAGCTTGCTAAGCAGTTACTTCAGGAAGTCCATTAAAACGGGTCTCGCGCAATTTGCCAGTCAAATGGGTTTTCTAAAAAGCCGATTAAGCTAAAACTAAAATTGGTTAATTATTTATTGACGGGTCATATGAATAGAAATATGCTTGCTGTTAGAAAATAAATTAAAGTTATCAGGCGGATGTGATTAGCTTCATTATAGATTATACTCATAACTAATTAATTAATTGGTATTTATACCATGACTGGAGAACCACGACCTTCTAAAAAACATGTATTTTTTTATTCAATCTCTATATAACAATAAGCGTAAGTATACGCCACGTTTTTCTAAACTATTTTCTTATTCACTTACAAACGTTTTTTTTCAGTTATCAATAAATTCGTCTTACCTGAAACAAATAAACAATCTTATTGACACAACATCACAATAAAAATATCTATAAAGACAAAGTCAAAGCCAAAATAAATAAACAATGTAGCTTTACTACGCTTCCAATACCTAGAACCTCAGCTTACGAAGCTATTAAAAGTATTGGGCGATTTTTTAATCAACTCAATACTCTATAACCCTCCCCTTTGTCCGATCGGCTATCTTAAGATGCAGCAGCCCTTTCACGATAAGAGCAGATGTTGCCCTCTTAGATATAATTGCGTCTCCTTTGTACTCTGGTGAAAGGTTGACGAAACTGATATAGCTATCTTTAATCAACGCAAACTTGTGCCCGCATAAAGCTACCGTGTTTGACAGCGTTATGGTCAAAGTTTGGATACTGGGGAAAATGTATTTGGCTGGCCGCAGAAGTGAGAGTTGTTATGTTGATTAATAAGGTAAATCGATACAAATAGGGAGACTTATGATGATGACCCGACAACATTGTAAAGATGTTTGTTTTTCCTGAAGACCAACCGTTCAGTTTTGATTGCAATGTAGAGAAAATCATGTTAGACTTCTTGTTGTTGTCAATAAGGCTTACTCTGCAATGGTTTTCTTCAGGCTGATAATTATGATAGTAACAGGGAACCATGTATTTTTTATAAAAATCTATCGGTTTTGATTTGTTTTGACTCTTTAAAATTAGATTTTATGCAGCTATGCTCAGGTTCTCTGGTTCGGTAACATAAGAATTTGACCAATCTTGCGCAACCTTTAAGACCCAGTCAATGACTGAGCTCTGATTCTCGGTAGTCAATTCAAACATTGCCATTGTTCATCCTCTTTATGTGACAGAAACGTAAGGGAACTAATCTCTTTGAGACAATACTTGAGCAATATCTTTGGTTTACGACGGCGTCCTGACTACATCTACAAATATCTGAGCATTCCGCTTTTGTCTAGGTGGAACAAATTTTGAGCTCAGCTGTAATTTAATTTCGCAATTTGACTATCAATTTAATTTGACCCGCCAATTGCGGTGGACATAAAACTAAGGGTACTTACGCTCTTGAACGTGATAATTTTGAATGCGGTGCAATTTTGGTACGGAGAAATTGAATTTTCAATCCGTATATTTTTCGTATTTTCAGTCGTTTTACTACTAATTGTTATACACTTGTCATTACCATTACTACTACTATTATTGTTATTGTAATCATGCTGGCTCTTTTTACCATTAGCTCGAATCCATCAAATGATGGTGGAGGAAGAGGATTCTCAAAAAAAAACATGTCAATCAAAATTTTTAAATGCTATTCATTAGCGAGTCTGATATGTAAGTCGCGTGAAAGTGAGTCAATGTTTATAGCCAACATGATCACTAATGGGTGCCTTTACGATTTAAGGAGAGTTTTCACCCCTGATTAAAGATGAGCTTTTAATCCTTGGAGTACTTTCATTAACCAGAACGTTTACTTCACGAACGACCTATCTATAACATTCAAATATTTTGATAAGGAGTCCTTTGGCTGTTCCTTATCTTTAGTTTTAACTGTCTCAGTGCCCTTTACTACCTGCATACTTGGACCTTATCATGATCAGACCTTCATGTTTAAGACAAGACTGAACTTTGAACTATCCTGTAACTACTATTGGAATGCGAAATTTGATTTATTTTTTTGTTAAGTATATAATATGTGGTAAGAACAGAGATGGCCTTTGCTAAGTAGTGGGTGAGACCCGAAGGGGACCCCTTACCTATTTTACCTACTTTTACTAAAATGGTTAACATCATAGCCCACTGTTAGCTATAAGCTTTTCTGCCAAGAAAAGTCAGTTTCTCGAAGTTCCTGTTTTCCGAGATGTACCTTTAGCTATACAGGATCACCTGGGACTCCTCGGTGCTACTTTGACGCCTGCTCTCAACTTTGGCACATACATCGAGTCTAGGGCAAAAACGGCTTCCATGAAGCTAGGCATCCTGAATAGGGTAAGGCGGTACTTCACACCGGGACAGCTTCTCAGTCTTTATAAAGCACAAGTCCGATCTGGTATGGAGTACTGCTGTCACCTTTGGGATGGCTCAGCAAAGCACCAGCTTGCTGCCTTAGACTCGATTGAGCGCAGAGCTTTCAGGTTAGTAGGTGAGCGACACATGGCGGAGACAAAAATCCAGAGTCTCGAACACCGTCGGAAAGTCGCTTGCTTATCGATCTTCTATAGGCTACATTTTGGGTGAATGTGCTCAGGAACTACATGACCTCATTCCACCATCTCCATTCCACTACAGGACAAATAGACGTACGGCTCAATACCATCCATTTCTAGTTAGCATACCACCAATTCGCACGAAGCGCTTCGCTTCAACCTTCATTATGCGAACCGCTAAGGAATGGAACTCGTTACCGTCGTCTGTCTTTCCTGACCATTATAACATGAGTCTCTTCAAGGCAAGAGTGAATAGGTGTCTTCTAGACCGTTCTGCTCCACCGTAGGCTACATCGTCGCTTAACATCAGGTGAGATTGTAGTCAAAGGACGGTCTATTCAGTTTAAAAAAAAAAAAAAAAGCCTCCCTGAGTTTGTGCTACCTACCACGATCCTGTGCCTGTCTAACGGTTTTTTGACAGCCTTCATAGCTCAGTTGGTAGTAGCTCTGCCTTCTGCGCCGTAGGCCGTGGGTTCGATTCCCACCGAGAACAAACATTTGTGATGAACATAGATGTTTGTTCTCTATCTGGGTGTTATTATGTATTATAAGTATCTATTTACAAAAAAAAATTATATTAAGTATTATATCAGCTATCTGGTTCCCATTACAAGCTTTGGCTTAGTTTGGGGCTAGATGGTGCTGTGTGGAAAGTCCACCATTTAAACTATATCGTCCACCCATCGAGATGGGTCGAGGTCCTACAGCGAGCTGTAGGACCTCTCATGCCTCCTAAGGTATAAAATAATAACAACTTCCTTCGCAAATACTTTTCTTTGACTTAGTGCCAGTTATTAATGGTACTTCATAGTCAGGGGTGCATTCGTCACGCTCCGGCGCATAAAGGTTCCAGCACATACATCACTCGCACGCATGCGCGAAACTTTGCAAGCACAAGGGAATTGGCGGGCAATTAAGCGGTAGATGGTGATGCAAAGAACTTTCAGAAACTTAGAAAGGGATAAGGGAAACAGTATTATTTCCGGAGTATCATTGTGGAACATTTTATTGGGTTATATTAACCGCTTAGCTACTTTTGGTGGTCCAAAGACGAATGGGGAAACCGATAGCTATTTCTAATTTCGTTGTCTGTTTATCTGTGTGCCCACATCATCATCAGCCTAGGAAGTCCACTCGTGGCCATATACTTACTTACTTACTATCCTGTTACGTCAACCCCAAAGTGGGTCTTGGCCTCCGACACATTAAATAAATTAATAGATAATGCTGGACAAACAACACAGCACCATCTAGGCACAAAGTTAGCTACTCAAAGCTTGTGTTATGGGTACTAGAAGTATGGATGGATGGATGGATGGATGGATGGATGGATGGATGGATGTTTGTTACTCTTTCATGCCGGAACGGCTGGACGGATCTGGATGAAACTTGGCAGAGAGTTAGATTATAGTCTGGAATAACACATATGCTACTTTTTATCCCGTGGGAATACCGGGAATTAAAACTACGCGGGTGAAACCGCGGGGTGCAACTAGTATTTAATATACTTACATAGATAGATATTTTAAAACACCCAATAGAACAGAAATACATAGAACAGAACGCCACTGGTCCCTATTTAGCGCCACGTCTTCCGAGTTCGGTTGCCATTCGAAAACCTTTATTCCCCAGCGTATGTGCCCACATACTGATTATAATTTATTGTTTTTCGTAGCAAAAACGCATCCCATAGAAAGGGTTAAGGTTGAGAATCCTACGAAGGTAATTGCACTGGTGATAACTTTTCAGATATAATAAAACCTCTTGGTATTTCATATTCTCCATTTGCTGAACTACCCGATCAATCTGTTGCTATCTCTTTCCGTTGACATCACAGATAAAAGAATACTATACTAGTTGACATACAAGTAACAATGACAGAATATTTTGAACATGAAATATGCAAGGAATTTGTAAATTTCGTATCGATACGTAGTTTATGAATTCTTTGGAAATATGTAATAAAACCTACACATCTTCTATAATAAATAGAATAGATATATGTGTCTGCTACGCAAACTCAAAACATGCAAATAAATCAAATCAGCTCCCTTCATCAACACAGAAAATCAACGAAATATTTCATTTCCCAAATTAATTTTGGGATACGAAATGTTCCGACCACAATCAACCACATTTAAAATGGTGACTTGTTTATATTACTGATATATTTTCAAAAATATTTAAAAATGCTATATGTATGTTATATAAACAAAAAACGCCAGTTAAGCCAAATATCCGCTTACATCTTTAAGTAATAGTTAAGTAGTAGTTAAGTAGCAACTTTAAACTCTTTGACTCATTGTCTAAAGGTGTAATTACCGGTACGTCCAAATAGGTATTTAATTTTGCAATAGTTGCTATTCCATACGACGAGTTGCAAGCCCATTGCCGCTGTTAGAATTATTCCTGGTAACCTCTTGATGTTTTTCTTCACCAGTTGAGAGCGCTGGAATAGATAATAATGAAAAGAAACAAATTAAGTGCACAAACGGTTTTGAAATCGATGTGAACCTTCATGATTTGAATAAAACCTTAGAATCTGCTATGGTTGAAATGTATCGGTGATTTAAATCCTTTCCAGTGTTGGCGACAAAAAAAAATCCTCTCACAAATAGCAGCCTACGACAGGGTACATAATACCCGGGGTATTACGTACCCACTGTAACCCGATCCGGCCACGAGCCACTAACTAGTCGCACAAAATATCGCTGATTCGAATAAAAAACCGATTGCTATCACTTTGATGTTGTCAGAGGAAATGAGATCCGCTTCCGATACCGGGAAAGGAAAATCTCTTCCCGTTTTAGGGTTCCGTGGGTAACGACCGGAACTGTATTAATCGCGGTTCAATATTTACTTGTCGGTTCGATGCCGTTGCATTCAAAGAAATCGGGTAAAAAAGTAAATGGATTTAGATTAAGATGGATTTTTAGTTGGCTTGCGAAGTGATTGCATTTAACTTTTTCAAAACTTACTTTAAATACATAGCTGGATAGAAAATTATTATTTGCACAATTTTAAAAATGATGAAGAGAATTTGTTTTATGCATACAGGGTGTCAAATAACTAGTATCCACGTCATAGCGTAAAATTCTGAACCGCGAGAACATGTACAAATACAAAGATGTTTGCATAAGCCGTAGCCGTACATGTATTGAATAGAATCTAACCTAATTTTTGACGCATTTTCGAAGTGGCTCTCATGAAATACAGAACCATAGAGACGCATGCACTGCGCGACCCAAACATTTAAAAGTCCCAGATTGTAAAACGAGTAAGCCGTATCTGAGCTCAGGCTCAAGTGTCGGTGTCGACTTTTGACCGTGTCGAGTGGAGACGATCTAATTTGTCGACTCGCGGGAGCATACGGGATCTAATCGATCCGCCTGAGCGGAACTGGTTAGTGGGTAAATAGGGAGTCTCGACAGGTGGAGTGTGTGTTACCCCGGCGCCAGACTTCAAATGTTTGATTGCATTATCAACAACAAGAAGAAAAAGATTTTTATGTTAAATATCTTGTGTTTATGATTTTTTTAAACACGAAAGAGTAGTAAGTAGGTTTTTTTCTCTGGATCCAGGTCACCACCGGGGATGTTTGAGCATTGCTGCCACCAATTGGTTTGAAGAGTGTGGTCGCCGGTGTAATTACAGGCACATGAGGCTTAACATATGTTTGCCTCAAGTTGATGGACGCAGGGCAGTGCATCGTAGGACACGTTCCTATTGTGCGTGACCTACGGGGCAGTGTTTTGTTTATAGGTGATGGTTACCACTTAACATCAGGTGGGCCATCTGCTTGTTCCATCGGCTAGTTGTATTAAAAAAAAAACCAAGGTTCTTGGGCTGGCTGGGGTGAGGGTAGCAGGGGGATAATGCACAATACACCACATTAATGGACGTCCACGTCTGTGAAGATCATATTCCCCCACAAAGAATTAGAATTAGAGTAGTAGGAACCCCTTATTGTATTGAACTCTCACTTCGACTACGAGTTTGGTCTCCAAGGCGGTATACTTAGTATTTCTTTCAATAATACTCGTACCTATGAATCGCTGGTCATGAGCATAAAACGAGTAAAATAAAAAGGTCTACACACCAATCCTGCGTGTCCGTTCCAAGCAAGCTAACAGAGCTAGGCTTCTAATTGAATCACACATAATGTATCACGAGACGTGAACACAATCAGTAAGTCAAACGAAGAAAAAAGTGTAGGATTTCTGAAAATATAACTTTTACCTCACATGCTGGCGTATCATTCCGAATGAGCTTTCAATGGAAATTGAACTCTATTGTGTTGAGTCACGATTTATTATAGTTTATTTTATTTTGGGGCTGGAAACCGTCAAACATCTTGTCGCTAGCACATTTCAAAATTTTTAAAGGTATGAAAAATTGCAAATCTGCACAAAATATGTTCTCTTCTAATAATATTTTAAAGTTTAAAAAAATAGAGATAATGATATAAAGACCGTGGCGGAGTGCTTAGGCCGCCTAAAGGCCTCCAACACGAGCAGTCACTCATCCAAATTATGATGATCGTAGCAAGTGGATATCCGTGGTCCTTGCATACTCTTATGGGAAACAGGCGTCATAGTATGCATGTATGCGTTAGGTATAAATATAAAAATATATATATTTGCCAGAGGCAAATGGTCTCGCCATTTGCCTTTGGGTACATTTAACTGTCGTGGTGGTAAATCGCCGGCTGTAATGTGTATTATACTATACAATATGTATGAAAAGTGGCTCACCGCTAAGTGGCAGTCACGGATGGACATGTGCGGAAACCCCATATGAATGACCAGCAAGCCACAAGAGTGATGCCTTCGTATAACACAACACATTGGTGACCCCGATGACAAGATCACCTCTGTTACCGCAGAAATTGAGGTTTCTTGTTCCAACTTGCCAGCTGATGGGAACCCATTCCGAAAAACAGGTAAAAACAAAGCCGAAATTCCTTATGTAAGGCCAGAAACAAAACTTTTTGTCTTTTTCTTTGTGTTTGGTACGTTGGATTTTTTATAGAAAGAGACAGACAACCGAACAGATGAAAATGTACAAAAAATACCTATAAAATTTAATAATAACATATTGAAGTTATGAAATATCGCATTAATAAAGGATCAGAAAAAAAGTTACTTTCTATCACATGCTTTGGCTTAGTTTGGGGCGAAATAGTGCTGTGCCACCAATATTAATTTATTTTTAGGCAGGAAAACTGGTTTTAATCAAAATTTTGCTGAACCTTTGGTTCCATATTTTGCGAAACATGGTGCATTGCAATTTTAAATACCTTCAGTAATTATATCTTCAAAAATGATAAAACGTGCTAACCACTGAATAAAGTGAATTGTATGAATGGTGTACTATTGCTCGTTCTGTGGCCAGCCTCCGCAGTCACAGGTGAGATTTATCTTCGGGTAATTGGATAAAGAACGCTTGCGAGTGATACGAGCTGGAAAGCAACGGGAATGATCTACTATTTTTTAATGCAAATCTTTTATTCGCTAATAGCTCGCGTTTAGACATCAACTTTTGCAGATGAGACATGATAAATTGATAAAAGATAAATTAAGTTCTCAAATATGTATGAGTACTCAAAAATTACTTTTTCGAGGCTCACTCAAAATCCTTTCACCACACTGTTTTGAAAGAACGATCCTTGTGACTCAATAGAATAAATTCCTTTTGAAAAACTAAATATTTCTCTAACCCCTGGTTTCTGAAAGCTCGATCAACAATAATCGGCTGTCAAGTCACTTGCTATATCAGCTTTCACTTCAAATTAGATAGAGATAGCAAAGTGACTTGACAGCCGATTAGTGTTGATCGCGCTTTCAGAAATCGGGGGTTAGTACTTGGTACTAAGAGAACTGGTTCAGAAAGTCCTAACTTTAGATTATTAAAGGATGTCTAAAGGGTGTAGTCAGAAGTAGGTACGTCCGAATATAATATTTAGCAATACCTACATTTCGAAGAATACTTTTTGACATGTTAATACCTATTTAGTCGAGTGATGCCTTTAAAACTGTTACTTTAAATTCAATTTTGCAATAGCAATGCGTCGACACAATTTGGAACCACATTATTAAACACTTCAAACACAAGACAGAACCGAACCGCAAAACTATTCGTTATTATAAAAGCTGGTTTAATTCTTGGCAGAAATGTTTATTGTATTTGGATTCTAACTATTATGACAATAGTGCGAGTATTAGCGAGAGCTGCGATGTTCTCATACCATGTCCTCATTGCATACCATAACCACTATCCCAGCAGAATAAAAACATCCTACTATACCTAATATTATAAACGCGAAAGTTTGTAAGTATGGATGGATGGATGTTTGTTAATCTTTCACGCCGGAACGGCTGAACGGATCTGGATGAAACTTGGCAGAGAAATTGATTATAGTCTGGAATAACACATAGGCTACTTTTTATCTCGTGGGAATACCGGGATTTAAATCTGCGCGAGTGAAACCGTGGGACGCAACTAGTCGACAATAATAGTATAATAACTCAAAGTTTAAATTACTAGTTACACTGTGGGTGGGGAAAGAAGGGACAATATTATCATAGAAGGAGTTAGTCTGTTTTCGGTGAAGTATGGGCTTTTATTTCATCATCATTGTCAACCTATGTTAGTCCAATGCTGAACGTAGGTATCTCCCAGGACGCGCCACTGAGCCTGTTTTATTATTATTTTTATTTATTATTTAATGACTACTAAATAGTATTAGGCGTAGCTGTAGTGATCTAGCTTTTGTGATTCATCTGTGACCACAGGTTGACCATTTCCATTTGTAATGAGCTTTTACATTTGTATGAAAATGGTCAGAGTTGACCACAATATGCCGCATATAAATTAAAATCGTCGTCATTGATACATCTACTGTTTTGATGGACTCTCCCAAAAACATGCATTTCTCCCAAAAACATGTATTGTACGCAATACGAGTACTCTCGAACGCTGAAGGAAAACCGACAAGGCATCACGACTTTGATACGTCAGATCTCTTAGTACTAAACTAACTCCAGATTCTTATAAGGACGTCCAAGGGGCAGGTACGTCCAAACATTACATTTGGCACAAACCTACATTTTGAAGTAGTTCGTATTCCATGTGACTATGTGGTTGCAAACCCGAACATTGTGAGATAACTAATAGTAGGCTAGTATTCTAACAGCGGCGATGGGTTTGCAACCTATCACGTACTAATGGATACCTACATAACATAGCTTAAATTAATTATTATATTTTTTTAAGCCAAAGCAGTCAGACGACTACTTATTTCCAGTGTCTTTTTTTCTATGAATAAATTGTATATCTAGTATACAAAAATGTTTTTGACACGATACGTCAATAAACTGAAACCATTTATATATAACACAAGCTTTGAATAGCTTACTTTGGGGCTAGATAGTGCTGTGTGGATTGTCCAGCATTATTTATTATTATTTATTTATTATTATTTAGATTTCCTGTTTTGCTCACAACACATTGATAAATTCATAAATATTTGGTGCAAACACAAATTACTAGAACACAATGTGCATGAAATATTAAAACACATCTAACAGTTTGACAGATAGACAACAAAAGCATAGTTTAGAGACAATAAGAATTAATAAATTTTAGTTAAAACAAAGAAAAAAACACATTTATTTGTAATTCTACTCTGAGGACTAGTAGTGGCTGTGGCAGTAAAGTAAGTTAATGAATCCATCCAAAACAGAATAAAATGTAATGAAACGAAAATCATTTTATTACATTTGTGTAAAAAGTACCTAACATTTAAGTAACAATAAAATGCCACTCTAACGATACAATAGCGCCAGAATGTAAAGAGCGTGATTCCCAATCTGAGATTTTTGTGATTGTTAAATTGTTAGCAAGTCAATCACAGACAATTTGCATGCTTATAGTGGTAGTGTGACTAAAGAGACAGCCGACTGTACTTGAATAAACTTAACTATATTTTGTACAATTTACGCGAAGATTATTTGCATTTCCAACATGACTGGCAAAAGCCATAAAATAAAAGAAGAAAAGAGAGAGAAAAGAGTGCGTCACAAATTTAAATTTCAAACTCATATACTCTACTGTTGGCAACGTTATACTTTATTTGGAGGGTAGTGAGTGCGTGATCCAGAAATGTATTTACAAAATGAAGCCCCAATACACGAGAGGGTTAGCGTGGCGTAAATTGTGTGCGATGAATAAATTCACATATTTCTTTATTACCTTGACCATTTCACTTTTTGCGACGGTCGGCCAGCGCTGAGAGACCGGAACTTAGGCACTTTTTTTAATAATCTCACTACTTTTAAGTCTCTTTTATGGTCTTCAGCGGAGTTCAGGATAATAGCAGGTCCTGAAAATTAATTTGCAGCGTTAATGGCAGGAACGAATTAACTTAATTGGATATAAAATTATGTTGATTACAACACGAGCTTAAAAGTTGAAAGGCTTAAGTCGCTAAGGTCCTTCTACACGTGCTGACCAATTGGTGTTATGGGTCTAGCTGTCTAGCATTAAGCTCGCCTTTTGTACTCTGTTTTTAGTGCAATAAAGTATTAAATAAATAAATAGGTTGTCCGTCTCAAATAATATAAAAACACGTAGCTCGAGGTGATAACTCTCAAAAGACCAAAATTCATGACAAGATGACGTGTATAACTAGGATAATTATAAAAGGACTACCGTTACTGCATGGATAGGAAAGATTTCTTCAAATCAATTTAGGTACAAATAAATTAACCGTCCAATCAAAACAAGAACGGAAAGGAGAGTTGTTATAGGACACATTTGACCCCAATCAAGTGCCTCTGTCTCGGCAGTTACGGAGGTTAAGTTATTAGGCGTGGTTGAGAGTGCACTTTTGAGTTTTCAAAGACCGATCGGGGCACGTTAAATCGTCAGTGTAATAGGTTACCAATTTGGCTCGGACCGATGTCGATATTGGAACTTTTTCCTTTTTTATTGGAGTTGGGAGTTTGCTAGGCGGAATTAGTTTACGCCGACGTTTCATCGAATATTCCTTTTAAAGGTTGCGCTACACGAACGCGGTTAGATTCACGCTGGTCTTATGATATTTAAATTATAGCGCTACGGATTAAAATTTCAGGTTTGCAGCGGAAATATAGTGCGGTGTCAGTTCACGTCTCTGGGCAGCTGCTTAGGCAAAGGTATTTAATCATTAAGTTCGCTTTGAAACGTCTTAAAGCTATATAGGTGAAACTAGGTGTCAATTCGCGCGACTAAGCCTAGACATACGAGACGAACAGGCAAACCAAGCAGTGATTTTTGAAATATCAGAGTGATGACCAGACTATTCAAAAACAAACGAATTAAAGCTATGGTATAGATAAAGAATGATAATTAATGTACCTAATTAAATTTAAATATGCATATATTTTTATAATACTCTATTTTGTTTTATTAGTATGTACCCAGTACTTATACACATTGTTATGTATTACGCTTTATGTTTATGTCATTCACAGCAAACGCATCTGAGTCGCTACCCGACCGCAACGTTAACGACCCGCGCTGTGTGACAGAGCCTTAGTTAAAATACCAGGCATCCTCAGTAGCAAATGATTGGAACTGTTTGTACACAAAATGGATGTCAAGTATTTTTTAAATTAATCGGTACGACCCTTAGCAGTTCGTAACATTTTATTTTTAAATTGTGTTTAAAAAAATACTTTGACAATGTATGTATGTATTATTTATCATTGAAATCTTATTATAAATACAAACATAGCAAATAGTTTTTGGTACATATTTTGTTAGCAGCCTGTAAGTTTACTAACAAAATATAGACCAGAAATTGTCCGAATCAATAAATGTGTCTACGGTGGTCTAGTGGGAATGATTCGGTTTTCCGATCGTAAAGTCGTGTGTTCAAATCCGGCTAAGCACCATCAATGGATTTATTATTTTGAATGATGTATGAATTAATGACAAACACTGGATGTGATACTAAGAAATCAATGCGGTTATCTACCATGCCTGGGGATCAAAATAAGCTGTACCTTTTAATAACGCGAGCGAAGCAAAGAACCCTATATAGCAAGTATTTTATGTTTTCCGTAAAAATATTTCAGTAAGCAGGCTGTAACAAGGTAAAGCCACGGTTGACAGAATTATCCCACGGAACACAACGCGGTTTGCGTTTGGATTTAATTATTTTGCCCCACCCAATATTATTTTTAAATTTTTGGAATACGAACTACGTAGGCTGACGTCGAAAATATATTATAAAGTTAAAAAACAGTGATCTCTAACTTGTCTGTTCTGGAATAATATAGTGTATAAAATAATAGTATATAATAATTATACCTAATAGTATTTTGATCTGGATCAGCGGTTCAAAAAAACTTATCAAAAGTGGACGCTACCAGCTTCAAATACAGTCAACCGAATTAAATGTATGGTAAGAACTATTTACCTACTAAACTAACAATATGTTATTACAACAGCTTTTTTTTATCAAGAGTAGTATTGTAAGAGCACCGGTGGTCTAGTGGGAGTGACCCCGCCTTCCGATCGTAAGGTCGCAGGTTCGAATCCGGTCGTGCACCAATGGATTTTTCCATCGAAAAATTTATGTGCGCAATGTCAGTGCTCTTAAACGGTGAAGGAAAACATCGTGAGGAAACCAGTTAGTATTCTAACAGCGGCGATGGGCTTGCAACCTGTCACGTATGGAATACTAACTACTGCAAAATGTGGGTATGTGCCAAATGTAATGTTTGGACGTACCTCTGACTACCCCCCTTAGACATCCTCAAAGAATCTTGAATTAGTACTTACTTGGTACTGGGAGATCTGAAGGGATATCTATCGTGCCTGGGGATCAAAGTCGTGAAGCTGTTTCAGTTTTCAGTTTTTTAGTATTGTAAAGAAATTGGTTTAACTTAAATCCGTTTACCAGTCCTTATGTGTTTGTGAACTGGGGGCCTTAAAAGGCAATTTTGGGTTACGTTGAGATTACTTTCGAAGTATCAACCTAATTGAAATTGTATTTCGCTGTTTGTCAAATAAAATAAATTGCGCTATATTTTCCCGACTTTTTTCGTTTTATTTTCTTAAGAATACGTCATCGCAGGAAGGCTTCTTATCTTAGTTAAATTTTTACAGTCTCCTTGTTTGAACTCCTGAAAATTTAATAGAAAAGATCTTACTCCCCCACCATGAATCTAATAGGAAAGACTGGGGGAGGGACGTAAACGTTTGTTCGCTTCATACATTGTTGCTGGCATGGTGGTAGTGAGAAATTGTTTATATTTCGACATCGGAATAGAAATAAAAGTTTTATGATCTTACGTACACTTTTTTACGTTACCGTAAGATAAAAAACAGCAGATGAATATTGAATAATATTTTATTATTATAGCTGATTTGTTATAAAATGCCTATCGAAAGAGCAGTTAAACTTCGATAACTTTTAAGCTCAGCGTTGCAATTAATTTTAGTATAAAAATCCTGGTCTCCCACTAATCCACCACGTAATCGTTGATATCATCTCGCCAACGTCATGTCGGTCGGCCCGGTAAGTCCGACAAAATTTCCGTTTCACTTGAACTTATACAAGCGACTCGATTCCCGCTGAAAGACATATGTGTGAACAAACTGTAAATATGGTCTGCGGTACTGTTGTCCCCTTATGAAAATTTCTAAAGATATTTTTTCACAGAGATCCTAGTGTAGGTAGTCTGGAGTCAAGCTTTGTATGGAGGGAAGTCAATGCCTAGTAGTAGACTTTATACCAGCGAATGTCGATTGGGTGTGTAATTATTTAAGAAAAGCCCTAAGAACACCTAACAAGCCAAGCCTAGAGGATTCAACTCGTAAATACCTGTGTATACAAATAGTTTCACGCTAAGTTGTGCGGCAAACATAAAGGCAAGGTAAAGAAAGGTAAGTTTGCTAGCCCTGGCCAGCACTGTATGCACACCTGCCTGGCTTGTTTAAAATTGCTACCAGAGTCAAAATGTTTGGTTTTAGTGCCGACTCGGGACTAAACTACAGAATATGGAATACATTTACTTTTAAATCCAGCTGGTTTTTAGATGTGCAGTGCTTCTAAGGTTCCTTTTATTGTTGCGTAATAGAATTTTAGATACAAGTTTTATTACAGTGATTCGTGTGAATGGGTTATATTCGCTGCAGCATATTAATATTTAAGATCCACAAAACGCTTGTATAACTGTTTATAGGCACTGTGTATTTATATGAACTGTGCTGTACTCACGGTATGATGTAACGTCATTTTTATGAATACTGTATCATAATTTTCGGAAACGCTAAAATAAGCCTCCACTAGGTCACATTGTGACCACGAGTACAATAAATTACTGGTAGTCACACTGGTGTAGCAAAACGGTATGACCACGAGTCCGCCTTGACATTTTCAAACAAAATCATCTAGCCCCAAAATAAGCAGAACTTATTATGTTTATTTACACCGGACACCTGATATAATACTTATACAATATCTATGCATACTATAACAGCCAGATAGAGATTAATAAATTATTTTTAAAACTCAATGTTTGTCTTCTGGTGAGGAAGATCAAAACTTATAGCTCAAAAGGCAGAGTAAAAAAACAATAATAAGCAACCAAGAATAGTCTTACGACTCCTTTCTTAGTAGATTTAAAGATATCCTTTTAAAAGTATCTCAATAACAGTTATTTCAACCACAACGAACAACATTGCTTGTAAGAAATGTATTCGTTACTTAGGTACTCGTTCTTCTATTTCAATTATGCTGCTCTACAACTGCTCAGGACACGGAAGTTCAAGAGCTAACTCTACAATATTAACCAACAATGTTCAACAATTGTATCGGGCTATCTTCTAGTGCTTAGTCACTGGGGATTACGCCGCATTTACATAAAAAACAGGTTACTGTTCTCGGTCGTATAATACAATAAATTGATAACGTATTTTGGACGTATATTTTTTTTATGCCAAAGCTGGCAGACGAGCATACGGGCCACCTGATGGAAAGAGGTCACCGTCGCCCATAAACACCTGCAACACCAGAGGCGTTGCTGATGCGCTGCCGGTCTTTTAACAGGAGATAATCCCGCCTTTTGAAGGACCTCATGTAGTAAATCCGAGGGAAAACTGCAGGGGAAGTTCATATCAAAACTTACTCGTTCGTGATAAAAATGACGATTTTGAACGTATTGCGAGTAGGTAACCTTAAATTTTAATTTAACTTACCGTTAGCTTCGGTAATTTCACGCAAGTGAAAAGGTGTAAGATATTGAAATAAGTCTAATTTCGAGTTGGAAACGTCGTTATTCTGTTTGGTTTTTTGTGAAATCTAGCAGTTGCGATTCATGCATCTGTATCTCGTTAGTTGCTAGCAAAATAATTAGGCGCTGGTAACCTGTTTTAAGTGATGGCTCCAAAATTTAGAGCGATCACTTAAAACAGGATATATAAATAAATAAATATATAATAAATATTATTAACCTATTATCCCTATTATCTATTAGAGGATATAATTATCCTCCTATTACCCATTGGAGTATAAACGACTACTTTAATAAAACACTCGTGTTATTCATTTAGCAAAAACTTAAATAACCAAAAAAAAATTTAAAAATAGGCGCTGGTAACCTGTTTCATGTGATCGACGGAAGTAGCCGTCCGTGGTCATGGATAGATCGCCGGATGTCTTGCTGACCAGCCATTTCCGGGGCACGGAAACGAATA
Source organism: Plemyria rubiginata (assembly GCA_963576535.1). Lineage (NCBI taxonomy): Eukaryota > Metazoa > Arthropoda > Insecta > Lepidoptera > Geometridae > Plemyria > Plemyria rubiginata. Next base: position 8,594,832 of record OY754910.1, read on the forward strand.
TTTTGTTATTTTCAAAGGGATAAGCTTATCAAGGTACAAATTACCCTTCTGCTAACTTTAAGAGAACATTTACCATGGCGGAAAATTTTACAGAAGAAGTTTTTGAATGATACTGAGTATTTATCATTTATTATTTGTTTCTAAGGATATTTTTTTATACAATCGTATATTTATTGACATTATGTTTCAAGTACCCGCTTGACCGCTTCAAATCGACCCAATTTTTTGTAATGTTTCAAAATTGGCCTCAAAACTGACAATAAAACATTTTTCCATTTGACGCGGCATAACGAAAATTTTTAATTGGGCCCGACAATAATATACAGCCGTTCGCTTTGTTTCGTCCCAATTCACAGTGCTAAAGTATTCAGTACAAGGGGCGACGGAATGTGGACTGATTTTTGTTAGGGGTGGGACGAAGTTACAGTCAACTTTAGTTGTGGGGTGTACCCGGCGAGCGCAAATTGGCCGTGAAGCGGCATGAAGTGTTAGTGACACGCAAACTCCCAATTACGGGCTGCACGGCGTTAAAAAATAATTAGAAAGGGGTGCCCTTTAACGAGTCGTAAATATTCACTTTTAAATCAAAATAAATTTCCACGGTGTTTTAACAATTAAAAGTGGTTAAAAGAGCACCAATGGTCTAGTGATGCCGTCTCCGCCTTCTGATTTAGTTTTTTATATTTGTTACCTCATGCCTTTTTACTGGGTACCCAGTAGATTTTGATGATTATTTTTTTGATTGAAAGCTTGTGCTGGTCTTGTGGTCCCATTTAAATTTGACTATTTTTTGAGTTATAGTAGTATAAGTGTATTATCCAGTGCATTAAAAGTAAATTTTTTTTAGATGTACTTAACAGATTTTTTATGACGAATTACAAAAACATATCACCGTCCTAAGATTGATATATTAAGAGAATCGTCAAGGCAGGATACCTACAAGCCTGCCATCTGAAAGCAGTAAGTGCTTAGGCCTCCGAACTTTGGCCAAGTCAGTTAAAAAGAGCTATCACCATCAATTGTCACCTGTAGCCAATAAGAGCGTTACTATTGGGAGGGCCTTTATTAGAAAACTTTTGTGCCTTGAGAGCGGTGAAATAAAAGCAGTACGTGGTACAAATAAGACATAACGACCGACAAACAAAGCGCGGATTACGGTTAAGACTTGGTTTCCTGCAAAACGATGATCGTCATAATATAGCGACGTAATAAGTGATGATCTATGCTAAATCAGTCACACATCATCTAATACACGTGCGACGAAGCCATGAATAACTAGGTAATCTAAATAATACATGAATGAAAGATGATTTTATGAAAGTTTGGATTCTTTTTTTTTACTCTTAACATTTTTAAATCCAATTTATTGGTACCACACAGAAAAAACTTAAAGGAAGGAAAGAAGGAAAGGAGTGACTGTTGAGATGACGGCTGATAGAGGAGAGTGGAGAGCAAAAACCTGTTGTGCCGACCCCACATGAAGTGGGATAAGGGCAGGAAAATGATGATGACACAGAAAAAACTTAACGAAACTAGTTTTAGTTAGACAAACACAATTTAAAATCCTACTAATATTATAAATGCGAAAGTTTGTAAGTATTATATGGATGTTTGTAACTCAATAACTCCAGAACGGTTGAACGGATCTTGATGAAATTTGGCATAGAGATAGATTTATAGTCTGAAATAGCACATGGGCTTTTTATCCCGTAGAAATACCGGGATTTAAAACTACTTGGGCGAAACCGCTAGTAAAAAATAAATACATCTATTATTATGTTCGATTCAGGCTTCAAACAGATGTGGTTACTGGGTCACTAGCTAGGCCAATATAGAAGTTTGACTATCCAATAGATAAAACACCGTCATTATCGACGCTCGCCGCTTGTTATGGAACCAAGCCTTTAACGATAGGTATACGAGGCAGTTTGCTTTAGTTATTTGCTAGTTTGGAAAATATTTTCGTGGGATATCGAATTATTTGGAAAGGTTGGAATGGAAATGTATGTTCTGGACTTAACTAGGTAGCTACAAACAATGCTTGTATTTGTAGTATATATAGTAATATTATAAATAAAACATGAAATGCTCATGATAAAAAGATAGATGTTTGAGTATTGGTATGCTAAGGTGTTTCGGACTCAATTTATGTATTAATCAATTACCTACTTAAAATATATACATTTTGTAGCATGACGTACTACTGTTAATATCTATCCTTCATTTAAAGATTGGCTTTTATTAGGATTTATTCGTAGTTTCTCTGACCTACGAATGGTACAGTTTCACACATTTTATTGTGTATTGTATGTGTTTGGTAAACGGATAAAAAATTGCATCTGTGAAGAGGCCAGTACTCTGTACGGTGAAGGAAAACAGCGTGACGAAACCTCGAAAATCGTAAAACGTTGAATGTTCTACTCGTACCTGTGTCAAGTGCTCGAAAGAATTCTCTTACCCCGCGCCGGTTTCTGAAATCGCGATCAACACTAATCAGCGGTCATGTCACTTGCTATCTCTATCTTATATGAAGTAAAAGCTGAAATTGTAATTTACTTGACATACGATTTGTGTCGATCGAGCTTTCAGAAACCGACCGGGGGTTAGAGTCGCACCTAAAATCTTTTCATTAAACTGTTTCGAAAAACACAGATTCAGAAAGAAACTAGTGACACTACAAGAAATTAAATTAATATTTAAGGATTAATATTGTTTTTTATTATTATAACTAGCAACATAATCACTGAGCTAAAAAAGACAAGAAGTGAGACGTCAAACAGTAGATTCTAATAGATACTATGATTTCGCGAGAGATTCTATCATTAGAAATCGTATAATTTTCACTCCGACTGAAACCCTGTTTTTCATCATTACTAAGAGGGCAAATAAAATATGGTTATTTAGTCTGAGGGTGGCGGTTATGTTTACAAACGGGTGGAATGTTTGATAAATGTAAGTAATGAGAAGTATGAAGACGAGGGAATACTAATTTCAACCTTATTTTCAGGTGTATAATGAACCATATAAAACTATAACGAGTGGAAACGATATAAAACTATTTTCAAATGCACAGCCCAGTTGGGTTATGTAACCAATCATCTAATTCGTGGAAGGTAAAACTCTTCTCTCCATTTGTTTAAATGTTATTAATGTGAAACAAGTACGTAAACCGTCATATTTAATAAAATCCAGATATTAACTTTCGTTTATACAACGTAAGCTGGGTGGAAACAAGGCAAGCTTGCCCCGAGCATTTTAAAACCAGTCAAGTAAGAGTCGGACTCGTGCACTTTAAATTCTGTAGAACCAGACCGATTTAAAATAAATTATTATTATTATTATCAGCCATCTATGTCCCACTGCTGGGCAAAGGCCTCCCCCCATTCCCTCCACTCTGTGCGGTCCCGTGCTGTGGTGCTCCACTCCGGCTGGTACTTATCGAGCTCATCACGCCATCGTATTTTGGGTCTGCCGCGACGCCTCGGTTCTTGGTTCTTAAAATAAATACTTTTGTTATTTATTTTATAGATCAAAATCTCAGCTCTTATGAAACATGAAATACCTACTTAGATTTCTTACAAAAACCACTTTCATTTTATTTATTTTACATAGTAATATGTAATTAACTAAGAAAAATATGGAAAAAAGTATGAATCAGTCAGTTGCTGATTCTAGTACCGTTTTTAGAATTGGCCAAAACATTAAGTGCTTTGTTTTTAGAGAAATAGGATATGATATGAATTTTGTCATTTTTTTCAAACCTCCGGTGTCGCATGGTTGGAAGATTTCACGTATTCCTAATTTAGAAAGTTCTAAGTTAAGTTTCTAAGTTAGAAATACATTAAAGCCGACGTTGAAGTAAGGCCTCCTACGTTTTTATGGTCGCCATTAGAGTACTTGAAACTTCATAAAACAAAAATACATTCATTGACCGTTGTGAATAAAAATTCTGTTACATGATATTTTTGAATTCCAAAAGTTTAAGAGTCAAAACATTAGTACCGCACGATACACAGTGGATTTATATTATATCAGGAACAATAACCGTGGCCACAATAACCCGCCCGGGATAATGGTGGCTGTCTGTCAACCTGCAACCGCTATCCGACACTGTGATTAGTGTATCGCGTTTATCTCTTCCTCAGTCCACTCGCTCTCACGGGTCTCCGAAACTAACCAGCGTAGTATCTGTTCTGTGTTGCATATTACCCATACAATGACTGTTACCAATAAATTGATTATTCTGATTATTCTTCTGGGCTTCGCATGACACCGGCACCTAGATTCACATTGATTTTAAAGTGATTCTTGTGATTTAGAGATTGTGCAATAGGTACCTTTTGACATGACTTTGACTTGACTGGCATCACATTTTAAAAATAAGTGTGACTTGAAAACATAAAATAGCATGCAGATTTTTACGTCTTGCATTCTGGTTGATCCTGACTTACCTCCTTCGCTTCATTCGCTCTCATAAAATTCTTCATACACCACACGTCTCATTTACAAATTCCTACAATGTACGAAAAAAAGCTTGCAAGGCTATAAAAATCTGGCAAGTGTGAGTTTTATCTCTTGTTTATTATTTTTTTATTTTTGATTGAACAAGTATGTATGTTTTTCTTCCATCGAACACTAGTTGTAGTGCAAGTTATCCACAAAGCTTCTCCAAGCCACCTGCAAATGAAACAATTACGACAATTTCGTAGCGGGTCTACGGCTTCCGTAGAGCTTGCTACGCCAAAGCAGTCGGTAGCACCTAATGAGGGCACTGATATTGTGCCGACGACGCGGCCGGCCTCTATAAATTGGTTTCATGCATATTTATTTATTCAAATGTATGAATTGAAATCTCGTCCACTGAAATAAGGCACCCTACGAAAATTGAATCAACAGGGTGAACTTTGACATGGACGCCATATTGATGCTCATGAAAGGTTTGCATATAATTTTTTACATGCTGCAAATTTAAATAAAATAATAATCAATAATCACAATTATTCTGGTGCGATCGACGTTGAAAATTAATTTGGATTTACAAATACATGTAAGGGTTTATCATTAGAAGCAATTTAAAAAGAAAACTACTAATTACTCTTTACCAAATTCATGTAAATGGTGTTGGTACCACAATTTATAATTATTAGGTAATACATATACCTCTCGGTGGGTTTGTTACCAAACTCTAAAATAATTTGAAAAAAATAACAAATAAGTATATTTAACAATAAATTAATTTAAAAAAATTTAAATGAAATTCTTATTCCAAAAAGTAAACATTTTAGATATTTACCTTGATGTATAAAGGAATATGGCAACTTCAAAAATAGGGATACCTACCTCAGTAACTTTTATACACATATTGGCATCCATCTTTTAACAATGCGTTCAGAAAAGTGCACGTGGTGTTCAAAGTTTCAGACTAATAGGTTTTTGATGACTTTGCCGGGTAAAATTGAGCGAGTTTAAATCGAGATGAAGTAGATTCTTGAACAATCTTAGCACTAACTTATATAATACTCTTAGCATGAGAGCAGAAAAACAAAAGACCATCAGCCATAAATTTTATCAGCTCGAAAGTCCACTGCCCGGCATAGGCATCTCTAATGCTTCTACACTTAAACTTTTTCTTACTTAGAGCAATCAAATCGTAATTTGGCAGCTTCAAACCTTAGTTGGTAGTAGCTCTGCCTCCTGCGCCGTAGGTCGTGGGTTCGATCCCCACCGAGAACAAACATTTGTGTGATGTACATAGATGTTTGTTCTCGGTCTGGGTGTCATATAATATTATAAGATAATTTACAAAAAAAAAGTATATTATGTATTATATCTTACCTTATTACAAGCTTTGGCTTTTGTTTGTTGTTTTGTTAATAATGTTAATTTATTATATTTACCTTACAAGTTCTATATTATATTGTGTACTCGAAAAGAGCCTCTTCAGGCGTACTTAAAATCCTTTCACCACACTGTTCCGAAAGAAACTAGTGACTCGATAAGAAGTAGGGTAGGATACTTGGGTGGCTCTGTGACCCAAAGTGTCTTGGCCTTAACCACCGAGAGTATTCGCCACAGGATAAGAACAAGGTTAAAATCTGGCACAGGATAGGAAGACATTTCTTCCGATCCCGTGCCAGTTCATCCTAGCATAAGGCTCGCAAGTCAGCCTCCACAACGTTCTCCCAACTACAGTAACTCCCCACCCCACGGCATCCGCTGACCCACGGTTTCCAAACACAAACCGCCCCGTGACTACCGCAAGACAACTTATTTTAATCAGGACTCATACTTTCCGTAACCCAAACACAAAACTCATAAAAGCCAAAGGCTCATTAATCATAAGTAAATAATGAATTTTGTGAACAATCCAGCGTCCCAAGCAGACAACTCTACACATTATAAATGAGAGAAGCATTTCAAAACTGGAAACTTATTAAAGAAGACGTCTGCAAATCAATACTTTGGAATTAAGATGGTTCGAACTTGCCGAGGTAATTGGGCGAAAGTTCCGCTCAATATTGACACGGTGACTCGATGCTCAGTCACCTTAAGGCTTAATTTTTACCCGACTTAGGTAAAACAAGAGATTTGTGTCTTTTTTGATGAACATGATATTCGCTAGAGCTCTTAAATCTTTAAATTAACTCCTTAAAAATTTCGCTAATATTATAAATGTGAAAGTTTGGATATTTGTTACTCAATAACGCCAGAACGGCTGAACGGATCTGTATGAAATTGTCACAGAGATAGATTATAGTCTGGAAATGCACATAGAGTTCTTTTTACCCATTGGAATACCGGGATTTAATACAACGCGGGTTAAACCGTGGGGCGCAGCTAGATCTTTATATTAATTTATTTTTCTTAATAATATGTAAAAATATAACCCCCATACAGAAAACATACATTTATGGTCATTACCTAAATCATTGTTCTCAAAGAGGACTGAACCCACGACCTAGAAAAGAACGCAGTAGCAGAGCTACTTCCAATACCAACTGAGATCAACTGTCAAAAATGCTTTATAATAGAATATTTACATAATTCAAATTGTATATAGGCTTCCTAAAATTAGTTTGAGGTTTGATTGTTTACAAAATAACATATTATTGTGCATATCCCTTGTATTTAAACTGTGTTTAAGAATAAACAAATAAATGAAAAGCTGTTAGCTATGCTCCCGAACAACAATTGTTTTAGTCCAACACGCCAATACAACTCAAAGGAATTTTTGCTTTAGCCGTAGAAATTGAAAGGAATTCGTTGTTATTTGTAAAATGGCGGCCGACTAGTAAACAAAAATAAAAAAAGTATGGCGTCAAAGAGTTTCAATTGAAAATATTTAGTAGGTACTTCTAGGTATGTAAATATTTTTGCTATCAAAATACACAAAATAAGAGTTCATTTGGTGTTTATTTTATTTATCCTTAGAATCAGTTTTTCTTATTGTTTACTAGCGATCCGCCCGCGCGCCCTGCTTCGCACGGGTGAACATATCATGCATGTATTATACATATAAACCTTCCTCTTGAATCACTCTATCTATTAAAAAACCGCATCAAATCCGTTGGGTAGTTTTAAAGATTTAAGCATACATAGGGACATGGGGATATAGGGACAGAGAAAGCGACCTTGTTTTATACTATGTATAGTGACTTTAAGCCACTTGGTTGTTTTTCATTTGTCCTAAAAGTGCGTGCTTAAGTAATTACTAAAGAACCATGAGATACGAGGGTATATCTACCTTGCCTGGAGACTAACGCGAGTCTATTTCATTCTTATTTTCATTAATCTCCTTAAGAGTAGTAGAGCTTTTGTGAAGGGCTCGTCCGGGGAAGTACTACCACCACGCCTTTTTCTGCCGCCAAGCAGCAACGCTGTGTTTCGGTTTGAAGAGTGTGGTCGCCGGTGTAATTACAGGCACATGAGGCTTAACATCTGTATGCCTCAAGTTGATGGACGCAGGGCAGTGCATCGTAGGGCACGTTCCTATTGTGCGTGACCTACGGGGCAATGTTTTGTTTATAGGTGATGGTTACCACTTAACATCAGGTGGGCCATCTGCTTGTTCCATCAGCTAGTTGTATAAAAAAAAAAAAAAAATAGAGACAATAAGAAAAGTTTAATGGACACATTCTACGTTAAGTTAAGCTAATAATTTAGGTCATTGTAAAATTACTCATTAGCCCGCTATTGTGGCTAGATTGTAATATAAGTAAAGTACATTATAATATGTTGTAATGTGCGCTATTAAAAAAAATCATAAAGTAATATTGTGAAGTTACAATCGGATTATGTTCGTCCGGATATTCAGGTGTATAAGAGGATTATAAAATCAGCCATCAGACAACACTAATTTGTTTTACCAGCGGTGTATAATTCTGCATTTGCATAGCCGCAACTAATGTTTGTGTTCAATTTTGTAGCTTGTATTGTGTACAATATATTTATTTTGTATATATATACTGTTTTCAAACTGTGAATATTACCGCACGCACAGATAAGTGTTACAGGAAAAGAAAACAGCTTCCATCACCTTTTATCTTAAAACTAGCGGCCTTTCCCAGCTTCGCATGGGTGGACATACTTTTTTTTAGTATTGAATGTAGCCAGGGATAATGTAGCTTTCATATGGTGAAAGAATTTTTGAAATCGGACCAGTAGTTTTTGAGCCTATTCGAAACATGCATACAAAGTTTATAATATTAGTGCAGAAAAATCGTACCAAAATTGATGCTTTGATAATAGTTATACTTGAATTTACAATGCGTGGCATTTACGAGTGAGTCAACTAGACTGCGGAGCGTTTAGCATTTCACCGCGTAGTGTAACTCAAAATATAACTGCGCAACTTCGTTTCTCGTGTTGCGTAGACTGCCAGGTAGGCAAACAGAGTTATTACAAGCCTCTACGTAAAATTCACCTTATTATTTCTCTCTCCCTTACTTAACATTATTTAGCTTTGATATATTCGCAATTTAAGTTGCCCCAAACTCGACGGAGGCCGAATTAAATTACATATTTTTTCATATTACTTGCAAACGACTTGAGACTGTAAACAGAGATTGGGACGAGATCGTGAAACTCGGATCATTTCGAGTAATGAAACAAATCTTCAGGGAATCTAGCACCGGTTTTAACGTTAGACAGATAGAACTCCTTCATTTATTTTAAATGTATTATTTTTTTCTTATTATTTTTCTATTTAGTTATATCAATATTGACATATTTATGTCATCTTGGCAAAACATCTACTATATTCGCGTAAAAATGTTACATCATCATGAACAAACTTACGGGTGTTTTCTGAAAGCTCGATCAAAACTATGCGGCTGACAAGTCACTTGCTGTCTCTTTTTAATTTGAAGTTATCAAGTAGCTGAAATAGGAACTGACTTGACAGCCGATTATTTTTGACCGAGCTTTCATAAACTGGCTGTTAGTTTGATAGCACTGAAAATGTTGCAGTTCTTATGAACTAAAACAAGCTATAACTATAGACATAAATAATGATTATTACACACTACAAGAACATTAGTAAACACAAAAGCTCTAGTAAAGTATAATGAACGGTCTTACTGTTGTAAGCAATCTCTTTATTTTATTAAATAGTAGATTGTGTTCCAAAGTCCTAGCTACGAGTAGATCAGCAGTGATATGATTCGGCAATCGGCACTGCTATTGCTTGCTCCTGCTATTAGAATGGTATTTCTTGTTGATTAATGGACAATTGACAGTTCATTGTTCAACACTGCTTGATACGAGAACGTAATGCGTTTCTATTTTCAAATTTTAGGTGCGCTCGCAGTAAAATTTATTACTAACTAGTGCTAGCCTATCAGAAAAATAAAATACAGGTGAGTCTTTGTACAGCATTGGACCCAGATTTTATTTGACAGTTCAAGATTTATAAGGTAGTTTGACAATATTGAATTTATATCAAATTGTTATCCATCTCAAGTAAGAATAAATTGTTGGTAAATGTTTTGGTTTAGAAGCTAAAGTTGTTCGTAACGCAACGTTAGCTTTCAATATTAATCGATTTTCTTATGTTGTATTTTCGTGAGGGTTTTAAGAGCTTAAACGTATTAGGCAGCCCAACCAGCGAGCGGCCTGGGTTGTATAAAGAAATGATGTTTACAATTTAAATGTTGCTGCATTATTTTATTGAGAGATGAAATTATTGAGCAGGCTAGTTGGGCAGCCTATGTTTGAGCTCCAAGAGAGTGATCAAATATGTATATCCCCATAGGTTGTGGTAGAAGATATAATATCGCGAGAAGTCGTAATTTTGCGGAGCGAAAAAGATAGGGAGGTTGTCTTGCAGTAGTAATAAAGGATAAATCAAAATAAATAATGCATGTTCTTGTTCCTCAGGAGGCTATTAAGATTAGTGAGATAATCATGAGGTAGCAGATGCCATTGAAAACTCACCTTTATTCCAATGTGTATAGGGAAGTCTGATGCTAACGCTGGTTGCGGGTGCAACGCCGGCAACAGCGGCAGTGGAAGAGGACAGGACATCATATTTGCGCCAACTAAAACAAAACAGAAAATATTTAATATCCAATCATAATTTCAGTGCCAATTTAATGGCATCTGTGCTCCAATGCAGACAACATCATCTTCCTGCCCTTATCCCACGCTAAATGGGGTCGGCACAACAGGTTCTACTCCTCCACTCTCCTCTATCATACGTCATCTCGGTGCTCACTCCTTTTTTACTCATGTCATCCTTCACACAGTCCATCCATCTTTTCTTTGGCGTACCTCTCTTTCTTAAACCAATCACATCCATGTCTAACATTTTTCTCGTTCTCGTGGGCCAGTCCTTACTAAGTTAGCGGATAGGAAATGACTATAAAATTAAGCCCGCTTACATAGTTTTCTTAAAGTTGTGCAATTATATTATACCTACTAGTTGCACCCCGTGGTTTCACCCGCGCAGATTTAAATCCCGGTATTCCCATGGGACAAAAAGTAGCCTATGTGCTCTTCCATACTATAATATATCTCTCTGCCAAGTTTCATCCAGATCCGTTCACCTGTTCCGGCTTGAGAGAGTAACAAACATCCATATATATCCATACTTACAAACTATGGCGTTTATAAATTTCTAGTAAGTAGGAATGTTAAATAGAAAGAAAAAAAGAAAATACATTTATTTAAACATACCGCACACGACAAGCTGTACAAAACATATATAAAAGGGAAATATCCTAGACAGATATGACAATGTACATAGTAATGACACCTAAAAAGAGAGAGAAACGAAAAATAACTATAAAATAAAAAAATATATATAAAATAAATAAAGGTAAATTGCGTGTCACTGAGGCTTTAAAAGTAATTTCTGATAGCCCTGTGAATGCTGGCTTTGCAGTGACCTGTCATGAAATCACAGCATCAGAAATGTGAGAACCGTCGTCTTACACAGCATAAGGAATGAGGTGCAATGAGAGCAACGTTTCAAAGCCAGCGTGCTGTCTCGCTGAGACGCTTGAGAGCCAAGACAGCAAAGTGATTGGTTGCTGCTCAGGCTTCCATAATCTGTTCGCATCGCCTATTACGTAACTACGACTGCCAAGTGAATTGAACAGTAAAGACTTACTAATGGTATGGTGATGAAATGAGTCATTAACCCGCGGTTTCTGAAAGCTCGATCAACACTAATCGGCTGTCAAGTCACTTGCTTGCAATAAAAAAAATAAAGTGTCAGCTACGTGAGTGACACCTTTGGTGTAACAATCGTCCATCGCCTACGGTAACCGCTTCCCATCAGGTGGGCCGTACGCTTGTTTGCTAAAGTACTTGGTAATAAAAAAAACTTGTTTAGATCCAAAATTATATTTTGGCTGAACCTTTGTAAACTTCGCCATAACTAATATTATATTGAAAAATATTGAACAGTGCGAGCGAGATAGCGTTATATATGTATATTGTAATATTCATAGAACAGTAGGCGAGCTTACTCCGAAGCACTTTTATAATACCTAAATCTCATTTGAATGCTAGTGAAAACCACTTTAAAATACTACAAAAAATGCCGGTATATGTTTGTCATAGCAGTAGGTCCGCCTCACTCGCATAGATTATTCATAACGTTTTCAGCGGATCAACCGGTCCACACGGAATATTAGAGAGGCATGGCATATCTGCCGATTCCCAATTCATCGGTAACTAAATTGTTTTCGACATTTTCCGTGGGGCTTTGCGTGTGTTATGCGTTCTGTGTCATTGAGTTAGTCTTTGTTTTCTGTTTGTCCGTCCGCTTGGTAGGTATCTGTACAATGTAGTTTAGGTTAGGCTAGAGTGTATCGGTAAGCGCTCATAGGTGTTCGAAATTTGAAATTCGAATAAAATGGACTACGCCACGCACACAGAATATATAATACCACCTAATTGCTTATTGGGGTTCCAATTTTAAATTAAGCGTCATGATGTTGGACTTTCGATAAATTTGAGTAGGTACCTACTTACCCGTTAGTACTTAGTAAAGATAATTATATATATATTATTTATTTCTTCATTTCTTTTTTTTTCTGTATGTATATACTTATGTGTGTCAAATAAATGTATTTTCTTTCTTTCTTTCTATAATGTAATACTTTAAGTACTCAACTAAAGGTTTTTATAATTATTAAAATGGACCATACGTTAACATAGGTAATTAGTATAAATTTACAAGCTTCAATACTTGTATAAAAAAAATTCGTTGTATAAAAAAAAATTGAAAACGCAAGCTATAGCGTTTTCAATTTTTTTTATACAACGAGCTGATGGAACAAGCGGATGGCCCACCTGATGTTAAGTGGTAACCATCACCTATAACACAGCATTGCCTTGTAAGTCACGCACGATAGGAACGTGCCCTACGATGCACTGCCCTGCGTCCATCAACTTGACACCGGCGATCACACTCTTCAAACAGAAACACAGCAACGCTGCTTGGCGGCATAAAAGGCGTAGTGGTACTTCCCCGGACGAGCCCGTCACAAAGAGCTCTACTACTCTTAAAAAACGTCTAAAAATAGCAAAAATAATAAAAATAGTAGTAAGTCTATAATAGGTAACGTGGCAACTGCAGTCAAAGAATAATAAAAGATTGTAGGTACACATCGAGTGCTAAGCAAACAAAATTCTAGTGCAACCTGAATACTAGGTGTAAAATCATGTATTTTACTAATGACCCTGGCTCTTTGAATACACCACCGGCCAGTCCTGGTCCTTTAGTTTCCATGGTCCACCTTTCCTGGCTCCTGGATGGATTCCCCCCATCACCCCGTAACGTCCCGCCAACCCATATCGTTGACATTGACAGGTCAGGAGCTTGACACTGACAGACCTAACCGCTTCTGCAGATGAGACAGGGTATTACTCGTATATCTAATATATAGATACAAACACTACACTTCTGCTCCAGAACCTACCTAGAAAGTAGGTATTCAGTATCAACTCGACGATTCTCAAACATTTCCCAGATAAATGGGTAGATTTCCCCTAAATTAGGATGCCCCTTCCCAAATTATCCCAGCAGATGTCGCGTTTCTCGTGGCTACCATTAAAAGTGTCGTTTATTTGCTTTTTTGTAGCAATATTGCAGAATTACAAAAATAAGGTCTTCTCGTCTCCGGCATCGTTTCTATGGGTCGAGGATTTATTGCAGGTTTGGAGGGCAATGACCTTTCCCAGTTAAAAATGTACTTTTTTCAAGATTTTATAACTTAATACTTATGTTGTTATTTAGTTTTATTATTATTCATGCAATGAGTAACTGTCACCGTATTTTTTTCTGATCTCTCACTCTCTGGGCCCCGTATTGGCTAAGAGAAATCGCAAGCACAATAATCTTTGTTTTGTATAACAAAGTCTTGTATTCATAATATTGGACAAATTTAACGCGGGGCTATAACCTAAGAAAAAGCAACAGCGAGCCATCAAAAGAGTCGTTGCCTGTTGATTAAACAAATTTTATATACGAGGGCAGTTTTCAGAAAAACTATGAATAGGTACTAGAAAAACCTTCCTACTAATACGCAAAAGTTCATAAGTACCTATGGATGAATGGATGGATAGATGTTTATTTACTCTTTCACGCCGGAACGGCTGAACGGATCTGGTTGAAACTTGGCAGAGAGATAGATTATAGTCTGGAACAGCACATAGGCTACTTTTTATCCCGTGGAAATACCGGGATTTAAATCTGCGCGGGTGAAACCGCGGGGCGCAACTAGTTTAACAATACGTCACGACCGACGGGCAGCTAAAGCAAAAGCTCAGTGAAATTTATTTTTTTAGTTTTTAGGACCCACGTAACTGAAATCGCAATCGCATATCCATAGATAATAGCCCTTCGAATCCCTGTAATATTGCTACAAGCCTTGTAGCAGTTCCCAATACAAAGGAAATTACAAACATAATCGAATGTCGAGACGGCATCCCTAGGGTGAGCGCTTACGGTAAATTAATTAAACTATTCGCTAATTGAATGATACACGGATTAATTACCGTGTTGCGGATAGGTTTGTTATAAAATTGTAGTTTCGGATAATTGGATGTTGTATTAACAGCAGTAGTTTCCGAACTAGTACTGGCTGATGTACTTAAAATATAGTTTAAGCTTACCATCAAACCGAACATGAATGTTTTTATAGAAATAGTTTTATTTTATTTTGCGTAAAAAAAATTGAAACTTATTACATAACTAGCGACCGCCCGCGCGCCCCTGCTTCGCACGGGTGCACATATCATGCATGTATTATACATATAAACACATTCCTCTTGAATCACTCTATCTACTAAAAAAATCGTATCAAAATCCGTTGCGTAGTTTTAAATATTTAAGCATACATAGGGACATAGGGATATAGGGACAGAGACAGCGACTTTGTTTTATACTATGTAGTGATTTGGTAAGTAACTTATATCTAACATGATGACGAAAAAGGGTGCCACTCAGCATTTGCCACAGGGGTAGTAGTCCTAGTAGCACTGGTTTTCGTAATGCTTTGTTATAGGTGATGGTGACCCCAAAACATCAGGTGGGGCAAATGCTTGTTGGGACAAGCAGATGCCTCACCTGATGCAAAATAAAAATAAATCTATTTCTATAAAAACAGTCATGTGCTGTTGCAAAGTATTTAAAGAGTATTAAAAAAATGCAGTTAGCTTTTGGGGTTATCTACCTAGCCTCCAAGTCTTAACCTGTGTTTTTTCTGCTATAGTGTTAAATAAAGTTCCTATGTACTCCTTATCTCTATCCTCTGCTTACCAGAACATTCTACAACTTCTCACAATCTTACCTTGTAAAGTAGCTGATAACGCAAATTGCAACTCCGGCCGCAACTAATTGCAAGATTCAACAATAACTTTGAACGATCCATAAGAATTAAACTTGTTCTAAGCATAGCCACGGAGTAAATGAAGTTCCGTCCTCATTTTCACTCTATGACGTCATATATTAATATTTCGTATGAATCACGTATTAAAGTTTTTTATGGGAAACCTAAATACTCCGTCGCCAGCTCAGTCAGCGTTTTGTTATAGTTTTTTTGTTTTCTGTATCGCGAAGCCGCCGGTTCTGTATGAAGTCTGTTAGAGCTACTGTGGAAGTACTGTACACAAGTTAACTATTCCAAAAGTCTTCACCTTAGTTGGATTTTACTTGTGAGTAGATTATAGATCACGAGTATCTCCTTGTTACGTTTCATTTTTTTTTGGACATTAAAAAAAAAGAAAGTTTAGAAACACAATTGAAAGCAATAAAAAGTATGATTACATAGCTAAGTTTCCGCCGCGCTGGTTTCCGAAAGCTCGATCAACACTAATCGGTTGTTAAGTCACATGCTATTTCAGCTTTTACTTCGAATCAGATAGAGATAGCAAGCGAGTTGACAGGCGATTTGCTTTTATCGAGCTTTCAGAAACCGGGGCTAAATCACATGAAACGCCAATCCCATCACGGAGTATAATAATTGATTTCGTATAATGATTTTCAGAAATCCACGATCGTACCTGTTTACGATCTAAAACACTATCAGTATTGTGGGTTTTGTAGCAAAGTATCCCAATTATCACATTTTGTTGCAATACCAATTCTAAATAGAGTGAGAGAGACTGCGAGCGGATACAGAGTGGGAATCCCTGGGTAAGTTAGCGATTAAGTTGCAATCACGGCGCAGTTGCCGCTAAGTTACAACAAACAGTCGGACAAGTCAGTGCTTAGTTCCGTTTGTATAGTTTCTGCAATTATGTTGTGTTAGCTTATTCGATTAGGGAGATCTAAGACCGAAACCACACGTTGCGTTGTGTAGGTACCATATAGGTGAGCACCTACTGATATCGAGCGAAACCACAGAATATAACTACATACAACATAAGGCTCCGGTGACAGCGGCTCGCAATTTCGAGGTGCGGTTGGCTATTATTTCATTTCGGGGAGGTTGTTTGAAAGAATAACTCTAAAGAAACACGCATTAATACTGTTCGAACACAAATAATACAATAATATAAGGGAAACATGCCCGAATCAGAAATCATTTTGGTATTAGTATGTTTGGTCTTACGTTTACCTAATACCAAAATGATTTCTGACTCAAGCACATTTCCCTTATATTATTGTATTATTTGTGTTCGAACAGTATTTATGCGTGTTTCTTTGGAGTTATTCTTTAAAACAACCTCCTCGAAATGAAATAAAATGAAATAATAGCCGAACGCACCTCGAAATTGCGAGCCGCTGTCACCGGACCCTTAAGCTGCAATGTTAGTTCAATGAATGAATACTATTGGTGATCTAAATTTTCAACGGTAATGTCCTATAATGTGCGTTCTGAAACTGATTCTTTACATGATTACTCACTTTTAAGTTACATTTGTTAAAAGTTTTGAATAAACTTATTCTATTCTTGTTCTTATTTTTTTTTTGTGCTTGTCGATATTAATCGGTCGGTCGTAGTAAAGTAAAATGGTTTTCAAACCCATTCGTTGCGTCTCTGATTTCTTAAGTTGCAGAAAACTTGCCACAAAGATTCAAAATATTAACATTAATTAACACAATATGAGAGGGACTGGCGGATAGAGGCTCATGATCGTAGTGACTGTTGTCGTCCTCCTAAGTCCACTTCTACGTCATCAGTCGAGAACTATGGTCCCTTTGATATCAAAATATAGACATGTTAGTATAATCCCCATACAGAGATTGAATAGGTGAATGGCTTACCGCTTATTAATCAAGCGTGTGATTAATTACTATCACTGTTTAATACTGTAGCTTAGTGGACTGTGTGGGTTCAACATGCATTGTGGACTATCCCACATAACAAGGATTTAACGTGTGAACGTTTACTTTCCCAGCGGTCGCCAGGTTACGGTCGTCATAATCAAATAAGTAGGTCGGCAACGCACAGCCGTCACAGCTCAGTTTTTGTTTTTTATACAACTAGCTGATGGAACAAGCAAATGGCCCACCTGATGTTAAGAGGTAACCATCACCTATAACAAAGCATTGCACGATAGGAACGTGTCCTATGATGCACTACCCTGCGTCCATCAACTTGATGCGTACAGATGTTAAGCCTCATGTGCCTGTAATTACATTGCACCGGCGACCACACTCTTCAAACCAAAACACAGCGTTGCAGCTTGGCGGCAGAAAAAGGCCCTTCACAAAGAGCTCTACTACTCTTAAAATGGTGGTATGGCCTTCTCCGTAGGCCTTGAGTTCGATCCCCACCGAGATCAAACATTTGTGTGATGAACATAGATGTGTGTTCTCTGTCTGGCGATACATTTTAAATGAGTATTATAAAATTCGGCAGATTCCTATAGAACCACCTTTGCTTAGTTTGGGGCTAGAAAGCGCTGTATGAAACTGTTAAAATAAATTTATTTATTTCAAGGAAGTACGATCTGGAGCATTCTCCATCCACCGAGTTCCCGAAATCTTCAAAATGTTACACGTATATCACACTTAACTATAACAACTCTATAGGGTGATAATAATTATGTGAAGTAATAGTTATTTTTCTCCAAGGGCTCGTGTTTCATAAACCTCCCAAAACTTGGCTTATTTATGAAAATGTTTATTAAAATTAAGTACCTGTTACGAATCCTTTATAATCTGACTCCCATAGTAATTTAAGCGGGAAACTTTTAAAGAATAATTTAGCGAAGTTCGGATGATTTAATTAAACCAATACAGGCAACGGATATGGGTGGTAGCTAGCTCACTCACACAAATAGTGTAAACGGTCTGCCGATAGCTCATTTTAAACTTGTACACTTTTGAGTATTTCTCAAACAAAATGTAAGTAACGAAAAAGGAAAAGTTACGAAAAGTAACTTTTCCTTCCTTAAGTTCTAGAGTTATTTTACGAAAAAGTACTTTTTCGTAACTTTTCCTTTTTCTTTAAGTACATTTTGTTTGAGAAATACTCTTTTAGCAAAACATTATCTTGTATGATACGCCCACGTTAGAAACGTAACGAAAAGAACGATGCATTTCTTTTTGTAGGGGCATCACTACATAGTATAAAACAAAGTCGCTTTCTCTGTCCCTATGTCCCCTTGTCCCTTTGTATGCTTAAATCTTTAAAACTACGCAATGGATTTTGATGCGTTTTGTTTAATAGATAGAGTGATTCAAGAGGATGGTTTTTATGTATAATACATGCATGATATGTGCACCCTTGCGAAGCAAGGTCGCGCGGGCGGGTCGCTAGTTTTGTATAATTTGAGAATTACTTGTGAGTGTATCGATCATTTTAAATAAGTCTATGTTAAGCAAGACAACAGTGCTCCGGGTGACTAGATGAGAAGCAGTCAGTGATGGCGATTAAATTTTTGCATTATCCTAAACTAACTTAATCTGACAGCTCTAAAATTATAGCCATCCTTGTCTTTTAGAAAGAGACGGCAATATTTTTAGTGCTGTCAAATCAGGTCAAAGCAGAAAAACTTAACAGAATTAACTCTATTGTATCCTTAGTGGGAAAAGCGCAGGAAGAAGAAAAAGTATCCTTAGACGATTTTTTTAACATGAGGTCAATATTTTTATCAGAAAACATAGTGCGCCTGCGTCATGAGAAGATCTCAGTGGGTCTACCATGTGTTTTTCCAAAATACACTCGATTGAGCTAGCTCCAATTCAGCTTGTCTGTCCCAATAGTTAATTAATTAATTTTGAGGGCACCCAGCCTTTGGAAGGAGCGATAAAATAATTGGACCATCAAAATTATAGAAAGCCAATCGATGCTGATGAATTGATAATTCTGAGACTGTTTTGATTGATAAATGTTTTTGGATACTTTGAAAGTTTATAACTACCTACTTTTAAAAGTTTATAAAAAGAAATAATAAAAGGATTAACATTTTTCGTTTCGTCAGTTCTTCGCATCGATTCATTCAATTTTCATAAATATTTATGTTTTAGTGAGCAGCCACTATTTTATGAAAAACAAATGGCAGCCGCGATTACGTATATTGACGTATATTGACTGACTTGACTATAACTACTACCATAGTATTAGGTAAAATACTAGGGTATTTGTGAAGAGCACCGGTGGTCTAGTGGGAGTGACCCCGCCTTCCGATCGTAAGGTCGCAGGTTCGAATCCGGTCGTGCACCAATGGATTTTTCTATCGAAAAATTTATGTGCGCAATGCCAGTGCTCTTAAACGGTGAAGGAAAACATCGTGAGGAAACCAGTTAGTATTCTAACAGCGGCGATGGGCTTGCAACCTGTCACGATGGAATACTAACTACTGCAAAATGTGGGTATGTGCCAAATGTAATGTTTGGACGTACCTCTGACTACCCCCCTTAGACATCCTCAAAGAATCTTGAATTAGTACCTACTTGGTACTGGGAGATCTGAAGGGATATCTACCGTGCCTGGGGATCAAAGTCGTAAAGCTGTTTCAGTTTTTCAGTTTTTTTTCAGTTATGAATGATGATTGTATTCCACTTGACACCAGCAACTCACACTGCCTAACTCTGCCTATTCTTCTGGGCTTGGGCGGTCACCTTTGACTCACTAGCATTAAGAACTCTTTGTGTGCCTGTGATTCAATTGAAAAATACCTTTTGATTTTGACAGGTACTTCCATCAGAAATAACAGACATGAACCATAAAAGAGGGTAAAGGAAGAGGCTTATGACAGATGTCAAGCCACATGCCGCTAAAGACGTATCAAAGATCGCATCCAAGGAATTTGAATACAACTATATTCCTTGATCGCATCGAACAAAGGTAGCCACCTCAACTATCCAAGAGTTTGTTATGAAAGTTTACCTAACTCCATTAATAACATTAATGAATGCATTAAAATAATTAATTGACTTACTTAACTGTGCCGCGAGCGACGGACGGCGGCTGAGGTGAGTTGTGTTTGCATAGTAAAAATTGCTGGCTTTCTTGTGGACTTAATATTAAAAGGAGACTGGGTACATTTTTATAACGCTTCAAAATATACAGAGTGCGCGGAATAAAATTGTATAAAATCTGAAATGTTTTTTTTTACGTTTTTTATTTTCCACTTTACACTCAGATTAAATTACGAATGCATTAAACATTAAATATCAAATTAATGAAATTGTTATGTATGTCAATTATTATTTAAAATATTTACTTGGGCGTCTGTAGGTTACTTTAAAATTAAATTATTATTTTGTCCAAATTAAAAAGAACATGAGTCCACTTGATCCTGCGGTTGTCTGGTAGTGATAGCTCTAAACAGCAGTCATATATCGATAAGACCGTCCATTACATAAATTTTTGTCTGCAATAAAGTATTTTGTATATTCTATGTAAAGGTCAAAACCATTTTTTCTTATTAACGTCCATCTTATGCAAACATTTTAAACTGTACAAAATCTTATAAGAATATAATAAAATTTCTACCTGTTTAGCCACTGCAGGCTCACAAAGAGAAGGTTTTTACATTAGCATTACTTATTTTCCTTGGCAACGCTGTTGTCATAAATTAATTTGCCAAGTTAGATTGCGGCTGGAAACTGTAGCATAATCTTTTCAATTTTATTGTCCTGTGTGTGGCGTTCTTTCTTTTCTTTTTATTTGTTGTGAAAACTTTGGATTTTGTAAAGAGGGAAGGTTTTTACTTACAAAAGCCTACTCGCACTCGCATCCCGCTAAGGTATAAGAAAGAAAAATTATAGAAAAATTGTTACAATTGGATTAGGGTAACATTTTAAATATCCATTAAGAAGAATAGGTACCTAAGAAAAACTAAAATACATACATAAGCATTAATAAGTAAGCTTGGATATTAAAATAAAATATACCTTGTGCTAAGAGGGCGTACTTGTGACTGGCATAACCCAGTTGAACCAAGAACCAAAATTAGAGCGCCAACTACAGATATGGTTTACTCCAAATCCAATGCCAAATGCCGATGTCAGTAATTTGAGTTTAACCAAACTTGTAGGTAAAAATATACCTTGTGCTAAGAAGGCGTATTTGTCAGTTATGCCAATTGAACCAAGAACCAAAATTAGAGCGCCAACTACAGATATGGTTTACTCCAAATCCAATGCCAAATGCCGATGTCAGTAATTTGAGTTTAACCAAACTTGTAGGTAAAAATATACCTTGTGCTAAAAAGGCGTATTTGTCAGTTATGCTAATTGAACCAAGAACCAAAATTAAAGCGCCAACTACAGATATGGTTTACTCCAAATCCAATGCCAAATGCCGATGTCAGTAATTTGAGTTTAACCAAACTTGTAGGTAAAAATATACCTTGTGCTAAAAAGGCGTATTTGTCAGTTATGCCAATTGAACCAAGAACCAAAATTAGAGCGACAACTACAGATATGGTTTACTCCAAATCCAATGCCAAATGCCGATGTCAGTAATTTGAGTTTAACCAAACTTGTAGGTAAAAATATACCTTGTGCTAAGAAGGCGTATTTGTCAGTTATGCCAATTGAACCAAGAACCAAAATTAGAGCGCCAACTACAGATATGGTTTACTCCAAATCCAATGCCAAATGCCGATGTCAGTAATTTGAGTTTAACCAAACTTGTAGGTAAAAATATACCTTGTGCTAAAAAGGCGTATTTGTCAGTTATGCCAATTGAACCAAGAACCAAAATTAAAGCGCCAACTACAGATATGGTTTACTCCAAATCCAATGCCAAATGCCGATGTCAGTAATTTGAGTTTAACCAAACTTGTAGGTAAAAATATACCTTGTGCTAAAAAGGCGTATTTGTCAGTTATGCCAATTGAACCAAGAACCAAAATTAGAGCGACAACTACAGATATGGTTTACTCCAAATCCAATGCCAAATGCCGATGTCAGTAATTTGAGTTTAACCAAACTTGTAGGTAAAAATATACCTTGTGCTAAGAAGGCGTATTTGTCAGTTATGCCAATTGAACCAAGAACCAAAATTAGAGCGCCAACTACAGATATGGTTTACTCCAAATCCAATGCCAAATGCCGATGTCAGTAATTTGAGTTTAACCAAACTTGTAGGTAAAAATATACCTTGTGCTAAGAAGGCGTATTTGTCAGTTATGCCAATTGAACCAAGAACCAAAATTAAAGCGCCAACTACAGATATGGTTTACTCCAAATCCAATGCCAAATGCCGATGTCAGTAGGTAAGACAAACGTAGAACGTAGCAAGCTTATGACGACACTGAGTTTAAACCAACGTTTACCCTCAGGGCGAGTGTGCCAAACTAAGCTAAGCTTCTTGAAGTGCTATTTAGACTGCAACGGGACGCATATAGCCTTCTTCTCTTAAGTACCTTTTGTAATTACCTACCTAATTAAAACCTATTGCAAAACATGCATTGTTTTTCTTTTTTTAACATTTTTTAATGTTCTTTCTTATGTAAATTCCTACCTACCTAACTATATCTACCTGCTATATTTCACAGTTTTATCTTCTTGTTATTTATGTTTCTTTTCCTAAGAATAAAAAAATAAAATGAATATAATGCTGATTCCGTGTTTGTGTGTCAAATAAAATATCTTCCATTCTATTCTATCCTACATACCAACAGCTACATTCTGAGGTAAAAGAGGGACAAAATAAGTTACGAACAAACTTAAGGCTCCGGTGACAGCGGCTCGCAATTTCGAGGTGCGATTGGCTATTATTTCATTTTATTTCATTTCGGGGAGGTTTTTTGAAAAAATAACTCTAAAGAAACACGCATAAATACTGTTCGAACACAAATAATACAATAATATAAGGGAAACATGCCCGAATCAGAAATCATTTTGGTATTAGGTAAACGTAAGACCAAACATACTAATACCAAAATGATTTCTGATTCGGGCATGTTTCCCTTATATTATTGTATTATTTGTGTTCGAACAGTATTTATGCGTGTTTCTTTAGAGTTATTTTTTCAAAAAACCTCCCCGAAATGAAATAAAATGAAATAATAGCCAATCGTACCTCGAAATTGCGAGCCGCTGTCACCGGACCCTTAACATGAGTAACTTTTCATAGGTACTATGGGGTAAATAGGATATAATAGAATATAAGTAACATACTATTTAAAAGTTATTGAGTTTATTAGAGGCAGTTTGAAAGTGGCGCCAGTGACTGAGGAGTAATTTACTCCTCAAGAGTTAGCGTGGTATGGGCATGTTATTGCGAAGTGAAGAATGTCATGTAACGAGAAGAATGCTCGGGGTTAATGAGGATGGATATAGAAGTAGAGGTAGGCCAAAGAAATCATGGATGGATGAGAGTGGAGAGCAAAAACCAGTTGTGCCGACCCCACATGAAATGGGATAAGGGCAGGAAAATGATGACTATTTCAAAGTTATTCAAACAATCTGAGGCATGATTGACCAACAAAACCCAAATATCTAAGCTTTACAAAGTTAGTAATCTTTATCTATTGTATTCCCGTCGCGCTGTGTTGTAAAAACAATATTGATTAACGACTATTTCATGTATGTTATTTGATACATTGATATTGATGTGGATAAACTAAACTTTATGCTGTATCTACTCATACACCGGCCGGTGATGGTTATCATATCACATAATATCAGGCGGGCCATTTGGTTTCAGCTGAAAATCAGCGTTGGGTATTAATATACCCAACTTTTATGCTGAGCTGATAACCTTTTTAGTATGGGTAGGTAGGTATAGTAATGTACATGTTGTGCTGCAAAAAATATTATTGTTACCCCCCTTTTAGTTTATTTTTACAGGCTTGTGCTATTCACTGTACCTTTTTACGTATGCTTAATAAAGAATTATTCTATTCTATTCTATTCTATTTGCTTAATTGCAAGCAAGTTGATAGTACCATATACAAAAAAAAAGAGTTTAGATAAATGTGTATAATTAAAACAAAAGTTTTTAAATATGTATCTTCTTCTTGTCGTGTCACTAGTTTCTTTCGAAACAAGGATTTGAAGTGCGCCACAAGAGGCTCCTTTCGAGCACTGATATAGAACTCATTTAGGTTTCACAATATTATTAGTAATTCATTTACTTCAGATATAAAAATCCATACAATATCAAACATAAAATACACGAAATTTACAACTATACTTGAACTTACCTACCCCCCAATGAAATAAATAATTTAATAAAATGTCACAAGAAATTTGAAAATTGGATAATAAAAATAAAATAGAAAAAAAGAATGAAAAAAGAAAAAATAAAATAGCCATAGAATTATATAAAATTATGAACAATATTAATTAAATTAAAATTTTGATCAGATGCAGCCGGTTTACTCACGATCTTTTCCTTCACCGCTTGAGAGTAGGTACCTACATAAATTTTTAATCAGAAAATCTCATTGGTGCGTGACCGGTTTTGAGCCCACGATTTTAGGATCGGAAGGCGGGGCTGCTACCACTAGACCACCAGCGCTGTATTTAAATAAACCTTATGACAAACGAGAAAGCAAGCTATATGTCACAAACCAAACTGAATTTAGGCTGGTTCGAAACACGCAACGTCACACTTTATACAATATCAAGCGGTGAAATTTGGTAAACTCGTAAGCTGGAAACTGCTTAAGTTTTTAAATTTTAACTACTATTTAACCTTTATCAGCCATAAATAACGTAAAAGGAATCAACACTGTTGGGTCCTTACAATGTTTTCGACATCAAAATTCAACTTTGCCACTTACAGTGAACTACCTTCACTACTTTTACATTTATCCTCAAATTGCAGATTTATCAAGAAGCGCAGCACTAACTTTTTGTTAGAACTACACTTTAACCACATTTAGGTAAACTCTTGAACTGGCTGTTACTTTCTTACTATTAGACAAGCGTTTTTATAGCTGCATTTTAATTATATTTACATACTAGTTGCACCCCGCGGTTTCTCCGCGCAGATATAATCCCGGTATTCCCGCGGGATAAAGTAGCCTATGTGCTATTTAAGACTATAATTAATTAAAGTTTCATCCAGATTCGTTCAGCCGTTCCGCCGTGAAAGAGTAACAAACATCCATACTTACAAACTTTCGCGTTTATAATATTAGTACAGATTGTCTTTTCTCTACAACTTTTTTAAACAAAAAACCACCTGATGTTAAGTGGTACCATCGCCTATAACAGAGCATTGCCTCGTAAGCCACGCACGATAGGAACGTGCCCTACGATGCACAGCCCTGCGTCCATCAACTTGAGGCATACAGATGTTAAGCCTCATGTGCCTGTAATTACACCGGCGACCACAATCTTCAAACCGAAACACAGCAGCGAAAGCTGAAAAAGGCGTGGTGGTAGTACTTCCTCTAACGAGCCCTTCACAAAGAGCTCTACTACTGTTAAAGTGTATTTGAAGTCGGGTTATTCTTGAAATAGTTTATGAACTTCGCTGTAGCATAAAGCTCTCTTGCATATCCCGCGTCCTCCACATTCTCATGCTGGGCAATAAACAACAAGAACCAGACCAGAAGGAACCAATCAAAATTCCGGCAAACCAATCGTCCGCTGAACTAAATGACAATTTGAGAAGCTCAATATCACTATCACTCAATAATCTGGTTCCGTCCGTTTGTCTCAAATTAATTGCATAGGCATTCCCAGCGAGGCTCCCGGCAAGGCATGTCAATGAAAGCAATTACTACACCGAGCATGGCCGCATATCATCGCATAACGCAATATCGCCAACGAGAATATACAAACAGCGAATTTTGATATTCGATGTCCAGTCGAAGTTATTTTCAATGTTCAATCACTACTACTTTAACATTTCAAAATGTGATTCAAATTTGATCTTGCATGGAGTAAAATAAAAGACTGAGGACGCATACTTACGGTTTCAAATTAATCCTTTTGCGATTTATGAAATGAAAAATAAACGGATAATAAATATTAATACGACAGTAAACTGATGACGTAAGAATATATATAAATATATTTTTTACATAATTTTTTAATCCATAAATCAACCCTCGTATTCAAAAAGATTGAAAAACACTGATATAAACCAAAAAATTATCTACAACTGAATCATCTGTCAATGAAGACATCTAAGTTTACTTTTAAAACGATTTCTTTATTGATCACTAAATACAAGTTGCAATAATATATTTAACTAGCTGAACCCGCGGCTTTGCTCGCGCCAAGGAATTCAAAGTTTCATACAAACTTTCATCCCCTATTTTATCCTCTTGGGGGTAGAATTGATCAAAATCCTTTCTTAGCGGATGCCTACGTCATAACATCTACCTGCATGGCAAATTTCAGCCCAATCCGTCCAGTGGTTTGGGCTGTGCGTTGATAGATCACTATGTCAGTCAGTCAGTCACCTTTGAGTTATATATATTTAGATAAAGATAATACAAAAGCATTCACAAGATTCATTTTGAAACCACGAAGATGCAGGTTGAATCTTAAAATTCGGGCATAACAAAATAAAGCGCAACTTTGCAGAGATGTAAAGCTAATCGATGTGTCAGTGGTGTAATAGGGAAACTTTCCATCACTGCTGGGAAGGCGGTGTAAAAACAATTTTCTTTCCATTTTACAGCTCAATTTTGAGCTATTGAGTGGTAACTCAGTTTACAGTGTTGATGGATTGTATTGTTATCATCGAGAGTGTTTTTAATAAATAAGTTTATAATGGATTAAGTTTTGAAACAACAGTTTGACGTTCAGAAAAGTTGCCAAACATAGAAATCTATGTATCTTCCCTTTCACTCAACAATCCTTACTGAGCAAGACATGCTTTTTCTGTTAAAACTAAAATTAATTTAAATACAGTCCATTTATCACACATTCCTTGCCTTTTTATTGAACAGACGTGTCTAAGCTTTTGGTTCAATGTGGTAATAATATATACGGTGTTTAACGGTTCACAACTATTTTACGAGTTTTTTTAGTATGATCATGGTTTATCAAAGTAACTATTTTACTAGTTTTCTAACTATGATTTTATTTACACAATTGCATTGAATACAAGTGTTTACAAATTATAGTTTTTTTTGGAAGGAAAACTGGCGTCTGTCTTTCCAGATCACTACAATTTGGGCTTCCTCAAGGCAAGAGTGAATAGGTGTCTTCTAGACTGCTCAGCTTCATCGTCGACTACATCGTCGCTTACCATTAGGTGACATTGTAGACAAAAGACAGTCTATAAAATATACAAAAAAAAAACATAGAGAACACGATAATCGACCACGACAGACAGCGATAAAGTATTTTTTTAAATAAAATAGTATTTTATAACATCTAGACGGAGAAAAAACATTATGCTCACCATTACAATGTTAGTACTCAGCGGGGACCGAGCCCATGGCCAACAACGCAAAAGGTAGATCTACAAACTGAGCTGTAAAGGCTGTCCAATAAGAAACTTTAGGTATCAACCCTTGTCAAGCTCATGTCCCAATACGTATGTAACTTTTCTACCGCAAACTATAGGTGCTTCCTAAAACATCACATGACATTCAAAGTTATTTTATTCATTGAAATAACAAGGATCATTACATAAAAGTTCCAGGAACTGGCGAATTTTCACTTTCTCCCGGCGACATTTCGAATGAAAGCCTCAAAACACCTGTACAGATACAGATGGAAATGTACTACACTTGCTCTATATGAAAAACGTATCGTTTGGCTTTGATCACCCCTTTTTCAATAATAGAGTGGAGGTCGACCCCTTTGCGTCCGGGTCTAGCCCGAGGCGCCGCACTGTAATGTGTCCATTTAATTTACAATACAAAATTCCAACAATAAAGTACAAATGCAGTTCTATTCACTCGTGCTAGAGTTGAACATCCCGTGTGTAATGTACAAAATAGCTACAGATTAACATGTCGTCGACTGAGTGTTTTTTTGTCCTTTCAGCTATCATTGTTTCTGAAATCACACGTGTAAAATTGATGCATGCTAATACCATTTGGGTCGTTTTACATGTCTTTGTCAGCACCTACTATTATAATATGCTATAATAGGGAATATATATCCTTTGTCCAGAAGTGGGATCCGGAGATCTTACAATAATAACTTACTACGGGAATAAACTTTATTTACAAAGAAAATTACAACTAATAGTTACAATTATTTAGAAAATGTACAAAATATACAAATTACATATGAAACAATTGAGCTATCTGCAGACCGTCGCAAATGATCTATAGATAATTCACAGCTCAACTGATCCAAATCAGTGCCAGTCGGAAGCGTAGGTACCCAAGATACTGGCTGCATTGCCACGTTGAATGGCAATACTGATACGCTGAGCCAGATACTCACCAGCCCTTACTTACTACGTATATTTAGCTGGTCGTTAGTACATTACATTACACGGCACATTACACGTGTGTATAGTGTTGGTGTAGCACACATTTTTGTATGGACACACGACACGCTCTAGTCGACACTCCGCGTTTCCATGTTAAAAATGCGTGTTTCAATGCCTTACACGCGAGATATGTACCAAAAAACATTAGAATGTAGGTAAACGCTTGTGGTTTTGTGCCGGGGGGCATGAAGGGCAGAGGGAAGAAGAATTCGAAAGTTGCTAGACAGTGTTTCGGGCAGCTGAGGTCCCCGTTTGCTCTTGCTAGTTGGTTTGGCTAGTAGTTTTTTAACTCGAATGTTATTTTACTTGAATATAGCGCTGCAGTGCTACCTTTTGTGACTTCGCGAGGTTGAGCTACATCGTAAATCATAAATCATTTATTCTCTTTGTAAATCTGGGTAATTGAAAAAATCAGATGTCATATTTAATGAATAGCACACTACATCCTGCCATTAGGCGTACAAAGGGTTTACTTAAAAACTAATTTAAAAATTGCACATAAAATTATAAAAGATGTTCGTCAAATAGCTATTTCGGTATACATTAAATAATTCAAAAATGTGCGAAGAAAGTTTATAAAAATAATAATAATCTAATCGGACAAAAATTCATTCACACTATAAAAAGCTTTACTTATCAATAATGTTTTTAATCTAGATTTAAATTCGGTAGTGGACAGCTGGCGAATAGATATTGCATGCGTTATAATTTTCGTATTTTGACTTATTAAAATAATTGATAAAAAATGCCCACTTTGAGGCGGTTTTTTAAAGTGAAAGTCTTTTGACTACAATCGTATGTATATTATCGGTGACGCTGACGTAAGTAGATAAATAAAGACATTTCACACATTATTATCTAGCTCTAAATTAAGTGCAGAAGGCAGAGCCGCTACCTAGCAACTGACCTGTGAGGGCTGTTACTTCAAGTCAAGTGTTACAACCACTGATCTTTATTAGCTACTAGAGATCAATGGTTACAACGAACGAATGCGGGTGAGATTCGCTTATGTACTAGTGATTATGAATCGAACCCGCACTTTTGGTCCCAGCAACTCCCGAGCCATGCCACATTTTAATGAAGCAAGGCGTTAATCCAAACAAGACTGCGTAAATGGCGGTGTGGCATGCGGGCACACAAACAGAGCGATAAGCAGCAGTGCGTTACCCTTTGGAATTGGTTGCAGATATCAAAGAAACTTTATCGGATACCAATCGCGTTACTGTTGTTACTTTACGTCGCTATAAACGTTACTCATCTTAATAATGTACGTATGTATGAAATTAGTCGTAAGTCAACATAATATTTTATATATTAATATCTTATACGTATTTTAAGTAGTTTAAGGCTAGATAATGTTGTATTAAATATCTTTAATCTATATCAATAGTTATTTATTAATATACGATATTACCAACTAAGACAGTCAGCTCCGTCTGAAAATTGAGTTTTTTCTTTAGTTGCTTATAATACTTTTCTAATTAATTTAATAGTTACCATATTTCACTCAATGTAAGTCACAATATATAACGTTTTTATAGGGGCTAGGTAATTTTTTTTTTTTAATTCAAAAGATATATTGCATTGTTTTTTGCCGCACGAACTCGTGCTAAGCTTCAGAAAATGGTGTGCTCTTTTGAGGTCCGAGTAAATGTTGAGAGTAACGTATTTACGCAAGCATAAAGGATAAAAATAAAATAGGTTTACTTTTTATCAGTTTTCTTTTGTAAAAAAAGATTGCCTGATTATTCTGATTACCTAGAGTTTTATAAAATATGTTTCTTTATACGGAACCAATGGACGACGTTTTTTTTTAATATTTACTTGTCTTTGCCTACAATCTCGCTTGATGGTAAGCGACGTTATAGCCGACGATGGAGCTAGTTGCTTTAGAAGATGGATGGAAAAGGAACAAAATCTTTACTTCTTACTGAAAAAATATCGGGGCGTATGCTCAGCAGTGTACATATTTATGCTGATGATGATGATGTAAAATAAAATCCCTACAAAGATACACAAAGTTATATAAAATTAGTTTTTAACCGTCCCTTTTTTTCTTATACAACAAGCTGATGGAACACACAGATGGCCCACCTGATGTTAAGTGGTTACCATCACGTATACAAAGCATTGCCTCGTAAGTCACGCACGATAGGAACGTGCCCTACGATGCACTACCCTGCGTCCAGCCGGCCGCAGGCTGCTGCAGGGCCGGCGGATGAGGCTTACCTCATGTGCCTGTAATTACACCGGCGACCACACTCTGTAAACCACAACACAGCGTTGCTGCTTGGCGGCAGAAAAAGGCGTGGTGGTAGTAGGTACTTCCCTGGACGAGCCCTTTACAAAGAGCTCTACTACTCTCTGACTTAAATTTCTTCAAAACTAACGCTTTACATTTTGATAGGTTAGGTGTGAATTATGAATGACGATTTATTACGACGATGAATTATGAATTTCTATAAGCAACAGTATGATGCTCGTAAGAACCTACTACAAGCTAACTACTTCGAGTAAACTGGTAGAGCTCAAAAAGTTTCTCGTCGGCATTTGAAACGATAATATCGAATACAACTGGGGCAGTCACGTGATCCACGCGAATTTATTGTTAGCCTTGTTTGTATTACTCTAACAAAGCCGAACAGTACTTATCAGTCAACAGAGTGTATTAATATTTACACGGCACATAATAAATTCTGTTTCACGTTCAAACGACTGCATATCGAAACAAAAAGGAATAAATCAACAAAGTTTTCGACAGATGCGACCGAGCATTTCAGATTATAACAATATAGTGATGTTCTTTTTCTTTTTCAGAAGTGTATGCTTCAGTATATAATGTGCTTGGATGTGGAACAGGCTAACTCAATTAAATATCCTTAAGGACTTAGAGTGGCCAAATATTCGGAAAAGATATAAAGTGCATAGGAACGAAACAAAAATATAATACATATAAAGACAAAACTATTTCTTGTTTCTGAGAAAAGTTTATCTACCGAGTTTTTTCCTTGCATCTAGTAACTACGAATACCTATCTTAGTACATAACCGTTACATGATTATATTTCTGAGTAATGAACAATTAGCCCCCGGTTTCTGAAAGCCCGATCAAAGCTAATCGGCTGTTATGTCACTTGCTATCTCTATCTAATTTGAAGTAAAAGCTGAAATAGCAAGCGACTTGACAGCCGATTAGTGTTGATCGAGCTTTCAGAAGCCGGCCGAAAGAGTTGTATAATCTATCTACAAAGATCTTTTGTAACAGTCAGCAGTTATCTAAAATAGCTCAAACTGTTTGGTCAGAACATTTAATAATCTCGTTAAGAGAATCAATTCCTCCTCCTACTGAAAATAACAATTAAGTAACATAATTATTAATGAAGTATGAAATTAAATTTCTCCACCAATATCCCTTGTATAACGAACAATGCAAAAAGATAACATACGAATTCACACATTACAATAGAATTCACAAAATCAGGAGTATAATAAAGGAAGTCTTATCTTCTATTATCTTTGGGCCAATCCATCACACTTTTAGTCTAGGAGCTCATAGCTAAAATCTTCAAATGATCTACTCACACTATTCATGTATATTTGTGAGGTTAACTTAGCTGGCTGGTCATACATGGAAAACAAAATCATATTCAAAACGTTTTTTATTCAGTTTAATCACAAGGATTACTTTGAATTGTATTATGAACTAGAATCTAAATCTAAGCCTAAGCCGCAGCAGTTGGTGTTCCGTATAGAAGTCGCGAGGCCAAAGAGACACAAACAGGATAAGAGTCGTGACGCCATTACTGTTTTTTTTTTTTCATTTTGATATACTTCAGACATGCTGCCTGTTCTTCCACTACATTGCGTAACATATTAGCATTTACCCACCGACTTAACAAAGGGTTTTAATTCATTTGCCTTACGCTTTGTTGCCGCCATTCTTTATTCCATCTTTCCTTTTGATGGAGCTCATATAATTTACTTCGCACAAAAGATACCCCTCATGTTTGTGAATAAGTAGCCTGTCATTAAATTAATAAGATAGGAGTTCTCAAATGGAGATCGGGGAAAGAAACGTGGAATGGTATTGAGTTTTCCTTGTGGCATCTTTAGATATACTTTTATGGTTCCGTAATTCGGAGGTAAGTTTATTCTGAATTATTTGGCTTTTGGTTACAAAGTTCTACTTCTCGAGTATTGAATTCAAGGTATTACAATTTCTTAGAAAACACATTTTTCTCTGTGGGTTTTAGCTTTACAGGTGAAGCTTTTCATTACATTTCATTTTCAATAATGGCAGATTTATTTATGGATTATTTCTGCTATCACGACCTAGCTCAATGGTATCAGAGCCTTGGATGTATCGGGAGTTTAGGTTTTATAGGTCTTCTAGGTGGACGTCCCTTTTGTGTACAATAATTTACACATAGAAAGAAGATTGAAATTATTACTAAGTATATATTACTTCTACTTTATTACGTCTAAAATAAATGACGACGTGTACAAGAATTGTGTAGCGAACATGAAAAGGTGTGTAGGCAGAAATCAAAAAAAACCTGTAATTTTTAACTATACCGTTGATGGTGAAATATTGAATGTAAATTTAATGGAATGATGTCGCAAAAATTGGAGTGTTTTTTCACCAAGAAAATATAACAAAGGATGAAATAATGGACAATACAGGAGGTAATTCTATTTTTGGAATTATAAATTGCTTGTACTAAATAGACCCGAATGCCGTTAAGTCAAGTTTAAATTAAAGCTTGCTTATGTCTAAAATTCGGCAGCATTCATAAAGAGGACGCGAGCCGCGCCCGCGGAGGCGCCCTACTGAGCAGATTTAATTAACAAGATATGGGTCTCTTTTAAACCAACTCTACCTACTTTTAAGGAACATTGGAGATTAAAACTCAATGAGCCGGCAAGATATTAAATAAAATCCCGAGACTATAGTTTTGCTTGCGCAAGCTTAATTAATATTTCACATTAATCAAGCAGTCTGCCTGAGCAGTGGAGGGCGTATCGGTGATCGCATTTGTAAAGTTCCATATTCCAATGTCTGATGTAAAAATTTCATTATCCGTTTTGTTTGGGACATTGTTTCCGCTTGTGAATCTCGTAAATTATGAACTGTATGTTCCCTGCAAGCCCTCGGGCGAGCTGTAGCTGTGTTAAAACGAATTGAAAACCGGTAATCGAATGCGCAGAATGGGAGCTATGTCAATATTTTAAATTTAAATATCAAATGGAAGTAGGTACACAGTTTAATATTTATTTTATACTCCGGAACATCCATCTCTCTGTCGTTTTTAAATAACAAATCGTTATAAATACAACTGTTTAAATGAGTGTTCGATTTCCCATTATATTTACGAATGAAATCTGTAGGCTTACACACGTGAGTTGGGTTGTTGTTTCAAAACATATTTTGTTGTTACCTGTGTAAGGCTTCTTTCAAACGACGCGTTCTTAATATATTTTTCAACACTATTGCTCATAAAGTGGCTCTACGGTCACCGCAATTAGGCACTGAATGACACCCATTATCAAACTGTGACTTTTTCATTGCTACAACTCACAAGTGAGTTATAGATTTTATTTTAAATTTTATTGGTTGAGTTGTTTTGTTCCTAAAAAAGTTTTTATTCAAAAAAAAGATCGTGTTCAATAGAACAAATAAATTAATGTTCCTATTGCTTGCTCATTTCATGGAACTTCTTATATTATAGATAATTTTAACTCGTACGTGTATAATAAGTAAAACATTCACTCAAATATAACTTTTGTTTTCTCTGTAATAAAAGAAAAATTAAATTCACCATTTTTTACGTGGCAGAATAGGCGCAATACTTTACCCTATGCGCGGAAAATAAAACAAAACCTCATCCCTTTAGCCTGTGGCCGATCGCAATGCGCACGCTTATGAAAACTGATTAATTTTTCCCGCCGAAGCGAAACATTTTTCACAACTCGGTTTCACTGTTGAAATTATAGTTATTTATTAATTAAAATGTCTACAAAAAAGAAGAAAATGATTTATGTTGTACACCGCCCGATTTATGATGTGAAGCCCTTAACGTATGGAAACCTGAAAACCTGAAAACTCCAAGGAAAAATATCTGTTCTGTGAGTTTTTATTATTATTGTATTCACAAATGTGTTGAAAAACGTCGTATGATACACGTGTGGATTGATGATTACCGTCCTCGGCTCTCTTAAGACCCTCGCCTACGGCTCGGGTCTCAATGGCGCCTCAGCGGCAATCAGCAATGTTCCACACTTGTACCATAATGTACTATAAAATGCAGTTAAGGCTCCGGTGACAGTGGCTCGCAATTTCGAAGTGCGATTGGCTATTATTTCATTTTATTTCATTTCGGGGAGGTTGTTTGAAAAAATAACTCTAGAGAAACACGCATAAATACTGTTCGAACACAAATAATACAATAATATAAGGGAAACATGCCCGAATCAGAAATCATTTTGGTATTAGTATGTTTGGTCTTACGTTTACCTAATACCAAAATGATTTCTGACTCAAGCACATTTCCCTTATATTATTGTATTATTTGTGTTCGAACAGTATTTATGCGTGTTTCTTTAGAGTTATTATTTCAAACAACCTCCCCAAAATGAAATAAAATGAAATAATAGCCAATCGCATCTCGAAATTGCGAGCCGCTGTCACCGGACTCTTAATTTAATCCTTAAAGTTTTCCTAATGTCTTTTTGTCAGCATCGAAATATTGAATTAACACTATTTTGGCTAAATAACTCTTCACTCATACCGTGTTATTTTGTATTAACGCATCGTAAGCTACGTCCTCCAATGCGTAGCGGTCGAGTAAACGGCTTATAAGCAAAAGAAACAAGTGCAATTCCCGGTGCCAAATTTGTGTGGTCCCGTAATTTCTGATCCACGACTCAGGTGAACCCGCGTAAAAGACTATATGTATGACTCTTGGATATATCATTAATATGATATATATTACCTACTTACTTACTCTATATATTAGCTTTCTGTTTAGTGGTAGCTTTAGAACAAAACTCGTCTGAATGTTTCTATATTCTATTTCGTTCTAAAATGCGATTGGTCTCATTGTAAAAGTAGCATACCTAAGAGACGCACAGCCTGAGACTTGACACTCCGTTGGTAACACCAGGCTGAGATAATGATGATGTATTTCATAAAATACATCTCGCTTTACCTAAAAGCAGCGACATAAAGATATTTTACCAATTACTTTATTAAAAAAGAACTTTCTTCTGAACAGGGTCCAAAAGTTTCTTTATTGTACGAAACATCTTTCGCGTCATCTGACGGCGTCCGTCGAAATTAAAAGAAACACCTGCCGACTTAATTAGAATTTTTCGAATGTTGTTTAACATTCTTCGTCATCTCCCGTGTTCATAAAATAAAATCTTTTAATTTTATCCGACTTGTTAAAGAAGGTGAATTCGCAAACCTACCCGTGCAGGTGATCCCGCGTTGATTAGACTTATCTCGATAACTTAGAGAACATAGCTTTCAATAAATGTACACAAAAAAAAATATAATTAATTATAATTAAAACAGATATTGTAATTTTTCACAACACTCGGTTTCAAAGTGAATGTTCAGTTTAAAGTGTCTAGGCTAGCATAACCTATATTCCCATCAATTGCTATTACACTATGGGAATCAAATGTCAAAATGAAAGCCATCTCGATTCGCCAGACACTAGCGTAATCGGGCCGCTCCGATGGGATTGTATTCTGTTATTTCTAACTTGACTACCTCACGCCCTCCAAGTAATGCAGTGAAAATATAAGCACTCTACATAAAAGCTCTTTATTAAGTCGTTGGTTCGAATTAAAATAATTAATCGGTTTATTCAAATCACACAATAAAAGCACACGTGTTGTTTTCACTAAACAATTAGTAACTTACGGTCATTACACCAATCCAGTCCATTAGCATAATGAGATGCCGAGCATACTAATTAGGATTGAAATGCAGAATTACCTGAAACAAATGTATAAATGATTATTATTAACATATCATGTTCAAACAAATATTTAATCAATCAAAGGCTACATTTAGGTTTAATGTTGGTTTTCAGCGCTTGAATGCCTATTATTTTGACATGACCAGTTTCAATCAAGCAGTTATAGAAAAAAAAATACTTTTATAACGCTGCTGGGTTTCAGTGACGGTGGTTCAGCAAAGTCTGCGACACGCGTTTCATTCATAAATGTTTGATATAAGAATTACAAAATGTAACTAAGTTACCAGCTTTCTATGGGTGTATTTGATACTGACCTTAATACGTTTAGATAACAATTTCGGCACATTCTGTAATGATTTGTCTTTCAGGGTAGTACCTTGTATTCCCGATGATATCAAAAAGAGTTAACTGTGATGTTTTTCTTCCAAATTCAGTCCTATATAGAGTCGGAGGCTCTGGTTCTCTGCTATCAAAGGATATACCTACCTTATCACCATTTTCGAGGCAATCAACGTTAATACGTAATGAATTGTAATATGTAAAACATTGCAATCGCGAACCTTTTTTTTATTTTATACTACTATTGAAACTAGCCCTGTATGATAATAACAAATGTACAAAAAATCATGTTTTTATTGTACAATCCTGCTTGACTATGAATCTACCTTTATCTTTTGTCCTAGGCAATTTTCCAAGGATAATAAATTCCGTTGAAAGCTACTAGTTCTTAGAATTCAGCTCAACCTTTTAGAAGCCGAGTATGTGGTGGAAAAATTAGCCATTTGAGTAAGCTGTTCAACAGGTGCTGGCTTGGAGCCAAGGTGCTGGCTTATCTGCTCCATTACTGACTAAACATGAGGGTATCTATTGAAAGTTTCCGAGCGGTGCCACAAAATTCACTTAGGATTTACCAATATTTGGTCCTTCGGTCGGTATTAAGTAGTTCTACAGAATGTATCTCAAAATTCATGGACTGTCTTATTGACACACAGGTATAGAAGTTATACCTTTAGGCTTGCAATATTAATCGTAACATCGATGAAGATGATTTCTATATTAGAGGGACTCCAAATAAAACTTCGAATGTTACAAAGAGGTTATTAACTGACTGACCCATGGTTTCCTGGTATCTGAGAGGATATCTAACGTGTCTGAGGATAAAACATGGAGTTGGTTAAAATTTTGCTGTTCACGTCATTACTTTAGTTAATGCTATGTACATTTATTTATCTATTAGGTTAACTTTACTTTACCTGCATAATATCGAATTCATTGTGCCTATGCTCTGATTCGTTAACTGTTTTTGTACCTAAAATAAGTAAATCAAATCTAATAAATCAACCAGACGAGATACAAAAATCATGACACACCCACCGGACGTAATAAAAAAACCATTTTGAAAATTATGAAATCTGATCTTATGGCACGTGACTTTAAATTTTTTTTCCAAGCAAATATGTTATAACGTGGACTTCATTTGCCGCATTTATTATTAAAGAAACACTGCGGAAAGAAGGTAAATTATTCAAGCTGACTGCAGTCACTATCGTTTAGTTTAAGTTTCGTATAATTTCAACATTGCCAGTGAGTGCGACCTCTTTATGACGACGGTGCAACGGTGATGGGCAAAATTACATTGCCTTAATAAACATTTTTTTATTCAGATTGCTCTGTTTTACTTCGTGCACTTCCTTCTAATAACATTTATATATTGTGGTAGATTGGGAGTATATGTGTATTTGTGGAGGACTTCCTGGCAACGATTCTTCAATCTGCCTCGAGCTACTTCAGTCCGGCCCGGATTGTATTTAAGTAGCGTGGTTAGAACAGTAAATTTGACCATGATTGCCTTATTGCTGAGTTTCTTTATGAATATTATACTAAAAAAATGCGTGTGCATTCAAATGTCGAGGTAGGCATATTCAGCTATTACCAATACAAATAATATTTATTTCAAAGCAAATGGTAAATACTGTTTCTGAACCGTTCATAATGGTAGTTCAGTAAAAGAGCTAACTAATACTCTACCATACTTATTAACAGTATACAATAAATACAGGAGAAAATCCTTCTCATTATTACAAGATCCCAGAGACACGTGAATTAACGTTGTCTCTAGCAATAATAAAAGCGAGATTGTGACTTAGGGGCTCGCACGGAATATAATAAATTCTTATCATAAAACAATTTCTTGGAGTTTTTCCTCGGGGCTAAAACACGCGTGGTAATTTTTTTAATGTGGTTTTGAATTGCTTGGTTTAGATGTTGAATGTTGGTGTTTGGAACCGTTTTTGATCTTTTACAGCAGCGTGTATTATTGCTTTAAATGTTATTAAAAAACCTGAAGTATAAATTAAAATTGTTTGACTGCAAGGCTATTATACTAAAGAGAATTCTAAAGCTTCGGAACAAGGTTTCTTTTTTTGTAGGACTGCAACATTTGCATTATATAACTTGTTTTTTTGACTATAGGCACAGAAAATGAGAAATCTTAAACTTTGGCTCATGTTCTTTGTAGGACTGAACCATTTTCATTTATTTAACGTCTCCACAATGCTCCGCTTACTATTCAATATTCTTGGAATCAGTAGTGGAAACCTATAATTGGCCATACTTTTTAATCTAGACTTAGTACAAACTATTTGTATCGCTGTTGGTTTCCCAATAAATAAATAAATAAATAAATAAATAAAGGGGCCCGAAGACAAACGCGCCTGAATCTATCAAGCTGAAACAATTCAGGAAATTGAATCACATTTAATAAACTTCATATTACGGCTCCGGTTAAGTTTAAAATTATTTTGATTGTTACGCTATATATACCTAAATTCAGAAATTGGATAAACAAACGAGTTTCGATGAAAAATTACTCTTTTGCAAGTTTCTTATGCACCACCACCTTCTCTTGGGAGGACTTAGCGAGGCAACGGATAGGGCTATTGAGATGACAGTAAAAAGTCAAAAAAAGTGGTGTGTCTTGACACGAAAAGAAGAATACAATTTATTATAACACCACATTATAACTCTACTTCAAGCCATAAGTGTACCGAAATGTGATAGTGTATCATAAATCCACCTACAAACAGTATGCCTCTTAGATGAAGGACCCAAAGACCGAAAGGGCTCACTGCCAGTTTTTTCGTTCAAAAAAGCTGTATTTCTTCCACATGCAACAGCTTCAGGCTTACGGCTAGCTAAAGAACATGACAGTAACAACAGGTAGGCTGGCAGGCCGCCAGCGGCGTAGCATAATATTCGTTCGTAGCTTCGGCCTACGATCGTAGCGCTACGGTGCACTTAAATGACTTCCTCTTTGGACAGTTTAAGTCTAGCCTTGAAACAAAAGCTTGGTAAGGTTTTGTTTAAAGAGTCTTTGTATGTTCGACAGTTGCTGCATGTTTATAACTTGGTAAGAGAGATAAGTATTTTGGGACGGGAACTAATTAATGGTTGATTTACAAAAATGTTGAAAAAGAGAAGAAAACAAGGTTTAATGCCGAACCGAATTAAAAAGTGCCTTTGGAAAAATATAGAATTGAAAACTAATTACCTAAACCATTAATGGATCGATCGATCGATCTTTATCAGATAATTGACGTTTTAAAGTGACACGAGATCCATAGACCATTATTGATTGATATGATAGTACTAAAAGCAAAGTTTTGTTCGGGTCATAGGATCTACACTTGTAGCAAGTATAAGTATATCTTAGAGAAACAGCGAAGATAGTCATCCCTATAACAGGCTAAAAAAAACTTGAGCATATTATGAGGAATCTCCTTGTTTAGCACATTATGTTGACTACGTGCTTCAAACATTCAGAACGAATTTTGAAAATTCGCACCTTCACACTGAGAAAAATGTAAAGCTGAAAGTGCCGTCATTACGATCGATTTCGTAGGTTTGAAGGCTAAAAACCGACCAACAGTAATAACCAACATAAACGCCTTCTAGGCAGAAGACGTTATACGATTTACAGGGTAAGTAAATTTAAAAAGAAGGTATACCATGAATAAGTTTCTCCAAACTACGATTTATTCTTAGTATTGAACATATTAGCCGTAACATATCTACGATAAATTCGGTAAATCAGTTAAAGATCGAGGTACTGACGGCGGCATTCAACTTCTGGTAAGGCGAAAAATAAGCAAGGTAGCTCAGCAAACACGCAAATCTTTCCAAGGGCAATATTCGACGCATCTCAAGTCAGCAACGCCTTCTCGTAAGGCGTTTTATACCGTATTACATATATATAATAATAATACCTAACGTTCAACAAAATGGCATATTGTACGTACCAGCCGTACAAGAGCAGTGCATAGTGGATAGGTAGCTACTGTAGCTAGCCGTAGCCCTTAGCCAGTGGCTACTAGCCACTAGCCAAGGAATATAATAATACTCTGACGAGAGCCACTAGCTATGCTACCTACTGGGTAGATAGACAACAGCCAAGGTAGCTAGCTAGACTAGCTA
The DNA here is from genome assembly GCA_963576535.1 of Plemyria rubiginata. Classification (NCBI taxonomy): domain Eukaryota; kingdom Metazoa; phylum Arthropoda; class Insecta; order Lepidoptera; family Geometridae; genus Plemyria; species Plemyria rubiginata. The sequence continues at coordinate 8,636,073 of OY754910.1, forward strand.
GCGCACTAGCTTTGCTATTAGCGATAGCGAGTGGTGGTGAAATAACCCAATGCCATACTAACACATCTTTTCACATGTTTTATACATCTCATTGATTTTCGAAATATACAGTAAAGTGCGGCCTTATACATATTTTCCGTGCGTTTTCGTCAGCGCGATCTAGGATTGTACCTTTTTGGTACCTTTTTGGCTTTTAAACTTTTTATAAAAGCGGATAATGCCTTCTTTACGGCAACAAATGCCTTCTTTACGGCAACATACGCCGAAAATTTACCGCCGGAAGCGAATAGTGTTTTTAACCGTCAGCACTGCGTTATTAACAAGATAAGATTCAATTCCTAAAACGCTTTACCATAAAGTTGATTTGGTTGTTTTGCGACCAGCTAATAGACGGTATCGTTTTAACGTATTCACTTAGTTATGTCAAAACGAAGGTAATTGTACAAACTCGCCCTACGTAATTACATTATAACTGTGTAAGACTTTATTAACCTTACGCCAGAATTTCATTTTTCTCAGTGCAGGTGAAAAGGGAAGTCAAACATGTATGGAAATAACTTCGAGCGAACGAAGTATCAGGTACTACACATAGTGATAATATACATAATAACCACGAATCCCCAATAAACTTACCATTCGGCGTTATGAGCATCGGTGTCAAGTTCATTGTAAGGTTACGCAACCTTCGCTCGGCGAAATTCCTTTATAATTTAGAATGTCTATGCCGATTTTTGACGAACCCAAGCGCGACGGATTACTCCATTCTCATTATATTTCTGTGGCCAAAGAGGCAGTTGGGGTTAAGCGCGCGTATCATGCGAGCGTTTACAAATTTTATTAGCCATTCCTTGCCATTTCTCCCCTTTGTTCTCTGGGGTTTCGGGCCGTGAGCTCGCATTGTCTTGCAAGGGGTGTTGTGATTCCGTTTTGGAATTAATTTCGCGTTTTGAATGTTGAATGAAAAGTTTGCATAAAGCAAATTAGCCAGGTAATTATAATTTGATTTTAGTAACGTGGGGCGAGTTCCAACATTTTATGAGTAGTAGAGCTCTTTGTGAAGGGCTCGTCCGGGGAAGTACTACCACCCATCCATCCATCCATACTTACAAACTTTCACGTTTATAATATTAGTAGGATGGTTACCACCTAACGTCAGGTGGGTCATTTGCTTGTTCCATCAGCTAGATGTATAAAAAACAAGTTTATAGAATAGAAAATAAAACACTTATAACTATTACAGAATGAGTAGGTTACTTAGTACTAATATGACGAAAAAAAAGGTATCCATTCAGCATCTGCTACAAGGGCATATTAGCCCTTACAGAGCTGCATGGTTTTCAGTAGGCATAATTCAAAATAGATGAATACTTATAAGATCATCAAAGTAAGAACTTATAAAGTTAAATATTTTGTATTACACAACAAGAAAGCACAAATTTTTGACGACCTCAGTGGCGCAGCAGGCGAGAGTTCGCCTGCGACGCAAGAGGTTGCGGGTTCGATTCCCGCCTCGGAACAAATTTGGGTACTATCTGCAGAAATTTGTTCCGTTGGTCTGGGTGTTTTCTATTATAATAAAAAATATCTATCTATATATGTATCTAATGTATTAAATATAATCAGTCATCTAGTACCCATAACACAAGCTAGTAGCTTACTTTGGGGCTAGATGGTGCTGTGTGGATTGTCCAGCATTATTTATTTATTTACCCTAGGAGAACGACAATGACAATATCTATTTTTTACTACGCAAAAATCATCTGTTGACTGAGAGTAGTGGTAGGTAATTCGTAGCTTCTCTATAAGTCTTCTCTGATCCAAATTCCATAAATAGGCGAAATATACTTTATCCAATCTTTTTCTGTGGAACTAATATCCTTACAATTACACTACATTACCAAACTAATAAGTACTGTTAATATGAAAGTTAATGGAGCGATTTGTATGTCTGTCTGTTGTATTTAAAAACTTTATTACACTCGTATTCGCAAAAATGTATGAAGTTTTTTCTAGGTAAACAAATATGAAGCCTAGGATTTTATAAGTAGTAATCTTAGTAGTTTTGTGAACGGCTCGTCCGGGGAAGTACCATCATCATAATAGTCATACCTTAGTTTTGCCGTTAAGCCTTTGATGTGATTCGATTTGAAGGATGTGGGTGCCAGTAAAATGTATGTACCTATGCCTTAAGTTGATCGACGCAGGGCAGTGCAGCGTAGTGCGACGTGCGAGATGCTGTTTTATATGTGATGGTCACCACTTAACATCAGATGGGCCATATGCTTGTTCAATCAGCAAGAAGGTTACAAAAAGAATATTTCGAGGGAAACATTATTTACAAAATGAGTGAAGCTGCAGACTGAGGTTAGTATTATATAAAGAGGACAATATATCACAGACACAATAATGTTCATTATTGTCAGAATAAGAACACCATGTAGGTACCGTGTATCTTCAGTACATCTCGGATTAACGAAAATATAAATGACGATGTCTGTGTTCGAATGAATTATGAACACAACACATTCCTGATTCCCATGGAATAAAGGAATTAAGGCATGTAAAGATGCTGCCACACTGTATACTATTATATGGGCTGTGACTGTACCTACATGGCGCAAATAATGATCGGAAAAAATATACATAGGTAATTAGTTATACCTACATATTTTTTTGGACATGTAGACTTAATGAACTAGGTATGACTAATATTATTTTTGTAATCGATCATAAGCCATTTTCAGGCATTTTCTTTCAGATTGATCGTAGGAAAAAAGTTTTTTTTTTTATTTACGAAGTAAATATAGGTTTAGTTTTAAAAGGCTATAGTTAGATCATTGAAATAAATTAAAAGTAAGTATTTTGTATTTTTGAACCAATCACAGAAGATTTAAAAATTTATAAAACAGCGAGCAATGATAATTTAATGCATAAATCCGTTTTAGAATCCTGAAAGTTTTAAAATGTTCCCAAACAGGTAAGTTCAAACGGAGCGAAGCGATAGACCTGCAAAGCGTGAAGCCGTGACGAAACGCAGAGACAATAGACAGTGGAATAGACAAAAGCGAGTAATAGCGACCTCTTTAGCGTGACGGATGAGTAGCTGGATAGACGTCTTGAAATTGAGTCTTTTTTAGGTTTTTGTGCGTTTAGGCCGCGAACATCGAAAACGTGTGCTTTGACAGTTATTTCATAATTCATACGCAGACAAGTACGGATGCTAATGCATATTCATACTTTTGTCCGTACCAAAATTACGGCCATGCAAATTCGCAGTGATAGTGATTTATTATAATATTTGCTCTTTTATTATAGGTTCCTAAATAAAAACTGCACCGGTGGTCTAGTGGGAGTGACCTCGCCTTCCGATCGTAAGGTCGCAGGTTCGAATCCGGTCGTGCACCAATGGATTTTTCTATCGAAAAATTTATGTGCGCAATGCCAGTGCTCTTAAACGGTGAAGGAAAACATCGTGAGGAAACCAGTTAGCATTCTAACAGCGGCGATGGGCTTGCAACCTGTCACGTATGGAATACTAACTACTGCAAAATGTGGGTATGTGCCAAATGTAATGTTTGGACGTACCTCTGACTACCCCCCTTAGACATCCTCAAAGAATCTTGAATTAGTACCTACTTGGTACTGGGAGATCTGAAGGGATATCAACCGTGCCTGGGGATCAAAGTCGTGAAGCTGTTTCTCTTTTTTTTTCCTAAATAAAAGTTGTTGGCCAGTTGTGTAAAAAAAAATCAAGATGATGATGACCTCATGTTCTTCTGCCTGTTAAGGCTGGCTGGTAGAAAATTCTGTCTAGCATTAAGCTCTCCTTTTGCACTTTGTTTTAGTGCAATAAAGAATTAAATAAATAAATGATGTCCGTCATCATCTTGAGACACTACTTATATTTGCATTAGATTGAGCCGGATACATTATCCTTGAATAACAAAAAAAGCAATGTTCCATTTTGTAATATAAGTATTTATTGATAAGTTAATTACAATTAAATTTGACAGGTGTCTTTCTAGTTTACACAGTAATTTCGGTGGTCATGTTCAAGTTATTATTTTCTTTATTCTTGAAAGACTAACATAAACCATTATCTTCCAAAATGTTTTCAAATGCCACTTCTAGCAACTCATTGAAAGTGAATGTAACAAATCAAACCGTAAAAAGTTTTCCGAAGATGCCTGATAAACGATGGAGCCTAACTTCGAAGGATGTATACTTATTTGTACTCCATTTGTATGGGAATGGAAGATTTGTTCCGATTTTAAAACGACTTTTGTAATAAATGAGAAGGTTTTGATACGCTGTATTTTATTTGTATAATTAAAGTAAAAAATGATAACCGTTTGAAAATTAGGACATTTAGTCAGGTGTACCTTAAAACTTCGTGTTCTATTCTAACTAAGAAACCGGGGTTTTTTATGAAAGCGCGATCGATATCACTAATCGGCTGTCAAGTCTCTATCTAATTTAAAGTAAAAGCTGAAATAGCAAGTGACTTGACGGCCGATTAGTATTGATCGGGCTCTCAGAAGCCGGGGGTAAATCTTCTTTTTATTTTGTACAACGCTCTGTCATAGAAATCGATTGGTTAGAGTAACTCATTGATATTATTGATTATTGATAAAAGTACCCAACTGTTGGCCAGTAGACATTTTAAAGCGAATAATGAAGCTGTCGGTTCTATCCGATGTGTCCTGTGCCATCATTAGGCCCAATGGCCTCAGGGTGAAGGGGTGAAGGGGCGAAATGATCCGTGACGAAAACTCTCCCAAATCAATTCAAAACACCTTTCCCTTTGTTGAGTGTATGGATGAATAGCCTAAACTGCCAAAAGGGTGCTGAATCATCCTTTTAACAATAATACTTCTTAAAATGTATGTTATAGCCGTCTGGTCGCGTTGATATAACCAAATATTGGTGGAGCTGTTACACGCCATATCTAGCCTCAACTTGGGCGCAGCTAAATGAACCAACTAGCTTATCGAGCAATTATGTATCTTTTGTATAAGTAACACTTTTAACGTATTCACAACCCACAGACACAAAAAAAACAAAAACTTAAATGACGATCAGTCATTTAAGTTTTTGTTTTTTTTGCAAAATGATCTTTTTTAAATAAAACCAGTGTAAAGCCCTAACGTACGGATATAAAGTTTTTTGAATAATAACTACAGGAACCATAAAAATATCTTATAAATTCTACCCAAAATATAGGTGAATGAAGTTACGGACGCGCTATCATAAAAACTCCGAAAAAGCCGAACGTCACATAAAATAGAACTCATGATATACCGTCGAAGCGCTTCCAAACAATGTCAGAAAATTCAATCTCATAGAATAAAGAAAGTATTTTTACCGGCAATGTAGAAAACGTCTATGTGATGGATTTATTATCTATTAAAGGAGATTGCATAGATCTGGTAAGTATATATATACATTTGTGGTAGATTGCTTGCAAAAGGTCTACCAAAAAACACTATTTAAAAAATTAAGTGGTTAGAGTAAATAATATTAATTAAATATTTTAAAAATTGTTTTATCTTAAAGCACTTTTTTAACCGATTATAATATGCTGGTTCGGGTTATTAAAATCTTGTACTGTGACCTAAATATTTTGTTGATTCATATAAAACATTGAAGAAGCAGAATTTTGAGTCAGTTACAATAAGCTTAAATCATCTTATATATATTACACCATATTATAATGAACGTTAAAATTAAATGTCTGACTAACACATTAACACAGTTGAAATCTTCATGACGAATCACCATGAAACTAAAATTCCCACCCCAGATCCGTGAAAAAGTTCAAAGTTTGTAAGAAAATAGCGAGCTAAGTCACGCGGGATTCCTTTAGTATTACTCGTATTACACATGACAACAAACCTACATACAACAAGATACAAAAACGACCAAAAGATTAATGTTTAAGCAAGATAAACGAACAAAAGCCGTTCTTAAATAATTAAAAAATCCATGATCCGCTTATTAGAAGCCATTGTTGTCAGAACCAAGGATTTTAAATCGATTCAGGCGCTCTACGAAACCAATCCCGCCATACAATAAGGGCGGTTACAATGGGACCCAAGATGACGAGAACGTTACTGCTTCTTGAGCTTCCACTCCATATACCCGCATGCAGTCACCTTCTATATCTGACTTGTCTGGAAGATCGCTATTCGCGATTTGGCCGCCGGTACCAATTGATGGCCAGACGCAAGGAGCTTTTACTTTGTATAAGTCCTTTCCCATGCTGTCCTCACTAAAGTATTTTTTAAGCAACTAGCTGATGAAACAGTCAGATGGCACACCTGATGTTTAGTGGTAACAATCACTTATAACAAAGCGTTGCCTCGTAAGTCACGCACGAAGTTCTTATTTATTTATGCATACAAGCTGTCACTGAAGTCAAATTCTTTTGTAATTATTATTATTAGTATTGCTATTACTGTAAATTTTTGTTAATCATTTTATTGTATTATTTCTTAGATTTTTTTTTTGTTTTTTATTATTATTGAATTTTAGGCGTGTAGGTAACATTTTATCTATTATGTACGAATAAATGAATTTGAGCTTAATTATTAGAACCCGACAAGGCCAATACTTTCTGCCTGCATCCGCGATAGTAGACACGGTAGCGTGGCATTCGTAATAATCGTAAGAGTAAATTCTTAATCGTAACTTCAAACGATTCATGAGCTTATGAATATAGCCGTAGGAGTTTACGGACCACTTAAAAAAACGTATTACATTATGATTCGGAAAACGTTGATGTGTAAATGGACCATGAATTTGCGAAATAAAATTATAACTTAACGACTTTAATATAACATTTAATTATTTTGCAACGGACGGAAAACATTATAAATAAACAAATGTGGAGGTGAACTTTCCACACAGCACTATCTAGCCCCAAACTAAGCCTAAGCTTGTGGTATGGGAACTAGATAGCTGATATACTACTTAAATACTTTTTTTTTGTAAATACAGTCTTATAATATTATGTAACACCCAGACAAAGAACAAACATCGGGAACTATAGAAAGCTTATATACTACTAAAATACTTTTTTTTGTAAATACATACTTATAATATTATATAACAACCAGACAAAGAACAAACATCTATTTTCATCACACAAATGTTTGTTCACGGTGGGAATCGAACCCACAACCTGCGGCGCAGAAGGCAGAGCTTCTACCAATTTAGCTATGTAGGCTGTTAGATAATTAGATCTGAGTAGAAGCGCCCTGCGGTTTCACCTGCGAAGTTTTAAATCCCTGTGTTCCTACGGGATAAAAAGTAGTCTATGTGTTATCCCAGACTATTAATATATCTCTGTGCCAATTTTCACCAAGACCCGTTCAGCCGTTCTGGAGTTATAGAGCAACAAACATCCATCTATCCAGCCATCCATCCATCCATCCATACTTACAAACTTTCGCATTTATAATATTAGTAGGATAACACAAGCAAAATAAATAATCTTACACACGCAAATGTGATCAAATATTCCTTGCAAGATAAGCGTCCCAATGGCACAAAAGAGAATTAATACGAACAAAGCAAGAAAAACTGCCAAACAACACTGGACCAACTATGTACATTAGATGACGCGACACATTCTTTGCATGAACACATCCCGGTAGCGTGAGACGCAGAATAAAATGTCATTCTTGCGATGGCCCATTGGACCTTAGGACTAAGTACTCGTAGTATTCAAGTGGTTACACGTCGGGACACGGGTTTCCCATAACTTCACTATGTTTCCCGAAATCTTTATTATGTCAAATCAAATCAAAATCAAATCAAAACGTTTATTTGCAACTAAGTAAACAAAAGGTATAACAAAAGGTGGAAAATAAACATTAAACATATAAACTAAAACACAAATAATTAATAAAATTAAGACAGTTGCAAACTGGTCCCAACTCAGCATATGCAAGTTGCAATGACTTGCGCTGGTCTTCCGTTGGGACCGTTGAGGATCAAGTAAATAAAATAAGATAAGTGGACGTGACTACTGATTACATACTAATTACATAAAAATACTAATTACATAAAATATGTCGGCGGTCTATTATGCGATTTATAATTTACTTGTAGCTAGTGTTTTTCATATGATTTTAATTTAAGTGCTACTAAAGGCGATAATTATAAATATTTGAATGCAAATTGCTGTTGCTATTAGCGGATTATATGCATCGTCAGAGCTTTGTGGCACACGAAGCCTAATATTAGTCTCGAGGCGCATCGAATTTACACGGATATCGAGATATTCACATATGCCCCTTAAACTTCAGAAAAGTACAAAAGACCTGTACCTGTCATACTGTATTGATCATACAAAAGAACCGTAGGAACGATGCCGTAAGTTGGGGAAAAAATGCGAATGTTCAGATTAATGTTTTTTATTAAAGTTTCGAAGTTATTCAATCCCCACTGATAACAAACTTTAACACACATTTCTATGTAATGAACACACAAATGTGTGTTCTCTGTCTGGGTGTTATTTAAATAATACTTGTTTGCCAGTTTAGGACATCGTAGGAATGTATACAAAAAGTAAGTATAATCATCAAGTCCTCTTCAACACTCCAATACTTCTTACGCATTCAAAGTACTTTTTTAGGTAGGTGCTTGAATGCTCAAACACATTTGAAACAAGCGAATACTCACAGAACCTTTGTTCTACTTTCTCTCGTAACTTTGTATTTCTGACTGCAGCGTTTACCACTTTGACGTCACAAATGTGTGCAAGTTTTTGTTAGAAAATACTTAGCTTTAAGAAATTTCACAAAAAGTATCATATTTTTAAAGTTTTTTGAATGTATATTTTTTTCATTTTGAAAGACTATGCTACAAACCAGCAAGAGGCAAAGCGCGTTGTATTTTTAGCTTTAGTTCAACGAATACATGTGTTATTTTAAATTGTATTAGTTGAGATACACACAACATTTTCGGGCACTAGTGTTTCTAGTGAATGGCTCTAGATTTCTAGATCACTGTACGTCCATCGTCTCCTTTGTGGCTTGCATTTGTGTGCAAGATCCTATTACAATCATGTAGACATTTGACCTAACAAGCATGTAAGTGATTCATTTCATTTACATAAAGGGGGGAAGTTAGTTTGAGGGTGAGTGTTACCATCTCAGTACTACTGTCTCTTGTCAAAAATGATAACAGAAATATTTAAAAACTAGTTGCGCCCCGCGGTTTCACCCGCGTAGATTTAAATACCGGTATTCCCACGGGATAAAAAGTAGCCTATGTGTTATTCCAGACTATAATCAATCTCTCTGCCATGTTTCATCTAGATCCGATCAGCCGTTCCGGCGTGAAAGAGTAACAAACATCCATCCATCCATCCATCCATACTTAAAAACTTTCGCGTTTATAATATTATACTCGTATTAGGATAACGGATAGCGTATACTCATTTGAATGCTACTAGAAAGAAAAATACCACCTTACTTATTTCTGGCGCCAAACATGTGGGTACATATTCATCAATAGACGTACTTAGGCTGATGACATTGACGATATTCTGTTCCTATATGTTCAAAGCCATACCGTGTGTAGCAGCATAATGTATCCATCTCGCCTTTGACGTGTATCATCATAGACAGGTCCAAAATTAAACCACCCACATCCCAGTCCCCTGAAACATTACATTGTAAGTTCATGTAAGGCCAGACTAACCAATCCGATTCATAGATATCCCCTCAGATTGCTTAGTACCAAGTAACTCCAGGTTCTTGTTGGTTCAATAAAAATAATACGGGTTGGTAGAAGCTATTAAATTACATACATATGCGTTATGATCATCTACTCCACTGCTGACTGTAGATACTCTTGTCAAATGACGGTTTAAAATATAAAAAATAGTATATTTTAATAGACAATGTGGGCATCTAATCCATAATTAATTTTCCATAATAAAATTTGAGTAGCTTACTTTGGGGCTTACGATGGTGCTGTGTGGATTGTCCAGCATTATGTATTTATTTTATTTATAATAGTAGAGTTCTATATAAGCAGAACTCCATTAAATTCCGAAATTATGTGTCTGTGGTTTGATTCCAGAACGGTGACGTCACCGTGTGCACAGCTTACCTACGCTGTCAGTAGGTACATTATATAGGCTTTCGCAGAACATGCAGTCCCTATTGTCCGAGCTATTGATTACAACTCCCTTTCAGCTTGTACTACTCAAGTAATAGCGGAGTAGTTCGTATATACCTAGCTGGTATGTTACATGGTCGATATCCGATTACTATTATTACCTGATGCACTATGTCAAAATTATTCATTTTTTATACAACTAAACAGCAGATGGCCCACCTGATGTTAAGTGGTAACCGTGACCTTACTTTTTACAGCTTCACGGCTTTGACCCCCAGGCACGGTCGATATCCCCTCTGATCTCTTAGTACCAACACCAAGTACTAAGGATTCATTAGGTTTGAGGAACTCTAAGGGAGGTAGTCAGAGGTAAGTTTTAACATTACATTTGACACATACCCACAATTGACCTATATTTTGTTAGAGTGCACAGTGCACTTTAGGGCACGTTACCATCATGCGTTATTTACGAGGCAATGTTCTGTTATAGATGATGACTCAACATCAGGGTGGCTTGTCAGTAAGTATACTAATAAAAAAACACTGAAAGACATTTTTCTTTCACCCGCTAAAAGTTAACGCGTACCCAAAAAGCTCTGGAACTCCCACAAAATAAAAGCATATGAATAACTTTCGGATGAATCAAACAAAAAGCTAAAATTGTCCCGCCCGAAGACAATAAAAAAGATCGCGCGCAAATAAAGTACCTCGTAAAGTACCCGAGTCCTCACACAGAATATGTAATAGTCTTCGATTACATTACTTTCACTACGACATTATTAAGGTGAAGTGAGTCCCAAAGTAGAATTTTCTACGTAACGTATCATAATTATCATCATCACTACATAGTATAAAACAAAGTCGCTTCACGCTGTCTGTCTGTCCGTCCTTACGGTATGCTTAGATCTTTAAAACTACGCAACGGATTTTGATGCGGTTTTTTTTAAAAGATAGAGTGATTCTGAGGAATGTTTATAATTATATTGAAATACCTAAGCATTGCACCGATGCGAAGTTGGGTCAGTTCGCTAGTAAAATAATATATATATGCTCATGCTTTAGTATAACGTGTACCTTTACAAAATGATTTGATGAATTTTATAGCTTAACTTTTTTGAAAACAAGCTTTATTGTGTTTTATAATTATAAAATTTAATTTAAATATCTATTTTACCGAAAAAACGTGTTCAATGACCGATTAAAACATGTGAAAACGAAAAAGAAATTAAGGTAATTAATTTAAACATCATAGTCAAAGCAAATGTCGACTGATTCTCTGCTGGAAAAACGTAAAATTATTCCATTTTGACAAATGCGCACGACAAACAGCAACAGCGATAGCGATGACGGTATTTTTTATTCAACAAGCAATGACTCATACCGCTGCTGCTGTCACTTTGAAGTGTTTTAGTTATTAGACTCGCCGAATAGCCACGACCAATAAATAGCTCTTTATCATAGGAGTACAACATGTACAAGGTAGGTAACCAACCTCATATAGGTTTTTCATTGGGAAGTATCAACAGACAAAAACTAATTGAAAGTCACGTTGCAGTGATACAAGTTAAAAGAGACACCAAACGTTCAAAGAATTTACATTTTCTCACAATACCGATGAATGGCTAAACGTCCATCTTTTTATTTTATTTACATAAAGATATTTTATTGGGTATTCGAGCTAGAACGCATTTGCATTGCATATTTTACTCGTAGATGCGGTTTTTCAATTGAAATAAATTTAGGGACAGTTGTACGAAATACCAGTTATATCATCCTACTTCCTACGTATATTATAAACGTGAAAGTTTGTAAGTATGATGGATGGATGGATGTTTGTTACTCTTTCACGCCGAAACGGCTAACAGATCTGAATGAAACTTGGCAGATAGATACATTATAGTCCGGAATAACACATAGGCTAATTTTTATCCCGTGGGAATACCGGGATTTAAAACTGCGCGGGTGAAACCGCGGGCGCAACTAGTATCTTGTCAATTTCATTTCAATTATTTTTTTATATGATTAAAAAGTCTTCAGTTTAAGACACTGACAACCGCTACAGACTTTTCGCTCGCAATTTTCAACGTCACATACAAAACCACTTATATAAAAATAGTTATGGGATTCGTTTTCTGTCATCTATCGAAGCAACATAGCATTTTCATTTAATTGTTTTTCTAGTGTTATTTTGAGTTGTGTTGTGTAATTTTGGTGGTATTTTAACCAACATTACTTGTGGTCTTAGCACAAAGTGTAAGCATTTGAAATGAAAGTGTATTATGTGATATCGTGATTTGACCGAAAATGTTTCAAATGTTTTGAAGAAACCGGCACCATTTTCTTCAAAACAATTGACTGACGTGACTAGAAACTTATCAAAGAGCATATAATCTCTATCACTTGACACTGGCAATATTGTCTACAGACAGGAGCCATAAAAACACAAAAAAAAATAGTTATAAAAAGTAGACAAGTTTAAGTATAACAAACAAGTTTAGGATTAATTACAAAGGTTGTATCTCTAATACCTTGTTTGCACCAGGCTAGTAGCGAGGCGAGTAGCACGTCTCACCTCGCGTCCGTGTAGTGAACACGGACGGTTGGCTGATAACACCAAAATACTACCTCGCCACGCTACCAGCCTGGTGCAAACGGACTATAAGGGGGGTATTAGAGTCTTGAGAGACCTTAGGGGACATCTACCTACTACTAACCTAGGCACACTAGGGATCAAAGTCGTAAAGTTGTTTCAGTTTCAGTAAAAAAGTAATAAGTCTTTAATTACGTCACATAAACCGAGATCTATTTTCCGTGATACCTATTCCGAGAATACTTCCCCGAATCCAAGTGAAACATCAGGCACAGCTCATCCCGCCCAATCACGTCTAAGGTTGGCTTAACGTCACATTTTTCCATTAGTCAACGGGCGACAAATCGGCGACCTGTTGCTAACGTATGCCCAGACCCAAGAGAGACTATCGGGATATTTACGTAGAAAACAGGTTACCAGTAACGGTATACTTGACGAAAACACATAATAAAGACTGACTGATTACGTGACTGACAATTAAGTTACAGCAAAGCAAGGAATTTGAATGCAAGCAGCAAAGCCTCTCGCCCACAGGCGCGATCTAAACGCGCGTCCAGACGCGCGATTGGATTATTATATTGTAACACGCATTGTCAAACGTAAATGTCACCTAACACGTAATGTAAAACGCAATCGCAGGGCGCAGAATCGCAGAACGCACCTGTGGAGTAGAGCCTTAAACGCCTGGCTTTCGTAATATGAAAAGAGTATTTTATTTATAAGTACCTATTTCACGAAACAGGTTTTGTTTGTATAACTTACCATGGACTTATGACAATATCTGGCAATCTATGCATAAGATGATATTGTGAATCGTATTATGAAAGCCGAATTTTTATATATCACATTTTTAAGGTTATCTAAGACTAATAAGATAAATAAGACAATAAGTGCGTCTTATTTATCTTATTAGTCTTAGACTGCATACAATTATAATAAGAAGGCCCGCTCCAAAATAGACGCAAGGAACCAGCTTTCTATGTAATTGCGGGCAACACCAAGTGCGACTATGGAGATTGTTCTTTAGTTTACTTTGAGGCGGTATTAGGGTAAGAACCACTTTGGCACAGATTGAAGAGAACGGTTAGACCACACAAGGCTACACCACACATGTTACATATATGTCACATATATGTTTTAACCGAATCGAGTGGGAAATAAAAGCACGTTTTTACTTTCGTTGAAAATAAAGTAAGTTATTTACTAACTTATTTATTTATAATTCTTTATTACACCAAACGAAGTTTGTGCAAAAGCAGAGCTTATAAACAGCATTTTTTACCTGCCAAACTTGATTGGTGATGAACAAGAGGTGGCGTGCCTAAACTAACAGAGACATTTTACATTTCCTAATACATTAAACTTAATATATAATGAAAGAAAATACTATTTAGTATACAAAGTAAACCGTAATTATAATGCCAGACGTATGATAGGATTATAGCATTCAGGCAGAGAACTCGAACCCACGGCCTATAGCGCGGACGGAGTTATGAGGGCTGTATTGACACATTAAATATTAAACAGGCACATATTTGGCTATACAACAAATCAATCAAAATAAATGGGAAATTCAAAATGTACTTACCTAAATGAAAACCATTTTCCTCAACATTTAATTAGCGTAATTACAAAGCACAACCTTCCATCGACCACATAATTATATTAGTACCAAAAGAAGTCGGAATAATAACAAGTAATAAAGAAGAATCACTGAAAGGCAGGGCCCATCGAGACATCGAATAATACTTATTATGGCGTATCGGTTTCTATGGGACTGGGGAGTAAGTTACACCGTAGTGAATTTTAATAAGAGCATGGACTTACATTTATTGTCCGACTGCAAAGAAAGGTGGATTATGGGGTTTTGGTTTATTTGTTTTGTTTGTTTGTTCTAGGCGAGCCAATGGATCGAGTAAATGAGATATCGTTGGATTCGTTAGATCATATAAGGTATTATTAAATCTCAAGAAACTTGTAGTTCGCAGAACTGGCAGCCATCACAGATCGCTCTTTATTCTCCGAAAGCCAAAGGTTAAACAAAGTTTGCTGACAGCCTAACCTGTTTTTTTTACTAACAATAATAATATTGGTAAACATACACTGCTTGACAAAGGCCTCCCTTATATTTCCAGGGAAAATATCCTGAGCCCTCTCCACCTATTTCCCGCGAGCCTTAAGAGTAGTAGAGCTATTTGTGAATTGCTCGTCCGGGGAAGTACTACCACCACGCCTTTTTCTGCCGCCAAGCAGCAACGCTGTGTTTCGGTTTGAAGAGTGTGGTCGCCGGTGTAATTACAGGCACATGAGGCTTAACATCCGTATGCCTCAAGTTGATGGACGCAGGGCAGTGCATCGTAGGGCACGTTCCTATTGTGCGTGACCTACGGGGCAATGTTTTGTTTATAGGTGATGGTTACCACTTAACATCAGGTGGGCCATCTGCTTGTTCCATCAGCTAGCTGTATAAAAAAAAAGCCTCGCAATGATGGCAGTTCATCGAATACGAGGCATCTCACGTTTCGTATAGTAGTCATCATCACCCATCATCATCATTGATTAGCGAAATATTTCCATTTAAACGTTACCTATTAATACCGCACGGTGTGACGCAGAGCCTTCCAGCCCTTCGTACAGGCCAATTAGGCAGAAATCACTTCATCACTCGAGCAAGTTATACTTGTGGTGCGTGTACAATAAGCTCTTTTGAATCCTTACTTTCTGAAGGTTGATAAGCCTGGGCATTTTACGACTGGGATTATACATATTTAGGAAACTGAACATAAACCGTTTTTAATACTATTACCACTAAACGATAGAACTAAAATTCGGTACAGTGCAGTGATCATATCAGAGTGAGCAAAAACTTTACTGTTTTTGCTTCCGCTTCACGCGAGTTTTTGTTGTAAGCGTAATTATAGTCAAAAAAATGTCGCGAGATATAAAAATACGAATCTTTTTTTGGCTGAAATAATGAAATTATTCATCATTTATAAGGCATGGCTATAGCGTCTTTCTGGGGAACAAAAGAGCCAAAACGCTGAGCGCATCGCTCAGCTTATCGCTAAGCTTATCAAAGCTTACCACGTGCTTGTAATAATGTAAAGGAAGCTTACTTTTGTGGATGCATGCTCTTACAAGCCTCGTTAGAAGGTACGGTCAAAGCTAATCCAATTTGCCAGCGTGGTTACCTATTATGTGGGCTATGTATTTGTACATGTGCCTACGATCTTTGATACGGTATGTTTTGTATTATATGTGGTGTTACTGTTGTTGGTAATATATTTCCCCTTTATTGATAATAGTTTTCCACGTATGATCAGTACATAATTTAATGACGTGGCATAGATTAATTTTAAATCAAGTTGTCATCTATTTTTGGTGTATTATTCGATAGGACGGACACTGACACCTCCGTTTTAGATGAACGAAGCAATACTATTGTATATTAATGTTGGTACTGTACCTGATGACATATTGTGGTAACCATGACCTATTGAAACACTGTCATTGAGCGTGCCCTACACTGCCTCCATCAACTTGGGACATAAAATTTGCCGAAATAAATAAGTGACATGCTTGGCGGCAGAAAAGGGAATGTTGTAGTTCTTCGAATGAGCCTTTCAAAAAGAGCTGATAAAATATTATTACAAAATTATTGAGTAACTATGGGAACTCATGCTAAGGGTACCTATAGGATATTGATTATCCATTATTCAAAGTACCCTCAGGTGGACTTCCATGCCACCTCCTATATCATCCCATTTAAACATTACCTGAAGCTTACCAACTTATTTGTGTGACAGTAAGTCGGCTTGTAAATCCTTTAATTAATTTAAAATTATGGTTATTGTAGGTAAGCGTGGTTTCGCGTTAACCATTCCGCTTTTAATTAAACTTTATATTATCTTTGTTTTCATTATTTAACCCGTGAGAAGGCGCGCTATGAGCAATTTGCTCACACAAAAATTGATTGCAAAAGTTTTTGGTGATCCTGACTTCATAGCGTCCCGAGCGCCTAGGTACCTTCCTAACTATTCAGCCCCTCCCCCCTCGCGCAACTTACGCGCCGTTCAGTCCCGCTGCGTCCGCGCAGTGAAGCACTTATGGAGGCCCTGCATCGTCGCGCGGCAATTTACTCATCGCGCGCCCATCCACGTAAGTTTTTTTTCGTATCAAAAAAATGTTATCATGTTTTTCTTATGTATTATTTTGTCAATTTGTATTAAATTGTTTATATCTTCAGATCTCAAATTCCTAATGAAGCGATTTGTGCCGATTCCTACGACTACTGCAGAGCCTAGGCCAAGTGGATTCTGTGCGATATGTCCTAGACGTAAGAATAGACGGTCAAAAAAAGCTTGCACTTTGTGCAAGAAATTACTCTGCACCGAGCACATAACGCATATGTGTTTAATGTGTTTCGAGAGGCACACTTGTCCTGATCTCATGGAAGAGTAAAACTTTTAGTTTTAATTTACCAAATTTTTTTTATTGTGATTTTTTTGAAGACTGCCAAAGATAGTAGGTCTAAAATTAGTTAATTTGTTATTTGTAGTAGAAGTTGCATTTATGTTTCATAGTTTGAATTAAATATCTTGTTTTCATATTAAATAAATGTTGTTTTATTAATTATGAACCCATTTATAGCCTTAAATACTAATATTGTAGAAATATAAGCATTTAAAGTAGTGTGAGCAATTTGCTCGCGCGCGCCTATCCATGTAACAACATTAGGCGCGCCTTCTCACGGGTTAAGGCTCAGAATGGACCCTAACTTGTGTAATAAAATATTTAATTTGCTTTTGTATTCGAAAAAGTTAATAATGATATGTCTGGTTTTTAATTTTTACAGATTCCTGAGATTGCGGATCAGATACTATGAGTATCATGAACAACATCTAGATAAGAGGTGCGGAAGTCGAACCCACACCTATATTTCTTCATTGGTTTTCTTTTACTATATACAAATCATTAGGTACATGGGTACATTACGTACCTATATAGTGTATACATTTCGTTACTTTCCAAATGGTAGTACAATATAATAATGACGACCTCTGTGGCGCAGCGGGCGAGAGTCCGCCTGCGACGCAAGAGGTTGCGGGTTCGATTCCCGCCTCGGAACAAATTTGTGTACGATCTGCAGAAATTTGATCCGTTGGTCTGGATGTTTTCTATGTATATAATAAAAATATTCTATCTATTTAAGTATATAATGTATTAAATATATCAGTTATCTAGTACCCATAACACAAGCTTTGAGTAGCTTATTTTGGGGCTAGATGGTGTTGCTTGGGTTGTCTAGCATTATTATACTATTATTAATAATAATAAAAGAATAGATACACACACGAGTTAATTGGGTTATATTTTTTCTGTATTTCTTTCAAATACTGTTTTATTGCTTTTAAAACAATGCGATTTTAATATAGATAATAAACATAACCTAACCTATTAGAACGCAATCGTAAAACCAGCCATTAATAGTCCCATAATTAAACGCCCGTATACAAAAGCAAGCTACACGCCGCGCCGCCATTAGACAGATATACATGAAAAAACTGAAAAAAAATCCTCTTCTTCCGTACTTTCCGAAACTAAAAATACGTTCAACACATTTACATACACATGAAGTACCTACCTCGTATAAAGGGGCGAAGCAGGTAGCAAAGCGTAAGACAAACCACTAAAAGAACACGTTACTTCCCGGGACACATCAAGACAGCTAGAGAAGGGACGGTTTTAGAACTGTTACGTATCGATAGTTTCGATTCAAAATTTTAATTTACAGACTAAGGCTGAGATGGCGGGACGACTTAGATCAATTTATGAAAGATTGGTCCGCCATAGCACATGACAGGGAATAGGGGAAGGGGGGTAAGGAGGCCTTTGCCCTGCAGTGGGCCGATGCAGGGTGGAAATAATATTAATATTGCAAATAGCAATGCTTTATGGATATAAAAGAGTGTTAATTTATAATTTATCCGTATCATGAAATGTTTTTGTAAATACTAGGTATAAAGTTTTGTATGTCTTAAAATATTCGGACATTGGTGTCGCACAGGTTGATGCAATGATTTATCTTGAGTGTTGGTTGACAATATAGCAGAACCTAATTTTAATAAATACCCGAAATTGATAAGTAGGTAATTAAAACCTTTTTTCTTGCTAACTAGAATGTTTTGGGGCTGAAAGGAGTAGTTTTATCCAACATTGACAAATTACATTTAAAAATTGTAATTGAGATGAGGT
This sequence comes from Plemyria rubiginata, assembly GCA_963576535.1. Taxonomy (NCBI): domain Eukaryota; kingdom Metazoa; phylum Arthropoda; class Insecta; order Lepidoptera; family Geometridae; genus Plemyria; species Plemyria rubiginata. Next base: position 8,655,052 of record OY754910.1, read on the forward strand.
TTAATCTAACCTAAGTTTTTAGGGCTGATTTATCTAACTGAATCTTGATTAAAAAAAACAAGCTTAAAAAACTATTGTTATAAAATGACAAACAGAGGAAACATTTAAAACGTTTACATCGATATCGATATGAAAACAATTTGAAATATGTCACAGCACTAATTTAGGGCGGGGTGGGTACCGGGCGGGGGCGATTAGCTGCGGTCCTCCTAGCCGCCCGCCTTGGAAATAGAAAATAAAGGCGCCGTGACACGATCTATGCTGTGTTTGCTGAGAACACTTAGTTACTTGCGAGGGTAACTAAACATGCTTGAGGTTTAATTTTATATCTTTTTATCAAAAATTAACAGATATACAAAATAACATGAAATACTGCAACGCTTTTAGTAACATTCAAAACTCTGAAACGCAGGCCTCGTTCCTATTGACTTACGAGATAATACTTTGTTTTTGGTGATGGTTAATCGCTTATCAAACCACCTAACATCAGGTGGGTCATTTGGCTGGTAATTTGGGCAGTTTTGTAAATCTTCATTTTAAGTACTACGTTTACCTCATTTTACGGGCAACGGTAACTGATCACCGATATGGTTATTGGTTGTGGTTGTTAAGTGATCTTTGTGATTTTATTGGTTAAATAACTTTTTTGAAATATTACACGGGTGTTTAACGGAACAAATTTCTGCAGATCGTACATAAATTTGTTCCGGAGATCGAACCCGCAACCTCTTGCGTCGCAGACGGACTCTCGCCCGCTGCGCCACTGAGGTCGTCAGTAACTTTTAACTTTGACTTTATTAGCCACCTGTCAACTGTAAAGGCGAGTTACTCTCTAATACAAACGCGCATGGTCCATAGTTTGATACATGTCTGCGGTATACGTGACTGGCTGGTGTTTATGCTTATGCTTATCAACACGATCTGTCCAGCTAGCCACTCGGCCACGTTAACGCGCGTGGTCCATACACGATAAAAGTTAGCGGGTGCATATACGTGACCGCTTGGTTAGTTTATGTACATCCCGTGCCAGGATCTAGTCTCATGGGAACAAGGAACTTTGTTTACAATCGTGCTAAGTTGATTTAAATAAACATTTTCAATAGCTCCGGTCTTTCAGCGTGAAATGCTATTTTTCTTTATGCTTAATGTAACTTTGTTTTATACAACTAGTTGATAGAACAAGCAGCTGGCCCCCCTGATGTTAAGCGGTAACCATCACCTATAAAAGCATTGCCTCGTAAGTCACGCCCGATAGGAACGTGTCCTACGATGCACTGTCCTGCGTCCATCAACTTAATGCATGATGTTAAGCCTCATGTGCCTGTAATTTCACCGGCAACCACACGCTTCAAACCAAAACACAGCGTTGCTGCTTGGCAGGAAATAAAGGCGTGGTGGTAATACTTCCACGGACGATCCCTTCACAAAGAACTCTACTACTCTTAAAATACTTCCGAGTAACAAATACGGACAACTTATTTTACTTACGTCGTTTTAATATCGACCTTACGATCGGAAGGCGGGGTCACTCCCACTAGACCACCGGTGCTCTTCGCAGGTCGCAGATTCGAATCCGGTCGTGCACCAATGGATTTTTCTATCGAAAAATTTATGTGCGCAATGCCAGTGCTCTTAAACGGTGAAGGAAAACATCGTGAGGAAACCAGTAAGTATTCTAACAGCGGCGATGGGCTTGCAACCTGTCACGTATGGAATACTAGCTACTGCAAAATGTGGGTATGTGCCAAATGTAATGTTTGGACGTACCTCTGACTACCCCCCTTAGACATCCTCAAAGAATCTTGAATTAGTACCTACTTGGTATTGGGAGATCTGAAGGGATATCTACCGTGCCTGGGGATCAAAGTTGTGAAGCTGTTTCAGTTTTTTTTTCAGTTTCAGTTTTAATATCGCGCGTAGCTTGCAAGGCAATGCTTTGTAGGTGATGGTTATCAATTAAAATGAAGAGGATCATCACTAGTATTTTCTCAAAGTTATTGCCTTCTCTACCGCCATTGCTAAACGCTTCCATACAGCCAATAAAACAATGGCCATTTTATAAAACCCTGTCGCCAGCCCACTTTCATAATATCCATCTCTGTAATATTCATAGAGAATCATAGTTTATGGCGAACAATTTTTCCCATAAAAGCTCCTAAGAAGCCCGCAGAGAGCACACATTAATATTACTTACACTACAAATAAATTACGTTTCATATTGAATACTTTGTTTAGTTTGTAGGTTAGTTTAATAGGAAAGTTGGAGTGGAAATGTTGGCTATTGCACACAGGGTGATATAGCATAGAAAAAAAAACATTTGAGCTACCTCTGCATCATTTGCAACGGTACGCAGATAGTTTCATAGAATTTTATAAATTCTATGAACTAGTGCAATACATCAAGCGAATTTCAGGCTTTCTCACAGAATAAACAGTCGTTAACTATAATAAATCAAGCAGACGAACGGCCAAAATCAATCAGCAGCAGTATTTGTCGACTTAACGTTCGTCTCGATGGACCAAACGTTCAGACCCCTCGTCACATGGTTTTGAAAAGGGCAAATCCGAAAATCCGAATTTGGGAAAGCATTAGGAGTTAGTAAATCAGGCTGTGGACCAACTTCACCTGTTGGTAGATAGCGTAGAGTGTAAATCAATCATTCAATAAAAGAGCTGTGATTTGTCACTAGGACTAGGGTGTGACTGAGGTTCTCAAGCAATATTACTTTTGCTCCAAACAATCTTTTTTTAGAGGCGCTAAGGATTTTATTGTTCTAACGGGCTTTTTTGATTTGGTTGTTGAAACGGCTTCGAATCAAAGTTTTGTAAGCCTTGCTTACATACCTGGAGACACTGAAGAAGTAATTTTACTATTGAAAATTCGCACTCGGTAAACGTAGCTATAATTACTGGTGGTTGGGTAAGTATTTATATAAAATAAGTGTAGTGTCGCTTCTTCAGCAACTGTCTTCAATTTTAATGTAGATTTAGACCCATAATCATAATGTTTGTCGAGCGCGTCAATAGCTTATCTTATCCTTATCAAACCATTAGGTCTGTAGCTGTCCTTTTTGTTGGTATGGATAAGTGACAGTGACAGGAACGCTATAGAATATAGCGGCTCTATGGTCTATAGAGCCACTATAAAATGCAAGATAAATGACAGGGATTATTAATATGAGGGTAAGCAAATACCTACAACTATTATTTCTCTGACTCTGACTCCCGCCTTAGAATCTTGACTTCGTACCTACTTGGTAAGAAGATATCTGAAAGCATAACAAACGTGGCTGGGGATCAAATTAGTGAAACTGTATTTCCCTTTTTTTAAGTAGGGTCGGAAGTTACTTCAATTATTCTTGGAATGCACGCAAATAGAAATAAGCAAAATCACAAGATATCGATAAGAAACCCTATTTCGCTTTTTTATTGCGTAAACAAACACCGATTATCCGAAGATTTGCTACAAAAATGATAGGCAAATAACAATATTTTAGGCAAACAACTTACACATCCCTATGCTACACGGGCGCCCATGGGTCCTTTTAGCCCGGGCAAAGACGGTATACATTTATAAAAAAGCCTCTATATTATTGTAACTCACATTACTGCCTTCATAACTTAGTTTGTAAAATCCGATGCGCCGATGTAGGCTGTAAATAAATAAATAAATAATGCTGTAGGTTCGATCACAAACTTCATATCCTCCTACTATTATAATAAACGCGAAAGTATGGATGGATGGATGGATGTTTGTTACTCTTTCACCACGGAACGGGTGAACGGATCTGGATGAAACTTGGCAGAGATATAGATTATAGTCTGGAATAGCACATATGCTACTTTTTATCCCGTGGGAATACCGTAATTAAAATCTGCGCGGGTGAAACCACGGGGCGCAACTAGAATGTAAATAAAACTCATAGACGTACGTATTACGTACATTATAATAACCCACAGTCATAGAACAGCGCAAGCGAAGCAAATATAAACAAACTCTCAAACAGCCTTCAGTGATTGATAGAAGAGTTTCTGTCGACAGCCACTTCATAAATGCGTGTAACGATGTTTATTCGGTCGCGGAAAGCGATATTGATACTTGGTCGCTTCAATCTATCAATAACTAGGTAGGTCCTTTTGAGCTATTTCAAAACATTCGAAAAAGTTTATCTGAAAGATAAATAAGTGAATAGTACTCTAACCGCTGGTTTCTGAAAGCTCGATTTAAGTTAATCAGCTGTCAAGTCACTTGCTATTTCAACTGCCGTAACTTCAAATTAGATAGAGATAGCAAGTGACTTGACAGCCAATTAGCTTTGATCAAGCTTTCAGAAACCAGCGGTAAGTCTAGGTTCGAAGTCTCTGCTACTACAGTCGCTAGCGAGTAATAGTCTGGGAAATCTCATAGTATACCCACAAGAGTTAAAAGATTAACAAATTTCTTGTGTAATAAAATAGGTTATTTTGCTGAAAAATTCAATCACCAAGGTAATTTTACTTCCAAACACCGCTAAAATAGGTACCTACGTATAACGAGACACCTCGTTAATTTGTAAGTATTAGAAAACGTAAAGATGGTCGTAATTGTTGCTTGTTTTGTGGTTTAAGTTCTTAACGAGTTGTTGAATAGATAAAGTACTAGGGTAAAGTAAGTACCTATTTTAATTCGAGACTTACAAAAGGTTTTAAGAGTAGTAGAGCTCTTTGTGAAGGGCTCGTCCGGGGAAGTACTACCACCACGCCTTTTTCTGCCGCCAAGCAGCAACGCTGTGTTTCGGTTTGAAGAGTGTGGTCGCCGGTGTAATTACAGGCACATGAGGCTTAACATCTGTATGCCTCAAGTTGATGGACGCAGGGCAGTGCATCGTAGGGCACGTTCCTATTGTGCGTGACCTACGGGGCAATGTTTTGTTTATAGGTGATGGTTACCACTTAACATCAGGTGGGCCATCTGCTTGTTCCATCAGCTAGTTGTATAAAAAAAAAAAAAAAAAGATAAAAAAGTTCATGATGTAGTTTTTTTGGTAAACGTGCTGCGTGGTCACCATTTGGATGGAAGACCGTTAGTAGAATTGACATCTAGGCACCTAGGCACCCTATTTTATTAGTGCTCGCCTGCTAGGTAGCAAAAGCTAAGATATTATTTTTTTTTTACCTAGACCTAGTTGTATTTCTTACAGAATTTTTTTTTACAACTTTATAATTAAAAAGTTACCTTATAAGGTGATACGTGTTCGGATAACAAAACATTGCACCATAAATGCATAAGTGTACGTTCTTAAAGTAAGCCGGTAGCGTTTTTAACAACGCCATCTATCCAATTACGCTCGAACCACGTACGGATAGCGAGCGATACGAAACTCCACACGCAATCTAAGAACCTCATCAACGTTTTGGATTGCGACACTAGCGCCATTGATAGTGGCGGAAAGCTCGAGAAAGTAAAGTTTGTTCAAAAGTTTGCTCCTTGCGTTCCGCTCAACTTACTTCGATACAACTTTGTGCGATAACTTCGTAAGTCGTCTTACCTGAAACAAGAATGAAAACTAAGTTTAGTAAAGGCTTGGTCACAGAATAAATAAAAGTATATTATGTCGTTTTCAAATAAGATGTAATTGAACCAATTCATCCCAACAATCTATCTGATTTGATTAGGTACATAGCAGATAATAAAAACAGTAACAGCAAGCGATAAGTGTTTTAAAAAACACGAACTGCAACAAATGTATAAACATTTCGCGAATGCCAAAGAGTGTTGAGAGAGTCTCACATGTACACATTAAAGTATAATTTTTATAGTACCTAGTTAGTCTATGCGTAACAGATAAGTTGCCGCTTCTAGAAAACTTCCGGATATTAGAGTTCTTTGTGAAAGGCTTGTCTGGAAAAGTACTACCACCACGCCCTTTTCTGCCGCCAAGCAGCGTTGCTATGTTTCGGTTTGAAGAGTGTGATAGCCGGTGAATTTCAGGCAATTGAGGTGGAATATAACTGTATACTTTAAATTGATGGACACAGAGTAGTGCATCGTAGGTTTGCACTACTCTGTGTGTCTGTATGTTTCTAACGTGCATGTCTTATGAGGCAATGCTTTGTTTAAAATCACGTGATCTGTGCTAGTTTCATCAGATAGTTGTATAAAATAATCAAAGTCAAAATATAATTATTCAATAAAATCACCAAGGATCACTTTGAAACGTCTTACAACTAGGTGACTTTATAGCCAGTTCGACGCGACCAAAGTCTTGAAGAACAGGCCACAAACTCGGCTTGGTATCTACCGTTCTTTAAAAGCCCGACTGTTCCAAGACCTTGAATCAAAAGGCAGACGCTATTATTAGACCACCAGGTGCACCACAACCGACGCCTGGAGTCGAGATAGCTTGGCTCCGATTACCCTCTGTTCACCGTTCGACACCCGATATCGCTTATCAGCGGAAGTCAGCTAATTGTTACGACGCATTGTGCCTGTTTCCTGGACGAAACATGACCTGGGGACCTATTGCAGATTTGTAGATAACAGCGCTCGAGAATATTTATTTATGGAATATCAACTACTGCAAAATGTGGGCTTATTTGGATGTACTTCTAACTTCTCCATATAAGGTCTCTGCACACCAAAAACCACCGGCCTTTTGGTGTGGATATGCCGAAAAACAAGAAAAACCATATAAAACAAGACCAGCGGCCTAACCCGCCGGGAAAAGACGCCGGCTGGCGCGCGGCGTGTTTAGTCTGTGGAGTACTTAATTTCCTTAGTTGGTACTTTGTAAATAAAAGATAACTACTGTGCCTGGGGATCAAAGTCCGTACCCTCCGTAGACCTAGACACGTATTAGGTGACCCAGATGACGAGATCACCGCCGCTAACGCAGTGGTGATCGACGACTCATCGCACCCGGTAACTATCAACACTGCACACCTACACCGACCCCTCCGGAGGGGTCGAAGACGCATTCCCCGTTAACGCCCCCTCTGGGCGAAGATTCTCTCCGACTTATCTCTTCCCCGGCAACAGCCCAAGCCGAGGTCCGTACCTAAGTGGTGCCCTTGCGTTTGTTGCCAATAAACCTTTTTGTATGGCAGAGCGCCCTCCGCGCTCGCCAGTAGTCCGGTAACGCTGTCGGCAATCGTCATACGATTATACCAGCATTATAGTCCATTCGAAAAAAAAAAAAAAAAAAAAAAAAAAAAAAAAAAAAGGGGATCAAAGTCGTGAATCTGTTTCTGTTTTTACCCATTATTTTGATACATTCTCTACACTTAAGTACCTTTTCTATATTCTATCCTATTCCATTACCTTTTAAATATTTAAATAGATAAACAGTAGCGTAAAGCAAAAACCGATATGTTTTTATTGAACAGTCGAGATTAAATATTTGATTTTGTATATTGATAGATATTTTTGCCTCTTTGTCCATGATTAATATTCAAGCCAACGAGTGTCCAGAGTCGGGCGGACCTTTTTAAATATTGACTCGCTTTTTTCAATTCTTTGATGTGTTATTTATGTGTGAATTCATCTATTGAATTATTTAGAGGTGAATGAAAAAGGCTTGTGTTTATTTTATAGAATAGCTTCAAACAAAGAGGCTTTCGCAATATCTGTTTAAACATCTATCCGATATTGATTAACAGAAGGAACTTTTAAAAAAGTATTATTACATATTATTATGTACATTTTTATTTTTGACTAATCAGCGGCGATGGGCTTGCAGCCTCTCGCGTATGGAATACTAACTAGGTACTGCAAAATGTGGGTATGTTCCAAATGTAATGTTTGAACGTACCTCTGACTACTACCCCTTAGACGTTCTCGAAGAATCTGGAGTTAGTAAGTACCAAGTACTTAGAGATCTGAGGAGATATCTACCGTTCAAAGTTAATCAATAAATTAAAAAGAGCGTAAGTATAATAGTATTGTTTATTCATAAAATGCTAACTTCAGACCTCCAATCACATTTCTTATCAACACTTTAATAAAATATAGTTTCTCATAAACCTACGCTTGAGCTATTACAATGTTATCGCCATAGTATGCGTTTACAATATTGATTGAAAAATTATAGGTTTCATGAAATACACAATTTTTTCTTCACATCATAGTTTATTTATATAAATGTCATTTTAAAAGATGACGTCAAAACGACCCAGCAGCCGCGACATTCATTTGTTTTAACCTGAAATTCGACTTGAAATAATTCTCCGAATGACATTTCTGAGACGAGCTTTGGCCAGGAAAGATGATTGTTTTAGCTACCCAGATCAGTCCGACTGGAGAATGCGAGAATGATCTCTAGTCATAAAAAACTTTTATTTAGATTTTGTGCCTCTCTCGTGGCCCAATTCATACACATTGGATGATCTCATTCTGCTTGTCTGTATGTTGTGCTCTTCTGTATATTATATACTATCTACTTATCTCGTATTAGGATTTCTCCTACTATCTATATACTATATTTATCTTGATTCTCCGATCTTTTTCTCTCCGAGAATTTTTCAATGTTTCTTTTTATGATGTACAAGGTGTACCTACACCATACCACTATTAATCAGCTCTCTATTCTCTTAGGTTTTCTGGAAGAAAACTCTATGTAGCAAAGAATTTGATAATGTCCCAAAAGTTATTATCTGAGAGGGATTTGAGCCCGCGACCTTTCCCTTGATACGGGGATTAAGTGCAGTAAATATATATTATACTATACTTAAGTGCAATTGTGCAGTCTATCTATATTAGAATTCGATCCCCCAGTATCTAAGACCACTGACGTCGCACCTGCGTCACGGCTCTTATTTATTGTGAACGGCACATTTGCAATGGACTTGCATTTTATTTCCAATCCCAACTATTGCACGGACATTGTTTTTACGTACGCTGTAAAAATTGTATTGTGAACACAGTGCAGATTGCAAAATATTTTATTCCGGAATTGGTAGGAACCGAGACCTGAAGGCTGAGTTTCAAGCTATAACTGCATGCCTGTTATTATGGTTTGACGGTTATCAAAGAAATTGAGCAAACTTTTCGCACAAACTACTGCAGTTTGATCTTTATTTACAAACTTCACGTTCGTATTGCAAAAGTTTCTTTATATTTGCCACGAACAATATTCGAAGTGCTAAAACATTTATGAACCCCGTGTCGTTGTGAACATAACGGTGCATGTGCGTCATGCGTGCATATATTGTAAACAATTTGCGACCGCCGTTGTTAGATGCCAACTGCATGCTACACTACTTGCGATTTATGAACTCCTGGTAGATGGTTTCGAATGGCGAATATTAAAATAGTTCAAGTTTGCGATAATTTCCTTAATTTTTCTACAACCTTGGTACAAATATGTATAATAAAAAAATATATATCGTTATACATAGTAAATAATATCCCCACAGATATCTAGGTTAGGTAAATAGTCTGTGATTGTAGGTTTTTAAGAGTAGTTAGAGCTTTTTGTGAAGGACTCGTCTGGGGAATACTACCAGCACGCCTTTTTCTGCCGCCAAGCAGCCGCGTTACTGTGTTCGGTTGAAGAGTGTGGTTGCCGGTATAATTACAGGCACATGAGGCTTAATATCGGTATGCCTTAAGTTGATGGGCGTAGGGCAGTGCATCGTAGGGCAGGTTCCTATCGTGCGTGACTTATAAGGCAATTTTTTTATAGGTGATGGTTACCACATAACATCAGGTGAGCCATCTCCTTGTTCCGTCAGCTAGCTGTATAAAAAAACAAAGACTTCAGTTAGGAAGGTATAAAAATCATGACCTACCTGCCTTGAATAGACAAAAACCTATGGAACTGTCAACCTTTCAAAAAGACTGCAGTACACAGTTCAAGGCTGACATTTTAGGTACATAAAAGTATTACAGTACTAATGAAATATGAACTATAATTTTGTTAATAAAGCTATCATTACCACAGAATATACAAGTAAGAACATTCCTAAAGAAACGATTTCAAGGTAAAGTACCTATAATTGGCACAAATAGTATTGAATTTCGAAGCCGTGTTTTGTTTCAGCCTGCCATAAGAAGGTTTCTTTGCCTAATTATTGAAATTTGATTTTGTTTACCAACGTTACTTGAACGGATGTCGTACGTAATCGTTTGAAGGTATCCGACAACAAGTGGTTACGTTTGGTGTTTGAGTGTGAAATGAAGTACACGTTGTTATGTGTGAGAGAAATCTTGCTGGGATAAATTAAATTGTCAGTGGAGAACACTTTGTCTCGGCTATAGCAGCTGTGAAGGAGCTGACGAGCGTCAAACATGTTCTCGTTCGCACATTTCAACATTTTATAAGATATATTACTGAACTGAGTTATGAAAAATCTCAATCAACCAAGTTACATTGCGCTAAGTTCAACAAAAATTGCAAATGTTGCCAGCCCTTAAGCTATGACGGAGGCCTTAGGGTGGTCTAAAAACTCCTTCACTGTTTTTTTATGTAACAAATGAAACTAACAACAAATTCAAATACGCAGTATTAAAACCCAACCACATTTCAAGAAGTAAATTACACGAGTAAATTTGAACGCGAAATCCCCACCATCTACGATTTATCATTTCCACATCAAACCTGGCATCTACATCTAGTAGTTTTATTTCTAATCCATCATCCAAGCTAATAGGACCGTCAGACGCACCGAACGAGCATCGTGTAGCCACAGCTTAAGAAAAAAGGTTGGAACACTTTGTAAAATTGTAAGCCTAATTACATGCAGTCTCCATTGTCTTCTTCTTCTTAAGGTGCCACGACTGAAGGTTGGCAGTCATCTCCTTAAATTTCTCCTTAACTAGGGCAAGCCTAAATAGCTCTTCCACCTTCCTGATAATAGGCCATTGCTGGAGCAGATGGTAACGCTCATGCCTCAAAACATGTCCAAAGTAGGCAACTTTTCTCTGCTTGATAGTACTCCATTGTCTGCAGACTATAAATATGCCTACTCTGCCATTATAAAATAGTTAAATCTACCGACGACAGATGTCTAATAGCTAAAAAAATGAAATGCTATTACGTCGCATACCACCAGGCGAGATCTTAGCCAAAGACCAGTCTATAAAAAAACATTACTAAGCATGTATAAAACAATCGAATCCAATGAACTAAAACTACTGACTAGCACAGTCATGGTTGACACGTGTTGGATCTAGAGCTGGATTGGATCCAAATACTTGATGTAAATCAGCTTATTCTACTTGTAGCTACGCCAGCTATATAAACTCTCGCTTACTGATAATTGCAGTCGTTATGGGCGTTTATTTGAAGCAGGGTTTGCGAGCAAAGCAAGATAAAATCATGGTTATGGGAGGAAAAACAAGGACTGAACATTAATTATTTCTACAGTAGCCTAATTGGATATAGGTAAATCTACCTCTCCATATTAATATCGCGATTGGTAAAAACTCTTTTTTTACCTATTTCAATTGCTAGGCAAAAACTTGCCAACAAGAAAAACAGAGACAAATTCTGACGTTTCCGATGGGAAATATTTGCAAATATTATAAAATTACCCATCAGGACCAAAGTGGATATGTCCAAGTAGGTATAAGCCGTCTTCACTGTCCGTATATATAAAAAAATAAAGCATACTACTATTCTTTAGTATATGAAAGGATTTATTTGTAACAAAGCCTTTTGACGTGAGCTAGTCATCCCGTCTCAGGCTGTGGCCCAGCGCAACTATTCAAATGCGATTCACAAACGGGATCTGGCTGTGACGTCACTCCGCATTATTTATGTAGGTGCGCGTTTTGTGATCGCAGAATAAGGACGATGTGAACTGTGATAAACTGTCATACTGATGGCGTATTCAACGTTGATTGCGATTGCGCTAATGTTGATGAATTGAAAAGTAGGTGGTAAAGTGAAATGAGCATTTGACGAACACTTTGCCGAGACTGCTGTCAGCTGTGAATTGACGGTGGAGGAGAAAACGTAGAAAATGCACAGTAAAAGCCCAGTTTCCTGTTTGATCTGATAAATGTATTGGACCTAGATATAAAGATAGATAGGGGAACGGTCGTCAATTCGAATTGCGCCCCACGGATGCTGAATAGGGCGAATGGTTTCTACAGTATGTTATTTATAAAAATATGTTTTACCAAACTAGTAGATAAGTAGAAAAGTTTTTCTAACAGCTACCAGTTAAACGGGCTTTATAATTGTTGTGTATGACGCGAAACGTCTCAAGGACTTTACAAAGATCCGTCAGTTTTAAATAGACCCTTCCATTACCTGTCTCTGTATAAATGAGTCCTCAAAACATTTACGCCTGCGACTGCTTCCAGATACTTAGGCTAAATGGAACAATTGTCTGGGGCTTTGGAGCGGTAAAATCGCATCGTCCTATAATGTGGCCCATTTGCGACTTCGTGGCGACGCGCCGCGTTTGGAGTCGTAGTTTTGTGGAATTACAGGCACTAGATAATTAAATAGATAGTTAAACCTTAATTTTTGACTACCTACTGGTGTTCTTAGCCAATGAGCTAATCGTTATTATATATTTTGTTGGCAATAGTTACGTTTCAGTTCGTACGTATGAAAGATATAGGTAAGCCATTATGATTTCTGAAACATTATTAGAAGTATAGCAATAGGTTGGCCATACAGCACGTAGTTCGGCGGGATAATAAAAGTTCTTAAATGGCGACTACGCACCGAAGGCTTTCCGACGACATTGTGAAAAGAACCTACAACATAGAAACAGCTAGGTGCCAGTCATCTTTACTCTAGCTCATTTTGACAGCTCTTCCGGTGCCTACATCCCCGCCACAGCCGGCCCACGTATAGAGGCCTTCTTGGCTACTGAGAAATGCTTATTCTCATGCCAAGTGCATTACTGTTTCCAGTCATCATGGAAGTAACGCCTCGTGATTGGTAATGTAATGAGCTGTGGTCCTCTCTCTCACCTCACGTCACGCCGTCATGAATCTATTTTCAGGCCTAATAACTAGAGCTAAAAAAACTACCAGTAGAAACAGCATTTCTAGCGACTTTTGTTAAAAGTTTGTTCAAAGAAGAATGTATTAATTTTTGCGAATGGCGCTCTTTTAGGCTTTATAAAAAATGCATAGTAACTGAAAAGCTGCAGGCAGTAAAATTAAACAAACTTTGACACAGTTTCTCATTAGCCAGTGTGTATCGCGAAAAGGCTACATTTAAAATCAATGTAAAATTTGTTTTACTATTACTTTTAGTCAGGCGTAAACATAACATCAAGATCTGACGAATTAAACTGTTAGGAAGGCGTCTGAAACGATCCTGAATTTAGTAGTAATAGAGTGTATTTGACAGGAAAATTAATAGTGTCACTGTTATGTCATTATGTCGCACAGTATTCTGTGTTCCGTGGTGTCGCACGTCACAATTATACGGCAGATAGCGTGTAAATACAAGGCGAAGCCACCCTTCCCTATATTAACTTGCGTTTCATTCTAACAACTGTAAATTTTTTGGCCTAGTTCACAGTGAATGAGTGCGGGACGAGAAGGGCACGCGGCGTTGTTTTGGTCTAGCTTTTTGTTACAATGTCGCCGACAAACGGCCGTCAGCGAATTATCATTAGCCAGTTGACGCGATGATCGTTATCGTGAGTGAATGTGTATCACTACATAGTATAAAACAAAGTCACTTTCTCTGTCCCTATATCCCTATGTCCCTATGTCCCTATGTATGCATCTTTAAAATATGTATCTTTAAAACTACGCAACGGATTTTGATGCGGTTTTTTAAATAGATAGAGTGATTCAAGAGGAAGGTTTTTAGGTATAATACATGCATGATATGGTAGAAAAACAATGTGCACCCGTGCGAAGCAGGGGCGAGCGGGCAAGTCGCTAGTTTTGTATAAACATCAACATCAATATCAGCCAGAATAATTCAACAGAAATGCATCGGTATGAAATATACCTCCCTACATTTTTAGGGGTTGGCCTTAGTCACCACGCGTTGCAGGCGTTGCAAGCTATCAGCAGACATACAGATGTTAAGCCTCATGTGCCCTTCAAACCGAAACAGCAAATGCTGCTTGGCGGCAAAAATAAGCATGAGCTTGCAGAAACCAGGCAGTCTAAACTCTATAGTGAACGTAAATAGTCTAGTAGGATGTGTCACGTGCCTGTAATTTCACCGGCAACCACACCCTTCGAACCGAAACACAACAACGCTGCTTGGCGCCAAGAATAGGCATGCTTACAAAAACTAGTCAGTCTAACCTCAATAGTCTAGTAGTAGGATGTGTACATCCTAGTTGACGGTATTTTGCTGAAATTTAATTGCGAACGAAGCCTTAAGCAATTGTCAAACACCGCGAGCGTGGCAGAGTCTCGTGTGCATGTAACCCAGTGCGCGTGCAAAAAAGATATACTGTGCTGTCCCAACGCCTATTTCCTTTTACTCAATATATTTAGGTTAGGAAGTTCTGGATTTCGTGCGTTCATTTGATTAATAAATAGGAGTTATTTGGCAACTAAGACAAAGTCATTGTCAGTTGTCACTTTGAGAACCAAGAGATACAGAGCCATTGCTACAATTTCGACTTCCTTATGATCAACACACCCGCTGCAATGTGTCAGGTTTACTGTTTTAGCTTGTGGCTAAATAGTGTTGTGAGCAATATCTACCAATATTTATTCCTATATTTATGAAACTGAAGAGATTTATTGCTGTCAGTGAGACACAGCCTTTATATTTTACTGTTTCGGCACACTACAAAGTTATATTTACCGCTTCGTAAATTATACACAATTCGATTTCGCGAACTCGCAACAATAGAAGACACGAGTAATAATTCTACACTTTGTATGAGTTCGAGTGCTTTGCTACTTTTAGTGCATGTTTATGCTGTGTTTGACGATACTTATCTTTGTATTTTGATGGAAAATCACACTGTTTCATTAATCAAACAAAGCTAACGTTTTGCAAAAAATGTACGGATAAAAAAAACTGACACAAATACGAAAACACGAGACTAGAAATTTCTTTTTTTTCTAGCATGATTCGTCCTTCTGCTCTGAGGGATGATACAGGCTAGGGGAACAAAGAAAAATATGCCCAAAGGCAAATAATAAAAACTGAAACAGCTTCATGACTTGGATCTCCAGGCACAGTAGGTATTCCCTCAGGCAAAGATCCGATATAAAACATTTTGTTAAATTATCTTTTCTACAATTTTTACTTTTTGACTAAGAATAAAATATATATAGCTTTGTTTTCTCTGGAGGTCACATTTTTGAGCTTTCGCATCATTTTGGTAAGCTCCATAAAGTAATTCATTTAGTTAGTTCACTTTGCCTGTGTGCATTTTTAGGAGTAGGTACATACGCAAATTAATTACCTACTCCAAAGTGCTCTACACACCACTGTACGAACTACGGCTGTACACTGTACGGCTGTAACGAAAATTAATAACTGACCAATGTAGAAAAACATAAACATCAGATTGAGTGTTCCAGCAGCGGCGATGGTGTTGCGATATGTCATGTATATTTAATACTATCAAATGTAAAAAGTCTGTTAGGACGTGAGTGTGACTGGGTATCACCCATCACTATAGTGAATGTAACATATACATAATTATATGGTTCTTGTGTTCATAAAACACAAATGGATTTCAACCGTCCGGGTTCCTTAAAAAGAACATTGCTCTTATATTTTTTTTCCAAAAAATTTGCTTGTCTCACTTTTAACCCGCTAGGAGCAAATGAATTCTGAATCGATTTGTTCGAGAAATAACAATAAACGTCGGGACAGGGTTTTTTCTTCGTAAATTTACTTTTTTTACGATGTGACGTCGAAAGGACGTATTAGATGAAGATTCAATATGTCGTCGGCTTCCAGACACCATTAGGAAGTGGCGGCACGGAAAGCTTCGGAATTCTGTGCTTTGTTTACATGACTCAACTATTTAGGCTGTTTTTGTCACATTAAAAAAAGGTGCAAGCTTTAATAGAAAATCTAACAGTTGAAAACCGTTTGAATCGTTTAAATGAAGATTTGCTACACTCGAGCGTCAACTACACCTTGGGCTGTCTGCTAACATCTTATAAGCTTATGGGGTCTATGATATACCTACTTACATCTAGTGAAAATTAATGTATTGGGAACAGCTAAAAATGTTGAGTTTCGGCCGTTTTAGTAAAATTTGGAGAAAAATAACAATAAGAGTCTCGTTGAAGTGCGCGAAAATTGAATATGTGGAAGAGTTTGGTTCGTAGTTTCTTACGGATATACTGCGTTAAAAACATTGGATATGTGTGGCTATGTAGATATATCTAACTAACTGAGCACTTCTGCGCTTCGAAAGTCACGAGGCTATAGCTCCCGGCTTTAAAATATGTGAAACTTCAAAACTGCTGACATCTTTGTATCTGCTGTATCATGTTTTTATGCAAATAAATGAATTGATTGATTGATTGATTTAACAATCGCTAATCTATGCCTGAGTAGCTACTATAAACTCAGTCATCATAGTTGATCTATAGCTTAAACGAACAAGAAAAAGGCTCACGATTGCCTCGTTTATAATCTTAGGTACACTTTAGTGACAGGTAAGTCCTACTCGCCTTCTTGCCGGTCTACTAAGCCGTTCCAACGGAGCACAGGCACGGATTCCAATGAAATGAAAGGATACGCGCTGACTGGAAAAGCTCTACGTGGAAATAGCTTTAAGTATTTTAGCCTTCTCGGCCTCGATATCATAAAAATCATAAACCATTACCCGTACTATTATAAAAGTTACCACTGCTTGAAATTAGCTCCGCTATTCCATAAGAGTTTTATATATTTTAAGTATCGTTTATCTTTTTCAATAATATTACATTTGGCGCATTTATTTTGACAGCCTTCACAGCTCAGTTGTTAGTAGCTCTGCCTTCAGCGCCGTGGGCCGTGGGTTCAATCCCCACCGAGAACAAACGTTTGTGTGATGAACATAGATGTTTCTTCTCTGGCTGGGTGTTATATGTATAAGGTAATAGTATATTTTTTGCTTGTGACAAGCTTGTGACATGGGTCACAATCCTTGGCTTAGTTTGGGGCGATATAGTGCTGTGTGTAATGTCCACCAATACTTATTTACAGGTTGCAATCCCAGAGCCACTGCTAAAACTGGTTCAGGTAATCTCGATGTTTTCCTACACTGTGTGAGAGCACTGGCATTGCACAAATACCTACATTTTTCAAATAGATAAATCCATCGGTGCACGACCTGATTAAAGCCCATGTACTTCTCTGCCTTGATTTTAAAAGACCAAGATCAGTCTGTCAGGATGTTAAAATTATTTTAAAATATACCAACAAAATTATATTATCATTACACATCTTATTCCAGCGGTAAACCAACACTGGACGAAGTTACCTAATGGAGGCGGAGTGTATGACAGTGTACAAAATCAAATGACAGTATTAAAGTCAAAATCAAAAGGAATAAACACCTTTGCACTGTTTTCTCTGTTCCGTGTTTGCACTAGTTGATCTACAAGGATCACTTTGAAACTTCATAAAGCTAGGTGAATCTAGGTGCCCGTACGGGTGGTAGAAGGAGAAACCTATGACATTAAATGATCGTGTAACGTCTATGTCTGGGGTGGCTGGACCGTACGTCAGCGTATTCCATTGGGAACGGTAGACGTGCCCATAGCTGACAGAATGTCTACCAAGCCTAGCTGATGAAGTAAAATATCTGAGAGCGGTATTTACGCGAGTACCCCTATCGAGCAGCTCAAATATCTACGTCTCAGTTTATTTGTTCTACTTACTGAAGAAATAACACTTTATTAATAGTTTAATACTATTAAATTTTTGTTTCGCCTTTACTTTT
Organism: Plemyria rubiginata; assembly: GCA_963576535.1. Taxonomy (NCBI): domain Eukaryota; kingdom Metazoa; phylum Arthropoda; class Insecta; order Lepidoptera; family Geometridae; genus Plemyria; species Plemyria rubiginata. The sequence goes on from OY754910.1 coordinate 8,672,872, forward strand.
TTATTTATTTCGTCATACGATTAAATAAATTGAACTCAAGGATACGTAGTAAATCTAGAATATACATATAAATAGTAAATAAACAAATATAAATTAACTCGAACAAAGCAATATGTAGTACTTATCCGCTGATCTAATCTCCTTAAGCTGGAATAAACTTAATTAGACTTCGACACGTGTTTCACTTCTCTACGAAGCATCTTCAGGAAATTGACCCGCTGTGCACCGAACGTGTTACCTCGTCGAGCGCTCACTTTCAGCTCAGCGCTCGACGAGGTAACACGTTCGGTGCACAGCGGGTCAATTTCCTGAAGATGCTTCGTAGAGAAGTGAAACACGTGTCGAAGTCTAATTAAGTTTATTCCAGCTTAAGGAGATTAGATCAGCGGATAAGTACTACATATTGCTTTGTTCGAGTTAATTTATATTTAACAATGGACTTCCGCAAAGTCACGCCTGAGTCAATTAACTATAGTAAATAAACAATCAAAATAAATCTAGCACAGTAAATAATATAATAAATTAGGGTGGAAAGTAGTTGGTTGTGAGCGGTGACGGACGGTGATGCACGAATTGCGGTAAAAAAAATTAGTTAATTAATTTCATTTAAACATCACAAGCAAATGGCTCACTAGATATTTGTTTTTGACAAGTGTAAAGTAGGGACATTTTATTTTAATGTGACGAGTAGCTTCTAATACGCCACGCGGATTTACCAGACACTTTTCAAAATATATAGAATCATATCATAATATATCATCTGATGTTTATTCAAAGTATAAATATAGAAGCCCCTCAGACGCCGGTCATCCATAATGCCAAACTTTTATTTTTGTGTAAATTAAATTAAATACTTAAATATTCAAATTATTTTTATGGAAATAGACAAAACCTATCAATATGGATGTCAAACAGCGAAAATAAAATTCAAAAAACAAATCTTCATTTATTAGTGACAAATCGTAGTTAATTTATAACTGTCCATAAATTCAATAAATATTATTTAACGGCTCTATTTTCGAAACGTAAGATCTTTATTTGATGATAGATAAAGCAATCAAAACGAAAATTCACCTGGTTTAAGTATTAGAAGATTTGTTAAGCCAACGTTTTATGTTTATTTTATTAGGAATATCCTTACTGACTAATCTATCTTTCTCGTGTTTAGTTTGGCTCTGCTGTGTCTACTAGCTTTATAAAATCAATCATTTTTGAATCAGCAAGCTGCGGTTCAATATAATCTTACAACTCGGTTGGTAGCAGTTCTGCCTCTGCGCTAAGGCCGTGGGTTCAATCCGCACCAAGAACAAACTTTACCATATAATTATCAGTAAGTAACATATACAAGTAAAGAAAATATTAGGTATGTGCAGGTGTTTATATTTTGTATTTTAACAACATAGGTTCATTAATCTAACGAATAATGTTTGCTGAACTTTATGCGATATACGTAAGATACAAAATTCAATGATTTACCCGCCTCCGTGCACGCATTAACTAACGAGTCCTAATAACCGTCCCGTGTTTCATCATAATAACCCATTACAATGTTTTACTCTGTTTGAAAGTTCCCATATCCATAAATAACTTGACGAATTGCAATAAAAACTGAAAATTTCAAAACTGAATCCATTTAACCGTATGCCGGAACGTGCAGTGCAGCACACTTTTCTGGCTCGGCAGCGTTGTCGGTTTCTCCACCAAATTGTGTTGGATGTTAGCTTTGACCACCGGATCCAATGCACATGTAGCACTGTACGCTGAATTACGAGTATTAGGGTTTCGCTGCCGAAATATTGAGGAGAAACTCTTCAATTTGAGATGACTAATCACTCATTCACTGACAATCTGGGTCTCTTTCAGGTTACAGTGGAGAGCCTTGGTGTCTTTGAGAACATCCTGCTCCATCTTTGCTAGTTAGTGAGACAGAAGCCAAGTTATAATACTATATTGAGGACCTCGGTGGCGCAGCGGGCGAGTCCACCTGCGACGCAGAGGTTTCGGGTTCAATTCCCGCCTCGGAACAAATTTTTATACAATCTGCAGAAATTGGTTCCGCTGGTCTGGGTGTTTTCTATGTATAATAAACAAAAACTATCTATATAACTTATTAAATATATCAGTTATCTAGTACCCATAAAACATGCTTTGAGTAACTTACTTTGGGGCTCAATGGTGTTGTGTGGATTGTCCAGCATTATTTATTTTTTCATGTTACATAAAAAAACAGACCATCTCTCTAGCTGCACTTGTGGCTCCGTTCTAAACTGCCAATACTGTCGATTTGATATTATGAAACGTAAAACAAAAATAATTCCGACTCCATAGAAAATTCCTGGCATAGGTATATTAGACTGTTTTAAATATATTATCATCACTTGAGGTATCTAGACAAAAAGCAAAATAAATTACTTGTTAATTATGAGTGCAGTCATTTATACGATATTCCAGCCAGCCCATTATTGTGTCCCACTGTTGGACAAAGGCCTCCCCCCATTTCCGAGAGTCTCACGATCATGGTCATGATTGTATAAAAAAACAACTGACGACAAAACAAATGGATTAGGAAATCAAGGGTTCCGTCGGCACGAGAGTGAAACTCACCCTTGGCGAATTTATTTTCATTGACGGCGAGCGGTTGGCTTGCGCCCAACTTTGCTTTTACGATTAAACACGTTTTATAGTTTCCTCAATATAACGTTAGGCGTGCCCTGTACGACAGATGAAGACTATGTCATGTACAAATTCATTAAAAATAATTCTAAAGTAGAACATCGGTGGTGTAGTGGGAGTGGCCCCGCCTTCTGATTCTAAGGGCGTGGGTGCGAATACCGCCGTGCACCAATGGATTTTTCTCTTTTAAATATTTGTGTGCGCTATGCTAGTGCTATTAATTGGTAAAGGAAAACATCGTGAGGAATCCAGTTATCCTACTAATATTTTAAACGCGAAACTTTGTAAGTGTGGATGGATGGATGTTTGTTACTCTTTCACGCCGGAACGGCTAAACGGATCTGGATGAAACTTGGCAGAGAGATAGATTATAGTCTGGAATAGCACATAGGCTACTTTTCATCCCGTGGGAATACCGGGATTTAAATCTGCGCGGGTAAAACCGCAGGGCGCAACAGTAAATTAAAACGCGGTAAGCGGGCGCGGTGCGGGAGCGTCAAATTTGAGACGTCAAACGTGAACTTTGCCCGCGTTCTGGAGCCTTATTCACTATGGCCATTTGCACCGCGACCACAGCTAAGACAAGGCAGCCGGTGTCATACGGTCAGGGCAAAGTATCTCCTATGTCATAAAGAATAAAGCCCAACATCAAGTTTTGACGTTTCACGGTTTGGGGCAAGGAATCTCCTATTGTCATAGAGAATAATGCCCTAGGTGTGGTCGATCCTCTAACCACCGTGCCCGTGTTTTATTAAACTTTAAAAACATCACGTGACATCCCTAACTAATAAAACTGTGGGCAACTTATCTTACTTGAAACTTTTCCTCGAGTAATAGGATACCTTCCATATTATCTAGATATTTTATTATTTTAAAAAGTTTATTTTATATCTTCTAAGCCATAAACAATGTGGCAATGGGCAGGTCATATAGCTCGAAGAACTGACAACCGCTGGGGAATAAAGGTTCTCGAATGGCGACCACGAACAGGAAAGCGAAGTGTAGGACGCCCTCCTACCCGGTGGACTGAAGACATTGTTAGGATCGCGGGCAGTCGGTGGATGGAAAGGGTTCAAAATCGTTCTTCCTGGAAACGGATAGGGGAGGCCTATGTCCAGCAGTGGACTTCTGTAGGCTGCTGATGATGATGATGATGATGAAGTCATAAACTGACCGAGTCGCATTCGAACTTGATACGTCAATAGTTTATCAGTAAATATTTAAGAGTCGGGTTTCGGTCCTATGGTAGAAATAGTATTTATTAGTTCGGACACAAACACACAACAAGACTCGAATAGCATGAACCATTGCTTAAGGTGCACATAAAATTCTTTAACCCCTCTGTTTTGAACGAATCTAGTGACGTGACTAGAAGAAGAAGAACCAATCAAAAAGTACAAAAAAATAATATTACACCAAAAAAACAAAAAAAACAATAAAATCTGGATATATTGCATACAAAATCTTTGCATCCAGAATATCGACAGCCTTCACAAATCAGTTGGTAGTAGCTCTGCTTTCTGCGGCGCAGCACGGCCTAATATGCCGTGGGTTCGATCCTCTTCAAGAACGTTTGTTCTCGAATCGGATCCTCTAGGTGCTTTATGTCCACAAATTTATTTTTTCTATCTTATATTAATCCATAAATTACAATAAAATTAAGCCGCTGAACTTTACTATGTTCGTTTTTCAACTTTGTTTCTCATTAAATTTGGTTACCTGAAACAAATAAAGAATCTTTTCAACACAACATCACAAGAAAATCTATATTAGGACAAAGTCAAAACCAATAAAAGTACATTATGTATATCAGCTACCTATCTGCCAAGACCAAACATCAGACACATCAGACCAACAGGATCTGCCCATTTCGTGTCCCCTAGGTTTCAATATATAAGGTAAAATATCCTACACAACAAAACAAAATATCCAGCTGAAAGTAAAATAAAAATGAAGGTGAGACGCCCGCGGCTGATTGGCGAACTCATTAAAATCAGGAAGAACCGCCGTTTACGTCGCCGTTATGGCTGCTTCTTAAAATGGTGCGCTTTTATCTATTTTTATTTTTTATTTATGGCATAAAATATGGGCCTCGCTTTGGATGAACTGAAATTTTAACTGATTGAGGGATTCTGCGTTAGAACACTTAAAGAAAATAAAATACTTTACGAACTTATCCCCAGGCACAGTAATGATGATTTAGTAAAATGCACAAGGATCAGTAAAAAAACTATTCTTTGTTGAATAGTTTTTAACATCTAACTCCAGGAGGTACGTCAAAACTTTTAAAATGCTGCCGAACTTGACGGAATATGACAACTTCTTCTTTCTTCACTAAATACGGTGAGTATTCTACCAGAGTCTAGTGATGAACGGTCTGCATATAACTCAACTGTTTTACACGTATTTTGTACATTTTTTAAATATTGTATTTGTTGTAATTTACATTGCAAATAAAATATTTTTAAATACAAAAAATGCACAAATGAATAACTAATGTTTTGATAGAGAAAACTATAAGTTACCGGAGCTAGGCTAGCTAGACCAACTAGTGAGCTCACGTAGCGGTAAATACGGTAATTCTTCAATTACACGTGCCTTCGATGCACCGCTAAGCATAAAGATTACACATAACTATGAGAACGAACACTGGAAATAAGTACTGATAGTTATGGCTAAGCAAGGAAAATTTTCTGTCATTTTGAGACATGTTGGAGACTTATTGTGGAGTCTTGATCGTGTCAAAATGACAGAAAGTCTCCTTAGTTAAAATTATACCAGTATTGAGTAGAAAATAAAGAATACCTCACACACAAAAGCTATAGTGCCACCAACTTATCTGAAACGGTCTGAGGTTAGCCGTTTGTGTATAAATGGCCAATAGCGAATGGAAGATGGCCCAAACGGCTAGCTTCAGACCTGTCCAGATAAGTTGGTGGCACTACACCGCGCTCTACGAAGAAGCATTTGTGATATACCTCGTAGAGCACCCATATAAATATTAATTGGTGCTCTACAATATCTAAAAATTGTCTAAAAAACCCACCCCTCAAACAAATAGTAAAATATACTAATAAGTCTATTATGCGTACTAAACTATACTCGTCCATCCTGCATGGTTTCTCTGGTTTTTGTGGCATATGAAACTGGTTGTGCAGTTTTATTGCAGACATATAAGTAGGTACCACTTAATTAAAGCTTTATTCTGCGCTACGCTACGAAGCGGTTGCTTTTTGGCTGGTGTCAAAGTATATTTCAGTAAATTGTACGAGGGCGAGTACATCTCGATTACATTACGCAAGACTTTTTTTGAATTCTCATGAACATCATCTCAGTCAGGTATGACCTATAGGCCTGTACCCTACTTAAGCCATGTATAAATATTTTTATATGCACCACTGCCTGTATTCTAAAACAGTGAAGGAAAACATCGTGAGAAAACCGGCATGACAGAACCTAACAAGCTTAAAAACATGTGTCAAGTGCTCGAAAGGAGCGCCCATTTGAAACGCACTTAAAATCCTTTGACCATACAGTTTCGAAAAAAATTTGTGACTTTGACCATACAGTCTCCAGAGAAATTTGTGACAAAAAAAATGAAAATGCCTCATTAATTTTTTACCAGCCTCCTCTGTCCTGTATGTCTTTATCTTCTTTTTAAGCACATAAACTAAAACTAATAAAGATCACTGCAGATAATTTATGAATAATAAAGAGCAATGCTTGTTAAAGTTAGTAGTAAAAGCCACATTATAAAATCATTGTGGGTGAACGCCGCTTCATCATAGCCACAGCTGTTCAATTTAATTCACATAGTTCAGTGGTGTGAAAAGAGTTCGGAGTTAATGGATTAGTTTTTGAATCAGTCCCGTATAATAGCGAAAGGGTTACCAAGAGCGAAAAGGACCCAAATAAGGGTTTAAGGCACCTAATAGTGAAAGTCAGTAATCCCTGACCCCAACAAGTTTTTTGATTTTGTATGGATTTTATAATACTGTCACCTCTGTCCAAGTTCTGTATCGTTCTGGATCGGTGTTCTAAGAGCCTGGTATTTTTTTTTATTTTGAATCATTTATTGTTATGGGCCCTCTCTATGTCCTACTGCTGGGCAAAGTCATCCCACCACTCTATGCGGAATTGTGCTATGGTTTTAATAACATTGCTATATTTTCCACTTTGCTATTTTATGATAACTAACAAGTAGCGCCCCGCAGTTTCACCCACGTTTTTTAAAATCCCGGTATTCCCGCGGGATAAAAAGTAGCATATGTGCTATTCCAGACTATAATCTATCTTTATGCCAAATTTCATTAAGATCCGTTTAGCCGTTCTGGAATTATTGAGTAACAAACATCCATCCATCCATACTTACAAACTGTCGCGTTTATAAAATTAGTAGGATCAATAGCTTCTGCCTTGCTAATGCAAGTCACAAGCCATGTATTCGTAGTTGCATTCTGATAACTACAGTCGAACATCCAAACATTTAAGAAGTTTGAATGGTTTCGTGTCTATAAGTAGTTTTCGTATAGAATCATACAGTGACAGATACAGATACAGTAATTTGAAATGTTCTAATGGGATACCTTCTCCCAAAGAAAAGTCAGAATCTATTTTCTTAGTCAGCAACCATTTCACTGAAATATCCAAATGGGCAAAAGGCATTTTTTATTGCAAATTACTGTCTTGTCTTTGTTTACTGTACTGTCTTAGATTACTGTCTCACGTTCATTACAGTGACATGTTAACAAGGAAAATAGATGTAATATCCAAATTCTTTACCATTATCATGACTTACCCCCGGTTTCTGAGAGCACGATCAACATTAATTGTAAAAAAATACTGTCAAGTTTACATAATATTTCAGCTTTTTCTTCAAATTAGATAGAGATAGCAAGTGACTTGAAAGCCGATTAGTGTTGATCGCGCTTTCAGAAACCGGGGATAGGTATAGTAAAGAAGTTGCTCGTACTGATAAAAAATAAAACAAAATAGTAGGTACCCAAACCCAACGATAAATTAAATAGCATTGGTTCGTTTCTCCCGTAAGAATCGGTTTACAGAAACAAAGGCCTGTCAATCGCAGGTTTCTTAGGAATGCCGCTGAAATGGTCGAGCTCAATACAAAGGAAAATATTTATTTCCGATAGGCTCCGTCATAATCAGTGGTAAGATTAAGGGCCGCTTGCACGATGGTCTGATATAATTGAATTAATTAAACACGTATACTAAACTAAGTAAACAGAATTACAGTTAAAGAACAAAAAATATTTTTTTTATCGTGATAAGCTTCTTTTGTCTCGCCAAACACTTTTATAAATTGTAGAAGGGGTCCTTAGGATGTGCTCACAATACAATGAGAAATTGAAGCGGTCGTGTCGCGTGCCCAAATGGTGACCACGTAGTCACCATTTGGGGTGCGTGGCTACTTAAGACACAGACAACAGGCAAACAATTTTCTAAATTTTTAAAGCAAGCACATTTCAAACTTTTAGAAGATATAAAAGTACCGAAGGTAAAGTTAGTTATAAAATGAAAAATGGTAACCCATTAAGTTCCAGATGATAACAAAAGGCTTAGGAAGAATATGATTTAAATATAGGTACAGAAATAATTTTTGATAGCAAAACTTTTATGAGACAACAGAGATTTTATCGTGCTGAATGAAAGCAGTTCACGGGTGAACACTTGTAAATAAAAAACTGTTTTATGTAATAATGGCTGATACATTTTCCATAATGAGGTGGGAGTTGTAACAATGGAAGAGAAACTGCACACAGAAGCTAGTTCATAAAAGTTAGTTACAAACTACACAACAAATAACAATGAACGGGCGTGCGGTCGATGTGTAGGCTAGGTACCTACGTAACGTGAAGTTGGGATTATGATTGAAATAATTTATCACAAAACCTAACAATATTGATATTACAAGTATTACTAGTTGCGCCCCGCGGTTTCACCGGCGCAGATTTGAATCCCGGTATTCCCACGGGATAAAAAGTAGCCTATAAGTGCTATTCCAGACTATAATCGACCTCTCTGCCAAGTTTCATCCAGATCCGTTCAGCCGTTCCAGCGTGAAAGAGTAACAAACATCCAACCATCAATCCATCCATATTTACAAACTTTCGCGTTTATAATAGTAGTAGGATTAATGTACTTGTAAATGTATGTATTGTATATGATCAAACGAACTTTCAAAGTATCGTTTGAGCGATATTATTTATGAGTACGATCAAGTACGACTAATTGGTATAGCATAAAGAAGGATAGACAACTTACCATGTTTTATAACTGAAGAACTAAGCGAGAACATATTATTATTAAATTTATATAATTTGCACTAAATTTACATGTAATTTTAAATAAGGTTTAATGAATGTACGTTTTTTTTTTATCTCTTGTGTTTTCTTAATCTCTTGTATTTGTTAATCTAAATATATATAACTCAAAGGTGACTGACTGACTGACTGACATAGTGATCTATCAACGCACAGCCCAAACCACTGGACGGATCGGGCTGAAATTTGGCATGCAGGTAGTTGTTATGACGTAGGCATCCGCTAAGAAAGGATTCTGATCAAAATGTGTATAAATCTTCTTAGATTTTCGACTGATTGAACTAAAAATAAAGATTGGTGGAGCTACTTTGATGAAGACGTCCGCTTAAAAAAATCTCCGCATTTTGATAAATTCAACCCCCCCCCCCCCCCCCCTTCCCAATTTTTTTACACACGCTTAACAAAACACGAGCGAAGCCGCGGGCAAAAGCTAGTTTATAATATAAATAAATAATATAGTAGGTACGAATATTCATTCATAACCTAGCAGCAGTTGGCAAGTGATCAAAGACTGTTGGCGCAAAGGTTGCTACGATGAATGTTTCATTCAACACTTCATATGTTTTCAAAAAAAAATTTTGTGTTATCCTAAAAGTATCCGACTGGATACTTTTCGGATTTTTGAACCCACGACCTTCCCCTTGATACGGGGTTGCACTAACCACCCGCGCCATCGAACTCCAATCACCACACGGCGAATTACTCAGGGATATGCTACAAATCGTGTGTGAATTTTCCAGTGTATTTATGAAAGTAGATTTTTTCTTGACAATTTTTTTTAATACTCACGTTAAGGGGCACCATAAAGTTGGTGCACTGATTTAAATCGATTCGCCTATAAAGTTTAGATTATCACCGCCAACACTCCCTTTAATATCATCCGCGGCTGAGCATACTAATATTTTGTAAGAAGATCCGTGATTGAATTACGGAAGTATCGCCTCATCATCGCGCGTAAACAGACTAAACAGAGCTTATCTATCGATAACATTCCTCGATTGTATTTTATAACCTTTTATATTTATGCATGAGAACTGAGATAATTTATTGGTCGTTTACCTTTTTTTTTATGCCAAAGCTGGCAGACGAGCATACGGACCACCTGATGGAAAATGGTCACCGTCGCCCATAAACACCTGCAACACCAGAGGCGTTGCTGATGCGCTGCCGGCCTTTTAAGAGGAGATAAACCCGTCTTTTGAAGGACACCATGTCGTAACTCCGAGGGAAAACCGCAGGGGTGCCTGGTAATACAAACTTGTAAGTAATTAGTTGATCAGGACTAGGTAGGTACATAATTTTTAGTTAATTGTAATATTTAACAATGAACTGCAAAGTCACACTTGAAACAACTGACTATGTAGTATATAAGTCTCAGTAATTATTTATTAGAACATGATGAAATGGAACTGGATGGTGATCTACATTTGATAAATTATAAAATTGCATTGAAGGGACGCGACGTGGCAACACTTCAGAATTAAGGTTACAGAATATGTTTAGGAATAGAATAAGAAAGAAAATGGATTTATTTGTCACACAAACATAATAAGGATCAAAAATATCTAAGCTAATGTATAAGGTTATAAATAGAATTAACCGCCGTTTCTGAAAGCTCGATCCAAGCTAATCTGGTGTCAAGTCACATGCTCTATCCGACTTGAAGTAAAAGTTGAAATAGCAAGTGACTTGATTACCTTTGATCGATGTTTCAGAAACCGGCCGTTAGTCTTAGGTCTTCTTTAGGTAAGTTACTCAGGTTAGGTTTTAACTTTAATAATGATCGAAAAAATATAATATGTGTTGATATATGTATATAGTCATAATCATTATATTTATCTGCCGAATCACATGCATTAGGTCTGGTGTCGATAATTTCGCCTAGCAATCTTGCAATGATTGAATAATGTTACAAGTATCGCCAAAATATACCGTAAACCGTTGGTATAAGGTTGGAATTGCAGCAAATTGTTTGTGAAAAGTAGGCCGCTTGTGGAACGTGCTCTAATAAAATGCACGGCATACTGCAATAGATAGTTTATGACGTCATTACATTGTAATCGTGCCGTGGTATGCACAGGTACCGCTCACTTGGCACCTGTGCTTGGCGCCAAAACACTACGCTATACATTTGCTTGGTTATTATACTTACCTACTTCTAGAAATTAGTTCTACATTACATTATTGCATTGTAACAAGGATCACACAATAAAACGGTAGGAATCAAGCCGGTAGGTAGGTAAGGTAAGTTGTTGTTGCCTGTTTTATAAATTTTATAATAGTGCTTTCACACTTAGAGCACCGGTAGTCTAGTGGGAGTGACCCCACCTTCCGGTCGTAAGGTCGCAGGTTCGAATCCGGTCATGCTCCATTTGATTTTTCTATTGAAATATTTATGTGCGTAATGCCACTGCTCTTAAATGGTGAAGGAAAACATCGTGAAGTAACGAGTTAGTATTCTAACAGCGGCGATGGGCTTGCAACCTATCACGTATGGAATACTACTACTGCAAAATGTGGGTATGTGCCAAGTGTAATGTTTGGACGTACCTCTGACTAGTACCTTAGACATCCTCAAAGAATCTTGAGTTAGTACTTAGTACTGAGAGATCTGAAGGGATATCTACCGTGCCTGGGGATCAAAGTCGTGGAGCTGCTTCAGTTCAGAGAGAGACAGAGAGAGAGTTGACGTTCGCGTTACCACAGACATGTCATGAGTTAAGCGTAAACGCTTTGGTCTCGTGGAACTGGCGCCTACTCGTATAGATTCACCTTGTGATTTTATTAAATTATCCCCAGGATCATAATAGTACTTCCCCGGACGAGCCCTTCACAAAGAGCTCTACTCAAGCTCTTTCCTCTCAAATATTTGGAAATAATGTTTTCAAAAATAAGAAAATGACATGGTTATTATTTTGGGCATGAATCTTTGTATGGAATAAAATTGCTTTATCATGTTCATCATAATAATACTAAAACATACTAACTAGCTGTTGTCGAACGTATATCGAGATATTCGAAACATTACTGAATTCCACGCTCTAACAACCACTGCCAACTCATAAACATTGCAAACCTAGTCTAGGAGGCAGCAGTTAAAAAACTACATCACCTTTCACCGCGAGTTTCCTCACTAACAGAAATACACCCTTGTAGCTAAAGCTTAAGATGTAGACAAACGTCAAATAACGGCTCGCTAACAAATTTGAAATTTTTCGTAGATATAAAATGTATGAAGGAACAATAATGTAAAAGTACCGAATTTTTTGAACACATACACACTTTTATACACGCTATTGTAATGTTGGGAAGTTCTTTCTTATATTATGTTTTTATTTATTTTTTGTGTTGTTTTTTTCTTATTTTCGATTTTATTTTCCGTATGTTGTTAAGGTGCCAACTTGTTTACATTGCTTTTAGTCCCGTGTATTGTCATCCGTTACAAAATAAATTAATGTTTTTTCTTTCTTCCTTTCTAAAGGATATCCTTACTAACAGGGAGTACCAAAATATTTGGGAGCTCAATCGGAGTCTATTTCAATTCTATATTCTTTACCGTAGACTTTTACACTATGTTTTCCAACGTATCTATATCAAGACAAAAAGACAAAAAGAGCACCGGTGGTCTAGTGGGAGTGACCTCGCCTTCTGATCGTAAGGTCGCAGGTTCGAATCCGGTCGTGCACCAATGGATTTTTCTATCGAAAAATTTATGTGCGCAATGCCAGTGCTCTTAAACGGTGAAGGAAAACATCGTGAGGAAACCAGTTAGTATTCTAACAGCGACGATGGGCTTGCTACCTGTCACGTATGGAATACTAACTACTGCAAAATGTGGGTATGTGCCAAATGTAATGTTTGGACGTACCTCTGACTACCCCCTTAGACATCCTCAAAGAATCTTGAATTAGTACCTACTTGGTACTGGGATATCTGAAGGGATATCTACCGTGCCTGGAGATCAAAGTCGTGAAGCTGTTTCAGTTTCAGTTTTTCTATATCAAGCCTAACAAGGTTCTGCCTCATAATTTGATTCGGCGTGTATACAAGCCTTGTAACTCGTTTTATATTGATTCCATCTCATATGGAGTGCAATGTTAGAATGGCAAAGTTCTATTGAAAACTTGGCTTTAGCTCGCGACTTTCGTCACGTATGGGAACCTAGATATTTTTTTTCAGTAAACCACAGAAAATTCTTGCCCCAATTTGCTAGTTTATAACTAAGCACCTAGTTCAGAGGTTTGAACAAATCAACTAAATCCAAAAAAAATAAGTACACAAATAAAAAGTTTTTCTGCACAAAAATTATATTATTTGGTAAATTTACAGTTAAGACGATTGATGATTGAGGCAGAACAATGGTCGACATCGAATCGAGCTGAGAAATCGATCTCTTCCACGTAACCTTGGTAGGATTAAAATAAATTAGAAAAAAAGGACCCATGCATGCATTTAAGACCAGTCAGAAACACAAGTTTTTATACATGAGAGAGAAATGCTTTTTTACAAGGATTTTAAAATATTTTATATGAGTAGCAATCAAATTTTAAGTCTCATTTCTCAAGTGTTTTCTTCTTAGAAAAGAGATAGCCACTAAAATCATAATAAAAAGATGGTATTAAACTTGCAGAAGTCGAAGTATTTATAAACTTTTGTTATTTCATCAAGTATAATAAATGGTGATTCACTTTTTTATTAGAAATAAAAAAATAGTTAACATATTGTTATATTATTCACATAATGGTAGTCGGGTTTGTGTTTAAAAGTTATCCACGGAATCTGTACTTATTTTTTTTTTCCTAATAACTTCACCTTACTTACAACTTTTACAACTTACACAAAAATAAAGTCACCAGTGCCAGAAAGGGGGAAAACATGGGCTAATGCTCCCTCTCGCTAGACATGCCCAAATATATAAAATCTCTAAAACCATTTTCAAAAAATCGCAATTCAATTTGTGTGCAATCACAATGCGCACGGTTTATTTCAAAAAAAATGTTGATCGATACAAGTTTTCCTACTTAAAGTTTGCTTTACTAGTTTTCGAAACTTTTGATTTTTAATAATTGGATCTGGCAACACTGTTGTGTAAAGTCCGGAATGGACAAGTCAATTAATCAGTCCCATTCTTGCAGCGTGCGGATATAAATGTACTTTTTCAGTTACGAGTAAAATCCATTATTGGGTCATGTCATTCTTACTGGTAGTCAAGTAACATTATGCAGCATTCTCCTAGACTACGAACAAATACAATAAATTGTAACTGCTGCTAGGAAAATCTTGCAACATTAACAAGACCTGTAGTACAGAAGCTAGGATTATCTGTTAATAATGATAATGGGACGATTGTGAATGAGTTTCCGACGTAAATAGCGGGAGTGGTTCTAGAAATGTCGGATTATCTCCGTGAATTGGGTTAGTAGGCTGTTTGCAGTCTACAATGCAACATTTTATTTACTGGGCGCCCGAACGGTTGGCGATTGTGTGCTGTTTCTAATTACGGAAGCTGGCTGAAGTGCTTTGAAAGATTTTAAAACAAATAATTAAAATGCAACTCATTTTATAATGGTTTCTGTTTCTGCTTCTACGATGCGTATTCGTCTGACCATTTCACTTTGATCTTAGATCATAGCGGCCTTCACAGGTCAGTTTTTGAAATATTTGCACAGTGACTCAGTGTACTCTGAAACATTGTTCCTACCTACTTAGTTAACTACTTAGTTAGTTAACCTTAAACCTACTAAGTTCAAAAACATGTGTCACGTGCTCGAAAGGAGCCTCTTTGTCACTAAAAAATCCTTTCACCACACTGTTTTGAAAGAAAGTAGTGTCACGACAACATGAAGTTAAATAAAGAAAGCTTCAGACCTACTAGGCATGGAAGTTGAGCGCTGATGGTTGTTGGCATTATGGTTGTATTAGCCACGGGGGAGTTCCGCGGCCCCCAGCCTTATTTACCCCTAGTAGTAGTAAGTAGTGTTTAACTTTACCAGATCTCCAATTTCTTCATTTTCTCTAACTATTATTTTTCCATAATCTTTACATTATATTGGTCGGATTCGATATTGGTGTTTGATTAATCAAATTTTATGAACCCAGCCAATTTCATCACTTATTTACAAAACATAAGGAACAGTATTCAGTTAGTCGAACCAGACGAAAGAGCAACCAATACGTAGCCAAGTAAAAAACTTTATCCCACAATTCTTGCAAGCAACAAAAGCCGGGTTTAGCTCCAAGAAATCTTGTGCACTTGCCACGACTAAGCACGGTATACATCGCAAGCAGTAGTCATGAACTATGTCACCACACTGCTGCGCTCTAATTAATATATTGCGTCTCCTATTCTAAAGGCAAACTACAGCTTATTCAGCTTATTCATCGAAATCCTAAAATCCAAGGTTGCCTAGAAGAAATCGCTCTCAGCGATAAATTCGCCCAGTGTTTTACCTAAATGGCTTTTATCCTGTTGTGTCCTCTATGTTTCTGTGTGGTGAAGAATGAAGAGTTATCTATCATCTACAGGACGATGACAATGTGAATGCGGAACAAACGCTGCTAAGATAGCGAATGTTTCCCTTTGCCATTGTTATTCATACCTGCGGGCTGACACCTGTATGTTTTGTACTAGGCTTTACAAATAAAAAGTTTTTTATGAGTTTTCGCACCAAAACAAACTTTTTAGGTAAAAAAAAATATGAATCTAATGATATTCTTGCTGAACTGTTTGCGATGTGATTTCACACAACATGGTTTATTGTAATTTTTATATTATAAGTTGGATGATTTGTATATTTCAAAGTATTGAAGTGTGGTAGCGAGAGGTTATTTATTATCAGTGTACTTTAAGCCATGGAGTAAAAGCAGCTTAAAAACTCCGTCACCAGAATTGGCAAATCATACGAGCTTACTTACCATTTATACGTAGAGAGCGTTCACATGGCTGGAAGTTCATATTACAATTCTATAGTGTTCCTACTGTTTGGTAAAGGTGTGATTCCGTGGCTAGAGTAATCCTCTTAACAGAAGGAACTTGAGTCACACGAACTAGGTTTAAAGATGCTGTAGTTTATTTAATTGGGTGAAGGTACGGTTTGAACCGAAGGTATTGTACATTTAAAAGACTAGCTCTGTACGGTATAACTCTAGTCACTGTCACATTCAAGTCAATAAAAGATTGCAACAGTCATATAGAGAAATTTAGCTAATGAAGCCCTCAGCGACTATTATAAAACCAAAGTCTGTTATACTTTTTAAAACCACATATTTTTTTACAAGCTTTTATGTAACTTGCAATGTATGCAAGTAAGTACAAAGGTAAATATGTTTGTTCGGGTGGCATTTCGCAACTCAATTTTGTAGCATATCTGCAACAGATTGCGCTGAAATTTATACATATGTTTAGTTCGGATGGCAATGCATGGTTAGCCAACGTAAAAGCTAATTTTGAAGATATCCTTTGGTGCACTTTATTTAACCAAATACAGCACGGGTGCTAACTTGAAGATAACTATGTATTAAACAGGATCGAGCTCGAGCTACATATTTCATGTCATGGCTTATTAATAACGTCTCCATCTATCTCAGCTATAACATAATTTATAGCCCAAATCTAGCTGTAGTTTCGAGTAAGCGTGGGTTAAGTGGTCGACCACAGTGAACGAGCGGTGACGTATACCGCCCATTTTAAACGAAACATATAAGAAAATTTTAACATTGATTGCTTAAATGTACCCCATCACGACGGTAGAAGTCTCTGTACAGAATGGGACCTCAGGTTATCAGTTCAGGTGGTCAACATACCTACTAATTACCTACTGCAAAGTTAGGGTATATCTAGGGCAAATGCCAAATGTAATTTTCGCGGAGATACCTCTGAGACGTTCCTCCTAAAACGCCCTCAAAGAACCTTGAGTTCGTATTTGGTGTCACGAGATCTGAGGAGACATCTACCGTGTCTGGGGATCAAAGTCATGAGGCTATTATATTTTAAACAATTTTTTTTTTATTTTTCTTAAAATGTACCTGCGTGCATTTTTGTAGCGTGTGTCTCAGACAGGTCGTCTAGAAACAAATCACTGAGTAACGCTGCTCGGGGGAATCGAGTTTAGCAGTCGCTAGTAGTATCTATTGTGTGACAGCTGGAGATACAGAGGTATGTATCTCCGCGAAAATTACATTTGGCATTTTACTTTCTCTCAGAGGAGAGACGTTCCTCCTAAAACGCCCTCAAAGAACCTGGAGTTGGTATTTAGTATCATGAGATCTGAGGGGATATCTACCGTGTCTGGAGATCAAAGTCGTGAGGCTATTATTTTTTTAACAATTTTTTTTAATTTTTCTTAAAATGTACCTACAAGTATTTTTGTAGCAAGTGTCTCAGACAGGTCGTCTAGAAACAAATCACTGAGTAACGCTGCTCGGGGGAATCGAGTTTAGCAGTCGCTAGTAGTATCTAATATGTGACAGCTGGTCCAACTTTGGCTTGGGCCCGTACCACCATCTCTTGAAGCATTCTTATTTCAATATTACTTTATTTTTTGATCATAAAGCCGACTCTATGCAGTTGATATAAGACATTGACATAAAAGTAATATTGAAATAAGAATGCTTCAAGAGATGGTGCGGGCCCTGGTTTTGTTATAATAAAAATTTAAAATTAAACACAGCACCGTCTAACTTCAATGACATGGGATGGTAACAAGGTGATTTTTTTTTATAATTATATAAACCCTGACGGAGAAAAAAAATTATAGATAGATAGGATAGATAATTCTTTATTGCACATAAACAAAATGTATCGTACTTAGGCGAACTTAATGCTAGAGAGCATTCTCTTCCAGTTAACCTTTGTGTAGTTTGAAAAAACCGAAAGGGCAGTGCACACACATGAATGATGGGATTTTTTTTTAATTATAACTAAACAAAAATAGGTATTAAATATTCGATATAGGATTATGTACTCCTATTAAAAGAAGTATACATACATACATAATAAATATTAAAATTTATAATATGAATTACAATACAACACGTTAATAAGCAGTCAAAAAGACACATACGACCTCAGTGGCGCAACGGGCGAGAGACCGCCCGCGACGCTAGAGGATGCGGGTTCGATTCCCGCTCGGAACAAATTTATGTACGATCTGCAAAAATTTGTTCCATTGGTCTGGGTTTTTATATATATAATAAAAAAATATATATCTATGTAAGTAGGTATATAATGTATTAAATATAAATAAATAAATAAATAATTGTCCAGCATTATTTATTTTATACAGATCAATGGTTTACGTCCAACATTGAACTGTGAAACCGTGGAACATTACGATCTGTCCTACGAAGTGAGCTAGCTTTTCTAAGTAAGCTGTGCAGATTGCACTGGCTTCCAACAAACTCAGTTTAATCTAGTGGATTTTAAGAGTCAGCTCTATAGTGTTTCTGTTTTATTTAATTCTGTACCTACGAGGTACGACGATCTTACAATAGTAGGTATTACATTTTCTTAGATAAAGCCATAATAATATTTTTTATAATCAGCGTTTCCTGGTATTCTTAAACGTGGTCAGTAGCTTATATTTTTATATTAGTATTAAAAAAGTAAATTATTATAAAAAAAATATATGTCGGTATAAGTATATTATTTTTTAAGTAAATTTTATATAAACGTATTTTATTAAATTCGGTAAATATTGCATTCACCTTTATTTTTTTTACTCTTTTGGTAAGAAAAACTAACTAAGCCATTATGCCATTCGTACGTTTAAATTTCACTGAGATAATAACTTTTAGGATAATATAAAAACCTTTAAGCCATTTATTATTAATATTTATACAAAAATTTATAATTTTATTCTATTTGCGACCAATATTAGAAAATCCGATTGGCTTTAAAAACAAAACAATGTCGAAAAAATTGAGCACCAAAGTTAAATGAAAAAGTTTCGCGCCCAAATTGACAGTCGGGACATGAGGTCGAACCGCCCCCAAGCGAGGGTTAATAAAATCGGTTTGTGACATGAAAATAAAGTGTTCCTGCCTCAATTATCGTAACATTATAAGGACTTATCAAGACAAAGAGGATGTTTAAACGCGCCTTTTCACATGCACGCGGTTGTGTGAGAACTTAAAAAGGAATTAGGGTTGATTTTAAGGGTCCGGTGACAGCGGCTCGCAATTTCGAGGTGCGATTGGCCATTATTTCATTTCGGGGAGGTTGTTTGAAAGAATAACTCTAAAGAAACACGCATAAAACTGTTCGAACACAAATAATACAATAACATAAGGGAAACATGCCCGAATCAGAAATAATTTCTGATTGTTTCTTTAGAGTTATTACACTTCGTTGTTACATCCTCTAGATTTAATATACCATGTAGTCCGTTTCGTATGTATTACATCGTCACACTGTTTATAGCATTAATTTTTTCAAGAAATAGCTGAAAAAATGTTCAAAAAGTCACTCAGATTGGTAGGCTCGACTCGGTGGCGGCGGTGCGCGTCATTCGTTTTTTGTGTGCCGCATCGTCAACATCGACTCAACGACTTTTTTACATATTTTGATATTTTATGCAAAAAACACATGCAAAATAGTTTTATGGGAAAGAAAACATAAGGATTGCAACGATCATACTATTTGTCGAAAGATTATACGTCTAGAAGAGTTATTGGAACGGAACAAAGGTAAGTTTGTGAAGAACTCTCCTACCCGCACTCCATAAAGATTTAAAAAATGTTTTCCTTTCGAAATATTAACAATATGTACTGTCTTAACGTGGTAATACGAGATATTATCCTGATAGTTACACGATCGAATTATTCCTTAACGTGGTGATACGAGATATTACCCTGGAATAATTGTATTAACCAACTTTCTTTGTGTGATGGTACGCGATGCCATCCTGAAAGTTTAGTTCGTCTCATAAAGTGGAGTTTTTAACTAATCCCTCAAAGCCCATCACCTAGTTCGGCGTTTGACCGACATGCTAGAGACGAGAACTGTATATCCGACATAATTATGATCGGATATTATTTTCTGCAAGAAAATTACCGTAGTAAAGCCAGACGTCGGTTGTGAATGTGATAACTTTACCTATACTCTCCACTTCCATGGCAGCTAGCTCCACGCCCAGCTTCCGCTCCAGCAGCGGCCCCGTCTCAGATTAAGGTTGCTCATTAAATCCAGTCCTGGATCAAACACCGAACTAAACTCCGGTTTCCGGAAGTTTTAGAAGATATCTAGAAGATGTGAGAAATCTCTGGAAACAAACGGCTGGATGGATTTTGATGATACTGGTATCAAAAGATTCGTTGCAACTTTCCAAGTGTCCTTAGACAAAAAAAAGCGAAAAAGGTGGGAAGGATAGCAGGAGCGATATTCGCTCACATTAAAAAAAAATCTTTTCCCAATCAAAGCAATATGGATATCAAAATAAAGAGAAAGATACAGTGTTTTCAAATAATGTATTCGTTTTTTATTTAAAGTAAACCCTCAAAGGCAAACTAGAACGCAAAATTCGTTAAGTCACTTTAGCGAACTAGACCATGAATACTAAAATATATCATAAAACCTTCTCTATGGTCAAACAAATCGTTTAAAAAACCGCATCAAAATTGATGAAGCCGTTTTGAAGATATTAAGAGTTTTGTTAAAAAAAATGTGATTGTTGGTAACCCCAAAGTGATCGAAATGAGTTAAACAACGACAGGCGTCAGTAAATTGCTAGGACATAGGTACACGAGACTCCAACTGCCTGCGATCATTACATTTTATCATTCGTCAAGACTGAAGAATGGATTTAACTATCAAAAAGTTCGGACAGTCGGGTTTTTTATTTTTTAATAAATCTTCTTGTTATAAGTTATCTGCACGTAAAATATAAAAAGGTACTCTTTCTGTAAAATCCTCTTGTTCGTCGCACTAACCATGAAAGCAGCCCTAAGGCAGTCTAAGAACTAACTGTTGTCTCGTAGATCTCGACAGCCAACGCAGACAGATGGACGTTAGAAAACGTTCACCGGTTCTTGCAAACCGCAGCATTACCGTCGGTACCTGTGTAAACAGTAAACTTAATACTTGAAGCCGCCATGAAAAGGAAAGTTACCCTTACCGGACGAGCAATCAGGACAAAAAATAATCTCTTAATTAAAAATGAATTCCTAAAGACTTCGAAGTTAGTTTGCACACAATAAAGTGTAAGTACTTGTTTGAATTGCTTTTTTTTTCTTCGAGTTTTAAGGGTTGGGGAAAAGTTTGACGTTGTGGTTTTTGTGGATCTCGCTCGGTGCGACGGACTCATGGACAGCTGAAAAACGAATGCAGGTTCGACTACTAGCGAGCGTGTAGAAAATGTGCGACCAAGAAGCTTTTGGAAGCCGGGAGGTTGGAGGTTCTGGTATATCCTCGCCTTAAATGGTAAAAAAAGCGTATTAATAGTGGCACACTAAAAAGGTTCCAAGTTTATTTTTCTCATTTATTGAAAATTTGGTTATTTCTAAGGGTAATTTATTGTACATATCAAGTTTGAGACAACATAGGTTCAATCCTTGGTGTCTAGTTTTTAGACGAATGCGGGATTTGATTATCGCTGTGTAAGGATCAAAAGTAGCGAAATTCTAGTGTTATGGTATCTGTCTCTGGTGCATCTAATTATTGTTAAGTTTAGCAAAGTACGTTTAGCACATTCGCTATGTGCTAACAACATTTTGCTATGCGTATTCTATTCGTGATAGCTTACAAGCCGCTGCTAAAATACAACCTAGCAACTATTCTATACCGTTGCACTTCAAGCCGCAGATTTATAGTAACACAGAAATCGCCTAAAATAGCTACGTCATAGTATTAAACAATTATACAACTGTATGCATTTATGCAATCCATTCAACGTTGATGTAAACACATGGCAAGCGGACGCACGCCATTACCGACGCAAGCGCAAGAGATCATCCATCATAATAACAATCACATGTGCAGGAATAGAACTGCACCTTCGATGTTTACACGAACCACAGGTTTCAATTCTGTTGTTGCATCCGAAGCCAACTTGATTTGGCAGCACTTAAATTATTGCCGTCCTTGTTTCTGTATCTCTATACGAAAGAGACGGCAATATTTTCGCCGACAAAACGAATTAGGTACCTACTTGATAATGCTACAATAGATTACTATTAAATTGGAAATCTGACTAGCAGTCGTGCCACTGATACGGGTACTTCAGTGGAGTTCTCCAAAACGAAGTTTTAAAATTTGTGAACGTAGTATATAAAGTTCTTGTTGACACGTCTTCAAGCTATGGTAACCCTTTCGATCTCATTTCTCTTCCTTCCTATGCTTTCTATCAGACGAGCCCTTTATTAAAGAAATTAGACTGTTAATCTCATTGATCTATGCGAGATATGGTGTTAAAAACCATTATACCATTTAAATTGATTTATTTAGCTTCCAGTACCAAACTTGTTACGAATCTATAAAACAAACATTTGAAAATAGTAACAAAAAAAGAAAATAGACTCCAAAATGGACGCCATTACACTAAGATCACATTTAATTATTTCCTATCACAAACAAAGTTGTTCAATGTTTGCTATCTAAATTACTGGACCATCAAGTTCCCAGAAAAGGAGGACACGGGAAGAAATCGTTGAAAAACCTATCAAAACTTGAGGAAATTCAATAACGGCACTTGGAAGTTTGTTAGGAAGCGGGAACATTATTATGAAAAAGATGTATAAGTACGAATAGAATACGCGTTAGGCGTTCCGTACTCTATTTCAAACTATTTTATCTCAACATAAACAAAAAGACACAAATTGAGTTTATTTTACACGGTACAGCGTAATCTATCAAAAATAAAAAAATAAAATTATTGGGAAAATTTACATTAGTAATCAGACATTTTCCTTAAGGCGTTGACAACACCTAATATTTCTCTCGCTCGCACGATTCGATATTTTGGAAGATATAAAATCACAAATTCCAATTATGAAAAATCCCAACCATTTTGTGTGCAATCACATTGCGCATAGTTTGGTAAAAATTTCATTTTGATTGATGCAAGTTTTCCTACTCAAAAGTTTGCTTGAGTGCGAAAACTAGAAAAGCAAACTTTTAAGTAGGAAAACTTGTATCGATCAAAATGTTTTTTTTACTTAGCTGTGCGCAATGTGATTGCACACAAAATGGTTGTTTGCGATTTTTCGAAAATGGGTTTAGTGATTTTATATCTTTCAACAAGTCAAAACGTGCGAGTGAGAGTCACATTAGCTCTTGTCTTCGTCTTAATTCTAAGACTGAATCTATATAAAACAAAAGGGATCTACATGTTATACAGGTTTAAATGAGGACTAGGAATTTTGAATAATAGGTATAATAATTTCTATCTATGAGTGAGGATTGCATATTTTATTTTTGTTAACTGAACTCTAAATGTGTAAAATAATCTCAATTTGTGTCGCCGCTAGAGTAAAGTTTTTAGGTGAACATTTTAAAAAGAAAGTCCAGCGGGAGTAAACAGGTAATTATCAAGTTTGCGTAACTTTTTGTTTTGATAAGGATTTTTATTTACTGCCGAGTTCTTTGTAATTCCAACATTTTTGATTTAAATACAAACAGCTTCACGAATTTAATCCCCAGGCACGGTAAATATCCTTCCAGATATCTTAGTACCAATTCAAGGTAAGCCTTGGCTATTGCCAGAGGTACCTACGTCCAAATACGTGACAGGATGCATGCCTGTCACCACTAATATTAACCTAATTTTTTTATAAATCCCCTTGTTACTTAATCTAGTTTCAAAACTATATCACAATACCAAGGTTTCTTTAAATGTCGAAAGAGTTATTTATCTTCATTGCCAGCCAAAAATATTCAGCCTTCTCGATCCACCAAATTCCCGCAAATTTTACAATATTAAGGTTCATCGGTTCGAAATTTAAAATACAAATGATGTACCCGACCAAATGCGTCATAGATAACAAACACATTATTTTTATTCCTTTATTGATCGCAAATAACTTCAAACTATGTGTTTATACTCATAACGAAAACATTCAAGAAAATGTTTATAAAACATCAATAAAAATCTCATACTTTTGTACATCTTACTACTAACAAATTTTATTGGGATAAAATTTTACTATTTTGCTATTCGTAAATATGTTAATATTGTTTATTTTGCGCTCATAGACTCACAGTGGAATAAAAGCTATACTACCCGTGATCTTTATAAAAATCATTGTAGTTTCAACACATTATTACATCACCTACATCGTCTGTCATCATCATCAACCTATGTTAGTCCGGGATGTAGGTCTCTCCCAGGACGAGCCACTGAGACCTATCTTCGGCTTTTCTCATCCAGTGCTTTTTAAATGAATAAAGTTATATTCTACACCAGAGTTACGACGAGTGCGTGTTTGTAACATGCCTAATGCGTGTTGAATTATCCTAAATATGTACCTAATTAGTTAAACTCACGCATGCCCCGACCGACGACGAATTTAATGTTGTACCTGAAATACAAAACAACGTATTAATATAATTATATTATAAAATAACGCTAAACTAATGCGGCTACAACTGTTGATCAGTAGCTAGTTTTTTAAAGCTCATACGCGTTGAACTACTTCTAGGTCGCACATTTCAACATTTGGGATAAATTTAAGTCTCTCAACTCATTTATGAACAGTAGCACGATATTTCTAAGAATTAAGTTCATTAAGTTTTAACGAAGCTTATATCTAAAGCTCGTACCAACTATAATTTGAAGAATTCTCAGTTCTGAGAATCGACCACAGATTCACTGAAATTTTTAATTGAGAATTGTCAGATGTATGTGAAACTTAATTCACTTTTAGGGCATTATTCTAAAATACGGGCCCGAACAAATGTTCGGGATAATATATTAATTTCTTCTTGCTTCCCAAACATCCAATCGACTAAAAAGTCCAGGATCGACACGTGTGGAATAATTGGGGGAAGGCCTTTGCCCAGCAGTGGGTCCCGGAGGCCTCTTAATAATAATAATAAAATAAAAAACAAAACAAGTACATCCAAAATAATATACACGTAACATATTAGTATCTACAATACACTCGAAAAACATGACTCGGGCGTCGGGTAAAAACAGCGCGCCGTCAGCGGCCAAATAGACGCGCTCGTCCCCGAACGTCATTAATCAAATCACGGCTGCGGTTTAACGGCAGACTAATTACAGTTTGCGAATCACCTACAGACACAGGCATGGTACATTATGACGTCCGGAAGTTCCACTTGCGAAGACAGATAACAAAAATATCTATGGTGTGATGATTTAGTTTCACGTTGGTTAGGGTTTCACCACACTGAAACTTTAAGGCGTTGACAACACTTAATATTCCTCTCGCTCGCACGATTCGACATTTTTGAAAGATAGAAAATTACTAAATTCAATTTTGAAAAATCGCAAACAACCATTTTGTGGCAACCACAACTCACAACACACAAATCACATTGCACACAGATTAGTAATAATTTGACTTTGATTGATGCAAGTTTTCCTACTCAAAAGTTTGCTTATGTACGAAAAGTATTATTAAGTATTATTAAGAGTAGTAGAGCTCTTTGTGAAGGGTTCGTCCGGGGAAGTACTACCACCACGCCTTTTTCTGCCGCCAAGCAGCAACGCTGTGTTTCGGTTTGAAGAGTGTGGTCGCCGGTGTAATTACAGGCACATGAGGCTTAACATCTGTAGGCCTCAAGTTGATGGACGCAGGGCAGTGCATCGTAGGGCACGTTCCTATTGTGCGTGACCTACGGGGCAATGTTTTGTTTATAGGTGATGGTTACCACTTAACATCAGGTGGGCCATCTGCTTGTTCCATCAGCTAGTTGTATAAAAAAAAAGTAGAAAAGCAAACTTTTAAGCAGGAAAACTTGTACCGATCATAATGAATTTTTTACTAAACTGTGCGCAATGTGACTGCACACAAAATGGTTGTTTGCGATTTTTCGAAAATGGGTGTTGTGATTTTATATCCTTCAACAAGTCAAAACGTGCGAGCGAGAGTCACATTAGCTCTTGTCTTCACTGCGTTACGTTGTATAGTGCGCGTCAACCAAAAAGTACGCTGGAAAGCACATGCCCTACACTGTTTTCCGCATTTTCAGCACTGTACACTCGCGTCATGACACTCCCTTCCCCTACTTCCGGCGTTCTTTTCGGTTGACGCGCACTATATCAGGGACCGTACAACAAAATTATAGGAACCAGATGTAAGTTAAAGTGGTCCTTAGGATTTAATTAAATAAAAACCTTTTGACTTAGACAGCTTTTACTGCTCAGATAGTGTCCTTCTGCACTGTAAGCCGTGGGTTCGATTCCCACAGAGGACAAACATTTATGTGATGATCATTGATGATTTGTTCTCTGTCTGGGTGATAAATACATATTAAAGGTATGTTGTTTAAGAAGATTTTTTGGTCTCGGCGTTGAAATCAATTTGGTTTTATTTTTTTGACATGCCCCTTCCAATTTGTACGCAACAAATTTTGAACCCGCGACCTTAGGATCGGATGGTGAGACCGCTACTACTTGCCTTCCAGTAAAACAGTGAAACAGGCCAGCTAGACTATCCAGTCGTACTCGTAATTAGTGCATCAACTCGTCTAAAACGATAAATCCGGGATAATGCTGATTAGATATCGCAATGCGGGTGTTTACGAAAGCTGGCCCAGTTCAACTGTCAATCAAACGTCACTGGCACCCGTGACGTCACATCGTAGTGTCACTTGCATAGCCACTGCTTTTATTTTATTTATTAAGGGTCATTCAAGCATTAGTTATAGATATTATAACGCGTTTATCGCTTATAATACACTAGCAAAGCCTCGTGATTTCACCCGGGTGTTATAGGTCCCGGTACTCCCACGGTATTAAAAGTAGTACCAGATAAGTAGTAACAGACTATAATCTAATCTCTGTGCCAAATTTCATCCAGATCCGTTCTGCCGTTCTGGCGTGATTGAGTAATAAATTATGTCTATGTTTTTAATAATTACGAAATTAAACCTAACTTTCGCATCTACGGGTATAATTAACCGATTTGGTACAGAAACCGATCGATCATACGCGGAAGGGCATAAAGTGCTAATGTGTTCATTACGGGAAAGCCAAAACAAATGCAATTGAAACGATAATGGAAACATGATTTGAACTACAACATGGCTGATATAAAATCTCAGTGATTCCCTCGCGTTTATTCAGCCGAATACATCAAGGCGCTTGATAAGTCGCACGGGATACAACAGAATCAGAAAGTATCGACATTGCGCATGCAAGTAGTAGTAGCAGAAGCTATAGGTACCTAAAAGTTCGAAAATTATGCTACAACGCTTGTAAAAGTAAGAAAATTACAAAAAAATATATGAAAATCGAAATATGATTTTGTTGACAGACCACGTGATATTTTGATAACACATTAATATCTTCCTTAACTTTTTTTATTATGAAAATAGAATAAACAATGAAAGAAAGAAGGAAAACTTTTTTATTTAACCCAAATTATGGATAGAAAACTATTACTTTTCATAGCACTGGAACTCAATATTAAACAATATATTTATTTAATATAGAAAAGAATGCGGTATAGAATGCCGATATGAAAGCCGGTATCGTTCACATTCAAAACTGAATAAACTGAAACCAACTTGTAAAAAAAGCATTCGAAGTTATAAGAAAACGATTTCCTAAGGCGAGTTAACGCCGATGTTATCGAGGTAAAGGCGGAACCACCGATAAAGATTATGAGGGGAATGGCTGAGCCTTTTATTTTACTACAGCTGGGTTTTCGAACGTATTTTATGCCTCAGGATTAATTAATTTTTTTTCTCACTCACTCATATAGATTAGTTCTGCATGCGTCACACACTTCAATTGGCTTGTTGATGCTACACAGATTAAACAACAGTTTCTTCAAGATGTGCACAGATTACAATGTAAGTGTAAGTAGTTGGCGATAGGAGATAAAAATCGATAGAAGTACAT
This sequence comes from Plemyria rubiginata, assembly GCA_963576535.1. Classification (NCBI taxonomy): domain Eukaryota; kingdom Metazoa; phylum Arthropoda; class Insecta; order Lepidoptera; family Geometridae; genus Plemyria; species Plemyria rubiginata. The sequence goes on from OY754910.1 coordinate 8,700,911, forward strand.
AATAGTTATTTTCCAAGAGATTGGGCAGCAAATGGACGATGAAGCTACTTTTTGATTCTCATACAAATTCAGCCCAAATTTTGCAATTTCCCAAACTGTGCCCATGTGAGACCACTCATATGTGCCTGGAATGCTGTAAAACAAAGTGTTACCAAAGGTTCATATTCACATTTTGAGCTACGTTGCGCGACAACGTGGTAAAACATCCCGAGTCGTGCAATCGTTACTCGTTAGCTACGCAGTGTATTTCAAAGTGTCAGAAAGATCTTTGGTGTATCGTTTTGTGGAGTATACCCAAGTGCAAACAATTGGAAATCAGATCAAGCAATTAAGCTGTTTAACAAACAATAAGAACGGAAAGAAGTAACACAATATTACAATGCACAACATAATGTATACGCGATAACTTTCATACCTATCGATACCATTTATAAACATTTTAATCGGCGATTGTTCCGCCTCTTACCACCTACTTATACTTGTCCATTGTTCGCTGACGCTGACTCAAGAACTTTTATTTAGAGCTGGAGTACATCGCTCGCATTGTTCGCAGATTGCGGATTTCACTTCCCAACCGGCGAGGAATGTATCAACGTCAGCGGATAAACGGTGGCAGACAATCGTGGACTTGAGGATTTCAGCTTGAAATGAAACTTCGCAGAATAGTAAGTGAAAAGAAAAAATCAAGAGTAGTTTGGTGTCAGATGCAACGACTGTTCGCGGTACGAGTTTTGAAACTTTTCATGCCACTTGAGACTGGGCGGCTCGGCTGTTCTTACTGGCGCCTACGTCTGCATTTATTTCTATTTTTACTTTTTGGAATCGTATTGAAAGTTTTTTTTTAAACAACTATCTGATGGAATAAACAGATGGCTCACCTAATGTGATTAACCATCCTGATTAACATAGCGTTTCGTCGCAGGTCACGCCTGTTATGAAAGTGCCCTACAATGTACAGCTACACACATAATACTCGTTTAAATAAACTAACTACACCTTACTCTTTACAGATTTGTATACACTGTTTTGTTTTTTATAAGCTTATGGGATGAGTTCCATCGTCAGTTTTGAAAATCATTAGACGACATCACAGTTCTATTCACGCACGTATGATGACGCGTACTACCTGAAAACGCTATATACCTATATTATGTATTAAAATTCCATAGACACAGCCTACATAAATAATAAACAAGCAGCTTTGGACTGAACCGGGAAAACGTGACACTGTAACAGAACTTACCGAATAAATAAAACACTGTCTCGTCGCTGAAAACTGAAACTCCTATCATTGAGATAGAGCATGATTTAGCATGCAATAACAAACTTCGTTGAGCGTTTTCGTAAAACAGAAGTTTGTGACGTGACAAGCGTTAAACTCTAAGCTGGTTATTGAATTCTAGCTCATGATACTTTAAGGTTAGGTGCAGAATTGCAAATGCGCTCTTTTTTTGTGCATACAGATGCTAAGTGAAGTGAGATTTACGGGTGGTGTAGAACAGTGGCATTTGCAGTCTGAACCGTATGTACGGTGGCACTTGGGACTCGTCGGGAATCTTAATTGTGCTCCATTGAGAAGGCAGCTTTATTTTCAACTTGTTGCTTCACTCGTGTGAGCTTGATTCACTTTTTGCGTTCTCTCTCGCAATACATTAGCTAGATCGAAACAGTATTTTTTGGAAACCATTGCAGGAAGCTCAATGTCCAACAGTAGACTTTTTAAGGTTAATAATGATGATGATAGACCGTGAGAACCCGTCGGCTGTTGGAGGTCTGGTATTTCGTATTTAACTAAATACGAAATACCAGACCTCCTCTCTCTCCCTCTTTTTTCATCCTTCCTTTACTCTTGGTAAAGGATGGATGAAAAAAGAAGAACCAAGCCTTTTCCTGCCGCCAAGCAGCGTTGCTGTGTTTCGGTTTGACGAGTATATTTGCCAGTGTAATACAGGCACATGAGGCTTAACATATGTATGCCTCAAGTTGCCGGACACAGGGCATTGCATCGTAGGACACGTTCTTATCGTGCCTGAATTACGAGGCAATGCTTTGTTATAGGTGATGGTTACCACTTAATTCCGGGTGGGCCTTCTGCTTGTCTATCATGAAACTACCTACATTTATCGTGACAACTACTCATATTTAAGAATTAATTTGATATATTCTTAACTTTAAACTTTATGCGAACATTAAATAAATCCTTTGTTGAGCAATCTCTGTTCCACGATTCTGCGGTATTCCAGCATTGAAACATCAAACAATCTTCGGTGTCAATGACTGGTTACCCCACCAGTCATGACCTCTTCATCTTTGCAAATAAAGCTTACGATGCATTTCATAGAGAACCTTATGCCATTGAGTTATGGTCGACAGTAGTTCATCACGAAAATGTGCATTATTTTGTACATAATGAGCTCACATTCAATTACCCGTTCTGTCCTTGCGTTTACATTGGGACAGTTTATAGATGAGATCCCAATGTTTACATACTTAGGTACTGCAAGTAAACGGTACCTTACCTTCTGTTTGAGTTGGCATAAGGTTAATTGACCAATGACATGAGGCAATGATGTACTGATGAGGTAGATATTATAATCATTATGTGGGTCTCTGGTGACGGTGGTAACAGACGCCATAGGTTATGGTTGGAGACCTAGAGCCAGACCAAAATGCCATGCATTCATGAGCTAAAAGGAAAAGGCCAAAGAAGATAACTACATAAATTATATCAATTTACTTAATCAGAACTTAATCAGATCACAATAAACTTAATCAGAATAGTTCACATTTATATATCTATATCTAAATATATATAACTCAAAGGTGACTGACTGACTGACATAGTGATCTATCAACGCACAGCCCAAACCAATGGACGGATCGGGCTAAAATTTGGCATGCAGGTAGATGTTATGACGTAGGCATCCGCTAAGAAAGGATTTTGATCAATTCTACGCCCAAGGGGATAAAATAGGGGATGAAAGTTTGTATGAAATTTTCAAAGTAAACGAGCGTGAGCAAAGCCACGGGATCAGCTAGTTTATGTATAAGCCTCCTCCAAGGATCCCCAATCGTCTCTATCGTATGCTCTTCGGTCCTTACATAATATACGAGTATAATGTGAACTAGTTAATTAATTTAGTATTAAGATTTTATTTTATTTTGTGTGGAAATAAAGCTTTTTTTTTATAATTTATCGATCTAATACTGTACCATGTTTTGGCTGCATGATCGTAAAGAACCCAGCACTATTGGTTCTACAAACTTAGTTCGTATCTGACCTTCACAAAGCCTCAGTCATGTTTTTCCAATTATACGTTTGGTGTCGATACTATCAGTTCATTTCATTAGTTCAGGTTAGGGGGAAACACTTAATTTCCCGGTACACAAGGCGATTTTAATCTACCCTCAGGAAATCGCTACATAAGTACTTGCTTGCGTTAATTGTTTATCGTACCGATAAAGTAATAGCTTAATCATTTTCTTGCCGTGTTAAGTTTTTTATAATTTAACTAGTGAAATAAGGCTACTTTTTGTCTCGTGGGAATACCGGGATTTAAATCTGCGCTGTGAAACCGAGGGGCGCAACTAGTATTACATTTATTTCCGCTTGGATTTACTTCTTAAAATTAATCCTAAACAGTATCTACAAGAAGTTGAGTGCTAAAATACCAATATTTACTAGCTGTATACACGTTAGCCAATAAAAGGAGATTACTTTAAACTGTTTTACATACTACTTGTTTACATATTTGATGAACCAATGACGAAATCAATCATCTTCACTACATAGTATAAAACAAAGTCGCTTTCTCTGTCCCTATGTCCCTATGTATGCTTAAATCTTTAAAACTATGCAACGGATTTTGATGCGGTTTTTTTTAATAGATAGAGTGATTCAAGAGGAAGGTTTATATGTATAATACATGCATGATATGGGCACCCGTGCGAAGCAGGGGCGGGCGGGTCGCTAGTAAGTCCTAAAAGCCGGTTTTATTACATATAGTAGGTATAGGCAAGTCACAAGAAACTATCTTAGTACAAAAAGATTGCACAATTGGAAGGCAAGGCCGCTCTACCACTAGCACTACCCTGTAATCATCAAGACATGTTAACTACACGAATGCATTAAAAGTAACGTTGGACGATCCGATCGGTTGGAACGACCCAATATTTGCCGTACAAATTGTTGCTATTGATTAAGCTTAATAGTCAATTCCTACGGGATATACAATAGAGGCAAGTGGTATCATGCTGGTTAATGCACAACGCCAGGATGTCAGCCTCAATTGGCTTATTGAGTGCGGCCGCTCCCAACATGACAGACAAGTGTAGTATACTGCTATACAAAGCTAAGGAAAAATTAAGTTTACTACAAGGACAGAAACGAGCAGTGTTTAACTTGATGCGTATTTGTAATATCTTAACATTTCTAATTCCGGATGGTATGAGTTCGGTTACGAGGTTTGAGATTTTGATCTAAAAAAGGCAGATGTTATGCAGAGAACAATCCTGCTGATGAAACCGTAGCACGGAAAACAAAACGTAGGTACATAAAATGATATTTTAATAAAACTTTTACATAAACTATAACAGGAAACGTAAAATAAATAAATAAATAAAATAAATAGTGCTGGACAACCCACACAGCACTATCTAGCCCCAAAGTAAGCTATTCAAAGCTTGTGTTATGGGTACTAGATAACTGATATATTTAATACATTATATACTTACATAGATAGATATTTTTTATTATACATAGAAAACACCCAGACCATCGGAACAAATTTCTGCAGATCGTACACAAATTTGTCCCAAGGCGGGAATCGAACCCGCAACCTCTTGCGTCGCAGGCAGGCTCTCGCCCGCTGCGCCACAGAGGTCATCAAAATGCTTATGTTATGACGAGAATTAGGTTCTACATCCCGGTTTCCACACAATGTTATCCTTCACCGTTGAACCATCAGATAATCGCCTTCAGGTCACGCGTCGCTTAGACCAGGTGCTCGGATAGCATTTTACGCTGGTTTCCACTACTAGCCACTTGATTTGACACGTGCAAAATCAGGACGAGTCATTTAGCCAGGGCGGCGCAAACGTTGGACACTTTTGCGTCTTGTGTCAGGTACAAGTTACCGATGAATACCTATTTGATTTCGTATGAAATCATCCACTCCCAGCGGATACGTGTGTCCAGTTGCTTGTACTGTTATTCGAACATAAAGTGCAAAGTGTCTACGTATGCGCAGCGCCGTTGTTCAATTGGTGATAAATATTGTCATTAGTTTCAATCAAAGAACCACAAGCGCATATTAGTTATCATCCCATTCAATAGTTCGAAGACATAATATAGCTCTTGTAAACGATAGGCAAGTGTGATGTTATTGTTCATAGTTTAGTATATTGGTTTAATTGTTTACAAACGTCAAGGTTAGCATGAGACGGTGTCCTATTAAGGCGAAGACTTTTTAGTAGGAGAATTGGATATATTAAATTGATATTTAATTGTGTTTAATTGTAGTATATTTGAAGAAAAATTGTAACAAAATTTCTGTATATCTATCATTATGTAATGTGTCTGTGTAGTTGAATTAATGTATTTTCTTTCTTTATATTTTAGCCGAACTATGCGCAACGTGATTTCCCACAACTTTCTACAAACACGTATTCAAATTTGTCCTTTACATAACTGAATCCACAATTCAGCAATACATTTGAGAATTATCCTAATAATCATTCGTCCCACCGTTATCGGATCAGATGAATATTGTATCAATATCGATACCGTTTGGGTTAATGAATGCAATCATATCGGGATTGTCTGTGATTGATAGTGAAATCGATTGAATGGAGCGAGAGAAGCTTGTCTGTCATGCTCATGGCGTTACTTGCCTGCCTTTTTCTGCCGCTAAGTACCGTTTTGCTGTTTCAGTTAGAAAAGTCTGAATATCGGTGAAATTACAGGCATATGAGGCTTAACATCTCAGCCCGGTATCACCCACTGATGGATATAGACCTTAAGACTCCGGTGACAGTGGCTCGCAATTTCGAAGTGCGATTGGCTATTATTTCATTTTATTTCATTTCGGGGAGGTTGTTTGAAAAAATAACTCTAAAGAAACACGCATAAATACTGTTCGAACACAAATAATACAATAATATAAGGGAAACATGCCCGAATCAGAAATCATTTTGGTATTAGTATGTTTGGTCTTACATTTACCTAATACCAAAATGATTTCCGACTCAAGCACATTTCCCTTATATTATTGTATTATTTGTGTTCGAACAGTATTTATGCGTGTTTCTTTAGAGTTATTATTTCAAACAACCTCCCCGAAATGAAATAAAATGAAATAATAGCCAATCGCACCTCGAAATTGCGAGCCGCTGTCACCGGACCCTTAACTGCCAGCCTTTGTCATGTGCGTCTCTCGTCTAGGTAAAATTATAAGTTCCCTCAAAAAATTTAGGAAGTATTCAAACAATCTCTCGAACAACATGCAAAATACAGTACAAATACAGTACATGTACCACGCTTTGACTTTTACCATAAACAGCGCCAATGCTGGCTCACATAGTTACAAACTAACCCGCAGTGTGAAATATATATAACGACAAAGTCTTTCAATACCAAACGTATTTTCGGAACACGTTGAACTTAAAAAACGTGTAATAAAGATAATTGAAATCCTGTTTGGATAAAATATCATACCGAAAATAACTACACAAAGTTATTAAATTAAAAAAAACAGAAACAGAAACAGCTTCACGACTTTGATCCCCAGGCACGGTAGATATCCCTTCAGATCTCCCAGTACCAAGTAGGTACTAAATTCAAGATTCTTTGAGGATGTCTAAGGGGGGTAGTCAGAGGTACGTCCAAACATTACATTTGGCACATACCCACATTTTTGCAGTAGTTAGTATTTCATACGTGACAGGTTGCAAGCCCATCGCCGCTGTTAGAATACTAACTGGTTTCCTCACGATGTTTTCCTTCACCGTTTAAGAGCACTGGCATTGCGCACATAAATTTTTCGATAGAAAAATCCATTGGTGCACGACCGGATTCGAACCTGCGACCTTACGATCGGAAGGCGGGGTCACTCCCACTAGACCACCGGTACTCTCATTACTCTTATTAAATTCAATTTAATCAATAAAAGTTCGTAAATAAATTGATTAGAAAAACAATAGAACGTACTCTTTTGTATCCTAATTCTACGAACTGAAGCTGAAAAGAACAACGCTTTCACTAAACAATATATTCTGAGAAGTCTGGCGCCTTGTTCGAAGAACGATTCCAAAAACCTGCGATCGCCTATCGCACAGTTTGTCTGAGAAAAAAATAATTGGAAGCATTTTTAAGCGGTAGATATTTGGAGAGGTAACGATCACCTAGCAAATCATTTGCATGGCAATTCACGCACGATAAAGATTTTTGTATTTATATAATTTTTGGCCGGAAACTTCGTCCTTTCGCAGTTTTGAAGGTGGGTGATCCACTCATCTATATTAAAATAAATTATGCCCATAATCGTCATGGCACTGAGGAGGTAAGTGTCTAGTGGCAGTTGATGATAAAAGTTCACGAGCACTGTACGGTCTTTCTTCAAATAAGCCCAAGCTGCTTATAATTCATTGCATGCCTCTCGCAGAGTGGTCTGAAGCTCGGTAGCTACAATGTGCCCTAAACTTATTGGTCCACATGTTTCAATTGATTCTATAGAGTAAATTCGATTGCAAATTTGAATTGATATGTGATGCTGGAATACGAATTATTGTTTTACAATAAGAATTTACTTTACGCTTTCAAATCATGATTTAAACTTTCAATTCTTTCTCTCTTTGTGGACACTTAAACTTTTCTGGATACAAAGTCCAATATCACTACATAGTATAAAAGAAAGTCGCTTTCTCTGTCCCTATGTCCCTTTCTATGCTTAAATCTTTAAAACTACGCAATGGATTTTGATGCTGTTTTTTTAATAGATAGAGTGATTCAAGAGGAACGTTTATATGTATAATACATGCATGATATGTGCACCCGTGCGAAGCAGGGGCGCACGGGCGGATTGCTAGTTATTAATAAAATAGGTACCCTACTAATAAAATCATGTTGTTTCAAGCGGGCACCAGAACACTACAAGCATATGCGGGTTTATTCAATGACGACAAATGCCCCGTCTAGTAGATACTCGTTCCCAATGGACTGAGGTCAAATTCATTGGTCCCAATTGTCTGAATCTTCTCTGTCACTTGTGTTATTGGACTATGTTATTCAGATTGCTTGCTCCTTGAATTGATTCTGGATTTTTATTATACTAGGTATTCTTGCCTGGTAAGGTTTTATTGTATGAAGCTTCAGGCTATCATTATCTAATTACAGTATCTTTTTCGAACACATTGCACATCAGGTACCGTATTTTGTTTAAAAACACTACTGTAAGGAAACATGTCGATTATCAGTCCTCAGTTTTGTGGCCGTTTCGACAATCATAGAATCTTTAGAAAGTACCTAAAATGCCTTAATTCATTCGCCATGACACATGTGTTGTTACATTAATGATGACCAATAATGTAAGAGCCAAACGTGTCATGCAAGGACTGCGTTTAGTCTGCTAGGTGTATACCTAGCAGAGGAGATCATCAGTAAACTAAACCAGTTGAGATTCTTCTAAAAGCAAGCTTAAAACATCCTTACAGATATGAATTGGGTCATTCAATAAAAAGGCGAGACGAACTAACCGGTCAATGGTTCTAACAACGTCTTTCCGTGCGGGCCCGTCCGTAATGGAATCAATTGACAAATATTGTGGGGTTGACTGACAAAGAGGGTTCAGCGGGAAATTCATTCATATAATATCTCTCAGGGCGCGGAATGGACGTATTCATAGATAAATAAAGTTATGTGGACGTATTCAACGGCATGTAGTGTGCTGGAATCTTCATATCTTTAGATTTTATTCACGGTTCGCAACACCTCTATGCGATTTGAAAGGAAAATCGCCTTTTGAATTTCACTTGGTCTATTTTGTTTCTGCCGTTGGTTGGTTGTGGTTGCGGGGTATTCAAGCAAGAAATCAATTTGACATGACATGTGTTAGCCGATAACAACGTCTAGTACGTTGTTATCGGCTATGGAGTGTTCTCATATAATTATATATATCAGACTTTAATAAAAAGTTTTTATTATTTGTAACTAGTTCTGGGAAATAAATTGATGCCGTTGGGGATATTTGTTTTGGGCTACCACCGGAGATTTACCGCTAAGTTGTAACATGAACAGTTTCAAGAAAAAACACAAATGTATTTAGGGCAGGCATTGCAACGACAGCACACCTAGTGTTGTTGGTGTCTATGGGCCACGGTGACCACTTAACATTAGGTAGGTCTTATGCCCGTTTGTATGTATCTTACATAGAATTAAATACAAAATGTTTTTGACGAGTCCAAAGTAGAGAGGGAAATAAGTTTAACCCTAAATTATATAAAAGATTAACCCTAATAAAAGTTTCACCATCTTTTTCCTGGTCAAATAGGAGGGCGTATTTTAGTTTCATGCCTGAACATTTTCGCAGAATGATTTAGGAAAATGAAAATGTTCACATTCACGCGAGTTATAATTTTTCATCCGCGCGCCCCATGTAGCCACGCATGACGAATAACCCGGGATCCTGCCGACCCTTTGACATCCGGCAAGGCAAGTCTTGGCGACAGAAGAATTATTTTCCAAAGGTCGGCCCGGCCCCCCACTTTACGCACCGTTTGCTATTCCTCAATTATGTGATTTTCTTTAAGTGGTCCCTTCGTATTCTCAGGATTTATCGGGGCTGTGAGAATGAATAAATCTTAGGAGCATATTCATTTGGTCACGTGACTGACTGACGACGTGTAAAAATACTTTGTTCATCTAACCATATGTGAGCCATAATGCTTGCCAGCCAACGTGATGTGATGTGTCGTTGCCTCTATATTGTATCAAGAATAGTTTTACAATTAAAACTACGGAGGAACCAAGCCGTGAGTTTGTTGCCTGTTCTTCTAGGTTTGGTCTCTGGTTTGGTAGTACTAATGGTTTTGACAGTTTCTCGTCTTCACATATCTTCAACAAATCATCTCACGACATTCTCATATACGTTAATCTCTCGAAATATTATTTTGACTCACCCGTAGCGTCTTTCTGTAAATTGAAGGTATAAATAGTCTTTTATTAAGAGTTGACATAGAGTTAATATCACGGCTGAAATTAGGCACAAATGTAAAATGTTTACGTCACTTTAACATTTTCGTCGTCACACCATTTCAGGCCTGACATTAAAATACGTGGTCACGTAATACCGAGATAACCCCGTCCTTTACTGCTTTGCCATTTGAAAAGATATATAAACTTTGTCGGTAAGCGCTTTATAAACGGTCACTTATTGAATTGAGTTTTGGCCAGCTTATTGCAGTTACAACAAAGATAGTTGTGAACGAGTCAGAAAGAAAGATAATGGAAGGGTTTCATCGCTAGGTGGCGGAACCCTAAACGGAGCAATGGTTCACGATATGAAGAATGTTTTAGTACACATTTCCGCACTAACATGTTCCACTAATGACGGCAAACAGACCTTTTTGCGCGGACTCAGGTCATGTCATGTCATTCGTCTTCCAACCGCGGACGTGTGCAGACGTTTCTACTGTCCACGGTTGGAACTAGATGAATTACCTAAGAATATATCGCTTCAAATTTACTTTACGTAATAAATTCCGTTGGGTCGAGGAAACCAAAGATGTTCTCCGCTTATACGCTTGACGACCTCTGTGGCGCAACGGGCGAGAGCCTGCCTGCGACGCAAGAGGTTGCGGGTTCGATTCCCGCCTTGGAACAAATTTGTGTACGATCTGCACAAATTTGTTCTGATGGTCTGGGTGTTTTCTATGTATAATGAAAAGTATCTATCTATGTAAGTATATAATGTATTAAATATATCAGTTATCTAGTACCCATAACACAAGCTTTGAAGCTTACTTTGGGACTAGATAGTGCTGTGTGGATTGTCCAGCATTATTTATTTATTTTATTTGTTTATTTATTTATTTATAATACGCAGCAAAACTTTAAATTCAATATTTAACACAAACCAGTCTAGATAGATTAGGATTAACGAAGTCTGACCTAAGCAAACGATTAAAATAAACCAAAGGCACAACTTTGGTGTTGCCTTTTCTATCCTCTGATACAAACTGCCACGCTTGACATTTGACCCGTTTTTCGTGATCTTTTTTACACAATCAAATATTTAAATGAGCTCCTCGATCCAAGAGGACATTTTTTTCCTTCTAATGCCATTTTCGGATGGTATTACTCTTTTGAATATTCATTCAGTGCGAAATCGTTTAAGAGATAATAGATTGAGGTTCATATTAGCTTCGGATGAATTATGGATCTTTGTTTTGTATGCGGGAATTCAACGACCGCTGGCGTTCCAAATGATTAATTGATTGGATTGATCAAGCATGAGTTAATGTCGAATGCTATTTTGAATTACAGGATCGAATCCTGTAATGGATTATGATCGAAAATTCAAGCGCTCTTAATAAGTTAACTTGTGCTTACTCCTAAGGTTTTAGGTACTCACTCTGCTGATGAAATTCAACTTTGAAGCTTAGTTGCTAATCTGGGTCTGTGACCTCACAAATTCAAAGGAGATAACACTGGATCTTACCTGAAAAAAATAAATTTAATGAACTTTCGTACCCTTTCATAGAGAAAGTTGGTATAAAATGGGGTAACTATTTATATTACTACGTTACTTTTTCACTTGTAATAATTATTATTAGTATATTGCTTACAAAGGATGATATACTCGTACCTAACGTAAAAATAACACGGTACTTTAGTACTATAAAAGGGGTAGAAGTACCTGATGCATGTAATTATGCATTTAGATGTTAACTTTAATACAAAAAAGGTTTAGTTTTAACCTAATAGAGTAGTAGAGTTCTTTGTGAAGGGCCCGTCCGGGAAATTAATACCACTACGCCTTTTTCTGCAAAGCTGTGTTTCGGTTTAAAGAATGTGGTTAACGGTATAATTACAGGCGTATGCGCCGCGTAGGCTTAACATCTGTATGCCTTCTTGGTCGCAGGGCAGTGCATCGCAGGGCACGTTCCTATCGTTCGTTATTTAAGAGGCTATGCTTTGCTATATGTGATGGTTACGACTTAACATCAGGTGAGCCATTGTTTCAGCAGCTAGTTGTATAAAAAAATATTTATAATTATAACAAAATATGGTGACGCACATTTGTTATTTCACAGTAACATAAAATAAGGCCCCAAATTTTGTACAGCTGAACAACTTGTGGCACATAAACTTACAACAGTAAAGACCTCCGACATTCAGGACCAATTTCCAAATTGCAAACTTAGGCTGAACTTCGGCTCGAGTGTCCAATTTGAGGCACAACAACATCTCACCCTAGACTACCGAATATATCCAGCATAATTTCCCAGCGGAGTGAGAAAAATACGGCTCATTGGCTGGCCGAGTAGTCTGCAGTTGAAACTAACTTGCCATTGTTGAAACGTAGTTTTCAATCTTGAACAAGTTAGTTCATAATTCAGACCTCCTGGGGCGTAACTGGAACCGTAACTATTGCCACATGGGGTTTGATAGTTTACCTCAGAAGGTACATTACACGAATGCAATGACCAAACCAAACAATGACCACCAGTGAGTTCATGGCATTGACGCACGCGATTCCCTCGCGTCTCCATTTCATATTTTATCGTGTCGAGCGCCACAAAAATTCATTTCCCAAATCTAAACATTCAACTTTATGAAATTAATTCAGTTTTATCAGAATCCTTTATCAACGTCTCTCCCTATAGGCCCCTATTCATTTGGATGAGTGACGTTTTAATTACTTGTTATTTTGCATTTCGGAGATATTGTTTTAATTTAAGATTAACTGTGTCCCGAAGTAGAATTTTCGACTTTAAGTAATATTTAAAAACTGTCAAATCAACTTGTGTTTTGGTTGATCATGAAGTAAAATTATAGTTACCAGTTATTGAATGGTGCTCCAAACACGTTTGATTTAATTGGCTGGGCCATGAAAATCACAAGCTTAAATGTTTTTTTGTGTGTTCGTCCACAGTTCGTGTATCTTAGAAAAACTGCAATTTGTTACGGTGTCACTTTATTGAAAATAAACTTATTTTCCTTTAAATTCAATAAGTTGCAGAGAAGTTCCGCGCTGACCAGCCGTTCTGTGCGCTCCCGCGAATTTAGACAGCCACGATATAAGTACATACATATATTATTCTAAATTCTAATACGAGTTTTAAATTAGCTCAGATTTCCAAAATATACAAATACAAAAATTATTTAAGTAATCAGTAAACTCATTAAGGCGTTGACAACACCTTATATTTCTCTCGCTCGCACGATTCGACATTTTGAAAGATATAAAATCACAAATTCAAATTTTGAAAAATCGCAAACAACCATTTTGTGTGCAATCACATTACGCATAGTTTGGTAAAAATTTCATTTTGATTGATGCAAGTTTTCCTACTCAAAAGTTTGCTTGCGTACGAACAATGGAAAAGCAAACTTTTATGTAGGAAAACTTGTCGCGATCAAAATGATTTTTTTACTAAACTGTGCGTAATGTGATTGTACACAAAATGGTTGTTTGCGATTGTTCGAAAATGGGTTTAGTGATTTTATATCTTTCAACAAGTCAAAACGTGCGAGCGAAAGTCATATTAGCTCTTGTCTTCGTCGTAAGTACGAGTAGTATGTTTCATGGGTTTTGACCCTCTTTTTAAGCATGGGAATACCTGTGTTAGAGAGATTCGCTATTCCATAACGGGTAGTTTTTTAACTTAATGCAATTATGCCAAAAAAAACAGAAAACTATACTTCTATTTACTATAAAAAGCAAGTAAGTAGGTACCTTTATAAAACTAAATTTTTTATCAGATCAGTATGTAAGGTAAGTTAATATTATTATGTTTTCAATAGAACAACTTAAATATCCTGTTATTGCCGTATCTAAACTGCTACAATAAACATTAACGTGTAAACAATGTAAGCTTTTCCGTTTGCCTTCAGTGTATTCGCGACGATATCCTCTGTTTTAAAATACTCGTAGTAAAATGTAAATGAGAGCACGTTTCCCGCTGCAAGTTTGAAAATAGTTTATAGATGATACAATGGTCAATCTACTGGCTTTGTTTGCGGTGTTTATTCAAGGGAGTGAGGTATATTATGGTTAGTAAAGTGCATCTCCGTCAAATCCTCTAGCGCCTGCGTGTCGCTGCTTGATAAGCAACCAATGGGCAAAATCTGGGCGGTCTAAGGCATAAGAGAACTTACTTTTTACATTAATAAAACAACTCTGACCTTTCAAAACCAACTTTCGATATTAATTCCGATCGGAATTTTCTTTTGCTGAAACTTTTTTATATTTCCATTTTTATATGGATAAGAGAAATAAAACTACTTATGTTTTGTTATAACATCAAATCATGACGATATGACAAACAGTGACAAAGCTAACTGAAATAGGATACGAAACCAAGTGTCGTATGATAACTGACAGCCCTTGACAAGATATATCAGTAGGTTGCTTTGAAGAGATCGCCCTCAGCGATAAGGTCGCCTATTGTTTTACCTTGATGTATGCTTTAACCCTGTACTAAGTATGTGTCTATGTGGTGAACAATAAAGAGTGATCTAAGTAGGTACCTATAGGCTTTGATGTTTAAAACTACGCAACGGATTGATGCGGTTTTTTCAAGTGATAGAGTGATTCAAGAGGAAGGTTTATAAGCATAATATAATATGCATAATATAGTAGAGAAACACTGTGCACCCGTGCGAAGCTGGGGCGGGTCGCTATTTTGTAATAAGTCTAAGTTCCCCATAGAATGGACCACAACATTTCTAAACAATGATGATACGTTCTCTGCTAACTGACCACTGTAGTGTCAACAGTCACGCTGGCTCTGCCGATATGCTAACAATTTAAGTGGAATACCATGTCTAACTAGAAATAATGCATTCAAGTCTTTATCAGTGAATTGATTTGAAATTTTGTGATAGGTTAGTATTAGATTAGAACCTCAAGACTGAGTCTTATTTTTCGTTGTTCGTGACGTCATATCTTTTTTTTTTGTAGACTCGATGCGCGCCTTTGTCGCGGGCGTGCTGGGAACTCTAAGCTTGGTCACGTAAATGCTAAGATTCACTTAGCATTAAGCCGCTTTTATAGTGATCCTGTTTGATTGGTAAAATGTGCTCTGAATAGGACCTTGTCTTTGACCAGAAAGTCTATGACAGACGTCTTGAATGTTTGCACCCGACTGCTAAATAGGTGTATGTTTTACTAGTTCACCTCCAACCTCCAAGACTTGCAGCACTTGAACAGCTAGATTTCGTTCGATTTTCTTCTCAGAGATTAATAATAATGAAATTTTTATTATTTTTTACACAGCGCTAGTAAATATAAATCCTTATCTTTTGATATAACTTTGACATGATTTCAAGAAAAACTCTCTTAGTTATGGATGTTTGAAATATATATTTATTTTTTATTTATTTTTATATCGATTTAGTGTCTTTATGATTTTTTTTATCGAGAAAATTATCATTTTCATTGACGTTTCTATCTTTACACAGCGCTCGAGTACATGTTCAATTTTAAAGTTTTCGTTTTTTTTCATGTATTTTTTTACATTTTAGTAGATTTACAGCTGTTCAAAAACCGTCCCGTCCCGCCTAAGGCGGCACGGTAGGTTGGAGGATCTAGGATATCCTCGCCGCGAGGAAGCTGCAGTCCATACAGACGAAGTCGCCAGTCTCCGCGAGTATTTCATCTTTTTTAATATTTTGTCCAACTTTGCAGACCGAGCTTATTAAGTTTGTCTTCTTTTTGGCTTCAGCAATGTGTTCGCCGTTCGATTGGCACCGCACTGGAGCTTCATTATTAGTTTGTTGGTTCATACAAAAAACGCCCGGAAGAAACTCGTTTTTATTGAAAGTCTCAAAAGTTAGAAATTTCATAATTTTTAATTACAACGGGATGAAGAAGTGTGTGGCTGAAAATCGAAAAGGGCTAACGATTTTGTAATTATTTTCTACATTATATATGTATTGGATATTTTTATTTCAGTTTTTTAGTATTGGAGGTGTTTTCGGTAGAGGAATTATATGGTAAACTGAATGTAATGTGAGTTTGCCTCATGCCTTTTTTTATTTTTAAAGACCACTAAATTCATATTGGTCTTTTAAACAACAGAATTCCGTCTTTGGTGTCTATTCTTAGTGGGTAATGTTCAGATATCGCACTGTGTTCACAGAATTTGGCACTGATGACAAAAGCTTAACTTGATACCGCACGGAATTGGATCGTGATTATAATTTTGTTGTGCGATCCACCCACGCGAAATCTGGATGTACAACAATATGAGGTAACTACATCTGAAGAATGGAACTTGGCAGTGGATCAAGAAATTTAATTGTTGTTAATGTCGTTAGAGCTTATCCCAGTTAGAGATGATATAGGGTTGTTTTGGGAAAGCGAATGCCTATTCTTCTAAATGAACTCAATTATTTCAAGCATTATACCTAGCTATTAGCAAAGCAATCAACATGTTTCGATTGATTGCTAATTGGTGTTTTTATAGAAACCGCGAATTCAGCGGTAATTTAATAAATACCTCTTCTCGTTGCGATTCCTTTAGCTTTGAATAATGTAAAGGCTTTTAAGAATCACCCACAGTCATGAATATCACTTCCATAATGAAGTCAGCGCTAAATGGCCCCAACGCGGCATGCGTCATTCAATCACACACGTCATAAAACGTGACATTTCTGTGCTCATCCAACAAACAAATGTATGATACAAATCTCGCGACACCCAACAAACATACAGTAGGATCTCCCCTCGTTTCCTGCATCGTAAGTAACACACGTCCTGCCTAAGTTTACCACGTTAACTCGGCGGCTAGCGAACAAACGCACAATAGTAAATACATAGGCGTAGGGTAAAAAATCGCATAGCAAGGCGGAAAGAGTGGCAGTAAAAAATCGGGTGTTCTAACACTGAGCGTCAATCTGCCGAGAGGGAGCGCTATTTCGGTCTGCATGGCATACACAAGCGGTCTTTGAAATTTTAATCGTTACATTCACCCCGCCCTGATGGCACACTAGAGGCCTAGTGTTGCCATGCTCATCACGAGAAGGCACGAAAGAAAAGGATAAATTCGTTGACCAATAACATGTCGGTTCTCGTAAAACCGAGGGTTCTGTAATCAACATTCGTAAAAGGGATCTAATCTAATCGTGGTTGTCAACTTTTTTGACTTTAACCTATAACTTCATCACCTTAAAAACCTTAAAAAAGTTCAACCTTAAAAAAAGTGTCGTTCTGAGACTTCACAAGAAATCCCTTTGCTTACAACCATAGCTTACACTTCACCTGGTTGGTTTTGCAACTGTTGGTCATTACACATTTAATTTTTTATATTTGTATAATATGGCCGACTAAATCAAAGTAAAAACCGTACAGATAAAAAGTCTGGAGATACGTGTGTGAGTGAGGATTTATCAGGCGGAAATACAGTCGCTGACGAGCCGAGGGAACTCTAAATCGTGAAGTAGAGTCGAGCCTTCGCCTTCGTCCGATAGTGGCTGGTTGTCTTTTATTTTTACGGTAAAAAGTCAACTCTTCCTGTTCTGCATATGAACGCTTTGGTTTATATTGTATTTGATTTTCATCGCGTTAATAGTTAAAGTTATACATATTATGTAACGTGCTATCTACTTACTTAATTTTCTAGGCATTTATCAGTTATATCAGCATAATGTGAGTACATAAATGCCAGTTGTCAAATGAATCTGTTTTTAGGGACTTTCTCTCCAGAGGGCCAACCGCGATCTCTTGTAGCATTCTTATTTTAATATTATTTTTAGGTCAATGTAATCAACTGCATAGAGTCGGCTTTATGATCAAAAAGTAAAGTAATATTGAAATAAGAATGCTTCAAGAGATCGCGGTTGGCCCTCTGGTCTTGTTTAATTTTTCCTCCCGGATTTAAAGTTGTTAGTTTACTTTTTATTTGCGTCAAAAAAGTTCTTTACACATTAACAAAGATACATAAAAAAGTTGTTTTATTTTTGTACGTGAGCCAAAAGTTTTTTGGCAGTAGCAATATTTCAAAATTCAAAACAGAGGTAATGTTGTTCCGGTGAAATTAGCATTTCCGGTATAGAATTCAAAACTCAAAATATACAAATTTAAATTATCAACACAATTTCATGCAGAGAAACACAACTTGAATCGAACCCTAACTCGGACCCCGCGACTAACCGGATAAAGGTTTCATTGATATACAAATCATTTTAATGGGGCACTCTCACTCTATGGAGTCACTTATCAATGAGGAGACATACACTGACATCCCACAGCGCAGATAGTAGCTCGCCCTTCTGCGCTGTAGGCCGTGGGTTCGATCCTCACTGAGAACAAATGTTTGCGTGATGAACTTAGATATCGGTTACCTGTCTGGTTGTTATAATAAAATGTACCTACCTATTTATATACAAATGAAAGTGTACCACGTTATTTTATACAACTTGTCAATGGAATTATTCATTAAATTTTGAAATTCCATTCCAATTTCATCAATGCTTCTACCTGGCCAGCCTAAACCTTTCAACACATACGATATATCTAGCAATCTCAGTTAAAGTTCTTTACAGACCTGTACTTCGCAGAAAAAGCTATAACCCCACTTTCTACATTAAACAATGAAGCATATATGTGCACATAATTTCAAACTACGTTACGGCCGGGGAATATAAAATGCAGAACAATCACGCCACAAAAGAATACTTGTGGGGCCAAGTGCAGACCTCATCGCTTTGCCTTCAGGCTTCAGGCTTGCTTCAAGGTGAGATAAGCGTGTGCCGTCAACAGACGTTAGGAGGGCAATTTGGCAAACGTTCTACTTCCGACTCCACTGTGGACTTATTTTTTTTTATTCCTGTGTTATGAGGGTGTCAGTCGTTTGGCTTTTTATGCATGCATGTGTCTCACGTTTCTGTTTTGAGTATTATGCGCTTTGTATTTCAAAACTTTCTCTGTGAAAAGAAAAAAATACATGGTTCAACTACCTGGGTACATTATTTTTTATTTCTTTTATACCATATATTTTATAGATGCCATTAAATATGTTTTGTGCCGTATATTTTTTATTTCTTTTATACACAACTTCTAGGGAAAGGTCTTTCCCTAGAAGTTGGATAGTATAGGTTTGATTTAAATAAAGCACAATACAAGCGCTCGGGAGCTGTGAAGTAAGTCATCGGGAGGAAACCAGTAAGTATTCTAACAGCGGCGATGGGCTTGCAACCTTTCACATATGGAATACCAACTACTGCACGATGTGGGCATGGGCTAGATGTGTAATTATGCCATATTACTTTACCTCTGATTTCCCCCTTAAGACACCCAACACAGGATATTTAGTTTAAGCTTGGTGATGGTATTAAGATTTGAGCTGAAAAGGTTTTTTTTTTATAAACGCGATATATTTTAAAGTAACTTCAGTCAGACATATCCTATTTTAAACAGAAATTCAACCTGCAGTCCAGGAGCGAACCAGATCACATAAGTAAACCAATTGAAAGTTGCTTACGACACAGTAATTTAAATATTTCTTAAACAGAGAAGCAGCTTGACTAAAAAATGTGGATGATGTTTATCATGCTAAAGGCTGCACACATCACAGGTTAACCTTACAAATATTCGAAAGAACATCCCACGACTGAGCTCTGAGACCCAGTATGCCACTCAATATGCAGTATGCCGCCGTAGTCTTTGCCAGTAGATGTCAGGAGAGTCATACCCGAAGCAAAATATACGCAAGAAGAGAGATTTAGACGTACAGTTTTTGTTGATCTCCTACGTTATATCTACGCTCTATGTCTAGGTAGCGCATTCACTAACCGTTCGCAAGGTAGGTTTGTTCAGCTATAGCTGCGGTGATGTAGATACAGTTGCATGCGTAAATGGCTGTAGATGGTAGGGGTTGCGTGTAGGTAGAACTTCTTGTTGGTAGAACCTTTTGACAAAAGACAATGCTTGAACAGATGGCAATAGTGAATCTATTGAACTTTGAACGAACTAGTTGCGCACCGGAGTTTAACCCGCGCAGATTTAAATCCCGGTATTCCCACGGGATAAAAAGTAGCCTATGTGCTATTCCAGACTATAATCTATCTCTCTGCTTTCAGCTGCATCCAGATCTCTTCAGCCGTTCCCGCGTGAAAGAGTAACAAACATCCATCCATCCATACTTACAAACTTTCGCGTTTATAATATTAGTAGGATGTACAGGCAGTATTGCAAATTGCGGAATCCTGTTGTGTACTAACTGTACTAAACGCTCTACAGTACCTACTAGTAATAGGTACGAAGCTTGTACTCTGCTTACTGTTTACCCATGTGCTTACACTCCGCTAGTAAATTGCAGAGCAAATTCGGTTCGCAACTCGCAATCGACTAAATAATGCAGTTCGGTCGTATGTGCGAAATTGGTTTCATTAATCCTAACAAACCGCATCTGACAGCTATCTAATCAGGGACTTTGCTGGCTAATTGGTAAAAGTGGGACAAATCTACGCTAGAAATTTTGTATAGAATGACGTAGCCCAAGTTATTTATTTTCGGTTTGAATTAATATATTATTGTTAAAAGGTGGGATCAGAGGACAATAAAATATTTGAATAGAGTCAGTATGAAACTTTTGATATGATAAAACCTGATTAAATCTTGTAAACAGGGTGGTTTTATAAAATAACTATGTACCTACCTGTGCATCCGTAAAAGCTTTACCCTCGTAAACATTTTAGTGTCTCAAAATATTCCTACCTTCGCTGGCAAATGGCGTAATTTACAACACGCCAAACATCGTCCTGTCAAATGTACACATTCCGGCATAAAGGTCGCCATTTAATCATTCCCAAAAAATTACATCATGAACACGCAAAGCTATTAGCCCACCCTGAATTTGTGACACTACCCACTTTAAAATTCAAATCGTATTTACATTCACCCCCAAGTGAGCGTCTACGAAATGTGTATTAACTAACACTGAAACTCCACACCGGGCCTATTTTAGTCCTCCCTTTTTTGTAGTTAAAATAGAAACGAAACCCCGAGTTTAACATTCAATAAGGGAAGTTATCGACTGTTAACCCACATTCCATATTTCGTGTACGTGCCCCGTTTTACTTATTCTTTGGTTTCAAGTTTATTGAAAATTTCCAGTTATACCGTGCTTTCTGAACGCTGTAGCACTTACATTTATGCGGGCAGTTGGGGGGTATTTCAAAGAATATTCTATTCTTAAATTGAATGTTCGAATTTTGAAATGTGTGTGGGGTGATTTTGTACGTTACTTATTATTTTAGAAAGTACAAAATTTTTGCAGCTTTTCGGCTTTCGGATTGCTTGCTTGTACCTAAGTAATTATGTTACGTCTATTATATTATAACAATATATATATTATAAAATATACAAGTATGTAAGTACATATATGATAATTTATTGCAAAAATACATCGGAATGTTAATAATTATAAATTCTGATTAAGTGTCTGCGTAATATTATTTATGCCTGTCAAGATGCCACCAGTTAACCTTGCCAAGTTTTTACCCTACCTTCCACTTTAAAATAAGAGTTGTTAAGTGGCGTGTGACGTTATGTTACTGCTTTGACTTTTGACCTTCATTGCGTGACCTTAGAAAAATAATTTAGAATCACACGTTGAATCTCATATTTAGTATATTTAGTTATACGAATGCAAAACTACATAACGGACAGTGCATCGTAAGGCACGTTCTTATCGTGGGTGACTTACTTGGCAATGCAATTTTTTGTGCGTGATACCGCCTATCATCAAACCTAACATCCTAACATCAGGTGGCCCATATGCAACCTCCGTCAGCAAGTTGAATCGAAAAAATACATACATACGAATAGAGAACGGTAGTCCCTCGTTCCATAGGAACTGGTATCAGCTGGTTTAGTCGCCAGCTGTTCTTCAAAGTCATCTATAACTTGACTTTGTACAGGAGCTACAATAAATATTTCATCAGTCCATCAACAAAGCTGTCTGGCGAGTATTTTAATCTTTCATCTGTTGTCCGTCGTTGACAGCGATATCATCACATTTGTTTTAGTGGTATTTTTTGTTTCAAATAAAACGGAACTTGTTGTACAAAACAATAGAAAAAAATAAAAAATAATAAAAATAAATAATGCTGGACAATCCACACAGCACTATCTAGCCCCAAAGTAAGCTATTCAAAGCTTGTGTTATGGGTACTAGATAACTGATATATTTAATACATTATATACTTAAATAGATAGATAGAATAATAACTAAAGCTCAAAATATACTCATCACGTTACGTTTTATAAAATTATACTTACAAACTTTCGTTTATTTATAATATTGGTAGGATGAAAAGCCTAGTTGAAACCAATTAGCTGGTGAACAACATGAGGTTAACACATTTTATGCCTAAAATTAATAGGGCAAAGCATCGTGGCAGGCACTTGTATATCGTGCGTGACCTGCAAGGCAATGTTGCTAGGTGATGGTTTCGTTACCACTTAACATCAGTTGGATCATATGCTAGTGCCATCAGCAAGTAGGTAGCTATAAAAAATATAATCTTTCCCTACTTGTAGCTCGAATTAAATATTATCATCTATGTATAATCAAGTCCAGTAATTAATCGACATACATGCTAGAATTGATTATATGTAAGTATTCATATTTTATGCTTAGTTATATGATTATATGATTGCAACATGCGATCGAAAGCTGCGCAAACGCCGCAGATTCCACGGATTTGCAGTTCTGACCTAAATCATCGATTCAGCAGAATTGATTACGCCATAGGAAGTGTTAGTTAATGCATATTCATTCACTAGATTGATCCATGTTTATTTCAGTAGTACTCACCTAAGATAATTTTCATTCAAGTGCAATTTTGGCAGACTGAAATAATGTCTTAGCACAATAGCTATATAAATTTAATATAGCTTGAAGAACAAATTTAGCTACTGGACTAGAATAACTTTACCAGTGAACTACTTAATAAGCAATAAACCATTCAGCCACGGGACCACAAATAGAAATGCACAACGAAATTGAACCAAAAGCTCAGTAACATAGTCGACTAACCCGGTTCACGCGTCACTCAGTGAGCCTATTTAGAAATCGTCACATCTTCACGGCCGAGCTATGAGCTGTCATCGCTCGCTTCACACCCAATCACCACCTCAGTTGAGTGTAGACAAACTATTTACTACTGGACTATAAAAGCTAGTACTATCTAAACCAAACAGATTTGGGTCAGTTCTAATTTAAACCCAAAAGCACTTAACCAAGTTTATTTATTTATATCCTACTAAATTTATGATGCGATTTATGAATTCAGACGCGAAAGCTAAGAATCGGTTATGTTTAAAAGTGACTGGGATATTCACGGCTGTGTGAAATAATAAAAGTTTATACGGGACGGGACTAGAATCGAGGGGACTACTAGTTAATTTAACTCTGGTTCACTAAACCATAGCCTGTAAAGAGCACGAACAGCCAAATAAATCACGTGGTACCTCATTTTTTGTTGAGCTCGAAACGTCTCAGGCTTAAAAAGACGTCCATGGTAATAAATGCCCTAATTCTACATGATAATGTAAACCATGTGTTATTTAGTTTTATAGGTCTGTGCTTTGACCGGCAGACGTTTTTTACTAGCATCACGTGGGTATCATTCCGGTTCCAATTTTGTTCCTTTTGTTCTATTTCTCACTCTAACTGGCAGACGTATCATGTACTTTTCTAATGTATAATTTTAATGAAATCAAACATAAATGATACCTTATTTATAAGCGTTTAAAAAATAATGTTTAGAAATAAAAAATGGTTGCAAACCCTTTGTTTCTGAAAGCTCGATTAACACTAATTGGCTGTCAAGTTAATTGCTATTTCAGCTTTTAATTCAAATTAGATAGAGATAGCAAGTGACTTCACAGCCGATTAGTGTTGATCGCGCTTTCAGAAACCGGGGGCAAGTCCACCATTTTAGACGTTTTCTTGTAACGTTATATGACATACAAAGTAAGGAAGATTGCGTTGGTACCATCATCGCTAAAGGTACACAGCCTGCAGCCAGACCAGCAGTGTAAGATGAAGTGCTATGCCGTCGCGGCTGTACACTTTAAATGAAGAATTTAAAAAAGGAACAAGTTTTTTCAACGTCTTTTTGAGCTCGCGGTTTTGAATTCAGCGGCAGAGTTTCAAACCCGAGGTCTTCCCTGGGGGCTTTTGGCAAGAATTTTTCTAAAATGAAAAGAATTTTAGTAGGTCGGCCGACGCGCGGCGGCACCCTTCATGCGGTGTCTGCGGCCTCCTTAGATATGAGTGTGCCATCTGGATGGCTTTTTGCTGTCGCTGTTGGTAAGTCCCGCTGTACCTACTTGTGTGCTGTGCTCCATTAGTCGTGTTAAAAATACCTACCTATAAAGAATTTTTGGTAGTGTAGTGTATGTTTAGACAGCAAATGGAATTGATTTGAATGCACACTGTGTATACACAGCACACACACAATAAACTCATAAACTTGTAAGTGCTTAACAATAAATAAAATTAACTAGGTACCTACAACATAAAAAATATAAACGTAGCGCTGAGAAACCTCAGTAATTAGCTTAACATAAGTTGGTACCTACTTAGCTAGGAAATTCTTTCGAATCATAGGTATGTAACCTTGGTAGGTAAGAAAATAAATTATAACCGCGATGCATTTAATAAACCTGACAAAATGAATGATAATATTAATGTAAAGTCATTATTTACACACTATCAACTCTAAAACTACCTATCCGAGAATCACGCCATGCTTAGCAAACAAACCGTGCTAGTCCTACTAATATTAAAAACGTGAAAGTTTGTAAGTATGGATGGATGGATGGATAAATGAATGGATGGATGGATGGATGTTTGTAACTCTTTCACGCCGGAATGCCTGAACGGATCTGGGTGAAACTTGGCAGAGAGGTAGATTATAGTCTGGAATAACACATAGGCTACTTTTTATCCCGTGGGAAACCGGATGTTGGCAGATTTGCATTTTACCGTATTTAGCTGTAATACATATTTTAGTTCCTAAATAATGACTAGATATCGCCACAGGAAAGATTAGCACGCGCTATCGTTGCGTTTTGAGCAATGAGTGAGATCAGCAATCGTAGGTATAAAAGTTTTTCGATCACCGGGATTTCAATCTGCGCGGGTGAAACCGCGGGGTGCAACTAGTTAATTATAATAAGAGGCAACAGCTTCGAAGTGTCGCGTCCAATCCCATAGTACCAGCACGTTTTACCTAATCTGTGGCAATGAAGCTCGTTCACCTGCTCGATGGAGGTGAAGGTCATGCGCCACATGATCCGAACGCGCCCGAAGGCCCGAACGCAAATGTCAAATACGAAGCCGACAGTATTCCCGCCAAGACGGCCATTTTGGCTTGACCGGTTTGAGACGCGTCAAGCATGGTGATCAAGTATTTGAACAGAATGTGGACAATAACTACTTAACTGATTTTTTACACCGGTCGCGGTCTTGAATACTAGTAGAACATTTCAATATTATTATGTTTTCATGTACTACTTACTATGAACATTTCTAATTTAGATTGCCAAAATAGACACAAACACCAGTAGACACTAAACAGTAAAGGTAAAGTACATAGGTATACGTACCTACTTTCATTCAAAACCTACAGTAGTTTAGGTCTTAGGTATTTTAAAATAATATCATTCTGTAACACTTTTAAATAAGTAGGCAATCCGATTCAAGTTCCTTAAGTAGGTACTCAAACTTTAAAGAAGGATCAAAGGTTTCATCGCTTTAAACGATGAACATAAAATCTAAAATACTTCCAAGTCGCTTTCGCTCCATAAACCGGTTAACACCAGTCCGACGTAGGGTTTTTAAAACTTCAATCCATTTCCACCCTTCTGGAGCAGAACAAAGCTACCAATTATGCTTCATAATCGCCGGCACCATTATAATTAATACTACAGATATTAAAACCCAGCAATGAACGTACAATAATACAAAAAATATACAATCGTAGCTTTGTGCTCTACCGAACATTAATAATTTAAGAACAAAAGGATTTGGTTTTTCAAGGCGGTGAGATGGAATTTTAAATTGGACCCTAGACGCAGTGGATAAAGCTTATAATGCAGTTGCAACGTTCGGATAGAATTGAAAAAGCTATGGTTCGGTAAGTTGCTGGCTTTGTAAAGCTTGGCACCGTCTGAAGTAGTTTATTCTGGATTTTAGACTTGATAGAACTTGAGAACTAACATGAGTAGGCCACTCAATAGATTTCAAAGTAGTAGAGCTCTTTGTGAAGGGTTGTACGGGGAAGAACTACCACCATGCCTTATTCTGCCACCAAGACGCGGTGTTGTGTTCCAGTTTGGAGGTGAAATAACATGGACGAAGGGCAGAGATGGGGTATTTTAACAAAGGTCTATGCATAAAAATTGCGATGCGAAAGGGTCTAAATCATTTCACCGCACCGTGACCACAACTAGTACGTTCCACGTAACCGTGAAACCCGCACCTTGACCTACCACAAGGCGGTAAGAACCAGTAGACGTACAAACGGAAGTTTTAGGGCCAATGGCCTTTAGGAGGGATGTACTCAAAACAGGTTGAAAGCCTCTTCTGTTATACAAATTCACAATTTAAACCTTTCTGGCCCTTATATAAACAAGCATTCTTTATTTACTAGTAAACGGCACAACGTCAATATCATAAGAGTATCATTAATTGAAGGGGACACACAAGATAGTTTTCAGTGAATCTACAATTGTTATTTTCGTATTTTCGACCTTACACAACGGAGTTAAAGTTTCAAAATGCTTCATTTCTCAATGTTAAAGTAGTTTTGTACCGTCGAGGGCAGCGGACGACTCGCTAACGAGGGGAAAAGTGCCTATTTCCTAAGCGTAATGACGTCGCGACACCCAACGCGTCAAACATCTACTGAGTTGAATAGAATTCTAGATAGGTATTTAGACAGGCCTTGGACAGACTCGTACACTACAAAACTACAGAGTTCTGCAGTAGTGGATACTGCAGTGCTAATAAGGTTTATGGGGGTATAAGGAAACATTGTTTGGAGAGGTTGCCGTTACTGACTAGTACGTGATTACAGCGCATCTCGACTAGAATTTCCACATTTTCTAGTTAGCTTGTTCAAATTTACTTTTAGGAGTTTTACTTAAATTAAAATCTCGAAATTTGAGAAAAAGAATAAGAGCTTTCAAACAGTTTTAGTACACAGATGAGCGTTAAAACTAAAACTGCAGTGCATCTTGTAACAAATTCATGAAATAAGAATTGCAAATGGATTTGTTTTAATATTTGACAAGTTACTTTCCTCTTCATTATTAGAAAGGCAGGTACTTTGATTAATTCTAATATTACCTAGCTTTTTCAGGTTCAAACAAATACAAATACAAAACTATTTCTTTCCATAAAAATGTGTGCACAATATAAAATAGCACAAAGAAATGATGAATCAGTGTAAATCTATATCGTGCCTAGTATAGTATTCTTTTATCTGTGATCGTGCCCAGTTTTTTTACGCACATGGCACTACAGCCCCATTGTCCCCTAAACTGACACTTTGTACTTCGAATAAAGAAAATATTACTCACCTAAAACCTTTTAATTTTCATGATTACGAACCATGGTTTACGATTTACGAAGAGTCTGACACAGAATGGCCGTCTACTATTCTACTATCTACTATTGGTAATTGTATATATCACGTAAATTTGTAATAAAATATAATGATTTTGTTCATTCCAAGAGCTCGGAAGACCAGGTTTACTTACATACATCCGGAACGGAACGAGTGGAAACAAGTTTAAACAGCGGATTAGTTCAACCGCTGGTGGATTTCGGAGATTTATTTAAAAAGTTCGGCTGAGCTGGGATAGATTCGACGTTTTAATAATAAAATACCTACATACTTGGACGTACACTGACTTTACAAATGGGTATTTTTACAACGCAGCGTTTCTCTAAATGGAACATTCATCCATATGTTTGTTACTCTTTCACGCCGGAACGGCTGAACGGATCCGGATGAAACTTAGCAGAGATATTGATTATATTCTGGAATAACACATAGGCTACTTTTTATCCCGCGGGAATACCGGGTGTTGGCAGATATTTAGCATTTTACCGTATTTAGCTGATAAATTTTTAGTTCCTAAATAATAACTAGATGTCGCCACAGGAAAGATCAGCACGCGCTATCGTTGCGTTTTGAGCAATGAGTGATATCAGCAATCGTAGGTAGGTATATAAATGTTTTCCGATCACCGGGATTTAAATCTGCGCTGGTGAAACCGCGGGGCGCAACTAGTGGGAGATATGGTGTGAAGTCGGTGATTGGAGATATGGTGTGAAGTCGGTGATTGGAGAGGGCGCATAATCATTCTTCCTGGAAACGTATAAAGGGAGGCCTATGACCAGCTATGGACCTCTTCAGGCTGATAAGTAGATGATGGACGATATTAACAATTAACTGTGGACTGAAATTAAATGTGGTCCAACATGTTCGTAAAATCAGGTCTAGGATATTAAAACAGGAATCACTCAGACTGCTATTTTGGTACCGACCGAGAAGAAACATGCGAGTAGTTAGGAGTTATGATTATCATGTATACGTACGTATTTAATTACATCTAATGGTAAGTATTATAAAAGCTATCTGGTCCCCATACGTACAAGCTTAGCTTAGTTTGGACTATAGCGTAATGTTGTATGGAATGTATGCCCACCAATATTTAATCAACTAAGTAGGTACGTTCTATCTTAACCCATAAATAACAGCAGTAAAACGTTCTAATTTTTATAGATATTAGAGTACCGAGGTTTTTATTATAATACACCAGTATGTCGTAAAACTCTCTTACTTAGCGTAGTTTTTTGAAAGTTTCAAGAAAACTAATCTAAATGCAGACGCAGCTGGCAGGGTAAGGACAAGTTGTCCCACTAATCAACAGAGTGTGTTCAGTAAAAATTCCCAGTCCCCAAATTCCCTAAACACAAGAAAGGACAGTATTGGAATTATTGGATTAACTTATTTAGTTCGCTATATTTATTTATTTTTCTCTGTCTTGTCGTGTCACTAGTTTTTTCGAAACAGTGTGGTGAAAGGAATTTTTCGAGCACTTGACACGTCATGTTTTTAGGTTCTAGGACCGGTTTCCTTATGATGTTTTCCGTCACCGTTTGCGAGTACTTAGTGGCATTTAAAAAATAAAAATACTTAAATCTTCTAAACATAAAATATTTATGCCAGTTGGTCACCAAAAACAATAAAGTGGACTTTAATTGTAAAGAAAATAAAATAAAAAAATGGCAACAAAAACACATAATTTCGCCGAAACAAAGGCGGCTGTAAATTAAAGAAAGGTAAATTAAAAACTCGGATGAAAGCATGAACAGGGTTACGAAGTGCCATGCTAATGAAAACCTTCTGGCTCGGACCCTCCTCGGTAACTTCACGATCCATAATAATCATAAAATGTAAGAAAACCTTTTTTAACTCCAGTAATAATAAAATATAGGCGACAGACGCCTCAAGAATACGCATCTTCAGAACTTTACCCAAATGTTTTCAGGACTTGAGGGCCTTGACCTTTCCACTTAAAATGCTGACAACCGTTAGTACTACTCGATCGCACAGAATTTTTTTTGAGAAGGTTATTTAATCACTAAATTTAGTAATAAAATATCGGAAACAACGAATTTTTGGAGAATAACATACTAAAAGCTCCATTTTTATATTACCTAAAAAATATTCATCTAAAAAATGTTTATTATGCTACAACTTTGTATAATCTCTGTATGTGTCCTATGAAACTTGATTGTTTCTGTTTATTATTTTCATTTTCACATACAGAATGATTACACTTGTTGGTGCAATAAGTGATAAAAAAAAATTGTGTATAAATAAACCGTTTAGAAAACTGACACACGTAATTACTCAAACAACGAAAAAGCAAATCAATAATTGATGATGCTACGTGAAAAATGTTTAGCTACAATTCGGGGTCGAAAGGTACTAATTAAGTAACGAGCTTCATTTCCGGTATGGGTTTTAAATATAAATGGGTGCTGTGGTAAAATAGCAACCGATAACCAACCGAGTGAAAAGGTGGATTAAGTTGATTCCGCTGATGTAGGTAAATAAAACTGCAATTTCACTTAAACCAACTGAGCAACACATTATTACTTCCAAAACATTTACTGGCGATGTAAATTACACTGCGTTCGGAAGTTTAACAACATGATTTTCGAAACTAACAAAGTTTTCACTAACCAAACCAAGTGCGAACAGTTTTCATAGTAACAACTTTGACTGAGAACTGTGTTGCCTTCACTAAATAGATCTAACTAAAATGGTCGTACGTTCTTCTTACGTTTCATACGGCTTCATTACGGCTCAAGAGCCACAAAAGGATCCAACTTTATCAAATTGGTCCTTCACTCTTTTACCTTAAGCTGTTTCGCTGGTTCTCAACATCTATCATGTAAGTATGTCCTCCCTGAAGCTCTGCATACCTGTATGTATGTTATCCAGAGGGAGTCGATTCTGGACACTCAGGAACCACAAATTTTCTACAATATGGTTAAAGAAATGTGCAGCAAAGTTTGCTTTAAAACTGAACATACTAGAGTCTTATGCAGAAGACCTTCCACTAGTCTAGATTCTAGTTATGGGACCACCTTGTTTACGGTGAACACATCAATACCTACCTACCTCACTTAAATTCGGCCTTTCAGACCTTTATTTTTTTAGTTTACAAATCGTCGCGTTTCACTGAAATATGTAGTATTTTTGGGCATCGTCGAGCACCGAACCATTTATACATTGTTCCAGAACAGTCTTCCAAAATTTTCTCGTCCTTTATAAGAAATAAGTACACCAGCCTGTGGCCTGCTCCGATCCTCAAACAGCACGCTTCGGTGAGCTCATACTAAAACCACCGGTGCATTCAAAGGGGCAAAGAAATTTTTGTCATGTCCCTAAACGGATATAACATTCGTAAATGGAATGTGATCTTTGGGTATAAAACTGACTCCGTAAGGAACTAGTTCAAGCTTAAACAAGTAGAATTTGAAAATTTGCTTTTAATTTGTAGTTTTTTTTCCAGTTGCGTAAGGCTGTTCAGAGTTAAACGAGAATATCTAAGTACGAGATCTCAACGCATATCGGCATAGAGTGAAAAGTTAGCTCAAAAGCATTGAGCATGAAGAAAGCTTTAGCTTTAGTTGTTAACGTCTTCCTTTTTTTTGGGTCTCTATTTGTATAGAAGCAAAAAACCACAAACTTTATAAATCTCTTATCTCTAATATTGCACATAAACCACTACAACTAGATTGTTGCGACTACCCAAGTGGGTATCTTAAGTACAAGAATCCCACAAACATTATCGTGGAGTAGACCCTTCCTAAGGTGAGCACTTTTATATGCCCATCAAACCTTACGAGTACAATAAAACACAATTGTTTTCCATTAACATTGACGTCCACCGACCCTCTGAACTTAAAAGAAAATAAGTACAAGTTTTTATAAGGGAACTTTGATCGTTGAGCAACAAAAGGTGTCGTTGAACGAATCGTACTAAAACTGATATCGCATTGAGTTTGAGTTGACATTTGAAACCCTGGAACCCTGGTTTGGGAGACGGTCAACTACCTTCAAATGGTAAAAGTGTTTTCAATCGCCAGGAATTTTATTGTAACAGCAGGCATCTGAACTGAAGTCTGATTTACATCTAGGTACTTAAAGTACCCGTCTGCGTACCTATTATGCAAGACAGCTTCGAAATTGTATAGACATAATGCAGACACGTAAATATTAAAATAGAGACCATCATGTAAAGAACTTGGCAGGCAGTGCAGGCATTTCTTTTATTTTTTTGTGGCATTCAGTAGTTAACAGGGGGTACTATGATCCATCATTCAAACTAGGAAGGGCGGAAGTACGTAGTAATTAAGAGCTAGCTGTCAGTTGTCTAGAATGGGTATAGATACTCTTTGGGGGCCCGAAGAATATAACCACTCTAAACCATGTTCATAATAGGTAAATAAATATTAAAAGGAAATGAATGAAAGTTGCAAATGTAATCAAATGGTCTTTTGAGTTCCTAAATAATGTACCTTCCAGTAATGATTCCAAAAAATATTTATATGTAGAAGAAAGTAAAGAGGGCGAAGGGAATTCTGAAAAAAATATTCTGTTCGTCGAGTCGAGATAACGGATAAAAGGCAAGCAAGAGACATCGCCCAAAGAAGCCGAAAAATGTTAACTTTGTTTTAATTGGAACTGAAAGTCAACAGTGTTAAAACATCAGAATGTTCGCAACAAAACATCAACGTAGGCGTTCACAGCAGAAATAATTTAAAAGGAAATGTATTCTTCAAGTAATTTAAAACTTTTCATAATCGTGTCTACATTATTCATTCATTATGTCCAGCGTTTGTCGCGACATCATTCCTATTTGAATAACAAATGACATCTGCATCATCCTACCCGGGATTTGTAATGCTTCCTTGGAATCCTGACACGGGGAAACAATACTGGCCCCGCATGAACCCAAGCAGAGGTTATAACTTAAGTTTGTTCCATTAATCATGCTGAACTAGACAGCGAAGCCTCCTAGCAATAATTGAGGTTATTTTCCTCTTGTCTTATCGATATTGTAGATGGATTTCTTGAAGGAGTTGATATTTCTGACCTTGAGAATAAGTTGCAAAACAAATTATTAAGCAAAGCAAAAAACAGCAACGCCAAGGTTACAACATTACGCATCACGAACATTAGCTACAGCTATAAATCTATTTGAAATGCTGCAAAGGGAAGCCTTCGTTTTAAAATGAAGAGAGCAGAATACGCAGAAATTTGGCTTGCAGTGAATGTCTAGTAAGTCAATCAGTACAGCCAGAGCTAGAGGTCATCGGTCTATGCTCACTCACTGACTTCCCAACACGGACCTTACGTCACCAGTCGCCAGACACACGCCACTTGAATAACAATGATTGAACTGCCCAGAACGATAATTAAATTTTCCACACGCGGTTCACACGAATTTGAGTGACTCTTGTCCGGGCCCCTCCCTATTCATACTCAGAAAAAAAAGGAGTCATAGTCCCACCTTAACAATATTTCTGCTAGTGTATCAGGAAGGGTCCGCGGCAACGGAATTCTCAAGACACCGATTAATTTCCATGTTACCGTATCACTCCTTTATCCGTTATTCCGTAAAGACCGGAAGAAAATAAGCGGTAGGTCATTTACAATTGACTTTAGAAGCTAATTTTACAATAATATCTTGGCAGGAAGATGATGAATGAGTTTTAAAAACATCCATATCTTTAAAGACATTTTAGTGTGGTTTGAAAGGCATGCCGCCTCGCGCGACGTTTCGCAAAGGGCTCATGCTATTTTGCAACATTACGCCTGTGATGAGACGGCAAATTGCTCATTTGTCTGCCACGACACTTGCAAAACAGTTGCTAAGATCGGGTACATTTTGGATGTTACAAGCCTACGTCGCATTTGCAATGCAAATAACTGTTATTGAAATGCTACAGCATAATGCCATAGATACAGTAACAGACAAATAAGAAGAAAGCAAGGAAGACAGACAAGGTCGTAAATTTATATCTTTGATCTATCTTAGATCTATCTTAGAAAACGCAGTGTCAACTTGAGGAAAAATCCGACACTTGACGTTGTCTTTTGAGTGGCAAGGTTTCAGTCATATTATCCTCGCGGTGAGACGGAGACGTCACAATGGCTCCCAGCGCTCGTCCTGAAAAACGTTAATTGCGCACCGACCGACGCTCTCTAGGATTGCATTGCGTCCTGCATTCCATTGGACCGGCAGCGGCACGCCAAAACAAACTCTATACCTCACGAATAAAGATTACTTTTAAAAGATTGATTGATATTAAACATGAAATAGCATTTTGCACCTGAAGGCTATGAGCATTTTAAATCCCTGACCCTACGCTAGCGCACGGTACGATGTTTTTCGGAGAGTAATATGAACTCGGAAACAAATTAACACAATAAACTTTAGGCCACATAAGTCTTAAGACGTACCGTCATTAGTTAAGTGCTAAACAAAGACCAAACCGAGTTAATATCCCAAGCCCCCGCCACCCACTACCGTCAACAAATAAGTAACATATAAAACGATCGGAAAACGCAGCTAAGAAAATCCTTACCTATAGTTGACAAATGAAAAACAACCTAAACACAATTAAGAATAGAATCCTTTGTCGTTCAAGCGTGTAACCAATAAAGGGAGCGAACGACGCAACAGATCCCAACGAATATGTTCGCAGGCTCACTCGGAGTTACTAACACTCGCAATTCATTTTGTGAACTGAATATATTATCCCAAGACACGAGATAAAGCACCTTTCGTCCTTCGCATAAGAACGAAAATCCAATCTGTCTGAAGTCGTAGAAATAAGCGAGAATTTTCTTACCTATTTCGCCCGATTTTCACTCCTCTGCCGACATCGGAGGGTCCCAATTTGTGTGTTATAGATCTATTTTACCAATCCTAAATCGTGATCATATGGCGCGGCAGCGATAAATATATTCAGTGTATTGAAATCTTACACTGTCATAAGAAATCGTAAATTGATCGTGAAGAAGCCAAGCAATGTTTGATAAGCTATTATCACATCCGCGCTCTTCAAGGTTATACAGTTGCTGTGCATCAGTACGAATTTAATAATTATTCTTCGAGAGATTGAATATCAATAGATGTGGGCAGAATTAAAAAAATGTCATTCCTTTATCCAACATCCTGCTTCTATTCAGGTATAAAACAATCTTACATCAATAAAAGTAAAAAGTAGAATGATAAAGAAAAAATTGGCGACGAGCGAGTTTTATACCCCATAACCATTACAGCAAAATTGATTTCAATTTTATGGTTTATGCTCTCCTGAATCCAATCACTGTTATCGAGTATGCTTTAAACAGTTGTATGTATGTTAGTTGCCTCTAGCTAGGAGTCATTTCGTTCTGGTTTAAAAACTTTCGCCTTGTTTTATGTGGTAGCTTTCATGTCACCTGGACGTGGTGAGTTAAAATTGAATCACCCAACAGATATTGATATATTAAGTTGGTTTATGATAAACCCATAGATTATCATAAACCAACTTAATATATCAATCTGTCATATTGAAATCAGAATCAATAATTACCATGGTCACCATTATACTCAAACCATGGACAAATAATACTAGTATTATTTGTCCATGACTCAAACATAGAACGAATATAATAACAGACTCTCATCCTGCGCCACACAGGTCGTCACAGCAGTATTAATTCTATAATCAATACAAGACTTTAAAGAAAAGCTATATTATTACCATAGCCATGTCATTGGCCCACCCGGAGTGGCTAAGAAACAACCAGTAACCGAATGAACGCCCAATGTAGCTTCACCGCTTAAACAACGCGTTCTATATTGGCGTCATAGATTTGCACGGAATATTGAGCATTGCAAGTTGAAGTGGCAATGGGCAGGTCATATAGCTCGAAGAACTGACAGCCGATGGGGAATGAAGGTTCTTGAATAGCGACCACGAACAGGAAAGCGAAGTGTGGGCGCCCTCCTACCCGATGGACTGACGACATTGTTAGGATCGCGGGTAGTCGGTGGATGGAAAGGGCTCAGAATCGTTCTTCCTGGAAGCGGATAGGGGAGGCCTATGTCCAGCAGTGGACTTCTGTGGCTGTTGATGATGATGATTGAGCATTAGTTTTTAACGTTGAAACTTGAAACACTAGCGAATCCTAAATACATCGTAGGCTGTGATGACGGTAAGTATACCATAGAATTCCATTACAACATTAAAATATATAGGTAAGTACTAGGTAGTACATTTTATCTTAAATCAACTTTATGGTTTTGCATTGGCTACACCTATTACCACGCTTGGCACTGCTGGTTTTGATCTACGACTTTGATTCTTGGTAGAGGATCAGGAGTAAGTGTCCTTTTTTCATCTTTGCATTTATTCCAGAAACCGGTGCTCGTTCCAGTTCTCTGCCGCAGAACACTAGAGTGGCCAGTATTGTGCCGCTGATTCGAAACAGACGGTAGTGGGTCGGAAGCGGCCGCTCTTATGATGAATCAATAGTGTCACAGTTGTTGAATGCCTCTTTGTTACTGGGTACTGGTTATCCAGTTCCGATTTGAATAGACCATAACATGGGCTTGGATCCGGTTTGGAATGAAAGAAAACCGGTTCGGACAAGTATGTGACCGAAATTTAAAACGCGCGCCGCTTCGGGAACTAATTTGAATACTTACCGAATAAGTGAAGAGAGATGTATTATTATGTCACCTGATTCACAAGGAATCAATTTAGGTAAAGTAGTGACCAACAAACCAACTAGGTCTTTTAAATATAACCGTATTGAAAGACTTGCAAGGTATTTCGCATTTTTCCTTTAAATTCGTATTGCCATCGAACATATTGGTAGCTATAATAATCTGCGAGTATGGCAGTTTTATATTTAGCCATCTTCTTGAACTCTGCGTTGTGTCGTCACTCATTTCTAGCTTAGGTAAAGCGCCTTAAAGGTCTTACTGTTAGATAGCGCCAAGGGTGGCAGCATCATAAGTTCATAACCTAATTCGCTTATAGACGTAACCTATTTCCACACTATTAGTATTCCTCAACCGTTTCCATTCCAGTTATACAATCTGCAGATCTACAGCAATCCACCTCAACTTAATTAAATCAGCGGTGACGTACTGATATTTGAGTGACGGACGTCTCCTACAGGGTTGTTATGGGATTTCATAAGCCATTGAGGGCAGCAGGGACTCGTACTAATGAAGTCATAAGCAGACTATTGTTGAGTTTTTCTTTTATCGTCTAGATGAGCAGCTAATTAGACATAGACTAGACACTCGAATTATTTTGAAGTTCTGAAGAGTAAAATGTCCGTCCGTGTGAGGGGTTATGGCGTTACAACAATCAAACAGTTTGCAATCAGTTCTACATTTTAGATAAGATAGATTTTTACAGTAATTAAATCCACGTAACATGAATAAAGGGGCAATAGTATGCAGACGTTAAGAGTAAGTTAAACATTATCAGTCGTTTCTTTGCCGATTCCTTTCAATATCGTGTGTAAATTAAGTTGGGTTGTCTGGCATGGGTCTGGCCCGACGAGTAAGCGCTAGACCGAGCCAGCAAAGCGTCAGCCCATGGGAACATGCTGCACAAGATATTGCGTGGCTAATTAGGTACAAAGTGTTATAACTGCCACAAGAGTAGATGCGTATATATTTAACAGGAGTATAAGTTTTGAGAATTGTATTATCTCAAAATAAGTAGAAGCTATCATACCAATGTCGGAAAATTCTTTGGGGGAAAATAGTACGGAGTTTATTTTATAGTTTAACTAAGGACCTACATTAGTCCACCTTCTAAACGATGCAACTACAAATATAATAGGCGTGATTTTTAGGGTCGTAAGCATATACATTTCACAGCAGAAAAAAAGACTATGGTAGGGATCCATTATCAATTAAAAGTTCTTTTTTTTTAACTCGATTCAAATGGCGAACAAAAACTTGAAGACGAAGAGTGAGACGCCCTCCTCTCCTATCCGATGAATCGACGACTTGTGACGTGTGGATCGTGCATGAAAAGTCGGTGTTCCTACTGGAAATGTAAAGACGAGACTAGCTAGGAGTCCAGCAGTCGACATCTTCAGACTGATGATGATGATCACAGCTGGTGGTCTAGTGGTAGGGGCCCCGCCATCTGATTCTAAGGTCATGGGTTCAAAACCGGCAATGACTTTATTTACAAAAATGTATGTGCACAGTGCCATTAGTCTCAAACAGTGAGGGAAAATCATCGTGAGGAAACCTGCATATCGTAGAACCGTAGATCCTAAAAAGTTCAAAAATTAAGTGTGTGCTTGAAAAAAGCCTCTTTGAGGCGCACTTAAAATCCTTTCACCACACTGTTTTGATAGTACTAGTGACACGACATGAAGAAAAAGACCTCTGATTCTAGGATGTAAAGAATCAGAGCACTATCTCTCCCTTTACACGTAAACCTATCAAGCGGTTCGCCAATATTGGTCAGCTAATGAGCTATAATTATCCATGGAGATTAAGTTACTGTTTGCTTAGTGAAACCAGTATAATCCTCTGCAGACTCGGCCTCATTCCCGCTCGCACACCACACCTGAACAAAACATGGATGTTTTAAAGACTCTGTACCTACTTACTTGCCTTAAGTAGGAAGGTAAGTAAACAAGTAATAAAAGAATGTGAAAAATCTATAGGAACGGATTAATCGATTAATAAAGTTTCGGAGCAGCTACTAGCAGTTTTGTCGAATTAAAGTGTATTTAATTAAGTTTTGATTGAAGTACCTCTTAGTAAGTACAAAACATTAAGAATACAGTAGGTAGGTAATTGGTACAAGTACAAAGTACAAACACGATGGTACAACTCGTAGGTACAGCCGAAGTACATAGCACCAATGAAAATGAACGTTTTATTCATATGTACTAGGTACATTATTTCTTTTCAAACTGGAATGTGACACAGGACAGGAATCATAACAGCACGCATTTGAAAAATTATTCCCTATATTCACAGGATAATAGTCCTTATTGCAGCGAGCTACTGTTATTTCCCGGCACATTATTCAATGAGACAATCCGTACACGAATGGAGTGAATGCATGGCCGGTTACATCGGAATAGAGGTGTCTCGTGGGCGTAGCTGCAGTATGTGAAACATTTTTATAGCTGTTTTGCATATTTTATAGGAGAAAGATGTGTTTGAAATAAAATAGAATTTACTACAACATACTTAAGTAATGTGGTTGTATACACACTAAGAATGCTTTCTGACGGAAACAGAGATTGGTTTGTGATATTTTTATCAGTTCCTTATCTATTCTGGCAAAACCAACCTGTTTTAAGTTTGATTCAGACGGATCCTTTGATCTAAACAAGCGAATGATGCGCCTATATGGTTTACGAAGGCCTTGAAATGAGATGATTTAGTTTAAGGAACTTGCTAAAGGTGTAAAATCATTAAGCTATGAGACATTGATTGAAAACTGAGTTGAATTTACCGACTTTCATTTAATGAATATTTCTACTCACTTATGTTTCCTATAAAACCAGGTACTTAGTAACATATAGTAAGTAAAATATTCATATTTTTCCTTAAAACTTTTAAAAGTGCCAGACGTTTTAACAGTCAACATCCGAAAAGTTCGCTAAAACATGAGCCTAGCAAAAAATCCACTCTCCGTCCCCAACGAATTACCACAAAAACGCCCCTCGCAAACAGATTTACAACCAATAATTCTATTATACTATACTTGTATCCTTACCGTAGCTTAAAAAGAACCCAGCTACATAGGTAGTTCTTCATTCAACAACTCTGTACAAACAACCAAAAAAAAAAACAAAAAATATTTTCATTATGAGTAAGTAAGTAGGTACTTCTACAATCATGATGTTTGGTATGGCACAAAATGAACGCGCCTGCTCATATATGACCTAGAACAATTTTGTCTTACTCCTTAGAGCGATTACGCAATGAATGAATGAGATCATTGAAGACATCAACTGGAATCTTGTAACTTTATTCTTAATGTTCTATAGTAGTTGGACATAATCATCTGTTCTTTCTTCACTGTGTACCGACGAGTTACAAATGGAGTTAGGAACAATTTTCCCACAGTTGATACTCGAAAAAAGTTTCAAGCACTCCACGATGCGACAAGGTTGATAAAAATTGTAGGTAACGTTTATGTCAACGTGAACATTAGTTTGGTCAATAAATAAGCCAGGTGTCAAGATTAGAGAGCAAAGCCAATTATCTGAACTTATAGGAGTTCTGTAGACATGTTGATGATGGATTATTTGGCTAGTTTGGAGTATTCAAAATAAATATTGGAGACTACAATAGAAAATCGGACGAGAGAGAGACGCGCTAGCATTTTTCTTTAGATAACATGGAAGTAACTATGGTGACTGGCCCTGATGAAATTAAAAAGGTAAAAGTAATTCTTTATAAACATACACGTTGCTAGGTATCTATACAATACTATACTTATACGCATAAAAATGTATTGAGTGTTACAAGAGTTCTAAGAGTTTAACCCGGCGCGGTGCGGCGGTTAAACTCTTAGAAGATAATGAACGTACTGAATATAGTCACCTAGCTTTAGGGCGTTTCAAAGTGATTCTTGTGATTTTATTGAATAAATACCTACTTACCTGAGAAATAAATGATATAAGTTTTCAAATGGCAATGATTTAAAATTTAAACGATCAGAAAGGTTTGGTTTCATATAATAAAAGTCTATGTTTTCCAGGATCATTCTGATTGAATATTTCCACTACAGATAATGAACCATCAATCTGAATATTCCCGATCAATTAGTCAGGATATCGAGAGGCCCGAAGGTTTAACGTCTTTAGTTCGGCGTCAGATCCCGTTACCTGCGGGAATTTTGCCGAAACATTCCTGGGACGAATTCCCAGGGAAAAGTTGGGCTGCCACGAAACGTCGCTCTTCCTAATCGTGTATTAAGGTAGGTATCTATTTTTGTCGACGTTAGTTCTTATAGCATGAATGTAGGGGATACACTTCAATCTAAGATTAAATACATAGACTACCTAGAAAAATTGTGTTTGAAACTCAATAGAGACAGTGGTGTCGATTATGTTGTTGCATTATCCTAAAATAACATAAACTGACAACTCTAAAATTATAGCCGTCCTCGTCATTTCGGTTTTCTAGAAGGGGACGGCAATATTTTAGTGCTGTGAAATTAGGATAAATTAGGAAAATTAAACAACAGAATCGGCACCTGTGTCGAACTTGTCTGAACGCTTTTTATGAACGTAAAAACTGAGGTTTAGCAATACTCAAGTAGGTAAAACCTTCTAGGCAGAGCTGGTATAAATCACGATAATTTGCATTCGCAGACCATGATTTAAACGTCTAGGTGCTGCTGATTATCAAGAAATAAATCTTCAACCAGTTAACCTTCGTAAATCCTCATTTAACCCACAAACCGTGGCCCCCGTCACGACGATGACATCATCACGACGTTAGCACGCATCAGGCTATTTACTGGACTCAAAGACAAATAAGTCAGCCTTGTCAACAAAATTTTCAATGAACAAAAGATTTCGGACAAGACCTTTTCTTTGTTTGTCTGTACGGAAAACGCGGTACGTTGCACCGTGCTAGGTGTTAATTTTTTAAATACTATGGAGAAGCTAAACGACTGACGAATCGCAAATGAAGAATCTAAAGATGATTTCAAATATTTAAAAGCCACACTCACACATTAGCACTCAACCTCAAACATAGAAAACCTCAGTGCAAATGCAATGGTTTATAGAAATTCTTAAGAAGGAATATTGACATGACGAACTGGCGAATGATTCAATAAAGATATCGATAAAATATCATGTGATCATACAAAGAAAACAGTGAACACAGTGAGTGGAATTCTTATAGTATGAAACAACGAGTCTTGTCGGTCCCACGATCGCGGCCGACTCACTCGCGTTCAGATTCATTAACAAGGCCACAGTAAACCATTGTTTATGATTCGCAATCCATTTTCGATTCAATGACCGCTGCACAAATAATAATGCTCCAAAACCATTCAGAGGTACGGTAATGTCGGTCAGTAAACCAGTCGATTTTTCAACTGAAAACCTTTCATGTATTTTCCCAGCAAATATTGATCTAACTACCAGTTTGAGTTTGTTGTCGTTCCGGGGCAAGAAAATATTTCCTCTCCCTGAGGCGCTCTCCTCATTTTCCGTTGGCTGAGGGCAAAAAGACACTTAAGAGATGAATGTAATCGAAGCCACTAAATCCATTATTTTAAATCTCTAGGTAACGTTCAAGAGGAAGAAAATTTGCTTTTATATATTACTTAGTAGCGTTTAAATGATAAATCACAATATCGGGATTATTATTGAGATACGATATGATTCGGCTGACACATATTATTGACATGTTGACAG
Source organism: Plemyria rubiginata (assembly GCA_963576535.1). Lineage (NCBI taxonomy): Eukaryota > Metazoa > Arthropoda > Insecta > Lepidoptera > Geometridae > Plemyria > Plemyria rubiginata. The sequence goes on from OY754910.1 coordinate 8,743,176, forward strand.
CTGCCCAGGTGATAAATAATTCAGAACACTTTTGAATGATAGCAAGTGAGATAACCTGAGAAATTCGAAAGAGATAAGAGATCGGGAGCGCGTTAAGCGCGATTAAATCTAACAGCTTGGTTGTAACATCCATCTTTTAAACTATATAAGATTAAAATTATATTCTGAATGTAAAACAATTTTACGAGCCCAAAATAAACCACAGAACCGAATGCAGAGATATATGATCATTTCCTCTAAACGATGGAGTAAATGTAATCGATTGTTGGAAGACATCCAATTTTTTCTCGCGGCTGGCACTAGTTATTGCCGAAATCCACTGTGATATCTGATTCCTGCTACGAAATTAACTCTAATTTTAGGAGGTCGCATACCCTGTTCCTGTATTAGACAGTGTTGAAACAATGTCACGGATATAAAAAATGTAGACCTGTTCTCCAGAATCAAAGGCTTTGATTAAAATCGCTGTGTGTCGGCTGCTACTACCAATGTTTGTGTTATTTCAACACGAGAGCACTACGTAGATGATCAACAAAAAGGCACAATTTCAACATTTGAACATTTCGAACATCCACTGCATACTCAAAGTTCGCCGAATAAAACACAGTTGCGTAATGTGGGCACAAAGCAACTAGCTAGGTACTTTTAGATTTTGTAATGCAGACGGTAAACGAAGGTCATAAGCGCAATACGTCACGTGGAACCAACAATAGGACGTTAACCGATACGCTCTATGGTTCACACTATAGTTCTTTCTCAAAATAATACATCTACCTTGTCTATGTGCGTAGATTTACAACTTCCTTAAGAGTCCGGTGACAGCGGCTCGCAATTTCGAGGTGCGATTAGCTATTATTTCATTTTATTTCATTTCGGGGAGGTTGTTTGAAAAAATAACTCTAAAGAAACACGCATAAATACTGTTCGAACACAAATAATACAATAATATAAGGGAAATGTGCTTGAGTCAGAAATCATTTTGGTATTAGGTAAATGTAAGACCAAACATACTAATACCAAAATGATTTCTGATTCGGGCACGTTTCCCTTATATTATTGTATTATTTGTGTTCGAACAGTATTTATGCGTGTTTCTTTAGAGTTATTTTTTCAAACAACCTCCCCGAAATGAAATAAAATGAAATAATAGCTAATCGCACCTCGAAATTGCGAGCCGCCGTCACCGAAGCCTTAAAGCAATAAAACAAAGATTGGTTTAATCTTTGTTTCATTGCCTTTAGAAAGTAAGGCTCTAGCAATGCCCAGATAGATTCTGATGCCAGGAAGCGGAAGATCATAATCTTATTTAAAAAAAATTATAGGGCACAGGTTCATTGTATGACTGTATGTACCTACTTAAGAGTCATGCCTTTACTTATATGTTTGCGAGCAATATTATTTTTAAACGTTCAAGCTGCTTAAAAGATAGTAGGTATATAAGTAATACTGTCATAGGTGTAGTTGAGAGAGGCCAAAAACTTTACCTGGAAAAAGTTATCTGGAAGCCGGGGCTTATTAACTTCTCATGAAAACTGATATCCGTCAAACAATCTCTACCTTGTGAAAAGACGATGTAGATCGAACTAGGAGTGAAATTATCTAGTAAACCTCTTAAGTTTTCTTTCACGCACATATATTAAGAAAAATGAAATATTAATCGCGAAAAGCGGGTTACCGCTAAGCGGAACTAACTAGACGTGTGCCGAACGAAGTATCAATTTTAGTAGTTGGTAACTAATTTACGTCTGCCGCGGAGGCGCGAACGCGATCGCTTATTCCCAATTACAACTTCCGAGTCTTCGGACGGCTTATTACGCTCTCAAATAGAAATTAATAGGAAATTCGTTGCTATATAGGATACGGGAGATACCTCGGTTCTTTTAGGGTATTTTTTATTAGATTTATAGTGTTTACTACACTAAAGGAAATCACAAAACAAAGGTCGCGGGTTCAAATCCCGCTCTGAGAATAACTTTTGGTACATTATAAAATCTCTGCTTCTTTTAGGGTAGTTATTCCGAAGCCTTTATTGGAAGATTATTAATTTTAGCAAGTGTTCTTCCTCTTGTCGTGACACTGGTTCTCTAGATACAGTGTGGTGAAAGGATTTGGGCACCTCAAAGAGGTTCCTTTCGACACTTGCTTAAAAGTTGGCAGTAATAATAAATTATAAATTAACGGTAGATTATAAAGCAATGTCTAGCATTATCGACCAAAAGAACTCAAAAAGTTGTAACGCTCTATTCTATCACATAAACCAAACCTTTAAGTTCTACAGCTCTATCAGCAATTATAACTTTTCATTACATTATCCCTTATTTTGAAGGCTACGATTGCTTGACGGTAAAAGTTAAATCAGGAAACATTTTAAAGTTACAAAAGTTCAAAAACGCTAACGTTGGTGTCCGTTTAGGCAACTTTCTTTGCCATTTGACAGCCTACGTAGCTCAGTTGGTAGTAGCTCTGCCTTCTGCGCCGTAGGTCGTGGGTTCGATTCCCACCGTGAACAAACATTTGTGTGATGAACACAGATGTTTGTTCTCTGTCTGGGTGTTATATAATATTATAAGTATTTATTTACAAAAAAAAGTATATAAGTAGTATATCAGCTATCTGGTTCCCATATCACAAGCATAAGCTTAGTTTGGGGCTAGATAGTGCTGTGTGGAAAGTCCACCAATATTTATTTAATTTATATTTAATATTTACACGTTATTTCTAAGAAATCTACGCACAAAGCTAAAAAACAAAGTTAGCAACTCACCTTCATTATAAGTAACTAACTTATTATAATAATAGCGAACAAACTGCCTGTTTTCCAATGAATTGCGAATTCAATTTAGGAATGCGATAATGTCGTGTTCAGCTAAAAGGTTTTTTGCATGCCATCGTTTTCAAACAAATTGAAACATTTAAAATCAGAGTAGCTGCATGAATCAGGTCATGCAAGCAAGTAGAACAATTTGAATTTTTTATTGTATAGGTATAATATAACTTATTAAATTTTACCTTTACTTAGTAGGTTCTACCAACTTAGTTTATAGGTATAATATAGCGACACCATTTTGAGGCAGATCACAAATTCCTCGGTAATCACAATTGACAGAGATTCAACTGTCAAACAATATTGATGACAAGCTAAGTTTAGAAACTACCTACGTTATACCAAACTTGTCAAGGAGAAATTCTACAGCCGAGTACGAAAAGGTTTACATTGGTGTTATGACAAGGAGACGGATTATGTTAAGAGCTTGCTAATTAGAGATGAGGATAACCTTAAGAACCCATAGATCCTAAGCAAACAACTGAGACTACTCACACACTCGAATCCATTTGCGTAAGTTCCACTTACTTAATATAATCCGACTTGGCAGCCTCTCTTGTTTATATATCATTTTAACACTTAGGTATTCATTCATTCAATTCAATATACTAAAAAAATATATATATTGATGGACATTTCACACAGCACTATCTCGCCCCAAACTAAGTCAAAGCTTGTGATATGGGAACCAAATAACTGATATAATATTATAGAACTGTAGTCAAGTCAGGCTATCTGTCTGAAATTATAGTGCCAATCAACAAACATTTTTTGTAGGTTATCTTTCGGAAGATGTAGTAGAGGATGTTCGGAGAAAGGCATCTTCATTCTTCGATGTGGGCTAACTTCAAATGGAAGGACTCTATGAGAAGAAGGCAAGCCCAGCATTTTAAAATCTTAAACGTAAAATCTAAAATCGAAACGTCAACCACAATAGAAAAATGGCTAAACTTTAAAAGCTTTGCCAGGTTCGTTTCTAGAGGCAATATTGAGGTGAAAATGGTGAAATACTCACTTAAGTAGGTACTCCCAAGTTTTATACTTACTACGAGCAAAACTTTTAGGTAGGATGGTATGTCACTTTGTCAAGTAATAAAACGTGAGGAATGAATAAAAACTCGTAGACTGAAAGAATGCTTATACCTGTAATGCTACACCAAAAGCCAACAAGTCGATTCTCAAGCAATTACCTACCAGTTAGTAGGAGGCAATATCGATATAATGTAAATGGTGCGTTCCTTAGGGACACTTTGGCTACATTACAGCTGACAAAACCTCAAGACAAATAATGTCGTGTAAAGTTTGTTGAGTAATTTTCGAGGCGACATTTTTCTTGAATCCCCAATTTCGCATTTCCCTAACAGATTTCATTCGCAACAAAGGCGTTTTGAAAAGTCTAGACCACGGGGATTGTCTCGCCGCACTAGAACCTTGTTTCAGTGGATCCTATGCTTCGCGAATAAATGCGATCCGAATATATTATCGAGCGCATTACGTACGACTCGCTTGAGGCGCGTATCTACTTCGAACTGCGGAATTCAAATGCACTCTTATAACTTTACGCGCTCCTGGTACTAAGATTTCTCTTGAATAGCGTAGGCGTCGAGAATTTTTAGAAGATAAAATAAGTTGAGTGTGTACCTATCTTATTTCAACAAGCATCAAACTCTGCTTCAAGAGTCAATGCATAGTCGAGGCTTATTTAAATAAATGGGCTCACGAGATGAGGAGATGACATCATAAATTCTTAACTTACATGGTCACAATTACAACTAAAGGTTAATTAAACTATTGTATTTATTTATTAAGTTTAAATACATTTTTGTTCATGTCTAATTTAATAGGATGACTCCTTGAACTGAACAGCTAATCTTGCTGTGAAATCATTGATGCCACTCATGACCCAAAGCTTACAACAAACATAATACGCAGACTGACAAAATGTGGACAAACCGGTTAGTCTTCCAACATTTGTGAGAAGCTTTCAATTTTACATTACCTATTGCGTCAAAGCCGAAGCAAACATTAACTATTTGCCTAAGAAATCGAAATAAAGTGGGACCGAAGACGTTTGAAATGATTTTTTTTTTTAATTTGAAATGAAATGAAATTTATTTAGATCCGTAACGAACATCACAATATCTTATTAAATAGGGTTTAAATGTATTACAATTTCGGTGTTTCCTGGTTGGAAAACATTGGTACCTAAACTAGGATAACCCTGTGTTATGGCATACCAACAAAGGGTTTGATTTTGATGATTCATGCTCGAGGTAGGTAATTAGGTACTCTACCTCGAGCATGGATCGATACGATCGATACGATAAAATTTGACAAGTTACTTAATGCTTGCATAATTGTTATTGCATTACGTTCGTTCGTTATTTCAATTTATCGAGAATTACTGACAAATTTTATCGTATCGATGATATATGCTCGAGGGGCTGAAACCTCATGATCACGTCAATGCGAGATAGCTCTATAGTAAAAATAAACTTTTCCATCAAGTCTCATCGAATACCAAAATAGTGAAGAGCAAACTAGGTGCCTATTACGCTTAGTTGACTCCGATTGGGTAACAGACGAGGGGAAGCCGAACCGTAATTAATTACTGCTGTCGCTGACAACTCCTGAGTACCTTCTTCTTTTTAATATATAATAAATAAACCTATGTTTCTTTGTATACTGAAGCAATAATAGTACAAAAATTCAGTGGAGATTCCTCTAAAATACGCCATTAACTAATTTATTTATTTTGTGATACATGTGACAGGAACTATGTGAAAGATTCGACAGTAAAACAATGTAGTGCCGATAAATCCTTCTTTCTCAGCTGCCATGATTTTTCAATAGCTCATAAGCCTAGCGCATTAAAGACTATTTTGTGTTAAAAGCCGATCTGGAGTGCCTCGGACCTCGTTTCTGCTGGCCTATGTGCTGCAAAGGCCTTTTAAATTGCTAATGGATTGTGGTTTGAGCCATACGAAGTCTTTAGCGAACGCTGACGGGTGCAACCGCAGCGATAAAAAACAAAAGCGGTGATTTAACAAGACACCACACATTATGCTGCAAAGCTTTACTTTTTTATATGACTAAAAACATTGAATTTTGAGTTTGTTACCTATTAAACAGTATTCTAACTCCAACAACGAGGCCGAAACCTAGGGCGAGAGATGAAGCGCTGAACTCCTATGATAAGTTGATAGGCATGTTATGTACAATAAAGTATTCACCTTCAGGTTCCTAGCACTAAAAGGACAGAGTTATTGCTATTTGACTTGCTATTTGACCTACTTATAGGTAGAATACATAAGTACTTGACGGGGTTTTAGCCCTATTAGGGAATAGGTACCTGGCTTTTCAAATCAAAAGATGCGGTTTCCACCGCGCTACATCATCATGTGGTTTCCTGTGACTTATGGTATACAATGGGGTTTCGTACATCTGCAAGTTGCGGTAGGGAGAATCTGGTGAGGTTATTATTCAAGTTGAGGCCTGTTGGGCCCTTGTCCGACTTTCGGGTGAAACTTTACGGTCATAGATTAGGCACTAGAATTATCTCTCGTATAAGTTCACTAAGATGAAGGTGCTCTTCTGTTCATCTGACAGTCATACAGCTTAATTGTTACTTTGGTAGTACCTAGGCTCTGCCTTCTGCGCTGTAGGCCGTAGGTTCGATCCCCACCGAGAACATTTTTGTGATGAACATAGATGTTTGTTCTCTGTCAATAATTATAAGACGTATTTACAAAGAGATTATTATTATTATTGTTATTTAGCCGTTATGGTTCCACTGGAGGGCAAAGACCTCCCTTCCTTGTTTCCAGCCTTCGCGATTAAACGCAGCTACAGGCCTATGAGCTTAGGTGGTAGTCAAGCTGCGAAGCTCGTCTTTCCATCTCATTCGCGTTTAGACGTGCGTGCCACCAACACCGCAAAATTCACAAAGCATTTCAAACAATCTTCCGACAAACACTAGAACGACTAATAACTTAAAGTGG